>JAGIQG010000004.1:78129070-79414276 GCA_024679065.1 Sphyrna mokarran
AGGTTACAACGTATATGGGACCGAAAGTGTTAAAATTTAGGGGTAGGATTGAGGTCCTAATACCGTGAGTGAATTTTGTCATGAGAGGCACTGTAAATTTATGATTTGGCAGTTCTTTTGTTAGTATAAAAACATAATTGATTTTGTTTTTCATTTAAAATTGATGTTCTTTTTTTGATATTTGTGGTTTGCCTATGATTATTGTTTAATACTGAACTTTGCATCAAATTTCATATGCAACTATTATACATTTCATTAGAATGTTTTCAAATACAGCGAGTGGTTTCATTTCAGATTTATTTGCTTCTTAAAATAAATAACCCTTTCTAACCCAGGGGTTTTTCCTATACAGCAATAGAATCAGGGATATCTGAAGATACACAGCATCAGAAAGAGAAAAGTCAGATTCACATTTTTGTTGGAGGCTCATCATCAAAACATTCTGACAAAAAGGATACTTCTTGGCTGCCCTGATGACTCATTTAGTTTACTCTTTGAGTGGCTACTCTACCTAAATCAATCCCAAATCCATGATGAACTGTTTACCACTCAGGCAGGGCAACGGGGAACAGTGCTACATCAACCTCATTGACCCAGCAATAGCGGAAAAGGAGGCAGGGGTGGTGGAGTTATCAGTCAGACTTCCCCCCTTCTTAATATTATCCATCAGACCCACGGGAACATTCAGGCAATGGCAGAGTCAGACTCAGCTGTGATGGAATAGCCTAACAATATGTAATATTAACGCACACATCATGACAACAAATTCAGCGAACCCTCATCAGTACTGTCAAGATATTGATTGTTCTACAAAACAGCATCTATTAGGTGACCTATGTAAGGTCACAGCACAGAAAAAGGCTGTTCAACTCACTGACTGCCAGTTATTTGCTCAAGCACTTCAGATGTAATCCCATAGCCTCCAATGTCTCTCTGTGTTTTGAATATTTTATCAAATATTCATTTAAAATATGCACTAATTTGTATCCTTTCCAAATCCCATATTTAAGCATTCTCTGCTCTAAATATCCTCTGAGTTAAAAAAAATTCCTAATTTTTATCCCAGTGACAATTTTGACCTACAGACCCTTTCAATCTGATAGCCAATTTCTTGTAGTTAGGTTTCTGTGTTGCTGTCATTTGATTTTATTGAACATAACTGTTTAACCTTCTTCGCTTCAATAGAGTTAATCCCACTGTCTCAAATTTCTTCTCATAACTGTAATTTTTCACCCATTTTACCACGCTAGATCCAATGGCCCCAGTGTTCTTTCTATTTTATGGTATGTAAACTACATTCTTACTCTCAATTGGTTAATCAATGGGTGAATTCTTCTATCATGGGGCTACGTCCTGTGGAAATGTGGAGCATTTCCTGCTGCAAAGGACAGTGGAAAAATATCCCAAATCTTCTGGTCCTCATCTCATTGGTTATGCATCTGGAGGTTTTGTGCCGTATCCCAAGGCGGGGAGGCATGATGGTGCGTAGTCTGATGTTCTATCCCAGAGCATCTTGCAAAGATGCCCAACATCACTGACCCAGTATTGAAGGTGTAAGCTGGAGCTCCTGAAAATGAAGGTAGACATCTGGGAGCACTCTGAGGCTGGAAAATGAACCTTGAGAAAGTAGATGGATCTCCAGAAACACTGAGGCTGGAAGATGGACCCCTTCAGGATGCTGAATCTGGAAGGTCCACCTATAGAAGCATCCTGCCCCCCCCCCCCCCCCCCACCCCCTCCCCCATCCATCTACTGCTGTGGTATTTTGAGATCCAGTATTATCAGGGGCTTCCATTCTGCATTCAGGAGGCAGCCTCAGGCCTCGTTCCCCACGTCTTTCCCACATGTTTTTCGAAATGTGTTTCGCACTGATGCACTCTCCTGCTGACACTGTGGAGAATCAGGTGTGGTTTGGTTGGGCCTACGCCTCCATTCCAATAGCAGGATGCAAATGAGCTTCACATTGGGCCTCCAGCAGGTTTCCCAATCTGTGCTGGTCACCAGCAGAAGATCCTGTGAGAAATCCAAGCTGGCCTGAAGACAATTATTGGGCCTCCTGCTGAATTCTTCCATCCCACTGGTCATTGAACTTGCCAGTGGGGGATTTGGGAAATTTCTGCTCAATGTCTTTTACAAATTTATCAGAACTTCTGTTCCCCTATTTAAAAACCCAAAATACTGTTGACGTTTTTCATGTCATTTATCTGCCTATATTCTCACTTGCAAAGAATTATGGATTTGAATCCTTAAGTCAGTTGTATCCACATCCACACTAGCCCTGCACATAGAATATACTGCCTGAATCCAATTCACATAAATAAATGAACCATGAGAAAAGGGGACTGAGCACAAAGGTATATCTCTCCAGTCTGAACAATACCCTGCCTGGCTGTGTGGTGAAGGCAAGATCAATGGAGGCTTTCAAAAGAGAATTGGATCATAATCTAAAAAGGAAAAATTTGCAGGGCCGTTGAGAAAAGGTTGTGGACCTGAAGCAGTAATTCACAAGGTGAATTAGTCTTTCAGATGTCAAGTGCAGACATGATGGGCTGAATGGTCTCTTTCTTTGCTGTAACAATTCAATGGTTCTACATTAATTGATTCTAACCCTTTACTTCCTAAAGATAGCACCACAGAAATTTAGTTTTCATTACCCATAGCTTACAGCAGCTGTGCTGGTAGAAAGAACAGAAAATATAACCTGGCAAATGCTCTTCAAAATGGTAATCCAGAGTTTTGTGTTTTCCATCACTACTGCCCCTTTTATGGGCCCATCAACATTTTTTATTTTTAATCGAAATAACAAACATGTTACTTTAATTCAAAAGGGCTTGTTCTCAATGCAATTACATTTATATTAAATACAAAAAGCTAGTATTTTTGCAATAACCCTGAACTTCCTATAAACCAAAACTTGACCCAATGCACAAGAAAACTGGCCCGTATGGGCCTTACAGTGCCAGGGACCTGGGTTTGATTCCTGGCTTGGGTCACTATCTGTGTGGAGTCTGCATATTCTCCCCATGAGTGCAAGGGTTTCCTCTGTGTGCTCTGCTTTCCTACCACGGTCCGAAAGACATGCTGGTTAGGTGCATTGGCCATGCTAAATTCTCCTTCAGTGTACCCAGACAGGCGCTGGAGTGTGGCAACTAGGGGGATTTTCACAGTGACGTTATTGTGGTGTTAATGTGATCCAATCTGTGACATTAACAAATAAATAAATAAATAGTCATCCCAGAGGATGGCCACAGAACCCTCTGCCTTAGGGACACACTCAGGGAAAATGCAGAATACGTAAAATGCGAGAGAGATCTCTTTAAGTCAACAAAAATGCCACATGAGTAAATTCTGTAGCTCAGGCTAGAATTAAAAGGTAAATGTTCTGGTTCCTCCCATTGAGGGAATTGTGGGCAGGATGGAAATTTGATGGGCCATTGAAAGGTCTGTTGATCTCAGATCATTCAGGAATTTCGGGTCTCGGGCAGACATAATGTGGATTCATAAAATGATACAGCGCTGAAGAGACCATTCAGCCAATGCCTGTAACTGTTCTTTGGCCAGGCTGTTCAATTAGTCATCCGTGCTTTCCCCATTGCTCTACATTCTTTTTCCTCATTTCAAGAGTTTAAATGGTTCCGTTTTGTCTATTGCTACTGAATCTGTCTCCATCATTTCGAGCTGTGCACTGCAGATAACAACAAACTCACTGCATATTAAAAAAAAATCTTTCCTCAAGTTAGCATTGATTCTTTTGCCAGTCACTTTGAAACTGTTTCCACAGCCTTCCAACAGTTCTGCCTCTGCAAGAAGTTATCTTTCATTTTTCTATCAAAACCATGTAAATATGAGCAACTATATAAATATCCCACAAAGTCCAACAGGTTTATTTGAAATTATGAGCTTTCGGAATGCTCCTTCTTCATAGGCTGAGTGGCAAGTGCTCTTTATCGCTCACCTAATGAAGGAGCAGCACCCCGAAAGCTTGTGATTCCAAATAAACCTGTTGGACTTTAACCTAGTTTTGTGGGACTTCTTATTGTGCCTAACCCAGTCAAATGCCAGCATCTCCATCTCATATGTAAATATCAAAAGTGTATGTGAAATAAAATTAGAACAGAAGTAGTAGTAACAATTGTCACAATGTTACCATATCAGGCAATGCTACAAATTCCTGTAAAATTAAATTAGTTTCATATGACCTCTAACAGGATGGACTCACAAACCCTCCATACTGTATTTAACTGAAGACTGTAAGTTTCCCAGTATCACCACCAGATTCCATCTTCTGAAAAGTATAATTAAATTCCAGAAATCATATACTGACCCAGTGTAAACATTACTATTTGCAACAGTATATTTCCATCAGGAAGTGGTTCAGGAAGAGAAAAAACTTATCAAACCAAAAGTTTGTATTTGCCTGGGCTAGAAAGGGTTCCTATCTCTGAGGTGTACTCTGTGATCCATATGGTGTATGAAGGATAAACTAAATGTTACATTATAGATAAGCTGAAGGAATTTGACACAATAATTTTGCAAAAACAAATCAAGACTGCTAATAGTTCGCAGATAAGAAGAAAAACTGAATTTAGGAAATCTGAAATGCATTTCAATTGTAGACTTTTCATCTGAATACAGGGTAAGAATTTACAATGGCAAAAATTGTATTTGTTTTGTATAGAATGAAATCAGTACTGGGTACCATTTTTTCCCAAAGAGGACACTTTCTAAAGTAGTAAGAGGACAAAGGATAATCTTTGATAATTGTACCATAATCTTCCTATAGCTTCCCATTTCTTCATTCACAGTTTGAAATTATCCATGTCAATATTACATATGTCAATATATAATGTATTTATCTACAATTCCATTTAATTTCAACAGTGGCACGGTGTCACAGTGATTAGCATTGCTGCCTCAGTGCCAGGGACCCGGGTTCGATTCGCAGCTAGGATGACTGCCTGTGTGGAGTTTGCACGTTCTCCCCATGCCTGTGTGGGTTTCCCCCGGTTTCCTCCCACTGTCTGAAAGGTCCATCCAAGGTCCCTCTGTTTCATAGTTTGAAAGGCCCACCAAGCCTGCTGCAGCATTAAATATGACCTTGGCTAATCTTTGGCTTCAACTCCACTTTCAAATCAATTCTGCATATCCCTTATTTTCCTAAGAGACTGTAAATCTGTCAGTTCCAGCAAAAATATATTCAATAATGGAGCATCACAGCCCTCTGAGGTAGAAAATTCCAGAGATTCACAACTTTTGAGTAAAGACATTTCTCCTCATCTCGGACCAATTTAAATCACAGCTCACTTAACCCGAGATTATAGCTCCGTGTTTTAGATTCCCCAATCAGCGGAAATGATCAGTCAGCATCCACCCTATCAAACCCCTTCACTATTTTGTTAGCTGCAATGAATCACTTCTCATTCACAGAATCAACAGCATGGAGACAGTCCTTCATTGCAAACTAGAACATGCCGCCCAAAATGCCCATCTAAGCTAACCCCATTTGCCTGCATTTGGCCCATAGCCCTCTAAACCTTCTTAACCATGTATCTGTCCAATATCTTTTAAATGTTGTCAATTTCCCTGCCTCAACCATTTTCTCCAGCAGCTCATTCCATGTACGTATCACCCTCTGTGTAAAAAAGTTGCTTCTCATGTTCCCATTAATTCTTTCCCTTCTTAAACCTTTACCCTCTAGTTCTTGATTCCCCAACTCTGGGGAAAAGACTGACTGCATTCATTCTATCCATGCCTCTCATGATCTTATACCTATAAGATCACCCTTCAGTTTCCTACACTGCAAAAAAAAAATGTTCTAGTCTGTCCAATCTCTTCCTATAACTCAGCCCCTTGAGTCCTGACAACATTTTTGTATATCTCTTCTGCACTCTCTGCAGTTTAATAACATCTTTCCTACAGCAAAGCGACCAAAACTGGACAACACTCCAGGTGTGGCTTCACCAACTTCCTGTACAACTGTAACATAAATTTCTCAGCTTCTATACTCAATGTCCTGACAAAGGCCAGCATGCCAAAAGCTTCTTCACTGCCATATGTACTGTGATCCCACCTTTAAAGAACCATGCACCTGAACTCCAAAGTCCCTCATTCCACGGTACTCCCTAATGTCTTATCACTCACTGTGAAAATCCTACCTTGATTTGCCTTTCCAAAATCCAACACCTCACACATATATGTATTGAACTTCTTTTGCCATTTCTTGGCCTACTTCCCCAAATGATCAAGATCCTGCTGCAATTTTTGATAACCTTCTTACTGTGTATAATACCAGCTATTTTAATGTCATCTGCAAACTTATTGCTTATGTCATATACGTTCTCATCCAAATTGTTGGTATAGATAACAAACAACAATGAGTCCTGCACTGATCCCTGACGCATGCCACTGGTTAGAGGCCTCCAGCGCAATAAGTATCCTTCCACCATTACCCTCTGCTTCCTACCATCAAGCTAATCGTATGTCCAATTTGCCAGCTCTGCTTGGATTCCATGTGATCTAACCTTCCAGAGCAGCCTGCCATGTGGAACTTTATCAAAGGCCTTCACTATTCTAAACTCCAGAAAAATTAGCCCAAGTGTCTTTGAGCATCAATAATTACAAGCTTTTCATGTTTGAAAATTAATTTGCTTTCACATTATTACAACCAAAGTGAGAGGGGTACCTGGGCAGTTTTCCACATTGCCGGGTAGATGCCGGTGTTGTGGCTGAACTGGAAAAGATTGGCCAGAAGTGTGGCTAGTTTTGAATCATAAGTCTGCAGTACAATTGCCGGAATTGTTGCCAACAAAGTTGGCTTGATGATAGAAGACAAAGTGGTTGTAGAGGGTTGCTTTTCAAACTGGAGGCCTGTGACCAGCGGTATGCTTCAGTGATCAGTGCTGGGTCCACTGGTATTTGTCATTTATATTAATGATTTGGATAAGAATATAGGAGGCATGGTTAGTAAGTTTACAGATGACATCAAGATTAGTGGCATAGTGGAAGTGAAGAAAGTTATCTGCGATTGTAATGGGATCTTGATCAATTGGGCCAGTGGGCTGAATGGCAGATGGAGTTTAATTTAGATAAATGTGAGGTGATGCACTTTGGTAGATTAAACTAGGACAGGACTTACTCAGTTAAAGGTAAAGTGTTGGGAAAAGTTACAGAACAAAGAGATCTAGGGGGTACATGTTCATAGTTCTTTTATAGTGGAGTCATGGGTGGACAAAGTGATGAAGAAGGTATTCGGCATGCTTGGTTTCATTAGAACATTGAATACAGGAATTGGGGCATCGTGTTGAAGTCATACAAGACATTGGTAAGACCACACTTAGATTACTGTGTACAGTTCTGGTCACCCTATTATAGAAAGGATATTATTAAACTCGAAAGAGTGCAGAAAAAATGTACTAGGATGCTAGTCTTGGAATTATAAGGAGAGACTGGATAAACTGGACTTTTTTCCCTGGAGCGTAGAAGGCTGAGTGGTGATCTTATAGAGGACTGTAAAATATTGAGGGGCACAGATCAGTTAGACAGTCAATATTTTTTCTCAAGAGTCTAAAGCTAGAGGGCATAGGTTTAAGGCGAGAGGGGAGAGATGCAAAAGTGTCCAGAGGGGCAATTTTTTTCACACAGAGGGCGATGAGTACCTGGAACAAACTGCCAGAGGTAGTATTAGGGGCAGATATAATTTTGTCTTTTAAAAAGCATTTAGAAAGTTACATGTGTAAGATGGGTATAGAGGGATATGGGCCAAATGCAGGCAATTGGGATTAACTTAGGGGTTTAAAAAAAAATGATGGCATGGACAAGTTGAGCCAAAGCATCTGTTTCCATGCTGTAAACCTTTATGACTCTATGATTATGAAATCAGGAGCGCAAAGTGTGGGCTCACAACCCAAACCAGACTACACTTCTGGAAACCCCAGGTATGGGATCAGGAATCGGAACCCAGTTGCAAGGGGTGAGTTGTGTGATTCCCTTGCCATTTCAACTAAGTGGTAATCCAGAGCAGCATCTCATCTCCACTATAAAAGAACTATGAACATTCACATGAAGCATTGACTGGCATTAACCGTAGCTGAAATAATCACAGAACATTAAAATGTAGCATGAATGGAATCTGAATGAGCAAATTAAACATTTTTAGGTCTTGTATATTACCTTTGAGGTAGCTGAGTCATACAAAACGTTAAGTTATTAATAATCCCTAGATTTAGCTAATCATAATTTTCCCAGCGTGTGTGAAATCTACCAAATCTGTGTGTCCAATTCTGTAAGCAGTTCTATAATAACATTTATGATAATTATACTATTTTGATCCAGTCAGTACAGCATGCAAATGCATATACCTCTTGGAAATTTCACAGTACATGATTGGAAATGCATACATCTTGGACAGTCATTTTGTTAAATAAAATTAAAAAATGCTGGAAAAACGCAGCCAGTCTGGCAGAATCTGTGGTGAGACACAGACTTAACTTGCGAGATTCTCCAGCCTCCCAGCCGCATGTTTCCCACTAGTGGGGGGTGGCGTATTGTTTACCAGCAGCGGGATTCTCTGCTCCTGCTACTGTCAGTGGGAATTCCCATTAATTTCACCCCACATTGGCAGCAAACCTGCAGATGGGAGAGTGCTGCCAGAGGGACCAGAGAATCTCACCAGTACGAACAACCGGAGAAGTCCAGCCAATGCTTTTGGATCTAAAGATTCCCACTGAGTTTACCCAGCATTTTCTGTTTTTATTTCCAATTTCCAGCATCCGCAAGTATTTTTTTAACTTAATTTGACTCCTTTTCAGTGCATTATTTTAGCTTATCAGACATTTTCGTTGTAATGTGAGAACTGTGCCACATTTTGATAATCAGTGTATCAGGCAGAGCACCTATTTGTCAGTCAACCTGTAAGTTTTGTGATAATGTATTTGATGCTCCAATTTTTAATAGTATGTGCTCTTTCTTTTCCCTTCTTTGTAACACAGCTCATCTACACTGATGCCACGCAAAACAAAGGAACACTGTCCATATTTGGGAGCGTTGGAGAAAACGGCCGTGCCATGACCCTTGACTACCTGTGGTCACTGCACGCTGTACCAGGTGTCAGACATGGTACTAGAGTGGCTGATGGTGCACCAGACTTTTCATAAAAAACTGAATACTCCTTCAGTGCCTTATGGAACATAATGGAGAATCACAACAATGCAACTCATCATTCTGAATCACAATAAGAGTCTAGCTTGCTTGAAAATACAGGACAGAGTTTAAAAAAAAGAATCAAGCTTCTCTGTGAAATTATATACTGGAATAAAATCAATTTAGTTCAGCAAAAAGCCATCATTTGATAACACCACTACTGCAGAGAAAAGGTTTCATGTATAAAACGTCTGAACAATAACATTGGAATTTATTACTTTGAGTGCCAGTGCAGTCTCCTCGTACCAAATAAATGAAAATTTGGAAAAGCACTCAAAGGAAATATGCAATATAAAATGTCTGAAAACAGTTCCTTGAATGACTGATTGGCTCATAATAAATAATGGCAATTTTAAAAATCAGATATTCCTCACAAAATACAGAGGCAAAATTCTTACATGATATCTTTTCTGTGAGAGAAAACAAACATAATTGTAAGTTTTTTTTAAATAAAATCCAGGCTGTTCAGTAAAGTACCTACATACTAATTACCTCTGTTAATATTACAAAATGGGGATTCAGTGGGTTAACATCCAATGTGTGAGGAAGTAAAGGAGGTGCTGTCAAGGTGTCAAAAAGAATGTGAACAATCATGTACAATGAAATGGCCTACTTTTATATCGGAGCAAACGTGTTTAACCTATTCCTCTCTGAATACGTTCAAGTGTCTGATCACTGAGAAGATTTAATCTGAATCGAGAATGACCTGATCAGTTGAGAAAGGGTTAATCAGTGCTCCACAAATGAAGTATCTATAGGAAAAAAATGATTTTTTTAAAGGATTATATGAACAGAACCAATGTAGATTTATCAACTTGTGTCAGTTTTCAAGAGTGATCGAAGGATTTGAGTTCTTTTCATTCTTTTTAAACTTGCATGTAAGACAATGATTGCCTACACTTCCCGCTATTAACTTCAAGCTATAGAAGTTAAGCTGTAGTCACTTAAAGATTTCCTTTTGTTAAAATTGCACATCGGCAAACACAGAAATGTTAACAAAACAAGCAAAATAGCAAATATTTAAAGCATAAAGATGCATGAGTGGACATCATTTACTGAGTCTCAGTAATGAGGTGTTGTAAAAGAAAGGAATTTTAATACATTTTGTAAATAAACTGTATAGAAAAAAGGAGTCTGCAAATGTCTGACCAAATCACAGTGTACGCCTCTATATTTTTTTCTTAACAGCTTGTATGGTCGGGTGGGTTTTTTTTATTTTTTTGAAGCAATGAGGCCTGACACTTTTGTGTTTTTGCCCTTTACTTGTATGTAATCAACTGTCGTTATAAGAGCTTCCCTCCATCAGTTGCACACTTAATATTACAAAACTGCTTGGCTCCCTTTATCACAGTATCATCACAGTGTGGGTGTCTGATACTGATGTCAAGATATAAGAGCTCATAAGATGAGCGGGAGAGGCAATGGCCCAGTGATATTATTGCTAAACTATTAATCCAGAAACTCTATTCATGTTGTAGGGACCCGAGTTCAATAACATGAACCTGGGTCCCCATAACAGATGGGGGAATTTGGAATCATTAAAAAAGCCTGGAATTAAAAGTCTACTGGTGACCATGAAACTATTGTCAGAAAAACCCATCTGCTTCACAGTTGTCCTTTAGGGAAGGAAATCTGCCGCCCTTGCCTGGTGTGGCCTACATGTGAATACATTAAGAAGTCTCACAATACCAGGTTAAAGTCCAACAGGTTTACTTGACAGCAAAAGCCACAAGTTTTGGAGCATTCTTCCTTCATCAGGTGATTGAGGAGTTCAGCTCACAACAGGGCACATAAAGACACAAACTCAATTTACAAAACAATGGTTGGAATGCAAGTCTTTACCGGTAATCAAGTCTTAAAGATACAAACAATGTGAGTGGAGAGAAGGTTAAGCACAGGTTAAAGAGATGTGTATTGTCTCCAGCCAGGACAGTTAGGGAAATTTTGCAAGCCCAGACAAGTGGCGAGGGTTACAGATAGTGTGACATGAACCCAAGATTGTGGTTAAGGCTGTCCTCATGTGTGCGGAACTTGGCAATGAGTCTCTGCTCAGCAATTCTGTGTTGTCATATGTTGTGAAGGCCACCTTGGAGAACCGTACCCAAAGATCAGAGGCTGAATACCTATGACCACTGAAGTGCTCCCTGACTGGAAGGGAACATTCATGCCTGGTGATTGTCGCGCAGTGTTCATTCATTCGTTGTCGTAGCGTCTGCATGGTCTCCCCAATGTACCATGCCTCAGGACACCCTTTCCTGCAGCGAATTAGGTAGCCAATGTTGGCCGAGTTGTAAATGTACGTATCGTGTACCTGGTGGATGTGCTCTCACATGAGATAATGGCATCCGTGTTGATGATCCTGCATATCTTGCAGAGGTTGCTGTGGTAGGGTTGTGTGGTGTCACATCACTGTTCTCCTGAAGTCTGGGTAGTTTGCTGGGACAGTGGTCTGTTTGAGGTTGTGCAGTTGTTTGAACTCAAGAAGTGGGATGGTGGAAAGCACCCTGGTGAGATGTTCATCTTTATCGATGACATGTTGAAGACTCCAAAAAAGATGTCTAGCTTCTCCACTCCAGGGAAGCACTGGACAATGAAGGGCATTCTACCCGCCCTGTCCCATGTTTGTCTTCTGCAGAAGTCAGTGCGGTTTTTCTCTGTGGCGCGTTGGAACTGTTGATCGATGAGTGGAGTACTATATCCTGTTTGTATGAGAGCATCTTTGAGCATCTGGAGGTATCTGTTGCAATCCTCCTCATTTGAGCAGATCCTGTGTATACGGAGGGCTTGTTGTTAGGGGATGTCTTCCTTAATGTGTTTAGGGTAGAAGCTAGAGAAGTAGAGTATTGTGAGGTTATCTGTGGGCTTGCACTACAGTGATGTGCTGTGGCGACTGTCCTTGATAGAGATGCATGTCCAAGAATACAGCCGATTCCAGAGAATAGTCCATGGTGAGTCGGGTGATGTAATGGAAGTTGTTGATGTCATCATATAGATGTTTCAGTGATTGTTCACCATGAGTCCAAAGGAAGAAAATACCATTGATGCATCCAGTACACAGCATCGGCCAAAGGTCCTGTGCAGCGAGGCCCCACCCGAATGCATGAAGTTGCTGGCACATTGTGGTACAAACTTGATCCGTATAGCTGCCCCATATGAGCAGACGAAAAATCAGCTGTCGAAGGCAAAGAAACCATGGTCCAGGATGAAGCGGACAGGCCGCAGAACTGCACCCGGATTGGAGATCTCTATCGAAGATCAGCAGCTATCAGCACTGAGCACTAAGGCAGCTGCAGCAATGCCATCTTTGCAGGGGACACTGGCACGGAGTGCCGAGACATCCAGCACAAAGAGGATTGCACCCAGCCCAACCGCTCCATGTGTGCTGAGCCTCTGCAGGAAGTCTGTGGTTCCGCGACAAAAGCCGGGCCCCCCCTGCGCAATGGATCCCAGGATGTCCCCGACGCAGTTGGCATGGCTCTTGCATAGGGTTCCACTGCCTGACATGAAGGGACAACCAGGCATGTCTGCCCCGTGCATCTTTGGGAGACAGTAGAGATCTCCAAATGACGAGAGCACGGAAGGATCAAATATCCCAACCAGTCAGCTGAGCTAACGGATGCACTCCCTGGTCAGATCCATGGGCGGCTGTCTGTAGTGTTTTCCATTGTTCAGCATTCGGCACACCTTCCCACAGCAATCCGTTCTGTTCAGTATGATGTTGGCCCCTCCTTTGTCTGCTGGTTTGATGACAATGTTGTGTTGTGCTTGGGTGATGTTTGGGGCTGTCTTTCTCAGTGCGGTTGATGAATCTGGCGTTGACGCACCTCCTGACAGCTTGGGTATACGTGTCAAGTTGATGGCAGCAGTCTTCCAGAGGAGTCCAATTCAACTCTTTGCTCTTTGGTTGCTGCACTGCAGATCTCTCTGTCAGCTGTTCCGGTTCATTGGCTCTCTCAATGTGTTCATAATTGGCCCCGTGGGTTTATGGAAGAACTCCCGCAGCCTCATTCGCCTGATGAATTCCTCAGTGCCCGCTGTGAGACTGATGAAGTCTACTTTTGCTGATGGGGCAGAAATTGAGCCCTCGGGTGAGAATTTTGATTTCATCTGGTTGAAGTGTGTAGTCTGACAAGTTGACAATGGACTTCCCTGCAGTGGTATTGTTTTTTACTACGGTACCGAGGTTGCTGCTGGTGGTGATGCTAAGTTTCTCAAGTTTCCTGTTCTTGGTGTGCATGTGGATGGCGTAATTCCTTTGTCTCGTTTGCTTGGCAGAGATTTGCAGCTGGTCTGTGTCCTGAGCACAAATTGGAGGGCATTTGGCCTCTGATTTCAGGTAAGCATTCTCCAAGGCATCATTCACGATACACTACAGCGCAGAGTTGCTGAGCAGAGACTGATAGCCAAGTTCTGCACACATGAGGATGGCCTCAACTGGGATCCTGCGTTCATGTCACACTATCTGTAACTCCCACGACTTGCCTGGGCTTGCAAAATCTCACTAACTGCCCTGGTTGGAGATAATACACGTCTTTTTAACCCTCTCTCCACTCACATTGTGTGTACCTTTAAAACTTGATTACCTGTAAAGTCTTGTATTTTAACTATTTTGTTAATTGAGTTTGTGTCTTTATATGCACTTACCTGACAAAGAAGCAGCAAGCGCTCCGAAAGCTAGTGGCTTTTGCTACCAAATAAACCTGTTGGACTTGAACCTGGTGTCGTGAGACTTCTTATTGTGTTTACCCCAGTTCAATGTTGGCATCTCCACATCATGATTACATGTGAATCCAGAGCCAGCAATGTGGTTGACCCTCAACTGCCTTTGGGCAATTAGGTGGCCGGGTCCCATAGAACCATAGAAAATTACAGCTCAGAAACAGGCCTTTTCTTGTCTCTGCCTAACCATTTTTTGCCTAGTCCCACTGACCTGCACTTGAACCATATCCCTCCACACCCCTCTCATCCAAATTTTTCTTAAATGTTAAAAGCAACCCTGCATTTACCACTTTATGCGGCAGCTCATTCCACACTCCCACCACTCTCTGAATGAAGAATTCCCCCCAGCACCACCACTAATATTCCCTTTAAACTTTTCTCTTTTCACCCTTAACCCATGCCCACTGGTTTTTTTTTCCTCTAGCCTCAATGGAAAAAGCACAAATGAATAAAGAATATAAATCCAGGGAGCAGGTCCTGGTATTTGTATCTGCATTCAAACATATTCTATTCAGAATTTAAAAGAATAGTTTCAACTTGCAATGTCAACAGAGAAACGATTGCTCTGATCTGCTTCAGCTGGAAAAAAATGTGCCTCACTGTACGTGAAATGGAGACTATAATAAATGTCTTGCCGATTTTGGTGAAATTTCACTGAACGTTATGCATGTCACAGATACTTTCAGGTGCAGTAATAGACAGCTGGATTTTCACTACAGAGATAGATTGTTGGATCTGCCTTTAGGTTTGAAAACTGCCTTCAGTGAGAACCTGATTAAAAATAAGGTTTTTGAGGAAGTGGTTGACCTCTTAGTTGATTTAGAGGCAGGTTCCCTATGCATTCCGAGTCAGGGGAGGAGGGGGAGAAAAACAGAAATTGGGATTGTTCAAATGAAGTATGGGATTCACAGCAGCTTCCACTGAGGTTGAGGGAGCAATCTACAGTTGGTGCCAAAGGCTTCCATAGGGAAGTGAAATACCACAGGAGATCCAGAAGCCTGGCACCAGGGTCAGGACAAATCCTCGCTTCATCAATGTGAATCTGGATCCAATGCTGGAGGGCATGAGGGAGAAAAAGTCAATCACTTTGTCATGTGGCAGGAGCACATCCCTGTTCAGCATCATTCTCCTCCTGCCTCCTCTTCCTCCTCCTCTCTCACCTTCTGCCCCTGTTCAATGCATTCCAGGACCTCATTGTACTCAAGGTCCACCCTCAGGAAGGCCATGTTATGGAGAGCGTAGCAAACCACCACAATGAGCGAGAGTGCCTTGCAGAAAGGTATTGGGAATCATCAAACTGATCCAGTCCCTAGAAAAGATTCTTCAGAAGCCTGATGGCCGCAGAATGGTTTTGCAACTGAACGGATGACTCTGGTTCACCAACTTTTACAGATGCATCATAGAAAGCATTCTTTCTGGCTGTGTCACAGCTTTGAATGGCTCCTGCTCTGGCCAAAACCACAAGAAATTATAAAAAGTCCTGAATATTCCCTAACACATCACACAAACCAGCCTCCCATCCATTGACTGTCTTCACTTTCACTGCCTCAGCAAAAAAGCCGTCAAAATTAAGGACCATGCTCACCCCAGACATTCTTTCACCAACTTCTGCCAGAAAAAGGATACAAAAGTTTGAGGTTATGTACCAACCGACTCAAGAACAGCTTTACCCCTGCTGCCATCAGATTTTTGAATGGACCTACCTTGCATTAAGTTGATCTTTCTCTACACTCAAGCAATAACTGTAACACCGCATTCTGCACTCGCTGGTTTTCTTCTATGTGAACAGTGCACTTTATATAGCATGCAAGAAACAATACTTTTCACTGGATACTAATACATGTGACAATAAAAAATCAAATCAAAAATCCTACTGATGGTTCCCTATCCCTTATCCTTTAGGATCCATTCCATCCTTTAGGATTTGGAGTGAGGCAGTTTTGACTGGCAGAGGAGAAGGTAAGTGTTATGACTGCTGCCAGGGAAGCTAGAGCACATTTAGTGGAAGCTTTTGTTGTGATCACAGAGCAGTTGAACATAAAGGCAATGTTGTCAAGGAGAACACTGAGATACAGGCTATTAGATTAGACAGGATTGAGGTTCATAAGGAGGAGGTGTTAACAAAAATTCTGGAAAGTATGAAAATAGAAAAGTCCCCTAGGCCAGATGGGATTTATCTGGGAGGTTAGAAAAGAGATTGCAGAGCCTTTGGCTTTGACCTTTAGGTCATCATTGTCCATAGGAATAATGCCAGAAGACTGGAGGATAGCAAATGTTGTCCCCTTGTTCAAGGAGGGGAGCAGAGGCAACCCTGGTAATTATAGACCACCGAGCCTTACTTCTGTTGTGGGCAAAGCTTTGGAAAGAATTATAAGAAATAGGATTTCTAATCCTATAGAAAGGAATAATTTGATTAGGGATAGTCAACAGGTTTTATGAAGGGTAGGTCATGCCTCACAAACTTTATTGTCTTCTTTGAGAAGGTGTCCAAAGAGGTGGCTGAGGGTAAAGCAGTTGATGTGGTGTATATAGATTTCTGTATAGCATTTGATAAGGTTCTCCATGGTAAGCCATTGCAGAAAATACAGATGCATGGCATTGAAGGTGATTTAGCGGTTTGGGTCAGAAATTGGCTAGCTGTAAGAAGACAGAGGGTGATGGTTGATAAGAAATGTTCATCCTGGAGTTCAGTTACTAGTGGTGTACCGCAAGGATCTGTTTTGGGGCTACTGCTGTTTGTCATTTTTATAAATGATCTGGATGAGGGCGTAGAAGGATGTGTTAGTAAATTTGCAGATGACACTAAAGTCGGTGCAGTTGTGGACAGTGCAAAAGGATGTTGCAGATTTCAGAGGGATCTAGATAAGCTGCAGAGCTGGGCTGAGAGGTGGCAAATAGAGTTTAATGTGGAAAAGTGTGAGGTGGTTCACTTTGGAAGGAGTAACAGGAATACAGAGTACTGGGCTAATGATAAGATACTTCGTAGTGTAGATGAACAGAGAGATCTCGGTGTCCATGTGCATAGATCCCTGAAAATTAGCACCCAGGTTGATAGGTTTGTTAAGAAGGCATACAGTGTTCTTAGAGGGATTGAGTTTCAGAGCCGTGAAGTCATGTTGCAGTTGTACAGAACTCTGGTGCAGCCGCACTTGGAACATTGCATATGGTTCTGGTCGCCGCATTATAGGAAGGATGTGAAAGCATTGGAAAGGGTGCAGAGAAGATTTACTAGGATGTTGCCTGGTATGGTGGGAAGATCTTATGAGGAAAAGCTGAAGGATTTGAGGCTGTTTTCATTAGAGAGAAGAAGGTTAAGAGGTGACTTATTAGAGGCATATAAGATAATCAGAGGATTAGATAGGGTGGACAGTGAAAGCCTTTTTCCCTCAGATGGAGATGGCTAGCATGAGAGGGCATAGCTTTAAATTGAGGATTGATAGATATAGGACAGATGCCAGACATAGCTTCTTTAGTCAGAGAATAGTAAGGGCATGGAATGCCCTGCCTGCAACACTAGTGGACTCACCAACATGAAGGCCATTTAAATGGTCATTGGATAAACATATGGATGATATTGGAATGGTGTAGGTTAGATGGGCTTCAGATTGGTTTCAGAGCTCAGCACAACATCGAGGGCCAAAGGGCCTGTACTGCGCTATAATGTTCTATGTTCTACAGAGAGACTGGAAAACCTTTCCATTCATGGATCTCACTGGATAGTCCTAAGATGCAATGAAAGCCACAATGATACCTTGCATCAGAGAAGTGGTGGAAAGAATGAATGTAGAAGGGATATCAATCAAGCTGACTGCTTTGTTCTAGATGGTGTCAAGATTCTTGAGTGTTGCTGGAGTTGCTTTCATCCAGGCAAGTGGAGAGTATTCCAAAATGCTTCTGACTTGTAGATGGTGGACAGGCATTGGGGAATCAGCCCAAACCTGGACATTGTCCACATCTTGTTGTATTTGGCTATGAACTGCTTTAGTATCTGAGAAATCATGAATGGTGCTGGACATCCCAACTTCTGACATTATGATGGAAGGAAAGTCATTGATGAAGCAGTTGAAGATGGTTGGGCCTAGGACACTGTCCTGAGGAACTCTTCCATTGAAAGCCGGCAACTGAGATGAATGACCTCCAACAACCATAACTTGTGCCAGGCATGATTTTAACCAGTCAATGGCTCTCTCCATAATTTACATTGACCCTGAATTTGATAGGGATCTTTGTTGCCATACTCAATCAAATGCTGCTTTAATGTCAAGGGCAGTCACTCTCACCTGACCTCTGCAGTTCAGCTCTTTTGTCCACGTTTGAAACAAGGCTGTGATTAGGTCAAGGGCTGAGTGACTCTGGCAGAACACTGACTGAGCATCCGTGAGCAGGTTATTGCTGAGTATGTTCTCCTTGATAGTGCTGTTAATAACCCTTTCCAACACTTTACTGATGACCAAAAGTAGACTCATAGGATGGTAACTGTTTGGGTTAGATTAGTCCTGTTTCATGTGTACAGGACATTCCTGGAAAATTTCCAAGATTGCTGGGTATATGCCAGAGTTGTAGCAGTTCTGGGACCCCTATTGGATTAGGGATGCAACAAGTTCTGGAGTACAGGTTCTTCAGGACTATTGCCAGAATATTGTCAGGATCCATAAATTTTGCAGTATTCAGGCCTTCAGCCATTTTTGATATCATGTGAAATGAATTGGATGAAGACTGATATCTTATTCTGGAGACCTCCAGAGAAGTGCTCTGATCTACAATGTGACTCGCTCTTAAAATACCTTCCAAAATGGTCCAAAACTCAGTTCAAGGGCAATTAGAAATAGGCAACAAATGCTTGCCCAGCCAGTGATACGCATGTCCCATAAATTAATTATTTTAAGCCACAGATTGATTACATTTTGTTCTGATTCTAACTCTTCACTGACATAACATCTAAATAACTCTCAAAGGCCGGAATTTTACTTTGGAGCGAGTGAGGGGTGGAAATTGGGAAGGTCTGTTGGCCTCGGGTGGGACGTTATGGTTTCAGGATGAGTGAGGCCATAAAATCCTGCCCCAAATCTCTGAATGATAGCAACAATCCCTCTCAAAGAAAAAGAAATGTGTGTTATAACGAATAAATGCACAGTTCTTTCATAACTCAACAAGATTCAAATCCATTACATACTGCTGGAGTGAAAAGTTCCAATATAGCTGCAGGGATTGAAAGCAAACAGAGTCTCATTAACCTCAATCCATTCCTAATGAAGGTGAATCCACAGAACAGGTATCCATAGTGGACATTAATTAGGATCATATATTAATCTCATTCAAAGGCCGCACAATAATGAGTGCTCTAATGAAAGTGAGACTAAGAAACACTTTTAAAACAGAGACAAATGATCATATTCCTACACCCAACTCATCTTGTAGCTACTGAATACTGGTCACTCACACCTTAGAACATAGAACATAGAACAATACAGCACAGAACAGGCCCTTCGGCCTTCGATGTTGTGCCGACCAAAATAAAAAGCAATGCCCCTCCTAACTAAACCATTCCCTTCTCTTCCATATACTTATCAACTAACCTCTTAAACGCCACCAAACTTGGCGCATCTACAACAGCTGCAGGCAGGGCATTCCACTCCCTAATCACTCTTTGAGTAAAGAACCTACCTCTGATATCCGTCCTATAACTCATACCCCTTAATTTAAAGTTGTGTCCCCTCGTGCTAGCTTTCTCCATCCTAGGAAAAAGGCTATCACTGTCCACCCTATCCAACACCCTATCCACCTTCTTCCCACAGCAATAACATCTTTTATTTACAATATGGAAAATCACCAATAAGTATGATTAAGACTTTTACAATTTAACAAATGGACAAATAGTAAGCTTCATTGTTTTTCTTTTATCTTGTTCTATTGATACCACACAATAGGCAATATGTAGGTGAATTGAATAGTACAAGACGGGGAGTGTATTTTCATAGCATTTATAGATTCAGTGGTGTTGAGCAGTCTAGTTATCTGTAGCTAACTGATTGTAGCTAATGGAATGATAAACACTGTCCTTAGATAAAGTACAATGTATGAAATATTTATTGTGTGCAGACACAAACACAGCTTTATTCTGATTCTGGCTGTGGCAGCATCACTGCTCCACACAATTATAAGGCTTAATTCTGCTGTCCCGAGGAGCAGGTTTTGCACTGGGAATCTTAGTTGTCATACAAATGTCGAATTAAATCAATTAATACTTTGTAACACAAGTTGAATTAGTGAAAATTTGATATAAGCAAATTTGTGCTAGATTTGTCACGTCACTTTTGTTCTCAGGTGGAATTTAATCCAAGGAATAGGGGTCTCACTCACCAGCTGGAAAACTGGCAAGAGCCCCAGGCCATGTCCTTCAGGGAAGGCTCACCACACTCAGTGAGAGTCGGGCACTTAAGTGTCCAATGGTGAGCTTTCCCTCAGATCAAGGACCTGGGAAGGCACAGATACTGTTCCTCCATCCCATGCTCCTGGGATGGAGGAGACCAGCAGCTCTTCATCAGCAACAACAGCAATGGGGGAGCAGTGCTAACTGCCAATCTTGCAGTTGAGAACATATATTCAATCCAGGCCTGAGGGAACCAGACCACAGGCAAATGTATAATGGCTGAATGCTAATATCATACGCTAGGAACACAGCTAAAGCGACTCAAATCAACCAGTTCTGAGTTAATAAGGAAACATAAGGTGGAATTCTACCATCTGGGACTAAGTCCTGTGGCAGGGGCAGGAATGTGGAGTGGCTGACAGGAAACCTCATCATATCTTGCAGCCCCTACCTCATTAATTATGCATCTGGGGATTTAGCACATTTCCACGGTGGAACGGGCATGTTGACATAAGTCCTGCCATCATAACTGGGTGCCACATTGAAAAATCACCCAACATCACTGACCTGGATTGAAGAAAGAAGGCGGACCTCCTGACAAAAGATGGATCTCTTGGAATATGCCGAATCTGGAAGATGGATCTCCTTGAAAATACTGAATGATCTATCTATAGATGGTCGCCACCCCCACCGCTGTACTGTTCTGGGGTCCAGGATGATCTCCATCCTGAGCTCCAGAAGCAGTCCAGGCATTTTTCAAGTAAGTCTTGACTTCTACATGCCACATTATTCCACATGTGTTCCCATTGGCAATATGGAGAATCGGGTGTGGGCAGGTTTCGGTCAGGCCTCAATCTGCATCCCATTAGCGGGCTAAAAATTAGTTTCACACTGGTCACCAGAGGATTTGCTGATCCACCATGCCAGGCACCAGCAGAAGATCTCATAGGGGATAAAGTCAATCATTAGACTCCCATCGAATAATCCTTGCCCTGCCTGCCATGGAACCATTGACGAGACCATTCTATCCACAAGTACTGAATCTTGATCCTAAGGCAATTATCCTTGTCTTAATGACATATTTGTGTCAGTTTGCTATGTTCAGTTGTGCCTTCGCTATGGAGCATCTTGCAGTTGAGAACAACTGTGACTGGGATGTTAGAATTTGGCATTTACAAAATTTCTGCATTTGCAGAAACAAATACCTGCAGAAGTTTGTTACAGAAAAGATTTTTCAGTTGACATTTGCAATGGGTGAAAATGAGGACACCAGTGAAAAAATCCCATGAGACCACAGGAATGAGAATCGCAGCAGTGAAATCTTATTCTCTGATTTTCCCCACCCCTGTCCAGTGATGAAATATATTTAAATACATTTAAATGTACTTAAAGGACTTCCCCAACGTATGTTCCTCCCCACTTCCTCCCCCAACACTCATGCTCTCCAGGAGAGAACTCCTCGATCTCTAGTGTAATATCTCACTGGCAATATTTACACCTTCTGCAAAACGTGTAACTATCAAGGAAAACCCACCTGGAGTGCAGAGGTCAGTACAGCAGCTGAGCAGAGGTGGGGGGACATACCCAGGCAATGCCCTGGCAACCCTGAAGTTCATTGGGGAGGGGGTAGGTGCCGCCCTGATGCTTATGAGGGGTCCTCCATGTCCGCGGAGTGATGGGATTGTGGTCGGGGGATGAGTAGGGTGGTTTCTTTCAAACGCTGATCAGGGTTCTCTTTAAAGATCTCTGTTGCCAGTCTGATGGCACAAACCACACTCCCAGATTTTATGTGCACAGTGTGCCAGAGAATCTGGAAAGAAAACTTAGCTAGAGAGCTGCACGCCAGTTTTTTTGCTGACTAATTATGGGAAGATTCTGTCCTGCGCAAATATCTATTTTTACATCTTTAAAAAGAGAAATGATTGGAATTATGCTGAGAAAACAAAACCAGGCTGATTTTCCCAGTATGGGTTCTGTGGGGCAATCAGGCTGACCCTTGAACATTTTTGATACTTGGGCCACAAATAAATTTCATTGCTATGTTACCAATTTATTCCAGCAGTCATGGGCAGCATAGCTGAAAGGCATGATTCCTGGTGATCTTAAATCTATTTAGGGTGAATTAAAATGAGACATAATTCTGCTCAAAGAGAACTTTTATACTCCCAGATATTTCAGGCAGACGGAGCTGAATTCTTTGACCCAGGAGTGGATCAAGTAAGGGCATTTAGGTCCTTGTCACTTAGACAATTGCAAGATTTGCATACCAATGCTGCAGAAGACCTAGGAGGACATGGCAAGCAAGTTGGGTGTCTGGTTCTTATTTAGATATCTTCTCATTCAGTCAGCATGGCAACCTGATGCTGCATTATGCTGCCAATCATGTGCTACTCCCCAGCCATCATATACCATGCCAACCAACCCTATCCCTCCCCAGATATTCTAGATTCATCTGAAGGCCTTTTGCCTATAAAGCAATACACGTAGGAAGAAGCATTGGCATTCTTTCATTCATTCCTTGCAAGCACCAAGGCAGAAATTGGTGCTCTGTTGGGATAAATAACAGGTTACACAGTTCTGCATAAACACACCACAGGAGGAAAGAACTAATAGAGCAAACAGTCCAGGAGACAGCTTAGATCCTGGCTTTGATGAAGCAAAAATCACTGAGGAAGAAAGAAACAGCCAAGTTGAGAAATCTATTCTGCATAAGAGGAGCTTAATGGTTGTTGGACAGTTGACAATTCATGTCTGAGAATATGGAGGAGTCTACTTCCAGCTGGCATTGCATTCTGGCCCTAGCCATTAGCAACCTGCAATGTACCATGGAGTGTGTGACTATCCCTATGGATGCTGTGGCTAGGTCCTCGTACTAAATTTCTGCGTTGCCAGCTCTTGCAATATTGATTATACTTCAAATTGCTGCCATTCAAGGTATTGAGTTTCTCACAATTTGAAATGGAGTGAAGTGGTGTGTGAACCATAGACTTCTAACTGTGAAACATCAGTCCAAACATTTTAACACCAGGATATCAGCAGTTACTCAAATTAACAGAAATTATCCCATTTCAGTATTATTGACCCATGATTTTAGTTATTGATAAGTGTGGGTTTGGTCTACAACTGCTCCAACCATAGCTATAGCACAGACTATTTATGTTTTATTATTTATTCAAGAAATGTGGGTTTCACTGTCCTTCAAAAGGTGGTGGTTAGGTAACTTCTTGATCTGCTGCAGTCCATGTAGGGTATGTAGACCCACAGTGCTGTGGTGGGGTTAGGAATTTTGACCCAGTGACAGTAAAGGATCAGCAATGTAGCTCCAAGTCAGGATGGGATGTGGATGGTGGTGTTCCCATATATTTGCTGCCTTTCTCCTTCTAGATTGAAGTGGTCATGGATTGTCCAAGAAGTATTAGTGGCCTAAGGGCCTGTACTGCGCTGTAATGTTCTATGTGGTGCATTTTGTAAATGGTACATACCACTATAATAATGCTGCAGTAGTGGAAGAAGTGAATGTTTTTGTAGATGAGATGCCAGTCAAGCAGGTTATTTTGCTCTGGATGGTGTCAAACTTCCTGAGTGCTGTTGGAGCTGCACTCATCCAGGCAAGTTGAGAATATTCCATCACAGTCCTGACTTGTGCCTTGTGTATGTGAGCAGGCTTTGGGGAAATCAGGAGATGAGCTATGCACCGCAGGATTCTTAGCCTCTGACCTTCTCTAAGAGCCATTGTATTTCTATGGCTAGTCCAATTCAGTTTCTGGTCAATGGTAACTCTGTTGATGGTGAGGAATTCTGTAATAGCACTGACATTGAATGTTAAGGGTTGAGGATTAGATTCTTTTTTGTTGGTTGTGGCCATTGACTGGCACTTGTTTGGTGCAAATGTTACTTGCAACTGGTCAGCCCAAACCCAGATGTTCTCCAGATCTTGTTGCATTTGGACACGGATCTACTTCAGTCTTCAATGGTGCTGAATATTGCAGCGAACATCCCATCTTCTGACCTTATGATCGAAGAAAAGTCATTGATGAAGCAGCTGAAGATGACACCACTCTCTGTAGTGATGTCCTGAAGCTGTGATAACTAAGCTCCGAGAGCCACCTTCCACCGTGTTCAGTATGACTCCAACCAGTGAAGAGTTTTCCCCGAGTTTCGATAGGACTCCTTGATGCCATGCTCGGTCAAATGCAGCCTTGAGGTCAAGACTAGTCACTCTCACCTGACCTCTGAAGTTCAACTCTCTTATCCGTGTTTGAACCAATGCTGTAATGAGGTCAAATGCTGAGTGGCCCTGACAGAACCGAAACTGAGCATCAGTGAGCAGGTTATTGCTAAGCAGGTGCCGGTTGATAGCACTGTTGATGACTCCTTCCATCACTTTGCAGTCAGTCTGCTAGTCTTTAATGTTAGAGAACTATTACAAGAACTATCATGAAGGGCATCAAGACAACTATCTTAAAAGCTCTTAACAATTTGCAGTCATATATCTCCAGTAAGTTCTCTTCCCATTATACAAACACTTCCTGAATTCACAAGTCGTATTTTGTTTTCTGAAAGTGATAGTTAATACGAAAATTAATGCCCGAAGAATGATATTAAAGAAAGGGCAGGGACTGTCTAACAGTGAATTTGGGACCAGTTTAAATACTTCACATAATTTCCATAACTTCCCCGGAGTGATCAGCAATGCTGCCTCACAATGCCTAGGGGCCGTGGTTTGATTCTCAGCTTGGCTGTGGGGTCTGCACATTTCCCCTGTATCTGCGTCAATTTCCTCCAGGTGTTCCGGTTTCCTCCCTCAGTCTGAAGGATGTACTGGTTAGGTGCATTAGTCATGCTAAATTCTCCCTCAGTGTATCCAGAGAGTGGTGCCAAGGGGATTTTCACGGTATCTTCATTGCAGTGTTAATGTAAGCCTACTTGTGATACTAATAAATAAACTTTAAAAACTTTGATAGTGAATCCCTGCAATTCTGATGACAGAACTCCAGCTACGAACGATAAAATGGAAAATTTCAAGCTTTGAACTGACAAAATAGGAAATGATCAGAATTGCTTTTGATTCCCCATCATCTGGAAATCCAATTCAATCATTTTAATATTACAATATTTCTTTGTTTTAAAGAAGACACTTGTATTATAGATTTAGTGTCATTGCCTTTTTGTGTTTAAGTTTTAAATCTTTGCCCTATACTTATTAACCGATTTGATTAGCCTAATTCATTATGTATGTGGATGATGAAGAAATCTATTGATTTTGAACTTGAACCAAGATCCTCTCAGTCATGTGAAACACTTGTTAAATGAGTTACTATCTATTCAATTTTTTAAAAATTATTTTACAGACATCCACAGGTAAAATTAGTGAATTACCCAGGACATGAACAAATTAATCAGTCTCAGCCAAGCATAGAAATAACGCTCCTATGAGATCACGCATCACTGCAGACTGACCTCATTTCCACAGTACACTCAATACAAGGACAAACTCATTATAAATTACACTTCACAGGAGGTTTGCATTTTATCTGAAGCCCTTCATTCCAGCTTTGAGGTTCACTGCTTAAACATGAAGTAATAAAATTCAGCCAGACTGTTGTTTTCTCGTAGCCGCTGCAATGGATATTTAGGAGTTTAATCTTTTTTAAACTAAGGCCTGGAAATCAGTTTGTAGTGTGCCTATCTATTGCAGGTCAGAAGTTGTTTGTCCACCATATTGGTAAATATATTCAGGGTCTGCACCTGAAGTAGGTGTGATACTCTCTTCATATGCAAATAAAGACCTGACGCCTCGCTGTTTGAAGTTCCACGCCTAAAACTAAGTTGCCTGATAGCAGTTGGCATCATGCTCACTGTATTCAAGAAAACCAGTTTTACCTTTTGCGCAAATAGAGGTCTTTAAAGGGACAATTGCAAATAAAGTGCTTAAAAGAATCTGCCTAAAAATTGAATTGAAAGATGCAGGTGTAGTCCTCCAAGCTCCTCTTTAATATCCTAAGTTGTAGCCATTATTCCTCACCAATCCCTTCCCATTCCATCCTCAATAGCCTGCATGGACAGGCAGAGTTAGGCGTTATGTGAGTAATACATATAATAATCCCCAGCTGTATGAGAACCCCCTAGTGGAACTAGGGCTGCGATTCTCCCAAAAATGCCGAATTGGCGAGAAAACTGTTCTAAATCCTGACTGTTTTGTCAGTTCAACTTCTCACCTGAATCTTCCCACTCTGTGCAATGCAGAAGTCACACACCAGGTTGATAAAGTTGTTAAGAAGGCGTACGGTGTGTTAGCTTTTATTGGTAGAGGGATTGAATTTAGGAGCCGTGAGGTTATGTTACAACTGTACAAAACGCTGGTGTGGCCGCACTTGGAGTATTGCGTACAGTTCTGGTCGCCGCATTATAAGAAAGATGTGGAAGCATTGGAAAGGGTGCAGAGGAGGTTTACCAGGATGTTGCCTGGTATGGTGGAAGGCCTTATGAGGAAAGGCTGAGGGACCTGAGGTTATTTTCATTAGAGAGAAGAAGGTTACACGGTGACCTAATTGAGGCGTATAAGATAGAACAAAGAACAAACAAAGAACAACACAGCACGGGAAACAGGCCCTTCGGCCCAACAAGCCTGCGCCGCCATCCTAACGTCTTAATGACATATAGAGACCAATATAGGGACAATTTGTTACCCAATCAGCCTAAGAGCACATTTTTGGGATGTGGAGGAAACCGGAGCACCCGGAGAAAACCCACGCAACCACGGGGAGAACGCGCAAACTCCCGCAGACACAGGCCCAAATCCATGTGTCTGCACAGCAACAGCGATAGTCTCTGAGCTGTCATGCTGCCCATCTGATGGTCCAGTTTAAGCATACACTAACGATGTGAAGCACTAGGCCACTCCTGAAGTAACCTCCAGGAGCAGAAGATGATCAAAGGACTGGATAGGGTGGATAGTGAGAGCCTTTTTCCTCGGATGGTGATGGCCAACACAAGGGGACATAACTTTAAATTAAGAGGTGGTAGTTATAGGACGGATGTCAGAGGCAGGTTCTTCACACAGAGGGTGGTGAGGGCGGGGAATGCCCTGCCTGCAACAGTTGTGGACTCGCCTACTTTGGGGGCATTCAAATGGTCGGTGGATAGGCATATGGATGATATTGGAATAGTTTAGGTTAGAGGGTCCACTGGCCGGCGCAACATCGAGGGCCGAAGGGCCTGTACTGCGCTGTAATGTTCTATGTTCTATGAATCTCATTAAAAAGCCAGGAGGTGGGGCTGGAGTCTGACAGTTCTGGAACTCTGGATGTGCGCAATGGTGTCCATTTGTCAGTTTCCCCGTTTGCTGGCCAACTTGATCACTGGCCAGCCCGGAGCACTGGAGTGCTGCATCTCCAACCAGACCCCTCCCCCCACAGTGCTGTCTCTCCAGCCACCCCACCCGCAGTGGTGCCTCTCCCTTAGCCCAATTGTAGTCCCCACAGCAATTCCCAGCCCAGCCCTGAACTGCCCCCACTGCCCCAGTGCACAGACAACCCTGTCTCCAGTGGTGATCCCTCTACCCTCCTCACCCAAGCGGATCCCCCTGCTGACCTCTCCAGATCAGGCCTTCTCAGGAGGCAGCCCCCCATCCCCCCCAAATCGCTGCCCTCTCATCGTCCCAGCCAGATCCTGTCTGCAAAGTAGCAGTGGAATCCCCCCACACTCACCCATTGATCCAGGCCCACTCACAATAGACTCTGTCCTCTTGGCCCTGCCCAATGCCTAATGGGCAGTGTCAAGATTCCCCTTGGGCAGGGGCACTTTGCCTCTTGGGCATTGCCAGAATGCCCATGTTCAGAGTCTACCAGCCCCCAAAGCCCAACCGCTTGGGGAGCGCCCTCTTTATTCCAGCGGGGTGTCCTGCTACTTCTCCAAATGTAGGGAACTAAGTCTGAACCCCGCTGGAATGAAATACTCCTGGCAGGCTGGAAGATTCGATTGAGACCTGTAAGTTCCCAATAATTAACTGATAAACATATTTAAAATACATTTTAAAAAGATTCAAATTACTTATCTGCCTTCCTGCCAGTCTCCAGTGTGGTCTGACCGGCGACTGTTCGCCAGCTCTAGGAGATGTGTTTCTGGCTCATGCGCAAATCCTGGTTCAAGGCCAGTGACACATCTCTCCCACCTTAACCTGCCAGGGAAGTTGCGTGTCATAATGGGTGAATTGCGGCCTAGGTTTTCCCAACCTCCAGAGAAAACATTTCGTTGTCGAAACCACATTATCAAGTGATATATCAATTGCTTTACAATAGAAATAAACATTTCTGACTCAAATAAGTGTTAATAATCAATTGGCTTTTTTTTACAAGCCTTCACTTCAGAAAAGGCTTTAAAGTAATACCAGAGAAGAATAGAAAAAAAACTGAAAGGCCCCGTAACTATATCTGTGAAACATTTGCGAATATATAGATGAATTAACAGCACAGATAGAAATTAATGTATTTAATTTATAGTGATTAACATATTCATATTTTGTTGTAAAATAACCAAATTTTGAAACTAGCCTTGATAATAAAGAGATAGGATAAAAGCAGTAGGTAAAATAGTTTGGGTGAAGCTAAGAAACAACAAGAGGTAATAAAATGCTGGTGTGAGGTTTTATAGCCCCCCCCACTACCCCTGCACTCATGTAGAAGAGTGTGTACGTTGTTACAAACCCAACTGGTGTAAATACTAACAGGAAGATCCCAGAATGAAACCCTGAATACATTTGTGATTTTTAGTATGTTTTTAGATAATGTAGATGAACAGAATCAGAGGACAGTGGGTTATCTTTTAACAACAATATAAATTAAAAGTTTGACTACAACAATTATCTTCACATACGTACACAGATTTCAAAGATAGCATAGATTACACAATGCATCTTAAGGTACAATGTTTTTGGCAAACACCCAGTCCCTGTAACCCAACAGGCGAACTGTTGTCAGACAACACACCTATTCTGGAACCCAACAGATCTTCTGTGGATATCTCCTCAGATCATGCCAGATAATTATTACATCATGACCCAACCAATCTCCACAGACTCCAGCTTCCACAAGTGTTTCCAAACTCCAACTCGAACAGATATGTCTTAAAATATTCTTTCAAACAGAGCTTTCCCTTAGCTACTCCCAGCAAGGATCCACTCCCAGGCTTTCCAACTCTTCTTTCAGTGTTCCTTTGTCTTACATTGCCATGTGCAGCGTCCACACAATCTCTCACATTCAACTACCAATGGCTTTGCAATTACTTCAAAAGGCAGTAGTAAAGTATCACAAACCTTCAGATCACATCAGATATTTCTGGCTTCTTTCAAGGTCTTTCTATATCTTTCAGGTCTCACTTCTTTCAGCTCTGTCTTAACTTTAATGAATATTACCCTGTTCCAATTCCAGTTTCTGTTTGTTCTTTTCACTTCAAAACTTCCGGAATGCATCTTTCATTCCCTGGTTTCCAGAACTAACTGCTTTTCAATTTTCTCTGAGATTTGCCTTTCTTCCCATTACTCCATTGTTTTACCTCTGCCTCTGGCAGAGCCGAGAGCAATGTTCTCTCTCCAGCTGCTAAGCTCTTTTCTGCTATAGGTTCGATTAAAAACAACTCAAAAGGTCATATCCCTGACTATGGCCCCTGGTTGCTAAGCAACATCTCATTTTTTCTTCAAGTTCTTCTTTACTTTAGTCATCGTACACAGTCTGAACTGAAACCAAAAAAATTCCACACATGCAAACATCTTGGTCTAACATGAATCTAACTGGAGTTTTAACTTTTGTTATAGATAAGCACTAAATTATACTCACTTAAATCTGTACCTTATTTCTATTATTTAACAGTACAAATATAGATCCTTAAAATTACCTCTGCTTACTGAAAACATCAGGAAGTTAGGGACAAATTTACCAAGGATGAAGCAGTAATCATGAGGGATTTTAATCTGGACAATCCATAATTGCCTTAATTGTGTGAAGAATAAATTCATGGGATATTTATAAGGTAAGTATCTATGTTAGTATGCCAAGGAACCAAATAGCAAATTGTCCATTTAAATATTGTACTGTTCAATAAGAAAGAGTTAATTAATAGCCCTGTAGTAAATGAGTCTTTAGGTAATAGTGATCATATGTTAGCATTTATTTTGAGAGTGATTTAGTTAGGTCCAAAATTAGATTCTTAAGCTAAACAAAGCAAACTTGAAAGGTATGAGGAGGAAGTTGACTAAAATAGATTGGAATACTAGTTAAAATATACAGCAATAGATAAACAAAGCAACAAATTAAATAACTAACATATAATTTGCAACAAATATACATTCCCTTGAAGAGCAAATTCCTCACAGGACAAGGTATTCAAATGCACTGCAAAGGACAAGTTATTACCAGATTATAAGAAAGACTTGTAATGTTGTTAATAAGAGTTGTAAACTGGGCAACTGAGAGGATTTTATATGCAGAGAGTATGAAAGTAAGCTAGCTGGAGGTGTAAAACAGACTGTAAATGTTACAATAAGTCAGTGAAAAGGAAAGAGTTAGCAAAAGTGTGGGTTTGTCAGAGGAGGTGACAGACGAAATTATAGTAACAGAATTGCAGAGACACAAAATGATACATTTCATTTCTAGATGGTAGAGAACACAAAAAAGTCTGGAAATAATGTGAAATGAATGGTCTAGTGAGAATGAATAACTTAACAAAATTAGTATTAGTAATAAAATAGCACAGATAAATTGATGGGAGCAAAGGTCAACAGGTACCCTGGACATAATTGTCCATATCTATGACAAAGAGGCAGCTACTAAAAGATAATGGGGGTAATTCTCCCATCCTGCTGCACTGCTTTTCTAGCACAGATGGCTGGGACATTCAAACAGAGGCCATTTTGTGGGATCCCCATTGGGCGCTACATCTTCTGCCAATCTCAGAGAGCCGAAAGACACCATCAGCTCCACGCCAGAAATCTGTGTAGAGCTGAATAAATTATGGAAATTAGAATTTTAATATATTTTAAATACCATTAGTGGGCCCAGGTCTGAAATCTTTGGGCCCGCGAGCCTCTCCCCCCATCACCAGGACTATTTCGCTCTAACAGGATTTAGTACAGCTCTCCACTTGCGGGTAGCTTGCTGCTTGACTCCACTGGAGTGAAGAGGGTGCAATCGAGGCCCCCCCTCCAGAGGGCTGGGTGGGGGGGTGCCCTATGTGAATTGGCCCCTTGACAGTGCCAGCCTGGGGTCCTTGGCACTGCCCAAAAGGCAAAGTGCCAATGCCCAGTAAATCTTGGGAATATCCATCAGACATGCGTAGTGTCAAGGAGATGGGGCATAATAAGGATGGGACCTGATGAGGGAAAAAACCCCTCTAGCGGCAATCTTTTGGGGGTTGGGGCAAAGGGGTTCTCTCTGCCACTGTATTTGGGCTGAACCGGATGGGGGGGAAGTGGAGGATTCGGGGCAGGGGTTGGAGGGGAGGCAGAGATTGAGGCAGGCTCATACATGGTTGGGTAGGATAATAATCTGGCCATGCGGGGTCGCACTGCTGGCAATAAAGAGGTCACAAGACTGGCAATCGGGAGGCCAGCAGTGCAGGCTATTGTACATGCACTAACCTCGGCACTGACAGATCGGTGCACGCGCAGCAGTCCACTCTGTACTATGCTGCTACCCTCTCCAACAGGAATAAGCCTCCCTGCTGTATTTTCAACTGGATTTACACTGGTGCACTCTGCAGTGCACAGAGTGTGGGGAATTCATTTTGAAAATTCTATTGAAAAAAAAGTGGGATTCACTCTGATTTTACACAAAACATATTTGGAAGAATCACCCCCAGTGATTGCATTGGTTTGGCTTTTTCAGGATTCCTTAGATCTTAGAACAGTTCCCATGGATTGGAAGTTGGAAATTGAAATCCAACTGTTCATTTAAGGAGGGAAGGTGAAAACAAGAAATAATGAGCATGATTTTCCGGCCACACTCGTCCCAAGACTGGAAAACCCGCCCAAGGTCAAGGGACCTTTGCTTGGTCTGTGTCCTGCCAGCTATGATTCCCATGGCAGGTGGGATGGGAAAATTCCATCCAATATTTCAGTTACATTTACAGGGAAAATTTTAAAATCTGTTATTAGGGACTGGGAAAAACATAACACAATTAGGCAGAGTTACAGACATACAAAGAGGCAATCATGCTTGCCAAATCTGTTAAGCTTTTTTTAAGTTATAACAATTAGGATGCACAAGGGAGTGCATTTAAATTTTCAAAAGGCATTCATTAAGGTTTAATACTCAAAGTATCACACAAAATTAGGATTTCTAGGACCAGGGTAATAAATGAGCATGAATTGACAGCAAGCAGAAAGCAGGAATAGATGGGCTATTTTCAAGTTGCCAGGTTGTGACCAGTGAAATAATGCAAGGATAGATGCTTGATCCTCAGCTATTTATAAGCTATTTCAGCCAGGATTTTCTGGTCTCCTGTGGTGGGTTTTCCTGTGGCAGATGCAGGAAAACCATTGGTTGCCAGCAGGATCTTCCAGGCTCACCAGAGTCAAGGGCTTTTGCCTATTGCAGGACCTCACCATAGGGGTAGACTTTGGTGGGATTAGAAGATCCCATCGGCAGGAAGGGTGGGAAAATTCTGCCCTTAGATGAAGGGACTGATGTAAGATATCCAATTTTACTAGTGATACAAAGTTAAATTGGGAAAAAGCTATTGGATGCAAGGCAGGTACAAAGGGAAACAGACATGTTCAGTAAGTCGACAAGAACATAGCAAATGCAAGGACTTGTAAAGTTTCATACCTTGAAAGGTAAAATAGAAGAGCAGTGTCATTATTAAATGGTGAAAAATTGGAAAATATTACTGCTCTGTGGGAACTTGGCATCCTTGTGCACAAACCAGAAAGCTACAGGAATCAATCAGGGAAATAAATGGCATGTTAGCAGATCCTCAGGCAAGCTTGCAGACTCAGAGCCGGCAGAATGTCTACCATGGGTTGGGAAGGAGACAATGACTATGAACGTTTTCAGGTCGGCTCCTTCCAGGCTGTAACAGTAGAACATTTCCAAAATCGCTCACTTCACCATTCACTGCAGTTTAAGGGAGGTCACTGCTACTATTGTTGAATGTCATTTCTGTAATCATGCTTGCTCCCCCACCAGTTTTGTGTTACTAATGATTTGCTCCACCTTGTCCAGCAAGAAGGAAGAAAGTGGGCCAATGAGTGTGGCATACTGTGTTTGGGTGACGCATCTGTCCATAGTAAAATAGTTAATATTTTGAAATGAGCATCTTGGTGCAGGAGATGAATGGGGAGAAGTCCTCTGTCTAGAGGTACAGGAGATCCTCCAGACAGGCACTGACAAGATAATGGGAGTATGGACTACTTTATCTTCATTGAATCTCTACAGAACAGAAGGAGGCTATTTGGCCCATTAAGTCTGCAACAGTCACAATCCCATCCAAGTCCTATTTCTGTAACCTCACATATTTACCCTGATCATCCCCTGACTATTAGGCTCAATTTAACACGTCCAATCAACCTAACTCGCACATCTTTGGACTGTGGAATGAAACTGGAGCACCCGGAGGAAACCCACACAGATACAGGAAGAACATATAAACTCGAGACAGACAGTGATCCAAGGTAGGAATTGAATCCTTGGCGCTATGAGACAGCAGTGCTAATCACTGTGCCACAGTTGTCTGACTTGAGTATGTTCTTCAAACTAGTTTATTGACATTATGTACAAGATCGATTACAGAATGGATATATGTCCCTTCATCATGATACATACTTTCCCTTTAAGAGAAATGCAGGCTATTGTTAATTAATGCAGGCTCATATAAAATGGTGCTAGCCTTGCATAAACCTGAGTGCCTGAGTAAGGTGTGAAGCCACTCCACAATACATTTAACATTGGGCCACAACACAATGAATGGGCATGGACAGGCAGAGAAGATATGGGCATAATGAAGCACATAGGAGGATTGGAAGAGTAAATTACATCTATTTTACTGCAAGGAGCCTGACTGGGAAGGCAGATGAACATAGACCATTAATCAGTGCATGGAAATATAATATTGTTGCAAAGACATGTTTGAAAGAAATACAGGGCTCAACATTCCAGGCATGATGGGGGTAGAAGAGAGGAGGGGAATTATGTCATTGGTAACAGACACCATCACTGCAGAATGCGGAAGGATGTCTCAGAAACCTCTTCAATTGAAGCCAAATGAGTAGAGCTTAGAAATAAAAGGAGATGATCACTTTGCTGGAATTGTACCAAAAGTCAGAGGGAGACAGAGGAGTAGGTGTGTAGGCAAATCATTGAAAGACAAGAGAGGAATAGGGTTATAGTAGTAGGGGATTTCAACTTTGCCAATATTAAATGGAATCATTTTAGCGTGGAAGGATTAGATGGGGTGGAATTTTTAAAGTGCATCTAGGAGAGCTTTTTATGCTGGTACGTGGATAGTCCGATCACGGATGAGACTGTGCTAAACCTAGTCCAAGGGAATGAAGCAGCAAGTGGTCAAAGTGTCAGTGAGTGAACATTTTGGGGATTTTCTGGCTACACTCACCCCAAGGCCGGAAAATTCCACTGCATAAATCTGTAACTTTCAAAGTCATTCTGGCATGGAATAAGGATAGTCTAGAAATTAAGGAGCCGATTTTCCCAAAATTGGTGGGAAAATTGTTCTAGATCATGACTGTTTTTTCATTGCAACTTTACACTCGAATCTCCCCACTCTGTGTAATACAGAGATCACAATCGTGAATATCTTTAAAAACCTGGGAGGCAAGGACTATTCACACCGGAGTCTGACAGCTCCGGAACTCTGCACATACTCAGTGGTCCCAATCTGGCAGTCATCCCGTTTATTTACCAGCTCAATCGCTGGCCAGCCTGAGACCCCCAAAGTGCAGCCCCCACAGCCTGATCGCAGCCTCTACAACAATTCCCAGGCCAGCCTCAACAACACCCGCTCCTGAGCGTCCCGATGTCCAGTCCATCTCCCCTTCCCCACCAGGACAGTAACGATCCCCCCACACCCTTTACCCCTGAAGACTCCACCCAATGACTCCTCCCTGAAGTCAGACCCACCCCCCAGGAGGCAGGCAGCCCCCCAGCAGACTACCACACATCCCCCAGCTCATCCAATCACTGCCCTCGACATTTTCTACTTCATCCCCATTGATGCAGACAAGGGCATCTTCTCCTTTACACTTCCTGAAGTCAATGACAATCTCTTTCATTTTATGGACATTGAAAGAAAGATAACTGTTGTGCATCAGTTCACCAGATTCTCTATCTCATTTCTGTACTCTGTCTTGTCATTGTTTGAGATCCGACCCATTACGGTGGTGTTATCAACAAATTTGAAAATCGAATTGGAGGGGAATTTGGTCACATTTATCAGTGTATAAGGAGTATAGTAGGGGGCTGAGAACCTGTGTTGAGGATGATCACGGAGAGGATGTTGTTGCCTATCTTTACTGATTGTGATCTGTGAGTTAGGAAGTTCAGGATCCAGTCACAGAGAGAATGCTGAGGTCTAGGAGTTTGGAGATGAGTTTTGTGGGAATAATAGTGTTGAAGGCTGAGCTATAGTCAATAAATAATAGTCTGACATAGGTGTCCTTGTTATCTAGGTGTTCCAGGGTTGAGTGCAGGATCAGGAAAATGGCATCTACTATGGACCTGTTGTAGCAGTAGACAAACAGTAGTGGATCCAAGTAGTCTTGGAGACTGGAACTGATTCATGCCATGACTAACATTTAGAAGCACTTCATAATGATGGATGTCAGAGCCACTGACCAATTGTCATTAAGGCACGCTGCTTGATTTTGATTAGGTACCATGATGATGGTCATCTTCTTGAAGCAGATAGGACTTCAGATTGTTGTAAAGACAGATTGAAGATATCTGTGAATAGCCCCACCAGCTGATCCATGCAGGATCCAAGTGTTCATCCGAGTATCCCATCCAGCCCAGTGGCTTTCTGTGGTTAACCTTCATGACTATATGGGGTTAATTGCACAACTCGATCCCCACATTCATTTCTGGCCTGATCAATTTTTCATCTTTGTATCCTCCTCATTACTTACCTTCCCACTTAGCTTTGTATCATCAACAAATTAGGAGATGTTACAATTGGTCGCTTCATCTAAGCTATTGCGTTCCCAAACTGTCCACTCCATGCTCACTTCATCCATTGTCCAAAACAGCAAGACCTAAACTGTCTATTAATCTCCCCTTTAATGAATATTGTGAATTTTCAGTTGGACACTACACACTCTGAGTAAGCAGTCTGTTTTCCAGCTGAACTGGATGTGTATTGACGTTAGAAGCATTGAAGCATGTGCTGCCAGTGTATCTGCTCCTCCTAACTAGAGACAAGTGGTTCAAAATGACTAGCAAAAGAACAGAGACATGCTGAATGATAAAGTAATTAAACAGTAGCTAACAATGAACAAACATTATTAGCTGGGAGTTATACAAGGATTACGATTTAATCAACTTATATGTGTTTAATCACTTTCCATGTGACAGACAGTCACTCATTTGCACATTACCAAAAATTTGTTCACTCCTTTTCCAGACCTGATTTAGGATAGTTGCTTTATATCTTACAGGAAACATTTTCCAGAATGATTCTTTAAAAGGTAACTCATAACAGATCTTATCAGAGAGCTGTGCAGTTATTCTATCATAGTAGACAAGAGCTAAATTAAAAACTGTAATCATGACATTTATTGAATCGGACTAAGTTGAGATGGTTGCTCTCTTACCCCTGGCATTATGTCACAGAGTTACAGTCAGATTCTCTCTCATAACACCAATATATTTATTTTCCAAGAACTAAATTGTTGAGAATGCCTACATTGCAAAACCAGGCTATTTGGCCCATCTAGCCTGCACTGACAACCAACCCACCCAGACCCTGTCCCCATAATCCTGTGCATTTACCCTACTAATCCCCCGACACTAAAGGACAATTTAACATGGCCAACCAACCTAACCCCCACATCTTTGGAGTGTGGGAGGAAACGGAAGCACCCAAAGGAAATCCCAGCAGACACATGGAGAACATGGAAACTCCACACTGATAGTCATTCAAGATTGGAATTGTACCCAAGTCCTTGAGGAGTGAATCAGAGGCAGAACTATGGCTCAAGTCAGCAATTCCAAGTTTGCCTTCCTTTAGCGTTGACAGGCTCTGAAACACTACTCCCTCAGTCCCAAGTCAACCTTTCCCCCACTCAACTATCCCTTTCGATTCCTCCCTTCTCTAATGATGCCAGATCCTTGGACTCTCTATCTGCCATATCCTGGCCAAACACTGCCACTTCCCCAAAGCATCCCGCCCCCATCATTGATCAGTTCTGTCACATCACATGGGCTTCAACATGATGCTCCAAAAGCTCCTTAGTTTTGCCAGTCCCAATGACGTGCATCTGCTGTTGCACATACTCAACTGTAATGCTGAATTCCTGGCACCAACTTGCAGCAACCTGCCTCTATCCTGCAGTGTATCTTCACTTAGTGAGAGACCAAAGTAAACATAATAATAGCATTCAAGGGAACTGATTTGCAGTTTAAACAAAAAATAGATAGAAAAGAAAATCAATCATCTGAACATCAGCAAAAATCCCAGGACACCATTATTTGAAAATGCAATTTGACCTATTCAATCATAAAATTGTGGTAGTGAAAATATATTATGCACTACATTGAACAACAAAGCTTAGAATGACAATTGATAGATAATATTTATGCTACATAGATGCCAAGTAATGATCATCTCCAAGAAGAAAAGGCCAAACCATTTTCTCTCAAATCTTCAATGGTGTCATCATCAATAAGGCCCCTGTTATCAACGTGCTGAGGTAGTGGGGCTTGGAGGAGTTGGTGATGCCCCCTGACATTCCCTGTATAACTATTCTGCTAAGACAGTCAGAACCTTCAAAAGTCTCTGATCTAAATTGAAGATTTGGAAAGTTCTTTTTAAACTTTCAGTTTAAACTTCCTGGGGGATTCTTGCATGTGGACCTCTGGGGGGCTCTCCCAGCACATCTTCTGGGGTACCCCAGGCATACAGCCCTCCAAGGGATGGAAGGTCAACGCCCTGGTTTTTGCAGTAATTCCACCTGTCCTGCTGAAAATTTCAATATCTGAACTTACTTCAAAATTCAGAAACTGGGCTAAGAAAAGGATCGTGAATTAAATCAGATTAGCAGCACATCCGCAGGATTAAATGAATTCAGTAACATTAAGATCCAAGTGATCATTTTTGTGCAGAAATGTCAAGTTGCCTGTAAAGTGTTACTTGGGTAATGTCAAGCCTTCTTGATTTGAAGCTCTGTGGAACACCAAAGTAAGCAAGATTCAATATCGCACAGTCAACAAGCATCACAACACATATTGTAAAATTTTGCATCATTACTCAGTGTCATCCATTTCACTGTGCTTTTGGAGTTCCATTGTGGAAAGGTCAAAGTCTCTCAACAATCGGATAAATAAATGCACACATTTGATTAACCCCATGTCAATACCCAAATTCACTTTATTAGGCGACTTGTTTTATCTCCTCCGCTTTTGAATGCAACTCACAATTTTCTTCAAAAAAATTCAGAATAAAATAAGGATTTCATTCACAGAAGTTGCATTAAAAATACAAGAGCTATATCCCTACATCTTCACCATAAATGTCAGAAAATCGACTTTTGATTTGAATACTTTTACCAGTCTGCATTTCAACTGGTCCAATTTTTTTGATGCCTGACACAGTTAGGCAATGCAGCGCATTTGAACATGAACCAATGGAAATATTCCCTTATGTTTGAAAATGATGAGAATCTATATTGTGCATATTTTAATTTCTAATCTTTTTCAATGTAATTTGGCAGGAAAATCTGCTCTGTACTTATACCCATCTGTCTTTCATCTTTATTCTCTTCAGAAAACGACAAAGCACAATGTGAATAGAGATGAAAAGCCAAATGTGGCTTTCCAATGGGAATTGGGCAAGCATTGAAAGAGAAATAATTTGGTAATCTACAGGGGAAGAATGGCAAGGATATGGATGAGTCAGCTGAGTTTCTTACAGAGAACTGGCGTAGGTGGCACGGTAGCATAATGTTTAGCACTGCTGCCTCACAGTGCAAAGAACTCAGGGTTGACACCTGACTTGAGTCACTGTCTGCAGAGTTTGTATGTTCTCCCCATGTTTGCATGGATTTCATCTAGGAGATCCAGTTCCCTCCAATGGACAAAAAAAGATATGCTGGTTAGGTGTGTTGGCCATGTTAAGTTCTCCCTCAGTGTACCCAAACAGACACCAGAATGTGGCGACTAGGGGATTTACACAGTAACATCATTGAAATATGAATATAAGTTTACTTGTTACACTAATAAATAAACAAACTGAACATGGTGGCCTAATAGTCTCTTTCCCTGCTGTAACATCCTAAATGATTCTACATGTTGGTAAATGTTTCTTGTAATAGGATATTTCCATTAGTAGTGTTTCAGGAACTTACAACAAACAGTCAGCCATATTTTTTACATTGACTAAATATTTGAGTATCAGCAGACTATTCAACCACAGAGAACATGACAGTAAAATGTCCCATCCTTAGCTGACTGCCAAAATCACGCATTTCCAACAAGTTAATTCCTGACTGAGATTGAAGTGAGAATGTTATCTAACAAGCTGGTGGCAGACTGGGAACATTTGTATTTTAATTTAATCATAAATAAGTTCCTGCCTGATTCTTGACTGCCATTATTTCAACTGAGCCCTTTATTATTTGGATAACCAAGGTGCATTTCTGCTTCAAACAGAAGCCTCATTGATATACAATGCCGTTAGGGCTCTCGATGGTATTTTGCTGTCTGCTAAACTGTATATAACACTTTCATTAATATCTGGAAAGGAAGAAGAGGTGGTCCTCTAAGGTAAGTCATAGGTGTCCTCAGTAAGGCCAGGAGAAGGCGGAGTATCCTTCTGATCCTGTGCTGACCCGGGTTACAATACCACACTCCCCATCACCTACCACCCACGTAACAGGCTTAATGATTTCTCTTCAAGGCACCCACACTTCACGGCTTTCATTGCCCTCAGGGCACTTGAACTTTGACCTATCCAATGCCAGACTTTACCCTCTTTCTGTCCACTTCATTCAGACAGTTGGCTGGCAAGATGCAAATTGAGCCTGAGTTAAAATGTCCTAGCCATCAGATCAATTATGCTGGAAAGGTTTGATGCCTATTCTACATCCTGCCTGCCTAAAACTTGTTGTGCATGGTGCATTGGTCTTGTTTTATTTTCGTCAAAAAGCCAGCTACTGAACAATAATGTTGGAATAAATGGGTCATTTTTAGCTTTGCAACAAATCTGAACAAGCTGATCCAGCAGGCTGCTAAGTTAAACAACTTGTGACATTTTTGAACATGCATTGTGCAATACAAGTACAACCAAAGCTGTGAAAAAAAAAACGATCAAGATGCAGTAGGTTTGGAAACCCCAAACATTTTAAGAAAAACCTAATCAGTATATCAAAAGCAGCTTTCCAAATCTTTTTCTTTCTCTCTATATTTAGTGCCTTTCATTGAATCATCTTTAGAATGGTACCACAGAGAAGGTGTTTACCTCCCCGTGGCTGCTGGAAATCCTGCTTGATCATTATTTTATAGGAGTTACAATTTCTGCAGATTATTTGAACAATCTCGGGTGGGTGAGGGTAGGGGGGATATGCTCTTTATATTTTTTCGATCTCTCTCTCTCGGCCTAAACGATGCCCATATTCTGACCGTGGATCACTAGACAATAGAGAAAAGCCGGAAGTGTGTGTGATTTGGTAGTGCCTTACTTAACACCAGCAAGGGTCGGATAACTCATACTCCCCTGAAGTTGAACACCTTACTGGAGCCCAGTTAAGAACTGAAGAAAATCATAGAAAATAGAAGCTGAAGTAGGCCATTTGGCCCTTTAAACCTGCTCCACCATTAATTATGATCATGGCTGATGATCAAATTCAATATTCTGGTCCCCTCTTTCCTCCCAAATCTCTTGATACCTTCAGCCCCAAGAACTACATCTAATTTCTTCTTGAAATCAGACAATGTTTTGGCCTCAACTACATTCTGTGGTAGTGAATTCTATACATTTACCACCCTCTGGGTGAAGAAATTTCTCCTCACCTCAGTTCTAAAAGGTTTACTCCTTATTCTTAAAATATAATCCGTAGTTCTGGACTCCCCCACTATTGGAAACATTCTTTATAAATCCAGCCTGTCTAATCCTGTTAGAATTTTATAAGTTTCCATGAGGTTCCTTCCCGCTTTTCTAAACTCAAAGGAATACAATCCTAACCGACTTAATCTCTCCTCATATGATAGACTTGCCATCCCAGGAATCATCCTGATGAACCTTCACTGTACTCCCTCTAAACAAGGGGATCCTTCCTCAGGTAAGGACACAAAAACTGCACATAATACTCCAGGTGTGGCCTCACCAATGTCCTATACAATTGAAGTAAAAGACAGAAATATGAGTCTGAATGTCAGGATCCAAATTCATGATCATTCAAAATTAAACATTAAAGACTTTTAGCTATCTTTATTAGTTCAGTTTGTTTGAAGAAATAGATACATAGAACTCTGGATCTCTTATTAAATAATCTTCATGACCTTCTTTTCCTTAAACAAAGATATCATAATTTTAGCATTGTCCATCATTATTGGCCCAGATATTTGGAGGGTATACTTGATGGATGGTCAGCATTCTCTATTATTCACCCTCTGAAATGGATCGCAATTTCAGAATGTTAGGCATGCTACTATCAGCACTGATTTCCTGAAGTTGCTGTAGCACTCGATCCCTCAGTGAGATTTACTTTGTGGTCAGCAACAAGCTTTGCCTCTGGGCCTAGGTTTTTTGATGCTCGTACATCCTTGTTATCTGCCACAATTGCTGAAATTGCTGATTCTGTGGGCAGCATTTTTACATTGTCTGAGCATTTGGTGCCTGTCATCCAGAGAGTCAGTGCGGATCCAATAGGGCCCTTGGTCATTTCACACTCAAATGAGCATTGATTAGCAGCAGAATAGATTTCTGCCCTACTTAAAGAGCTATTGATCAACTGGATTGGCCGACAGCTCTCCAAGGCCATCCAGACATAAATGGCCAGAAAAAATGCCACAGTGCCATCTCTGAGATGAAGTCTCAGAAACCACAGGAATGGTGAGTAGCAGGGTTCCCAGATGGAGAGAGGATAGGAGATACACTGGAGGGTAAGATGGGGGGAGGTCAGGAGGGTCAGAGGTCTACGGTTCATAAGAATAGAATGCAACCCCCTCCAACCACCGGTCTAAAGGGGGGCCTTCTGATGGGATCCATCACATTCCTATTAACATTGAGTTGGAGAACATTTTCTGTTTCAAACATTTGGTCATTGGGCATCCGTCAGCCTGAAAATTGAGGCTAAATGAGAACACGCCAAGTGGCCAGTAAGTGACCACAAGGGTCTGAATTGGAGAATGCACAGGCTTTCCTTTGGAGGCTTGCCTGCCGCACTGTAAAACCATGTCGGGGCAGGATGGGCAAGATCCCTGGAATCCCAGAATGAATCCTGTCCATTTTGCACTGCAAATTCATGGTTTTGCTCTTTTTCTTTTGAAAATAATGAAGCCTTTTGAAATGGAAAGTATCCTGTGTTCCTATGAAATATTTTGTTATTTTAAATTACTATTACACTGAGAAACACAAGCTATCATTTTCAAAACTACTGATTAGTTATTACGTTTGACAACATTTAAGGAGAATTGAGTTTACAGACAAAAATGTATTTTGGCTTTGTTGAAAGGTTATCTTTCCACAGAAACCCACTTACATGCTTGAAATGCAATATCATTAATTGCTGGTGATTTATCTCTACTCGTGATCGCTTCAGATTTTGCCTGACTGGCTAGCTTTCTTGTTAAATGTACGGATGATCTGTGTTCATGTCATACTCAGTTGAACTCTGGTTGATTTCAAGGGAGTTTGCATGAATAGAAACTAGAAGTAGGAATAGGCCATTTGGCCCTTTGAGTCCGCTCTGCTATTAATTTTAAACATGGCTGATCAACAAATTCAATATCCTGATCCTGCCTCTGTCCATAATAAGAACATGAACTTTTCTAGTTCTGCAGTCTGATGGAAATTGTATAAGGCTTACAGATAATAAGGATCAAAGACGATTTATAGGTATTGTTGCAAAGCCAAAGAGTACCTATAAGTACTTAGGAATATAGGAGCTTAGAACCTAACCTCCTATATTCCTAAGTACTTATAGGAATGTGGAGTCTGCACATTCTCCCAGTGTCTGCATGGGTTTCCTCTATGTGCTCCAGTTTCCTCTCAGTCTGAAAGATGTGCTGGTCAGGTGCATTGACCATGCTAAATTCTCCCTCAGGAGCCAGAGTATGATGAATAGGATATTTTCCCAGTAACTTCTTTGCGTGTTAATGTAAGCCTACTGATGACAATACTAAATAAATAAACTTTAATCCCTTGAGAGAAGAACAATTCTGCTCATCACCATCATAAAAGGAAAACTCTCATTTTAAACTTTGTCCCCTAGTTTTCATCACCCCCACGATGGGAAACATTTTCCCTGTACACACCATCCAGAATCTTATATGTAAGGTTTCCTCACATTTTCTAAACTCCAATAGGTAAAGGCCAAACCTGTTTAGCCATTCTTCATAAAATAAGTCCTTCATCCCAGGAATGAGTAGATTGAACCTTCTCTAAACTGCTTCTAACTTAATTATATGCCTTTTTCAATAAGGAGATCAAAATTGTACATGGTACTTCAGATGTGGTCTCACCAAGGCACTGTTCAACTGCAGTAATACTTCACTAGTTTTATATTCCATTCCCCTTGTAATAAGGATCAACATTTCATTTCCTTCCTAATTGCTTGCAGTGCCTGTGGACTAACTTCTTATGATTCATGTACCAGAACAGTCAGATATTCCTGTACCATCAATCTGCAATCTCTCTCATCTAGTCCATTCTTGCTGCCAAAGTGAGCAAAGTCACATTTTCCTAAATTATACACCATGCCACCCATAAGATCTTAATTCGTTAGTAATCTTTGAAGAGGCAACCCAAATTGATTCTATACCTTGCTCTTTTGAGCTAAAGTCACCTCTCACTGCTGCGCTAATGACACCCAAAGTTGCAAATCTACCTCACCACCTTTCCATAGTTTTCTTTCTTTCCAAAATGTCAAAATCCTTTAATATTCAGGTTCTAGATTTGGTCATCATGTTATATCAAATTATACATATTTATGCCTAATTGTTCTAACAATTCAATTTTGTTACAAATGCTGCATATATTCAGATGCAGAGCCTTCAACTGTCATTCTACCAGTTTTGTTGCACCCTTGTGTTTGTTTGCTCTGTTCCTCCCTGCCACACATGCCATCTTTACCCAAATAGTGACCCTGCTCTGTATTGAATTATTCACTTCTCTTTATTTACCACATCTCTCCCCACTATTTAAAGTGCTATCTACTGCCCTAGTTATTATGACTCACTAGAACATTGGTTCCAACACAGTTCAGGCAAAGACTTTTCCAATGGTGCAGCTCTCGTTTTCCCCCAGTGCCAGTTCCCCATGAATTGAAGCCCATTTCTCCCAAACCAATCTTTGAGATGTGCATTCATCTTCTCAATCTTATTTATCCTGTGCCAATTTGCCCATGGCTCAGGTAAGAATCGTGTTTTCTAATTTAAATTCTAGCTGCTCATAATCCATAAGCAGAACACAATTCCTAGTCCTTCCTATGTTGTTTGTATCCACAATCTCCCATTGCAAATGCAGCTCCAGGCCAGAGTATATGTCCCAAACTGCAACTTCATTTACACAGAACTATACTCTTTACTGCAACAATATTTTTATTTACTCCCTGCACATGAGTGGCTTCCTGTACCACTGTTCCCTTGTTAGTTCACTCATTCTCTTTACAATCTCCACTCTCATCCGTACAAGCTATAAAACCTAGAACATGTTGGACAATTGCCAGAAGCAAGGCTCCCACTCCTATCTTCTCGATTTCCTTCCCTGTCACACTTGTGGTCACACTCTCCTGTCCCTGGCTACTTACCAAATCAGAAGACTTCTTACTCATCCTTTTACTCACATCAGAATATTCCACACAAGATAATCTGTGTCTTCTTGGCATGGGATTGCCGATTTAAGCGAAATCATGTGAAATTGTGTTGAGGTACAGATTCTCCAAATAGTTTACAAAGAATGCCCTTCTAGTTGGTATAGACTGAGAATGCATTCACCCCATAATGTCTGCTAGAGATTGTCATTCTAAGAGCTAAGGGTGTTTGGGTGAGATAGGATACTTTGAAATAATCCACATATTTGCAATAGAATTGTTGATTGCGTTTACATTATTTTTGTGAATCCTTTCATTTGCAAAGATAAATCTAGATGTTCAACGAAACAGGTTAACATTTTCATAATTTCCTTCTTTCAAACTGGCAAGAGCTTCAGGCTGAACTTTCGGGAATCCTACATCACGGGTATTCCCAGCTCACAAAGCCACACCATGTGAACTTCGTAGAATCACAGAATCCCAAAACTGCAGAAGGAGGCCTTTAGCCCATCGAGCCTGCACCAACAACAATCCCACCCAGGCTCTATCTTCATGACTGCATGTATTTACCCTGTTTATCTCCCTAACACAAAGAGGCAACTTAGCTTGGCCAATCCTCCAAGCCTGCACATTTTGTATTCAGCCATGCAATATCATTTTCAATGAAAAAGAACCTAATTGGCTCAAAGGAAGGTTGTATGTCTAATTAGGGACTGCAGTGAGGCGGGGGAGCTAGCTACTTCCACAGGGAAGCTGTAAAAGGCAGGTGGAGCTGGGCTTGCTGTTGCCTGGGGGAATGGAGTAGACAGAAGACCAATACCCAGCAGACTCATTTGCTCGCTCCCTCTTCAAGTATGAAACAACTTTGTGCCACTACACGGGCTGCTGCTCAGTTTAACTATTCTGTTTTTAGGTAAGCTTTTTCATCAGCAGCCAGGCATGTGCTCAACGTGCTACTGACAGCTGTGCACTAGCATGTCCCGGACAATTTACTCTTCTTGTTATCAACTTTGGAAGGTTTGATCCTCTCCCTCTCCAATCTCTTAACAAGCTCTCCAACATCCAGTTAATTGGAGGCATGGGTTGCCAACTTCCCCCAGCTATCTCTCTTTAAAAATTCTGCTGTCACATGGAGACAGAAGACTGACATGCCAACCGAGCACACTATTTTCCAACCTCACTTTCACGGTTGATTGAAAAGCTTGTCCAGATACTGTGAGCATTCAGGAGATCTCCAATAATCAATTTACTATGAACAGAGTTAATTGGGAAACCTGCATTCCACAGCTTTAACTCAGTCTTAACAGAAACTGTTGTCAAGTTATTCACATGAGCAAAAAGTAGGGGCAAGCAGCAAACCATAACCTTTACTTAATGTAATATATTCAAATTTGAATCTGTCAAGAGCATGGCAATTTAAAATATAAGAACTCTGTTATTTTCATTGCACAATTCTCTCTGGCTATTCCACTGATTTTCTTCAAATATATTTATAAAGACAGAAGACTTCAAGGAGTCGAAAAGAAAACATGCCCGCCATCAGCCATCAGCATTATTTTGGACATGATCACAAGTTGGCAAATGAGATTGTTTCTGTCAGTTACTTCACCCCAATTGTCTCCTAACCTACATTCAAGTTCAATTGAAAGGACTCTCATGGAGCATCTAAATATAATTATGGTGCATTTTATACTTATTCTTGTTTTCATTGGGTTTTTTTTTAAACTGGAAATAAAATAATGCTGCCCCTTTTCTTGACTCAGCTGAATTTGGGGTCAGGTTATGTGCAAGGAAGCAATCTGTATTGTTTGGCTCAATAACAGACAGAATAAGAAAGTGTGATTGTCTGACAAGATAGGTTTACATTGTGTCAGCATTAGCATTTTGGAGATATTGCAAGTGCTGGGTGATATTACTCTCATTAACATGTTAGGTTACCACTCTGGCCTATTTTGATGTTTCTGATAGTTCTGCAGCCAAACAGTTTCTGAAAATAAACAGGGCAAGCTTCCCTCATTTTTTCATCCCACTTCATGCATAATGTAACATGAATCGCGGTAATGCCAAGCTTCACAGTTACCCTGACAATTTTGAGATTTGTAAGTCAATAATTCTCACTGGTCGACACAGGCACAAAAGCCATAACGGGGAGAGAAGTGAGCCACTGTAGCGGTGGAGAATGAATATAGAAGACAAACTTCTGTTTTAAAAGGTTAGTGGTGTGCAAAATATTCTGACAAATAGTTTCTTGCTACAGCCACCAAATTATTAGTACAGTCTCAACACTTTGCACATTGCAGACTCTCATGGTTGTCTCTTCCCATTGGAGATCGTACACATCATACTGAATGTGGTCAAATCTATTCCACAATTTTACAAATCACAGATAAGAATTGTAGCTATAACCCACAACAAATCACTGACCTGCAATCCACTCAATCTATTAATTTCACAAGCAAATTTAAACCCAAAGAAAGCACTTTATCATTATACAATAGATATTATCCACAATTCATATGTAAACAGGGGCTTTTAAAATTAAGTTATGCTTAGTAGAACCAATTCCTCAGATTCAACTTCATTTTTGTCCATTATGTTTCTTGTTTTTTGTTACACTTGAATAGTAATTTTAAACTATTTCACAAAAGTATCAGCAACCTGAATTTTTCGATCCTCAGCTGACTTTTCAGGGGAATGGAAGTGGATAGGAACAATAAACCAGTCAGGGTCACATTACACCAAACTGTCTGCCCTGCTCTTATAATCATTCAACATAATGCTGAAAGTGGCATAGGTTGTATGAAGCATCCATGCATTTATCAAATGACAGAAATGTCACATTCTACTCATTTTCCACCATTCCACCTGGACGTTTATAGTTACGCTGGGAGAAAGGAGGTCATAGCAAAAATAGAGCGAAAGGTTACCAGGTCAAAAAACCTGTGGAGTCAATTGCACAAATCTGGAGAGGCATAGAGAGGAATTTGTAAGCTTCGAGCAAAGACAGCTGAAGTCAAATCTTGCACTCAGCTGCACAATATTTTATTGTGCTGTAGATCCTCAGTATCACAGATGTCAGTCTTCAGCAAATTCGATTCACTCCACATGATATCAAAAAACTGAGGACACTTGATACTTCGTTGAACACTGACAGTATTCCAACAATGTTACTGCAGACTTGTGCTCCAGAACTTGCCATGACCCTATCCAGGCTGCATCATTATAGCTACAATACTGGCATCTACCTGGCAGTGTGTGAAATTGCCAGCTATATCCTGTACACAAGCAGGACAAAACCTTCCTGGCCATTTATCATCCCATCAGTCTTGATCAGCTTTAATATGATGGGAGGGGTCATCAGCCATGCTATCAAGCAGCACATACTCTGTAATAACATGCTCTCTCATTGGTGTACAGTTTTGGTTCTAGCCAGGGCCACTCAGCTCCTGACCTCATTGCAGCCTTGGTTGAAACAAAGAGCTGAACTCTAGAGATGAAGTGAGAGTGACTGCCCCTGGCACCAAAGCAGTAATTGACTAAGCGTGGCACCAAGGCACCCTAGCAAAACTGGAGTCGACGGGAATCAGACATGAAAGTCTCTACTGGTCAGAGTCATACACAACACAAAATTGTTATGGTTATTGGCGGTCAGTTATCTCAGTCCCAGAATATCATTGCAGGATTTCTTCAGGATGCTGTATTAAAGCCCAATTAACTTCGGTCGCTTCATTCATGACTTTTCTTCCATCATAAAGTCAGAAATGGGAATATTTGCCAACGATTGAATAATGTTGTGCTCCATTTGTGACTCTTCAGATGCTAAAGCAGGCCATGTCCAAATGCAGCAAGGCCTGGACAAGGCTTGAGATGATAGGTAGCAAGTAACATTCATGTCATATAAGTGAATGGCAATTGCCATCTCCAACAATAAAGTACATAACCATCTCTGCTTAACATGCAATGCCATTATCATCACAAATGTCCCACTATCACCATCCTGAAGGTTGCCATTGACTAGAAGCTGAGCTGGACTAGCCATATAAGTACTGTGGTTACAAAAGCAGGTCAGAAGCTAGAAATCCTGCAGCGGATTACTCAGTTCCTGACTGCCCGAAGCGTGTCCACAATTCACAAGGCACAATTCAGAAATGTAATGGAATACTCCACTTGCCTCGATGGGTGCAATTCCAATAACATGCAGAAAGCTCCACACCATCCAGAACAAAGCAGCTTGCTCCCCCACAAACATTCACTCCCTCCACCACAGGTGTACAGTAGCAGCAGAATATACCATCTTTGAGACGTATTTCAGAAACTTACCAAGGCTCTTTATACAACACCTTTCAAACCCATGACTACTGCCATCTTGGAAGGCAAGGGCAGCAGACACAAGGAAACACACTTATCTGAAAGATCTCTTCCAACCCTTTCACAATCCTGATTTGGAAATACATTGCCATTCCTTCATTTGTCACTGTGACAAAGTCCTGAAACTCCCTCCCAAGTAGCATTGTGAGTATACGTACACCACATGGAGCAGTTCAAGAACACAGCTCACCAACAACTTCCCAAGGGCAATTGGGGATGAGAAATAAATGCTCGCTAGCCAGTGAAGACCACATCCCTCAAAGAATAAAAAAATTCCATCGTTGCCCAGTGGAAGATATAAGCTAAGGTGTCCAGTTTAGTATCACGTAACTCTTTGAAGGAGATAGAGTATTACTAATCTTTTGATAGATGATAATGTATTGACATTACATACAATCCCACTGTGATATCACTGTAGCATGAAGGATGTTTGTGTACAGGAACATAAGCTAAAATTTCAAGCCATTGTTTGGAATCCAAGCATAGGTTTCCCTTGCCCAAAATAAGGTGCTTAAGTGACCAATAAACAGTGACATAACAGATTATTCCATCCAGCCTTATTTTTATATTGACCAGAAAGACCAAAATTGAATAAAGTTAAGTCCCTACTAAAAAGCTTTCATCATCAGAATGGTCTTTCTCCCCTTAGGGCTCAGTGACCTCTGAACCTCCCCCATCCCCATCCCTCAAAATCCTAATTTCCCTTCACAACACCTGAGCCTTCCTTACCAGCTCACCTGGAGTCGAAACATCAGCACTTTGCTCTCCTTACAGATGCTGCCAGACCTGCTGAGATTTTCCAGCATTTTCTCTTTTTGTTTCAGATTCCAGCATCCACAGTAATTTGCTTTTATCTAATGGTTGATAACCATATCTCCATATCCTTTGACGTCATTGGCTTCTGGAGATCTATCGATTTCTGTGGTGAGCATGCTCTCCGATTGAGCTTTCACAGGCCTCCGGAGTAGAGAATTCCAAATATTCACCACCCTTTAAGTGAAGAAATTCCTCTTCATCTCAGGCTTAAATAGTCTGTCCTTTATTCTGAGACTGTGTCCCCTGATTCTAGACATACCAACCTGGGGTAACATCTTATCTATATCCAACCTGTCACATTCTGATTGAAACTTACTAAGTTTCAACAAGATCACCAGAAACAATCAACTATAAATAAAAGAGAACCAATTGTGGATGGGGTGTGCTTGTTGTGGTTTAAAACTATTCCAAACAGTCAGGCATTGATAATATGTAATTATAGTCTTCATCATACACTCAAATACTGATGCCTTTAAAGCAAGTGCCAGATCATCGTAGAATTGAGAATATAATAACAAATGCATCTTCTATGTGTTAGCAGTTTTGTCTTGTACAATGAATACATAATGGGGGCTTCTTATGGTAATAATGATGCAGAGTTACATTATAATCCCACCTGAACTAACAACAGGAAGGGACAAGTGATCAGAAGAGATGTAGGGTTGAGGGGGTTCAGCTGTTAACAACAGAAGTTTCTTTTTCAGGGATCGGTGGAAAAGCACTCCTGCTCCTCCATCAATTTGTGATTGAGAAAGCTCATCTGCTGAATCTAGCCGGTTCCACTTCGATTTAGCTGCTGAGTTTCATGAACTCTGGGAAACCTGGCCAGCCAGCATTAAATTCAAATGGACGCCAAAATCTTCGGAATAGAGTCTCCTTAACATATTATAGTGACTGATGTGTCCCGTTTGTCAAGGACAAGATATTTGGATGTTCCAAACGCACTGCCATAAACCAGAGGCCTGGCTTATAAACATTGCAGGTTTGGTTTGAATATTAGCAGATTTTAATTCCCATCAAAACAATGCCCCTCATGATGTTTCTTCTCATAATGAATTTTAATGGGATAGATTGCTAGTCTGTTGCATGTACCTCAAGGGGCACCACTTCACATCAATGCTGTTTAGGTGCATTGGTTATGCTAAATTCTCCCTCAGTGTACCCAAGTAGGCACGAGAGTGTGGTGACTAGGGGGTATTTCAACGTAACTTCATTGTAGTGTTAATGTGACAATAATAAATAAAGTTTAAATTTTAAAAGGAGTCTCTCTTACCACCGGTCATTGGCATGTTTAGAAGGAATTGCAGGTTGACACACAACTTGTTTGACCACATTATGAAAGCACCTTCCTTGACCATCAAGTTCTGCCATAGGACTTGAACTCAGAACTTCTGGTCAGAAGACACCACAAGACCTCTCCCATATATGAAAAGGTTACCAATCATTAGAAAGGCTGGCATACTAACTACATCTTATACTTCATAGGAAGAGTTAAGGGTCAACATTTAAAGTAAGTAATTTGGATCTTTCCCAACATAGATAGACCTCCAATGAATGGGCAAAATTGTGTCAAGTGTCAAGAAACTCTTCTTCTCAGCTGGCTCAGAGGCAGGGACGCTCCCATTGTGCAGCGAGACATTCTCCAGGAACAATAGTGATCCTGTCCTCCTTCAAGATAAGTTATTGAATTCCCATCCATCAGAAATTAATGGAGCAAATAACAATGATAAAGATACAGATTTCACTCAGACTTAATGTCCTGGGGAAACATCAAATTTGCATTCCTAAACTATACAATTAAAAGGTCATTTTGTTCTTATTTCACATTTTCGAATTATATAAATTAATTTACAATTTCATGTGTAGTGCACTAGAAAGATTAACAATTTAAGCACCTCTTTGGCTCATTGGAAGTCAGATGAAATTCTTCAATCAGTCCCCTTTATTTACAAAAATGATTGAATAGTTTCTCTGTCTTTAATTTGGTCCTGAAAGCACAGTGATTGGCACTGTTGCCTCACAATACCAGGGACCTGAGTTCAATTCTGGCCTCTGGTGATGTCTGTGTGGACATTTTCCCCGAGGCGCTCTGGTTTCCTCCCATGGTCCAAAGATGTGTAGGTTTGGTTGATTGGCCATGCTAAATTGACCCTCAGTGTCAAAGGGATTAGCAGAGTAAATGCCTGGGGTGGTATTGTTGTTGGAGAAAGCTCAATGGGCTGAATGGCTTTCTTCTGCTCTGTTGGGATTCTATAATTCTAATTTGGGTGGTGTGAGGCCAGGCTTAGTTTTCATATAAATAGTGAATGAGAGCATATCTCACCTCCATCGATAATTCGTCCTTCTATAGCATTGCACCTTGTGGTGCCTGTCTCACCAGCAGCTTCTTCGGATGGTCAGGGGTGTGAGGGAGCATGAGGCATGGGGCAATGACAGAGGGAGGGAGCCAATCATATTGCTGTGCACTGCTGTGGCATCACAACAACCAAGCCCCTAATTCACATGATTCAGATGATTGCTCCAGCCACCTGTAAGAGAGTACATCCAATATCAGATTAAATATATCCCAGATAGATAGTCTTATGGCATGGAATTCCAGTCCCCAAAACTATCTCACTTCTGTTATGTACTTAGTGATAGAATTCAACTGGCTCAAATAGTGAGTGTGTGATGCAGATAATGGAATGGGTTCAATCCATCATATAGCTGTGGTAGTTCTTGGAGAGTTGCCTTTTTACATTGTCTTATGTTTGATACAGAATGGTGTCCTTCAAGCTATATAACCAATTGTTTCAAACAGAGAGAATTGCCTACATTCCAACGTGAATTATGGTTCATTACTATCACCATTTAACATTGCCCAAATTAAATATAATTTTACTTGCCAAAATCTTCTTGCCGATTTCAGTTAACTAAGTTTGCAAGCATTATTAGTTAATATAGTTTGTCAAATAATAAACAAAATATTTTTTCCCATCCCATTAATCTAAGTTGTGTTTTGGATGACAACTGGTAATTGCTGCATCTTTGAATGTAAAATGTTCCAACATGGTCCAATTCTGAGATGCAAGGTCCCATACCCAGTTTTTATCAATGTTACTAGCATTGTCCTTTGTTGAAATGAGTTCCTGGATCTCCAAAGTGCACGCCAGAAACAAGTGTTAGAATTCTTGCATTTGCAAATCGGCCAGTTTTAGCTCCTCCCAGAAATGGGTGAAAAGCTAAGAATAGCTCATGCCATGTATCCATTGACTTGTTTTGTCACATTGATCTCTTTTTAAGGTGAGACAGAGGGGCTACCAAAAAGGGTAAATTTTTTTCCCAGGATTGTTTGCTCTGGCTCCATAGTACAACTGCTGACAGTGTTCAACCCAATTTAATGCCTCTGCTGCTCCACTTCCACCCTACCTTAAGGATTCATCTGTGCATATTTACAGGTAAGGCAGCCATGGAGACTGATGATCTGCCTCTAAGTTCATGATCAATGCTCATAGCTCTCTGGTAAGATTGTAATGAGATCTGATATCCTGGCCAACCCCAGGTCTCCCTGTTTGCCTGTCCAGTAGAAAGGCAAACTCAGTTATTGTAATGACATCACTGAGGTTGGCCTCTTGGAATGTAAATTCCCTGATTGAGATTGTAATTACCTGACATATCTGGGAGCCTCACTTGAGTATAAAAATGGGAGTGTCAGGTCTTCCGGCACGTGTACCTGAAGCACTCTAGGAGCGGAGTAGAGTTTGTAAATGAGGAGAATCTGATGAAGACCACTGAGGAGTTATTTTAGTTACGTTCCCTGAAATGACTAATGAATCTCTCGGCCACATCTCATAAGAAAAATCAAGTAAAAATATTATCACGACTCAAAGGCACCAACTTGAGCATGATGAAATAATCAAATGAAACACACATGTATGAATTAGGAGCAGAAGTTAGTCATTCAGCCCCGCTTGCCTGCTCCCCATTCAATAAGATCGTATGTTCGAATTCCATAGTTCCATGTATCTCTGATAACCCTTTGCCTAACAAGAATCTACTTACTTCCATCTTAAAAATATTCAATGATCCCACCTACATCAGCTTCTGAAGCAGAGTTCCAAACTCTCAAAACCTTCTGAGAGAAAAACATTCTCCTCATCCCAACACTTTGAACTTGATGGAAATACAGGCCCCAATTCTCCCATTGTGACTCTCAACTTTTCTGTCGGTTTGCGGTGGGGAGACGTTATCTCCAGGCTTGAACAGGGATTTGCACAAACACCGGGAACGCATGCACATCTCCCAGAGCCGGCGAACAGTCACTGGTCAGACCGTGCTGGAAACTGACAGGAAGGCAGGTAAGACATTTGAATATTTTTTGCATATATTTGAAATATATTTATTAGTTCATTATCAGGATCTTTCTCTGTACACTGGCGCATTCCGGGAAGGGGAGGGGGTGTGCCGTCAGGATTGGCCCAGAAACTGTTGTGGGGGCTGCAATCAGGCCATGGGTGGGGTGGGGGCTGGAGGGCCAGCAAATGGGGAGTTTGGGAGATTGGGACAACTGCACATGTGCAGAGTTCCAGAACTGTCAGTGTGGTGGAAATAGGCTCTGCCCCCTCCCCCCAGGTTTTTAATGATATTCCCGAATGGGACTTCTGCAGTGCACAGAGTGAGAAGATTCAGGTGAGAACTGAATTAAGAAAACAATTGAGATCTAGAACAGTTTGCCACCAATTTAGCACTTTTGGGAGAATCACCATATTTTCCAAAGTACTCACAGAATCTCAAGCCGCATCTCACTTTGTGCACATACATTCACATCAGGTATGGGATATGTTACATGAACTCTACTCACATTTGGGTATAGATAGGGTGGACAGTGGGAAGCTTTTTCCCAGGTTGGAGGTTACAAACACGAGAGGCCACAAATTCTAGGTGAGGGGGCCAAGGTTTAATTTGGATATCAGAGGGACGTATTTTACGCAGAGGACGGTGGGGGCCTGGAATGCGCTGCCAAGCAGGATAGTGGATACGGACACGTTGGGATCGTTTAAGACTTATCTGGATAGTCACATGAACAGACTGGGAATGGAGGGATACAAACGAACGGCCTAGTTGGACCAATGAGTGGCACAGGCTTGGAGGGCTGAAGGGCCTGTGTCCTGTGCTGTATTGTTCTTTGTTCTTTATTTCTGAGAACGTGAATCAAAATCAGCTATTCACTTGACAGGACAACCACAATTTGAAAGCCAATGCGTGTATATAATTGTATCACAAGTCAAAATAAACAGCTATTTATGCAGCAAGACATTTTGATGAAAGGGTATAGCCAGAGATTTTATGGATCATGTGTGGAATAAAAAAAGTCTATTATTCTGCTTCTGGGAATTCATTTTCCAAGGAAGTATTGTTCCAAAGATTTTCAGCCTTGTGAACAAAATGGTTGCCAGGAGTTTTGGTGATGTTCCCAACAGGCATCAGTTCACAGCAGCGTGATCTATTCAGTTCTCAGTCTCGGTTGAGAAGATAAAGGGTCATAAACAATGAAAAATGACAATATTAGACTTATGCTATGGGGTACTCTCTTGCGATTGAGATTGAAAGACAGCAGCAAAGCTTTGTATTACTTACAAATTCTTGCCAAGACAGATTTGGAAAATACCTGACATAACAACAGGTGCAAAACAAAACAGTAAATGGCTCACAGGAAATTGACTTTGATATACACATGAATAAAGGAATATAATTGAAGTAAAGCCATCATAGAAATTGTGTTCCATATCACCAACTGTTTCAAAGGGAGCTGCAGATGTAATCAGTGCGAATAGGATTGCATTGCTATTGAGAATAAAATCATTTTCGAGGTGCGAGTTTTTTTGAAGCTAAATGCACAAAGGCATACCATAATTATGAGAAAATTGCTAAGTATCCTTGGAAGAGAAATGAATTTAAACTGTCAAGCAACTGACAGTGTAAACTGTACTCTATTAGTTAAACAATTTGTCATATTGTCACAGAAAATGATGTTACCGAAAACAATTTTGGAAGCGCTGTAACAAAAACAATGCTGGAAATACTCAGCAAACTAAGATAAGAGAATCATTGGCTCAGATTTTCAGGTTGATAACATTTCATCGGAACAAGGTCGGCCCAAGCAACGCGAGTAGGAAATGAAACTAAGCTTGAGTTGCTACTGGAAACGAGACGGTTACTGTGAAAGCAAGTTATGGTTATAAGATTACACTGGATAGAACATTGTAGCATAGAAACAGACCATTCAGCCCCAACTAGTCCATTGCATTATTTTTCTCTCTTCCCACTGGATTTTTGCCAATTTATCATAATTCTGTGTCCTCTGGCTATTAATCTATCTGAAAGTATCGACACAGACATCAAGTTTCTACAAAGATGCAAGATATTATTTTGTAAATTGAGCTTGTGTCTTTATATGCTCTGTTTGTGAACAGAACTCCCACTTACCTGACAAAAGCAGCAGGCTCTGAAAGCTAGTGACTTGTGCTACCAAATAAACCAGTTGGACTTTAACCTGGTGTTGTGAGACTTCTTACTATATTTACCCCTGTCCAACACCAGCATCTCCACATCATTATTAATCTAACAGTTTCTCCCTATCAAATCTAACAAAATGCCTCCTAAGCTAAACAGTTAAATTAAATTTCCTCATATCTTCCCTGGGGAACACACCCACCTTCTGTGGTATCTCCACATAAATGAAGTCTCACATCCCCTCTGCACCATCAATGAAATGTACTCCTCAGAACAGATAAAATAATCCAGCTGACCTCTGAGCAGAGATTTATAAAGTTTTGCCATAACTGTAGAAAATGCTGGAAATACTCAGCAGATTGGGCAGTGTCTTTGGAGAGAGTTAATAGGTTCAGTTTTCTGCTCAGGACCCAGGCATCAGGAAGAAATGTAGGTTTCAATCTTACTCTATTTGGAGAATACTAACGTGATACTGATTTAAAGTTTATTTTTAAGTTTATTAGTGTCACAAGTAGGCTTACATTAACATAGCAATGAAATTACTAAGCAACTCTCCTGGTCGCCATACCCTAGCACCTATTCAGGTACACTGAGGGAAAATTTAGCATGGCCAGTGCACCTAACCAGCATGTCTTTCGAACCATGGGACGAAACCAGAACACCTGGAGGAAGCCCCACACAGACACGGGAAAATGTGCAAACCCCGCACAGACAGTGACCCAAGCAGGAATTGAACCCAGGTCCCTGGTGCTGCGAGGCAGCAATACTAACCACGATGCCACCGTGACACCCTCTTGGTGAGCTGGTCAATTAATAACCAGGAAGGTGCACTTGCTGTCAGATCAATGATGACAAGTAGGTTCCCAAGACTGGAGGGTCAGTCTGCAACCCCAGCCCAAGGTGGGAGCTGTCAATACCTGCAGGGAGAGGGAGAGAAAGAGAGACAGCAGAGCTTAATTGACAAAAAAAAAACAAAGAAAATTACAGCACAGGAACAGGCCCTTCAGCTCTCCAAGCTGCATCGACCATGCTACCTGACTGAACTAAAACCCTCTTCCCTTCTGGAAACCATATCCCTCTATTCCCATCCTATATATTTGTCCAAACACCCTTTAAAACTCACTGTCGTATCTGCTTCCACCACCTCTCCCAGCAACAAGTTCCAGGCATCCACCACCCTCTGTGTAAAAACTTACCTCATACACCTCCTTTAAACCTTATCCCTTGCACCTTAAACCTGTGTCCCACTTCTGGGAAAAAGCTTCTGACTTTCCAGTCTGTCCATGTCTCTCATAACCTTATAGACTTCTATCAACCTCCGTCTTTTCAGTTAGAACAAACCAAGTTTCTCCAACCTCTTCTCATAACTAATGCCCTCCATGCCAGGCAAAAATCTTTTCTGTACCCTCGCCAAAGCTCCCACATCCTTCTAGTAGTTGGCAACCAGAACTGAATAGTATATTCCAAGAGTGGCCTAATTAAGGTTCTATTAAGCTGCAACATGATCTGCCAATTTTTAAACTCAATGCTCCAACTGATGAAGGCAGGCATGCTGTATGCCTTCTTGACTACCTTCTCCACCTGTGTTGCCACTTTCAGTGACCTGTGTACCTGTACACCAGATCCCTCTGCCTATCAATACTCTTAAGGGTTCTACCATTTACTATTTGTTTCCTATCTTTGTTAGACCTTCCAAAATGCTGAGACTCTGTGGTAGAAGGACACAATAGAGATGGGAGAAGTAAAAGAATAAAATATAGGTCCAGAGGAGTGAATGGTTGACTGATGAACAACTGATGTCCAAAGACAAGAAGCAGTGAAAAAATTTAGACCAAAACTAAAGTCCACAATGAAAAAGGAAACAAATGAGGGTAGAGTTTAAGTCCAAAATTGTTGAAGTCACTGTTGAGTGAAAATGGTTGTGGAGAACATCATCAATCTGATGATGTTCTGATTGGGGGGGGGGTGGAGTGGAGAACAGTGGCAAATGCTCTAAATTCTTGCCTTGTAAAGTTGTGAGACAACTATTGATGTCTACGCACTTTAGCACAAGTTCCCGGATTAGTTTGGAGATATAATGAAGCCATTTGATCATTGTCAGTTGCCTGGTTCATCTTGAACCCCTATAAGTCTGAGCACAAATTAAATGCAACATAAGCATATAAATGCATTAAAATCAGGACAGTTGTGCCAAAAACAGAAAATACAGCTCTGATGAATGGTCATCCTGACTTGAAACCTTGGTTTTTTTCCCTCTCCACAGATGCTGTCAGACCTACTGAGATTTTCCAGCATTTTTCTATTTCTGTTTCAGATTCCAACATCCGCAGTATTTTGCTTTTATATTGGAACAAGGAATACTTATTTCTAATCTAATAAAAATGGTTTGCCCAATCCAGTCATACAGATGGGTGGATTAGAATGTCAATGCGTAATATGAACCTTCGGCTGCAGTGTTGTAAAGTCAAAGCAAATACTGAGTCGAAATGAGATGTCAATTTCTAAACATAAGTGTTGTTCACTGTAACTCGAATGTCATAAAGTCAAGGATGGTTTGCATTCTGAGTGGTGAGAAATACATGCAAATTGCCATGGATGGTGGAAACAAAAAACTAATTGTTACGGCTTTGTCAGAGCTCTGATGAAGGGTCACCCTGACTCAAAACATTGTTTCTATTGTCTCCCAAGAGATGCAGATAGTGATCGCCAGGGCAGTAATTAACTGGGGGGATGGGGAGAGGGATGAACAATAGCAGCAATTCACCTTGGGGGTGAACAGAGTGGTAATTATGGCAGGGGCTGTGATTGAGAGGGACTGATGGGGCAATGATTTGGAGGGGTAATGGAATGGTGATCATTTGGGCAGGGGGGGCAGTGGGTGAATGCAGGCAGCAATTGGCAGGGCAGCAGACAGGGGTGCTGGAGAAGTGATGTCAGGAGGGGGAGGGGGGTGAATGGAGGAGTGACAATTTTCCAATAAACTACGTACATAATGCAATGACAGATCAAGGCACACATACAATAATGTTCTTTAGCAGTCAATAGTTGCAAGTTCTTTCTTCTTGAAAAAAAAAGAAAAGAACACAAAGGTTTTGCGTTGAAATGAAATAAATGCTCCAAGGAGTCGTAGCTCGATCTCCAGAGAGTGAGAAAGTGAAGAGGCTGAGAATGCCAAGCTCCTGATCCACTTCTGTGGTGGCATGGGGGAGGGGGTTTAATGGTGGGAGGCAGAAGGTGCAAGTTTTTGAACATAAAGAGGGATCAGCAAAAAAAGTTAAAGCTCGAGAGAAGAGATTAAAAAAAACAAAATGAAATGACTGACAAGAACCTTGGAAAAACAAGTTGCAAAAAAAAAAAAATGTACAAAATGAAGTGAAGCAGAAGGAGAAATTAATGAGGCAGTGGAGAATAAATGGATGTCCGTGAAAAGCAACTAGAAAATAAGAACAAATTCCATGAAGAATGGAATCAGGAGAATATAATTTTGAAGAAAGCCTGACAATGAGAAATTAACTGAAGAGATGAAAGACTTTGTCCACTCTCTAAAAGCAAGAATCACACTATGCCTCATTTTCTTTTCTAAGTGTGATATGATTTGACTTTTACTCTTGCCGGAAAAATGGGTCTGAAACGCTCCTGTTTTCAGGCTCGTTTGGCACATATGCCCGGTTTGTGAACACAAATCCTCACTCACCTGATGAAGCAGCTTGAGACTCCAAAAGCTTGTGCTACCAAATAAACCTGTCGGACTTTAACCTGGCTTTGAGAGACTTCTTACTGTGCTTATCTGAACAGACAGTCTTTGTGAATCAGCTTATTAGCTAAATGTGTACAGAGATATATAGATTTGTTTTTAATCCTTTCACTGTCCATAGTTACTTAATGATATGGTCGCTATTCTCTCCCATAATTATTAGTATGGATATTATTCCCCCCTCAATTAGTACTTGCTTCATGGAGACATCTGTTCGTTTATAGCAAGTCAATTAGTTACTGAGGTGATTCAGTGCTTACAGGTTCAAAAACAATTATTGACAGCTCATTGATGCTTGTAAATCCAAACAAACACTTTTATTGGTAGGCTTTAACTACGTACAATTCCAGATATATTCTTTCACAGAGCTCTTCCAGGTGGGCTTACTACTGCTTTGCTGTTCAGTGACTGATTCAGCAGTCTTGTTCTGGCTGCAATCTTAGTTTCTCTGTCTGAATTGCTGAATCTGCTGTCAATTTCAATGCTTTCATCTCTTCAGTTAATTTCTCTTTGTCAAGCTTTCTTTCTTCAAAATTATATTCTCCCGATTCCATTCTTCATGGAATCAGTTCTTATTTTCTAGTTGCTTTTCACGGACGTCCATTTACTCTCCACTGTCTTTCGCTAAAAGACATTAGCGAACCAGATGAGTTTTTCCAACAATTGGTTCATGGTCATTAGTAGATCCCTAATTCCAGATATTTGTTATTGAATTCAAATTCCAGCATCTGCCCTCAAGGCTGGCCAGCCAGCGATGCCCACATCCCATGAGCAAATAAAGAATAATATATTGTGTAAAGTCCCATATACAGCTGACAGCTAACCTAATGTAGGTATGCCAGATTTGCCCAGGCTGTCAACATCATTTTTGGGTTATTGCCTTACATCAGCAGTGGGCATCATTAGCACAGATCTCTGACAATGGAAAAGTAGCTTGAGTTTACAGCTCAAATCACTAGCCTGCAATAACTGCTCTATGAAAAATTAAAAGAAAATAAGAATTGAAAATAATTATTCTTTAAGTCACAGTGTTCATCATAATTTAACAGCAGGCTGATGAAATATCCTAACATCAGAGGATGAATAATTCAGTGCAAGTTACAGCAAATGTGAATGCACATAATTCTTATACATCAACGCTAATGTTTATTCTTTAATATGCAAACCAATTTTTTTGATAGACAATGCAAGATTACATCTCGCAGTGAAATAATAGCAGTAAAGAGATCATTAATACATTGATGTGGAAGACTATTCTCTATCTTAGCTCAATCCAGCCTCCAGGGTCCTCATCACTGCACAGGGCTTTGTTTTACATGATATCAGAGTTTTATTTTTTCTGGCCTTTCTCCAACAAGTGTCTATTCTTCAGGTGAGAGTCTGGAAACTGCAGGTCCATGTGTTATTTTCCTCATGGAAACCAAAGGAGACAAAATCCAAATTTGTCTTCATCCGAAATCCACCCATATCTTGTAGCTTTAATCACTGGATAATAATCAGAAGTAAATCTGTCTGATTCCTGTCTGTTCAAGCATCTCTCCCCATTCACATCCCCACCATGTTTCATCCATAACCATGGTGGTAAGTGGGGGAGAGAGGTTTGAAGCCATTCGTTATTTCCAGCTACTATCCAAGCTGAGATTGGCTGTATTAAACATATATCTTAACGATTTCGGATTTCCTGTGGCATTGCCCAGTTAGAGGAAATTTATTTTATTAATGTCACAAGTACACTTACATTAACACTGGAATGAAGTGTTCCTTAGTCGCCACATTCTGGCAACTAAGGAAATCGGATAAACTGAGGGAGAATTTAGCATGGCAATGCATTTAACTAGCATATCTTTTAGACTGTGAGAGGAAACCAGAACACAGAGAGAAAACCCATGCAGACACGGGGAGAACATGCAAACTCAGCACAGACAATGATCCAAGCCAGGAATTGAACCCAGGTCCTTTGTGCTGTGAGACAGCAGTGCGAACCATGGTGCCATATCCATAGAAGTGGTTTAGGATGGCAGGATTATATTACACAGTAAGAAGTCTCATATCACCAGGTTAAAGTCCAATAGGTTTGATAGTAAATGCCACTAGCTTTCAGAGCGCTGCTCCTTCATCAGGTGAGTGGGGAGTTCTGATCACAAGCAGGGCATATAAAAGGCACACACAGGTTACAGAATACTGATTAGAACATTACAGCGCAGAACAGGCCCTTCGATGTTGCGCCGACCAATTAAGAAAAAGCAATGACCCTCTAACCTAAACCATTCCCTTTTCATCCATAAATTTATCTACTAACCTCTTAAAACGCCATCAAACTTGGCTCATCTACAACTGCAGCAGGCAGGGCATTCCATACCCTTACCACCCTCTGGGTAACGAACCTACCTCTGACATCCGTCCTATAACTACCACCCCTTAATTTAAAGCTATGTCCCCTCGTGCTAGCTTTCTCCATCCTTGGAAAAAGGCTATCACTGTCCACCCTATCTAAACCTCTAATCATCTTATGTGTTTCAATAAGGTCTCCTCTTAGCCGCCTTCTTTTTAACAAAAACAACCTCAAGTCCCTCAGCCTCTCTTCATAAGACCTGCTCTCCATACCAGGCAATATCCTGGTAAACCTCCTCTGCACCCTCTCCAATGCCTCCACATCTTTCTTTTAGAATGAGAGTCTTTACAGCTAATCAGCTTATCAAGTCTTAAAGGTACAGACAACGTGAGTGGAGCTAGCATTAACATAGGTTAAAGAGTTGTGTATTGTCTCCGGACAGGACAGCAAGTGAGATTTTTACAAGCCAACGCAAGTCATGGAGGTTACAGATAGTACGACATGAACCCAAGATCCTGGTTGAGGCCCTCCTCATCTGTGTGGAACTTGGCTATCAGTTTCTGCTCAGCGATTCTGCGCAGTTATATGTCGTGAAGGCCAACTTGGAGAAAGTTTACTTAAAGACCAAATGCCCGTGACCACTGAAGTGTTCCCCAAAAGGAAGAGAACAGTCTTGCCCGGTGATTGTCGAGCGGTGTTCATTCATCTGTTGTCGTAGTGTATACATGGTCTTCCCAATGTACCATACCTCAGGACATCCTTTTCTGCAGCGTATAAGGTAGACAGTTGGCCGAGTTGCAAGAGTACATACTGTGTATCTGGTAAATCCTGTGTACACAGAGGGCTTGTCCGTAGGAGAAGGCTTCTTTAACATGTTTAAGGTGGAATCTGGAGAAGTGGAGTAACATGAGGTTGTCCATGGGCTTGTGGTACAGTGAGGTGCTGAGGTGACTGTCCTTAATGGAGATGCGTGTGTCCAAGAATGCAACTGATTCTGGAGAATTGTCCATGGTGAGTCTGATGGTGGGATGGAACTTGTTGATGTCATCATATTGTTGTTTCAGTGATTGTTCACCATGAGTCCAAAACAAAAAAATGTCATCGATATATCTAGTGTTTAGCATCAGTTGAAGGTCCTGTGCAGTGAAGAAGTCTTGTTCAAACCTGTGCATGAAGATGTTGGCATATTGAGGTGTGAATTTGGTCCCCATGGCTGTACTTTGTGTCTGAATGAAGAACTGATTGTTGAAGGTGAAGACATTTTGGTCCAGGATAAAGCGGGTGTGTCATAAAATTGCTTCAGGAAACTGGCAGTTGTCAGCGTTGACTACTGAGACAGTTGCAGCAATGCCATTATTGTGGGAGATGCTGGTGTACAGTGCCGAGACATCCATTGTGATGAGGAGTACCCCTGGTTCAACTGCTCCGTGTATGCTGAGTTTCTGTAGTAAGTTTCTGTAGTAAGATCTTCTGTAGTAACTGGCTGTTTGATTGTGTTCGCTGTTGGCCTCAGAGAGCCAATGAACCAGACCAGCTGACAGAGAGATCCACAGTGCTGCTACTGAAGAGGAAAAGTCCAATTGGACTCCTCCAGAAGACCGTTGCCCTCGACTTAATATGTATGCCCAAGCCATCAGGAGGTGCGTCAACACCAGATTCATCAACAGCATTCACAAGACAGCCTCGAACATTAGCAAGTACAACGCAACGCCATCCACACTCTCAAGAACAACCACAACATTGTCATCAAACCAGCAGACAACAAAGGAGCCATAATCATACTGAACAGAACAGATTACTGCAAAGAAGTGTACCGACAACTGAACAACAAGGAATACTACAGACAGACAGTTACGAGAAGATCCGACCAAAGAACACACTTATCAACTCAACAGACTGATCAAGATCTTTGATCTGGACCTTCAGAACACCCTCCATGCTCTCATTCCACGTACCCCCTACTGCTTAGGGAGTCCGTAGGAGAAGGCATCTTTAACATGTTTAAGGTGGAAGCCTACTGCCTCCCAAAGATACACAAGGCAATTACACCTGGCCGTCCTATCATATTGGGCAATGGGACCACATGCAAGAACCGCTCCAGTTACGTCGAGGGCATCCTGAAACCCATTGTGCAAAGAACCCCCAGCTTTTGTCATGACATTATAGACTTCCTATCAAAACTCAACACACATGGAACAGTTGAACCAGGGATGCTCCTCATCACAATGGATGTCTTGGCAATCTACACCAGCATCCCCCACGACAATGGCATTGCTGCAACTGCCTCAGTATTCAACGCTGACAACTGTCAGTATCCAAATGCAATTTTACAACTCATCCGCTTCATCCTGGACCACAATATCTTCACATTCAACAACCAGTTCTTCATCCAGACATATGGAACAGCCAATATATTATGCACAGGCTCGAACAAGACCTCTTCACTGCACAGTATCTTCAACCGATGCTATATACTAGATACATTGATGACATTTTCTTCCTTTGGACTCATGGTGAACAATCACTGAAAACAACTATATGATGACATCAACAAGTTCATCCCATCATCAGACTCACCCTGGACAATCCTCCAGAATTGGTTGCATTCTTGGACACACGCATCTCCATAAAGGACAGTCACTGAACACCTTACTGCACCGCAAACCCACAAATAGCCTTATGATGCTCCATTTCTCTAGCTTCCACCCTAAACATGTTAAAGAAGCCATCCCCGATGGACAAGCCCTCCATATACACAGGATCTGTTCAGATGAGGAGGATCACAACAGACACCTCCAGACACCCTCACAAGAACAATAAAAAATTCCCTCATAAGAACAGGATATAGTGCTTGACTCATCGATTGAAGCAAAAAACCACACTGACCTCCTCAGAAGACAAACACAGGACACGGTGGACAGAGTACCCTTCGTCATCCAATACTTCCCCACAGCGGAGAAATTACGACATTTTCTCTGGAGTCTTCAACATGTTGTTGATGAAAACAAACGTCTCGCTAAGGCCATCCTCCCACTCCTTGCCTACAAACAACAACATCAAACAGACTATTGCCCGCAGCAAACTTCCCAACCTTCAGGAGAACAGTGATGACAACACCACACAACCCTGCCACAACAACCTCTGCAAGACATACTGGATCATTGATACGATGCTATCATCTCTCATGAGAACACCATCCACCAGTACACAGCCAACGTTGTCTCCATGATACGCTGCAGGAAAGGATATCCAGAGGTATGGTACATTAGGAAGACCACGCATATGCTATGACAACGGATGAATGAACATTGCTCGACAATCACCAGGCAAGACTGTTCTTTTCCTGTTGGTGAACACTTCAGTGGTCATGAGCATTCGGCCTCTGATCTTCGGGTAAATGTTCTCCAAGTTGGCCTACATGCCGTATGACAGCACAGAGTCGTTGAGCAGAAACTGATAGCCAAGTTCCACACACATGAGAACAGTTTCAACTGGGATCTTGGGTTCATGTCACACTATCTGTAACCCCCATGACTTGCCTGAACTTGCAACATCTCACTTACTGTCCTATCTGGACACATCTCTTTAATCTATGCTTAATGCTACAGCCACTCACATTTTCCACACCTTTAAGTCTTGATTAGCTGTAAAGATTCTCATTCTATTCAGTATTCTGTAAACTGTGTGTGCCTTTCTATGCCCTGTTTGTGATCAGAACTCCCCACTCAACTGATGAAGGAGCAGCTCTCCAAAAGCTAGTGGTGTTTACTACCAAATAAACCTGTTGGACTTCAACCTGATGTTGAGAGACATCTTACTGTGTTTACCCTGGTCCAACGCCAGACTATATTATACATAGTATATTGTATTAACCAACTGATTGGGGGATCTATTATGGTGAAGATGAACTCCCAAAGGCTTCTTAAGTTGCACAAACAGACATTTACAAGGTTGCTTCATTAGCTGCATGCTTCGAGCTAATCCACTTCCTCACTAGGAAACCTCTTCCCCTTAGAGAGATTCCTCCGCCAGTTGTTGATTTTTTTTGTTCGGACCACATGACGCTTTCTCAATAAAGCTGGTCTTAAAGTGACAATTACTTTTAAATGAAAAGTCAAGGAAGAACTTTTAGGACAATAAGTGCTAATGAGAGCACATTCTAGGTGGGAAGAAAGGAGGAGCAAATGAGTGGAATAAAAACACTAAGCTGCTTAATCAACATCTAAGACAAATAGCTTAAATTTATGTTTTGAGCATACCACATGTGAAATTTGAGGTCAGAAAGGAAGAGAGTTATTGAAGGCAACAGAAGACAATCCAAGGAAGAGTTTAAATTTATTTATTAGTATCCCAAGTAAGCTTATATTAATATTGCAATGAAGTTACTGTGAAAATCCCCTAATTGCCACACTGGCATCTGTTTGTGTACATTGAGGGAGAATTTAGCATGGCCAATACACCTAACCAGCCCAGCTTTCCAACTATGGAAGGGAACCAGAGCACCCAGGGGAAACCCAAACAGACATAGGTAGAACATGCAGAGTCTGCACAGGCCCAAGCTGAGAATCGAACCTGAGCTCCTGGCACTGTGAGGCTGCAGTGCTAACCACTGTGCCACCATGTCACCTCAGACCTATGAGCATTCAGCTTTGGCTCCTATCAGAAATCTGGGTTGTACTTTCTGTCTTGATTCACATTTCAACTTTCTATTATCACATGTAAATTGGCAGTGTGTAATTACACTATCTCACCGATGGTAGCACTACAGCATCTCTACAGGACGGAGAGTGGAACTACAGGGTGACAAATGCATTAGGTGGTCTCCATTATAATTAGACACAGCAGAATTTATAATGAGAACTGTTGACAGAAAGAGCATACAACCATAAGGTTTTTTTAACCTATTCCTAATCAAACACTAATGGAAATGCACACAGGGTCAAAATTTAAATGCCATATGCAGGTGAAAAAGGTTCAGAAGGACAGGGATAATTGAACTAAAAAATGATGCGAGTCAGTTCCCATATAAAATTACTGTAATTCGCTGTCCTTACTTGCATATCAATACATAAATCCTGGTGTTTACATTTACAGTAGACATTACTTGTATTAACATATCATAGTGTAATTAAAAACTCCTTTTAGTAGTTGTATTTCAGTATTATAACTACAAATATATAAATTTAGAACAGAAAGTTGGCAGGCTGAATGCATACATAGCAGGTCTGCCTTACAGCAATGTTGCTAATGTTTTCAATGCCTTTCTTAATGTATTTTCTGCTAAGCAGTGATGTTACAACACATTTACTAACACCTGACAGGCCAACCCGATGAAATAAATATTAAGTATTTCTGCAATTTTTATCTCTGGTGCTTTTATGTGCCTTGACTATTAACAACCTGCATTTTATGAGCTTTATGTATATAAAACCATAGTTCCACATCAAGCAACCAACAGCCAAATGGAGGATTTTTATGAGTCCAGCAAGTGATGACAGGCACTTTTTTTTTTTAAAAATATGCAAAGATCATTAAGAAATACATTTGTAAAAATATACTGGCACAGTGATAATTTAAATATAAAGATTTTTGCAAATTTAGAGCTTCTGCCTATAAATACATTTACATATTGTTTAGTCTCACAAGGCAATGTAGTAAAATAATGCTTGAACTCTACAAAAATGGGATCTTGCAAATGTGACGCAAATAAGTTCATAAAACAGCTGTTTTACAGCAATTACGTTACCCTCAGGCAACCGGTAGCTGATAGTAAAGTGAGATTGGGCATTAAATTAGAAGCAATGGCTGGGTAGACATTGTAACAAACAATGAGTGTCTATGTTGGCATATAAAGCTAAATCCATCAACTCCCATTTACACTTACCATTGCCTTGACAAAGCAGCCAGCATAATTGAGGACTCCATACACCTCAGACATTCTCTCTTCAACTTCTTCTGTCAGGAAAAAGATGCAAAATTCTGAGCTGACATACTAATGGACTCTAGAACAGCTTCTTCCCTGCTGCCATCAGATTTTTGAATGGACTGTCCTTATATTAAATTGATGTTTCTCTACACCCTAGTTTCTTTCCTTCCCCTCCATGCAGTCCACAAACGGTGTGCTCATAGCATACCAGTAACAATACTTTCATGGTATCCCAATACATTTGACAATAATAAATCAAATCAAAAAGAAATTCTTGCTTGCCTATGTTAAAGGGGCTTACTATGTATAGTGCTTTTTATTTCTACCTGCTGTATTGCTGAATGATTTATCCTAAGTAGGATGAAACCTTCACAAATTTTGGGAGGAAAATATTATTTGAAAGTACGTGATATTTTCAAAACTGCAGTTTTTAAAATCACAAAGCTTGTTACGGCAATCTGTGTAAATAGCGATGAAATCAGCTGAGGTGATCAGAGATTTTCATAATATGAAATATTTAGCAACTATAACATTGGATTATAAAAAAATACTGAGCAAAGAAAGCTGAACGGAGAGCAAACAAAGGGATGACAAAAAATGTCTCTGATATCCCATTTATAAAGGTCACAGTGCCTTTAGATGCAGCACTGCAATTAATTCATATCCACAGAGGCTGAGACATCAACTCAATGTTGTTTTGTTTTATGCTTGGAGGTGGGAGAGAGTAAATTAAAGCTGATAGTGAATGTAAATTGAACATAGCTTTCACACAGGTCAATGGTGCCACATCCCCATCACTTTCCCGAACATTCATTTGAACTTTGTGACCGGAATCATAACTCTGCAAATGCAAACTGAGTACTTGCTGATGTTACAATCCAGTAAATGCTCCAGTGTTACATCAATCTCCAGATCTGCTGCATGCATAATAAAACACTGAGTATCATATCATTTTGGAAGGAGTTTCTTCATAGCAATGGGATTTTAACTAAATGTGTTCCCTCTGATTTCTCCCCCGGTTTGATAAATTATAATGTTAGTTCTGTGCATTCAGTAGGTGAATGTGTAAATTAATATGAGGAAAGCTGACAAGAGAAAAAGCCAGCTGATGGGAAGATTGCAGTCCTCTGCTGAGCCAGTTGTTGCGTATCTTTAGAATGTGTAGAAACCAAAGGGGCAGAAAGTGAGAAATGAGTGTGAGGAAGAGAGGGCAACAGAGAAAGCTGAAGAAATTAATGTTCAGGAAAGGCAGGAGATCATTCAGAAATACATAACCAAAGAAAAGTGCAGGAGGGAATCCAAGGAGACAAGCCAAGTGTAACAGAGCAGAAACAGAAAAGAAAGATCAGAAACTGAGCATAAGAGGTTCAGCACAAAAGAGCAAGCACTTGGGATAGCAACTTATAGTGAGCAAGACCTGGATTTGGTCTGGCAGTTTGGTTGTGGCTAAAAGAGAGGCAGAATAAATTCACAGAAGTAGTAGAGTTTGAAAGATGGAGACATACAGGCACATGATCAGCAAGTAAAGGCAGTAAACTGGGTTCTTACAAGAATGCCTGAAGGACAGCCTGGATGCAAGTGAGAAATTACAGGAAAGATCCTTGAGTGGTGGACAACCTAAGGCAGTGGCAATGCAGAGATACCTCATGCATGAGGCAAATCTACAGCAATGGAAGTAGAATTGGGGATGATAGCATTGAACAGGCAGAGAACAATACAACCATGACATTGGCCCAAACTGATCGAGTAAATTCCCACCTAGGATCAGAAGTTTCCGCAAATGTCGCAAGATCCTTATGAGGGGAAAAATCTCAACTTTGGAAATCTTGCAAGAAAATGAATAAGATATTGTAAGTATCCAGTGAAACAAAACTTGTGATATCTTGATATCCCAACTTCCACATCACTGAGCTTGCTTATAGATATTATAGCATGTGAATTTTTGTCTAGGCTTCCAGCCTAGCACTCATTTGGTGTACAGCGCTGCACGGCCAGTTACATATGAAGCAATGAGCCCTCTTGAGTAGGACACCCATATGGGTATCGCAATCATAGAATCCTTACAGTGAAGGAGGCCAAGTTGGCTCATTGAGTCTGCACTGACAACAATCCCACCAGGACCCTATCCCTGTACCTCACGTATTAATCCTGCTAATCACCCTGACACAAAGGAGCAACTTAGCATGGCCAAAATAATCTGCACATCTTTGGAGTATGTGAAGGAACTACAGCATATGGAGGAAATCCATGCAGACATGGGGAAAGTCTGCAAACCAAACTCTGCACAGTGACCTGGGACCAAAATTGAACGTGGGACTCTGGAACTGTGAAGCCACAGTGCTAACCACTGTGCCACCATGCCACCCACCATGCACCACTAGCTTCAGAAAGAGCACCATCCTCTCAGCCCAGCCTGCTGGTATTATGCCAGAATGTCTCATTTAGACCTCACGGATCTAGAACATAGAACTGGATCTGGGCAACAAATTTGCGCATCACTTACAAAAAACAGGTGCTGGGTCGCAAGTTGGGTCCTAAGCTCATATTTCTTAAAGGGCGACGCATCCAAATTGCAGGCAATATAATTTTGAAGAACTTCTGCGATTGCAAAGTATCTAGGAATACAGGAATGCTTTTTGTAGGTGTTGAATTCCTGAAATTGCTAGTGAGTATTGCTGCATCCTTACAGGCAGGGCAGATGAGTAGGTGACCTACTTCTCATGATGTTTTTAAAAAGCCAGATAGACTACTGACTAAATCTTTGACCTAATGCAATCAGTTTCCAAATATTGTTTTTAAAATAAAACCTTTTTAAAATGTGCTTTTTAATGTCTTTGGATCCAAAAAAAAGTTTAATTTTAAGAATCTCTTCAAAGATCCACAGAGGCACAGGGCCCAATTCTCCCATCACGACACACTAGTTTTTGAGAATTGGGGAAAATACACCGCTATTTATAAAGGGCGAAATTGAAATAATAAAACATCTTTCTGCTTATGGATGGGTAAAGAGCAGGGGCAGCTTAAATTGACACCCCTCTTGTCCGTAACAAGCAACTGCTCTCCCCCAGTTGGAGAGGCCTTATCTGACCATAGCGCTTCTCGGGCTAACTACAGCTACCATCACCTGAGAAAATGATTATTTCACAGATTTGTTTCTAGAGACATGAAACAACAGTTTAACTAGAAACCGATTAAACCTACAACACCAGCCTACTTCTTTATCAATCTTAAGTTGATTTTATATACATGTAGCTAATACAAATAGCTAATTTCTAACATGGTAAACTATGAATATAAGATGCAACATTCATAATTAAAATAACTTAGAAGATTAAAATGGTGGTGAAAAATACCACAAAAATCAAAATCTAAAATTATTACTGGAGTCAATAGGGTTACCTAGAAAATATCTTCATTCTGTTTAATCTGAACATGAGATAATGATAGGTTCTAAGAATGTGATACATTTCACAATAGGCAGCAAGAACGTGCCTAAATTGACTTGGACCATTCAAGTGAAAGTAGTTGGCATGTACCATTTTACCAATTGTCCACATGGCCGGAAGCTGACATTTATAATTTAATTGGAATATAATGCATACCGATTTTAAGCTGCAGTTATATTGCACCACAGGTTTCAGATCAGACACTGTAAAGTGTGAAACACAGCTGCTAATTCACCAGTTACGGTATCTCCCTGTGAAACACTGCTAGTCTGTTAAGACAGAGATTTGTGCACGTGCGTCAGTGCTGTGCTCCTGGCTGGTAAATTTTTAATACTTTAAATGCACAGTCAGAAGGATCTGCCTGTTCAAAGTATTTTGAAGATTGTTTATAACATGCTCAGAAGCTTAACAGAAAGACTGAGCATATTTGATGATCTGGCCACCATTGCACTGCAATAATACAGGCCAACAATTAAATTTTATTTAAATGCAGCCTTGGTGGGGTGGCATGGTGGCAGAGTGGTTAGCACTCATAGCACCAGAGTGCTGGGTTCAATTCCAGCCTTGGGTAACTATCTATGTGGAGTTTGCACATTCTCTCCATCCGTGCATTGTTTTCCTCTAGGTTTTCCCCCACACTCCAAAGATGTGCAGGTTAGGTTGATTGGCTGTGATAAATTGCCCCCTAGTGTTAGGGGGACTAGCAGGGTAAATGGATGGGGCTAAGGGCTGGTGCCTTGGTGGGATTGTGGTTAGTGCAGACATGATGGGCCAAATGGCGTCCTGCTGTACTGTAGGGATTCAATGATTCTATGTACATCAGAATCAGGTGACCTATATTATCAAGCACCATGATTTTAAGGATATGCAATAATCTGCTGGAGACATACCTGCGACACTCAGTCAGTATGTCAGATATATACTAGATTTACTATGGAAACACATATGATGCAAATTACATGATTGTCACATAATAAATTTACAGCACTTCAGCTATAAGTGATATAAATGTTGATTCACCATACAAAATTGGTAATATATTGTGGACTTTTTCCTTGAAACAAAAATATTAAAGTAACATCACACTTGCAGATTCTGAAGTCAATCTCTAAGGATGGGTGTGTTTCTCAATTTGTGGCCACATCCTACAGAATTTTCTCTTTGGTGCAGCAATCAACGGAGCTTGTGGCAATTTCACTGGATACTGCAATAGATCATCAGCTAGGAATTGGCCAGGACCAGTCAGTGCTTACACAGAAGCACAGACTTCAGCGTCAGAGGACACGATGGAGCATAGCATAGATCATGGTTTCTAACTCTATTGGTCAGAATGCACACTGTTTTCTCACAGAATCTGATGTTGGTTATACTAAGCCAGCTGTCTACACTGATCATAAGTCTTACAAAATGGCAAAGTTCACCTTCTAGGTATTCCTATCATTTAGGGAATCTTTTCAAAGCAATGAAGAAATTATGTTGCCCTGAGAAATTGTTCACAATAGTTTGACAGTTCCACATATTAAGAAGTCTCACAACTTCAGGTTAAAGTCCAATAGGTTTATTTGGCAGCACTAGCATTCAGACTCTGGAAGCTAGTGCTATCAAATAAAACTATTGGACTTTAATTTGATGTTGAGTTTTTTTTACTATGTTTATTCCAGTCCAATGCCAGCATCTCCACATCACAATTCCACATACGTCGGTATGCTCACACTTGTCCTGAATCAAGCCACTCAAGTCAAGGGTAATCAGAGGATGGGCAACAAATGCTGGCTTTACCAATGATGCCCACATTTCATGAATGAATTTTGAATATGTGAGGAATTCTGCTTCTAATCTATCTCAAGCTAGTGCAGTAACTCCTGGGGAGTTGGTTAGCTCAGTTGGCTGGTTGTAATGCAGAGTGACACCAACAGTAGGAGTTCAATTCCTGTTCCAGCCAAGGCTATTAATGAAGGCCCTTCCTTCTCAACCTTGCCCCTCACTTGAGGTCTGGTGATCTTCAAGTTAAATTACCACCAGTTAGCTCTTTCCCTCAAAGAGAGAGTAACCTATGGTCTTCTGGGAACTATATCACCTTTACTGTAATCCTCCCTTTATTGTGTAACCTATTGTTGCCTCCATTTACCCTTCAATGTCTTTTGAGTCTAAGATCTCCCCTTCATGTGGTCAGAGATTCTTTTTTAAAACAGAAGACTCCCTCTCAGAGCCACTTTTAGGACATGACTACCCTTTCTTACTGAACATTAAACTAACATTTAAACTTACTAGTAGCTTTTCCTGCACATTCCACAATAGTTGCCTCTCTCCACTGGAATCTTCTGGAATATATGTCATCCAAGTCCATATTTCAGTCAATTAGCCATTGCATGTCATAGTCTTGCCTTGTACATCACCATCACTCTGTCTACTACCATTCAGCCCTTCATCTGTTAAAGTCTTTTTCTCAGGACTGTTCTTGCAAAATATATGAGAATTTGAAGTAGTGGATGCCTCATCACGTCTAACAGCTGCTCAAATTCTGACAGCTTATAATTAATTCTTATTAACTATGAGGAATGAACCTTAACAGCTTGATTGTGATACTGAATAACTATTGCTTCATGTAATACCTTAGAGCTCTCCAAATTTTCTCTAAGACCTCAGAACCTTGATGAATGACCTTTTCACTACATGTAAAACACTTAAATGTGCAGAAAAAAACAGAACTAACATAGCCCCTCTTGGAAATGGGAACCATGGATAACTTGGGGTTCCTTTCACAAATCAATTGCTAGGGATTATACCCTCCAGACATCTGAAGCCAATTGAATAGCCCATGAAAGAGCAATTATCACCTTGCAGTTTTTCATTTGCTAAGATGCTATTCAGCATTACATCAATCATTGTGTGATTCCTCCAACAGAGTCTATTACTGAATGGTTTTCAGCTATCCTGCTGATAGCCACCATGCTACATGTTTTACACATCACTTCAAGAATCCTGCCTTTTTGTTTTGAGCAGCTTATTGCAGTTTATTATGATATTTTGCATCAAATCTGATCAGCTATAAACTATTCCCCAGACCTTCCTGCGGTTTATTCACCTGCTATTCCACCTTCAATTCTACCACTGTATCCAGATCTGCCAGGGGTATTTTCATCCTCACTCCTTCTGTCTATAACTCTTTCTGTACAATTGTACAACAGGTACAACTACATCTGTTGTACAGCCTTCTTCCACAAACAGATAACAAAACATAATTTGCCATAAGAAATAATAAGAGAACATGGGCAACATTTTTACTCCCAAGTCCTGATCCCACTATCAGGATGAAATGTCGCTCTGGAATCCACAAATATCAGAGGCAGGACCCAGAGGGAGATTAATTAATGCTCTTAGGTTTGGAGGATCAATAGGAGACATAGCAATTATTGATTTGCAGCCACGACGGGTTCTGCTGAGGCATATCCATTTCTGGCTGCTGCACAAAAAGAGATAAAAGGGTGGTGGTGGTGGTGGTGGTGGTGGGGTGGGGTGGGGTGGGGGCGAAAAGATTATGGCAATTGGAAAGAAAGGAGAAAGCCTGCCTACCCACTACACACAGTAACAGGCACTCCATGTTTACCATGGAGTTTGGAACAATTCTTCCACATTGAATGGAGCCTGTGATGTTTACTCAAGCTGCCACTAAGAGGCCCTCATGATTGTATCGATGGCCACCTGATGCAATGAGTCTACTGGGAAAACTTGGTGTTGGGAGAGAGCCTTTAGTTAAATCCTCCACTGTTGCAGTTGTCATTTCGACTCCTGTATCATCCCCACACACATTGTTAGCCACTTTAACACTTGAATAGCAGGTTAGATGTAAGGATTCGCATTCTAATCAGCAATCTGTGACTGTCTGTGTTGATATGTGTGCGATTGCAGACCAGAACACTGCATTTGCCTGACGAAGTCACGAGAGTGTCGAAAGCTCGCAGATTTACTATCAACTAAATCGGTTGGATTTAAAATTGGTGTTGCTAAATTCTTACTGAGTTCATCCCATGGAAGCAGAGACTTGTTGTGGTTCCAGCTGATGGAATTTACTTCCCCATTCCACCACCACCTCCAGGCCTGCTTCCATAAAAATCAATTCAGTATGTGTCAACCATATGCTCACCCCAGCAACTTCCCCATGTGAGTACGTGAACATGAAGCATGTACGTATCTAAAATTCACAACATGTTTGATCCTCCACTACACTGGCAGTCAATGACCGTTAAAACAAATGGTGAGGAAACATAACATAAAATGTAATAAATCATTGAATCATAAAATCTCTACTGTGCCAAAGGAGGCTGTTTGGCCCATCAAGTCTGCACTGACTATCTGACAGAGTATTTTACCCAGGCCCTCTCTCCTACCCTATCCCTGTAAGCCCATACATTCCCCATGGCTAATCCATCCAACCTCAACAACTTTGGATACTAAGGGGCAATCAATTCGCATTGGTTAATCCATGAGCATTCTCATTTGACAAACTTTCCGGGATTGGCAAATTTCTTCCTGGATCCCGCTTGGAATCATGTGTAGATGAAGCAGCCATCTGCAGCAAGGCTGAGCTGACATTGCTCTTCACCTGTCAAGCTGCTTTGTTTAATGGAACACTTCTAACTTGTCACCCTGTCATCCATTCTGCCCTCATAAGCAGCCAAACAGTTTTTGCTGTAAGATGTGCAGCCCTTCAAGGAGTCCTGGTGCCATTTAGAAAGTTCAGAAGATTCAGAATGGTTTTCTGATATAGGTAACCAGAACCTGATTCTGGAGCCAGATTGCCATTTCTGTGTGGATGTACAAAAAAGTTGGCAAAAATCTGGAAAACAATTTCAGTATTAGTCACGTGGGATTAAGACTAGAAGAAATAAATACATTTTTCAATATTTTATACTTAATATTAATATTTTGTTTTCTTATATTGTTCAAATTTACAGTCTCCTATTCTAAAATAACTGCGACATTTGAAATCAAACCAACTGACAGGTTAATTCTGCTTTTTGGTGCCAGAATAAAAATATATACCTCTATAAAGTGATTTTTAATGTTGAATCTTGTGGGCTTAGGTATTGATGAATTGTAGAAGATGTTAAACTGTTCATCCTATTTGGTAAATATTGCTTCCTTGTAAAGTATTAGTTATTGATTAAGTATTTAAATAGATTTATTGGTAAATTTTCTTGTTAATCTACGTTAATTAACTTTGAAAATGGACAAGAAATCAACTTCATTTTGCTAAAGCAGTTTATTGTATGAGCAAGTTTAAAAAAGTATGAATGATTGGGCAGCATGGTGGCACAGTGGTTAACATAGCGCCATAGACGTGCATTTGATTCTCTCCTCAAGCGACTGTGTGGAGCTTGCATGTTCTCCCCATATCTGCATGGGTTTCCTCTGGGTAACCCAGTTTCCTCCCATAGTCCAAAGATGTGAAAGTTAGGTTGATTGGCCATGCTAAATTGCCCCTTAATGTCCCAGGATGTGTGGATTAGTGGGATAAATTGTGAGTTTTGGAGATAGAGCTAGGATGGGATTGTTGTCAGTGCAAACTTGATGGGCTGAATGGCTTCATTCTGCATGTAGGGATTCTATGATACAGGGATAGGCCGGGGTGTATTGTTATCAGTGCAGGCTCGATGGGCTAAACGATCTTCTTCTGCACTGTAGGGATTATTTGAGTCAGGGTGTGTGCAGCCTATGTATCCAAATTAATCCATTAAGGATTATTGAACACTTTACCAGTAAATTTGCTTACAATATCTAAGGGAATCAAGGATTTCTTTGATAGCACCCTTCTAATTATTATTTAGTTTATCTCTGAGTATTGCTTTTTGCTTTTCTTGTTACTAATGATCATGTTAAAATGTTAAAACTTTGTCTCATTTGTCAATTTGCTACTGAAAATCTATGCAAAACTACTGAGTAAAGTTAGCAGAGCTATTTAATATAGGTCAATAGCATCCCTGAGGCATTCTGTTGAAACAGAATGGGGTGTACTGACATTGTGATTAAATTGTTAGCAAATTGAATAGCTACTATAAGCTTAAAATTATTTACAGTGTCCCAACGTTGTACCATTTCTCTCTTTTATCATACAAGCTTTGTTTACTACCACAAAATTCAATATAGTACACATTTTCTCCCTGTTAATAACCTCATTATACAATCAGCCAATTGCCTATTATTCATGAGCACATTACAAGAACAGAAAGAGTGTCCTTCCATATAATGTCTTGCCAGCACCATTATCAGCACAAAGCACATATGCTACATTATTTTCTAAATATCCTGCATATAGTAATTGGCCGCAGCTACAAAATCTGTAGTATAGTTGACACAGAGGTTGATTTGTTTTTGCATAATGCTACCGTACAATAAATTCATGATGAGAAAGCCATGTAGCAGTCTCTTTTAATGAAAAGTTGAATAAGATTTTTTTTCAAAACTATTTTTCAATTTCCCTTTAATTTTTCTTTCGCTTCTTAGGCCTATATCCATCTCCTCCCTCTGAAGAACAGGATATGAAGATACGAATATACAAATGAGGAACAGGAGTAGGCCCCCTGGTCCCTCAAGCCTGCTCTACCATCCAATAAAATCATGATTAATCTGACTGTAACTTCAATCCCACATTCCTTCCTTCCTTTCCCGATAACATTACAACCCCTTGTAAATCAAGAATCTAGCTCTGCCTTAAAAATATTCAAAGACTCTGTTTCCATTGCCTTTCGTGGAAGAGAATTCCAGAGACTCATGACCCTCTGACAGAAAAAAATTCTCTTCAGCTCCGTCTTGCATAACCAATCCCTTATTTTCCAAAAATGATCCACAAGAGGAAATATCCTTTCCACATCTACCCTGTCAATACCTCTCAGGATCTTAAAGGTTTTGATCAAGTCACCTCTTGCTCTTCTAAACTCTAGTGGATACAAACCTAATCTCTCCAACTTTTCCTCATAAGACAACTTATTAGCCTAGTAAATCTTCTCTGAACTGTGTCTAAAGTATTTACTTATTTTCTCAGATAAGGAGACCAGAACTATACGCAATAATCCAAATGTGGTCTCAGCAATACCCTGTAAAATGAAGCACAATCTCTCCACTTTTGTATTCAATTCCCCTCATAATAAATTACAATATTCTGTTAGCTTTTCAAATTACTTGCTGAGCCTGCATACTAGCTATCTACAATTCATGCACTAAAACATCCAGATTTCTCTGCACCTCAGAGTTCTGCAATCTTTCATCATCTGGTTAATATGCTTCTCTTCGACTCATCCTGCCAAAATCGACGATTTCATACTTTCTCACATTATAACCCATTTGGCAAATTTTTTGCCCGCTCACTTAATCTATATATGTGCCTTTATAGCCTCCTTAAATTTTCTTTGCAATTTACTTTCCTACAGGCTTTGTGTTGTCAACAAATTTAACAACCATACCTTCAGTCCCTTCATCCAAGTAACTTAAATAAATTGTAAAATGTTGAGACCCTATGTGACACTGTGATCAGTGTCACAGCACTGATGCCTGTGGCACACTACAAAACAATCAGAAAATGACCCATTTATGCCAACTCTCTGTTTCCTGTTAGCTAATCAATTTTCTATCTAAGCCAGTTTGTTACCCCCTATACCATGTGCTTTTATTTTATGCAATAACCTTTGAGACACCCTATTAAATGTATCTGGAAGTTTAAGTACAGTATATCAACCTGTTTCCCTTTATCTAGACCACATGTGACTTCTTCAAAAAACTCCAATAAATTGGTTAAGTATTATTTCCCTTTCATAAAACCAAGTGTTATAGCTGGGCACTTGTAAAAGTACCGTGCTGTAACACCCTTAATAATTGTTTCTAACATTTTCCCTGCAACAGTTATTAGGCTAACTGCCCTGTGGCTTCTTGCTCTCTGTCCCCCTCCCATTTGAATAAGTTTTGCTTAGACTTCTTATGTCTCTTTGACATCAAGGGCTGTCACTCTCACCTCAACTCTGGCATTCAGTTCTTTAGTCCATGTTTGAACTAAGTTTGCAATGTGTTCAGGAACTGAGTGACCTTGGAATAAACCAAACTGGGTGTCAATGAGCAGATTATTTCAAAGCAAGTGCCACTTCATAGCACTGTCGATGATGCCTTCCATCACTTTACTCATGATCAAGAGTAGACAGATGGGGTGATAATTGGCCAGGTTGGATTTGTCCTGTTTCCTATGTACATTCCCAGATAGATGCCAGTGTTGTAGCTATACTGGAATAGCTTGGCTAGGGGTGCTGCAAATTCCGCAGCATGTCTTCAGCACTATTGCTGGAATATTATCAGGTCCCATAGCCTTTGCAGTATCCAGTGCCTTCCTCCAGTGAGCCATCCCTTTTAGAGCCTCACTGTCCTCAAAGTTCACAACTCTGTAATAATTCAGGTAAGAAACTCCACAGTGTTTTATGAAGTCCATTTGTGTCATAAGTTTCGCTATTTGAATTTGGCTAGGGTAAGAATGAGATGTTTCACTTCAGGGACAATTCAAATGACCCACTGGGAAGCTTTTATTAAACAAAGTTTATTTAAGAATACAGTCAACATATAGCAATAACTTTTACAAACAAGAAAAAAAAATATATTGTATAAACTTTAACAACTATATGAAATGTTTCAACCAAACAAACTCTCTCTCTCTATACATATATATATGTATAATGTAAATACATATATCTGCCATGAGTTTAACCGGAAAATAAGAATGCTCATGTGATGCTGGAACTTAGTTCTTTGGTTGGATACATGGTATATGCTTGAAATCAGAACAACTTTCCAAAACAACAGGGGGAGAGACTTTAGTTACTAGTTAGCAAACCAACTGCAGAATTTTCACATCAGGACTGCAAGAAGACCTTGTCCTAGCTAGCTAGCAGAATTTACAATACCAGGGAGGCAGAAACATTGAAACACCGTTTTTCAGTCTGATGTCCAAACACCTTCTAAACTAAAACAGCAGCCAGCAGCTCCAAACTGAAAATGAAAGAACTTCTGTCACCTGACCTGTCAATCATTCCTCCCCCTAACAATACAAAAGCCCATCAAATCCTGGAGATAGCATGAAGCCCAGCGTAAAAGTAACAAAACTCCACTTAAACCATTGAAGCAACAATGAAAGGACTTCTCAGCAGACAGCTCAGTAACAATGAGAAAAAACAATGTTGCTTATAACTGCAGAAAACATGATTTTAAAAAATATATTTCTTAAAGACACATTACCATCACATCTTGCATATCATGATGAGTATAGCAGACCACCTGAATCGAGTAGGGGAAGCCACCACATGACCTATCCAGGCATTGAACTCAATACTCTCTGAAATTAAGATGCCATCAGTTATGAATCTGCTATGTTGCCCAGCTTTGCAGAGAATTTCTATCATGTGGGTATGCAGCCCCCTGTGAAACATCATAGGACACAGATATTTATGACAATCTGTCTAGATTAGCAGTTTCCTTCAGCAATGATCTCAGTTATTTACAGATATCTTTGCCTCTCTGTAGATTTAGTGACTTTTTAGTGACTCCCTTTCCTCTGCCCATCTCGGAGAGATTGCTGCTCCTCATCTCCACTGGCCTTAATTCTGAGAGTGCAGCACTCACACTCATCCTGGTGTATCGGTGGAATCCAAACAGCTTTGCCCACTGCTGAGATGTCCATGTGATGTCGGGATGATGATGACCTCGCATGGAGAGGGTCTTTCTACTGGTTCCCCTCCTGACCTGGGATGGACTGTTGCCAATTTAACTTCAAAGGATTATCCCCATAAAGTGATGGAAAGCATGAAAAATTCACCTTTTGAAGCTTGCTTGCCTGACACAGTTTCAGCTGCCTTAATTGAATTGGCCATAGAATCATAGAATCCTACAATGCAGAAGGAGGCCATTTGGCCCAACAAGTCTGCACCAACCACAATCCCATCTAGGCTCTATCCCCATAACTCATGCATTTATCCTAGTTGTGCCCCTGATACGAAGGAGCAATTAAGCATGGCCAATCCACCAAATTTGCATATCTTTGGACTGTGGGAGAAAAGTGAAGCACTCGGGGTGGGGGGGGAAGGTGGGGGATACCCAGCAGACAATGACTCAAGCTGGGAATTGTACCCTGGTCCCTGGCACCGTGAGATAGCAGTGCTAACCACAGTGCTACCGTGCTGTTTGCCCCTCGGAAAATTCAAAACATCTGCAGAGACAGGCTTTCAAAAAGCCCCTAATTAATTTAGTAGGTCTGTTTGGGAGAGGAGGTGAGTTCAGAGGTTGCTGCACAACATCACTACCAACTTTTCAGACTGCCCGGCTACATTCCAGCCTCAATTGGGCTGCAGAAATCTGGACTGACACAGCAGCATTAAAAGACAACAAAGGAATTGTTCTAATTTCATAAGCAACATCCTTTTTTACCCAATACTACCTGAAACAACTCAATAGATTATTCATCTGAGACTCATCACTAAACTCCAACATTATCGAAACAACGATCATAAATTGCAAGTTTTCCTTTCTATCGTTCCTTTGGAAGGAAGTTAGGGCATTATTAAAATTACTAAACCTAGAATGATTCAATAATTAAGGTTATGGTATTAATTGTGCAATGTACTTTGAAAAATAATTAAAGATAATACTTCTTGTTTGACCATTTTTTAAATAATTCCATCTTCAATGCAGCTTGTCCCTTTCCCTTTAATAAACTCCTGTTTTAAGAAGAAAGCATCTATTTCTGAACAACCTTTCACAGTCATCACACTATGACAATAGAAATCAAGGCCCTGGTATTATCTGCCAGTAACGTGCTGTGCAAAGGTTTACTGTTCACATTCATGGACATGGCTAGCTTTGAATGATCAATGCCAGTCAAAGCATAAAAGTATTGCCAGCTGGGCAGGATAAAGCACGTAAGTGTGGCATATTAGTGACATGAAATGCGTCCCGAGTCGTCTCTGCAGTTCACTCTATTCCAAAAGATTGTACTAACTGCTACCTTCTTTTGTGATGCCAGAAGTCCCTTGCTGGCTGTTCCACTTTATGGCTGTTAAATCAGGCAGACTGATGATTGCCCCATGGTACTGTGTTTTCCTGTCGTTCTGTTTTCAGAATCAAATTCCACTGCGCTGTCCCTTTGCATGCATCATATTTTTACTTGAATATCATTGAGATATACTACTGCGAGATCAATATTAAAACTGAATATAATCACTCCATTATTTTTTTAAATAATTTTACTATTAATGCCCATTTTATTAGGTTAGCCAGTTTTTAGTGATTAATTTATCTACCAATGCATAATGCCTTAACCTTGGACTATGTAATTGAAAATTCGAATATAGTAAGCACATTTAAAGTGACGTCAGAGCATGATGACTTTTGTGAGTTGTCCCCAGAATATCCTCTAATTCTATCTTTCACTCTCATTCTAAGCTTTCAAAACTGTACTCTAACAATGTTCTATTAATGTAACACTATATTCTGCACCCTTTTCTTTTCTTCTCCCCTGTGCACCCAACGAACAGTATGCTTTAAGAATATAGCACACAAGATTCAATACTTTTCACTGCATCCCAATATACATGACAGTAATGAATCAAATCAAAATAATGAAGTGGGATGGTTATACTTCTGGTCATGTTATACAAAATTTCTTACAGTAAATTAACTCTCCTCAACAAAGAAATACTGATATATATTACACAGTTTGTTACAGCTTTTTTTTATTGATTCATGAGACATGGGCATTGTTGGCTAGCCATCACTTATTGCCCATCCCATGCCTTATCCTTGGAGGGCAATTAAGAGTCAACAACAGTGCTGTGGCTCTGGTGTCACATGTAGGCCAGACCAGATAAGGAAGGCAGATTTCCTTCCCTCAAGGACATTACTGAACAAAATTGACAATTGACAATGTCATCATTAGATTCTTAATTCCAGATATTTTTTATTGAATTCAAATTCCACCACCTGCCATGTCTGGATTCAAACCCCGGGTTTTCAGTACATTAGCTGACTTTCTGGAATAATAGTCTAGCGATAATACCAGTAATTGGTCACCTGCCAATTTACAAGAGCTGGCTCCTGTGAATGGCTGGCAGCTCTCAATTGCAGGGTCCCTCCCAAGTGAGGGGAACAAGTCCCATCACCAGTCAAGTAACCCTTGATGGAAATTGAAATGTCTGTGCAGCAGATAGTATCAGCAGGGGGCATTCACTGCCAACTCCTTGGATGGTGGAAAGAAAAATCCTAGGATTCCTGGCCATTATGTGCTTGTATGAAAAAGGCCTGATATGGGACTGATTGTCCACACTATCACTGTTCCTCAGTGCCCTGGGCAGCCTGCAAGAGCAGCACACAATCAGCTAAAATATTTTTTTCTGCAGAACATAAGATTGTATGACATTTATTGTTTATGGAGTTTTAAGATTAGGGAATCCCTGCAGATGTAATGTAATATGTCAGCTTGGTCGCTTGTGTTTATGAGGAATGGAACTAAGTTTGAGGGCAAATGTAAACATGGTAAGAAGGTGCTTGGAAGAGATTAAGAGATTTTGCTGGGTTCATGCTGTCATATAATATTACATATGTTTGTTTCACTTTGATTTATTAATAGTATACATCAAATTAACAACCAATGGTAAGAAGAGAAAATAAACGAGTGAATCACTGTATAGAATATTCATACAGCAATCAGTAGGTCACTAAAAACATGATATTACATTGTTACAAATTTTTTTGTGTCATCTATTGTTTACAGTAACAAAAAGAATTCAAACAAGTTTTCCAAACCTACATTAAGTAGATTTCCAGGAAAGTGTACCACACTGTGAGTCTGGTTGTTTTCCATGATCTGAGCTCTGGCTGCCATTTGTCCAGTCATTTGTCAATCTCTTATTGCTACACTCGACATCTGTGCACATTGCTGAAGAGGTGCACTTCCCTGGAGGCCTGCATAGATATACAAGGATTGTTATGTTTGTCATGCTCTCTGTAACCTTCCCTGAATGAGGAGCAAGATTTGCCTTTTTGGTCACAGCCTCTTCAGCGTTCTGTTAATCTGACTGCAATTACATAGGTGCATCTAACCAATGGTTAGATAAAGTCAATAAGGTTGTTAAGAAGGCATACGGAGTCTTAGCTTTTATTGGTAGGGGGATTGAATTTCGGAACCGCAACGTCATGTTGCAACTGTACAAAACTCCAGTGCGGCCGCACTTGGAGTATTGTGTGCAGTTCTGGTCCCCACATTATAAGAAAGATGTGGAGGCATTGGAGAGGGTACAGAGGAGGTTTACCAGGATGTTGCCTGGTATGGAGGGCAGGTCTTATGAAGAGAGGCTGAGGGATTTGCACGAGGGGACACAGCTTTAAATTAAGGGGTGATAGTTATAGGACAGATATCAGAGGTAGGTTCTTTACCCAGAGGGTGGTTAGGGAGTGGAATGTTGTAGATGCGCCAAGTTTGGTGGCGTTTAAGAGGTTAGTTGATAAGTTTATGGAAGAGAAGGGAATGGTTTAGTTTGGAGGGTCATTGCTTTTTATAATGGTCGGTGCAACATCGAAGGCCGAAGGGCCTGTTCTGCGCTGTAATGTTCTATGTTCTAATGGTATGAACAGAGTTGGAGACTTTAAGATGATTGAGTCATGTAGGGCTTGTTGGTGTAATAGGTTAGATACTACTTGGGTGTAATTGCAGGTGATAAAATTTAAATGATCTTTGTTGCTGTTTGCAAGGATGCCTTATGAGATTAGTTTGGTCACATCTTGGGCCAATAGTACAACACTCCTGAAATGACAGATTTGGCAACCTCAGTTAATGACTCTTGGGTAGGACTCTTCCAGTTTCACATTGTAACTAAATGCCGAATCCATGGAGAAATAGTGTACAGCCATTGATATTTTTTTTCTCAAAATTTCTATCAAACTATTTGTAGGCAATTGGAAAAATCGATCCAGAAACATCTGTGAGAGATGAATATCATGTGTCGGTGCAGATCTGAAGGTAGAGTTGAAACATGTTGGCAAAGCCTTGTACTATCGAAGCTCACTGTGCTTGATTAGTTAAGCCTGGATGTGAGCTGAGAGAAAAAAACAGGCAGAGTGTAGCACTTGCTGGAAGCGAAAATTGTCAGCATAGAGAAGACATTTGAAAACAAGGGACACCTTGAAGCACTGCAATGTTACACAGATGGAAACTAGTGTGGTCTCTGCATAGCTCCGAGATATAAATGGTGCACTGAATGCTCAAAATTGACTTTTATGCAATCCTAGCACTAACATAACATTTCCAAAAAGTAAATACTCAAAAAGAGAATTTTTACAGTAAGCTTGCCTGAAATCAAGGGTGAGAGAGCAAACATTAATGAATAAAATCCAGGCAAGTCGATAAACATATGGGAACAAACACAAAGGAAAATAAATGGGGCAGCATGATGGCACAATGGTGAGCACTGCTGTATCACAGCGCCTGTGACCTAAATTTGATTCCCAGTTTGGGTTACTGTCTGTGCAGATTCTGCACATTCTCCACATGGGGCTTCCTCCGGGAGCTCCAGTTTTCTCTCACAGTCCGAAGGGCATGCTAGTTATGTTCATTGGACATACTACGTTCTCCCTCAGTGTACTCAGGCACTGGAATGTGCCGACTAGTACATTTTCACAGTAACTTCATTGCAGTGTAATATAAACCTAATTTGTTACAATCGTAAATAAACCAAAGGAAATCATTGTTTAATGTATTATTCTTTCAGATTTCTAGCATCTGGGAAATAAATAACCTGGCTGAATAGGAGGGCATTTTGAAAGGTACCGTGTTTTCTAAATGGCTAGATGATGATTTTGACACATCTACATCGTAAAGTACTTTGTATACATCGTAAAATTTGACATGGATACATCATAAAATATAATTATTTTACATCGTAAAGTAAAATATATTGCATTATTCTGCATCTCGAAAGTCAGTACTTCAATATATTCCAGATAACTGGGAAAATAAGTCTTTGTACTTACATCACATCCAATCTCAGGTCCAGTATACAATCAAATGCAATGTAACAATACTTCCTTCCCATCCCCCCCACACCATGTCATAGAATCCCTACAGTGCAAGAGGCCATTCAGCCCATTGAGCTTGAATTGACAACATCCCCACGTAGACTTTATTCCCATAATCCCACATATTTAACCTGCTAGTCTCCGTGACACTAAGACAATTTAGCAGGAAGTCTGACAACACCAGGTTTAAGTCCAACCAATTTATTTGATAGTAAACTCGCAAGCTTTTGGGGTCTGCCCCTTCGTCAGGCAAATGGAGAGTTCTGGCCTCAGACACACCATATAACAGCACAGACAGTTTACAGATTACTGATTAGAATGCGAATCTTGACACCTAACCTGCTATTTAAGTCTTAAAGTGGCTAACAATGTGAGTGGAAGAAGCATTAATCCCAGGTTAAAGAGATGTGTATTGTCTCCAGACAGTACAGTGAGACTTAGCAAATCCAGGCAAGTCATGGGGGTTACAGACAATGCAACATGAACCCAAGATCTTTGTTGAGACCTACTAAGCCTCACTTACTGTACTGTCGAGAGACAATACACATCTCTTTAACCTGGTTTAATGCTCCTTCCACTCACATTGCTGGTCACTTTAAGACTTGAATAGCAGGTCACGTGTAAAGACTCGCATTCTAATCAGTATTCTGTAAACTGTGTGTGCTGTTGTATGCTCTGTCTGAGGCCAGAACTCTCCATTCACCTGAAGAAGGGACAAACCCCGAAAGCTTGTGAGTTTACTATCAAATAAGTCGGTTGGACTTAAACATGGTATTGTCAGACTTCCTATTGTATTTACCCCAGTCCAACACCAGCATCTCCACATCATGACTAAGACCATTTAACATGGCCAATCAACCTAACGTACACATCTTTGGTCAGTATGACATCTTTTGTCATGCTGATAACATGTTTCAGTTTAAATTGTAAAATTTGGCTACTAAATATTTGCTCAGTGATGGACACAGTTCTTCTCACTTTTCCTTCAGGTTCTGTCAATTTTACAATATTTGTGTCACAGTAGTGCATAATAATAGGAAGATATGACAACTTAAAATAAATTTAAATTAAATAAATTGCTGCAAAAAGAAACATCACGTTAAATATTGAGGATTAGAATGCTGTCAGGAATGTAATATAGATGGGTGGATTTTTTGCCAGCTCCCTATGGCTCTGGCTTTTCACAGAAGTTAAGCATTTATTGTTAACAAGAATTGGCCTAAAGGAACACCATAGAGATAATAATATTACTCCACCCCATCAACTGGATAGAAAAGCAATATTACTTTACAAATATCAACTCAAAGAAATGGTTTTGAAATGCTGACTTTGTAAATCCTATTTACTGACAAAATGCCACCAGTTGTGTGAAGAACAGAAGATGTCTCAGCAATGTGCATTTCTTGAATGCAGGTCAGAACGAAGCTCCACGTTACGAAAAGATTCGCTGGGCAGAATTCTCCCAACCCTCCCACGGCAGGTTTGCTGGTGAGCAGGTGCAGAGTGTGGAGAGAAACAAGAGTCTTTGCCACTGTAAAATCCCACTACAATTCTCCCAGTGGCAAGTTAATGGAGGGTTGCTCTTCCAATAACAGCTGCCCACTGGCAACCCATAAGGCTCTCCAATCTTGCTTCAGAGCAGCATCACACTTGGTTATAAAATTGGAGAATCTGCCCCTTGTATTGAGTTCATATTCAACTGTAAGTCTTGTGCACCAATCTAATGCACTGCAGCAACCCCTCAGCACATGATGACATTTTTATTTTCACTTTAATCAAACTTTACCTGACCAAACCAATCTGATGCTACGTTTGTCTAACCAACTGGGGCTTTCAAATGAGTTTTGTTTAAAACTTGTAGTTTAGTAGTTTGTCTAAAACAGCTCAAATTCATTTTACATGTATTAATAAAGGCTGAGACACTGATCCTCAAATTAATTTATGAGCATGGAATCTATTAGCTAGAGTGAGAACTAAATAAAATGTTGGTGCATAAAAATCTGGGCGATTATTGAGGATTCTAGTGTTGGTTCAGTTTTGGCATTAATTTAAATAGAGTATGTTTAAATGGTATATTTGATGGTGTCACAAGTAGGCTTATATTAACACTACAGTGAAGCTACCTCAAAAATTCCCTAGTTCACCACATTCCGGCACCTGTATAGTCCGGAAGTAATCTTCAAAGCATAATGAAACCACGTTGATACTATGTAGACATTGGGACATTATTATCTCAAAAGACATGGAACAGTTGCTATCAGACAATCCGATTCAAGAATTGAAAGATCAGCATAGCAGATGTCCCCTGACAACATCTCTAAGTTTCTCATCATACTGACTTGAAAATAGATTATCATTCTTTCACTGGATCAAAAATTGGGAACTCATTCCTAATAGTACTGGGTGTACCTATGCTACTTGACTGCAGTGGTTGAAGGCAGCAATTCAACACCACCTTCTCAAGGGCTAAGATGGACAATGAATACTGGCCTGGCCAGTGAAACCCCTCATCCCTTAAGAAAATACTCTTGGCATTCTATTTTCCCTATTGGATAACTTCACACTTATCCACATTACACTGCATCTCTGCCCACTCACTCCATCGTCTAAATCACATTGAAGCTGCTTAACACCCTTCTCATCACTTGCATTCCCACTAGTCTTATGTTATCAGCAAACACAGAAATACATTTGGTTCCCTCATTCAAATCCTTGATATACATTGTGAATAGCTGGGGCCTAAGCATCGAGTCCTGTGATATCCCATTGCTTACTACCTACTACTCCAATAAGGATCCATTTATTCCTATCATTTCCTGTCTGCTAATTCTCAATCCCTGCCAATATACTGCCCAATCCCATTCCCCTTAATTTTGAAAATCTCAGTTCGAGAATTATGATTAACCTCCAATAACCATTATCATCTTCCAATTAGGGCAAGTCCATGGGAAACTTTTCCTCTTGATTTCCACGGATTTCAGTTTTGCTTGGGCCCTTGTGATATCACAGTTGGTCAAATGTTTCCTTGATATCAAGGGCAGTCACTCTCACTTCAAACTCAGCCCTTCTTTCCATGTCTGGACCAAGACTGCAATGAGGTCAAGAGCTGAGTGGACCCGGTGGAACCCAAACTAAACATGAATGAACAGTTTATTGCTAAGTGCTGCTTAATAGCACTGTCCACATTCTTGTATCATTTTAATGATAACTGAGAGGAGACTGATGAGACAGTATTAGGTCAGAATGGATTTGTCCTGCTTTTTGTGCACAGGATTTACCTGGGCAATTTTCCATATTGCCAGGTAGATGCTAATGCTGTAGTTGTACTGGAAAAGCTTAGCTCAGTGCACAGCTAGCTCTAAAGTACAAGTCCTTAGTACTGTTGCCAGAATATTGTCAGTCCTTCATAGTATCCAGCACTGTCAGTCATTTCTTAAATCATGTGGAGTGAATTGAATTGGTTGAAGACCAGTCCCCCGTTTCACAGATACATCAGGGAGAGGCCAAGATAGATCACTCATTCAACATTTCCGGTTGAATATGGTTATAAAACCTTCATAAAGCTTTAGGTCTGTCTTTTGCACTGATGCTTTAGACTCTCCTCCCATCATTGAGGATGGGATATTTATGGAGAATGGCAATTGTGAGTTAGTCGTTCAGATGTCTGCCATCATACATTCCTGGATGTGGCAGGTCTGCAGAACGTAGATTTGACCCCTTGGTTGTGGAATTGCTTAGTACTTGCCATCACCTAAAGGCTATTTTATATTGACACAGATTCTTATTGGCATCCAGGAGCCTTTAGAAAACAAAAATACACAGTGCTTTCAGATATATAAATAAAACTGACATTCCGATTATTTCAAACATTTTGATCATATGCCTAAACTTTTTTTTAACTGGTTGCAACTTCAAAGCAGTCAGAATAGTTTTTATTTTATGTCCATCTTCATTAAAGGTGCCAATAGTGTAAGCGGCAATTGCAACTTCAAAATCATGGTATTGAAAGAATGAGCAAAATCCCCACTACAACAAATACCGACTGAGAAAACTATCCATTTATTTAGAAAAAGATTACACTGGTAGAATACAGCAGATAAAAAATTCAAATGCAATCTTGAAAATTTATGACCAAACATAGGTATTCATGGAAATAGAAATCTCCTGTAGTTGTACAATTTAAACCTAATTTCATCTTTTAAAGGACAATTCTTGCATTTTGTTTTTAAAATCATGGAATAAACACAAGATGCTGCACAGGATAGTTTTAATCAGTAAATTAAACAACGGCTGATTTTAATTACACACAATCACTATACTAGTGTATACATAATATACAAATATCTTCATGGCCATAAAGGTGAAGACAGGAGGTTGTAGATAGTCTGCAGCAGACTCCAATCTGTTCTCAAAGTGACTACAAAATGTACTCTGTGGTTTTGCTGCGTACAGCACATTGTGCTTATATTTAAGAGCAAACCACTTGCTAGTATTATACTGAAAATGACATGCATACAGACAAAACATCAAGTTAAAAGACAACACAACTCAACTTTTAAACGATGGCCAACAGAAATGGAGTGAAAGGAATTCAACAAAATGCTTTAATAGGCTTCGGTTAGGTCCTCTGTCTTGATTTGCCATCCTCACAAATGAAGTCCGTGTATCCAAAGTTCAGTAGCACAAGTAAATCCATGGCAGCAGCTTGTAATCCAATGTGGGGGCAGGGGTGGGGGAAAGAGACCTGTAAAACATTTGAGAAATATTAAGTGTTTTCTAAAATATCAAAAACCATAAATGCAGACTTCTGTACAACACTAAAATTTAGTGCGTCAGCACTTTTAATTGGTTGGAATTAAAACGACTGCAAGTTAATCAATGCAAATCATGAGTTCATATTTAATTTGTCACATAGCGAGACAAACAACTGTTTCTGAAGTGAAACAATGGAGAAAAGCCTGGGTAAGGCTTTTTTTTTTCACAGGATCAAAGGGAAAACTGGGGAGGCAGTTAACTCATTATCCTCTTGTTCACACATTTGCAGTTTGATGACATGTTGCCTGTTCTTTTTGGAAATGGTGAACCCTCCTGATCTGCAGCTTTAAATGTGGCCATAAAAATAGCAGGCAAGGTTTTAACTTAATCACTTTAAGCAAACAATTAAATTTCATAGTCTAAAAGAAGGCTGCCTACTTCTGTTTCCAAATACCAAATTCAGATCACACTCACCTTCAACCCTTGCATTCCACCTTTCACAAATTTGCACTCATCCATCACTTACCTTGGCAAGCTCCACTGGTTCCTTGTACTTCAGTTTCTCTTCAAAACTGATGGCCTCATCTACAAAATGCTTATTCTAGCCAACTTCTTCCAATCCCACACTGAGTTTACTTTCCTTCTTTTTACTTTTGCCTGTAGTTTCTCCTTCCTAGGCTTTTCAAGCACCTTGCCTCACATTCTGGAAGGTTCTCCCTAAATTCATCCACTCATCATGCTGCCTTCAAAATTTAAAACTATTTCCAACATTGCCATTTTCTTCTTTATTCTTTCTTGAATTTGGCTTTACCTGGGAACACCACAGGATGTTTTATGCTAAATTCATCAAGTAAATTAAAATTGTTTGTCTGCAAGATTGAGTTGGTCTGTCAGTAGCATCCACCAAACTGCTAATGTGTATTAGAGTAACACTATGCCTCTCCAATGAGGGGAAAGGGAGGCCCCAAAGATTCAAATGGAGAAAACATGCTTTTTAAAAACATATACTTAATGCTGGATCAATTATATTTTCTTACTAATGTTTAGGAAATGTTTTAAATATTTATGAGTTGACTCAAGATCTATTTGGATCCACAAAAGGTGTAAAGGGCAGCATTCCCTGGGGACGTTTACCCCAAACATGCCCGCTGATGCTAATTGTTATATATTTGGGATTGTTGTTGTGCTGTTGTGTTGTTGCATGGTCACTTAGCATCTAGTCGCATATTCAGTTTGTGACATCGCCACATTCTCGATCGGTGGAGTATACCACTGATCACAATCCTCCAATTAAAAAGGAGGATTTTCCTGTCACTCAGCCAACTTCATATCTATGTTGATACTGTACCTTTTAATCCTGTGGGTCTCAACTTTGCTGGCCAGCCCATGACATGACAATTTAACACTTATGCAAGTCCAAGCAAACCACATTACCCATATCAATTGTTACCTCATCAAAATATTCAAGTAAATTATTCAAACACAATCTGACTTCTTCAATGCTATGCTGAATTTTCTTAATCTACATAGTCCAAGCCATTGTGAAATTTTAGCTTGGGTTATCTTTTTAAAAACTTTCTTATCACCAATGTTAAACTCACTAGTCTGTAGTTTCTGGATTTATCCTTACACCCATTTTGGAACAAAGGTATAACATTTGCAGTTCTCAGCTCTCAGGCACTACCTTCTTATTTAAGGAGCACTGGAAAATTATGAAAAACACCTTCACAACTTTTACTCTAATTTTCCTCAGCATCCTCAGTTGCATCCCATCCAGTCCAACTGACTTGTCACTTCAAGTTTCCTAACACATCCTCTATCAATTTTTAACCCATCCAGAATCTCAACCACCAGTTTATTCACTAGGACTTTGGCACATTCTTCATTGGCAAAAACAAATGTGAAATACTTATTTTGTACCTCAATCTTCATTCAGACTCTCCTTTTCGGTCCTTAATGGCTTTCCTCCTCCCTCTGACTACTGTTTTGCTATTTGTATGCAGAAAGCTGATTTCAGCGCTGAACCTCAATCATTCCCAAATGACAGCAGTGGTTCTAACATGGATTTTGACTTATGGCCATTCTCCTTTCCAGCACAAAATATTCTGTACCTATTCAGTAATGTCCTTTACCGTGGCACCAGAAGGCAGGCAACATACAGCCCACCAAACGTGCATCGATATTACAGAAAATCTGGTTGTACCCCCATGACCACCGTATTCCAACACATTCACTGTGATTCTTAAGTTTAAATTTGTTTACTTAATAGTCACAAGTAAGGCTTAAATTAACACTGCAATGAAGTTACTGTGAAATCCCCCTGGTTGCATTCGTCTCTTACCTGTTCAGGTCAATGCAATAAACCAGAACATCTTTTAGACTGTGGGACGAAACCAGTGAACTGAATCCGGATCCCTGGCGCAGTGAGGCAGCAGTGTTAACCACTATGCCGTCCTATCCTGTGCAGTCATTTGCCCATTGTGCTGTGAAACAGCTATGATCTATACTCTCCTTGATTCCTACACCCTCATCAGCATTCAGCACAATTTGAGTAGCATTGCTTGCCTCTTCATACTGTTAGATAGCCATCATTTATTTTCTTCCTGGGCTCTGCAGTTTGTAGGATAATCATTTTCTGGAAAGTGCATTAGAAGAAACTCCTGCATCTTTTGCAAAAAGTTCCAGTTAATCATGCTCAAAAATCCTGAGCTTAAGTTTCAGCAACTGGAGGAACTTCCTGCATACACGATTATCCAAGACATATGAAGCATCCTGAAGTTCCCAAAAGGCGCCAGACAGACAATGGGCCTTATATTTTGTTCAAATTTATGTTAATGTTTACAACTGTGTATTGCCTTACTTTGAATTGTTACTTAATTATTGATGCATAACAATGTTTTATTGAATACAATTTGGATCCCTTTATTATTGGCACCACTAATTGATTCCAATTTAATCTTCATAGATCTTGAGCCATTGAAAAGTTATGGCACAGAAAGAAGATATTCAGTCCATTACATCTGTGCCTGCCAAAGGGAAAATAAAACTAGCAACTCATTTTAATCCCACTTTTCAGCTGCTGGCCATAGCTTGAAGATTACAGCACTTTAAGAGCCAATCGAGGTTGAGCATTTCAGCCTCAATCATCAATTCATTCAGTGAATTCCAGATACCCATCACCCTCTGGGTGAAAAGGTTTCCCCTCATGTCCTCTCTACTCTATCAATCATCTTAAGTCTATGTCTCTTGATAACTGACTCTTCAGCTAGAGGAAACAGGTCTTTCCAGTCTACCTGATCTTGGCCTCTCAATTTTGCACAGCTCAATTTAGTCATCCCTTAAGCCTCCTCTGTTTTAAGAAAAACAACCCTAGCCTATCCAATCACTCCACAGAGTTGAAATTTCCAAGCCCTGGAAATATACTTGTAATTCTCCTCTGTACTCTCTCCAAATCAATTACGTCCTTCCTGTCATATGGTGACCAGATCTACAAACAAAATTCTACCTGTGGCCTAACCAGTGTTTTATACAGTTCCAACATTACTTGTTGGCTCCTCAATCAAACCATCAATATGATCTTGGAAATGACAGTTAATCTCTTCACCATCAACCAGATACCAATTTTTGTGTCATCTGCAAATATCCCAATCATTACATCACGATTTTGGTATTCAATATCTCATCTGATAAAGGAAAGCATCTGTTTATTTACCAACTTGTCCACTTGTTCTGCTAATTTCAAGGACCTGTGGACATTTACTCACTGGTTTCTCACTTGCTCTACCCTTCTCAATATCATCCGATGTGTATTCCCTTGCTTTGTTTTCCCTCCTCAAATGCATTATCTGATACTTTTCCAGATTGAATTCCATTAATCACTTTTCTGCTCCCTTAGCCAACCCATCAATATAATTCTAGAGTTGACAGTTATTTTCTTCACTACCAACTACACAATTTTGTGTCTTCTGAAAATTTCCCAATCATGCCTCTAAATTTGAGTCTAAATTATTTATATTTAAAGCAAAAAGCAAGATCCCAACATTGAGTCTAATGGAATGTCACTGAAAAGTGCCAAAACATCTATCCACCACGACTCTTTGCTACTTTTGGATCCAGCTTACCACCTTCCCAAAAGAATTTTACTTTTCTGACCAATCTGTGAAATGCCTTACTAAAATCCATATAGACAACATCTATTACACTAACCTTATCAATCCTCCTTGTTGCTTGCTCAAAATTTCAATTAAGCTAGCAAGACATGTTCTTCCCCCTAACAAAACCATGATAATTATCCCAAATCGATCTGTGCCTAAGTGGCAGCTGCTCTGGTCTCTCAGAATCGATTCCAATAATATGCCCACCACCAAATCATGATTACTTATAGATTTATTGGTGTTCCTTAGTTTAAATTACTTAACATCCCCTTCTTCCTCTGTACTTCAATGCCCCTCTCATCGAATTATTTAGCCCAATGACCCAGTGCTGCATCCATCAAACTGTGTGAGCATCCTGAGAAGGGAAAAGCTATTAAAATACAACGGAATGACATTAATAGAACTGCATTTTAGACAACTGCTAAAAATAAGAATATTGAATTGATTTTAAACGTAACTGAAATCAGAATCTTACCATTAGTTGTGTTATTCTTCATTATCTGTGTTTTTCTGATGATTTATGAGTATGACTGTTAAGAAAAACAGCAAATCTACATTACTTGTGCTGACTTTCTAATACAAAATAGCAGATGTTGTTCTGAACCTTCTACAAGTGCTATAAATTGCTTCCATCAGACCATGGAACATGCCTGATCCTTTTAGAAAGTTGACAATTCAAATCTATACAAAGTATCTGCATTGTATAACATGTTGGCTTTAGTGATTTCACATGATGGACAATATTTAAAGAGCACTAATTTTACACAAAAATGTTCATCAATCTAATCTTCAGTTAGAAATTTGTATGTTTCAATTGTCATGATCAATAAAAAGGATATTGTTTTTTGTCTTCTTTCAGCCCTCCACCCTCGCGCTTCTCTTTTTTCTCTCCTTTATCATGTCTGGATTCCTACAAGATGTAACAATTAAGAAAACAAAATGTGTTACATGTTGAACAAATCTAGATCACACTAATTGCATTCCTCTAAGGGAGAAACAAAACATTTCACCACAAGCAAAACTGTTTCTCTATAAACAAACACATCCAACAATGCCACTGAGACAATTTTAATGTTTGAGAGCCTGCAATTCTTCCAAGTTTTGCTCATGTAGTTCAGTACAACCATTCTGCATCATTTTCAAGACTACCAGAGTTTTGCAGTTAGTGTTCCACTTTATCTCTTCTATTTAGTATCGCCACAGGATTCCACCAACAGCTCCCAATGTTCTAGCTGTGCTCACTCCATGCTAGCGCCTCATGTACGATGGTAAAAATGTAAAACATAATTTATTTTCTTCTGGCTTTTTTCTCTCTCTAGCTAAACAATAATTCCTTAAAAATGCAAGAAGCAACACACAGAAAATTAGGTGACTCGGCAATGTGTCACTAAATTAAAAATGCTTTTTTGTTATGAAGTATCATCTTAATCCTACATCTTGGACTTGGCGATTGGTATGTAGCCCAGAGAAGAGCAAGGGAACAAATTTGAGTGGTTGAGTTAAGCTGGAACATAGGATGGGGTTTTGTAAATCAGAGGAACTTGGGCCAAGGATGGAAAACTCAAATGGGGCAGAACAAGCACAGCTGGAACATGGACAGAGACAAACAAAGGAGGGTCTAAGAAACAAATTCACACCATTCAAACTGGATTCCAATTCCACCTCCTTTCCTAAAATCTATTTTATCCATGATAAAGCTGCAATCAATTTTAGACTGACTCACTGAGAAATTAATATAACTACGCTTAGTATGCTGATGGGTACATAAATTGAACTAGCTTTGTCTATTATAAGCATACAATTGCATATACGCCTAGCTCACATAAAATTCACACAACATGAAAAATGGAAAGTAAAATTTTAACATCAAAACGGGATCAAAAACTGATGTCTGCCTTCAAAAAGGCTTTGTAAATTTCTCTTGCGTCTGACTTCCATTTTTATTTCTGCTCTATGATCAATTAGCAAGGATATATGAACTTACATCAATAGTACTATACCTTTTTGCTTGTTGTTGAACTTTTTTCCAGTTTTTCTAATTTGATGGAATCATTTTTATCCCTGTCTTTACCAGAGTTAGATTTTGAACTCTTATTTTTCTCCTTTTCCTTCTCATTTGAGCGTGGGGAATCTGCTGGACTTGCACTTTTACTCCTTTTTCCAGAGCCACCTGTTAAATAAACATTGAATCCTCATTTCTTTACAAAAAAATGGACAAAAAGTCATACCGCTGTGAGGCTTGCTTCAACTGTAACATTCTTGCCTCGAGTCAGAAGATAATGGATTCAAATCCCGCTCCAGATACTTGAGCACATAATGTGGAACGTCACTTCTGTGCAATACTGATGGGCTACTGCACAGTTGGAGATATCAATAAACCAATGAATTAAGCCCCTTAGGCTTGCTTAAAATACCAAAGAAAGTGGTCAAGATTGCCTGATATCTTGAACTCCATAAAACAATATCTGCTCATTATCCTACTACTGTCACATTTTCTTCCATTGTAACAGTGACATCACATAATATTGCCTATCAATTTAATGTACTGATTTGACTCTCACTCATTTCAATGTACCTTGTTTATTATGAGGTCTAACTGAGGAGCAGAGAGATATATTAGTCACTAAAGCTAAGATTTTTGTAAACCAACATAACCAGCCGTAAGTTCAGTTTAATTCCCTGTAAGTTAGTCTTTGAATGTTAATTTAGAATAATTTTGAGGTTCTACTGGAAGTTTCTTTTAAATCTTAGAACATTCCCCGAGCATGTTTTCTTCAAAAATAGAATTTATGAGTAGAAATGGGATACAAGGAAAAATTTAATAACAATTATTAAACACGACTAACAGCATGTCATTCAGGAAATGTTATTATCTGAAAGAAGTTTCATTTATCTTGCATCTCTGTATAGAAGTCGTGTGTGCTGCCTTTACTGAATGTTGACTATTTTCAGATGGCAATATAACAGACTGGGTTAGATTTGGGTAATGGGGCCAGGTTAAGATTTGCTACAACACACAACTGTTTGGACATTAGCAGCAGAGACAAGCTGAGCTTAGGCCATGATAAGAGAGAGAGATGCTAGGTATTTAATAAACTTCACGTGACTTTGACTATATAAAAAAAAGTTTACAGATTAACCGAATGTCAACAAGTACACCATTTAGATATGGTATTTATTCATTTCAATTTATATTAGTCAACTAAATATTAAAATTAGAGACAAATGGGAGCTGGCTCTCTTCATCACAGGTGCAGAGCAAAATATTAGCTGAACTGAGGTGATTACTGCATGCAATTATTTACATGGTCAACAACAGTTAAAAACCACAACTCAGTCAAAAATTCATTACTTGCACCTATACAACCACAGTCCACATATTTATATCTGCTTTCTCTGACCTCCTATAACTAGCTCTCAATGCCCTGCACTTAAATTTCAAAACTATATTTCTAATTTGTAAATCTATTCATGGATTTACTTTGTTCCAACCAGGCAACCTTCTCTAGTCCTGCATTCATACCTATACCCCTTGACTGTAAGATACTGAATACAGCTCTCTCAGTCTGCTTTGCCATCAGAGGCTGAATCCTCCTCATGTCCAAACAATGAAAGCACTCGAACTTTCAACTTCACTGTAAAAAGCCTTCTCAAGATCCAATACGTTAAACATGCTTGAACTCTGACATCTGTGTCCTGCATATATGTAGAAGACAAATCCAGCTAAGGAAAAAAAAACAATGAGGTGAGTAAGGATGTCTACATCAAAATGCTTGGCCTATTTAAGGAACAGGAAGGTTGTAAATCACAGCACAAACTCTATGTGAATGTCATGCAAACTAGCCTGTAAACATTTGTAATCATCAACTGTTCAAGACCTGCATGTAGGAATTGATGGGAATGGATGGAGCATCAATTAACATTATTAATCCAGGATACTAGACCTATCTTTGAGAGTTTTGTATCATTAAATAAATTTGCCAGCCATTTTCTAAATGGTATCTTTGGAATTACTTTACAAACTCAGTTTATTCTACTGGAAATTTCATTGTTGGTTGGCAAGGAGTGGTAGAAAGCAGAATGCCCAGTCAAATCTTAGTTTTAAGAGACGAACCTTTTAAAAAAGGAATCTTGACACCTAAGATTTTTCTTTAAACTCCCAGGAAAGGAACTGGAACAAGCAATCAACTATAATGCCCTCTTGTCCAATCTATTATCGTAGTGGTTTCCAGCTGCTTTGCAATATATATTGGAACTCCTTTTTAAACCATTTCTCTTTCTCTATTTAAAGCCTTCAAAAAAGTTATTAGACCATGCCTTTGGTCACATCTCCTAATTCTCCCATGTAAGTTCATTGTCCATTTTCATTTCACTGTTCGGCACTCTGCTCCATTTTTCAATGTTTCAACAACAAGAAGCTTGCTGTATTCACTACACTGCTGAATCATTCAGACACCCTAGATCTGTTAAACTGTGTTTGGAGTTTGAACAGCAACAAAATGTTAGATATTAGCACTTACCTGTCCCATTTTCATCTTTACGCCTTTTTGATTCTTGTATGTTCTCTCGATCACTATTTGAATGATCCTGGGGGGAGGGGAAGATAAAAATCTCTAATTGGGAATAATTAAAAAAAGATTTAAGAGGAAACCCCAATCTGAGCATATTTGTAGATCTTAGATAATTTAAAATCTACCTGATAGATCAATCAAGTTAAACATACAATATGCATATCTATTAATACAAAAGCTTCTTCAAACATTAAGCATAGCCAAAGAAAAGACAAAAGCCAGAAAAAGTAAGAACACTCAACACAATTGGTATCGTCTCAATATAAGTATGAAAATAACAGATTTGCACTAACTGACATGCTGCTGTCAGCAGAAACCTACAAGCTGCAAAATATGAATCAGGTTTGTCTCACATCTGCTTTTTCAAGCTTCTTTCTCTTACCCTTTTGCGATCTTTTCTTTCTTTTTCTTCTTTCTTTTCCCTCTCTCTTGATCGATCCCTCAACTTCTCCACCTCTTTCTTCTCCACCTCCCTTTCTTTACTCTTTGACTGTGTGCCTGTACTATGGTTGGTGTGATGAGGGCTATGGTGCTGTTGAAAATGATGCAATGCATACTTATGATCACAATGTTTCAACTGAATTAAATGGCATGCCATTAAGGTCAAATGAAATGCTTTATTTTAATACTGAGACAATTTTAGTGCAAAATACATTTGCTTGTTAGCCATCTTTAGATTATAAACACATATCTGTAAACCAAAGCAATTCCAATCAGGTCTGCATCCAAAATCTTTAAAGTACGAAGGAGGGAATGAAGGTAGTTCTAAACCATTTTAGAGATGAGTGTAAAAATAAATTCAATAAGAATAATGAAATTGCAACTGAAAGCTCATAAATCAGCTGGCTAAATATAAACCAAGTTAATTTTTTTCTAATCAAGGCTAAAGTCTGTGAAAAAAGAACTTCACTTTGATCTTAAATCAAAGCAATTTATTAAACTGCCAGAGACAGTGGCAAAGTTGTCCCAGCCACAACCAAATCTACTGAAAACCAAAGAATAAACATCAAGTTTCACAGCACATCCTACCAATTAGCATATTTTTTTCAATATAATGTTATTAATTTTTACTTGTCCAATTTTTACATCCAAGCAGTATTGAGTACAAGTCCAAACTCCCAGAAGTAGTGTTTTATGCAGTAGGTTATTAAAAAGATTACTCAAACTGACTCAGGAAATTTCTGATTAAATATCTATTAAAAGGGGAAATGTCCCCATGCTGATTACAAGCCTTTTGAACTGCAATGTGCATCAGGTAACCAAAGGCAAATTCTATGTTTATTATCTGGCATGCCAATAGTTTTTACACGTTCTGGGGGATCACACTGATTTTCAGCAGAATAATGAACTGCAGCATCCCTGATAAAATATTGAAAACCTATAGCTATTTTCAGAAGACTTATCATGTGTTCACTGCAAATGTAAATGCAGCAATTCAAGCTACGATACGCCATTTCTATATTGTTACACTTTAAAAAAACGAAAATAATATATTTGATATTGGTTTATAAGTAATAAACCTCAGTATATATTAACCCAGAAGAAATTGTAACTATTCAGACTTATGAAGTACATACTTTGACAGTTCAAGCAGTGTTGGCAGCATGTCTGATCACAAAAGTCATCACAGATGTGCCAGCCCTATCCTCTCTACCATGTAATCAGGCATACTTTTCCCTTTCTTAGCCTGGTGGGGGAAGGGAGGAAAATACGAACCCAACTGTTGGGCCCTGTATCAATTCATCAAATGCAGTGCAGACAGAGAACCCAAATGGAAATTTACAGTTATCATGGCTTAAAAGTACATGTGTTGTCCATTGCAGATAGAGGAAAAATCCAGTTTGTAAGCATCTAAAATCAAAGCTCAAGGTGCACAGAAGCTGAAGAAATAAACAAATTAAATATCACTGAACAGCAATGTACTCCTGTCTCTTCATCCGCTTTGTAATGCATACTGTACAAACACCGAAACAAATGAGATAATTTCATTAAAGCACAATTTACATACAAGATTTTATATACAAATATGTTTCCAATTTCAAAATCAATGCAAAATTAAGGAAGCATTGATATTTATGTTGCAACCAAGACACAGTGAGCAAAAACTTTCTGCAATTGATTTGACTGAAACCATTGCTTTCAAACATGCATCGTGGCAAAATCAGTTTCGGCATCCTGTTCACCACAAGCTATATTTCACACCCTACGTATCCCATTCATTACCAAAATTGCTTCAACTCAGCTCTGGAATATGCCTCACATATGCTCTCTACCCAATATTCACAATAACAAAAAAATTTGCTTTGTCACTTCCAGTTATATTTTAAGAAGATCTTCCTTACCAACTGTCATTCTCCATAATCAATTCCAACTTGTCCAAAATACAGTCACTTGCATTGTTCTGCAGCAAATCCCATTTGTGCCCTCACAAATTAATACTGCCTCCCAATCCCACAAAACAATAAATTTAAAATCTTCAAATCTGCTTGTGCACATTGCTTTGGCATCCATGAGGTGCTGTGGGCGGTCAGCAGAATTGCTGATGCCTTCAATCACAATCTGCAGTTTAATGGGCTGGCATATCTCTCACTCGACCATCACCAAGGACCAAGACAGGGATCAAACTCATTCAATTTGTGCAGGAGAGCATGCCAAGAGCATCACCAGCCATACCTAAAAATGTGGTGCCAAATTTGTGAAGTTACAATACAGGACTAAATGCATGCAATAGACAGAGCAAAGTGATTGCACAACCAATGGATCAGATCAAAACTCTTGTCCAACCGCATCCAGTCATGAATTTTGAACAATTAAAAAACTAATTGCAGCAATATTGCTGGAGTCCAGCATATGAATGCAAACGACAAGACTGAAACATTTACAATCATCTTCAATCTCCAATGGCAACGTAATATTGGCTTATATCTTCTGAGCACATTCTTAAACCTTCTATCCATGATCACTCACTCTCTTCTCATTTTAGACCAGGAACTGCAACAAAGCCTACATCTGCTTATTTTCTGAAACATGTTTTACCGCACCCTTCTCATCTCAATGCCTTTAAAAAAAAGACTGCATTCTTATTAATTCTGAAATGACATTGATCCATTTACTTGAAATAGTTATTATTGTGACACAGACAAATACAGCAAGCTATCTGAGCTCAGGAAGGCCCTAAAAACTCGAGTAACTGGCATGTATAAAGCATCTTTAGTAATATAGAAAGCGACAAAGTGTGTCACAGGAGCACTGGCAAATGAAAATTTGACACAAAGCAACTAAAGGAAATATTAAGACAGATCAAAGAGGGAGGTTTCAAGAAGCATCTTAACACAGGAGAGTTAGAAAGGTGAAGAGGTTGAAGTGTACGTGACACAGTCACGAATGGCGAAGCAATTAAAATTGAGGGTACATGAGAAGCCAGGACTCAGAGCAGAGAGATTTCATAGGATTGAAGGAGATTACAGAGCTAGGAAAGGGTGAGGTCTTTCAACATTAAAATCCAAGGCATTGTTGGAATGGGAAGTAATGTAGATCAGTGAACATACAGCCCTTAAATGACCAGGGTGTGCTGTTATTTAGGATCTCAGTAGCAGAAATTTGGTTCAGCTCACGTTTATGAAAGCTGAAAGGTCAGCCAGAAGATGATTGGAACAGTCAGGTTGAAAGGTTAAAAAAAAAGGGCATGATGTAGATTCTAACAGCAGATAAATGGAAGCACAGGCAGAAACTGATGCTGAGGAGCTTGTTCTAGAGATGGAGTGATTCATGGTCAGAAACTTATCTCAGAGTTAGATTCCAAATTGTGAAAGGTCTGGTTGAGAGAATGGGATGGAATTGATGACTAACAAGTGGAGCATATGGTAGGGAATGGAGTATATGGTAGGGAATGGAGTATATGGTAGGGAATGAAAGGAATTTAGTTGGAATAGATTTCAATTGACCAGCACTGGATATCAGACAAGCAGTGTGACAAAATATCAACAGTGCAGGAGTTGAGAGGGGTAGTGGTAACATAGGGCTGCTTGTCACTAAAATACATGCAAACTATGACTGTGTATTTTTGATGATGCTGCTCAGGATTAAAAAAGTTGAAACTGTTTTTATGCCATTGCTTGAAGAAGGAAGGTCGGTAATGGTACTGAGAAAACTCTCTACTATTTATCTGATGGAATGGGTTCTGTTAGGTAAGAGCAAGCTGATAAAGTCTCATTTAACATCTCATCCAAACAATGCTCCTGAAATAATTCAACACTGCACTGAAATATGGATTGTAAATCCAAATTGTAGATTTGGGAATGGAATCTATAATTTATAGCTCAGTAGAAACTGTACTGCTAATTAAGTCAAGCAGGCTCAGATCTTTCTGAAAAGCTACCTTCTCAGTTCTCCTGCCATCATAACCCAATATCCATTTAAAAAAAATGCTCTGCAAAGTTTTAGGAAAAAGAAATTAAACTTGACAAATTTATTGCAGTGTTTTTGAGGATGTAACTAGTAGGATGGATAAAGTGAAATCAGTAAATGGATTTCCAAAATGACATTCAAATAAGGTGTCACACAAGATAAAGGCATAACGAGTTGTGGGAAGAGGAAGCTGATCTAGTATTCTTAAATTGGCTTTCACTGATATAAGAGACCCACGTCTCAGTAGCTCTCTATCATATAATCATAAGTGTTATTATTTCATCTGATTATATAGCTGTAATTGAAACAAGCTTGTTTTTGGGGACAGGGAGTGGGGAAACAACTCCAAGGATCGGTCAGTCCCACTGATGCTGCAAATGCACTTCATCAATTCCCCCTCAATAGTGATAGTCCAAGAACAGGCACCACCTTTTCATTCAGAAAAATCTTCTCTCTATCTTGGACTTGAAGTACTCATATAGTCTGTAATATCCCGTAGTAGAAATATCAAAGACTCATGGAAGCAGGAGAGCAGCCTCAGCTTCTTGCTGGGGACTTTCTCCGTAGAGAACTTGGCCGCCTTGCCCAGCATCTCTGGATCCCTGGCGTAACCCTGGCCAATCCCATTATTTCCCGGGCCAGAACAGCTGTCTGAACATAAACCCATAGCCTTACAGTGCAAACTGCAACTTGTCAATCCCTCTTGACTTTTGGATATTTCTTTAAAAGAAAAATAAAAGAAGTTTCTGTGATGTCTCTTTGAATGGAGAGAAATAACTGATTTGATTGCTTAGCTGATTGAAAATGTCTTGCAGTGATGGTTAAAGCTTGTTGCAAGGGCACACATGCAGGAGTGCTGGCAGTGAGAGCAGACTTGCATACTTCACGCAATGGCACATCAGTTGAAAACTACTGCACTATGGTGCCTGGGGCTTATAGCTTGAAGGGTGCCACTCCATATCAACTGTGGCTGACCAGAGTTTCTCCCTATCTTACCACAGCCATTTGTGTGTTTGGAAGAATTTGCATGTCGGCACTCAATCTGTTTGACCAGGTTATGAATGCACCTTCCTTAGGTATTGATCCTGGAGTGGAACATCTGGTTCACAGACAGGGGTGCTAGCCACTGTGCCACAAGACAGCCATCTTAGTACTCTGTTGAAGTTTAACCAAGGAGTGAATATAAGCCTTGGCACTTCTGTCACAGTGAAATTTACACTGATGCTCATTCTTTGCAACCAGATTACAAGATCCCAGGAAATAGCTAAGAAAACTCAATTTGAACTATTTGTACTCCATACTGTAGTCAGCATTCAGTGACAATGTTCTGTCAAGAGGCTAATGGCAATTGGCATCATTTATGCACAAATGAGGCAGCAAAGTCAGACGAGGATTAAACGTGCAGTTAAAAGCTAATATCCAAAAGTTGGTGTCTGTGCTGGACTGATATCTTTATGAAAATGACACCTGCCTCATATGCACTGAATGCTATAAAGTTGCTGTATTTACATATTGCTTACAAATTAAACTTGTTGCAGACCTTTTTGGATAGCAATTACAAGCACAAGTCTCCATTTTAATACATTAATGTGTTAATGACTGCTAATTAGTTCATTTTTGATGCCAAAGAACCTATGTAATATTTAGGCAATCAACAAATTTTAAATGTCAAATGTAAATTATATTTTGTCTTGCTTTTCCTTTGCTGCTGCTTCTCTCTCTGTTCACCCAATTTGAAATTGAACTCAACCCTTTTAATCCACCCAATTCTCTGCCCTTCTACTGTTTATTTTCCAATTTTTAAAATGTATAGGTTATTTGGTTTTTGGTTGCCTGTTCATTCAAGAGCAATTAGGGATGGGCAACGAAATGATAGCCTAGCCAGAAATGCCCACATACCATGAAATAATTTCAAAAAGAGAATACTCAAGCCTCAGGTGCCATTTCCCTTAATGGGTGCTTATTCGGCTACTTCATGAGTAACATTTTTTTAAAGCTTTATGAAATAGAGGCAAGGCTCATTAATGCCCCACAATATGAAAATGTAGCCCATGACATATTATAGCAGGACAATAAGAAGTCTCACAACTGCAACAGGTTTATTTGAGATCACGAGCTTTTGGGCGCTGCTCCTTTATTAGGTGAGTGACCCAAATAAACCTACTGGACTTCAACTTGATATTGAGAGAGACTTCGTACCGTGCCCAGCCCAGTCCAATGCTGGTATCTCTATATCATATTATGGAAGTATACAAAGGTCAGAGTGCAACACTTTGGTAAAATGGCAGAAAATAAATGCTCCTGAGCCAGTTTGAACGGTAGACACTTACAATCATAATTTCTCATTCAAAGGTCATTGCTACAGTTACAGGGAAAAATAACAGATGTTGGAGCTATCTTGAAAAGGCTAATATATGTGTGCTGCGCATGCAGAGTCAGAGTGAAAGCTCCCATCATGCCCATCTCAACAGTATGACCAACATACAACAACTGGGCCCAGAACTATTCAATCTGAGTGACAAACCTTAGAGCCTGAACCCTGGTTCAATGTTTTTGCTAGTTCAAGTCATTAGTAAAGTACCACCTTTAAATTATGGATGGTTATAATAGGCAGGTTTTGTAACATTTTGAACAATATTTTCTGTGGATTCTAGCAGCTTTAATTCAGAGCAGAGTAAAATATTGGGTAAATAAAAAGTCACAGTTCCTTTTTTACTGTAGTTATTTTTCATATAGGCCAGAGATTTGAGGGGAAAAGAGAGACAGTGGGTCAATAAAGAGAGAAAGGTAGAGAAATTGGTTTTACAGACAGAAATAAATTAGGAAAATGAAAAAAACAAAAGGAAATAAATAGAAAATTGAAAAAATAAAATTGGTTTAGTGCTTTTAATTTCTGAGATTCAACTCAGGAATTACTATTGCTAAAGTGAAAAATTCAATGAGATTTTTCCTTTAACATTCTAACAAAATAGCAGAAACATTGCTGTTCCTTTTCCAAATAACCACCTTAATGCATTCTTTAGAACAATTAGCTGAAAAAAGCTAAGTGCAGCATCTGTAATTGTCACATTTAATGATAATGTGAATTTGAATTCATTGTTGACCACTTTTGAAAATTAGCTATGACCACAACATGAGGATGATCTACTCGAAGGATCTTGCTGAGTTGCTAGGATGTTTCAGCAGATTTTTATCTGTTTAACTGTCAGAAGAAGTGGAAGACACCCAAGCAACCTGCACAATGCTTAACAGGAGAAATTGTCAAATGCTTTTTCCATCTTCAACCATCTTTGTTGAAAAAGAAAGACGTTATCTTTCAAAAGCTTGCTGGTTCTTCATTTGCTGTAGTATATATTGATAGCATAAAAGATTATGCGTTAGCAATAGAATGATAAATTTAGAACGGTGTAAAAGTTTCTTGGATAGAAATTGGCCATGTTAAATTCACTGTAAGGGTTCTATGATTCTACATATATTCCTCTGAATCTCTCAATTGCTGCCATGATAAATTTACCCAATGTGGAATGAAAGCGAAATTGAAAAAAATTCCGTTGTCCATGTACAAAGTAAACATTTTTGAAGATGCCTATGCCATGTAATTATGTGCTCATTTAATTTTGCAACACACCATTAGGCATTAGTTTTTGAATAAAATTATGTTCAATAACGGCTCTTTCCTATTGATCATACAATAAGTCAGCCTGCATTGACTAACAATACATTTGTAAAAAAAAGCCAACAGTACAAAACCATACAGACTGGAGACCTATCATTAGTCTGTGCTAACTTAACCAGCATGAGCTAGTGCACAACATAAATGCAGGACTGTACATTCAGGTTTCCAAAAAAAGCTTAGGTAGGTTTATTCTCCCACTGGAAGTACAAGCATACAAATATCAGAAAGGGACAGCTTTAAACTGACTAATAAGGTTACCATTTTTCTGTGGCTCACAAATGAAGAACGGTGACTTCAGTGAATAGGGTCAGAAGAAGAATAAACTGAAGGCAAATTTAGAAGGTAGAAGGAAAATTTAAAGGAGAATAAAAAGATATCAGAATACACTTATAAAAATTTCACAATTTTAACAGACTGGTTAGTATAGTTACTACCAGTATGAGGGTATTTAACAAAATCAATTTGCATCATTATATAATTTAAATTAACATAATGAAAGGACCATTACTTGATACGCTGAGAATATAAAGATACTGAACTATGTACTTAACATATAAATCTCTACTTCACATCCAACTAAAAGACTTTCATATGTTTAAGCAGAAAAGTTGCTTTGAAAATTGCATGTGTAAAATGCACTAAAATTTTATGCATGTGCATGTGAAACATTAACTATGATAAAACCTATTATTATAGTTCAAATTACAAAGTCTAAGACTTCATTGTCCAAAATGACACGTTACCAGTAAAAATGTATGAGGTGAAGGGGGGATTTACTAGCCACATCAGATGGCCAACGGGAATCGTGATGCCCCACTGTGGCCAAAAAGTGGGATTCCCACTGTGCTTGAGAACTGTTGGGATTCACCCCATCCATTCCATCGAGCCAGATCGAGTTCCTTAGTGAAGGCCCATTCACCATTCTCTCCAGCAGAAAGTTCACCAGGCAAGTTTTGGTGTTGGTAACAGCCAGCTTGGTTTCATCAAAGAGGTTAAGTAATTTAATTTCAGGTTTAGAGTTTATATAAACATTGCAGTTAGGAACAACTGAAGTGCTTGAGATGTGTTCAAGCTTGAAATGAAACATAAATAAACACAGCTGACTGGTGGCTGACTAGAAATTCATTAAGCTGTCAATGGAAGCCTTTTTCAAAGGCATCACTTGGAAATTGACAGAGATCAAAGTGTAACAAGAGAGCGTTTCAAATGTTTCAGCTTGCTAATAAGGCTCAGAGACTTCAAATCAAAGTTATATGAATTCACTGGGCTGAGTGCACTGATGTAGAAAATGGAGCCCCTTTCCACTAACCCTGCCAAGTGAAATTGACTTCTTCTCTAGTGAAGAGCTTCAAAGGGATCTCTTCACACACGCAGCTTCTGACAAGGAGAAAGGAAAATCCCTACTGTGAATAGAGTGCAGCGCTGATTTAAAAGCCTACCAGGTGACCATGAGCACAGAGATTAAAGTGACCAGAGTACTTCAAAATTGTAACAGTAACAAGCAAGAATGGAGATTTTGATTATTGGGCTGCCTGAAATCACAGCACCATTAGTAAGCAAATCTATTAATCAAGCCACTTACATTTTCTTCCAAATCATTTATTTTACAAACAATAAGCATCTGCACACTGATTCCGATGGAACACTACTGATCATAAAAACACCCTTTCAATACTACCCTGTCTTCTCTGACCAGGCCAGTTCTGTATCCTTCTTAAAAACTCACTGCGAATCCCATACATTTTCACTTTATCAGCCTACCATGAAGACCTTATCAAAGAACAATATAGCACAGGAACAGGCCCTCCAAGCCTGCACTGATCATGTGTTCCTAATTGAACCATCTGTTTGTATTCTTCTAGTCTCATTCTGTTCATGTGGCTATCTAGCTAAGTCTTAAATGATCCTCGTGTGTCTGCCTCAACCACTTTGTTTGCATTCCAGGCCCCCACCACTCTGTGTAAAAAAAAATCCTCTGTATATCTATATTCAACCTTGTCCCCCTTACCTTGAACTTGTAACTCCTTGTGTTTGTCATTTCTGACCTGGGAAAAAGCTTCCAACTGTTCACCCTATTTATGCCTTTCATAATTTTATAAACTTCTATTAGGTCGCCTCTCAACCTCCATTTTTTCAGGAAGATCAACACTAGTTTACTCAATCGCACCTCATCGCTAATACCCTCCATATTGGGCAACATCCTGGTAAACCTTTTCTGCATTCTCTCCAAAGCCTCCACGTCCTTTTGGTAATGTGGCAACCAGAATTGGACGCAGTATTCCAAATATGGCCTAACCAATGTTCCATATAACTGCAACATTATATGTCAATTTTTATACTCTATGTTCCATCCAATAAAGGCAAGCATGCCATATGCCTCCCTGACCATCTTTTCCATCTGTTCTGCCACCTTTAAGGATCTGGGGACTTGCACACCCAGATCCCTCTGTATGTCTATACAACTGATGGGTCTGCCATTTACTGTACAGCTCCCCCTGCATTAGACCTACCAAAATGCATCACTTCACATTTATCTGCATTGAATTCCATCTGCCCTTTCTCTGCCCAATTTTCTAGCCTATATCCTGCTATAATCTCTGACAATATTCATCACTATCTGGAACTCCAGCAATCTTTGTGTCGTCCATTAACTTACTAATCAGACCAGTTACATCTTCTTCCAAATCATTTATATATACATCACAAACAGCAGAAGTCGCATTATAGGGACCTGGGAAACACCACTAGCCACAGATCTTCAATTAGAAAAAGACCACTCCACTGCTACACTTTGTCTTCTATAGCTAAACCAATTCTATACCCATCGAGCTAATTCACCTTTGATCCCGTGAGATTTAACCTTTTGCAACAGCCTGTCATGTGGGACCTTGTCAAATGCTTTCCTAAGATCCACATGGACGACATCCATGGTCCTTCCCTTCTCAATCACTTTTGTCAGATCCTCAAAAAACTCAAATTTGTGATGCATGACCTCCCTCATACAAACCCATGTTGTCTATTGCTAATGAGATCATTCAGTTCTAAATGTGCATAGATCCTAAGAATCTTCTCCAACAATTTCCCTACCACAGACAACAAACTCATTGGCTATAATTATCCTTGCTACCTTTCTTAAATAACGGGACCATATTTGCTATCCTCCAATCCTCTGGGACCTCACCCGTGTTAAATGAAGAAACAAAGATTTCTGTTAGAGGCCCAGCAATTTCATCACTTGGCTCTCAGTAATCTAGGACAGGTGCCATCTGGCCCTGGGGATTTGTCTATCTTAATGCTTCCTAAAACACCTAATACTTCCCCCCTTGTAACTGCGATTTGTTCTAACTGATCTACACATTCCTTTGAGACACTACCAATCAACATGTCCCTCTCCTTTGTGAATATTGATGCAAAGTATTAATTTAGGATCTCACCTACTTCCTTGGGTTCTAAGTATAAGTCCCCTCCTTTATTCTTGAGAGATCCGACTCTCTGACAACCATCTTGTTCCTAACGTATGTATAAAATGCCTTGGGAATCTTCTTAATCCTGTCTACCAAGAACATTTTGTGACCCCCTTTTGCCCTAACTCCCTGTTTGAGTTCTTTTCTACTTTCTCTGTATTCTTCCAGTGCCTCTATCTCTTTTTAGCTGCCTGGACCTTATGTATGCTTTTTTCTTTCTGATTAGATCCACAATTTCTCTGGTTATCCATGGCTCTTGAGTCCTACCTTTCCTATCCTTCCTTTTTTCCCTTTTACAGGCACATGCCTGTCCTGCACTCCTATCAACAGTTCCTTAAAAGACTCCCACATGCCAGATGTAGATTTACCCTCAAACAGCCTCTCCCAATCAACAGCCACCAAATCCTGCCTAATCTGGTTGCAGTTAGCCTTCGTTCAATTCAGCACCTTATCGATAAGGCAACACTCATTCTTTTCCATGACTATCTGCAAGTGTACAGAATTGTGGTCACTGTTCCCCATTGAAACTTTGATGACCTGACCGGGCTCATTTCCCAGTACTAGGTCCAGTATAGCTCTCTCTCTAGTTGGACTATCAACATATTGTTCCAAAGAACCTTCCTGGACACATTTTACAAATGCCGCCCCATCCGCACCTCCAGCTCGAAGGGATTTCCAACCTATATGAGGGAAATTAAAGTCTCCCACTACAATAATCCTATTTTTTCTATACCTATCCAGAATCTCCTTCCATATCCATTCCTCAACTTCCCATGGGTTGTTGGGAGGCCTGTAGTACACCCCCAGCATAGTGAATGCGTCCTTCCTGTTTTTGACCTCGACAGTGTCTCGTCACATGATCCTTCCAAATTGTCCACCCTCTGTACTGCTATAATATGCTTCCTAATCAGTAATACCCCACATAAGCTTTGCTAAAGTCCATTTGACAACATCCACCCCTCCTGCCCTCAATTATCTTCATCATTTCCTCAAAAAAATCCAGTTTGTGAGACATGACTTCTCCTGCACAAAACCATGCTATCACTGATAAGTCCCTATTTTTCCAAATGTAAACAAATCGTGACCCCAAGAATCTTCTCCAATAATTTCTCTACCACTGACATAAGGCTCAATGGCCAGTAATTTCCCAGATCATCTTTGTTGCCTTTCTTCAGCAAAGGAACAACATTGGCTATTCTCCTGAACTCTGGGACCTTTCCTGTGACTAAAAAGGACATAAAGATTTTGTACAAGGTCCCAGCAATTTCCTTCCTCACCTGCCTCTATTCTGGGATAGATCCCATCAGGTCCTAACTTGATGCTTTTCAAAACACCCAATACCTCAACATGCCCAAGAAGATCAAAATACCCCTCTCTAGATTCACCATCCATCATGTCCCTCTCTTTTCTGAATGCCAAAGTGAAGTAATGACCTTATCCACTTTATTCGATTCCATGCATAAATTCCCTCTTTTGTCCTTGAGTGGACCTATCTTTTCCCTAGTTACCCTCTTGCTCATTATATATGTATAAAATGCCTCAGAATTTTTCTTAATTCTGTTTGCCATGGACATTTCACAGTTTATACATTTTAGCCTTCCTAACCCCTTGTTTAAATTCTTTTCTTAAGGGTAAGCTAGAAAAGCACACAAGGAAAGGAACCTAACGCTAATCTGTTGGAAGAATGGGGAGATATAAATGGAGCATAAACACAGGTGTCAGCCACTAAACCTTATGGCCTGTTCTGACCAAGACATTTTATGTTTTATGCTTTAAGCGGCAGGATACTCAGCAAGAATGATTGATACACATCGGAGTTTACAAAGATACAGGGTGATCTTATTGAAACTTTCTGAGGGGGCTTGACAGGGTAGATGCAGAAAGGAAGTTCCCTTCATAGGGAACCTGGTACTTATTCAGAATAAGGAGTCATTCATTAAGACAGAAATGAAGAATAGTTCCTCTCTTAGAGGATCAAAGATCTTCAGAATTCACTAACGCAGAGAACTGGGGAGAGTAAGTTATTGAATATATTCAAGACTGAGATTTTTGAACTATGGTGCAGTCAAAGATTACGTGGGACAGGCAGGAAAATAGAGTTGAAACCAAGATCAGATCAGCCGTAACCTTACTGAAGCTGGAACAGGCACAAGGGTTCTTGTGACTTATTCCTATTCCTTTTCTTATGTTGTTATTTTGTGTTTGTAGAGCTACCATCCATCACTGCAATCATTATAACCCAGAACCACACCCTATTAAAAAATCCCAGGAGAGTAATAATTTAATTGCTTTACAATTCGATTTACTAAAATCAATCATTTGAGAATTGATTCCAGCTCCCTCATTACATAGACTTATTTTCTGAAAGATGATGCTTTATTCATATTTATACTGTGTGTAGCACTGCCCACATTACCGCAAGGTTTGATGTCTTGATTGTTATGATGCTGACAGATTTGTTGCTAACAGTGCTTCCTCCAAAAGCAGCAAAAGGATTAAGCCAGAGAATCTAAAAACAATCAAATCCAATAGCAAACAAATGCAAAGTATCGCTTGCAGAAGGCAAGTCACTGCAGCTGAGTTTTTCAGCAGGTGAGTGCAACAGTTGCAATTGGTATGGTCATTATCATCACTGACTTCAACACAGACCAATCAAGTGCCCCCCATTAAGGCAGTTTCCTAATTAATTCATTCAAACATTTGGCAACCATCCAATACGACGATTACAATTACGAAGGAGCAACGATTAGCAATTCAGTGAGTAATGCATGCTGCTTTGCAGAAGCAGAGTGCAGAAAAGAACCGATAATAGGCTAAACATAAATTCAGAAACATATTTTCTTGATCGAGATTTACTGTTTGATTTAATGAATGCTGAGTGTTGCACTAGAAAAGACTGCAACTGAAAAGCAACTGTCTCACAGGAGTCAATACTGAATAGTGAACTGCCAAAAATAGCAACTTGAGTGAAAATAATCTTCAAACTGAATAATGATAATTAAGAAAAACTTTCTTAATGAACCATTTAAATTAAGCACCATTCAAAAACCATGCATACAGTATTATTTTCGCTAACACTGCAGTTTCAAACCAAATAGTGTGCCAATCCCAGTAATTTTCCATTCTTCCAGTCATTGCATTATATGAATACTTCAGTGATAAAAATTCAACAAATACTCTTCGAAGACGTTCAAAACTGCACATTTGTCTAAAACACACATAACTTCTTGAAGAGTGAATCAAATTTTTACATAGCATTTTAACTCTTGTAATGGAAATATAACCAAATGAAAAATGGACAAAATTGCATCAATTTAAATTGATACAAGTGAACTGCTCCAACTTTCTTCTTTTGTAATCTATCCAAAAGATTCATATAAACACAAAAGCAAATTATAAATCTATAAAAATAACAACTAAGCAAACAGAAAGCTGTATTGAATGCAATCATAGATACAACTGCTGCTCACATCACACAACCATTCCTTGTAAAGGATAACAGAGAGAAGCTGGAGGATTTATGAAAGAAATTAACTGAATGAAGCACAAATTGAGAACTGTGAATGTCACAATTATGAGCTTAAGATTTTTGTATTTCGAGAGTGCATCCTTAAATTTTTGCTGAGAGGGGATCTGTTCTGAAACTTGTCTAGTCAGCTTGCTTGTTAGAGATCAAAGGAGAAGGATTAGATTGTTTTACTGAGAAGAAGATGCAAGATATTTGTAATTGAAGACACTGACAGCACTTTGATTTTACAGTAAGGGTATTCTCTGTTTCCCAAAGTTCCAGAAAAATACAGAAGATGCCAGATGTGAGCAGTCATGTAGTAAATTGTCCACTTATTTTTAAGACGTAACGTAGTTGAGGTCAAAGAGAAGTAGTTAGCATTTCTATCTGTTACAATATAGACTAAGCCAATGAACACCGCAGAGATAAGGCAGTTTTGTGGGTGACAGAAAGAAAAGGCTAAAAGCAAAATATGGTGGATGCTGAAATCTAAAACTAAAACAAAAAAGTGCTGGAAAATCTCAGCAGGTCTGACAGCATCTGTGAAGATGGAATAAAGCCAATGCTTTGAGTCAGGATGATCCTTTGTCAGAGCTAAGAGTAAAGAAAATCTGCAGAGATTTATACTATGAGGTTGGCGGGGTGGGGGTTTGTTTTCTTAATTGAACAAATAGAGCAGATTGAAGGAAGTGCATTGCTTCATCTGAAAAGAATGTTTAAGACCTGAGATGGTGAGCAGGGTGGAGGTGAAGGGGGCAAGTGCTGCACCTCCTACAATTTCATGGAAAGATGCTGTGGACAGGTGATGATGTATTGGGTGTGATGGAGGAGTGTGGACCAAAGTGTCCTGGAGAAAATGGTTGCTGTGGAATGCTGACAGGGGACTGAGGGGGAAGATGCATTGAGTAGTGACATCATGCTGGAGTTGGTGGAAATGGCAAAGGATAATCCTTTGAATGCGGAGACTGATGGGATGAAAACTGAGAATAAGGAGAACCCGAACATCATTCTGGGAGGGAGGGAAAGGGATGAGAACTGTGGCTTAGGGGATGGGTCATATCGAGTGTACAGCCCTGTCAATGACAATGGATTGGAAAACCACGATTCAGGAAGAAAACATATCGGCAGTGCTTTTTTGGAAAGTGGAAACATCAGAACAAAAGCGATGGAGGTGAAGAAACTGATAGAATGGGATGGTGTCCTTACAGGATATAGATTGTTAACAACTGTAGTCAAGGAGGGAGAAGAAGTGCTTGGCTTTTGAGGGCTACCACAGCCAAATTGGGGAAAGAAATGGTCCTTAGTTACAAAGATACATTCTAAAGCCACCCAAGAATTTTGGATATTCATGGCCCAGGAAAGAATTGTAGTAAGTCTCAAACACCAGGTTAAAGTCCAACTAATTTATTTGATAATAATCTATCAGCTTTCAGAAATGGTGTTCCTTCGTCAGGTATGTCGAAAGTTCTGATCAGAGAAGAGCATGTAAAGTTACACACAGTTTACGGAATACAAGTCTTTACAGCTAACCTGCTATTCAAGTCTTAAATATGCAGACAACATGAGATAGCATTAGCATAGGTGAAAGAGATGTCTTCGGACAGGACAGTAAATGAGATTTTACAAGCCCAGGCAAATCATGGGGGTTACAGACAGTGTGACATGAACCCAACATCCCAGTTGAGACTGTCCTCATGTGTGCAGAACTTGGCCATCAGTCTCTGCTGCCAAGTTCCACATATGAGGACAGTGTCAACCAGGAACTTGGGTTCATGTCACACTGTCTGTAACCCCCCTTGATTTGCCTGGGCTTGTAAAATCTCATTTACTGTCCTGTCCGGAGAGATCTCTTTCAGCTATGCTAGTGCTATCTCCACTCACACTGACTGCATCTTTAAGACTTGAATAGCAGGTTACTGTAAAGACTTGCATTCTAATCAGTATTCTGTAAACTGTGTGACTTTACATGCTCTTCTCTGATCAGAACTTTCCACACACCTGACAAAGGAACACAACTTCCGAAAGCTTGCGGATTTACTATCAAATAAACTGGTTGGACTTTAACCTGGTGTTGTGAGACTTCTTACTGTGTTTACTTTCCACACACCTGACGAAGGAACACCACTTCCGAAAGCTTGTGGATTTACTATCAAATAAACTGGTTAGACTTTAACCAGTGAGACTTCTTATTGTAGTCCAACACCAGCATCTCTACACCAGGAAAGAATTATCAGAACAGGCTTTACTAATGGTAGTAGATTTAGAAACTCTGAAAACTGAGGAAAGTGCATGGAAACACAGTCACTTGAAATTAATGCCTGGTGAGAGAGGGATATGGGAATCTGCTGGAAGCCAGCAACAATTGTGGACTGTTTACTAAAAGGACTATAATTCTGTGGGGTGTATGTTATGTGATAAGTATAAAAGGGAAGCCATCCATTCTGTAATTAAGATAGAAGTTTCCTACAGAAAGAAAATAATGTTTAGTCATAAGCAATGTTTTTACAATAAAAAAGTTTTAAAATACAAAATCTTGCATCATTCACAGCTAGTGACTGGAACATCAAGTCTCTTTACAAGTTATCAGTCTCAATGAAGATCATAACAAAGCCAGCACTATTTCCTCATTAGCCAAGTAAATTCAGACAACAGAAAATTACACAAATTTACTGGAAGTCACTCTGCTGCTAAATAAAAATGGTTAGTGAGATATGTAATATAAGGGAAAATACTGCCATGTATCTTCTGACAAACTATACAGTAACATGAGAAAGATTAGTTTGTAGGAGATTTTAATTTATATATTGATTCAGATGCTTTCAGTAACCAGATGAGGGGAGAAACATTACCTTGAGGTCTTCAAGAAAGTCATCAATCTGCTTTGACAACAGTATCCCAGCTAACAGACTAAGAAAATTAATGCTTGACAAAGGTGTAGACTATAAAGTCACGGAATTTGGGAAACTAAAAAGGCGTATAAAAAATGCATTAGTGGTATTGTGAGAAACACTTATGTCAACCAGACTAGTTACATTTCAGTCAAATTAAACTTAAAATAAACCCCTACTGACTTACTAATCATGTGAAGCCAAGTTTTAACAATCCACTGAAGGACATTTGCCATTGGAAAAGGCTTCTGCGTGCATTAAATCTAATTCAAGCTAACAAGCAAGTGTACTTCATTAATAAAACCAGATTTTACTAAATCAACTTGACAGTTGTCTTATTTTATCTGTATATTTTAAGCAGCATGAATACAAATTGAAAGCGCATTGTATCACAGAATGTGCAATCATAATTATAAGGTTAATCTCACACTTTGCAAGGCTTTCTGTACACTTATCCAGTTTGCATAATTTGAGCAAAAGAGCCATTATTCAAAAGGTTTTGAATATTTCCCCAAAAGTGTATCAAAATCATGATAAAAGTACATTATTTCCTTTATTTTATAGCTGCTTACAAATATTGGTATAGCACAAATCCACAAAGATTGAGGTTCAATTTTAGACTAAGCAAATGAATATAACAACCAGTTAATCCATGACAGCTTTGTTCATTATCTCTGCCACCTAAAATGCAAAAGAACATAAAATTTGGGCAATTTGTTTTGCAGCTGCCAGGATAAAATAATCTACTGCATATTTATAAACTAGGTAACAGCAATAACATTTTGAAAATTCCAACCAATGAAAGTATTACAAATGCTGTTTTTCACAAAATTCATCAATAAAAATTATGCGGTCATAATATGACTCAAGTATCAAAATAACGCTCAAATGTCAAACCTTTGCTGATGATTCCTTGTGATCACCGAGACCATCCTGTAGGAATGAATGGAGATGACAGATGAGCTGCGGCGCTTCTCAGATACCAGAGGACTTTGGGATGCAAGTTGACGACCATTCTAAAGTCTTGCTTCTGACATGCAGTTACACCTTTAGGAACTAGGCTTTAGGAACTGTTAATGCTTACTGGACAAAATAGAAAGCTTGACAATAATGCATTTTAAATATGTGTATCGGGAAACAGTTTACTATGATAAAAATGTCTTCTCAAACTTATTTAGATATACTATTTAAATCTGTGTCTGATGCTGCAGTCGTTCACAACTGTAGTGTATATATTAACAAACTTGCTAATTTACAGCAATTTACAAACCAATTACAGCAAAAAACTCCCTAAATTGCATGATATTTAATGTAAAAAATTACTAATAAATAATAAATATACACAATTAAATGTCACATAAGTTAAAATATGTCTTTAAATCTGATTATGTTATAGAATACTGTTTCCCGTGTAAGTATACTAAGTGAACAATTAACTTCAATGCAAATTATGTTAATTTTGTAAAGAGGTGCAGCTGAACAAACCACAATGGGCTCTTTAACCTCCCTTCCAGTGCACTGCATCCAGGAATTGGAACTTACAGCTCGAAGTTTCAACCCACTGCAAACTCAAGGATTCGTGAGGGGTTCATCTACATTAAAATAAATACAGCAAACGGTGCAAGGTAGCATCTGCCCTGATTCTTCTATTAGGATACACCCACGTTTCGTGCTGCGTAGAATGCCATCGGCCCGCTTGGCTGGAAGGCGGGCTTTGCTGCCATATCTGCTTTTTCCTAAGGCAGGATTCAAAAGGCTGGCACCCCCAAGGGAAAACAAACCCATGAAGGGAAGATACTAACAACAGCTGCATGCTGACAGAATTTACACAACTACAGGAGATCTGATCACCAAGGAGATATTAAAGACTTTAATGGAATTCCCTCCATTACTTCCTTCCTAGAAGGTACGAATTGGTAGTATGCTCATCAGCAGGCCTGATGAATCCAGAGGTTTCCGGTAATTCTGAACAACTTCAATATTCTTCAGTGCTGAAACACTCTTCACTCTCAGCGCTGACCACCTTTTTTGCGACTCCACTTTGAAGCTATTTTGCTTGAAGCATTATTGCACTCCAAAAACTGACCACTTAATATAATTTGAGGCACTTCGAAGAAAAATCTCTTGCATTTTCCTCTTACTATTTATAATTTTCGCTAGGTCCTTGAAGCCTTTTTATATAAAATTTGCTTACAAAAAGTCCAATAAAGAAAACGAATGCATTTTCTATTTAAAAGAAACCTCCAGAGGCTCCATTGTGCACCTTGTATCACTCGAAGGAAGACGAATATTTCCAGAAAACCGGTATTCCAAACAGGACAGCCTAATATTGACGGTGCCTTCCTTAGGCTATACTAACCTTTACTGTAGCGGAATGTGATGGCGAAGAGTGGGAATCAAGCTTGCGCCGTTTTTGTTCTGGAACAGAAAAAGTATTGAATATTCTAGTTGCTGCTTGTAGCATATTCCAAGCATGAAATTAATAGATAATATTTGACCAGTCATTCTTCATATAATTCTCTTCAGCTGTATTTCAAATACATAATATTTATTGCCATCAATACAAATTAATTGCCTGCAAACATGATACACAGCCTAAAGGTATTTCCTACATGTAATGTGACATCTCAACAAAGCAATAGTTACTTCAAACGTGAATTATTTATTTTAAAATAATGTTCTGGAATAAGAGAATAACTCAATATTGTTATTGATTAATAAAAATTTATTCTGCACAACTTTCAAACAAAACAGGGATGACTAAACTTTCAAAGCCTTGCCCTCTGTTTTGGTTTTGCTGTAATGTTGAAAGATTTCAAAAGCATCCCTCAAGAAATTCTCATTTCATGAACAGCTTCCTCATCCAACTATTCAATCTATGAAAGACTACTGAAAAAAAAAATCAAATAAATAGACTATATTTAAGACTATTTGATCAAATACCCAATTAACTTTTCAATTTGTTAAAATAAATATTATTTCTATCTGGTTCGCACTTTATTGTATACTAAATTGATTAAACATCATCTCTTGCACAAAAAAATTGACATGAAGGGTTGCTTCTAGGAGGAAATTCATAATATAACTAAAATGCTGGTAGATAGTGTTAATGATAGGAATTGCTCATTAGACCTGCTTGATAGTGATTCAGTCATAATGTGTGAATAGGTTTATTGTCTTAGTTATTAACTTTGGAGAAATGCAAGCAATGGCACGATAAACTTTTCAGAAGAGATTTTACTGGGTAGGGATAACACTGTGCCACATCGGGGAGAGGATTAAGGGATGACTTTTTATTGTGTACTGACACATGTGACAATAATAAATCAAGTCAGATATAAATACCTAAATGATATGTCATCAGCAATCATAGTCTCTTGGAAGTTTAATTGCCTTCTGTAGCTGAGGACGGACTTCTCAATTTTTTTCTGTGCGCGCTTAACCCCAGGAGTTTGCTTTAGTTTTGACGTTAGTCATGTTGGCCATGATTTAGTTACAGCACACTTCCATGATAGTTTTGGTGCACTATGTTTCAGACGAGATATTAAACAAGAGGTTGTGCTTTTCCTGGTAGACATAGAGCATCTTTGACACAATTCAAAGAGCAACGTTTTCTGTCAGACCGCTAGCCAACACGGATCCCTCATCTCACACCTCTAAAAACTGGCAATCTTGTCCATGTTATTTTATTCCTCTTGATGCAATTTGGGCCTGATTGCCAAGTTTTCCTTTACTACACAGCAAAGTAAGGTTGCCATGTTTGACTATAACAGTAATTACAGTTCATATGTAATTAATTGGCTGTGAATTGCTTTGGGACATTATGAGGCCATAAAAGGTGCAATATAAAAGCACACTCCCCCTTTTTGGTATAGGTTTATAGAACCTGATTTCATCATCTCGGGAATGAAGTGTGTCTGACTTATTCACCTTTCTCACTATTAGTTTTGCATATTTTCAAACAACTTACAAACAGGTTTCAACAAAAAATTATTAGGTTTTCATTGAGTGACAATTCTTACTCATAAACATTTTGCAACCTTTTCTAGAACATTTCTTAAAAGCATTGGTACAATTCATCAAGTGAAATATCTCACTTCAAATCTTGTTGCCTCTACAACCAAAAGCCTGCAGCAAGTCATAAAATAAAGCTATGTTACAAGTACTAGAGATATTTGCCACTAGATCTATGCTAAATTAATCCTGTTTACTGCTGCAAGTTCTTTGAACAAATAAAAATAAAGCAGATGGCAGCACTATATGAACTTACCCCTATCAGACTCTGAAGATTCTGATCGTGGAACTGGGGACTTCAAGGACCCAGCAACAGCTGATTTTTCTCCCTTAGTGCCTGTGTGACTTTCTTTGGATTTGGCATCCTTCAGTGCATCTCTCTCCTTCGATGGTTCCTTTTCTTTCTCCTTTTCCGAATGTGGTTTTGCTTCAACACAGCTAGATGTCGACCTGGATTTATCATCCTTTGCTGTCTTTTCTTCCTTCCTGATTTTCTCTTTCTCCTTCTCTTTGTCAGCTTTTGGTGTTTTTTCCTTGGTCTCCCGTACTTTTTCATCTTTGTTTGTTCGTTCTTCTTTTGATTTCTCCTTCACATCTTTAACCATTGCTTTCGCCTCTGGAGGGACAGCTGGGGTTATCTTCTCTTTCTTCTCCTTGTCTTTTTCTTTTCCACTTTTCTCTTTCTCTTCTTTTTCTTTTGTTATTTTGTTGCTGAAAAATAAAGTTCATCATCAAATTTTCCCAGATTAGTTGTAGTTTAATACAATGTGCAGTACTGGATGGTTCAGATTGTTTTGGCTAAACTCAATTTGAAATAATATTGCTTGATGAGTTACTCATTAAGCACTGGACTATTAAGTATTTTTATAAATATGCAAAGCCAGGAAAACATTCTCATTTTCCTATATTAGAGAATGGTAATAACTTCTTAAATCAACAACTGCATTTATGATGGTCATATTCAGCATTGTCAACTGATGATAACTGCATTTGAATTATGAATTTCTCACTATCCACTGAATTTAAACAGCAGTCACTTATATTCACATAAAAGCTCTGTCAACAAATCAATCATGTCTTTACAAAAATATATGGAAACAATTTCACAAAGTAGATATCAATACAATACTCAAAATCACAAAGGGAGATGCTGTGGTCACATTAGTGGACTGGTAACCTAAAGGCCTTTACTAATGATGCAGTGACATTAGATCAGATTCCCTGGGGAATTTAAGTGCATCAAAATAAATATGGAATTAAAAGTTCGTAATCAGTTATGTCCACAAAACCACTGGACTGTCATACAAACTCACCTCGTTTACTAATGCCCCTTAAGGAAGAAAATCTGTCACTCTTCACTGGTCTGACCTACATGCAAATCTACTGTCACGAAGTGGTTAACTTTATCTGCCTTCCACAATGGCCCAACAAGATACTCTAATTCTTATTCAAGAAGGCAGTTCATCATCATCTTGTCAATGAAGGACAGATTGCCATTTATATAGCACCTTTCGGAACCACTGGACTTCTCAAAGCGCTTTACAATGAAGAACTTTTTAAATTGTAGTCAATATTATAATGTAGTAAAACATGGCAGGCAACATGCACACGCAAGTTCCCATGTGTACACCAATGCAAAAAGAGCCAGATAATCTGTTTTTGGGATGTTGATTAAGATAAAAATATTGGCTAGGACACTGGGGATACAACCTCTGCTATACTTCAAAATAATGCCATGGGATTTCTTGCACCCATCCAAACAGGCAGATAAGGCTGGTTTAACTTGCCACTCAAAAGAAAGTACCTCTGATGCAATACTCTTTCCATTAGCACTGGAATGCTAGTCTTAATTTTGTGTTCAAGCTCTGAAATAGGACTTAAACCCAGAACCTTTGATTCAGAAGGCAATCTGCTATAAACTGAGTCAAATGCAATTATGAATGAGCAACAGCGATGGCTACATCCTGAGAATGAATAAAAAATATTCAGATATCTGTGTAGAATTCACTATAAATCAAGAGATTTATTTACATTGAGTGTTCTTTCCTAAGTCCAAAACAAAAGGACAGAAGTCTATTTTAAGCTAAAACTTAGATGGCACTGGAAAGTTGGCATTAATGCGAGATAATAAATGCTCCTATGATAGAGAGATGGTTTAGGTGGACATGAAAGATAAAATTGTACTATTTTAAGAACAAAGTTCTGCAGGCCTTCTGGTCAGCAGTTTTTCCTTTGCCAATATCACATAAAACAAGTCAACTGGTACTGCTAAAAAGAAAACAATTGCCGTCAAAGCTTTTTGTAGTGTATTCATCTGGACAGATTCATAAGAATATCAAAGGAATAATTTATACCGTTTGAGAAGAGAGTATGGATAGATTGGTTTGCAAAGTGAGATCTGATTAATAGAGGCACTGTCATGAGGTATGAACCAAGGAATGGCTATTCCCAAGTTTGTTTGAAAAAGACAATGTACGGATGTTTGGACATGTTCTATTTGCAAATGACAGGGCCTTGTGTATAAATGTATGTTGCTTCCAGCAGACATAGCAAGCCTGACTAGTCATCTTAAATTGGTTGTCAGTGCAATTCTCAGTATAATCAGGATTGTTTAGCAAGTGCTGTCCAATCACAAAATCTGCTGGCATTCCATTTCATGGCTATTAATAATTGCCATTAAAAGAATGGTTGTCACATTTGCCTAAGTTTCAGCATACTTCAATAATATAAAAAATATGCGGGGGGGTCATGGTCCCTGCTGCCAATGTACATTTGGTAGTGAAAGAGGGAGAGAGACTAATCATCAGTTTGCATGGGGGGGTGAAATAGAAAAAAGGTAAATGTATTTTATACCTGAAGGGAAAGAGTGAATAGGTTTTGTATCTAGAATATGTCACAAACATAATCTTTCACCGCGACTGATCTTCTCAAGCTTATACTGGAAATAATAAGTTATTTGTTCATGTATTACACACTTTAACTCTCATTTTTATAAAGGCAGATAGTTTAATGTAGTGTTATTTTGTAGACTTTGCAAATCTTAACTATTTGTATTAGTTGGACATTATTATACAGATGGTAGTTTATGATACCGGCTTTTGACAACTGCTGATGGCAGATTGCAATATCGGCTTTTAACAGGAAGAGTCCTGTTGGACAACTGTGATCGCACAAGTAATTTCGAAAACAGGGATGCCAGTAGTGCAATCATGATTCAAACAGAGGTTTGAATCATGATTGGATTGAAGCCCATGTCATGACTGCAGCTACCAGCTGGACTGTGACTTCTGTTTAAATCTGAGGCTGTATCACAACCAAGAAAGGAAGACCTGGAGATCTGGCAGGAATTGGAACTTTGAATCGTAATTGACTCTAAGATTCATGATTTATAAATGCCCACTTGTGTTTGTGTTCTATGAGAAGTTTGGTATTCTCTGCTTCTCCAAAAGCTCTTGAATGAACACCAGAACTTTGAAATAAAAGTCACTGTATTTTGACTCACTAATAGTCTTCAAGGTATTATTGTATCGACAACAGGGGCACATTCGACACAGCATTTTTTTTTGGGGTGAATCAACTTGAACCTCCACAGGCATTTAATATGATCATTGCTGACTTTTAACTTTAACTCTACTTTCCCACCTACTGCCTTTATTCCTTAAGATTAAAAATCAATCTATCTGAACCTTGAACTTCCAATGATGGAACAGCCACAACACTATAGTGAATTTCAAAGATTTACAAACCTCTGAATGACTAAATTTTCTTTCTCTCCCCACTTTGATCATAAATCATAGACCCCTTACTTCAAAAGTAATTCATCATATGGAGTGCTTTGAGATTTCAATGTGATAAGACATTATCAATGAGTGTATTTCAGCAACTTAGACAAACTGTTACCTATTTACAGCACTGCTTCCATTACTGGCTGTGACTTTGGGTGTTACATTAGCAGCTTTGTTAGTAACTTTAATGGCACTCTGAGATTTCTCCTTCAATTTATCTGTTTAAAAAAAACACAAATATTTTAGTTCATTACATTCAAGACATTTTTTGCAATTTTTTTCCAAGAACACTGAAGATTTTTCAGAAAAGATGAAAATCAAGCAACTTTACTACACATCAACATCTAATTAATCATGACCAAGTCAATGGGCTCTATTTTACCATCTTGATTCTAAGCGCTGGGCGGACTTGAAACTGGGAGTCTTTCAGATCTGACTTTTAGACCTGATCTCAGGCACCCCCATATGCAGTCTTCCTGCAAAAATATCACAGATTCCACATTGTGCTGCATAAGCCTGTGGGTGTGGCTTAATGTGCTCGAAACCCAGTCGGTACCTCCAAATGTGCAAGTGCAGGATAAAGATATAAAAATGCTCTGCTGCCACATCCCTCCCAGGCCAAATAATGCTTCCCTCTGGCTCCCACAGTAATTGCACCACTCTTACAACATTATTGACCTCTTACACTCAACATCCCCGTCACCCAGACTGTCTCCTCCTTCCCTGCATTGATCTCAGGCAGGGAAGCAGCTGACCCCCTCCCGCCCACTGATCTCCTCCTGTTGATCATTCTCCATGTCTTCCTCCTCTAATATGTCACCGCTCTGTACAGCCAGATTGTATAGGGCACAGCACACGGCCACTGTGCAGGAAGCGATCACGTGGCTGTATTGGAGGATCCTGCCAGATCAGTCAGGCACGCCCAAAGCACGTCTCCATTATGACTGGGTTTGGGGGGGGGAGGTTGTGTGTGTGCGTGCGCGCGCGCATGCGCTGCCGGTAGCCCATATCACTCACGAGCCACTCCCGCAGCCTGGGCTCCTCCTCTGGGCTGTCCGAGCTCCCTGACAATGAAGATGTGCATATTACCTGGGTGTCTTGTGCACTCATGCATAATGTTCATTCTATGGTTGCATATCAGTTGATCATTCAGGGAGTGAAACCCCTTTCTGTTGATGAATCTTCGTAAATTCTGTATGGGGCCTTGAGAGTGATGAGTACACGTGGCCCTCTGTACGATAGGCATCCCTGCAATGCTTGCAAAGCCCGCAGCCCAGGCTTCCCGACAGACTTGGTCCAGGTTAAATTTGATGTATACAGACCTGCTTAGCGCAGGTGTACACAGGTGATTGGGAGATGCCACATACATCTCCACTAGGGGTCTGGAAGGAGCCAGTTGCATAGAAGTTCAGAGCAGCCATCAATTTGGTAGCCACCAAGAGTGGGTGCTTTCTCTCTCCCCAACAGATGTTGCAGTATCTTCTTTGGGAGTCGGGAACATCAGTAGCACACTGTGTCCAACATCTATTCAAATGACACCCATATATGGAACTGAGGGTTCTCTGCTCCTTCTTCCTTGCCACATCCACACCCGCCATACTGCACCACCCCCCCCCCCCCCCCCCCCCCCCCCCCCCCCCGACACACACACACACACACAGCCCCTTCCGGGTGAATGGCAGCCATCTCCTGTCTCTGGTGGTGGGCTCCCTTATTCCTGCAAGCGACAAGGCCGGAGCCTCCTGCCCGCAATTCTTATTCTAACTTCTCCTCCTCAGCTCCAGCAGCAACCAAAAGAACAGCAAGGTCGACTGATTGTCTGGCAAAAGTCATCGCGTCACTCTCGAGGTGGGGGGCAAAGAAGGCATGAGAGGTTAAGGAGTACTGCTTTCCCCAGCACATCAACCATTACTGTCCATATCCCCCAATTCCCTCAAGCCACATGCTCCCCACAATCACAGCCCTCTCCCAATTCCCCCATCCACACGCTCCCTAAAATCACAGCTTGAAAACTGAGAGGCTGCAGCAGTGCAATTTGCAAGGCCTTTGTGCACATTGCTCAGCTAGAAGTGTGCTGAGTGCACTAGGACCCAACAGCCCTACAAGGCCCAAAGTCAGTGCTGAAATCCGGGTCAGTGATTGAAGTCAGACATCATAGACTCTACTGAGCAACAGCCCCTTACCCACCACACATTCACACAGCAGTCACCGACCCGAGAAAGAAATGGCGGCAATGAAAGGACATCCGTGAGCAGCAGAGAGCCGTCAGATGCTACGCACTTACCTCCTCACTAACCCTCACCGATGGAGAGCCAAATCAGACTTTGAGAAGCATGTCTGTTTCGCACTGATTCAGGAGTGGCAAATGCAGTGATAAAGGGGAAAGTGCTGGTAAAGTTGTCTATTAATTCAATTTAAATACAATCAAATCATTTTAACATCTGCCACACCCATTTCAGGCACAGTGCTGATTGCACCCTTTTTCACGGCGCAGGGGTAGGCATACATCATACTACTCGCTTCATCTCCAACTTGTCCAAGCTTCCGTGCCCGAAAACAAGCACAACTTGATGTTAAAGTTGAGCCCAGTATCAAGATTTTGTGAAGAAAAGGTCTTGTGGATCTATATTGGCCTGAAAACAACTAACTGATAGGATTTCCTTGGAATCCTATAAATCTAAGGCCACTTCTGCTCTCTAATTAGAGAAATAATCAGGGCTTGGACAAAAAGAAGTGAATACAAAAGATTGCTAAAGATAGTCTGGGCTTCGAATTTTAACCAAATTCCTGAAATAAATATCTTATCAAAAATAGCTTCCCCTCCAGCTTGCAATACTTATAACTACCTTCAGAGTTTAAATATCATTGTAAATATCATCTTTCTGATGATTCAATTATCTATTAAAATACATGCTTTTCATACAAATGAGTAAGCAGCAATTTGCTGCAACATTTTAATGGTAGAGAACAAGTAAATTAACAAGACGGTGAATGCAAGATTAATAATAGAATGACAAGTGAGAGAATACAGGCTGCATTTCCACTGTGGGCGTCTGAACCCTGCCGACAGGTTCAAATTAGGTTCAGAAACCTGGTTTGTGTGGGAAACAATGTTATTATTGCTGGAGCAACCAATTAATGACCAAAGGTAGATTTACTGCCCAATTAAGGAGAGTCAGTAAGCTTTCAAAGCTGGATCACCAGTCAGAGGTCTTTCAACTTGAAAGTAACAACATGCCATGGCTTCAAAATAGAGGTACCTTGTCTTTTTTAAATGGCGTCAGTAGCTGTGGAGACAGGGACCAGAATTCTTCCAGAAGGTGCCTTACAGCTACTGTTGCATCCAAGCAGACAGTATCCTGTTGAGCCTAGCGTCAGAACTCTCAGGCAGCATTTCACAAGGGCATCCCGATCTCAGAGTGCACCAAGAAGATCCCCCCCACCTCCACCTCATCGATCACCAGCATCAGGGCACAACAGATGGGTCCCCCATAACCTCCGTCAAGACTGCCCTCACAAGTCACCCCTGCCGCTGCTGGGCAGTCATGATGTCGAGATGCCGGCGTTGGATCTTGGCTTCATGTCACACTATCTGTAACCCCCATGATTTGCCTGGGTGAGCAAAAAACCTCACTTACTGTGCTGTCTGGAGACAATACACATCTCTTTAACCTGTGCTCAGTGTTCCGTCCACTCACATTGTTAGCCACTTTTAAGACTTGAATAGCAGGTTAGGTGTAAAGATTAGCATTGTAATCAGTAATCTGTAAACAGTTTGTGCTGTTACACGTGCTGTTTGAGACCAGAACACCTCATTCACCTGACGAAGAGCCGAGGCTCAAAAGCTTGTGAGTTTACTATCAAATAAATAGGTTGGATTTAAACCTGATGTTGTCAGACTTCTTACTGCTGGGCAGTCCAGTGGCCACTGAATGTCCATGCTTCTGATTATTTCAGGGCTTCAATGGCCTCTGAGCGCTCCCTCCCCTCCACTTGCTAGTGTGACTACTGCGCCAGATCCCTGCTTGTGGTGACCAGTCACAAATCTCACTATTATTGTGCTGAGTCTGAAGTCTGGTGAATTCTGTGCACTAGGATTCGAATGGGCTATGCATATTTAAATGCTACTTTAAATATGCTAATCGGTCTCATGCCTTTCCTGGGCATGTCATTAGAAAGAGGCCGGGAGAATTGCAAGTTGTTTGATGCCAAGTGCAAAACTGATTTTCAGCTCATGTTTTTCTCTGGGATCAGCACATTCTGCTAAAAGTGCAGCAACGTTAAGGAATCATCCCTAAGGTACTCAAATCGCTGAGATCAATAATGCAAAACAGATGAAGAATTCAACATGGAGTTTCTGGTCTTCCTCACCCCATAAATACATTCTTCATCTGAATTCCTAATCAACAAATATGAAGGAGCCCTGAGAAAAGGTGACTTGTTATGTTGAGCTTTGACTGGTACAAACAGTCAAGCAATTGTTAATACCTGTCTCCTCATTTGTGCCTTCTTCCGCTTTAGCTGCATTGATGGTTGCTGCAGCAGGTGTGACTGAGCCTGGTCCATTCTGAACTGTTGCAGGTGTTGCACTCCTTGCTGGGGGATCCTTATGGTGGAATTCGTTTTCAGGAACCATGTATGGTTTCCTACTTTTCAACTGGCCAGAATAGCTGCAAGTCGCACAGAGTGTTAAACAAGCAGAGAAAAAAAATTGTGGAAGACAACTATCAAACAGTTACAAGGTAACTAATGACTATTCATTTTGTTTTCTCTAAAAATATACATAATTTGAGACTTGACAACTTTATTCCACAACGTGGAGTCTCTCACAGCACTTCAATGAATTATACCTGATACCCAACCATAGTTATTTTTCTTTGAAAATGGAACAGCTTTCAACTTTTCCAGAATTCCCAGAGGCTTTGTGATGTAGCTGCGGCATAGCTGTCCGCACTCACAATTACATCAAAATTTTGTAGTCATATGTGCAAAAACTCATGTTATTAACAAAGAGACCTAAACGTTCTGTGTTGTTTGTATTCCTGCATCTGAAATTCCAAAATGTGTAATTCGCTGTTTATGTTCTCAACTTGTTTAAAGTGCATTAAGCTTATCAGATAACTGAATAAAGACCCAGTGAAAATTCAAATCTCTCAAAATGGAATGGCTCAGAACAGGTCACTGTGCACACAAAAAATATCACCAGTTAGGCTGCTGGAAAACAAACTGGAGTGACCTTATAATAACTGCCTAATTGTTACATACAGCTAAGAAATAAAACCAAAAAATGTGGGATATTAGGTGGCTCAAGAATTATTCAATGATGAGAAATGGGCTACAGATTCAATCTCTGGTACATGGCAAGTTAACAGATTTCAAAGGTTTTTTCCAAAAATAGGGCTTGCTTCACTCACCTAGAAGGCGAAGGGAAAACTTACAAAAATGCATCACTACCCTGCACCCCACCAACTGCAGTAATTTTACCTTGGCCCTCCATTTTAAGCAGTCATTCCATATTGCCTGTTCAGTTGTGTCAGTAATTCAATAACTAAAAACAAGAGATACACTCAACGAAAATTAACACAAAAATCAAAACTATATAGGCTATTTGTCTGAAGATCAATTAATTTTAAAACTATCCAGACATTTAAAGCATACTGAAAATGTTACAACCTTTTGGCAAAGTACAATTATGTACACCCATTCACAATGCCATATTTCTCCATTATATGGAATAACAGAGCCACCTAATGATAAACACATCTTACTTTGAATTTTTCTGCCTCAGACTATCTTCCCCATTTCCTCTCCTGAAGTTGCTAACATACCAGGGTGCGGGATCCAACAATTCCAGCGGACCTCAGTAACTCACTTAACTGATCATTCTTTGTATCTAAGTTAGGCAATAGCAGCAGACTATACAATCATGAATCCCATCACACTTAGTGCACCAAGCCTGGCTGAATTTTTCTCCTTGCTGTGGTAGTGCCAAGATTTGCTAATTCAACATTAACCTGCAATAAACATGGGTCCATCTGGTTTGCATGCCTTCATGCCAACCAGTTCTGTTACCCACAGCACCAGAGAGCATTCTAGACAAGTCACTAACTGGAATTGTGGAAGCTGCTCATTCAGCACTGCATTGATTCGAACATCAACAATCCTTGCTGTCGTGGTGCTTTGCATTCAGGAAGTAGATATATTCTTCTAGACTATAACACTGCTACACTTCAACATTTATTTAGTGCTTGGGAAACGTGCTGGAACATCTAAAGTTGTAAAAGGCACCGTATACGTATACTTTAACGTTATATTTTCAGTTTTCTCTGGGTCACAGTTACTATTTGCAATTGCAATAACAGTTAATCTTAACCTTGAAACTCTTGCTTCACAATGTAAAATTTCAAAAGCTTAACTCTCATAACAGCCGAAAACAAATGCATTAAAATGTAACAATAGCCTGTCGGTAATCCAGTAAGTCCATTTTTTAAACCACTTACAAACTAAAGGGCAAGATGCATCATACATGATGTTACAAATGTTAAAAAGATTAAAAGATAAAGTTGGGAAAAAGCAATAACTTTTGCAGTCCTTTTTAATTTGGAGTGCAAATGTTCTCTATGCATATGGATATCTATCTTTACATTAATAATCCAGCTCTCATCTCCCAGCTCAAGAATTATTCAACAATGAGAAATGGGCTGCAGATTCAATCTCTGGTACATGGCAAGTTAACAGATTTCAAAGGTTTTTTTCCAAAAATGGAGCTTGCTTCACCTAGAAAGCAAAGGGAAAACTTACAAAAATGCATCACTACCCTGCACCCCACCAACTGCAATAATTTTACTTGGCCCTCCATTTTAAGGAGTCATTCCATGTAGAAACATTTGATTTCAAATCCATATTGCCTGTTCCGTTGTTTCAATAATTCAACAACTATAAACATGAGAGTATTTGTTTGCTCAGTGACCTTCAATCTTCATGTAAATTCTTTCAAAATATCTTTTCAAAAGAGCTAAAATTACATTTACCTATTTTTTATTGCCTTAAGAAAAAATTCAAACAATTAATGGTGCATGCACATTAAGAGAGCGCACTTGTTTTCTTCAAAAACTTGGACACTGGAGTCTTCACTTAAATTATAGCTTTAAAACACTGAATAAGGATAAGGCCCTAAAATTGCTGTGACAGTCCACAGTGACATCTGCTATTGTCTGGACTCACGTGTGCCAGTTTAATGTTGGGGTATTTTGTGATGCAAATTACTGGAAGATGCACTCCAGCCCCTACAGGGCATGGAAAGCAACTGGATACCATTTCCAGCAAGAAGATTATACTGTTAATTTCAGAATTTTTCAAGGATAGACATGTGATTGTAAATTAGGATGCATGAATATAAAGTTAAATCATTTTTAGGTAAGAGAAAATAACAAATATATAACTTATCAAATTTTACATTAAAAAATGATAGCTATAAGTAATGAGTCTTCACATTTGGGATAGTTCATTTTTAGTGATATGGAGGTTCATTAACAGTTATAAAATGGTGCTGGGACCTCAGCTATTCATAATGTATATTCATGATTTAGACACGGGAATTAAATGTAATATTTCCACATTTGCAGGTGAAAGTTGGATGGCAGGGTGAAGAGGATGCAGAGATGCTTCAGTGTCATTTGGACAAATTGAGTAGGTAGTCAAATGAAAGACAGATGCAGTATAACGTGGATAAATGCGAGTTTATCCACTTTTGCAGCAAAAACCGGAAATTATTATCTGAATGTCTATCGACAGAGAGGAGGATGTACGACAAGACCTTGGAATCCTTTTAAGCCAGTGACTTAATTTAAGCATGCAAGTGCAGCAGACAGTGAAGGCGGCAAATGGTATGATGGCCTTCGCTCCAAGACAGTTTGAGTACAGAACCAGAGATGTCTTGCTGTAATTATATATGGTCTTGGTGAGATCACATCAGGAATAGTGTGTGCACTTTTGGTCTTCTTATCTGAAGAACAATGTTCTTGCTACAGAAGAAATGCAATGGAGGTTTACCAAGGTTAAGTCAGTTAGGAGATATTTGTTAGTGCTCAGAAGAATGTGGAAGGGGGTGGGGGGGCATCATGTAGATGCAGGAAGGAAAGAACTTCCTAATTCGGGGAGGAAGGGGTGGGATGTGGAGCAGAAGCAGGGATTACAGTCTGAGGTTCTGGGGTAGACCACGTAGAACTGAGATGAAGAGAAACTTCTTCGCTCAGCAAGTGAGCCCCGTGGAATTCTCCACCACAGAAACAGTTAAGGCCAAAATATTGTACGTTTTCAAAAAGAAGTTAGATACAGCTCTTGAGTCTCAAGGAGTCAAAGGATATTGGGGGTGACAGGGGGAGTGCGAACAGATTACTGAGTTAGATGATCATAGTGAATGATGGGACAGGCTCAAAGGATCAAATGGCCCATTCCTGCTTCTATTTTCCATGTTTCTAAGACCCAGAAAGAGGCTACTTGCATAAAACAACACAGAAAGGGTGCACTTTTGACAGTAACTTGGTGATTCCAGCATTTAATTGCACATTTGTCCTTACCTACAGTTGCTGTGGCATTTACATTTAACAATGAATGCCATTAGCTTAGTTATTATCTTTAAAATTTGGGGGCCATTATAATCACTGCTGATAAATCTAGTCATTAAAAACACAAAATAGATATATTTCCTTAAACTACTTTACATTAAATCACATTCATTTGACTTCACTTTGTTACCCCATAGCCAGAGCATATAGATCAGGTCTTTTCTCCTTTTCTTCTTGGCAAATTTTATGAACTCTTCGCTCCAGTGCTTGACCTAGATTCAGTACTTTAGGATACCAAGGGAGCACTTTAGTCAACACGATCAATATGTTCCGGATATGTACATATTCGCCAGTTTCAAGGCAGTGCACAGATGCCTGAAAGAAAATGTAATAATTAAGTCAGAAACTTCTGCAAATGGTTTAGATTATATGCAGTATTTTAATATATTTACATATACAGCAAGGTCAATCTTTGTTGAGCAATCTACATGGCCATATGCAATACACAAACGTCAATTCCTGCCAAAAGGGTCAGTTTCCTTTAATATATAATTTGAATTACATCAGGTTAATAAACTTAAAGGAGTAAGCACAGGAAGATAGTTTTAACTTTTAGGAATCTTGCAACTGATAACCAGTTCCATTACTGGTTTACCGGTGTGGTGCTCAGTGAATGGCTCCCAGTCTAAATTTCCAGTTAACATTAAGTTTGCCTATTTCAGTTCAAGTGGAAATCGGGGTATTGCAAACATGCGTACCACATCAAGGTTAAGAAAAAAAGTGGGGAGTTACAGCTCTAGATCACAAACCAAACTTCTGGATATGCAACAATGGCTGTAATGCATCAGTCCGCTATGAAACATGCAAAGATTATAAACCAAATGCAAAGCTTGTCTTCTGTATATCAATTACATTCTACCTGATATTATAATTAAAAAAGATGTGAAAAACACAACCTCAATTTATCCATCTCTAATTAAACACGTATCATGCTTCGTAGGAATAATAAAACAGGCACAAAATGAAGTTATGGCTTAGCTGAACTGATGAACATCTAAATTTTCATTTAATAATTTTTTGTTCACATTCAACATAATTCCGAACACTAAAATTTCACAGCATAATTCTGTAACAAAGCATTGTTTGTCAATCACGCAAAGACAAGATTAATATTTACAGATGCAAAGTAATGGCTCAGACCCTTAGAAGGAAACAACCCACAGCCCCAAATCTTAAACCTATTTTGCTAGAAACCCTGCCATTAATATATTCAAAGAAAAAAATTATTTGATTTATATGCATTGATAAACATTTAGAACACATTGTTTAATAGCCTGTACTCAGAGATACAAGTTTAAAAGCTCAAATTAATGTGTGTGCATTCTACCTGTGGTGTTAGACATCTGATACTGTTTTGCAAGTCACAGTAGTGTTGAAATGCAGAAGCCCAACCAAAGCACATACTTAATTGTTATACGGCAATTAAGCACACTGGAAATGTTGAAAGAGGAAAGCTTTTTAACAAATCAGATACAAATCACTGCAGCAAAGTCCCTTCTTAACAAATGACTAATTCCTAAAACATAGATGAGCAAAGTTCACCGGTTTTCTTCATCTCATATCTGTAAAATACCAAATATGCTACCTTCCCAGAATAACATCATTTTCTTGCTAAGTGGGTTGACAATGCTGAACAGAACGAATTTTACCAGGAATTCATTCAGGCTGCTGAATAATACCAATGCAAGGACAAGCATCCCAACATCTGAATTAAATTTGACCTTCACAGTCCTCTTATTCCTGCAGACTGTTTAAAATTATTTAAGGTCTATTGCATTAAGGAACATTCCTAGATGTCATGGTCAGTGGCGAAGTGCGAGCCTCAACACAAACAGAAAATTGCCTACTAAGATATTGTGAGCTCTGTAGCGTCAATTCCATTTTTCTAGACATTAATTTTGTTCTACTGCCATCTATAGGGATTCTCTGGCATTCAGCAATGATGATGCCATCAAGCAAGCTAAGCAGTCAATCACATTGAAAAATTCAATTAGCAAAGTAAGAAGTTGGCTTGGCCATTTGCTTTTGATAATTTTACAGAAAGTAAAATCAAAATTGGGACAAACATATGAGGTCATGATGGAAGTTAATAAATATCAAACTATTCCTATGGAAAATCTATTGAAGTTTACCACTCTGGAAGTCTGATGTTCCATAAACATACAATTTCTTTTTTAGGGCTAAAAGGATTATGATTTAGCACACCACCGAAAACACAGTTACATCACATTCAACACGGCGTAATTTTTCCAAGGATTTTTACAAGAGAATAACAACATAAAAAGTGGAAGGAGTCTGTCAATTTAGTGATTTTTAATCAAATTCCATTTGCCAGAATTTCAACAATATACCCCGAAGGGAATTACTAACAGCAACTTCTGGGTTCCAGTGTTCAACTACATAGGTAGAGATAGCAGAAATTTCTGTCAGTTTCAAAGATTAATGACAACAAGTGCTGAAGTTTTACCATCATCACAATTGCAAGATCTGGGTCATTAACTTGAATTCATAATAACTCATTAAAACAAAAATATCAACTCCCCAGAACTGGCTTCAGATTTAAAAATATTAGGTTAAATGAATGGTCCAACTCGTAGACTTGCAAATTAAATTGACAGAAAGATAAACTATACATTTTATCATATACCAAAGCATACCTTGAAAAAAAACACAGATTAGCAGTATAGTGCTCCCTATTTTAGGCTATTCAACACCTTTGCACATCTGTTCCAGCCTACACCCAGGCCAGGCAAGACCAGCAGTGGCAAAGAAATTTTTATCAGTTATAACCAAACATTGAAAAAGAGGCAAAAAACTTACTTTGGTCAATTTGTAATGCCATTTATGTACAACATGTCTGAAATTTTCATAGTCTAACTGGTCAGCCTTGTTTCCACCATCAAATCCACTTGCTCGTAAAATTGTGAGAAACCCTGGATAATTGCCACATTCCTGAGGTAAAAATGGAAAGAGTTCAAAAAGCAGGAAAAAGACTCCTCATTCATTAACTATTAAAATAATACAACACAAATAATAGAAGAACTAAACTGTGTCAAAAACATTATTAGAAGGTTACCTTATCATATATAGTCCTGTCACTATGCCACCTGGTTACCGTCTCCAACATACTGCAGAGAAATCTGCCATAGCGACTGGCCTCATTTTCTGTGCAGCTCGCAACAGTGTAAATAATGTCAGAAAAGACCTAAACACAAAAATTTGTACATTAAAATTAAAAATATTTTTTAAAAAGTTTTTTTCCAAAAACAAAGAAGCTTCTTTTTACCCGATCATAACACAGAAGCGTAGAAAAGTTTGGTGTCTTCAACTGATGAACTAATTCCACAAACTTAGCACAGTAAACTGCATCTATGGCTGAGAAGATGCACCTAGGGAAGATGCACAGTTGGAGAAATTTTGTAATAGTCTCATTTTTGGTGGATTCTAGGAGAAAAGAAAACACAATATATTAAATAGGTGTAATTAACTAAAACAATGACACTAATGCAATCAAGGGTTTCCACCAGCATGAGAGAAATATACATTTTTAACCAATATTTTGATGCTTTATCCTTTTATGGTGAAATCTCTCTGAACGGTGCCATATGTAGCAGTTGAATTCCCAGTGTAAGCCAAGTTATGCCAGAAGTGGCTTGAAAATCTCGAAACAAGACAAGGGGTCGGAAAATCAACTACCATTTCTGCATTGATTCCTACTCAAGAGCAAGTGCATGCAAGAATGGGCTTGAATACGTCAAAGCGGGCATGTGCATGCACAACAGCAGATCTGGCACTGAGTTGCCATAGGGAGCCATTCAAGGCTACGAGGAGTAGGAAGTTGAGGGATAAAGGCAACATGGTGAACAGAGTCTATCGGTTGTAAAACAATCAGAACTGTAACATTACATTTCACTCTCACTTCCTTTTCTACGAACAGTATGCTTTGTCTGCATAGTGTGCGAGAAACAATACTTTTCACTGTATGCTAATATATGTGACAATAATAAATCAAAAAACCAAAACTAAGTCCAAGAGAACAGAGCTGGCAGTTCAATTGGAATGCCTTGGGACTTGCACACCACTGTGGCCACCTCTGCTTTGCTTACGAGATCAGCAGGCCCAACTCTATCCCATTCCTGCAACCCTCAAATGAAAATGATGCATACAGGGGCACTTTTCAATGAAATGAGTCCAGCAAGTGAGAAAATTTCTTGAATCCAGTTACTTGCTGCAGTATTGAAAATCCAGCCTAAACTCCCCAGATGAGAGGCATGATGAGAAAGGAATTGTGCAAAGAAATACATTCTTACAGGAACGATTAAGAACTGGTTTGTAGCTGAAAAACCTGTGTAATGGTAAAACTAAAATCCGAACAAAAATGGAAACACTAATTACATTTTTATTATATTAATCAAATGTCAACTACAGTGTGTTTCATAAATTGCCTTTAATATAATAAAGCATCCCAAGTGCTTCACAGCAGCATTATGAAACAAAACTTTTCAATGAACCGTATAAGGAGAAACTGGGGCAGATGGCCAAATTCTTGATCAAAGAAATAAGTTTTAGGGAGTGCCTGAACAAGAAAGGAACCAGTTGAAAGTAACCCCATCTAGCTAGATGACAATGGAGAGTTGGAGGAGGATGGTGTGATCAACCATGTGTGTGAGATCAAGGGTATCCAAGTCCGCAAACTGATTGAGGATGAGAAGGGGATTGTTTACCTTTGTCACAGTCGTTTAGATGTTATCAGTTTTAGATACATTTCCTCCTTCAACCTCTCCATGCATATACCTTCTTTTGCTCCTTCAGGCATTCCTTAAAAAACTTACTACTTTGAGAACTGCAAAAATTTGGCCATCTGCCTCAGTATCTCCTCATACAGTCCATTGAAAAGTTTTGTTTCGTAACGTTGCTGTGAAGCACTTGGGTGCTTTATTACAGTTATTGCAATATATAAAGAAACCTATAGTTGACACTGTATTAACAGAACAAAAATGTAGAGTGCATGCTCAGAATTTTTTTTAATGAAATCCTTATGGCACAGCATTGTTACCTCTATAGTCTTGACTCTACAAATACACTCTTGACTGACTTCCCATGTTCTACCCACAGCAATAGTGCAATCATTCAAAACTCTGCCAGCATGTCTGGATTTGCACCAAATCTCATATTTGTTGATTTAAAGTTCAAGTCTGTTTATTGGTGTCACAAGTCAGTTTACATTAACACCACAATGATGTTACTATAAAAATCCTCTCACCACACTCCAGTGCCTGTTCGGGTACAGAAAGAGATAATGTAGCATATCAGTGCAACTAACCAGCGTATTCTTTGGACTGAGAGAGAAAACCAGAGCACCTAGAGGAAACTCACACAAACGTGAAAAACGTGCAGACTCTGAGTGAATGGAATCAGCTGCCATCAGTGGTGGTAGGGGCGAACTCGCTGGGGTCTTTAAGAGATTTCTGGATGAGTACATCGGATTTAATGGGATTGGGAGTTACAGATAGTTCTATGGCCTGGCAGGTACTGATACGATCGGCACAACTTGTGGGCCGAAGAGCCTGTTTGTGCTGTAGTGTTCTATGTTCTAAACAATGGCCTAAGCAAGGAATTGAACCCAGGTCCCTGGCGCTGTGAGGCAGCAGAGCTAACCACTGTACCATCGTGCTGTCTACATTGCCTCCTGCTTAAACAACACTGTAAATATGATGGAACCATCTGTATCAACATATACAGATCAAATGATTTTGGAGAAGTATATTAAATAGAAATGCAGTACTGCAGTATGTTGATCAGATCTGTGAGCCAAACGTTGGAAGAGAAATAAATAAAGGCTTCCTCTTTTTAAATCACATTTAAGAAGCCAACATGATCTGAGATTTTGGAATCTGAGCAGACATGTATCTGCCAATTGTACTCGTCGACCACATGAACAGAGATCATAAAAATTACAGATACAAGAGATGTAAACGGTTACATTGTTGCAATGTACCCTCTGTATTGGAGATTAAGGCACATGGTCAGTTCAAAGTAGAATTTTGTTTTATTCAACATGTTACAATTAACTGGCAGCTAACGCAAATAGTATACATTAACAGAAGGAAATACACTTTCCCACAATAGTGGAATGCTTTACATATGGGCTCACAAATGGAGATTAAGCACTGAAGGACCAAAAGGTGACTGTTGCATGCCAAACTACATTGCAATTTCTCTGGAAAAGAGATGTGGAAAAATGAATGCAAAAACAGAACAAAATTAAAGGAAAGTGGCAGTTACAGTCCGCGTACCCAGGTCACTCTAACTGTCATAACAGAGTGATGGGAGGTGGCCTTGATATCCACAATATTGAGATTGGGAGCTCCAAGTGAGAATTATAAGCATGATTCCACACTAATTTTTTTTTTAAAAGGTATCGAAGCACTGGCTGTTTAGATGCATAATGCCAACTATTAAGATGCCTATGTTTGCTTTAATAATTTTTGATTTCTCAAAAAATGCTCAGTTAATTAGCTGCTACTCACTAGCAAGTAGCCAGTTGTCCTTTTCCAGCTTTAATCTCTGCAGAACCCTGTGGGCATGCTCTAACTGCTTCTTTTCTTCTTCCTGGAGTTTATCTTGTAAAGCTGTGCAGCGCTCCTTTTCCTTCTTTTTCTTATTTAGTGGCTTAAAAAAATGAGAAAGCTGTTAATGCAGCCTTGCAGCAGATAGATAAAAGTTGGAACTGAACACTTAAAACATTTCTTCAAATCCAACATTAGAGTTTCAGAATGTGTAACATGATTTTTTTTGTATTCATTTGAACACACGCAACATCAGACTTTCCGAATTTGCTTTCATTGAAACTGTGATCCTAACAAGTTAAACTGATTCAGTGATTCGGTCTTCAAGCCTATAAGCAAATCTGTAATCACAATAATCAATTGTAATTGGCACTCTCAATATTTAATCAAGTACTTGATACAAATGCTACAACATAAATTACTGACATTTGACTATGAACCATTTTTAAGGCAGCTAACACTGAAAACAAATTCAATGAATCCAATTGAAACCACAAGTTTAATTTCTGTTTTCTTACCATTTCTTGATTGTCATCAATTGCTTTCATTTGGACTTTCAATTTGTTCACTTCTCGATCATAACTTGTGCTGGGGACAGCAAGGTCATACATAGACAGAGACCAAAATGTGGCATAGAACTGGGGGCTGATGTCATCCCATACTTTAGGAGGATGAAGTGAAACCACAGCATCATGGACAGGTGCCATCACTAATTCACATGCATTGATGTATTTGTGAACTTTTTGTTGCTGTTTGTTCCCCTTTTCAGCTTTCTTCAGTTCATCATATTTGGACTAGAGAGAAACAAACAAATATTTACATTTTGTCAACACTTCAGCACTGAGATATAATAATTTTGCTACAGTAAGAAACAAATTAGTCCGCTGAACTTGTCCCTTGTGAGAGCTATTTACTTACATTCCATACTTCTGCTTTCTTATTTATTTAATGGTCCAGATCTTAAAGTCCCAGAAACAGCCTGCGTGGAGGATGCTGTAATTAAAATTTCTACACAGCTATATTGGAATTTTTGATTTGATGATGGCAAAGAAACCCTAGCTGTCATTGAGTTGAACACAGACCTTGAGGAGTGCTTTCTCAATATGTCGTGTCAAAAGGAGGCGTGATTTCACCATCACGATGCATCGCTGGTTGGTAGGTGACTGTTGGACCCATGATGCAGGCAGGATATTAAGTTCCCACTGCAGCCTATTACCAAGATAGGATCATGCTTCTTCACAGTCAGCAGTGACTATCTCAACCTCACCACTGGCTGCAAGTTCTGGACCAATAAATTCATAATTACACAAAGCAAACACAAGCTTGGTTCCGAGTATCAAAGCTTTGAAACTTATCTGATGATGGAGTAGTGCCCAAAATAGACTGATTCCAATAAACCTGTTGGTCTATTATCTCAGGTTGTAAGACTTCTTATTGAACACAAAATAGATCATTCAAACTAATGGAATCCATGATGGCGTTTAGCATTCACACAAGAAGCCACACCAACTGACATTTATCAATTTTGCTTCCATATTTTTTCATCTGGCAATTTCTACTGCTTCTTTATTCCCTGTGTAATAAATTCTGAATCTCTTGCATTTAATTATTTCTTTATGGAAGTGGCTGTAGAATCATCAAACATGATGTTCCGATTGTGCGAAGCAGGAAGAAATAAGGGCATCTCTGTTACTCCTGCACATGCGAACCCTTGCCCCCACCTGGCCTCCGTCCTCTAGCTTCTTTTTGGCCTCTCTCTCCTTGACTTTTTCATCAGAGGAGACGTTCACCATCATCAAAGACACTGCTGTGTCAAGTTAAATAAGGTATAGCATACTGCCATGACGCAGGAAACACAATGGAGATGTCCTGGAGGGTCACACTTGGCCAGTCAAGACAACAGGAGTGGTTTTTAAGGGACACCACTCAATCAGTGCCAGGTGGCACTGAGAGCTTTGGTGTAGTGGCCCTCCGCTTCAGTCTCAGATCCCCAAACTGCAGTCATAAGCCATGATCTCAGTGGGTATCCCTTGTCCTCAGTGAGCCATCCTTGCGCTTTGGGCGACCTTAAAATATTGCAGAGATTTGAAATTGCCCATGGATGAACTTATCATGCATGCTCCCTGGTAAACATGCATTATCCTCATCTGGTGATCACAGACCATCTGGACATGAGGAAAGTGAAACCCTTTCCTGTTTATAAATGGGATTCCCTGATGTCACTGAGGGTAGTGCAATCAGTAAGTCTTCTGCACCTGTGGTGTACCAGCCATGATGCCAAATCTCATAGCCCTTGTCCTGATGGGCCTGGTCTAGGTCGAAATTAGTGAAATCCGATGTACCACATAGAATGCATTTGTGACCTCAAGGATATATTCATGGGTGAATGACCGCGAAATGTCATGTATGTCACTCACTGAATTCTGGAACAACCTGGTGGCATTCAGGACTGCCATGATCTCCATGGCCAAGTACCCTCTTAATACGTGTGGCACCAAGTCAGCAGGAATGTTGCAAAGGGATCAAGCGTCTCCCCGCCGAAGTGGAGTCTGTTGTGGCGCATCTTGACTGACAGCTTCATAAAGGATACCTGGATCTTATAAACCTTTATAACTTCTGGTCCTGGAAGCAGGTAGTCCTACACAGTATCTGCTAGCTACCGCTCACCCACATATCTGATGCTCTTCCAAACTGCATCGTTTGACTGGCCCTGGTGAATACCATCCTCTCCTTCAGAATTACCTCCAGCCTCCAGTCTGGTTGGTCCATCCCCTAATCTCTGCATCACTGGGGGTTCAGGTAGATGATCAACCATGATCTAACTGAATGACAGAATAGGCTGAATAGTCTACTCTCCCTTTGTTCCCAAAGTTATCAGGGTATCTGGAACTTTGAAGTTTGAACAATAATTAACAACCTTGGAGAATTACCAAACTAGAGTCAAATCTCTGTTCATTGTTCTCTCAGGGACTGAAATCAACTAGTGTACAATGTTGATATCTACCCAAGATGACAGAACCTCCAAGACAAGCAAAACAATTAGTCACAAAATGAATTCAAATACAAAAAATATTAAATAATCAGTAAAAAGCCCAGAAGTGGAAACATGCATTCTTTGTTCATTGTAGTATTAAGCAAAACAGCAAGTAAAATCAATTTAAAATAGAAAGCATTTTTAAAAAAGGCAAACTACCAATCTAACAGATTCTCATCATTTAAATTTTTTCCACATTTTAACAATATAAATTGTGTATTTTGCAGTGAAAATTGACTGAATTTCAGGCATAATTGAATTAAGGGAACACATGTGATATTGAACGAAGTTCAGAATTGCCCAAAGTGCATCAATATTTTGGTGATTTTACCTTCCTTATTTTGAGCTTTCAGTAACTATGCTGCATTGTCTCTGCCAATAGAACTAGCCCATTATGAAACAATCAAACTGTTGTCTGCAATACATTGAAGTGCTGAATTTTCTTGGGCTGAGACTCTAAGTTTTGTTTTCAGGAACTTCATATAACATGGGCCCCTGTCCAGATTGGCACTTACACAAGCACAAACATCATCGTACTGCAAAAGGAATAAATGAATAAGAAAACGTCTCCACCTGAGCCTCATTCTTCTGAAGCTATTAAATAGCTCAAGCATTAATTTAAAAACCAAACTGATTTATAGAGAGTTAGATTAAAAACATTTTAAACATGGCTCAGAAAGTTTAAGTTTACATTTCCATCAATTTATTGGCTAACCAATGTTTAAAGTCCCATTTTATGTGACCTGAACTGCTGATAGATTGGTCTTCTTAAAGAAATATATAAATAACGGAAAAAATATCACCAACATAGTAACTTTTCACATCAACTGGAAAGTAGCTGCCAACGACAGCATTGAACTTACCGAAATATGGTGTGCATACATAGGACGTGATAAGAAAAATGCAGCATCGTGAGGTGTGTGAAACTGATTACAAAGAACATCAATTGAAGGCACTCGTTTGATGTAGTCTTCTGTACTTAGGTTTGAAGCTAAAAATCCTCCAAATTGCACCAAGGTATCATGGCACTGCGAAAGCAAGTAGGATATATTTAGTATATAAATTGGATTTACAAGCATTTTGTACATTATTTCATAAATCTGAGTGGACTAAAAGAATGTTTGAAAGCGTAGACAATATTAATTTGACAGTGTTGCACCTGTCCTTCTGCAACTAGGTTTAAGTTACAAAATAAACTATTCAGACCGAAGGGGAAGAAATGAAAAAAATATCTACAGATTAATATTAGAGCACAGCATGCTTTACTTTTCTTCAAGACCATGGCAAAAGTAATCTCAAAGTAATGGAGAAGAAGTTCTTATGCACATCCTTCTCTTGTCCATACAGGCAGTACAGATTTGGAAGATGCTACAAAGTAAGTCTTGATGAATTACTGCAGCGTGTTCTCTTAACAGTACACAAGGTAACCAGGACATGCTGTTGGTGGTGGGAATTGACATTTAAGCTACTCAACAACGTTTTCATCATTTAGATAATTCGTCCAGAAAATACACAGTATCTGTCAGTGTGAACCAACAAACTTGATGAAAAGAATTCTTGAAATAACTGTCAAGCAATTTTAGAATCCCATCACCCACAAAAATTATTAAACAATCATTAAACAAATCCCTTGTATACGTGCAACACTTACCTGATCATACAATTTTCCAACTAATTTGAGGTGCTTCTCACCTCCCTCCTGGAAAATTACACCATTTCTCTGCTGAGCCATCAGGAGACAAAGTGGAAGTGCCAAATCATGGTCCAGCAGTGCATCTTTTAACCGCTGAGATGACTTCTTTGTGTTCCTAATCTGTCCAAAGTAGCCACCCTTAAAACAGAATCAAAAACATTTTACCATGATGAGCAAGTTTTTCACCAATGAAGAGTTTTACACCTTTTAATGTTACAAAAGAGATCCAACAAAATTATATCCTGTAGTTTAATAGCTAATCTCAGCATTGGCATCCAATAACAAAATAGAATATAACGCTATAAGAGGAATACACATCATACGCTATTTTCTCTTCTCTGTCCAATCCAAAATAATAATTGAAATTTACCATGACGATAAAAGTTATGGTTTTCACATAGTAAATTGGAAAAGTGACACGTACCAAATATTTTTGGACCAACTTGATAACCTACTAAGAACACAAGTTACTCTATTAAGGAAACAATCATAAAAAATGAAGATATTTCCTCTTGCTACTACTACTTAAGCCAATCAAGAATGCAATTTAAATTGGCAAAAGTTACAACCCACCCAATGTTAAGACAATTTTGCAACCTGATTAGACCTGAGAGAAATGGTACATTGTGAAATTCCAAGTACCTATGTTTCTGAAATGCCAAGTTCATGATCCCATTTATTTCAAAGCAGAGCCCAGCAGACTCCAATCCACATATCTAAATGGATTTTATTTTCTATTACTCAAGTTACAGCAGATTTTTAAAGTGAATTTGCCAATGTTTGGTCAGTTGCCCTACATAACCTTTTACAAATGTCATAGCATGCAAAAATGTATTGCCTCAGCTTTTAACTGTTCTCCACCAGTCATGGCTTCCAATTGCTCTGTTGTCATTTCCTCTGTAATTTCAATACCAGCCATCTTCTGCACCACTTCTTTTAGGATCAGCAAATCAAAGCTGTATTGAACAATGAAAGAAAAAGTTGAACGGAAAATCACATTGATCTCAAGAATGACAAAAAGTTTTTTGCTGCCCACAGACCACTAAAAATGAAGACAGAATATTTACTACATAAATTAACTTGAACTCCAAAATTGTTTGCTCCTTACATTCTAGTAATTCATTCAGAAAAGGTTAAAATTACAAAGATTCAGACATGATTTGGAGGCAAAAACTGCCTTAATCTTCTAATCTCAAATTTGTCTCCCTGCGGATATGCCCCCCCTCCTGCAAAAGCATTAAAAAGTCTCACAACACCAGGTTACAGTCCAACAGGTTTATTTGGAATCACGAGTTTTCTGAGCGCTGAGTCTGAGGAGCATCATAAGCAGCGCTCTGAAAGCTCCTAATTCCAAATAAACTGTTGAACTTCAACCTAGGGTTGTGAGACTTCTAATTATGCCCTCTCCAGTCCAAAGCCAGCATCTCCACATGAAAAACAAATAGAAGTGATGCAACCATACACATACAAGGCAACTGGTAAGCTGTAGGTCAGTACTTCGAAGAGGTGCAAAATAAAGGTTTCTGCTGAAATTAGTTTTTGACAAAAAAAGTAGCAACTAAAGTTAACAAGATTTATTTCATTAATTACATAAGTTACAGCTATTATTTTAATCAAGATTAAAACTTGCAGAAACCACATTACAGAGTACACAGTTTTTGGATGTTGGTTTGCTCAGAAATCAAATTTGTCAAATGATACCCAAACTTCATGATACAACCCTAACATTTTTGAGGCATACAATAACCATACCTTTTCCCAGCTTTTAATTGGTTTGCCACATACTGCAGGAGACCGGTAAGTTCTATGGGATATTTTCTGAAAATTGCACCACAAAAACTCGCCAGACCTGTTCATAGAAATAAAGAAATGTTTTCTTCATACCATTACAAAAAAAAGCAATCTTAGTATGATAATGGTGAAATATTTCGTTAAATAAATAAAACCAACGAATCTTGGGAGTTTGAATGAAAAATATGCTGGAAATATAACCATGTGAATTTAAAAAAAAACCATGTTAAGTAGAATTTATACTCGAAGGTAGGCGCTCTATCCAGCATAGTAACACAATAATTAGTACTGCTGCTTCACAGCGCCAGAGACCCGGGTTCAATTCCCTGCTTGGGTCACTATCTGTATGAAGTTTGCACTTTCTCCCTGTGTCTGCATTGGTTTCCTCCCACATTCTGAAAAACATGCTGGTCAGGTGCATTGAGCCAAACAGGCACCACTCTGTGGTGACTGGGGAAATTTCACAGCAACTTCATTGCAGTGTTAATGTTAGTCTTACTTGTGACAAACTCTAAACTTTCTTTTCAAGAGAACAGTCTTGTATTTCTAACAATTTCTATCTCAACTTTACTGAATTCTAGACAAACATATTATTAAAATTAAAAGGTAAATCATTAAAGCTATTGCAAAATAGCAAAACTGAATACAAATTCCACTGACTCTGCAACCAGGTTGAAATGGTGGTGTCATCATGCTTCATCCTCTCCTTTTCGGGATTAGCCAGAGCTTCAATGATGCAATCTTTTCAGAAGTTAAAAGAAAACTATCAACTTGAAATGAAGCAATGACTGATTGCTCCTGACAAAAACATTTTGGGCAACTGCATGCAATATTGAACTCTCTCAAAGCTATTTCTCAGCTTTAAATTCAGAAAGCTAGCATTTTACTTTCGATCTTAACATATGACAGAAAAATATTTTTTGGTCTTATTTTATTTTTATATTTTTCCATTAAGTATAGTAATTTTAAACAAGTTTTAATAAAATATGCAAAACAGAAAACTGGCTGAATTTCCAGTGCAAATATAAGGAATAGTTTCTATTTTAACACAATATCACAAAGTGAAAAAAAAATTAAAAGCTGTGGAGATTCTCAATCTTTAGTCTTGGAAAGAGTTAATGGGTTATCAAAACAGTATTTCAATTTTTCTGCCTAACATGCCACCAAAACTAATCAAAGGACATCTTTATAATTTTTACGTCTACATGCCTGCTGGGTCTATTACTTATCGTGTCAGTGTCAAAGAGAGAGTTCTTAAAAAAATTACTGCCAAAATGTTCAAAATTCTACCTTTTCAATTGGTGAATATTATCCAACCACATTACATAAACTTTTTCTCAGCAGTTACATTCTATCACTGCACCTCATCAATTCCACTAAATAGCCCTAAAATATTTTCATTAATGTAAAAAAAATCCAATTGATCTGAACCTAAACACAATGGGGTCAAGGAGGTAGAGTGGGTTTAAGTTACTTCACAGCACTGAAACTCTGAATATCTTAGGTTCTGTATCTTGTCTGTATTTGGAAAAAGGCATTTGCCCATGGTTCAGTTAAGGGGTAGTAAAAAGTTTTGCAAGGTGATTTGCGAAGTTGAAGCATTTCCAGATCAACTCTTGGCTCGTCTGGAAATCTCACTCCCCCTCTGTTTGCTATTGAGGCACTTTATGGTGCACAGCAATGGCTCCTTCAATTGACATCATCAGCACAACCAAGAAAGAAATTTCTTTCAGCATGGAAAGTTGTGCCAAAAACACCTGCCTCATTCTTCTTCTGGACATTGCTCCTGTTTCAAAGGAAGTTTAAATAACATCAGATAAGGATGATATTTTGCCCTTTAGACACCTCATACCAAGATATTTTTTTTAAAAGATGCTCACAACAACTTTTGTTCACAGGCATGCTTGACTACCACATCTTAAGAGCACAACCTGAAACAATTAATCATCAATCCCACAAATCCTACTCATTCAAACATGCTCTGAAGATGCAATACTCAATGCATTTTAAAAGTAAACAACCCTACTAAGATTGACTGACATAAGCAGTGCTTTTCATTTACCAGGGAAAATTCAAATACAAAATAATTTCTGATTAGCTCTTAATTATTATGTATTATTTTTGACTAATAAATGAATCCACTGTATGGGACATCATGACATACCTAATGATGTTAAAATTAATATAAATAAACAACTTCTTTAAAAAAAAGGATACAAGCCAAGACATCATAGTTCAAGGAAGTGAGGTATTTCAAAGAATCCACAACAGGAGTAATTAGGTTGTCATATTTCTGAATCTGTGATAAAATCTGAAAAAAGAACAGGTGTAAAAGAGACACACTCAACATGGTGACTGGAATAAGTATGACTGACCATTACAAGAGAACCTATTACACTGCAAACTGGTTACTGTTTAGTTTTTTTAATTACATACTACAACATGAGAAAGAGTCGTCGTTGAATCATTGGATATTTGTCTTATATTAAAAAAAGAATTAAAACTAATTTTACACGCAAGAATAGTAAAAGGCAATAAATTAAATTACAGATGTGGAAGTAGATAATCCATTGTTGAACTGTGTTGAACATAAAGAAAGGGTTACTCTTCCATTTATATTGTGCCTTTCAATCCTCAACACCCTAAAGTATCTTTCAGACAAATGCCATTTGCAACGTAATGCAGACAAAGGCAGCAGCTAAATTGCAAACAGGAAATCACTGAGATAATCAGCAAGTATTCTGCTCCATTAAACTATCTGAATACATGACTCAAGCCTCGAACCCACAATTTTTGACTGAAAGGTAAACACGCTATCCCTACGCCAAGGTGAATATCTTAAAGCAAATTAAATATACATGACCTGTATATTTAAATTCTGCTCATTTAATTATTGGAACTGAAATTGAAGATGGAAGGAATGAAGAAATAATTTTCAGCTTTTTAATGTCATTCTTTAAGTTAAGCTTATACAATAAAAATACAGCAATCTGGTAATGAGTCAAAAGCACAGTCACCATTTAGTTGTATTAAACAACTTAGTGCATCTACCAGCCTTTTTTAAATCCTGCCCTTTTCAAAACTGAATTCCAAAATATTTGCAATATCAGTGGCCTTTGCGCTCAACACAGTGTAATACCATGCTATGATGGAGAAGTCAAATCTGTGGCAAAAATGAACTCTTAATTCACATAGATGTGAAGTGAAGAATTTTACATAATGCTGAAAACATTAGGAATTGGATCGAGTCTCAGCAAACCAGATGCTTATAGCTAGCAGTGAGGGGGATTGTTTCATCTCTTAGATATAACCAACATTCAAATCCAGATGCTAGAATAATAAGTTATCTCATTTAAAATACACCTAGATCACCCAAAATAAACCATTATATTTTCATCTGGATGCATTTAATTTTCAATTGTACATAAGTGATAGCAAAAGAATGCGTACATAATCAAACAAAATTGTTGGATTGCTGTGACTCAGCTTTCCAATTTGTCTTCCAGAAGGCTTTACATTTTCCTTAGTCAATCGCCTGGAAAAGAGAACAACAGAAAATGAAAACATGGTTTTCGTATTGTTTTTACATTTGAAGTTTGAAAGTGCATCAATAAATTGTAAATGTATTAAAAGTCAGAATTAAATAACATTTTCATTAAAACTTCCACATCACGAAGACAGTGATTTGCAGCACTGACTAGATGCTTAATAAAAAGGGAGAAAGAGAAAGCTCATTCAGAAAGCATTTTTTTTTATTTGATGGGAAAAATCAATCAACCCTAACGTGCAACCTTTACAAAGTGGTTTACACTATAACTACAAAACTCAATTAAATGTAAAAACCATCAACATTAAATATAACTATGTAATCCTAATTTTTTTCAATGCACACGGAAGCATTTCAGGGTGTTTCACATTACCATTAAAATGTGCACAAAGTTCCCCAAAAAATGCTTAATTGCTGATACTGGGCAGGATCTAACGGGTTTTTTTCTACTCCTATAAATTCCCACATTATCAAATTTATTAAATCAAAAGCATCTTGAACAAAAACAAATTTCACCAACACCATACGTAAAAGGATACATCCATATGATCCAAAAATCAGAGTATTACTCTTTCACTGACTCAATACATTCAGCCAACAAAAAGGACCAATGGATGCCAGAGACACTGAGCCCGATTTACTATCATATTGCACCCATTTTTAGCCACAAAAACTTGGTAAAGTTGGACATGAGGCAACTAGCACAATCCACGGCCATCTCCGTGCTGGTTCCTCCTCTACCAAGGCCCAAAAATGGCCATGATCGGGACCGCGCCCAAAACAGGAACAATGGTTGCTTAAATGCATTTGCATGCATTTAAATTAACTGACTAGGCTGCATGGCCCAACTTTACTGGCACTTTCCCATTTACCACTGCATTCACCCATCCGGAATCGGCATGAAACAGACATGCTCCATACAAGTCCGATTCAGGCGTTCCATCTGGAGCGAGGATCCCTCTGCCTGAGATCAGTGAGGGGAGGGAGGTATGTCTGTGGAGGCCAGAGGGATGTGACATATGGCAGGGGAGCAGCATTCTTATCTTTTCTCTTCTGTGCATGTGCAATTAGAAGTGCCAATCGAAGCTGCAGGGTTTCGGGTATGTTAAGCCACACCCACAGGTGTGTGCAGCACAATTCGGACCCGCTGATATTTTTGCAGGCAGAATGTGTATGGAGGGTGCCTCAGAACAGGTCTAAAAGTCACCATCTGAAACACTCCTGGTACTGCACAAGCAGAATATGGCACAATTGTTGCTATCCTTGTTCAGGTCTGTGGGGTGGAATTTTACCATCCAGCCCATCACAAGAATCGTAGACAGGACCATGCAAAGCTGTGTTGACCTTAGGCAGGATTTTCAGGCTGGAAAATCCCACGCGTGGAAAACATTCACTATTTTGCAGATGGGTTCATTTACATGCCCACGACAGCCCCGTTGCAAAAGCGCTTCATAATCAGCACTGTCTCTCTTCATGATTTACCCCTATAAGTGTCTTACTATCACTCAATCTAAAGTCTCCTGAGGCCCAAGATCTTCAGCTCTAATTGCAGAAAGGTATAATAACCATCAAAAAGATAATCAAACTTTTTCAGAATCAAAAGGCTGAAAAGATTTCTGCCAATGCCTTGCACAACTGATAAAAGTGCAACCATTTCAATATTGCTCTCGTAAATTACAAGATCCAATCTAATAATGTAAAAATGGCTGTCTCAAAACCTCAAACCAGGTTCTGTTTCAAAAATCCCACTGATCCCATAAATGCATCCTACATTCCAGGTAAGAACTTCAATCTCATTGCTATCTGAAAATTCTTTCATATGTGCCTTGAATAATATTGCGAAAGTTCATTTAAAATATAACGTCAAATGGCAGAAAATGGTGCTGTTCTAAATTGCACGGTCTGGAAACCGCAATCTGAATTACAAAACATCAGCTATTTGCAGAAAATCAGCATACAATATCAGCAGCAAAAAAATGTCTTTACTGTTACCAGTGCACAACTCATAATTCTCATGGACATTTCTACTTCAGTAAACACAATATAAGATTATGGCAATAGTTCACGACTGCCACTTTTCATTTCCTTTGCTTAAAACTGTTTAATTGATATCAGTAAGAAGTCTCACAACACCAGGTTAAAATACAACAGGTTTATTTGGGAGCAAAAGCCGCTAGCTTCTGGCACGCTGCTCCTTTGTCAGATAAGTGGGAGTTCTGTTCACAAACAGGGCATATAAAGACACAAACTCAATTTACAAAATCATGATTGGAATACGGGTCTTGACAGGCAATCAAATTTTAAAGGTACAAACAACATGAGTGGAGAGAGGGTGAAGCATAGGTTAAAGAGATGTTTATTGTTTCCAGCCGGGACAGTTAGTGAGATTTTGCAAACCCAGGCAAGTCATTAGGGTTATGGATAGTGTGACATGAACCCAAGATCCCGGTTGAGGCTCTCCTCATGTGTGCGGAACTTGGGTATCAGTCCCTGCTCAGCAACTCTGCATTGTCGTGTGTCGTTAAAGCCGCCTTGGAAACGCTCACCCTAAGATCAGATGCCAAATGCCCGCAACCGCTGAAGTGTTCACCAACAGAAAGAGAACATTCTTGCCTGGTGATTGTCGAGCAGCGTTCATTCATCCATTGTCATGGTGCCCGCATGGTCTCCCCAACGTACCGTGCCTCAGAACATCCTTTCCTGCAGTGTATCAGGTGGACAATGTTAACCAAGTTGCAAGAGTATGTTACCATGTACACCTGATAGGTGGTGTTCTCACATGAGATAACGGCGTCAATGTCAACGGTCGGCACATATTGCAGAGATTGCTGTGGCAAGGTTGTGTGGTGTCGTGGTCCTGAAGACTGAACAGTTTGCTGTGGCCAATGATCTGTTTGAGGTTGTGCGATTGTTTGAGGGCAAGAAGTGGGGTTGTGGGGATGGCCTTGTCGAGATCGTCTTCATCAAGAAGATGTTGAAGCTCCTGAGATGTCGTAGCTTTTCCGCTCCAGGGAGGCACTGTATGATGAAGGGTACTCTGTTCGCTGTGTCCCATATTTGTCTTCTAAGGAGGTCAGTGCGTTTTTTTTTGCTGTGGCGCATCGGAACTGTCAATGAGTCGAGTGCCATATCCTGTTATGAGGGCATCTTTCAGCATCTGGAAGTGTCTGTTGCAATCCTCGTCATCTAAGCAGATCCTGAGTATATGGAGGGCTTGTCCATAGGGGATGGCTTCTTCAACGTGTTTAGGGTGGAAGCTGGAGAAGTGGCGTACCATGAGGTTATCATTAGGCTTGCGGTATGGTCAAGTGCTGAGGTGACCATCCCTGATGGAGATGTGTGTAGCCAAGAATGTAACTGATTCCAGAGAGCACTCCATAGTAAGTCTGATGGTGGGATGGAACTTGTACTTGTTTCCCTGATTGTTCAAAGGAAAAAATATTGACGTATCTAATTTATAGCATCAGTTGAAGGGGTCTTGTTCGAACCTGCGCATGAAGATGTTGGCATATTGAGCTGCAAATTTGGTCTCCATGGCTGTTCCAGATGTCTGGATGAAGATCCATTGTTGAAGCTTACATTGTGGTCCAGGACGAAGCAGATGAGTTGTAAAATCACACGTGGGAATTGTCAGTTGTCGGCGTTGAGTACTGAGGCAGTTGTAGCAATGCCATCGTCATGGGGGATATTGGCGTACAATGCGAAGACATCCATTGTGATGAGAAGTGTCCCTGGTTCAAGTGCTCTACGTGAGCTGAGTTTCTGCAAGAAGTCCATAGTGTTGCAACAAAAGCTGGGGGTTCTTTGTACAATGGGTTTCAGGTGCTCTTGAAGTAGCCAGAGAGGTTCTCGTACAGGGTCCCGTTGCTTGATACGATGGGACAACTGGATATGTTTGCCTTATGTATTTTCAGGAGTGAAAATCTCCAGTGCAGGAAGTATGCGGGATGAGAGCATGGAAGTGTGCTCTGAAAATCCAGATCAAAGGTCTTGATCAGTCTATTGACTTACAGGTGTGTTCTTTGGTCAGATCTGCGACTAACTATCTGCTTGTAGTGTTTCTCATTGTTCAGCTGTCAGTACATTTCTTTGCAGTGATCCGTTCTGTTTAGTATGACGATGGCCCCTCCTTTGCTGGTTAGATGACAATGTTGTGGTTGGTGTTGAGAGCACGGATGGCGTTGCATTGTGCTTGGGTGATGTTCAGGGCTGTCGGGTGAGTATAGCTGATAAACCTGGTGCTGTCACACCTCCTGACGGCTTCAGCACACATGTCAAGTCAAGAGCAGCAGCCTTGTGGAGGAGTCCAATTCGATTGCTGCACTCTGTCGGCTGTTCCATTTCATAGGCTGTCTCATTGTACTCACTGTTGGCCTCTTGGGTTTGTGGAAGAATTCCCGCAGCCTTATACATCTCCATATACTTGCTATTACAGAATAGTTGAAACAAATTCAGTTTAAAGATTACATTTTCTCAACACATTTTGAAAGCCTTGTTTTAGTTTTAGCAGTGTACTAAATTGTAATAAAATCTGAACTATAATTAGTAACGCTACTCTAAAGATCTGCTACTAACCATAATAAACCAAGCAAAAATAATTAAATACATTAAATCAGAGGTGGAAGAGAGAGAAGAATTTATACATACAATCTTGCACATTCACAACATCACAAAAGACAACTGTTCACGTATAAATTGTTGGCATGATTATGTAAGCTTACAGAGACAAATTTTCATGGAGCATTGCCCCACATGCAGCAATTAGATAATTATTTAAGATAACCACTTAATCTGTTTTGACATGCTGGGTGCAAGAGAATGGATCCCAGAAGAATTCCACCAACTTTAATCTATTAGCCCTTTGAGATTTTTATGCTCACTTACACAAAATGAGGCCTCATATACGCTATTGCCACATCGATCATAAAACTCTTCAACCAAGACACCACTCATAAACAAACAGAACAGCATCGATATTTGAAATCAAAAAGAAATTTCAAGTTTTAAAAAAAGAATGCTTGCAACTCTCTGAATATGTGGAGAGGGAAATCCAAGTCTTTTAATCATTATTTAATAATCTTACCACAAAAAAATGAAGTAGCGTGGCTTAATCAACATTGATTTTTATTTCCGAAATGTGAGTTACCAGACCATCACTTGTTCCCATAAAATAGTTTGCAATAATCTATGAATTTTAAAATGGCATGTTTTCCAAGTGGGGAAAAAAGCAATAACTTTTCTCATCACTATATCATGAAATAATACGACATTCCGTAATGATCTTTGTTCCAGCTGATTTATTTGAATATAAGTTATAAAAACTTACTTCATAATATATTTGGCCCTGTCAATTGTCTGAGCTTTGACTTTAACCAGAAGAGGGTGGCTGCTATAAGTGTCATTTTTCCACTGTCCATACAAACGATACCTTAAAACAATATATTTGAAGATTAATCCACAATGCAACTACACAATAATAAATCAATATGTTTGAATATTCTTCTATGATAATCACCTATACTGGTATGGAAATGTTTTCAACATTCCCCAAAGCTCTTCGGACATGCACGCATTGGAGTCCATTAAAGTAAGGGAAGGTAGCAGTACCTGATCTGCAATACTGAGAAAACAACTCACGAGTGACTCCTGTAGAATTAAACAGTCACACAATTAGTGCTCAAGAATAGTTTAAGCTCAAGTTCATGTTTATTCACTTTAATATACAACACAGTCAACATTCATTTTGCTGATCAACATCAAATGGCATTTTCAACAATGATCAAAAAAAACTGAACATATCAGCAATATTTACACCCTGCATAATGACCTAAGGTACTTCATTAAATTGAAGTGGAGAGATCTAAGTCGCTAGTATCAAAAAAATTTAAACAAGTTGTCAAATCTTGAAAGTTGTGATATTTCACAATGCTCTTTAACAACTGACTGAGCACCTCTGAATATTTACTAGAAATAGTTTATTCTTCTAATGCAAGTGATGTCCAGTCCAAAGATATGTGAGCTAGATTGATTGGCCATACTAAAAAATTGCCCCTTAGTGTCTGGGAATGTGTAAGTGAGTGGAATTAATGGGTAAAATACGTAGGATATGGGGATAGGGCCTTGATGGGATTGTGTTTGGGGTGCAGACTCGATGGGCCGAAGGGCCTCTTTCTGCACTGTACGATTCTATGATTCTAAGTCATAATTCTCTCAAGATGGCCGGGCAAGTTGAAACTTTGTTAAGACTTATGTGATCCTCTAACTTATAAATAGAGGCATAGAGTATAAAAGTAACGAAGACCTGCTACACTTCAACAAATCATTAGTCAGACCACATCTGGAGCACCGTGTGCAGTTCTGAGCACTTTATTTAACAAAGGATGCTAAAGCACAAAAGTAATGCACTTAGAAGGCTATGCAAGTAGGGCTGGACAATAGGACCAGCTGAGCAGCTCTTTCAGGAGCAAGTGCGGACATGATGAGCTGAATGGCCCCCTTCTGTGCCATAAAATGTTATGATTCTATGATATTGCACTATGATATTGTGGATAATGTATACATTTTGGTAATTTGATCTCCAAAGAATTACAATAACTTACTGTTCTTTCCTTGTCATCTGGTTTACCTCCATCTGATGTATGCTGCGAATGCATAAAAGTACTTGTTAACTCCACTATTTAATCAAAGATTTTCAAACATAATAAACAACCAATGCTTGAGGGGGCTTATTGATAGTGCAACAAGTAGGTCTTGGAGCAAAGCTGCATTATTAATTCCACTACAATGAAACAATATCACAAACTCCAAAGAATGGGATAGTGTCTAAAAACAAGGTGATATATTCAGAAATGAAAATTTCATATAACTGTTGATCTGTCTTTGAGCAAAAAGACCTTCTATTGACAAACTCATCATTTAAAGTATGACACAACAAACTGAATAAACCACAGGAGTTACTACCCAAACTGATTTGTCTACAAATAGACTTTGGACACAATCTTCCTCAAAAAAATTTAAAGTATCATAAAAGCCTTAAAATCACCGTGTTTCACTTTGGATTTTTTTAGCACACAATCGCCTCACTTCTTTTTTGGCAGTTGGGAGATTCATGCTGCTGCGGGGCCGTAGAGCCAAAGCTTGCCAGAGAACTGGTTGTAGAGCACACCAGTGCCATTGTGCAGGAGCCCCAATCTTCCAGTGCACTGGGAGATTTCCTTACACACCTACAACCAACCCCCTCACTCCTCTAGCCATGGTTTCGCCCCCATAATCATCAGTGGTACACCTCTGCCCACCATGGACTTCACCCCCACCAACCCCATCATCAATGACAGTGACACCCTCCCCACCCCTGCCAGAAGATTCCAGGAGACTGTTAATGTCATACAAGGCATGCAGATGAAGCTGATCCCACTGGCAAAAAAGGGGCCAAGAGGGTGGGATCTGGTATTAAAGCAGCGCAAAATGGATTTTCAGCCTCATGCACTATCTTCCCTGCCCATTGTGTGGTCAATTAGCGCAGCAGGCCAGAAAGATCATACGCTAAATTTGTATATGCTTTAATCCTTCATAAACAGCAAACTATTCTATTCTAAAATAAATAAGAGTTGTTAATTTGTCTTCCACACAAGTTAATGCTTTGACGAGGTACAAGTGAATTATTCCTGCAGATAGCTGAATGACCTACATAGTACAGCAATTACTCTTTAATATTTATTGTTAACGCAAACCATTCACTCTTGTTTCGTGTTTAATAGGGCAAGACTGAGTAAATACTAAGCAATATACTGAGCTGACATTTGAGTAGCATTACAATAATAAAACGATTTGTTGTTGATGTCATGGTCTGTGAGCTGAATTGTCAGAAAGCTATTAGTTTCAGTAAACCTGACAGTAGTTTCAAGGCTCAGTATTAGTCAAAACAGCTGTTCCTCACATTTCACACTCACCATGACGGCTGCATGCAATGCACTGGTCTCCTTGACCTTTCATTTTTGCTTTTCAAACATCTTCATGTCGCTGTCAGTTTTAATTTAAGAATTCCCCATACACTCTCACCACTCGCCCAAAATTTTATGTAATTTACATTGTACAGAATTTACATTAATAGTTCCTTATTGGCCAAATTTTTACCTTTTCACAATTTCGAGGTGTACATGTTCTTGTCATCACTTCCATGGTCAATAAACCCATTCAACCCTGCACCACATTTTTTTTTTAAAAAGTAAAGCAGAGTCATATTAGTCGATTGGCCATGGTAAATTGACCATTTGTGTCAAAAGACTATAAGGGGAAATCGTGGGACTATGGGGTTGTGGAATTGTGATCGGTTGGCTAAATGCCCTTCCTCTGCATTGTAGGGATTCTATAATTCCAAGATATAGAGAATCATTCACTCCAATTCTGATCTTAACCATTCAATTGTGTGCAGAAGATTTTTCTTGTTTTTTGTTAATCACCATAAAAAATTCAAACATCCTGATGAAAAATGAAGACTTTCTGGTCAACTGGCAAATATGTCATTCTTCTAGATTTAAAGAGCATTAAAACAGATACAAGATTGCAACACATCTAAAAATTTTTAGAACAATGATATATAGATATACACGTCACTTGGAATTTGAATAAAGCTCACACCAACCTCTTTCATAAATGCCTTTCCTATACGAACCACTTTAGCAAATAAGATGGGATCATGCCACAGATGAGGGCCAAGGTAACACAGCATGCTGAAGACTTCTTTTCTTAAGTCTTCAAACGTTTCTATTGGTTTTGGAGCCCTTTCATTTCTAAGCAATGGGATGACAGCTCCCTTGGCACCCTTTGGTACACCAACTCTGCAAATAAAATATCAAGTTTTTATACAAATATGAGCCAACTTGATTGACAAAGGTCAGAACAGATAAAATGTTTGACATTAACAAAACCCACAGAAAGACAGGAATACTTTTATGAACTTGTGTAAATATCAGTATTTGGTTGATGCCATTCAAATATTTTGCAAATTGAAGAATCTGATTTGATGTAACCAGGTTTCATTAGAATAATTCTTGTTGAAAGAGAGTCTGTAAACTATTTTTTAAGTAATTACATAACTGCTTAAAATGGAAGCGTATCAAAAACTAGTTGAGATCAATCACAACAATGAATTTAGATCTGTAGTTAATGTAGGGAAAGAAAACCATCAGCATATAGTTTCTGCACAGTAACATTCTACAGCTCTAAGACAAAAGTTTCCGTGGCTAATCCTTTGGGTTTTTCTCCAACGTTTCAAATATTACTTATAGAACTGTAATTTTCACAATCCTCTCCATGTAATCACAGAATTTCTATTCAACAAATATCAAATGATTTAGTTCTTCAAAAGATGCATTTACTAGGAGAAGTTTTTAACATTCAACCAAATATTTTATTATCTATCAGCTAGTTTTGGGGAACAAACTTGACATCAAGCTCCTACAGCAAGTCAGCTCTGCCTATTTGGATTTTGAAGACTTTTAAATCCTCCGAACATTTTTATCTTACAATTTCTCCAAAAGTCTCAAATAGTTGGTGCAACTCCACTGCTTCTGTGAAAACACTGTAGTCAGAATTTTTTGGTTTTTTTGGGCATTCATTTAGGTCAGCATGGTGGCAATAGGCAGCACGGTGGCACAGTGGTGAGTACTGAGGCTTCATAGCACCAGGAACCTGAGTTTGATTACCAGTTTCAGTAACTGTCTGCGTGGAGTCTGTATTCTCCCCACGTCTGCATGGATATCCTCTGGATGCTGCGGTTTTCTTTCACAGTCCAAAGATATGCGGGTTAGGTGGATTGGCCATGCTAAAATGCATCGGGGAACTAGCTAGGAGTAAGTACATGGCGCCATGGCAATGGGGCCTGGGTGGGATTGTGGTCAGTGCAGACTCAATGGGCCCAATGGCCTCTTTCTGCACTGTAGGGTTTTATGATTCTTCATTAAAAAAAGATATAAATAAAATGTACCAAGAATTATAGAACAGATGAAATTTTAATTAAGAATTGTACCTTCCTCTGCTAATGCTTTGATGCTGATTCAGGACAATTGTTCATCCAGGTCTAATTAGAGTTCTAAGACAGACTTTGGCAATATTTGTATTTCCCATCAAATTAGCGGTTATTATTCACATAAATACAAACTATTGCGCTTGTGGATATGAGTCACTTATGGAAGTCCAATAAATGGTTTCCCGTCAGCACTAAAAATGTATTAAAATTTATTAATTTTCAAAGCTAATGCTCAGTATGCCTATATTTACTAACTGAAGTTAAAAGTAATAATGTATTTTGCGTGACACTGCTTATGCTGAGTTGGAAAATACATTACGAAGCCAAGTTTGTTCAAGCATAGAATGTATAATGCATCTGAGCAAATCCAAAGTCTATGGTGTGGACCTTAGTCAGGCGAAAAGTCAACTCATTTGTCCATGCAAAAAAGTGGACGTAGAAGAACAAAATAAAATTCGGACATCTGAGGTGGAGGTTTGATGACAAGTTTTTTTTTAACCCATCAGCTCGATATACATCTGTCTCATTTGAAGAGAGTCATTAAAGAAGGAGGTTATTAAGCATCAACGACAATTTGCATTGATATAAATAAAGGCAAAAGACTACAGACAGTGGACTCAAACAAAAACAAAATGCTGGAGAAACTGAGTGGAAAGAAAATATAGACAATATTTCAAATCAGTTCTATTTTGTCTCCACAGAGATTATCTGATCTTTTGAGATTCTCCAACATTTTCTATTTTTGTTGCATTTATGTACAGCTGTTAATTTATCGCTTATCTATTATTTACAGCCATATCCAAACGTACAAAAAGTACAAGAGACTTATCTTTATATAAAAAATATTAAGATGCTTCAGAAAAGAATAATCAAACTAAAATGCATGCCAAGTCAATACACAAAGGATCAGAAAGAAGTGATCGAAACACTGGTCAAAGAAATGGAGTTCAAGAAGGAACCAAAAGGAGAGATGAAATAAGGGCACAGGGATTTATAATGGGAATTCTAGGTTGTGGGCCCGGAGAGCAAAACACACTATCCATGACATGACACATGGGAAGCAGTTAGAGTCAAAGAAATTTTGGAGTTCTTGGATGAAAGGGGTTGGAGGGAAGCAAGTTCTAAACATAAGAAAAGTAAAGACCACGAAGGGAATAAAATAGGAGGTTGATAATTTGATGTGCATTCATCATTCATGCACACAGCATTCATGTGGAAGACCCATGCCTTCAAGTGATCTCATCAAAGAGCAGCAGTTAGATGAGTAAGGAGGGTACAAGTGAATTCCAGAAGTAAAGGTGCAGGAGAAAGACGAGAGAAACCATTGGTGGACGTGCTTTGACTATAATAAAATAGTTAAAATTGGAACACAGCAAGTTCACATTGCTGGATAACAGAGAAACATTGGAGGAGAGTGTATGTTTAGCCATATAAAAAGCTGCAGGGAAGTATGTGAGGATAAACACCAATTGTGTATGATAAGTCACAGTTTGAGGTTTTAAATGGGGCTATTCTGTACTGTGGCAGGGATGGATTAAAAAAATTCAAACATGAAAAGTCAGAGGTTTGGAAGGCTACAACATATTATAGGCTTTGGAGAAAAAGGGGGTTAGAGGAAGAGAAAATCAGAGAAATACAGGGTTTTTTTCTCCAAATATGGAGTGACAGCAATGTTTCGCAAAGGGAATAAGAAAGTACACAAGAGGAGAAAACTATTTACAATGATTAAACATTGTGATTAGTAAAATAACTTGGGTGCTGAACAGTTTAGTGAGAATGGGGCCCAAGAAGCAACAACTGGGTCTAATGGATAAGCTGAGTTGAAGGAGTCAGCCAAGAACATGGGAAAAGACAAACTGCTGGAGTGAGCCGATATTAATCAATTGATTACGGCTTAAAAAAAAAGTCAGGAGTTTCAGCAACCACTTAAGTTCTGACTACAGCCAGGGCTGGCAGGCTGAAGAAGAATAAACGGAGGGAAGGACACCGAGAGAAACCAATGGAGAAGGAGCTAGTAACATTACCTATTAAAGCAGCCAATGAAAATGGAAGGTTAAAAATAATGTATTTTTTACAGATGGGTATGACATGTGATTAGCAAAACAGCCAGAGAAAATTATTACATTTGTTGTATTAAGAGGTCACAGTATCACTTAAGACAGCAAGTAATGGCACAATGCTTTACCCTCAATGTGGTTGCAGTTTTCAGCAAAGAACAAGAAACAAGTGCACTGTTCAAAAATTGCAGATACCAATTGCTTTCCTGTGACATTTTGCAGGGGGAGAAGGCTGATGCAGTCTTCAAGTAAAGTAACGTTACAAGTCATGAAATAAAATAATCAGGGATACAGAATTTATGAAGTTACTGTGATTCTTATTTCTAACGTGAACTCACGTACATTTCTGTTGTGCAAACTTGCCATGTTGTGTTGCTCCTATGGCCAAACAATCCATCAACACTGTCTCATTTCAGATATAATGATAAAACACTGGGAAAAGTTGCCAAAAGGCTACGAGAGCTGGCGGAATTTTACCCATGATGTGGAGATGCTGGTGATGGACTGCGACAAACACAGTAAGAAGTTTTACAACACCAGGTTAAAGTCCAACAGGTTTATTTGATAGTAAATGCCACAAGCTTTCAGAACACACTGTTCATTCTTCAGGTGAGTGGCCACTCATCTGAAAAAGGATCAGCGTGTTCCAAAAATTTGTGGCATTTACTATCAAATAAACGTGTTGGACTTTAACCTGATGTTATGAGACTTCTTATGGAATTTTACTCAAGCATTACAAGGTGCTTTTGGAACTGTAGACAATTACATTCTTTTTTAAAGACAGATAACATCCATCAGTTAAAAAACTAATTAAAGAACATAAAGTAAATTGAAGTCCAGAACAAATTGCACTAAATTAGAACTATAAAATGCCTTTACCTTCTATACAAGGGTTCTGTAATGACGTGAACCAACTGGCAGAGAGCAAGTGCTATGGATTTGTGTGAGGTGGCATAAAAAGGTGGTATCTGATCCATGATACACTGTGCATGATGCCAATCACCAATCTTCAAAAGAGCTTCCAATAATCCAAGCTTCTGATTGTCAGGAGGCTGAAAGGCATCAATCATTTTAATTTAACACCAAGGGAAAAGTCATACAAATCGATCAAACCTCAATTATAGCTGCTCTAGATTTGCTTTACAAGTGAAGAATGAAAAACTAACCACTGAGCAAATTATGAAGATTCTCAAGTAAAACATAGAACATAGAACAGTATAGCACAAATAGGCCCTTCGGCCCACAAGTTTCATCTTCTACATGCTATTAAAAGTCTTCCAGGATACCTGAAGTAAAGTGATTCTAAGATTGGTGCACTGTTTCTGCAGACTGCAGCATTAATATAGGGGGATACTTGCTGAAGATGTAATCCATCCAATTCCTGATTTCAGTTATACAGCATGTAGCAGTGTCAACTTGCCCAATCAAGTGAAAGGTATAGAACATGAGGTAAGGCTCCTCATTCAGCCACCATCATCTACCCAACAGCTAACACAAAGTAACATCCTCTTCTGTGTTTATCTTATGAACACTTATTTCTATTGTATCCTGAACTCTCAGCCAAAAATGATTCTAATTTGCAACACTGAGTTAAGGTCTTGGGTCAGTAATGTCACCTTGCAAATCAAAATTAATAATGTAATTATCCAGGTCAGAAAGTCCAAGGTATTTTATGAAGTCAGGCTAGGCCACAAGTTTTGCAGTTTGAATTTGACTTGGGTAAACATAAAATCTCTCTCTCCAGAAAAGATAAATTATGCAATTTTAAAATGCACGAACTCGGACCACTTTTTTTTTTTTAGGTAATCCATCCATCATCAATGAATTGATGAAGTGGAAATGGTTGAGAGCCTCAATTTTCCAGGTGTTCAGATCACCAACAACCTATCCTCGCCCCTCTGAGCCAATACTACAGTTCAGGAAGGCCACTAGCACCTTTATTTTCTCAGGCGGCAAAGGAAATTCAGCATATCTGCTACTTCCTCTTTATCTTTATAGATGCACCATAGAAAGCATCTTTTCTGAATGTTTCACAGCTCAGTATGGCTCCTACTCGACCAAGACCATAAGAAAATACAAAGGTAGCCCAGTCCATCATACAAACCAGCTTCCCAGCCACTGATTCCATCTATACTTCCCGCTGCTTTGTAAAAGCTGCCAGCATAATTAAAAACCCCATACATCCGGATGTTCTCTCTTCCACCTTCTTCCATCAGGAAAAAGATACAAACGTCTGAGGTCATATACCAACTGACTCAAGAACAGCTTCTTCCCTGCTACCAAACTTTTGAATGGATCTCCCTTTACGCTAAGTTGAAATTTCTCTACACCCTAGCTATGATTATAACACTACATACTTTCCTTCTCCACTATGTACTCTATTAATGGTATGCTTGGTCTGTAAGATGCGAAAGAAACGATGCTTTTCACTATATACCAATATAAGCGACAATAATAAATCAAATCAAAATCAAATTTCAGGCCAAACATTTGAAGTCTTGCTGAATGCTTCATACGTGCACTGGAAAAACCATGAGAAAGGAAAGAATTAATAACAAGGGTACAAAACTAATTATCTGAACAAAGATGAATTTATTTTTTAAACTCACTTTTTCATTTTTTTCTTCCTCTTTCTCCTTTTCCTTCTCTTTTTCATCTGGTTTATCTGCAGAGAGTACCACCAAAGTAAGCTTTCTTGCAATTTGCTTTGCTTCAACTATTTCACGTTTATGGTGCTCTAAAATGGTGGCATCTAATGGAAGGAGCTGGAAGAGCAAAAAAAAGACAGACAATTGAAATTAGAGTTGTTTCACTGAATTCTTATCAAGAAAAGCACCACGTGTACATCAAACCAGAGGGACATGAAGGTCCTGGTGGAATTCAACATCTGCACCTAATTTGCCAATCCCATTCATGTAGTTTGAGGCACTATAAATAAAATTTAGTAACAATATCCCAATTAAGGAAGGGGAAACTTATATTGAGTCCCTGTTCACATTTTACGAAGGACTGCAGACCATACAAGTGTGGATGCTGAGAGACAGGAGACAAATTGGAAAAGCCCACTGCAGGAAAATTATTATCCCACTGTTATTCTTAAGAGAATAAGGCATCAATATGCCAGCATTACACCCCAAACCAACAACGTTCACCAAAACCCGCCCCAACTCCTCCAGACAGTGTACACTATCCCAATCTCTCCCCATTCAATTTTCCTGACATGCCTCCCCATTATCATCCCCTGCAATGCTCATGATTCTCTTCCAAATCACTTTCTAAACTCACTGGCTCCTGTCCAGCCAATATTACAAAAGTCAGCAAATCAGGGGGTGCAATAAGCATTGGGAAGTGATGGTTTGGGAGGAGGAGGAGGGGAGGGAGGGCAAGGAAGGAAGGATATTGACGGGGGTGGTGAGTGGGCATTGACTGGGTGTAAGGGGGTGAACATTGACTAAGGGATAGGGGTATGGGTAGTGCTGAGTGGAGCAGGATGGGGCAGTGGTGGGGGTGAGGAAGAAGTGAGGTTACTAGGTAACTCAAAGGACTCATTAGCCCATTTCCCAACAAACAGACAGCATCTTCAGCAGAAGAATGCACAAATGCCAGTGCAAACATTACTAACTTGAGACCTGGATATCCATGCTACATCCAAGATGTTCAACTACCAAAGAAAAGGCAGTTACTAAGCTAGGATGGTTTACTGCTCAGTTTTATTAAAACGCAAATGAAACCAACTAGCTGTTAGAGTGCTATTAAACACACAAAGGAGAAAAATATGAAGCAATGACATGAATAATTTAGGTTATAGTTGAAGGTGACACAACAACTAGACTGTCAATAATCTGTACCTAAATTGAGGTACATGTAATTTCACATCATATGTACACAATTAAAATTAAAACTCTCAAAGATGACAAATATACTTTAAACTAGAACCATCAGAACTGAATGCAATTCTGCAAAATCATTGCATTTAACAAATGGTAACTTTGTCCAAGTGCTGAATAGATTAAAAATCTACAACACCAGAAAGCACTGTTGCACCAGTAAATGGAAACTACAAAACTCAGTTTTAGTTATTCCTATTTAACTAATATGTATTTCTTTCTTTGCATCAAATTTATAAATGGAAAAGGTATATTCTTTCTTTAAAGGCATCACAAAATGCATGGGGTGCAAACTGCTATCATTGCAGTGAATGCCTAATGTGTAGGTGGGTTTTTGATGTAATGGGCTGCTTTGTCCTGGATGGTGTCCAGTTTCTTCAGTGTTATTGGAGCTGCATACATACAAGCAAGCAGGCTCCTGACTTGTACCTTGTAACTGATAGAAATGCTTGGAGGAATCATGAGGCAAATTTGCTGCAGAATTCCCAGCCTCTGACCTGCTCTGATGACAACACTGTTTCTATAGGGCCGTCAGGTGGGTTTCTGTCTGATAATAATGCCTAGGATGTTGTTGGTGCGGCAATTCAGCAATAGTAATGCTACTGAACACCAAAAGGAGATGTTCACTTTCATTTGCACTGGAAATGGTCATCATATGGCACTGGTATGGACATATGACTTGTCATTTATTGGCTCAAGCCAGAAGGTTGCCCAGGCTATGCTGCATGTGGGTATAGACTTTTTCAGTGTCTGATGAGTTTGCAAATACAACTGAAACAACGTACAATCAAACATATCTACTTCTCACTTTATAATAAAAAGGGCACCAAGGAAGCAGCTGAAGATGGCAGGGGCAAAGCCACTGCTCTGAGAAACACCTGCAGTGACATCCTCAGTATAAGATGATTGGATTCCAGCAACCACAACCATTTTCCTGTCTGTGTTAGGTAAGACTCCAACTTGTTGACTTCAAATTAACTGGGATTACTTAATGGCATACTCAGTCAAATGCTGCCTTGATGACAAGGGCAGTCACTTTCACCTCACTTTGAAAATTCATTTTTGTCCATATTAAGTGATTTCGAACCTGCCTTGGAAGTCCTTGCAAATGATGTCAAATTTTTCTACGATGGCAAAACTATCAACATCTTCTGGGGTGCATTCTCACAGGAAGCAATTTAATATCAATTACATTTTGGTTATCAGCAACTTCAATCCCATCCTATCCAACAAAGTCAGCATGGATTAATAAATGGGAAGTGATGCTCGACAAATCTACTGGAATTCTTTGAAGATGTCACTAGTAAAGTTGATAAGGGGTAGCCAGACAGTGTGATTTATTTGGACTTTCAGGAGGCTTTCGATAAGGTACCACCTAAGAGATTAGGATGTAAAATTGAAATACATGAGATTGTGGGCTGTGTATGATGGATAGAAAACTGGCTAGCAGATAGGAAACAAAGAATTGTGAGAATGCAGAGATGCTTCAGTGTGATTGAGACAAGCTCAGTCAGTGAGCACGTGAATGGCAGCTGCAGTATCATGTGGATAAACGTGAGGTTATCCACTTGGTAGCAAAAACAGGAAAGCAGATTATCTAAATGGCTGTAGATTGAGAAAGGGGAATGTGCAACTTGACCTGGTGTCCTTGTACACTGGCACTGAAAGTAAGGATGTAGATGCAGCAGGTGGTAAAGGAGGTAAATGGCTGTAATAACAAGAGATTCAACTACAAGATAGTTGTTATACAGGGCCTTGTTAAGACTATATCTGGAATAGTGTGTGCAGTTTTAGTTTCCTTTTCAGAGGAAGGATATTTTGGCATGGAGGGAGTGCAGCAAAGATTTACTAGACTGATTCTTGGGATGCCAGAATCGATATACGTGGAGAGGTTGAGTCAGTTAGGATTACTCTTCCATTTGGAGGACGAGGATGAGGACGAGGACGAGGACGAGGACGAGGACGAGGACGAGGACGAGGACGAGGACTAGTCATCCCTCACAGAAATCTCAAAAAGGACTAGACAGGGTAGATGCAGGAAGGATGTTCATGACTGCAGAGTCCACAACCAGAGGTCACAATGTGACTACACAGAACTGAGAGGAGGAGAAATTCCTTCACCCAGAGTGAATTTAATGATCAATAATGATTGGCAGAGCAGGCTCAAACAACTCAATTACCTACTCTTGCTCCTATTTTCTATGTTTTTATGTATCCTTCAGCTTTAGGAGCAGAAGATATCATCACAGTTTTAACGTCAAGTTTTCAAATCGCTGCCCTCTGAAGAGGAAGCGTAACTTCAAGACATTATCTTCAAATTGAGTCAGAAACACGACGTTAAGTGCTCCTGGGTTTGTGAAGCCAGCAGTTGCCTATCCAAGATTGTGCTGCACGGAGAGTTGAAAACTGGTAAACGGAAGACAAAACCCCCAAATGTTTCAAGGACTCCTTGAAGATGTCGCTCTCTGCACGCGCAGAGCTCGATCAAATCTTCATTAGCAAAAGGATGAAAGATTACCAGGATAGGCAGAAATGTGGTATTCAGATTACAGTCAGATCAGCATGATTATACTGAATGGTAGAGCAGGCTCGAGGGACCAATTGGCCTACTCCTGCTCCCAACGTTCATCACACATTTGAAAGAGGACTTGAAACAGCTATAACATTGTAGGAACTTTTAACAAAGATAGATTTTCAATTAAAACCTAATGAGCCTCAAGCATCATGGAAAGTGTCCGAATCTGCAGCAAGAATTGCTAATGCATCAGAACAGTTGCTCGAAATCAGAATTAACAACACAAAGTGATAAAGTTTTTCAACTTAAATCCAACTTAAACATGGAAGATTGAGAAGTACAGTATGGCAGAACAAATCCAGACTTTGAAAGCAGACAGGCAATTTTACTAAGCAGACTAAAGATCTAACAAATGAATTGAAAGGGTTTGAGAGGCCAATGACCATGGAAGAAAAGTTCTAAATAAAACTGAATGCACAAGTGAAGTTGTTCAGTGCTACAGATAACTGCAACACAAAGATATTGGAACTTAACAGAGTGAGTGCTGAGCTGAATGAAAAGATTCCTAACTTCAAAGAATTGAAAATGAGTAATCAGATTTTTGACTACAGCCGTGAAACAAGTGGGAATGAAGGTTCCATTGCAGAAACGTAGGGAAGAATTGTAAAGTCTCTAGTCCATCTGATAAAGGGAATATTAATCATATAATACCCAACATAGGGATAACAAACAGCTAATGCAAGATTTGGGAAATAAAACAGGCATTTCAATCATAAATCTAAAGTTATTAAGTTTGCCAGTAATTCACTGCATAACTTAAGGACTAATTGAGTCAGTAAAATTGATTAAAACGTGAAAACTCAATTACAATGCAACATGAATATGGTAGTAATGAAGCTATGCACGGTTTGAAAGAAATTACATAAATTTGTATTCGAGAACAGGAAATTCAATCTCGTAATTCTGTCAGGTGACTCGGCTCTCATCTAGTAGAAAACCAGCTCTTGTTATCCCACAAAGGACTGAACTAGTTAAAAATATAGCTTTGTATAGCTAAGTAACAAGGGAGCCATCTTAATTGAGAAATATGCTTGCAATAGTTGAACGAACGAATGACAAACCATTATCTAAAGTATCAGATTGTAATTTGATTTGAGAATGTTGTCATGAATAGATTGACAATAAATTGACAAATGAGATCGTGTTAAATTAATTGCTGGGCTGTATCTAAGACAACTGAATTGTGTAACTGTTCAAGTTTTTGACACAAAAGTCGAGATGTGCAGAGTAAACGCGAGGTGTGCCACTTCACCAGATCCCCCTTTATATTTATATTTGTCTAATAAATGTCCTTTGTTCTCTTTGTGTATTTTATAATGAAACTAGTTCTGGAAATAAATGTATTATGCTTTAACTCTGAGTTTCATTTACCTTTGTGAAAGTTATTAAACAGCATTATTTTTGGTACATCTAAAGTAATCCAGCCACCGAAACAGAAATCCCCACACACACATTAATTACACCTGCAAACTCAAAAACTTGAGGGGGAAAGGATGGGGGTAGGAGAAATAATGTGGATAGGTTGGGTAAGTTTATCCAGGATATTACAATGCAATATGGTTGGGAATATTTTCATGAGCCAATTTTTAAAGAATACTATTTTACTGTCAAATCAGATTACAAAACTTTTCCTGGATAAAGACGTGTGTGTGTGTGTGTGTGTGTGCGCGCGCACATGTGTCGGAGTTAACACGGAACTGCCATCCACACTGTGATGTAAAGGAACACATGACCCTAATCTAGAAGTCAGTCTTGGATTGGACAGAGATATGTGTGAAGGCAAGCAGAGAGACAGTTTGTAGCTTAGACCTTATCATAGTTACGAGCAGTCAACAAGCACCAACTGTTAAACTGAATAAGATTTAAAACCTCTTCATGAGACCTACTGAACTGCACATAACATCTTGCAAAATTCTGAGCGTCATATGTACATCAGGTGGCCACAGTGGCCATTTCCAATGCACATTCTCCTGAGGGTTGTCCACATGCTTCGGGAAAGATTAAAGCTTGGTTCATCAGATGCCAGATCCAAGACAAAAATGTACTTATTTGTGATACTATTTCCTGCCCAAACTTTGTTCCAGGTTTAACAAAGCTATGGAGCTGGAGTTATTCAATTCACAGTATTGTGAAATGGCACCTGGACGTATGGAAAGTTGAGAGCTCTTGAAAGTGTCTATGAATCAGTTGCAGCTGATACAAGATTGATCTGCATGTTGCTCTTCCCTTCACTTGAGGGTGTGGCGATATTTGAGAGGACCTGTATTTTGAACTGGAGTTGATCTTCAACATTCCAGAAATTATCCTCATTACTGAATGAAATTGCTTGTCGATGTGACTTAAAGTTAATAAGAATGCCTCAAGTTTTGGTATTCTTAAGGGGTCGTAATGAGGCATTGTTATCTGTCTTGCTGTTACAATATCTGGTTGGGACATCAATACATCACAAACCTGAACGTTAATTTTTGTAGCTGAAGTGAAGAAAAGAATTACTGACATTAAGTTTGGCATAAAATAAAACTCCACTCCAATTTGGATTTTATAAAGTTAGCGAAAACTTCTGACATTCTCAACAATTAATTCACTTACATGCACATAAAGGTCATCAAGTTCTATCAAATTGTTTTGTAGTAGTATCGCAGCTACCCGATAAAGTGAAGATGGCGTCTCCCCATTTGGTTCCTTAAATTTAAAAAAAAAGTTTGATTCAGCAGGACAAACTTGCTTATTCAAAGCACTTCAATTTTTTTATTAAGTTATACAAAATGTAATATTTGCTTTCCATTAATTCACCAAATGCAGAAAAAAGAAACCACATTCAACCACTTCTTAAGTCAACAATAAATTCAACATATTTATTCAACTCCTGTTTTAAACTGAATTTCCACATCAATTCCAAAGACAAAACAGCACTGTTAAAGTTTAGTTTTAGATCACAAAAACAAATTGTAAACTGCAATTTCACATTCGTTTTGGTTCAGATCTTGTCAAGTGTTTTGATTTTTCTTATCAGATTTTTTGTGACACGCACAACATTAATGAATAAAAAAAGTAGCTATAAACCAAATAATATGACTTTTTAAAAATTTGTTCATGAGATGCGAGCATCATTGCCTAGGACTGTATCTATTGCCCATCCTTAATTGCCCTGAAAAGATGGTGGTGTGCTGCAATCCATGTGTTACAAAAACATCCAGAATGCTATTGGCAAGTACATTCCAGAGTTTTGATCCAGTGACAATTATGTAATGGCGGGATAGTTTCAAGTCAGGATGATGTGCAACTTGGAGGGGAGCTCACAAGTTGAAGTGTTCCAGTGCATTTGTTGCTCTTGGCCTTTAAATACTAGAGGATGTGAGATTGGAAAGTGCTTACCATTATCATTAAGTGCATGGTTTTAAACTTAAAAGTGTTATATTTGAACTTCACTGACTTGGTAAAAACAGATCTAAGGAACAAACAAGAAAATAGCAACACTGCCAAATTAATGCATACAACTACAAACTAAATAACACCATGAAAAATTAAGTTCCAGTGATATTATGTAAATCTTCTTAAAGGAAAACATATCTATGCTGACCAATGGAAAAAATACAAAATAACACAACATAACTGAAAATTCAGTTAAACATGATAAACCTGTTAGCAACACATGTTTATATTGTTGAATGCAGGTACTTACCTCAGTTTTGAGAGGCTGTCTTCTCAACACCTTTTCCCACAGTCTAGAACTAAAAGGCATCAGCTGAGCAGTTCTACAGTGCAGGAGGGAGGTGAGAGAATATACCATCAAAACAATAAGTACCTCCAGTCAACATCAATTAACTTGTTAAAAGTCTTAAATGGCCATAAAAAAACAAAATATGCACGACAAACAATTACAAGTTAAAACATTCCTACATAATGCTCATTGTTAGTACAGAGTTCATCACAATTCAGTGCAAATGCTTGGGAGCCAACAATTAATCACACTACAGATTACTGTTACAGATCATTAAAGCAAACCAACTGAAATGCTTCAAAATGAAGGAACATCTTTCTACAGTACCTGATAAAATTTAAATTTGAAGCCCAAGATATGACAGAGAGTCTGCAATTCACACATGTACATGTAAGATTCTATCAAAGGTACAAAAAAATCGTCGTGTTCTGGCCTACATTCATAAACTTCTAGGATAATGTCCAAAACTCGGTTGGGATCCAGATTAAAGCAACCTTCAAAAAAAAAAAAGAGGAAAATTACATTTGTTCAGTAAAAGTTATTGTAATATTGCTGTATCTAAATATCAAGTTTTACTTTGGAATGAACATGTTAGAAATGGTAAAAGTTTAGTTCCTCGTAAAAAGAAATGACTGGGTTATTTTAAGAACGGTCACAAAATTGAAAACTAAAATCTAAAGCAAATCAAACCTGATAAAATTACATTTTCCAGCTTAACAAGCACCTGGATTTTTCTTGTTATAGACAGACACTTGTGGGATTAGAATTATTTATAGACTAAGAAAAAATCTAGGCCTCAAAGGCGATGCCATTATTCACGAGGGATCCTTTTGGGTCAAGCAACAACTTCAATTACACGTTTAATGATAAAAGCAGGCATTCTTAAATTTTAAAAAAATGAAAAAATGGTTAGAACCAAAACAAACAACTCTCAGGTATATCATATGGCTGATCCTCTATTATCAGTTGCTACACAGTGACCCAGGGTGGATAACCAATGCTCTCAAACAAAAATCCCAAATCTTTGGTCCAGATTATATTGATGCATCACTATCTTAAATATGGAGAACAAAGACAGTGCAATCCATACAGCAAGCTATCTACTGGCTATATGCACAGGTAAACCATAGATTCATGATCACAATGAACCATTTACTTCCAAACTGTCTTTTAATTGTGTTACATTACCTATAAGTGATTTGATGTTTTCTAGTATTAAGTCACTTGTGAGATTCCCAGATAAGTCTTGACCCAACTCTGTAAAAAGCTTTCCATAACCTTCGTTTTCTTCTCGTAACAAATTAAATTTTTGTTGCTTATAACTAAGAAAGAAAGTATGAGTAAGTTATTATAAAATTCCACACATTATCACAGACCTGCATTCCTTCTTAACCTTCAGTTCTACTCAGATTTATGCATATACTTAAATCTCAATCAAGTTAGAGAAGTAAAGACTTGGACTCATTAATCTCCATAACCACCTGTTGGTTAACGCCAACTAACAGCATGAATGACCATTTTGTTTTTGCTCCCATGCCTTGGCAGAATATTTTAGCTTCATTTAATGCGTCCTAACAGTCAGCAAAATTCAAAAATCAGTGTGCGACACATTGAAATTATAAACCTATTATATAATTTGATGCACTGAACAAAGTGCTTCAAATCGTATTTGTATCTGCACCAATCATAAACAAATTTAAATGGTTAAGCAAATACTAATATTGTTCCTTATTTAATAATTAAAGACAATTTCAAATGGGTAATGAGTATTAAATTTAATAAATCAGTTGTGGATTCTTTGACAACCCAACATTTTGGGGAATTCAATATTTTGTTATATAGCTTATACAGCTTTCTCGATCTTTCTTTCCTCTTGCAGCGATTCAGCTAATGGATGTCAATTACTCTGATAACCAACAAACCTCATACTTGAGCACTAGCACACAATTTGACCTCTTCTACCTTTGTCGATATATTTTATGCACATCCATAATATATCTACTTCAATAATATGAAGCAGTACATGCTACCTGTGTTCAGAGTCAAATATTCCTCAATCATTGATACTTACCTACAAGATCTTCCAACATTAAATGGCACCACAACTTCTGTAAGATTTGTCCCCTAGTTTCATTTCTGTAGACAGTATTAGTTGAGCTTAATAAAATTTAGACTTTGTTAATTACTGTTGTTATTTTGTTTGTTCCAACTATCTTGATAAGCTTCAGAGTCTCAGTAGTAAAGATCTCCTTTGCCCTGAACCAAACCCCTCGCAATCCTCGAATTGCAGCCTTCTTACTCACTGGTCCAAGTAAACTGATTTCTCAACTTTTCATTAATTTATTTTTACAGCGGTACAAAAAAAGTTATATAAGATTCTATTCATAGCACATAAAGCATGTATAAATTATTGTCATCCAGTTGTGCTGGCCAATTTTCAATAACGTGGCGTGCTACTCAGGTGGCATGGGTTACAATGCAGGTCAAGACTGTTCTGCCAGGACAGAATATAGGAGTGGCAAGCTTAAAGGTTATAATTACAAGGGATGAAATCAAAAACGGCAGTTATGTGACTGAGACAAGAGAGAGGGCACAAGCACAGATGCATTTTTGACACGAGTGCAAAATTACCAAGAGACATTGATAGATTAACTGAATGAACCATGTCCCTGTACAGATGATAAACATGTTAATAATGTAAATCTAAAGTTGAAATACCTATACCTCAATTCCTTAACTTGATCATTGGAAAATATACTGGTTGAAAAATGCAACACAATGACTTGCATTAACCATGGATCATGTTGGATACTCACCATTTAAAGAAAACACTTAAATATTAAGTCATTTAAACACTAAAACCACAAATGACTAACTTCTAAACTTGTCTGGAAGTCTGTTCAAAGCATGAATGATATTAATCCTTGTCAATTTCCCAAGTTTAATACAAAATTTTGCGAACATTTCCAGACAGAGTAATTTAAAAATTAACACTCTGGATTGCAGTAGAAGGACAGCTTAACAGCTGGTTTAAACATTCCAGAATTGGGATGTAAACAATTTATCTCCTCTGAATTTAGGCCCTTCCACTGAAAAGGTCTGACCGGTTGTAAATGGAACGTCGATTCCAGGTGCTCTTATTTTAGTAATTTTCACAACACATGAAAACTTGAACTAACTTCTCTTATTTAAAAAAAGTTGCTTCAGATATAATGTTCATATTATGTACATTTATAGGAATACTTCGGGACAAGTTTCCTCCCTGAACTGATATGTAATGACAATAAATTAGAACCTCCCGAAAGTTAGTAACAGCAATATGTCCATTATTATAATTGCAGCTTACATTTTTCCAACCACTTAGGAAAAAAAAATGACTTACAATAGTTTGGTTTTGATTTTAACAGATTTCTGGTTGAACTGCTGCGATTGCTTTACAAGTCCAAGAGATTCCAGTGTCTCTGGATCCAGTCGTTCCTTGAGAACTGTATCCGAAACCAAAAACTGTAAAGAACATTCAACAAATTATTCTTTTGGTACTACTTATATATCACTATTGCACTGACTAATTTTACAATTTGTTCCAGAGGGCAAAATAATGTTGCAGATTCAAGTAAAAAAAGCTTCACAACAGTTCAGTGTGTAAACACACACGAAAAAATGAATTCTTGAGCAGAGATATATGACACAGTTAAACTTTTATGAAACATGAAAATGCAAACCAAGAGTGTGATTGCTGAGATTTTCTACGTGCAACTATAGTTCTACCTGAACTACCTGCAACTATAGTTTGACCATCAGCACATCCACCGAGTCTAATTCGAGGCTGATTCAAAGTGTTGACTAGCCATCCCCTAATTAGTAAGCCATGCACTATCATTTTAAGGAGAGGAGTAGAAATGTTCAAGTAAAAGAAAAAAAGAGGCATTAATAATGCAGGGTTAAGATACAGGTAATAACCAGGGTATTGTTGCAAGAGACAACAGCATAAAAACATAATAGACCACTTGGAAATAAGGTCAGAATGAGGGGAAATGTAAAAAGACAGAATAAAAACCTTTCATCTGAATGTATGCAGTAGTTTATAAAATGATGGGTGAATTGAAAGCACAACAGAAATAAATTAATGTGATATGATCACCACTAAAGAGACATGGAACCAATGGGCCTCAATATTTTTTAAAGATAGGAAGAAAGGAAAAGGAGTAGCTCTGTTAATCAGAGATGAGATCAGGACAACAGTGAGAAATGAACTTAGCTCAGAAATTCAAATGTAAAATCAATTTGGTTGGAGGTAAGAAATAGCAAAGGAAAGAAGGCTTATCAGCCCCTGACAGTTGCTGCACTATTGATTTACAGAGCATAAATCAAGAAATACTGGAACTTAGATGGAAGGTACTACAATAAGTATGGGAAATTTTAATTTTCAGCTTGACTAGACAAATTCAATTGGTAAAGTTAACTTGAGGATGAAATTCATCGAGTCCATTCGGGGAGGACCCGAGAACAAGACATTCTGAAATCAGGAACAGGCTACTTTAAATCTGGGAACGTGTAATGAGACAGGATTAAATAACCTCAGTGAAGAATTCTGTAGGTATGAGTTATAAGACGAGAGAATTTCATATGCAGTTGGAGGGTGAAAAATCTGGGATTAAAACTAATGTCTCAAACAGACAATTACATCCATCAATACAAAGTTGACTAAAGTTGAATGGGAAAAGAGGTGAAAAAGCAACATAATTGTGTTTAAGCAGATGTTTTATAACGGTCTATAAAAATTATATTCCATTAAGGAAGAAATACTTAACAAGAAGGATGCACCATCTTTGGCAAACTAAGTTAGGAAATGATAACAAATTGAAAGAAGAGATGCATAATTCTGTAAAGATCAGTGATAGGCCAGCAGATTGGGAAACATTTTAGAAACGAGCAAAGAATGACTGAAAAAAAATCAGTGTAAGACAGAAAACTGGCAAGAAATACAAAAACAGATAGTAAAAGCTTTTACAAGTATATAAGGGAAAACAAAGAACAATTACAGCATAGGAACAGGCCCTTTGGCCCTCCAAATCTGCACTGACCATGCTGCCTGACTTAACTAAAACACCCTACCCTCCTGGGGACTATATCCCTCTATCCCCATCCTACTCATGTACTTGTTAAGATGCCCCTTAAAAGTCACCACTGTATCTACTTCTACTACCTTCCTGAGCAATGAGTTCCAGGCACCCATGGCTCTCTCTGTAAAAAAAATCTGCCTCTTACATATTCTTTAAACCTTGCCCCTTATCCCTCCGTTCAGAAACACAGCCGTCCATTGCTAGCCTCTGTCTCCTTTGAACAAGCTAGCTTTGTATCCACTTTGCCGGCTCACCTCCGATCCCATACAACTTCATCTTCTGCACTAGTCTGCCATGAGGGACCTTGTCAAAGACCTTACTGAAGTCCATGTAGACAACATCCTCTGGCTTATCCTCATCAATCTACTTCGTCACTTCCTTGAAAAACTTGATTAAGTTCATGAGACACAAATTCCTCTTCACAAAACCATGTTACCTCTCACTAATACATCCACTTATTACCAAGTGGAAACAAAGCCTGTCTCGAAGAATCCTCTCCAATAATTTTCCTACCACTGATGTAAGGCTCACCAGCCTGTAATTATCTTCATTATTCTTGCTACCCTTCTTAAACAAGGAACAATATTGCTATTCTCCAATCCTCTGGCACCTTCCCTGTAGTCATAGAACATAACAGCGCAGAACAGGCCCTTTGGCCTTCGATGTTGCGCCGACCAATTAGGAACAAACAGTGACCCTCTAACCTAAACCATTCCCCCTTTTCATCCATAAACTTATCTACTAACCTCTTAAACGCCACCAAACTTGGTGCATCTACAACTGACGCAGGCAAAGCATTCCATACCCTTACCACCCTCTGGGTAAAGAACCTACCTCTGACATCTGTCCTAAAACCACCACCCCTTAATTTAAAGCTATGTCCCCTCGTGCTAGCTTTCTCCATCCTAGGAAAAAGGCTATCACTGTCCACCCTATCTAAACCTCTAATCATCTTATATGTTTCAATAAGGTCTCCTCTTAGCCGCCTTCTTTCTAACGAAAACAACCTCAAATCCCTCAGCCTCTCTTCATAAGACCTGCCCTCCATACCAGGCAACATCCTGGTAAACCTCCTCTGTACCCTCTCCAATGCCTCCACATCTTTCTTATAATGCGGGGACCAGAACTGCACACAATACTCCAAGTGCGGCCGCACTAGAGTTTTGTACAGTTGCAACATGACGTTGCGGCTCCGAAATTCAATCCCCCTACCAATAAAAGCTAAGACTCCATATGCCTTCTTAACAACCTTATCGACTTGATTGCCAACTTTCAGGGATCTATGCACACATACACCAAGATCCCTCTGTTCATCAACACTATTAAGAGTCCTACCATTAGCCCTATACTCTACACATGTTATTCCTGCCAAAGTGAATTACCTCACACTTTTCACTTAGTCAGCTAAGTGAAAAGTCACTTTTCACTTAGTCAGCGAGGATACAAAAATTTCCCTCAAGGCACCAGCAATTTCCTCTCTTGCCTCTCTCAGTATTCTGGGATATATCCCATCAGGCCTTAGAGACTTGTCTACCTGAATGTTTCTCAAGAACCCCAATATCACCTCTTTTTTGATCTCAACATGGCTCAAACTATCTACACATCCTTTCCCAGACTCATCTTCCACCAAGTCCTTCCTTTTGGTAAATACTGATGTAAAGATAAATGACACTGAGCATTGACCCCTTGGAGGAAGAAACTGGGGAACTAATGATAGAAAACAAGAGACTTTGAGCAAGCAATCTGGATTGGTCTTCATGGTATAAGACACAAAAGGCATCCCACAAAATGTAGAAAAGGAATGGACAAAAGGGAGGTCGAAAAGGTAAGAAGAAACTTAAAATAGCCATGATCACAAGGCAAGAAGTACTAGGAAAATTAATGGGATGAATGTGGGATTCCTGCAAGTGTTCAGTTTTCCTCCCTCAGATCAAAGATGTCATTTAGGTGGATTAGTTACGGTAAATGCACATGGTTACAGGAATAGGATTATTATGGCTGGGGACGAGGTAAGATGCTCTTTCTGATAGTCAGGGCTTTCTGCATTGTTGGGATTCTAAAACCAAAGTGTCTCCTGGGCATATGGCTTGCATCCAATGATCTTGAAAGAAATGGCTGGATATGTCATGGCAACGGATCATAGCCTCCCATTACTTACAAACATTTTGTTTTTAAAAAAGACATGCAAGCAAAAACTGACTGAAAGTGTAAAACAACTATATTCTGAAGTGGATTATGCTTGACCAATTAGTCCAAACAGAACAGAACAGCACATCTTTTTTTTGGACAGAGACACGTCAAAGGAAGTGATGCAATGCAAAAACTGATCATCTCCTGCAGAGATAATGGAGACCAATTGCTATCTCAGCAGAAACAATGTCCTGTGACTTATATCCAGATTGTAAACATGATGTAATTTGAAAGAAAACAGTTGTGGGCGAGACATGTTTTTGCTTTTCTCCTTCCACAAATACACATAAAAAGGAGTTAAAAACCAACTGCAATCCTGGTCTCTATGTATAAGTCTGCTGTTCTCACTCTACTGTGAGAATGTGTGCTATGAAGGTTACAGCTTTAGAACATCCACGAGGTCTCTCCGCTCTTGCAGATAAAAAGTCATTTCTCTCTCTCTCTGATTGGCAGAAGAAAGTTGCAAGTCAGCAAAGTCACAGTCGAAAAGGACAATTCCATTCAGCTGATTTGCAGAATCAAAAATCTCTAAACCAACTGTCGAAGTCACCACCACTGCAATCAGCCAACTTAACAGAGACAATGTTTCACCATCTACTCCTTACAGACAGGCCAAACACTGAATTACATATCTTCTTAATTTTTACTTTTGAACTTATTTTTCATGTTTAATCAGTGCTTATATGTTACATTTTATTTTTTTCTCTTGTATTTTCCTAACAAATAAATTCACTCTTCCTTTAACTCAAGAAAGATTGGCTAAATTGGCTTCTTTAAAAAATGATGTGGAGGTGCCAATGTTGGACTGGGGTAAGCACAGTAAGTTGTCCCACAATACCAGATTAAAGTTGAACGGATTTATTTGGTAGCACAAGTCACAAGCTTTCAGAGTGCTCCTCCTTCATCAGGTGAGTGGGAGTTCTGTTCACAAACAGGGCATATAAAATCAAAAACTCAATTTACAAAATAATAATTGGAATGCACATCTTTACAGATAATCAAGTTTTAAATGTATAGACAACGTGAGTGAAGAGAAGGTTAAGCACAGGTTAAAGAGATGTATATTGTCTCCAGCTGGGACAGTTCACGAGATTTCACAAGCCCAGGCAAGTTGTGGAGGTTACAGATAGTGTGACATGAACCCAAGATCCCAACTTAGGTCATTCTCAGGTGTGCAGAACTTGGCCATCAGTTTCTGCTCAGCGGTTCTGCTTTGTTATGTGTCGTAAAGGCTGCCTTGGAAAACACTTACCCAAAGATCAGAGGCTGAATGCCTTTGACTGCTGAAGTGTTCTCCAATAGGAAGAGAACATTCTTGCCTGGTGATTGTGGAGCAATGTTCATTCATCCATTGTCATTGCGTCTGTATGGTATCCTCAAGGTACCACGCCTTGGGGCATCCTTTCCTACAGCGTATCAGGTAGACAACATAACCTGTGCTTAATTCTCTGCCTGTACCTTTAAAACTCGATTACCTCTAACAAGTCGCATTCCATCCATTATTTTGTAAATTGAGTTTGTGTCTTTATATGCCCTATTTGTGAACAGAACTCCCATTCATCTGAAGAAAGAGCAGCGCTCCGAAAGTTTGTGGCTTGTGCTACCAAATAAACCTGTTGGACTTTAACCTGGTGTTGTGAGACTTCTTACCTTCTTTAGGAAACGCATACATTTGGATTAAGAACTGGTATCCATGAGGGATAGAATTTTTTTTTAAAGTAATCTTCTTGTCACAAACCAAAGGGGCTGGATAAAGAAAGGGAGCCAGTTCACCCCTCCTCACCCAGGAGTATAACAATTAGGAGCTATATCACCAGCATCATAACAAACCGTATTACCTTACCAGGAACCAGTTGTAACAAACAGACAGTGGATGCATGCAATCTTCCAAAATTCCTGAGATTCTGGAAAGGTCCCAGTGGATTAAAAAACCACAAACGTAACGCCACAATTCAAGGCAGGAAAAGACAGAAAACAAAAATCTAAAGGCCAGTTAACCTAATAAAGGTTCTCAGGACAATGCTAGAATCCATTAAAGCTGTAACATCAGGACACTTGCAAAATTGTAACACCATCAGGCAGAATCAACATGATTTCATAATAAGGAAGTCAGGTTTGCCAAATTTATTACAGCTCTTTGAGGGTGTAATAAGCAAGATGAATAAAGTCAGATAACACATTTTAACGGTACCCCATACGTCAATTCTTCTGCCAACCAATGTTCATAATTTCTGCTAAATCACAACTTGAATTCTAAAGAATTGTTAACAGTTCCACATTATTTAAAACACGCAGTCCATCTGGTCTGTATTCTAAAGATCAATCCAAAAACAAATTCAATACACTGCATCACTGATACCCCACCAACGCACGATATTATCATCTGCTTCAAAGATATCTGTTATTTTCTGAAGTGATGCAACAATCTCTGCCTCACAATATATTTCTAAAATTATCGGTTGATGACCTGGTATCAAATCCGAGATGACAGTATTAAAATGTTCAATTGACATTTCCAAAATCTTTCACAATTTTTAAGTATTTTATTGAATTCTTCTTAAATATCATTGTTTGGAAATACAAATGAATAAATTAAGAGCAGCAAGCCACTCAGTACCTCAACTCTGTTCTAACATTCAATAACTCTACATTCCATCTTTCCCCAATAACATCTGACTTCCTTGTTAAGTCAAAAATCTATCTCTGCTTTAAAAATATTTAATGATCCTGCTTCACTCTGAAGAAGAGTTCCAAAGATTGACAACTCTCAGAAAAAATTCTTCTCATATGAGTCTTACATGGGAGATGCCATATTTTGTAACTTTGCCCCCGAGTTCTAAACTCTCCCACAAGCACCCATCCTGTCAATTCCCCTCAGGATCTCACGTATTTCAATAAGACGACCTCACAATCTCCTATACATCGATGGATACAGACCCAGGCAACACAATCATTCCTCATTATATAATCCACCTTAGATTAGTCAAGTGAACCTTCTTTGAACTGCTTTTAGTGCAATTATGTTTTAACAAAGAATATAAATAAGATGATGAAGAGTGTCAAGACGTGGTCTCACCAATGCCCTGCATGACTATAGCAAAACATCCCAATTTTTAAATTCAGCTCCCCTTACAAGAAACAACATCCCATTTGCCATCCTTATCACTTGATGTACCTACATACCAAGTTTCCTGATTCATGTTCCAGGACATCCAGATCACTCTGTACTTCTTTTGCAATCTCACTCAATTTAAATAACAGGCTGCTCCTCCATTCGTTCTGCCAAAGACCACATTCAACCTATGTTCTGCACTCTCTTGTATCCTTCTCTATGACTGGTACGCTTTGACTGTATGGTGCATAAAGAACAATAATTCACTCCATAATACATGTGACAATAAATCAAATCAAAGTGGACAAATTCTTTTTTCTTTACAATATACTCTATCTGTCAAAATTTTGCCCATTCACTTCACCTACCCAATCCTTTTGCAGATTTCTTGTATCTTCTTCATCACTTAGATTCCCTCCTTTGTCACCAGAAAATTTAGCAAACAGACATACGGTCCCTTCATCCAATTCATTTACATCAGTTGTAAATAGTTGAGGCCTTGGAATTGATCCGTATGGCATGCCATGCATCACATCATGCCAACCTAAAAATGGCCCACTTATGCCTACTCTGTTTTAGGTTAATCAATCTTTTGCCAGTTAGCTCCCACACCATGAGCTGTAACATTGCATAGTACTCTCTGGTGTAATACCTAGTTAAGTGCTTTATGGAAATTTAAGTTAAGCACATCTACAAACTCCCATTTATCCATATTGCTTGTCACTTATTCAAAGATCTCTAATAAATTAGTCAAATGCTTTTTCCGTTGAACAAAACAAAGTTGTCTCTGCCTGTTTGTAGATATTTTCTCTGCTATCATCTCCTTAATAATAGATTCTAGCAATTTCTCTGCACCACATGTTAAGCTAACTGCCCTGTAGTTACTTGTCTCTCTTTCTCCTTTTTTTAAACACTGGAGTAACAAAATCACAAGCTTCAATAGCAAATTTGTCCTCAGTTATGGTTTCTCTTCTGTGCTACTGCATTTCTTATTATAGATGGGCAAATTGCACAAACTTTATTCTAATTACCATCTCAATAGAAAATTATTACTCATCTCCTGTATCAGGTGCCTCTATTTACAAAATATCGCTCTTCTTTTATTACTTTATCTAGCTGAAATTGCTTTTCTACTATTGTACTGAGTAAAGACTTTCATTTTATTTTTCATCCCACAATACATTAACACACACCTCTCTTCATGAAATAGTATTTCCCACCAACCTACTATGCCATAAAGTGCCATGCTGGGGGAACACAGCATTATATATTTAGCTACCGTTCAGTTCCCTAGCTAACACTGCACTCTCCAGTTCATAAAGTAATATCACAGCACACGTTCACAACTGCAACCTGTAAGGCATTCCCGGCTCTTTCAAAAAGCTGCAAAGGATCCTCAAAACCGAAACATGTTTTTGGAATTTTACCTCTTTTAAACTGTTTGCCCATGCAAGCAAAAATACCTTCACTGATTTTAAATAAAACACAAAAGCTTTGAGTATATGCTGCTTTACCATTAATTCTTTGCATCAAGAAGGATGTTTACTAACGAAACTGACAGTTAAGTCAAAATGATTCGCAATGATCAGTATTGCAACTTATTTAAGGTAGTATCAGTTTCAGTGAATGGGCCTTTTCTCCAAATGTAGGTATGATCTACATGGCAAATTTTAATGAGAAACAAACACAGAATATTCACAGAACAATTTCACCCCCTAGTGGAATCTTACTGTTGCAGCTAACTGGATTTATTTTCTAACTGATGAAGAGAAACATTGCATTACATTAACCCAGAAATCCTCATCAGGTATTTCTGTGTTGTTCCTGAAACTTAAGTTCAAAAATATTTTGCCTTCCATTAAAAGTGGTGAATGATGGGACCAACAGTGCATTGATGAAACTTAAGAGATTTAAGGACCGAGAAATAAACAGTAAAGACGAGAAGATGGGTGAATTAGATTTGGTGAATTCCACCTCAAATAAGAGAGAGAGGCAGAAAAAGGAAAAAATGCATTTTAAACATCTCCAACAACTCACATCTAAAGGACTGAATCTGCATACTTAAAACTGTCCACTTTCTCGGCAAGAGATTGATTAACAGTAAAGATTATTTTGGAATTACAAATGTATTTATGCTATTAATTACTGCAATTAGCTTTTTGTAGTGAGATTAATGGACAATTAGTGCATAAATGCAGCAGCACCACCTCAAAAAAATCAAATTGAGAGTGAGATGCTGGCCATAATTTCCACTACCACTGCCAGGTATGAAGGAAAAGTCCTCACCAAATCTCCATTGACAGCAGTGAGAATCCTGGCCACGATCTTTGGAAAACTAATGGTGGAAATTGGCCACTAATTTAGGTGCTCCGTGGATATCTCTTCCTCACTACAAGTTATTGGATGATTTTCACATTATATGCATTGTTCACAAACCATTATTTTTTTGTAAATTCTGTTGTTTTCTTTGTAGAAGGGCTACAGCACAGAAGGTGGTTAAGCAGCCCATACTTCCCTTGCTGATTCTCTGCGGGAGCACTTCAACTAGTGCCGCTCCCCTGCCCTTAGCATGTACTTCTGCAAATTTTCTCTCTGGGTTCTCATCCAATTCCCTTTTAAAAGCCACAATTTTATATGTCTGCACCACCCTCTCAAATAATGCATTTGCAAATAATGATCCCAAACAATCGCTGGAGGAGCGCTTAATTCCATACCAACTAGATCCAACAGAGTTCCTTGCTCTCTTTGGAGCGCACCTTAGGTTCCCAACCTGATGTCAGTTGTCAGGACTATCCCTCCCTGCACTCAGGTGTAAGACTAGATTTTAATATTTTCTATCCAGCTAAGTCCCACTGAACTTCACGAAGTCTCCAATTGTAGCTCAGAGGTGGCAACTTTCGCACAGAGTCCTCGGAGCAGATTGGAAGTCTACATTTCTCATCTGCAAATGAAGAATTGCTCAGGGTCTTGACATGTATCTTTAGTTATATGTCCACACTCCCATGATCTGGAGACCAAAAGATTTGGCCTTTTTTTAATGCTATTTCCAAATGAGAAATCTTTAGCATGCACTTTTTTGCATGATGCATTCAGTGCTAGCCTTGTGACCTGAAAGACATGCACTTAATTTTTGTTGTATATGTGCCCTTCAAATTCAAATCCATTTAATTTTTTAAAAACTCAGAAGGTCTGAATTCTTAATTTCTCACACTTAGTTCTTTAGTTGTTCTTGATCTAAAAGATACAAGTAAACAGTATTTATGAATCACTGTGGATTCATTTTACATATATTTAACAAGAAGCAGTGAAGACAACATGGAAGCTTCTCATTTCTCAAGACCCAGGAATCATTGGTGTTGTTAGCACAGATGATGTCCTTCTCTCTTCTTTGTCTTTGAAGTGATGTTTTGTGTCCAGAATGGTCATACCCCAAGAAGCTATGATCTTGGAAGATATCAAGCACACTCACGTGCACTGCACGCTCTTTTGGCAGGGACACGTAGGCACGAACATAGCCTATCTCACAGAGTGCCTCTTTATATGTTCACATGGCAATGCCCCAATGACTACTCACCTTAAACCACTTAACCTTACCCATGCCTTGGGCTTTTCCTTACTTGTTGACGAGAAAAATTGGCGACTGATCTACCTAAAAACTACTATTGTGTATTTAACTGTACTGTTATCCAGGATTCAATGGTCATTTCATATCTGAATGTATTTCAAGTATTTTCCAGCATGCACGAGTAATGCAGCTCAAAATCTTTCATCTCTCTGGACTTGGGAACAATGTCAAATATCCTCTGGACACAAAGTATATCACATGACACTGAATTATATCTACTAAGTTATCTGCATGGCCCTGCATTGTAGTGATCCAAGTAATCAGATAGAAGGCATTATATGCCAAGTCTGCATGCAATAATATATTCAGCTGAAACAGAAGTAAAACATCCAAAGCTTTACATTTTTCAATATGTACCAAGGATACTCACCAAACACGCTAAAACCAGTTGAGTAAAATGATCTCGTTTACTTTTTTCTTCCATGCAACTTGTTTCAATATCTGAAATTAACATTTGTCATTAATCTAATGACCTTTTAATGCCATTATACAAAATTAATATTCATTAATTACTGCGTAAGAAGTCATCCTCTGGCGTAGTGGGTTATATATCTGCCTGCAAGTCACAAGTTCTGGGTTAGAATCCCAGGACTTGATGCCCAAGGAAGGTGCATTTATAATGCAGTCAACAGATTGAGTATGAATCTGTAGCAACCTTCCAATACAGGCCAGTGATAGGTTCTAAGAGTGGGAAACTCCTGGTCAGCCAGGCTTGGTGTGGTGTCCCTCAAGCTACAAGCTGCTGGTAACAGGCAAGTGGCCTGTTCAAGGAAAACATTGCAATGGGAACGGACAAACGTCTGCCTTTGAACCATTCGACGCAGGAAAAGAAACAAAAACATTTGCTACGAAGAATATCTTTCTTTCTCACCTAGAACACAGAAAACATCAGCCAGGATGGATGACATATCATCCCGAAGTTCCTGAAAATACAAGAGGAAAAACAACTCATTAACATGAATACTGCCTTTTCTGTAACGAAGTAATAACTTTTCCGTAGCTGGATTCGTGGTGGGGTGTGGATGCACATGCAAGGAGGGAAAAATAGGACACCATCCTGACCTTCCAAGTTTTTTTTTAAATCCACTAGCCTTAAGATTGAATGAGTGAAAATTAAAAAGTTTCAAGGTGGAAAATATTTATAACATAAGAAAACACCTATTACACCTTTTCTCCCTGGCAATTGTCAAGTTGAACAAGATTGTTAACAACCTTGTTGTCAGGTTTGACATGGAGATGAATCAAAACCACTTATTCCAACTTCTGCCCCTGATATAGTTCAGCTGCTGCTGCAAACTCCATTCACAGTTTGTTCTCTATATGCTTAACCTTTGCAATGCACACTTAACTGACGTCCCAAGCACAAACTTCAAAGACTCTGCTACTCATGTCTTTAATTGCACTCAGATCCATTCATCAATCATTTCCTTGTTTACTGACTTGTATATTGTCCCAGCTGGAGCCATTACCTGCATTTATAAAATTTTCATCCACCTTTTCAAATTCATTTGTGGCCTTCTCCCTCACTACCTTTTGTAAGGACTTCCCAGATATGTGTTTCTCCAATCCAAGTTAACTTGTGCAACATCAATTTAGTAGTTCTGATTTCAGGGCACATAGCTCTGAACCTTTCTCCCTCAACCTCTGCTTCTCAGCCTTCATGAGGTCCTTACAACTTGCCTCTTTGACCAAGGTTCTGATCAACTAATATCCCTTACGTAACTATGTGTCAAATTTTATTTGTGAACAATTGTACAGAGCGCTTTGGGATGTTTTATGTTCAAGGATAACACACAAGGGCCAAGAATTATGTAACAGCCTTCAGTAATGTTCAAGAGTATGATCAAGTTAAAATATTAGCCAAGTACAAGCATGACCAAAAATATTAAGCTTATAGATTTTAGTTTCCTTGTGGAGATGAAAACTTATCCAATTGAAATATACACAACAGGGTATTAATATAATCATAGAGAAGCAAGGCTGTTCAACCTATGTCAACCCAACCAGCCAACCCCCAAATTACTGATTGCGACATCCAATCAATTTTTTGAACGTTTTTTGGCTCATCCATCACGTTTCAGATTTTATTTCATGTTGACAGCTCTTTCTAAAAGAAATTCCTGATCTAAATTCCAAATCTGCCTTTTTGTTAGTTTAAACCCATGACAGTTTGTTCCATCTCCATTTGAAGTGGAAAAAACTTCGGTTTCACTGGTATCCATTTAACGCATTTCCAAAACTCAAATTTAAATTTTAGATAAATACTAGAACTAGTAATGCTCTTGCTTTCACAACTAACTGGCCTGGATGACAAAACTGATGTCCATCTTTGCTGTAAAAAATTTCTTACAACAAGGGATTGTTCATTAAATTCCATCAACTTCAAACTAACAAGTATCCATTGTAATTTATGGCATTCTATGTGCAAAGTCTATTCTAAACCTCCACTCAAAATAAGCCAATAAGTTTTGCTACACCATCTAAAGATATTGAAAAGATAGTATGCAGGCTTGCAGTTTTGTTTCCAAACAAATGGTTTAACCGCCTTCATAGCGAGTTTTCGTTGTCAATATGAAAATAAGAAATTCAGAACTTTTCAATTATGACTCAAAAAACCAAAAACTACTCTAAGTTTGGAGAAACTAAAAACTTAGCTCCTTTTTTGAATATTAGATCAGCAAAGAATCAAAAAATTTACATTACACAATTAAGCAGGTGGACCATTAAATACTAAAGTATGTGAGAAGAAGGACAAACCCAAGCATTTATATTTATTCAGGCTTTGGAGCTTGTGATTTTGCATTTCATGAAGCCAATGATGCAGGTCTAATCCCACCACAAATTAAATCTCTATAATTACACACTGGAAAGTCCAGGACATATTCATGAAGGTGCAAATTCACAGTAGTCTCAATTCCACGTGTCAGTAGCTGGCAATAAAACAATTTACTCAAAGAAAATTATATTCCACTTTTCCAAATTTCTGCTACTAAAATCACGAGAAAAATCAATGCAATCTGTGAGCAATGTCAAATAATTCAGCTGAAATTGGTGCTCTTTCAGAATTATGCACTCAACAATGCGCATACATCAATAATTGCATCATACAAGTTGTGTGCAAACTCAGCACATGGTCTCCACAGTGTGACACACTTAATTAGGATTCAATTAATGTAATCAATTAGCATAATTAAAAATTAATCAATACTGGTTGAGAAGAGACTAATTAATGGATATTGCATTAAGCTAAAAAGTACTGGTAACATCACAACAAATCTTTCTATTAAAAAAATAAATTAACTAGCCAACTCATGATCACATAGATACTGGACGATATCTTCTGACAATAGCTACAACAATGCAACCTTTCATAAGTGTGCAAATCTGATTCTTAAATATGCTGCTGGGTGCATATATAAATTTATAGATCACAGTTTCATTCACTGGAGTCTATTTCCATAAGTTAAATGAGAGGTTTTCACTAATTAAGAAGCTACGATAGGAAAAGTTTGAAGTTTACTTAAGATTCCTTTAAGAAAGGGCCACAATGAGTACTACCAACGTAAAATACCTTTCTAGGCCATTCATCCATTCTCAACAAAGGATTTTTTCTAGAAATACATATTCCAAATCAACATATTGGTCATTGCATTGTCTGCAGAAGGAAAAAGCAGTTTTTCTTCAGGTTGTATTGTCAATCATGCAAGGGACTCGAGCTTCTGAAACTTCATCTTGTGGCAAAAGTGTGCAGCAGCAAGTCAGGAGGAGTGATAACAAAAGCATGTACAATCAGTACCGGATAGAATCACGACACCGAAGATAGTTATCACAGGACAAGCATTTGGAAAGACTGAGACCACAAGAACTCTGGAAAGGTGGAAACAAGTTCTTAGAGTTGGGGGATGAGGAAGGTAGCAACAAGTGTCAACATAATAAATCTCATTATTAACAGTCTCACAAAATATTTAATAAAAAAGAATCTAAACTAAGGAGGTAAAAACTGAATAGTTGTTACAAACTTGCTGTTATTTAGAAAAAAAGTAAGCAATATTGGTGGTGTTCTGGAATTATAAAACTATTTAAATAATACTAATACTGCAGATTGAAAGAGTGATGGTTTGCAGTTCCTGCAGCACATATAGCTCCATCTTGTGGTACTTGTTAGTGATTGCAGAAGTGTCCAGCAACCAATGCAAATTTAATGCATTACAACTATCCACCTTTAAAGAGCTGCATCATTTTGTGGTTAACAAAAAGCAATCTTTTCGAAAGCCAACTATTTTTAATACACCTGAAAAAGATGCACTGAACTTTTTTTTAAAAAGTTTACACCATTCTTAAACTTACAAAGCCAATGCTCAGAATGAACCAGACAAACCCAAATCCATTTCTTGCTTGCTCCAAAAAAACAAATTCAATTTTAGCTGAATCCAATTCAATGTCCTCACAAGAGAAAGAAAAGATCCGAACTAACAGATCAGGCATTCACCTCACCTTGAGCTTGATCTTAATCAAAAGGCCAAGTTGATGGGTCAATCTGCAGGTTACTATTACAACAAGTGACACTATCAACCTGAATCTTATAACTCAACTTCGACCTCTTCACAATCAGGTCAGCCAAAAGAAAACCTATCCTGGATTGGTAGTCAACCCAAAGTGAGAAACAACTACTTTATAAGAGGCCAGCATATTTTTAAAAATATGATGTGGGTATGACCTTTAGACTGCAAATATTTCCCCTTTTTTGAGTGATGATGTGTCTACTTCATTCACAAATCTATACCCCAACCCTGCAAATAAGCTCATGTGAAGAATAGATTTGGTGCACTCAATTACTATGCATGCACAAAAACAACCTTTTCAGCAATGAATCACTTACCATTACATCACTGAGAGCACTGGCAGCTTGTTCCTGTTTTAGATTGCCTTTTATAACATGCCACGCCAACTCGTATAAAGCTTGCTGGATATCTGTTAGGCAATTAAATTAAATCAATGTTAATAAAGGGGAGTTAATAAACTGCAACACCAAACAGTATTGTCAGAAAAACAGGAAATCAAAGAAATTAGCTATCAGCAATTAAAAAAAGATATTTGAAATTTATTCTGAAATTTTAAATCAAATTTCAATCACTAAAATATTAATACAAGTTAGCAACTAAAATAAAACTAAATTCATCCCCACAATATTTTCAGTTAGCAACCAATGTTACAATGGATGCACTGAAGTCAATCTACCTCTCTCTGATAGCCAACGTTGCAAAAGCATTGTAAAGCATGCAAATAACAGTTAGAATGCCTTCAGCATAAAGAATAAAGCTAGTATTTTCTCTAATCAATGTATAATGCACATAGGCTAGTAAGAGTGTGCAAAATTTACACCAAACACTGCACCAGCACGTTCTTGGCATCAAAACATTTCTGCCAGAACCAAATCAATGTACCAAGATCCTTCTTGCCTCGCTGGTGAACCAGTATTGCTCCAGTTCAATACAGAATATCGTTCGAGACAGGAGGGTTAATTTATACAGCACTAACTTTTCCTGGCATCATTCATCCATAAACAAAAAATGTATTATAATTTGTTCCCCTCCTGATGAGTGATAGCGTATTTCCCAACCTCGGTGTTTTGTTATGCGAAAATTTTCTCTTCTTAACCCACAGCAAACTGGAGATATGATGAACTCAAGAGGTCAATTTATTTGTGCAAACGTAAAAACACTCAAGACAGTAAAGAAAGAGAATAAAGAAAGAAAATTTAGTGTAATGGCCACTGAAAAAATAAATAAATATCTTTTTCAATGGGTCTTAGGGTCCAGAATCAAATAATAGCATGGTGACTAACACTGCTGCATGTTCGCTTCTACGCTTCCTAAATCAATGACAATCTCCTTCGTTTGTTAACATTGAGGGAGAGATTACTATCACCACATCAGTTCACGAGATTCTCTATCTCATCATTGTTTGCAATTTGACCCGTTATGGTGATTCGTCAGCAAACTTGAAAATCGAGTTTATTCTGCACAAATTGGGTTGTGGAACAATGCAAAGAAGGGGATATGTACCCATCATTTCAGCTTCAGAACATCAACGCACGAGTTCTTCAAGGCAGGATTTTGGGCCCAATTGTTTCATCGATCACCTTCCCTTCATCATAATGTCAGAGTGGGGTGTTTGCAGAGTTTAGAACTCTATTGGTAATTTAGCAATAATAAATTCATCTATAGCTGCATTGAACAATATGCTGGCAATGTCAAATGTCGTTGCATCACACATGCTGTGGAACAATCATTCCCCACAAGAGAAAGACTAATTATCGCCTTTTGACCTTTAATTCTATTACCAGCACTAAATACCATACTCAATGTCCTTCTCCTCCTGCTGCTCTCCCTTCCGGTTAGAGCTGGATGGGGAGTGGATTTGGCAATAATATTACAATTGAATGTCAGAAAGAAGTAGCTAGTCTCCTCTTACTATAACCAAGAATGCACACGTGCGGTGTGCTGAAAATGCAGGTCACGGCTTGGCTATTCTGACATGTGTATCTCACCCCAATCCCTCAAAGTCTCTCCATCAGGTGTGACTGTGGAGGTGATGGAACACACTCTTTACCACCAGCATTATGTTGTTGCAGTCTTTATTATGATGTGGAGATGCCAGCATTGAACTGGCGTAAGCACAGTAGGAAGTCTCACAACACCAGTTTAAAGTCCAGCAAGTTTATTTGGAAGTACAAGCTTCATCAGTTGACAGTGCTGCGAAAGCTTATGCCTTGTGCTACCAAATAAACTTGCTGGACTTGAACCTGGTGTTGTCAGGCTTCTTATTGTCTTTATTATCCACCGGACATATTGCATCAAGTCAAAATATATCTCACCAATAGATCCCAAACCCATGACCGCCATTACTTGGAAGGACAATGTCAGCAGGCATTTGTGAACATCATCTCTCCAAGGTGCGCAGCATCATGACCTGAATATACAGTTGCCATTCTTTCATTGTGGCTGTATCAAAATCCTGGAGACCCTTTAACAACACTGTGACAGAAACATCAACACACGGATTCAGTGGTTCAAGGAAGTCTCACACTACCAAACTTAATAATTAAAGACCTAATTGAAAGCAATACCCATATCCTACATCACATTGTCTGTAATGGTTCAAGAAGACAGCTCACTACCACCTTCTCAAGTGCAATTAGAGATCAGCAATAAATGGTGGTCTATCCAGTGACACCTACATCCCATATTTAATGCAAGACACCAGATTTATATGGTCACAATTGTGGACTGCTTAATCCTCCAAAGAGTTGGAGTTAAATTTTTACATGGATCCTCCTTCACACATGAAATACTGAAAACTGCTATTGCTGTTGTAATGTAGGAAACCTGTCAATGTTAGCAAAACTTCTGTACATGGAATACAAAGAAAACTGCAAAACATAAATTCCCCAGAGTTTTCATGGCCCTTTCACAGAGGTTATTATTGACAAAAAGCCAAAAAGGAAGAACTAAGTAAGTAAATTTATTTGTCACAAGTAGGCTTACATTAATACTGCAATGAAGTTACTGCAAGAATCCTCTAGTCGCCACATTCTGGCACTTGCTTGGGTGCACAGAGGGAGAGCTTAACATGTTCAATCCACTTAACTAGACATCTTTGGACAGTTGGAGGAAACCCATGTAGATATGGGGAGAATGTGCAAATTCCACACAGACAGTGACCCAAGCTGGGATTTGAACCGGGTCCCTGGCGTTGTAAGGCAACAGTGCTAACAACTGTGCTACCAAGAACATCCAGGGAAATTCTCAACTCAGTGGTAAAGCACCATCCTCAGTATAAAGAGGCAACACATCCCTTTCTAATTATAAATTACTGACGGAGAGAAAACAGAAAAAAAAATAGGAATTCACAATCACATGAAATCTAGAACAAAAAGAACTTTTACAAAAATAAAACAGTTTCTTAACATTTGCAAAGCTGGTAAAGAATAAGGTCTGAGAATGGTGTGCCAGAATTTCTAAGGAGCAATGGGATAAGAAATGGCATCAGGTTGCAGTTTTCTCACAAAGAGCAAGTAATTCAAGGGGCCAAAAGGAAAATATTAAAACATGTTCAAGGTTTGCCTTCAAAGCTCAGTTCAGAATTGAGTAGAATTTAAAGGCTTTACATCATCAGTTGAGTGTGAGCAAACATTTATCAACATCGGCGATTCTTGAGTGAGGACCTGGAAGTAAAAGTAACTTAATTTCTGCTAACATCACCAAGGCTATATCAGCAATCTTCCTTTGTATTCCACAAGTAGAAATTTTGCTAACATTGACAGGTTTCTTACATTACAACAGCAATAGCAGTTCATAATACTTCACTGGCTGCAAGTTATTTTGGATGCTTAAAGGTTATAAAAGCTAAATAAATGCAAGTTCTTCTTTTATGTTTAAGAAGTGTGCCCAAACATTGCAGCTCCCGAAAAAACTAAGTTTTTAATGCCTCAATTACAATGCGAAGGAAATCAATTTTCTATATATTTCTATAAAAACCATTGAAATAATAGGCATCTAATGGAAAATATTTAAAAATTCACACAATCCTGTTTTTAACAGTACTATTCACAGTCTTAAGACAAATGATTTTCAAAGAATCATCATTGAATCACAGGATCCTTTAATGCATAAAAAGACCATTTAGTCTGTTTAGCCTATATTGACAACAAACCCAGTCAGACACTATCCCTCAATAATCCCACGTATTTTACCCTGATAATCTTCTTGACACCAAGGGTCAATTTAGCAGAATTAACCCAACCCACCCATCTTTGGATTGTGGGAAGAAACTGGAGTATCTAGAGGAAACTCATGCAGACACAGGGAGAACATGCAAACTCCACAGTCACCAGAGACCGGAACTGAACCCAGGTCCTGACACTGCAAGTAAGCAGCACTAACTACGTGCCCATAAACAATTTTCCATTACTATAAAAATGATGCCAGAAATCCACAAAAGAAATTCCTACAGTCTTCATATGAATGTTAGTCAGTACTCACTGATAACTTATTTTTGTGGATAAAACAGGTAAGTGCTGGACCTGACAATTACAATAAAAATGTGTCAACACATAAAGCATAAATATATGCGGCAGCAGGGTAGCACAGTGGTTAGCACTGCTGCTTCACACCTTCAGGGGCCTGGGTTCGATTCCCGGTTCGGGTCAATGTCTCTGTGGAGTTGGCACATTCTTGTCATATCAGCGTGGGTATCCTCCAGGTGCTCCAATCTCCTCCCACAGTCCAAAAATGTGCAGGTTGGGTTGACTGGTCATGCAAAAATTGCCCCTTAGTATCCTGAGATGCACAGGTTACAAGAATTAGTGGGTAAAATACTTAGGGATATGGGAGTAGGGCCTGGGTGAGAATGTGGTTGGTGCAAACTCTATGGGCTGAATGGCCTCTTTCTGCACTGTAAGGTTTCTATGATTCAATGATTCTATAATCCTTTGCAGTCCAGCTAGTTGAAGTAATCATGCTTTTGTCAATGTTCAAATCTGCACCAAGAAAACAACTTTCCTTTCAATGGATTGAAAGCTGGAAAGGAGGGTTGACCTTCAAATCTAAACTGGAACAGACAATTAAACGAGTCAATCAATGGTCTTCAAATGGCTCAAATACTCATTCTTGCTCCTTATCCAAGTCAAAGGTTGATACTAGCCTTGTGCTGTTGAATGCTAAAAGCTGCTCATGGCGAGAACAGCATCTTGCACAGAACTTGAATGATCATCGAGTTATAAATGGCAAAGAAGGAAGGCATTCAGCTCATGTTCATGCTGGTTCTCCATACAGCAATTTAGTCACAAAATCATTTCAGTTGGAATAAGGATTCAGAGTAACGTGTTAAAATTTATCTTCTCAATATATATTCAAACTGAAGAAAACTTACCTTTAAATGTTACATCATTGTACCCTCGCTTTTCACTAAGACTGCGGCATAATTGTATACTGCAAGAGAAAAGAGATATTGGAAATTTTAGAAGAACTAGCCAGTAAAAAAAATGTAAAATCACAGTTGCGTGCATTTCCACATGCAGAATTATTTTCTAAACAGATACATACTTTTATTGATAATAATATGGCTGCTTACTTTACATATGTTATTCCATTAGCTGGGCTTATGCTTATAATTACTAGTGCAGCCAAGTTGAAATCAATATTCGTGTATTCCTTCCATTAATGACATGCACACTTGTAACAAAATAACTAAAATCTTGACAAATCTCATCGCTAATCAACAAGTTTTATAAACATTTTGTTTGGTTAGCAATCAATAAAGTGGCAGTGAGTTCCAAATATTCCAAAGCAAAGAAAATACATAAAAATTTGAATTTGCCTTAAGGTTGACTCAAGCTTCTGCTATCCACACAGTGCAATAATTGCTAACATTACATGATGCAATAATTGCCACCAGGAAATTCTTTTTTTAAATATCACTGAAAATGAGAACTATTTGCAATGCAAGACTATGGACACTGAGGAAACTAAAACTCAAGAGATTTAATCAAAGAGAAATAGTTAAGAAATCCTTTGGAGAAACAATGTGACCCAGTTCTTCTCAAACCTATGTATACTTACCTTTCTCACAAAAATATCATCTAGAATTCAGATTGGATGCCTCTCACTAATGGGAAATACTGACAAAGAAAACAATGCAATACGGCATTAAATTACAATGCAAGAGCTTGATGAATTGTGACTAGAAAACATTGCCACGAAACTCCAAATAGTGATCAAATGAAAGCAACTTTGAAACACATTATTACAGACCGAAAAGCAAGAATTGTGCAACATTATTCAGCTTCCTTAGCTAATATTTTTGAAATATGACAACTGGTTAAATGAACTGACTGTTAGGTCAGTTTTGCTTTTGTTTTGACAAAAAATAATCTGGCAGTAATAAGTTCACGTTCAACAATAAACATTCAGATCTTCTGGATAGACACCAGGTCTATAACCAAGACCTGGGAGGAATTAAATGGAAAGTTTGCATTTCTGATGGGCAACTCCTCTGGTCTCTCCATAAGTGACTCTAACACTGAATTAAAGTTCGAGACTTGAAACAGTTCTAACATACTTAACCTGGACAGTCATCCAGGTGGACAGATAAATGAGTCAAACTCTTCAGTAACAAGAGAACTAATCCCTCCACCTCAATTACCTCTAACCCCTTGATAAAACTAACCCTCCAGACCATGCATCCTCCCACAATCCCATCCCACAATCATCCAACTAACCCTACAACCCAACATGCTCCAAATTTATCTAAATGTTTGAAATGGATTCAAGTAGGAGAAACGATCGCAAGAAGATGTGGAATCAATTAAAAGGTCAAAAAAGGAATCTGTGCACGGTTTAGTTACCAAATTAATACTTTACGTTCGTCTTTTGAAGGAGAAGTAACAGCATAAGTTGCAGAAGCATTGACCATAACCATTCAAATCTCCTTCAGTACAAGGTTGATGCCAGAGGACTGGGGAATTAGAAACATCACACCCATGTTCAGAAAGATAAATCCAGAAGTTACAGGCCTTAACAGTGGGAAATCTTTTAGAAATTATATCAGACACAATTGTCACTTGGATGAGTGTGGATTAATGAGAGCCAAAAATCAGTTTGGTAAAGATAAATATAATGTTTAAATGTTGAGGGTGGCACAGTGGTTGGCACTGCTGCCTCACAGCTCCAGAGATCTGGGTTTGATTCACAGCTCGGGTCACTGTGTGAGAAATGTGCACAAGCTCCTTGTGGCTGTGCATTTCTTCCAGTGCTCCATTCTCTTCCCACAACCCAAAGAAGTGCAGGTTAGGTGCACTGGCCGTACTAACTTTCCATCTAGTGTCCCAGGATGCATAAGCTAGAGGGATTAGTAGATAAATATACAGGGTTACAGGGATAGGACCTGGGATGGGACTGTTATTGGTGGAGGATCAATGGGCCAAATGGCCTCTTTCTGCAGTCAGATTTTGATGATTTCCATGGTAACTGGCTTGACTAATAAGCTAAAGAGGGTTAATGAAGATAATGCAGTTGATGTGGCATTTGGTACGTGCCATACAACAAACAGCCTTACCACCAAAGTTGAAGCACTTGAAATAAAATGGAAAGGAAATTAGCTGACTGCAAATAAACAGAAAACATCGGTGAACGGTCGTTTATCAAACGGGGGTACAGTATTTAATGGAGTTCCCTAAGGTCCTGTTGGGGTAACTGTTTTTTGATATTTATGCACGGTTTAGATTTGATATTCAGTGAACAATTTCAAGATAACACATGGAAGCATCACAAACTGCAAGGACGACATTGTTACACTTGAATAGAACTTAGAAAGTTGAAAGGGTGGACATGTAGCAGGTTAAATTTAATACAATCTGAAGTATGAAGTGATATATTTTAGTGGGGAGAACAATATAAAACCAAGGGTACAATTCTAAAATGATACAGGAACAGAGACCTAGCATTTATGTCCACAAATCATGGAAGATGGCAGGGCAGGTTGAGGAAATAGTTAAAAATGGTATGGGATCCTGGATGTTAAAAATAGACGCGCACAGTACAAAAACGAGGAAGTTACAAAAAACCTTGAATAAACACTGTTTCAGCCTTAATTGAAACAGCGTTCAATTCTAGATACCGTACTTTCAGAAGATAGTGAAAACTTCAGAGAGGGCACAGAAGAAGTTTACAAATAAGATAAAAATCCGTCCAGGGGTTCGGCATTTCAATTGAATGGACAGATTGAAGAAGCTGCAGCAGCTCTGCTTCAAGAAGGAAGGTTGTGAGGAGAAAGTGTTTAAAAACATGAGGAGCCCAAGCAGCTGGAAGAAATGGTTTCCAATCCAAGAACAGTGAAGTACCACAAAACACCAAGTATTTTACATCTGTCTTTTGAGGGAGAAGTAACAGCATAAGTTGCAGAAGTACTGGCCATAACCATTCAAACCTCCTTCAATACATCACACCCATGTTCAGAAGGGATACAAGGATAAATCCACAAATTACAGTCCAGTCAGTTTAACCCCCTAATAGTGGGAAATCTTTCAGAAATTATATCAAACACAATTGTACTTAATAAAGGAACATGTGAAAAGATATTTTTAAAAACATTCTGTCCTATCAGTGGGACAGGACATACTCTTGCCATCACCCCTGCAGGGTAAGTTGCCCTCGGAGTCCTCAATATTGAATCTGAACCTCATCTGAGTCTCACGGCCCCAGGTCAAACATGGGCAAGGAAATCAACCCCTATCAGCTGATGAATCAGACACTATTTGAAGGAACACAGAGTGGCAAGGTACAGAAGCATACTTTGGGTGAGGAATTTGAACGTCCATCACCAACAATGGCTCGGTAGCACAAGTACAAATAGAGCTAGACTGTGTCTGCAGCTGGTAAGAACACCAATAAGCAGAAGAAACATCCTTACCAACTTGCCTGCTGCAGACGCATCAGTCCATGACAGTATCAGCAGGAATAACCTTCGCAGAATCTTTATGGAAGGAAAGATCCATCTTCACATTGCGAATACCCTCCGTTATGTTGTGTGACACTATCACCCATGCTAAATGGGATAGACTTTGAACAGATCCAGCAACTTCAACCTGGAGTTTAGTTACTAGTGGTGTACCTCAAGGATCTGTTTTGGAGCCACTGTTGTTTGTTTTTTTTATAAATGACCTGGATGAGGGTGTAGAGGGATGGGTTAGTAAATTTGCTGACGACACCAAAGTCGGAGGAGTTGTAGACGGTGAGGATAGACATTACAGTTTGCAGAGGGACATAGACAAGTTGCAGAGCTGGGCCGAAAAGTGGCAAATGGAGTTTAATGTGGAAAAGCATGAGGTGATTCACTTTGGTAAGAGTGTGCAGAATATAGGGCTAACGGTAGGACTCTTAGTAGTGTAGATGAGTAGAGAGATATCGGTGTACAGGTGCATAGATCTCTGAAAGTTGGTACTCAAGTTAATAAGGTTGTTAAAAAAGCGTACAGTGTGTTAGCATTTATTGGTAGAGGGATTGAATTTCAGATCCAAGATGTTATGTTGCAATTGTACAAAACTCTGGTGCGGGCACACTTGGAGTAGTGTGTACAGTTTTGGTCGCCACATTATAAGAAAGATATGGAGGCATTGGAAAGGGTGCAAAGGAGGTTTACTAGGATGTTGCCTGGTATGATGGGTAGGTCTTATGAGGAAAGGCTAAAGGACTTGATGTTATTTTCATGAGAGAGAAGACTAAGAGGTAACATAATTGAGACATATAAGATGATCAGAGGGTTAGATAGGGTGGATAATGAGAGCCTTCTTCCTCAGATGGAGATGGATAGCATGAGGGGACATAGCTTTAAATTAAGGGGTGGTAGTTATAAGACAGATGCTAGAGGTAGGTTCTTTACTCAGAGGGTAGTAAGAGCGTGGAACGCCCTGCCTGCAGCAGTTGTGGACTTGTCAAATTTAAGGGCGTTCAAATAGGCAGTGGATAGGCATATGGATAGCATTGGAATAGTTTAGGATAGAGAGTCATAAAATTGGTTACATTGGTTGGCGCAATATCGAGGGCCGAAGGGCCTGTACTGCGCTGTGGTGTTCTATGTTCTAGCAACTAAAGACTGGGTATCCCTGAGGCACAGTGCACCATCAGCAACAGAATTGTACTTGACCACAATCTGTAATCTCATGACCCAGCAAATCCCTCACTCCAGTATTACCACCAAGTCAGGCAACCAACCCTGGTTCAGACAGGCCATGCCAGCAGCAAAACTAGACACAACTGAAAATGAAATGTCAATCTGATGAAGCTACAACACATGGCTAATTGCATGTCAAACAACATGAGTAGTAAGTAAGAGAAATAGCTAGCAATTCCACAACCAACAAACCTAAGGCATTCACAACAGTCTTTGACTATAATTGTTGAGCGGATGATCCATCTGAGCCTCCTCCAGAGATCCTGAGCATCACGGATCTCAACCTTCTGCCAATTCAATTCTCTCCCACAGGAAAGCACTGGAGACTGCAAAAGCTGTGGAGCATTCTGGCAGTAGTATCAAAGACTTGCATTTGAGACCTCGCTGTGCTCCATGACAAGCTGCTCCCGTACAGCTACAACGGGCATTTACTGAATGTAAAAAGTTGCTAAGGTATGACCTGTATACAAAAAACAAAGTAAATCCAACCCAGTTAACTTATGTCTCTATTGATGATTGAGAATACACCAAAAAGTGATGGAAGGGTTATCCACAGAATGAACAAGCAGCACATGCTTAGCAATAACCTGCTCACTCACTCAGTTTAGATTCCAAAAAGCACTCAATTCCTGACCTATTACAGTCTTGATTCAAACATGGACAAAAGAACTGGATTCTAGAGGTGAGGCTAGAATGACTTCATGTGACATCCATATCACATTAAAAAGCCCTTGCAATGGTAAGGTGCGCATGCACGTGTGTGTGATGTTCACCAATGACTGCACAATGTTCAGTACAATTTGTGACTCCTCAAATGCTGAAACAGTCCATGCACAAATACAGCAAAGCCTGGACAATATCCAGGCTTGAACTGACAAGTGGCAAGTCACATTTGCGCCACACAATGATCATCATCCCTTAACATTCAATGGTGTTAACACTGTTGAGTCCAGGTTACCACTTACCAAGTAGATCTGATAGCACAGAATGTGCTATACTCAGGGATTGTAATGGCCATGTCTAGGAAATTACATGAGATGATTCTGTCAGCCTGACTGTTTCAAACTGCTATTTGACTGGCCTCAGGTAGAAAACCCAACTGTGGCAGGCCTCAAATATAAGTGAGGACTTGAGAGTTAACCAAACTGGGTGCATCTAGAATGCAGCAACTAGCCCCACCAGTTTTATTCTGTTCCTTTCTTTAAGTTTGACACACTCAGTGCCTTGGTTAACAGTGAGAATTCAACGATCACAGTGATGTGGGAGCAGAGTCACTTTTTTTTTCCTAAAATGGCTCATTAATGAAGCAATTAGGTTTTTACAACAATCCATGGTCACTTGTTCAGTTCCAGATTTTTATTTTCAGATTTCCTTTATATGAATTCAAAATCTCAAACGGCCAAAACCACTATATTTATCATACACTTCAGATGATCACGGATGCAAGTACAACCAAGTATGAGAAAATATCTTGTGTCAGGGCTCAAACAAGTCAGTAACATACAGACTATAAAAGCACTGAACAAGTGCCAAAATTCAAACAAAAGGATAAAAAAGTGTTGATTGGCATGGCTTACCATGAAGAAAACTACAAGCTCCCCAAGTAATTAAAAGTGTGAACATATTCCTTTTGTTTGTGGAGAACTAGTCCCATGTATGAATGGACGTCACTTCTAGTAAGCAGAAACGAGCCACTTCGCCGATCAATATCGATATTAGAATTCATATAACTCCATTCGCTATAAGATTGGCCTTGAAAGTGATCTCATCAATCGCATACAGCCATTTGCTCACTTAGCAGAGTGCATCAGAGTATTTTGTGGGACAATTGCTGTCCTGATAGAATCGCTGTTCACTGTTATGATTTAAACTCGTAAATTGGTAAAAAGCCAAAGCACCTCCACTGCAACTTAAGAATTTGAACAGATTGAGCAAGTCATTTCACACTGCTACTATACAGAGGCTTTGACTCAACTGGTATTTTCCACCATCATGATGCTGCAGTTAGTCCAACAAGATGCTGTTCCTATCATACGATTGAACAATATTGTCAATGAATTTTAGTCGTAGTGACTTGCCAGATTGGTAGATCCCAACAATTGGCTGATCATATCAAACAGCATGTTCCTTCCATTCATAATAGGCAGAGTACAGACTGTACAAAATTACTGCACCAGGAAAAGGCATTTCCATCAACACATTGGAGAAGCAATGACAATGAATGTGCTTTTCAATTGTTCAGCTTAACCAACTCTGATACTCCTTATGGTTACTCATGAAAGAAAGTAAAACAGACTTCAGCAAAATAGCAAGTTGAAAGCAACACACTCAAATATGTCAGAATGAAGTGTCAGTGTTGCTGTATTTGATACCTACAGGAATAATCTATGAAGACATGTTTGAAAGAATCAAAAGTTGACACAATTTAAGAACTCAGCTAAAGTTTTCAACAAGGTCCAACACCCAGATAAGTTTTTGAATAAATCTCTGGTGCAAGTCATTTATCAAACTGAAAACTGCACTGCACTGAATATACGGTCTAAATTGTATTGAAATAACAATTGCATCCAAAGACCAAGGGGTTTTCATATTGTACCTAATTTTTAACTGCTTAGATTTTCCCAAATGTATCACAGACTCAAATAAGCTATAGTATGAGACTGTAAAAGTAAGACTGATGGATTCAAGGCTTCAAGTCCAAAGATGTGGTGGTTCAGTGCACTGGGCAAGCTAAATTCTCTCTCAGTAGAAGGGGAGAGTGTGATGACCAGGGGATTTTCACAGTAACTTCACAGCAGTGTTAAAACACTAATAAATAAATTTTAAATAATTCAAGTTCAAGAACAAGAAACATGGCTTTAAATCTCAAAACACAAAAAGATAAGCTTTGCTTTAATTTTGTTCATTTCTACTTCAAACAATAGCTGAAACAACTTTAACATGAAGATAATATTAATGACTGCACAGCAAAGGTACTGTTATTATATACATAAATATTTATTACACATAACATATTTATGACACAGAAGGTGCCCATTTAGACCTTGTGAGTCGATGCTCGTTCTTCTTGGAGCAAAGCAGTTAATCTCCTCCAGTCCATCCCCATAGGCGCACAAGTTCAAATAGAGCCATTTTCCTGTTACAATCATTGACTGAAGTCAATTTCTATCATCTGCACAGGCAACGAGTTCAAGATTATCACCAGAGTGTAAAAAAAGTCATTTGTCATATTCTTTCTGCATCTCTTGCTCACCTTGTACCATCAGCTAATGGTAACAGCTTTTCCTTGTCTACCTTGTCAAAACCCACCATAATCTTGCATACCTCTAGAAACTCTCCCTTCTGTCTCTTATGCTCCAAGGAGAATACCAACAGCTTTATAGCTGAGATCCCTCATTTCGGAAACCATTTTGGTAAACCTCCTCTACACGCTCTTAAAGGCCCCTCTTTCCCAAAGAGTGATGAACAGAACTAAACACAAGACTCCAAGGCTGACAAGGCCTGAAGTTTATGGTTTAGTATAAGTTCTCACCTTTTGCACTTGAAATCTCTACTTATAAATAGAATTATGGAATATAGAAACCCTACAGTGAGGATGAAGGCCATTCGGCACATCGAGTCTAAAATGTTAGGAATCCACTCAGGTCCTATCCCATCAACTCCACACATTTGCACCGCTAATCCCTTCCATTGACACATCCCGGGACACTAAGGGACAACTTGGCATGACCAATCAACTTAACATGCACATCTTTGGACTATGGGAGGAAACAAGAGCACCCAGAGGGAACCCACACAAACACAAGGAGAATATGCAAACTCCACCCAGACAAGCTGGAATCGAACTTGGATCCCTGGAGCTGAGAGACTGTAATGCTAACCACTGTGCCACCATGTCACCTTATTAAGCCAGGATTCCCTATGCTTTGCTAACTACTCTCAAACGTCCAGCCACTTTCAAAGATTTCTCTGCATGTGCATCCCAAGGTCCCAAGGTAAAAATATAAGTCTATTTTGCCTTTCCTTACTCCTTGAATTAAAATGCATCACCTTACATTCTCTGTGCTCAATTCCATTTACCACTTCCTTGTCCATCCTTCTAGCTGATGTTCTGTTGCAATTGATTCACACCAACCTACAGTTCGCCACTCCTTGAAGTTTGTTTTCTTTGGAAAATTTAGAAGTTTTATTCTGCATTTCACGACTCAATCCAAGGCATTTATCTGTCTAAAAAAACTCTGATCACTGGCCAATAGGAAACACCACCACATATGATCCTCCAGTCTGAAAAACAACCACTAACTATAATTCATTGTTTGCTGCCCTTGAGCCTTTCTTTGAAATTGAAGTTGGTATTGACTCTCCTCTTCAATGAGCTACAATTCTGTTAGCCAGCCTTTCAAGTAGTGCTTGGTCAAAATTTCCTAAAAATCCATATAAATATCATTAATCAACATATATTGATACTTCCTCAAAAAATTAATTATATGGCATAAGCATGATCCACCTTTTACATGTCCATGTTGACTATGTTTAATAACTTAAGCCTCTCCAAGTCAAGGTTATTGTTCCTAAAACCTTCTCACCACTTACATTAAACTGGCTCATAGTTGCTAGGACTGTCTTTATACCCTTCTTAGAACAACATTTAAAGTTTTAAATTTATTAGTATCACAGGTAAGCTGAAATTAATACTGCAATCAAGTTACTGTGAAAATCTCTGAGTACCATACTCCAACACTTATTCGAGTACACTCAGAGAGAATTTAGCATGGTCAATGCATCTAACCAGCGTATCTTTTGGTCTGTGGGACGAAACCAAAGCATACAGAGGAAAGCCACGCAGATTGAGGGAGAATGTGCAAACTTCACACTGTGCCATTATAAATAATGGTGTAATTTACCATTTGCCATTCCTCTGGCACCATCCCACAACATTGGCACAATGACACAGCTGTGAGCACTACTGCCTCTCAGTACCAGGGACCCAGGTTCAATGCCGATCTCGGGTCACTGCTCGAGCGGAGTTTGCACTTTCTCCCTCTGGTGCTCCGGTTTCCTCCCACAGTCCAGAGATGTGACAATTAGGTTGATTGGCCATGCTAATTAGGGGGATTAGCAGGGCAAATGTGTGGAATTGTAGGGAATAGCGCCTGGGTGGAATCATGATCAGTAGAGACTTGATGGGCTCAATGGCCTTCTTCTGTGCTGTGGGGGTTGGTTGATAGCCAGGAAAGTTTTAAAGATTATACCAAGTTCTTCCTCATCTCCACTCCCAATTCCTTAAGCAACCTGCAATACAAGCCATCTGTAACAAGAAATTTGTCCGGTCTAAGCACAGACAGCCTTTCACGTGCCTTCATGTCTTTATTTTTACCTCATCGATTAGCTCTGCCACCTTTATTCCTACTAATGTTTGTCAGATTCCACCTCCTTCGGGAACACTAATATAAAGTATTAAAGTATTTTAGCCCTGTGACTCTTAGCATAAACCATCCTCTTTGTCTTTCATAAGACCAAAGCTACTTCCTAATATTTGTCAGTTAGGGGAGGCTGTGGTCTAATGGTATTATCTAGACTATGAATTCAGAAAATCAGTTAACATTCTGGGAACAGGTTCAAATCCTGCCACAGTGGATGGTAGAATTTGAAAGCGATAAAAGATATCTGGAATTAATATCGACTGATGACCATGAAACTAATGCTCTTAGTTAGAAAAACCCATCTAGTTCACTCAAGCCCTGAAGGGAAGGAAATCTGCTGTCCTTAGCAGGTCTAGCCTATATGTGATTCCAAAGCCACAGCAATGTGGCTGACTCTCAAATGCTCTCCAAGGGCAATTAGGGATGGCAATAAATGCTGGCCAACCAACAATGCCCATATCCCACGAAGGAACAAATATATAAAGAGGAGACTGGCTAGAGTGAATGTTGGACCCTTGGACGAAAGGGGGGGATTTAGCAATAGGCAACAAGGAAATGGCAGCGGCTTTAAACAAGTTTTTTGTGTCAGTGTTTATGGGGGAGTACACAAATAGTTTGCCAGATATTAAAGATAGAAGTATGGTAGGAGATGAGGTCCTTGATGCGATTACAGTCACTAGAGACGTAGTGCTTGATAGACTAACAGGACTGAAGGTAGTTAAGTCCTCAGGACCGGATGGAACACATCCCAGGATCCTGAAAGAAATGGCAGAGATGATAGCAGATGCCTTAATAATTATTTATCAAAATATGCTGGACTCTGGGGAAGTGCTAGAAAATTGGAAAACAGCTAATGTTACGCTGCTGTTTTAAAAGGTAGCAGACAAAACGCAGCAGACAAAAGGCTGGGAATTATAGGCTGGTTCGCCTGTAGTCAGAAAAATGCTTGAATCCATCACCAAAGAAGAAATAGCGAGGCACCTAGAACAGAATGGTTTGATCAAGCAGACGCAGCACAGGTTCGTTAAGGGGAAATCATGTTTGACGAATTTATTGGATTTCTATGAGATGTGACTCGTGTGGTAGATAGAGGGGAACCGGTGGATGTGGTGTTTTTAGATTTCCAGAAGGCATTTGATAAGGTGCTTCACAAAAGTTTGCTGCAAAAGGTTAGAGTGCAAGGAGTTGGGGGTAAGGTATTAGCGTGGATAGAGGATTGGTTGTCTAAAAGAAGCAGGGAGTAGGAATCAATAGGTGCTATTCTAGTTGACAGCTGGTGACTAGTGGAGTGCCCCAGGGATAGGTGCTGGGGGGGCCTCAACTATTTACCATATATATAGATGATCTGGAGGAAGGGGCTGAGTGTAGGGGAATGAAATTTGCTGATGACACGAAGATGAGTGGAAAAGCAAATTGCATGGAGGGTGTGGAAAGTCTGCAGAGAGATCTGGATAGGCTGAGTGAGTGGGCGAGGACCTGGCAATAGAGTATAATGTTAGCAAAGTGTTATCCACTTTGGTAGAAATAATAGTAGGAGGGATTATTATTTAAAATATGCTACAGTGCAGAGGGATCTGAGGGTCCTTGCGCACGAATCATGAAAACTCAGTCTGCAGATGCAGCAGGTGATCAAGAAGGCGAATGGAATGTTGGCCTTTATAGCGAGGGGGTTAGAATATAAAATTGGGAGATTTTGTTGCAACTGTACAGCGTGCTGGTGAGGCCGCAGCTGGAGTACTGTGTGCAGTTTTGGTCACCACATTTGCGGAAGCATATATTGGCCTTGGAGGGGTGCAAAGAAGGTTCGCTAGGCTGATACTGGAGATGAGGGGGTGAGCCTATGAGGAGAGATTGAGTAGACTAGGTTAGTAATTGTTGCAGTTTAGAAGGCTGGGGAAGGATCTTATAGAGACATGTAGGATAATGAAGGGGATGGATAGGGTAGAGTTGAAGAGATTCTTCCCGCTTAGAAAGGACTAGAGGGCACGGGGGGGACGGGGTTTAGATCGGAGTTGAGGAGGAATTTCTTCACTGAAAGGGTGGTGAATCTCTGTTGAAGTGGTGGAGGCTACCTCACTGAATATATTTAGGTCACAGTAGATAGGTTTCTGATAGACAAGAGAATTAAGGGTTATGGGGAGAAAGCAGGAAAATGGAACTGATCTACTTCAGATCAGCCATGATCCTTTTGAATGGCAGGGCAGACTCGAGGGGCTAGTGGCCTACTCTTGCTCCTATTTCTTATATTCTTAACAAAAAAAATCATTTTTGCATTCTTTTTCACGTTAACTGCTATTCTGTCTTCGTCAGTGTTTTTTTTCCTCTTCACTTCCCTCCTCAACCTATTATATTTGATTTGGTACTCACTTGAAGAACTTACCTCGCACGCATCAGCCACCTTTTGAGTCATATTTTACATCACACTTACCATCTAAGGAGTTCTGGTTTTGGTTGCCCTACTTTGTGCCCTTGTTGGGACATACCCAACCTGTAAATGAAGTGTCTCCACCCTTAAGATAATCCAATGTTGTACAGTTTTTCCTGTCAATTGACTGGCTTGGTGACAATGTTTAGCACTGCTGCCTGACAGCACCAGAGTTTGATTCTAGCTTTGTGACTGTTCATGTAGAGTTTGCATGTTCTCCTCATGTCAGTGCGAGTTTCCTCCAGGTGCTCCAGTTTTCTCCCCTCATCCAAAAATGTGCAGATTAGGTGGACTGGCCATGCTAAATTGCCTCTTAGTGTCACAAAAAAAAGTGGAGGATAGAGGGATTAGTGGGATAAATACATCAAGTTACAGAGGTAGGACTTGGCTAAAATGCTCTGTTGGGAGTGTCGGTGCATACTTGGCGAGCCAAAAGAATCCCTACAGTGCAGAAGGATACCAATGATCTTGGGTTCAATTTTTCCCTGACTCGATTGTTCCTTGCCTTCTGTGTAGTATTCTAAACCTTGGGATATGATATGAACTCACAACTAAGTGCACTTGGTTCACCTGGCCACCCCATTCCTCGCACCATATCTTACAATGTCTATTTTCCAGTTGAACCAAGAATATACTGATCAAGGAAGTTTTCCTGAACATATTTCAGAAATTCATCCCCCTCCTTACTTTTTAAACATTACCCCATTAATATTTTGAGTAATTAAAGTTTGCCACTTTATTGCTCTTGTCTAGCTTGGGTAATTAAAGTTTGCCACTTCATAGCTCTTGTCCATCTCTGTGATTTTCCTGCAGATTTGCTTGTCTAGCTATCTCTCTTACACTATTTTAAAGCAGGCAGAATACCCTTGTAGCATGATCGCATTCTTTTTGTCTCTGAACTCAGAACACGTGAATTCTGTCCTTGCCCAAGGACGTTCCCACTTTCAAACACTACAATGTCGTCCCTGGTCAGTTCTGTAACTTCAAATCCCTTTTTCCTTTTGCTACATTTTCTGAACACTTTTTACCCTTCAATCTTAACTGCTCAGTTCTTGCCATTTTTAAGAAATACTTCCATAATTATCACATCATTAGATTCCCAAATAGCTGTTTGTGCTTAGAGCTCACCAACCTTATTCACCACACTCCATGCATTTACAGAGTACATTATAAACTGTCTTCAGATTCCTTGCAGACATTCTTCATTCACTTCTATCAAACTTGGAACTACTCCTTTTCTATCCTGTCCAACATTCTCATCTTATGTATCTTATTCTTTTTTTCCTACTTGTTTATGTTGGTGTCCATCCTCTATTAACTTAGTTCAAACCCTTCCAATCTTCTATAACATGACTGGTCCCAATCTTGTTGGAAGTACAGCCTGTGCCTTTTAAATGTCTGCCATCTGTCCAGAACTTGTATGAACACCCAAAGACTCTGATGCCCTCCCTCCTGCACCTTCCTTCAAGTATATCTTTACTTCTATTCTAATGAGGATTTTAACTAGAAATCTACCACTGTTGATTTATGAAAGGAAAACATAAACTTAAAAGACATGGCTTATCAAAAATATAAATGAAAATTTGCTCCCGCAGTACTCGTGATACATGAATTTTGCATCAGGACTGAGCAGTTGTTTATTTTAATAAATTGTACCAAAGGTCATGCAAGTTTCAAGTTATTTTTCCGGCATTTTTTGTAAGACTGTTTCCAGCAGGCTAAACATCATATCCTGGCTGATTGCTGCTACAGAAATAAAGCATTAAAACAATTCAATTGTGGAGAAGATATTCAGATTTTTAAAATGCAAAAATGATGAGCAATGTGTATAATATCAATGGATTATCCTCCAATCCTAATCTTGCTGACTGAAAGCAGATTCAACCTTGCACAGGCTGAGAGGAATCAATTTCAATTGAAATATCAGCTTGCCTTATGAGACAAGAATTATATGAACAAATTATCCTATTTTGAACTTGCCACAGTTTCTCTGTTGAACTTTTGAATAACGTAAGGCAACAAAAATTATGTTTAAAGATGGAAGCAAGTGCATGTAGGGTATTCAGTGTGCAATCACTTGTGTTCTGGTTTGGGGAGATAACAAATCCAGGAGAAAAAAGATAACTGCAGGAAAAATTGTTTCTGACACACACAACTCATGTATTTCAGAAAGATAAAACAGCAACCAATGTTTATATTTGACTTTTCCAGCAGGAAAGGAGGCCTACCTTCATGTCATACATCAGAAAACTTGCATTCAACAAGATGTCAGAAAATACTTAATAGACGCAAGAGTGTGATTTCATTGGCATTCAATTGAATAAAAAAGCATTTTTCCCATTTTGAAAAATGAGCACCAGGAGTAAAAATTACTCACCAAGTTGCACTTGCTTCCCATCATTACTCAGAGATATCATCAAAAAGCTACAGCAAATTCAACAGAAGGCAATTTCTTTTGAGAGTTAATTTTGGTACTATAAGACAAGCTGATACTGGTATTGAAGTTAAGCTGTATACAGACACTTAGTCATCAAAATTTTGACTAGATGATAATCCAACAATGGCATAAACATGCCAATTTGTAATTAAATGCACGTGAACCATCTGCAAAACTGATAACTGATAGCTACAGTACGTAAATTCAGAACATAACATTTGAAATACTACTGAAAGACTCAAGCAAAAGATTCTGCATTATTAAATATCACAACAAACAAATATTTCAATTTTGGTGACAATTTTATAAACAAATACACATATTCTCATGTAGTTTAAAGTGAGAGGGGAGCGAGACAAAAGGGTCCAGAGAGGCAATTTTTTCACAGAGCGTGGCGGGCATCTGGAACAAGCTGCCAGAGGTAGTAGAGGCAAGTACAATTTTGTCATTTAAAAAGCATTTAGACATTGCATTGTTAAGATAGATATAAAGGGATATGAGCCAAGCGCAGGCAACTGGGACTAGCTTAGGGGTTTAAAAAAATGGTGGTATGGACAAGTTGAACCGAAGAGCCTGTTTCAATGCATAAATCTCTGACTTTATGAGTTTTAATTGCAATCCTCATCTTAAAAAATTGGTTGATTTGACTCATTTAACGTCCATACTGTGAAGGAGGAAAAGTACTTAACAGACACTGAATTTGCTGTTTTCCCATCTAAGATATACAAATCAATCCAATATATAAATGCATCCAGTAAAACAAACGTTTATCCAACTATTATGTTTGACAACTTTAATTCATTAAGTGAAAATACAATTTATCACATTTAAAACTCTTATGCCTGGTTATAAGAAATCATCCATTTAACTGAGTTTATCTCTTTGGACATTTGGACAACAGAAGGGAAAAAGAACATTTCACAGGAATGAGCAGTCAGTTAGGTGGAGAGGTTGGAGAAACTGGGATTTTTTATTTATTCATCCATCAGATGTGCATGTGCTGGCTCAGGGAAGATTTACTGCCAATCGACAACTGCCCGAGAAGATGGTTGTGAGCCAACTATTGATTACAAACAAATGGCTGATCAAGCAACAATTACAGGCTTTGAGGAGAAAACAACTGCAATTGTGTACACAGTTTTAGTCTCCATATTTAAGGAAGGATATACTTGCATTAGAGGTGGTACAGCAAAGGTTCACTTGATTGGTCTCTGGGATGAGGGGGTTGTCTTATGCTGTCAGATCAAGTAAATTGGGTCTACATCTGTGAACTTTAAAAGAATGAGGAGCGATTTCAATGAAACGTACAAATTGTGAAGATACTTGAGAGGGTAGATATTACAATGTTGTTTCCCCTGGCTGAGGAATCAAGAACACAGGATCACAGTCTTCAAAAATGTAGCCAATCATTTAGGACTGGGATGTAATGTGGAGAAATTTCTTCACTCAGGTGGTTGTCAATTTTTGGAACTCTGTAATCCAGAGGGTTGTGGATGATCCATCATTGAATATCATTAAGGCTGGGGCAGAGAGACATTTGGTCTCTCAGGGAACCAAGGGATATGGAGAGAGGGCAGCAAAGAGTAGTAGAAGCCAAGGATAAGCCATGATCATATTGAGTGATGGAGCAAGCTGAACACGTTATGCTTTCGACTTCTGTTTGCAGTTCTTATTCTTAATTTCTTATTTCAGACGGCAGTTAAGAATCAACTACATTGTTGTAGATCTGAAAGAATGCAAAGGTCAAATCCAATAAGATCAATAGATTTCCTTCGCTAAAGAACGCTAGTGAACCATATTTTTTAATACAACCATCCAGTAGTTCTCGAGTCACCCTGACATTTGTTTTCTAATTCGAGATTAACTTAATTCATTGAATTTAAATCATGCAGCTGCCATGGTGGAATTTAAACTCGCAGCTTTGAATCAGTCCAGGTACTTAGATTACTAGTCCAATAACATAACCATTCAACTCTGTACTTTTGAAACAGAGTGTTAATGAGGACGAAATAGATTTATGTTTTTACAAAGAGTACATATGAAGAAACTATTTTCTCCGCCATGAAACCGAAAGTCACTGATTTAAAGTAATTGGAAACTTAAAGAGAGGTGAAATTAGGAGTATTTTTCCTCAAAAGGAGGGTTATGATTTGGAATACATCACCGGAAGGGTCATTATATATGATTATATACATACACATTTATGAAAAGGTATCTCACTTATTATAAAAGTAAAAATGTAATTACTAGAATGCATAGATATCATGACAGCCTTATTTTGTAAAAGGTCAAATCTCCTGTTCTTAACAGAGCCAAACTAGCTTTAATGCTCCTCTTTGTCTAAGCCCTAAACTCTTAACTTTCTCTAATTTCTCTCCTAACTTCCCCCATGCCCTCTCTGAATTTATCTTGTCCACGAGACCAATCTCCTGCTCCCTCAATTCTATACCGACTAAACTGATCACCGAACCTCCTTACTAGGTCTCTATTTTAGCCAATGTTGTGAATAGGTGCTGTCCTCAGATGTTTTCCCTGCCTTCTTTAAATCTGACATCACCTTTCCACTTAAAAGAAAACCTTGATTTCTCCATCCTTACACACTATCATCCTGTCTCCAATCTCTCTTTCCTTAAGCATGTTGTCACCTCCCAAGTCCTTTCCCATATTTCCAAGAATCAATGTGGTGTCACATTTGATCCTGAGGCAAGCTTCCAACTCACGTGTCATCTCTGATACTATTTTCATGTCTGTTACATCACTCGACTTTTCCAGAAAAGATGAGCTGAGATAGAGGTACTTTCATCCATGCCTTTATTATCGCTAACCTCGATACCCCAACAATATATTGCTTCAATATATTCCCATATTCAATAATCCATAAACTTGAGGTCACCCAAAACTTTTCTGCCCATGTCTTAATGTGCAGCAAATCCCATTACCCTAGGTCAAGCAATGTTTTGATTTTAAAATTCACACCTTGTCTTCAAATCTCTCAATAGTCTTGCCCCTTTCCATCTCTGTAAGCTCCTCCAACCCAGTGACAAGATATCTGTGCTAATCTAATTCTTTCCCTAACATAATTGTTCCACTATTGGTGGCCATGTCTTCAGATCTCCAGGCTTCAAAATCTGAAATTCCCTCCCAACACCAGACCACTTCATTTGGCTCCTTTAAGACACTGTTAAAAATGCATCTATTTGACCAAGCTTCGTGCTTTTGACCTAACATTGCCTAATGCGTTTGTGTGATATTCTGTTTCATAATACTCTTGTGAAGCACCTTGGGATGTTTTATCACATTAAAGGCAGTGCATAAGTTGGTAGTGATATAACCACAACCATAGCATAAGCTTTCTTGTGGAAAATTGACATGCATCTTATTTGTTTTCTTAATGGTCTGAAGAAAACACTAATTGAAGTAAAATTCTATTCGGCAGCATTCCAAACTTGAAGTTTTCAATAATATTACACAGAAACCTAATTGTTGTAACGATGCTACCAATACTTCATCAGATTGTATTGACTATTTTTTAAAAACAGTTCATTCAAAGATTCTCTTGTATGACAAATGAAACTTCAGAATACTTCTGCTTCAGTTTCTGATCTGATGAAGTACAGTATTTAATAGTTTTAGAGCAAGGATTTTATAAATGTTTCATAATTGTTCAACTACAAAATAAACAAATTGAGAGGTAAAATGTAAGTAATCCAATTACACTGTAACCAAGACAGGATGTAAAGAGCTGTTGCTTTGCTACAATAGTGCAGTTAGTATAACCAGCCTGAATGCAGCAAAACAATCCCAACTTGCTGGAGGAAGAAATCTTGCTTATACTTCTCTGAAATCAGTTTGGGCTCTGTCATCCACTTACACTGTGCAGGTTTGGGTGCATAACATAAATTTTAGCAGGATTTGCTGGCCTTGGAGAGAGTCTAGAGGAGATTCACAAGAACGATCCCAGGAATGAAAGGTCTGACTTATGAGGAACAATTGAAAGTTTGGGTCTATACTCAATTGGGTTTAGATGGATGAGAGGTGGAGGGATCTAATTGAAACTTACAGAACACTATGAGGCCTAGATGGAGTGGACGTGGAGAGGATGTTTCCACTAACGGGAGAGACTAGAACTAGAGGGTACAACCTTAGAGTGAAAGGATGCTGCTTTAAATCTAAAACAAGGTGGCATTTCTTCAGCCAAAGGGTGGTGAATCTGTGAAACTCACTGCCAGAGAGGGCCGTATAGGCCAGGTCATACAGTGTTTTTAACAGATAGCTTCTTCTTCAATAAAGGGATTAAGGATTACGGGGAAAAGGCAAGAGAATGGGGATGAGAATTGTATTAACCATAAATGAATAGCGGAACGGACTGAAAGGGCCAAATGGCCTAATTCTGTTCCTATATTTTATAATGTTGAGATTTGAAATTGGGCAGTTTAATACATTTCAATATAATCACAATACTGCTTTGTTAAATATGACAATCTGCTGCAAAATAATTTAACACCAATCACTACTTTTCCTTGACGAATTGATCATGAGCTGAACTGCAGGAGAGACGTTGTACTGTCACTTTCAACCTAAATTTAGACTCCACTGTGATGACAAAGAACGACAAATAGTAGTTCTATTAAAAAAAAACGAAATATTAGAAGTCTATTTACTATTCAAAATAACACATTTGTCTGGTGACTTTCCAGCAAAAATGGGGGGGGGGGGCAGCTTACAATCAAGCTGTGGTAAAAGGGTCACAATATTTCAGACGAGAAAAAGTCAAGTTTGCTAGGAAACCTTTTCTGGATTAAAAAATTAGGCCGCCGACTAAAACGGCACCACGTTTTTGACATGATGTAAAATTACACAAAGCTCACACACACACACACACACACACGGGGCTACGCGGGCCGATCGGCTTCCACACGCGCCCTGCTCATAAAAATATAAATATTCCAGCACCGAGCGCACCGCTCGTGGGGACTCTCTCTTTTATTTTTCCCCGTCGCGCCAGAACTTACAAGTCGGACTTGCCCCCTTTCTCCCAGTTCTTCAACCAGTCGCCATTGAACACCATCACCGCCATCTTAGCTGCACACCATTCTGCACTGAGAGCCCGGATGTGTCGCCCGGTGAGCCGCTGGGGTTCAGAGGTCAATGCTGCCCGCTGCATGCCGGGAGGCCGAGGGTAAGCCCATTGTTGTTGTTGTTAGTGATGGGGAAAGAACATGGTCAGGTGCTACTAAGTAGATGGCAATGCCTTAACCACTTGCGCGTCGTAAAGCCCACCTATCAAGGCGTGTGCTAACCTTCTCTCCTTTCATACGGAACCAGCAGCGTTGGGAGATGCCCGCAGATGTAGAGATGCCGGCGTCGGACTGGGCTAAACACAGTAGGAAGTCTGACAACATCAGTTTAAGTCCAACCGAAGACCATAGGGTCGAAAGCTTGTGAGTTTACTATCAAATAAATCGGTTGGATTTAAACCTGCTGTTGTCAGACTTCTTACTAGATGTCCACAGGCCAGCAGCAGTGTTGTCTACTTTTTTTCTGAATTGATTTATTAGGTGTCACAAGTAGGCTTACATTCACACTGCATTGAAGCGACTGTGAAAATCCTCGAGTCACAGGGCTTTTACCTGTTTGGGGTACGGTGAGGAAGACGGCCAATGCACCGAACCAGCGTCTCTTTCGGACTGCGGGAGAAAACCGGAGCACCGGGAGGAAACCCACACACGAACGGGGGAGCGTGCAGACTCCCACACAGACAATCACCCAAGCCAGGAATCGAAACCCAATTCCTGGCACTGTGAGGCAGCAATGTTGACCACTCAGCCCACAGGATTGGGCCTCCAGAGCCTCTTGCACTTGAAGATCAATCACTTGTGTGCAATCCTGTGAAAAAGTTACCTGCACATTTAAAAACAAAATATTTGTTTTTGTTTTATTCGATGCTTTTTTTTTTACTAAATGTAAAAATATTGAAAACGGAGGGGCAAAGAGTAAAAGGCTATTCAGCTTTTAGCCAAGCATAATCCAACTGGGCAATTTGCTTTTCAGTTGGTGTCGGAAAACAGTGACTGTGTGGAGTTTGCACATTCTCCCGAATCTGTGAGTTTCCTATGAGTGCTCTGGTTTCCTCCCACAGTCTGAAAGAATGCTGGTTGGGTGCATTGGCCATGCTAAATTTTCACAGTAACTTCATTGCAATGGCAATGTAAGCCTGATTGTGACATTAATAAACTTTAAAAGGGGAGAATGTACAGACTCCTCACAGACAGTGACCCAAGCCGAGAATCGAACTTGGGTCCCTGGTGCTGGGAGGCAGCAATGCGAACTGTGCCTCCCTAAGATTTGAAAATAGAAGGGGGGAAAGGGTGGGAAGTAAAATGCTGGCTGTTGGCCAAGCATAATCCAATTGGGCAATAAGTCTTTTTCCTCAGATAAAGGCACAATACTGAGGATACTAGAATCTGAAACAAAAACAGAAAATGCTGGAAAAACTCAACTGATCTGACAGTGTCTTTGGGGAGAAAATAGCATCACTGATTCAAGACTGAATGACTCTTGGCTCTATTCTCTCCACAAATGATGTCAGACCTGCTGATATTTTGCTTTCCTGTTGGTGTAAGGAGACAGTTACATATATATATATATTAAATATAATATGTATATATAAATATATATATTAATCACAGTTGACAACTTTAGTCAGCAGCAAAACTGCAGTATGTTTTTCAGTTCTCCAGGCTTTGTTAAGACGGGTGCAGTTTGGGATCCTGCAAAAAGAGATAATCCTGTATTTAACTGCATCATTTCAAAGGTATTCTCTTTTTGGGAAAAGAAGTAAGTCAGCACATTTCAAGGTGAATCAGACTAATTTCTCAGGGGAGTTTCTGTATTTGCCCAACTTTTGCTGTATGTGAGAGATGAGGTTATCAAGGTCTGATAAATTTGAAATAAAAATAAAAATGCTGGATAAACTCAGCAGGCCTGGTAGCATTTCTGGAGAGAGAAACAGAGCTCACATTTGAAGCCCACATGGCCCTTTAACAGAATTCTATAGAATTATTAGAAGAGTTATTGTAAAAGGGAGTTTAGAATGACTCGGGCTGAAAGACTAACATATTAGAGTGAATAGATGATAGAAAAGTCACAAAGTGCCTGGAATATAGTTTACAAAGGTGAGGTTAGTCGAGAAGGTCAAGGCAAATGGGATACAAGGACAGGTAGCTAGATGGATAAGCAACTGGCTTGGTAATAGGAGACAGAGAGTAATAGTGGAAGGGTGTTTCTCTAGCTGGAGGTCGGTCACTAGTGGTGTGCCGCAGGGCTCGGTACTGGGACCTCTTCTATTTGTAATATATATAAATGACTTGGAAGAGGGAGTAAGTGGAGTGATCAGCAAGTTTGCAGACGATACAAAGATGGCTGGACTTGCGGATAGTGAGGAGCATTGTCAGGCGATGCAGCAGGACATAGATAGGCTGGTAGCTTGGGCAGACAGATGGCAGATGGAATTCAATCCTGATAAATGTGAGGTGATGCATTTCGGGAGAAAGAATGTAGGGGGGAGGTATATGATAAAGGGTAGACCTATTAAGAGTATAGAAACGCAGAGGGACCTGGGGGTGCAGGTGAACAAGTCTCTGAAGGTGGCAGAGCAAGTGGAGAAGGTTGTGAAGAAAGCATATAGTATGCTAGCCTTTATAGGAAGGGGTATAGAGTACAAGAGCTGGCCTTTAATGTTGCAGTTGTATAAAACGCTGGTTAGACCTCATTTGGAATACTGTGTCCAGTTCTGGTCGCCTTACTACCGGAAGGACGTGGAGACTCTGGAAAGAGTGCAGAGGAGGTTTACCAGGATGCTGCCTGGTATGGAAGGTCTGAGTTACGAGGAGAGATTAGGCAAATTGAGACTGTTTTCTTTAGAAAGATGCAGACTTAGAGGAGATCTGATAGAGGTGTACAAGATTTTGAAGGGGATAGATAGAGTAAACAGGGCTAAGCTTTTTCCTAGGATGGACTCAAATAGCACGAGGGATCATGGGCTTAGGGTGAGGGGGGTAAGGTATAATTTGGATGCTAGAGGGAGTTTTTTCACACAGAGGGTGGTGGGGTATGGAATGCGCTGCCAAGTAAAGTGGTGGAGGCAGATACTCTGGAGTTATTTAAGAAATACTTAGATGGGCACATGAACAGAATGGGAATGGAGGGGTATAGAAAACTGATTTAAAATAGGGATCATGAGTCTTGGGAATCCCTGGGAAGTGTGTAAATAGATGATGATATTGATGTACTTGTTTTTATCCTACAGGTCTTTGGTCCACCTTGTTGTCTAACGAGGGGCATACACGCGATGGGTCGTGAGAGGGCTGCTCTTGGACCTTTTTCGAGAGTATCCTACTGCTTCACATTGTTAGTGTATGCTTGACCTGGACCATCTGATGGGCAACACGACAGCTCAGTGACTATCGCTGTGCTGTGCAGATACATGGATTTGGGCCTGTGTCTGTGGGAGTTTGCGCATTCTCCCCGTGCTTGCGTGGGTTTTCTCCAGGAGCTCCGGTTTCCTCCCACATCCCAAAGATGTGCTCTTAGGCTAATTGGCAAAACAAATTCTCCCTAAATTGTCTCAAATTTGGTTTTTAAAGATAAATTTTTAAATTTTGTTTTTTTTTTGAAGGGCCTGTTTCCCGTGCTGTTTTGTTCTTTGTTCTTTATTTGCATAGAGACACATATAACCAATGTTAGAGAATTTAGTAAGAAGTCTCACAAAAGCAGGTTAAAGTCCAACAGATTTATTTGGTATCATGAACTTTTGGAGCACTGCTCCTTCATCAGGTGAGTCCATCACTCATCTGATGAAAGAGCAGCGCTCTGAAAGCTCGTGATACTAAATAAACCTGCTGGACTTTAACCTAGTGTTGTGAGACATCTTACTGTACCCGCCCCAGTCCAATGTCAGCATGTCCACATCATTAGAGAATTTAGACATGTATTTTTCAATTTTCTGTGTTAAAAGTGTATACCTTGGTCAATAGCACCTCTAAGGCATGATGCAATGTAGTCAAGTAAAAAGATCCACGTTCCTCAGAACAATGCAGCTACTGAGTGAAAGGAAAATCAATTCTTATTGGCGTCTCTAAATGATTCTAATGAACAGAATATTCACTTCCCAAACAAAAACAGAATAATCTGGAAAATCTTAGCAGGTCTGACAGCATCTATGGAGAGAGAATAGAGCCAACACTTCGAGTTCAGAGGACCCTCGACAGTCCTGACAAAGGATCATTTAGTCTGGCAGCATCTGTGAAGAAACACATTTAGCGTCACGTATTAAGCTTCATTTCACTAAATTACAGCTTAGCTAACATAAAGACAGTATGTCATGAAGACAGTACTCTGGTTAAAGATGTTTCTTTATTTTCAAACTCTGGTTAAAAGTACATGGGAGAGAAATCTGCTGTTCATCCAGTATTTTTTTGTTTTTATTTCCAATTTCCAGCATTGGCAGCATTTTGCTCTTATAAAGGTGAACTTTGTATGAAGAAACTTACAGAAATCATATTTTGGGACAAAATTAACAGTCACCTTGACAAATGTGAGTTAATTAATGAAAGGCAGCATGAATTTCTTAAGAAAAAAATCATGTTTAAGTAAACTGGACGAAAGAGCTAAATTCTAGAGGTGAGAATGACAACCTTTGACATCAAGGCTGCATTCAACCGATGTGGCATCAAGGAGCCCTAGCAAAACTGAAATCATTGGGTATCGGGAGAAAACTCTTTGCTGCTTGAAGTCATACCTGGTACATAGGAACATAGTTGTGATTGTGGAGGATCAGTCATCTCAGCTCCAGGACATCTCTACAGGAGCCCCTCAGTGTAGTGTCCTAAGCCCAATAATCTTCAACTGCTTCATCAATGACCTTCTCTCCATCACATGGCTGAAGTGGGGATGTCTATCGATAATTGCACCATGTTCAGCACCATTCATGATTTCTCAGATACTAAAACAGTCGACATTCTAATGCAATAAGATGTGGACAATATTCAGGCTTGGACTGACAAGTTGCAAGTAACATTCATGCCACACAAATGCCAGACAATGACTATCATCATAAGAGACTCTTTAACCACACCTCTTGACATTTGATAGTGTTATCATCATTGAATCCCCCATTGTCAACATCCTTGGGGTTACCATTGACCAGATACTCAACTGAACTCACCAACCAAACACAGTGGTTACAAGATCAGGTCAGAGGCTAAAAATACTGAGGCAAGTAACTCACTTCCTGACTCCTCAGAACCTATCCACCATCTACAAGGCACAAGTTAAGAATGTGATGGAATATTCCCCACTTACTTGAATGGGTGCAGCTCCAGCAATACTCAAGCAGCTTGACACAATCCAGGACAAAGCAGTCTGCTTAATTGGCACCACATCCACTCCCTCCACACCAACACTCAATAGCTGCAGTATGTACTATCTACAAGATGCACTGCAGCAATACACCAAAGATCCTGAGACTTCACCTTCCATACTCACGACCACTTCCATCTTAAAGGACGAGGGAATACCACTATGTGGAAGTTCCCTTCCAAGCTACTCTCCATCCTGACTTGGAAATACATTGCAATTCCTTCACAGTCACATTCAAAATCCTGGAATTCCCTCCCCAGTGGCATTATAGGTCAACCCACAGAACATGGATTGCAGTAATTAAAGAAGACAGCTCACTATCATCTTCTTAAGGGCAACTAGTGATAGGCAATAAATGTTGGCCAGTAGCGATGCCCATGGTGTACGAATGAATGAAAAAAAATCTTGCTGGAATTTATTTGAAGAAGTAACAAAGAGGGTGATGAGGACAATGCTATGAATGTGTACATTGATCCAAAAAGTGTTTGGTACAGTGCCACACAATAGTTTTGTGGGCAAAGTTGAAGCTTATGAAATAAAAGTAATAGTAGCAACATTGGTACAAAATTGGATGAGCAAAAGGAACAAAGTGTAGTGGTTAATGGATGTTTTCAGTGCTGGAGGAAGGTTTACAGTGGAGATCCCCAGAGGTCAATGCTGGTCTCTTGCTTTCCCTGATCTATATTGTTTATTTTATTTGTTTGTGTCTCAAGTGGGCTTACCTTCACAGAAGATCCCCTAATCACCATACTCCTGTGTTTGTTTGGGTATACTGAGAGAGAATTTAGCATGACAAATGCACCTAACCAGCATGTCTTTCAAACTATTGGAGGAAACCAGAGCACCCAGAAGAGACACATGCAGACACAGAGGGAATGTGCAGACTCTGCACGTACAGTGACCCAAGCCATGATCGAACCCAGATCCCTGGCACTATGAGGCAGCAGCGCTAATCACTGTGCCAATGTGCACAATTCCAAATTTTGCATATGATACAAGTCCTGGAAGAATTTTGGATTTAGGAGGATAATGTCGAGTTTCAAAAGAACATGGACAAGTTAATGAAATTGGCTGACTAATGCAGATGAAGTTCAGTGCAGAGAAGTGTGAAGTGATTGGAGAAACAATGTAAAATACAGGGTACGACTCCAAAATGGGTGCAGAAGCATACAGGTCTGTGTATAAGTGTGCATAAGTCACTAAAGGTGACAGGACATGTTGAGAGAGCAGTAAATACAATGTGCAGTATTCTGGGCTCTCTTAATAGGGGCATGAAGTAGAAATATGTCGAACTTGTGTAAGTCATCAGTTGGCCTCAGCTAGAGCATTGTGTCCAGTACTGGACATCGTTCATTAGGAAGGGTATGATGACATCAGAGATCATGCAGAGAAAACTCATGATAATGATTCCCGGAATGAGGAATTCAGTTGGAAAATAGATTGGAGAAGTTAGGACAATTTTCCTTAGGGAAAGGAAGACTGAGAGAAGATTTGACAGAGCTATTCAAAATCATGAGATGACATGAAGATGCCAGCCTTTGATGAAGGTGGGCGCAGTAAGAAGTCTCACAATACCAAGTTAAAGTCCAACAGATTTATTTGGAATCATGAGTACTGCTTCTTCATCAAGTGAGTGGAGAGGTCTGGATAAAGTAGACAGGGAGAAACTGTTCACAATTGTGAAAGGATCATGAACATGAGGGCAGAGATTTAACGTCATTCAGAAAAACGCAAAAGTGATATGAGGAAAAGAGTGTGCTGAAATACACTCTGCTTGCCTGGATGAGTGCAGTTTCAGCACTCAAGAAGCTTGACACCATTCAGGACAAACAAACAGCATGATTGACACTACATCCACAAACGTCCACTCCCTCCACTTCAAATGCACAGGAGTGTGTATCATCTATACATATGCACTGTAGGATCCTACTAAAGCTTCGTAGACTGCACGTACCAAATGCACAACCAGTACCATCCAGAACTACCAGGGGAGTAGACATGTAGAATTGAATCCATAAGTTGCAGCAAGAGGCCATTCTATCCATGCAAATCTTCACCAACTGTCTGAAAAAACACCCCATCCAGGCCCTCCCATCTGCCCTCTCCCTGTAACCTCACACATTTACCATGACTAGTCCTAGACACCTAACCTGCACATCTTTGGATACCGAGGGACTACTTAGCAAGACTAATCCCTTAACTTGCACACCTTTGAACACGAAGAAGCAATTTAGCATGGTCAATCTACCAAGCCTGCATATCTTTGGACTGTAGGAGGAAACCAAAGCACCACTTAGAAATTCTCCTCCAAGTCACTCACCACCCTAACTTGAAAATATATCACCATTCATTCACTGTCACTGGGTCAAAATCCTAGAATTTGTTCCCATCAGAACTATAGGTGTACTGACATCACATGGATTGCAGCAGTTCAAAAAGGAAGCTCACTATTAACATCTGAAAGGCAATTAGGGATGGGACAATAAATATTGCTTTAGCCAGCACATCCATTTATTGAGTTTTAAAAACATAAAGCCCTTGTGGTTGATATGCAGAGTGAATAATGTAGGAGAGGTCTCAAAACAGAGGTTTCTGTCTTTCCCTACCCTTTTAAAGGTATAAACCTTGCAATGGTGTTGTGGTAATGTCACTGAACTAGTAATTCAGGAACACAGGGTTCAAATCCTACCATGATTACTGATAAATTTAAATTCAATTAATGAAATCTAGAATTGAATGTAGTCTCAGTCATGATGGTTTTGAAACTATCATCAATTGTAGTTAAAACAGATGTTCACGACCTTTTAGGGAAGGAAATCTGCCATCTTTCCTTGGACTCGGTTACATGTGATTTTAGACCATGTCAATACTATTGACTCTTATCTGCCCTCTGAAGTGGCTCAGCAAGCCAACAATTGCATTGAATCACAACAGACCACATGCTTTACAAAGTCCCAGACATCAATATTATCATCCCTGTTTTTGTCTTGTCCCACTGTCAGAGGTGGCTACGCAGTGGTATATAATCAGAAAGGAATTGCTTTGGCAGCAGTCCTCCACATTGACTCTGGATCTCATGATGTCTTATGACCAAGGAAACTTGCTGATCAACTCAACAAACACGTAGCAAACCTGAATGATGAAATGATAAAAAAAGTTTTAATTTTTCATGGGGTATGGACATTGCTGGCTAGGCTAACATTTGTTGCCCATCCCTGTTTACTCTTAAAAAAGTGACGTTGAACTGGCTTTTTGAACCTCTGCACTCTATGTGCTTTAGGTACACCCAAGGTGTTATTAGCAAGGAAGTTCCAGGATTTTGAGCCAGCAACAATGAAAGAATGGTAATATAGTTCCAAGTCATAATAGTGTGCCACTTGGAAGGAGCTTGCATGTGTCCCCATACATCTGTTTCCTTTGTCATTTTAGATGCTTGATGACACAAGTGGGAAGGTGATGTCTAAGATAAGTTGCTGCAGTGCATCTTGTAGATGTCATGTGCAATGATAGTGGACACGGTGAATGTTCAAGTTGGTGGATCTGAAACAATCAACATGCCTGCTTTGATCTGGATGGTTCAAGCTTATTGAGTGTTGTTGAAACTGCACGCGTCTAGGCAAGTGAAGAGTATTCCATCACACTCTTGACTTTTGCCTTGTGGACAGCTTTCAGAATTTAAGGAAGTAAGTTACTTATCACTGAATTCCCAGCCTCTGAACTGCTCTTGTAGCCACAGTATTTTTTGAATAGCCCAGTTCAGTTTCTGGTGAATAGTAACCTCCAAAATGTTGATAGTGTGGGATTCAGCCATGGTAATGCCATGGAGGAGTGATGGTTATATGGTCATTGCCTCGCACTTGTGCGGAGTAAATATTATTTGCATTGATCAATCCAAGCCTGAATGTTGTCAGATCTGGCTGCATATTCACATCAATTGGTTTTGTGTCTGAAGAGTCACAGATTGTGCTGAATATTGTGCAATCATCAGCAAACATTCCCACTTCTGACCTTATGATGGAGGGAAGGTCATTGATGAAGCAGCTTAAGATGGTTTGGCCTGTTAAACACCATGAAGGACGGTAATGTCCAGGACTGAGATGATTGACTTCCAATAATCACAACATGTGGTTATACTCAGTATATTTTCAACCAATGGAGAGTTGTCACACTGATTTCCATTGTCCCCAGTTTTGCTCAGGCTTCATGTTGCTGTATTTGTCAAATGCTGCTGTGATGGAAAAGGCAGTCATCCTCACTTCACTTCGTCAGTTCATCACCTTTGTCCATTGTCCAGTATTGGAGTAAGGTCAGGAGTTCAGCAGCTCTGGCAGAATGATGACTTTAAGGTGATGGAAAGGAGTAAAAAAAAATGGAATGCCAGAGTGGCACAGTAGGGACCAGGGTTCTGGCCTTGGGTGAATGTGAGTTCAAAGTTTATATATTTTCCCCGTGTCCGTGCCAGTTTCTTCCAGGTGCTTAAGTTTCCTCCCACAGTCTAAAGATGTGCAGGTTAGGTGGATTAGCCTTGTTAATTGCCCTTTAGTGTCCTAAAATGTGTAGGTTACATGGATTAGCCATGGTAAAAGCGTGGGGTTATAGGGATAAGCAGGGGTGGTGGGGGGAGAGAGCTGTTGAATGGACTTCATTTCAGCAGGCGCCGTCTGAGTCTGTCTTGTAAAAAGCTCAGATAATGAGTTCCAGCTAGGCAGACCACTGCCTGTTATCAAGGGAACTCATACTCAACAAGCCCACAGGGGGATCAATCAGTGATTCCCCATAGCCAATCTGGATTTTATAACACCCTTGCTCCCCAACCCCCCTCCCCTCGAGTCCGAGGGTTCCCCTTTCTCCCATGATGATGGACCCTTCTCTGTCTCCTTGCCCATGGCCTCATCATTATCATTTGTAGGATCTGGTCGGGGGGTGGGGGCTGTAACAGATAGGTAAATATCTCTTCTGCAAAGAACATCAACAAGCCACTATAGGGGGCTCGGCCTTGGTGGCAATCTCTTACTAGGTGTCTACTGCCTCTGAGTCCAGGTCCAAGCCAGAATCCATTGTTTTTAGAGGGCAGAGTGGGAGGTGGGTGAGGTGTAGTTGGGTGTTGTGGTTGAGGTTACTCAGAAGATGGAGTCAGGCCTCGTCATGGGGGCAATCAAGTCAAGAGTGACAGTTGGTCAGATCAGTAGTTTGGTTGGAGATTGAGGCAGTGGTCAGGGGATCAGGGGGTATTTCGGTCTGGTCAGGGGAGTTGAATGAGTCAGGGTATTGGTCAGGGGATCAGGGACATAATCGATGTGCTGTAGGGTAGTCACATTCAAGAAAGAAATCAGGTAGGTCAGTATGAGTGATTGACAGGATCAGTTTTGTAACTATCCAGATGTTAAAGCAGGATTTTTCTATCTAACATTTCTGGAAACCAGAAAATCTAGGTCATTATCCTTGTACAAATATCTCTCTCTTCAGCAGCACTGTCACACTCAATCTGTCTCACTTTCCAATCACTTTGCATTTACATCTGTAACACTTTCAATGCCCTCCATCATTTTGGCAATTTCTAATTTCTTGGGTCTAAGCATCTCCTCTTCACCATGGTTACAATCAGTTCCTAGGTAAGATTCTCCAAATGTGTTAACCCGAGTGGGATTCTTCAATTTATTCCCAAAAGGTTATGCCCCAGTGAGGAGGATGAACTGGCTTCCTTTCTTTATTCAACTCCCTCTGCTGGTTGCAACAAGATGAATCTAAAAAGGATCCCATTTTTTTCCCAGTCCCAATATTTCTGTTTAAAAATGAACCAATTTTACCAGGCTTTTTCAATTTAAGGCAAGAAAATGAAGTTTTTTTATTAGTAGGCTTACATCCATACTGCAATGAAGTTACTATGAAAGTTCCCAAGTAGCCACACTCCAGCGCCTCTTTGACAGCAAATTTAGCATGGTCAATGCACCTAACGTGTACATCTTTGGATTGTGGGAGGAAACCGGAGAACCCAGAGGAATCCCATGCAGACGCAGGGAGAATATGCAAACTCCACACGGATAGTGACCCAAGCTGGGAATCAAACAAGGGTCTCTGGCGCTGCGAGGCAGCAGTGCTACCCACTGTGCCACTGTGTAAATGGTAAAACACATGAAATATATTGATACTGTGAGAATTGAATCCAAAATAAATAAATGAGAAAAGGTAAATGAAACAATCCTTTACTCATGAGAAGTTGACGTTTGAGGGTTGCAGCTGTTGTATTCAGGATTCCACTAGTGTTGAATTCAGCAGATGAGATTATAGTGTTCTACGTGTGTAGCAAAGAAAGTTCCCTGTTTCAACTTCATTGTTTCTGTTTTAGCGGCAGTCTTTACTGACTTGGCTTACTTCATTGAACTGAGTGTGAAATATGGAGATATACCTGTAAAAATGGTCAAGTAAAGTCTTGTGATTGGAGTCAGAGAGCTGAGTAGAACAGTCCCATTGTAATTCAATCTGAACTTGTTGTGTATACTATTGTTATTGTTGGCAATAAAGATTTTGTTGATTGAACTCACATTGAGTTGCCCTCAATCTGTTACCTTGCTGATAAGGCAAAACTTGGAAGTTGCTGGAAACCATATAGTGTCCAGGTAGAGGGGAGGGAGACTTGAGCATTGAGAATACGATGAAGTAGGAAGTAAGGCACATTTACTTAATAAAATGGCTACAATTGGAAAAAATCAAGCCGTTTGACCCCAAAGTAGATTTCTGGGAACAGTATACAGAAAAGCTGCATTACTTCTTTGTGGTGAATGAAAAAACAGCTGGTAAGAAATGAAAGGTTATTTTGCTTCCAGTTTGTGGCCCACAAACAATAACATTACTAGATGCTCCAGATTTTATGTCTCTTGACCAGATTATGGAGCTGTCAAAAATAATTTTAACCCCTGTCTCTCAATCAATTTCATATGGCAATCCAAGAATCAATCTCAGACTGAGGGGACTGGCAGAACGCTCTGAGTTTGACCCAGCATTAAGAACAATGGTAGGGGACGTAATAATCTGTGGTATAAAAAGTCTAATCATACAAAAGAAGTTCAAAAATTGCTGGACAAACTCAGCAGGTCTGACAGCATCTGTGGGGAGAGAACAGAGCTAATATTTTGAGTCAGGGTGACCCTGACAAAGAGTCATCCAGACTCAAGAAGCTGGCTCTATTCTTTTTCCACAGACGCAGTCAGACCTGCTTAGATTTTCTAGTATTTCATTTCTTAATTCAGATTCCAGCATCCGCAGTATTTTGCCTTTAAACAAAAGAAGTTACTGTCTAAGACTAAAATAATTCAAAAAAACTGTGAAGTTGGCCCAGGTGACTGAATGCATGGAGCAGGGCATAAATGAGTCACAAGATTTGCAAGGCGTGTTACAAGAGAAATCACTTATGTTGGAAATGGCTGTGGTGCAAAACAGCTCAGAAGTGGGCACAACTGTGCAACAGATAAAGTACAAAATTGAGGACTGAAATATTTTCAAAGTGGGGAACAACACTCTCCCTCAATGCAAGAATTGTGTGCAATAAAAAAAATCATTTAAAAGCATGATGCAGAGTGAAGCAGCCAGTGCAATCAGGACAAAAAAATACAGTGACCATAAGTTTAACTCCCTTAAAGGAATTAGGTGAGGATTCTGACAAGGAATCTAAGTCTTTCACCATAAACCAGGTCCAGTTCAGCAAAGTGAAAAGATAACTTGCTGGCAAATGTGAAGCATTCAAAATGCGAGTCGCTAATAGAGGGGCAATGGCCACAGTGATAAAGAAACAGGCATTTTGTTATCTTCAAAAGTGCTCTGACCATTAAGATTAAGTGAGACAGGTGCCGTTTTGACCACATGTACCAGAGAGAGATTGCAGCTTTTAGATGCAGCAACAGTAACAATGACATATCAGAATCAGACAGCGAAGCTGCCAGTCTTGGTAATCAGGAGTCACAGACCTTGTTTAGTAGAGCATAATTGGTTGAAGCAAATTCAGCTAAACTGGCTGGAAATATTAAACCTGACGAATGGAGGTTTTCAGGAGCCACTGCATAAATATTCTGAGATGAATTAGGATGTACATAGGGAGCTAAAATCTAAGTGGATCAGGAAGCAACACCTGAATTTTTTCAGGCACATCTGGTGCATTATGCCCATCATCAGATATTTGAACTCAAGTTCAGGAAGCTGGAAGACTTAGATATCATAAGCCCATACAATTCTCTGTATAGGCTGTACCCATCGTCTCCATTATGAACCCGGATTGAACAGTAAGAATTTGCAGGGATTACAAACTAACTATCAATAGAGGAAGACAGATAGACAGGTATGCAACACCCAGACATGGACATCTCAACACAAAACCAGCAGGAGGTTTAAAACATACTAAATTACACTTGAGTCATGCTAATCGGCAGCTGGAGTTGGATGAGGACTTGCAGAAATTGGTGACAAAGGTTTGTATCAGGATAGAAGGTTGCCTTTTGGAATCTCATCCGCTTGTGCCGTTTTCAAGTGTACAATGGAGAGTCTCTGACAAGACATCCCCAATGTAGTGATATATCTGGATGATGTATTAATCACTAGTTCCTCGGTCAAAGAACACAGATTGAATTTAGAAGAAGTATTGAGACTATTTAAGGAAGCTGGTGTTAGGCTGAAATGGGAGAAATGTATAGTTCCAGCAGAAGTAGTCTTTAGGGTTTAGGATTAATTCGAAAGGACTACATCACTTGGAAAACAAGATAAAAGCTATCAAGGAAGTTTCACAGCCAAAAAATGTATCAAGGCTGAAATCATTTCTGGGCATAGTGAACCATGATGGCATTTAAAAAAAAATATTTTTACCATTTTACCAACTGTGTAAAAAAAAAACACCAAAGATGGAAATGGGGAGAAGAACAGAAAGAAGCCTTCATGAATTTTAACAGATTTTGCAGTTGTCTGCCTTATTGGTGCAACATTCACTTGATAATAACCTGCAATGTTTCACCATATGGTGTGGGAGATGTATTGATGGAGTGGAAAGGCCTTTTGCCTTTGCTTCCAGAACATTGTCCAACTTGGAGAGGAAATACTCCCAAATAGACAAGGGAAGCTTGATGGGTCATTTTTGCAGCCAAAAGGTTTCATCAGTATATTTGTGGTCAATATTTTATAGTAGCTTCAGAACACAAGCCATGTTCTGAAGCTATCATTGAAGAAAAGCTCAGGCCTCTAATTGTCTTCACAGGGGTGGAGCCCTTTTGTCAGCAGCATAGGTTGGAACAGAGATATCATATGCAGAAGCACTTAAACATTTACCTTTGCCACAAACAGTAGCATCACCACCGGTTCCGTAAGAGATGACGAGATGATACTGGTACTGCTTCAGATAGAGACCTTGACAGTCTTAGCTAAACACATGGATTATCGGGGGGGGGGGGGGGGGGGGGGGGGGGGAGAGAGAGAGAGAGAGAGAGAGAGAGAGGTGGTGGTGGTGGTGGTGGTGGTGTGCTAAATGTCAACTAAGTGTGCTTGTGGTTGGAGTCATGGAGCTGAGTAGAAAAGTTGTAATGTAATTCAGTTTGACCCTGTTATATGTAGAATCCTAGAAAGCCTGCAGCACAGTAAGAGGCCATCTGTCCCATTGAGTCTGTACCAACCGCAATCCTATCCAGGCCCTTCCCCCATATCCCTACATTTATCCCTCCTTTTATCCACTAATCCCTATAACCTACACATCTCAGGACACGAAGGGGCAATTTTAGCATGGCCAATCAAACTAACCCACACATCTTTGGACTGTGAGGAAACCAGAGCACCTGAAGGAAACCCACGCAGACATGAGGAGAATGTGCAAGCTCCACACAGACAATGACCCAAGACAGGAATTGAACCCAGGTCCCTGGAGCTGCAAAGCAGCAGTGTTAACCACTGTGCTACTCTGCTGCCTGATATTATTCTTATTGTTGACAATAAAGCTGTTTTTGATTCAACCCACTTCGAGCCACCTACTGGCACAGTGGTTAGCACTACTGCCTCACAGCACCAGGGGCCCAATTCGATTCCCGGCTTGGCCCACTGTCGGTGTGTTGTTTGCACATTCTTCCTGTGCTGCTCTGGTTTCCTCCCAGTCCAAACGTATGCAGATTAGGTAAACTGGTTGTGCCAAATCTCCCTCAGTGTACCTAACATGTGCTGGAGTGTGGTGACTAGGGGATTTTCACAGTAACTACAGTGTTAACATCAGCCTACTTGTGACTAATAAATAAACTTTCGCTATTACACACACGTTCTGACATCCCAGCTTTCTCTCTCTCTACACACACATATTTTTCAAATTACTTTTACCTCAGTTTTTTTTTTCCTGGCATCAACAAATCTATCTGGACAGTGCACACACTTTGACACAGTTTCATGTTCTCACACTGGACTGGAAATTTCGTTAATCTTCCTTTCAATTTCCACCCTTGTCTCACCTTCACATGGTCCATCTTGAGTTCTTCCCTTTTCTCCTTCAAATTCCCTGTCTCTATTTCGGGGGATAGGTGAGTAACAAGTGGTCATTGTAAGCCCACTGACTCCCAAGGCTAACTTGATTACACTGCAGCACACTCTGTTTCCCGCAAGGATTCCATTCCATTCTCCCAGTTTCTCCAGTTTTGTTGCATTGTTCTGATAGTGCAATCTTTCACACTGAAAATTCCAGTGTATCTTCATTTTTCCTGAAACAAGAATTCCTATAGGACCCTCGACAATGTTGTCATTTCTTACACGTCTGTTCCCATTCCTTCCCTTCCTCTCAGAACAATGATTTTCCTTGTCCTCCTCACCTTTCACCCCATTCGTGCCACCAGCCTCCACGCTCAATGGATTATCAAAGAACAAAGAACAAAACAGCATGGGAAAAGGCCCTTCGGCCCAATGAGCCCACGTCACCACCCCGATGTTCCCACCTGTACCCGTGATCCCTGTCTATGTTTATAGATCTATGAATTAAAAACCAAATTTGAGACAATTTAGGGAGAATTTGTTTTGCCAATTAACCTAAGAGCACATCTTTGGGATGTGGGAGGAAACCGGAGCACCCAGAGAAAACCCATGCAAGCACTGGGAGAATGCGCAAACTCCCACAGACACAGGCTCAAGTCCATGTATCTGCACAGCACAGTGATAGTCACTAAGCTGTAGTGTTGCCCGTCCAATGGTCCAGGTCAAGCGTACACTAACGACGTGAAGCACTAGGATACTCTCAAAAAAAAATCCTCCCACAACCCATCACATGTATGCCCCTTGTTAGACAACAAGGTGGACCAAAGAACCTGTGGGATAAAAACAAGTACATCAATATCATCATCTATTTACACACTTCCCAGGGACTCCCAAGGCTCATGATCCCTATTTTAAATCAGTTTTCTATACCCCTCCATTTGACGATGTCGTCCATGTCTATAATCTGGCATGTCTTGCAGAGGTTGCTGTGGCAGGGTTGTGTGGTATTGTGGTCATGGACAACATCATCAAACGTGAGGATACCATTCACCAGGTACACAGTACGTACTCTTGCAACTCGGCCAACGTTGTCTACCTAATACGTTGCAAGAAAGGATGTCCCAAAGCATGGTACATTGGGGAGGCCATGCAGACACTACGACAGCGGATGAATGAACATCGCTCAACAATCACCAGGCAAAACAGTTCCCTTCCTGTGGGCGAACACTTCAGCAGTCATGGGCATTTGGCTTCCGACCTGCGGGTAAATGTTCTTCAAGGGGGCCTTCGGGACACACGACAGCGCAGAGTCGCTGAGCAGAGACTGATAGCCAAGTTCCGCACATATGAGGACGGTCTTAATAGGGATCTTGGCTTCATGACACACTATCTGTAACCCCCGTAACTTGCCTGGGTTAGCAAAAAACCTCACTTACTGTGCTGTCTGGAGAAAATACACAATTCTCTAACCAATGCTCAGATTCCCTTCACACACATTGTTAGCCACTTTAACACTTGAATAGCAGGTTAGATGTAAGGATTCGCATTCTAATCAGCAATCTGTAACTGTCTGTGTTGGTATGAGTGCTATTGCAGACCAGAACACTGCATTTGCCTGACGAAGGCACATAGTGTCGAAAGCTCGCGAATTTACTATCAAATAAATTGGTTGGATTTAAAATTGGTGTTGTGAAACTTTACTGAGTTTACTCTATCTATACCCCTCATAATCTTGTACACCTCTATTAGATCTCCTCTAAGTCTACATCTTTCTAAGGAAAACAGTCCCAATTTGCCTAACCTCTCCTCGTAACTCAGAGCTTCCATACCAGGCAGCATCCGGGTAAACCTCCTCTGCACTCTTTTCAGACTCTCCACGTCCTCTGTCACTTGCATTACATCCAGTGTGATCACCAACATTCAGCGTTTCAAAAGGGCAGTTCCTTCAGTGACCTTCTGGTCCTGAAGTATCCCTGAAACTCTTTCCACAGCATCTTTCAATTAGAAGATGGGAGCTACAAAACCCGATCATTTACTTTCTATCACCTCACCATTCAAGACTCCATGTCTTCTTACAGTTTAAACAGAAATTTGCTTGTACTTCTTTCATTTTGGTATCTTGTATTTGGTTCTCAAAATGTGGTCTCCTCTAGATTGGAGATTGGGTGTCTGCTTTGTGGGAAACCTTCAATTCCAAGCTTCCATAGAATTTATAGAATCCCTATCATCCAGGAAAAGGCCATTCTGCAATGAATCTCTGGAAGAGCATCCCACCCATGCTCTACCTTCTGGCCTATGAATTTACCATGGCTAATCCACATAACCTGCATATCTTTAGACTTTGGGAGGAAATGGAAATACTGGAGGAAACCCACACAGAAATGGGGAGGATATGTGTCACTGCCTCAGAGCTCTCAACTAGAATTGCTTGTCCTGTGAGCCCATTGGTAACTACAGATTACACCCACTGACCTCCCTATTCCCTGTCACAGAACCCCTGCTTCGCTGTTTTCAAATATTGAATTTAACAATTTCAGACTATATTTTCTATGCATTTCCCCTTACCCCTCCACTATGCCCCACCTATTGTTTCCATTTTTCATTTAGTTTTTCCCTTTGCTGTTGTTTTGGAACAATGGTTGAACCTCATTCTACCATCAACACCATCTCTCTTGTTTCTTTCATTGTCCCATTAACAATCTCTTTGGTCTTGCATTACCAACTCTTCTGTCATTTAATCTCCACCCTTCTTTCAAACCTTTCTTTTTCCATCCTACCCCACCCCTTTCCATTGTTAAAAACCTATTCCAATTTCTAACTTTTCCCGAGTCTGATGAGAGGTCATCAATGTTATGTATTAACTTTATTTTTCTCTCTGCATGTTTGACTTGCTGAGTATTTCCAGCATCTCAGTGCCACACTGTAGGAAGGATGCAAATGCACTGGAGAGTGAGCAGAGGGGCTTTATAAATATGGTTCCAGGAATGAGAAACTATATAAAGATAGATGAAGATAGAACATAGAACATAGAACATTACAGCGCAGAACAGGCCCTTCGGCCCTCGATGTTGCGCTGACCAATTAAGAAAAAGCAATGACCCTCTAACCTAAACCATTTCCCTTTTCATCCATAAACCTATCCACTGACCACTTAAACGCCCCAAAACTTGGCGCATCTACAACTGCTGCAGGCAGGGCATTCCATACCCTTACCACCCTCTGGGTAAAGAACCTACCTCTGACATCTGTCCTATAACTACCACCCCTTAATTTAAAGCTATGTCCCCTCATGCTAGCTTTCTCCATCCGAGGAAAAAGGCTATCACTGTCCACCCTGTCTAATCCTCTGATCATCTTATATGCTTCAATAAGGTCATCTCTTAGCCGCCTTCTCTCTAATGAAAACAACCTCAATTCCTTCAGCCTCTCTTCATAAGACATTCCCTCCATACCAGGCAACATCCTGGTAAACCTCCTCTGCACCCTCTCCAATGCTTCCACATCTTTCTTATAATGTGGCGACCAGAACTGTGCACAATACTCCAAGTGTGGCCGCACCAGAGTTTTGTACAGTTGCAACATGACGTTGCGGCTCCAAACTTCAATCCACCTACCAATAAAAGCCAAGACTCTGTCTGCCTTCTTAACAACCTTATCGACTTGATTGCCAACTTTCAGAGATCTATGCACATATACACTGAGATCCCTCTGTTCATCAACACTATTAAGAGTCCTACCATTAGCCCTATACTCTATACATTTGTTATTTCTGCCAAAGTGAATTACCTCACACTTTTCCACATTAAACTCCATTTGCCACCTCTCGGCCCAGCTCTGCAACTTGTCTAAGTCTCTCTGCAAACTATAACACCCCTCTTCACTATCGACAACTCCTCCAACTTTGGTGTCATCAGCAAATTTAGTAATCCATCCTTCTATACCCTCATCCAGATCATTTATAAAAATTACAAACAGCAGAGGCCCCAAACCAGATCCCTGAGGTACACCACTTGTAACCGAACTCCATGATGAATAATTCCCATCAAACACCACCCTCTGTTTTCTATCAGCTAGTCAATTCCTAATCCAATTAGCTAAATCACTCTCAATCCCATTCATCTGCATTTTCTGCAGAAGCCTTGTATGGGGAACCTTATCGAACGCCTTGCTAAAGTCCATATATACGTCAACTGCCTTACCCTTATCCACCTCTTTGGTCACCTTTTCAAAAAAGTCAATAAGGGCAGCACAATGGCACAGTAGGGCAGCACAGTGGCAAGCACTACTGCCTCACAGCGCCAGGAACTTGGGTTTGATTCTCAGTTTGGGCCACTGTCTGTGTGTCTGCACATTCTCCCAGTGCATGCATGGGTTTCCTCTGGATGCTCTGGTTTTCTCTGACATTATGAAAGACCTGCTGGTTAGGTGCATTGGCCATGCTAAGTTTTCCCTCAGTATACCCAAACAGGCATCTGAGTGCGGTGACTCAGTGATTTTTTACAGTAACTTCATTGCAGTGTTAATGTAAGCCTACTTGTGACAATAATAAATAAACTATTTTTTTAAAGTTAGAAAGAAAGATTGGAGAGGATTGGAGTCTGTTGTCCTTGGAGAGAAGAAGGTTAAGTAAATTTGTTGAGATATTCAGAATCATGAGGGGCTGGACAGAGTAGATGGGAAGAAACTGTTCCCATTGTAAGTGGATCAAGAACAAGAGATCACAGATTTAAAGTGATTTTCTAAAGAAGCATTTTTTTTCATTCATGAGACCAGGACATAGATTGTCCATCCCTCAGACAGTTGAGAGTCAATTGCATTCCTGTGGCCCTGGAGTTGCATGTCGGCCAACCTGGGAGAGACAGTAGATTTCCTTTCCTAAAGATCATTAATGAACCAGGTATGTTTTTACGACAATTGACAATAGCTTCAAGATCATCAATAGATTTTTAATTCCAGATTTTTTTTATTGAATTCAAATTCCACAGTCTGCTGTGGTGGGATTCGAAACAAGAGGTGATGGCTATTGGTATTATTGCTAAGCTATTAAGTTGAGTTTCTGTATAATACCAATAGCCATCACCTCCTCCTAAAATGAACGTGATTAAAAAAAAAAACTTTTTCACATTGTGTGTGGTTGGAGTCTGGAATGCACAACTGCAGGAAGTATGGTGGAAACAAGTTCAACTGAGGTATTCAAGAGGGCACTAGATGATAACTTGAATAGAAACAATGTGCAGAGGTATAAGGAAAAGGCAGTGTGATAGTACAAAATGATTATGCACATTTGATGACAATGGGCCAAATGACCTTCTTCTGCACCATAACGATCCTGTGATCTGCAGCATTTTGCTTTATATTTCTTCTGGTGTTTGAGAATGAAGTTGAAGATTCCAGTCCATCACTGGAAAAAAAAAAGCACACAATAAAATCCATAAATAGCAACCAGTTCTATGACCTATTTATAGAATCATAAAATCCTACAGTGCAGAAAGAGGCCATTCGGCCCATGGAATCTGCATCAATCACAATCCCACTCTGACCCTATCCCTGTAACCCCACATATTTACTCCAGCTAGACCCCTGACACTAAAAGGCAATTTAGCATGGCCAATCCAATTCACCCGCACATCTTTGGACTGTGAGAGGAAACCGGAGTACCCAGGTGAAATCCATGCAGACATGGGGAGAATGTGCAAACTCCACACAGACAGTGACCCAAGCTGGGAATTGAACTCAGTTCCTGGTGCTGTGAGGCAGCAGTGCTAACTACTGTGCCATTGATTGAAAGATTAATTTTGGCCAGGGCTCTGAGATGTATTTCTTTCCTATTTTGTTTTGTTTTTGGGTGGTTCCTTTCTTTTTGGGAGCTGCCCCTTTTAATTTGACTCTCATTTAATTTGATTTACTTTATTTGGTTAGTCAGAAAGGTTGACCCTGAAATGCATGGTCATAGACCTGATGTGTTAACCTTGTTTTTCCTCTTGGGAGATTCTGCCAGATCTACTGAGGTTTTTGAGTTTTCAACTTCTGTTTTTTATCAGAATGAGGTTGCTAATAAAGAGATCTGACCAGTGCTCAACAGTCAGAAGTCTTACAACATCAGGTTAAAGTCCAACAGATTTATTTAGTAGCAAAATCCACTAACTTTCGGAGCGCTTGCTGCTCCTTCGCCAGCTAAGTGCTCCGAAAGCTAGTGGCGTTTGCGACCAAATAAACCTGTTGAACTTCAATCTGGTGTTATAAGACTTCGTATTATGTTTACCCCAGTCCAACGCCAGCATCTCCATATCAGTGCATTGTTATTTGTGGATTCAGCTCTAAGTCAGTGACTGCTCTTCAAGGGTAATTGAGATGACACGAAGGGCATTGCCACATTCCAGGGTGAAAGGGCGCCCTATCAAAATGCAACTTCTTTCCAGACCCAACCCAGGAGCAGCCATTCACAGAAACTGCGCCAATCGGGGAAGACACTACCTGTATTTTAGCCAATCAGATTACAGCCACCTCAGCAGCAGCCAATCCCGGCCTTTCCCCAACTGATTGACGTGTCCCTTTGAGGAATTCCCTTCATTCATGTGACACGGAGCCGAGTTGGCTGCTGGAACGTTGCGCAGGCTGCCTTCTCTCCTAACAGCTTCAGATTCCTTACAACCAGTGGGTCTGCGGCCTGTGGGAAACGACACCGTCTGTATCTTCACTGTGAGTTCCTAGCTTTTCTGTGAAATTCTCCGTTTATCCACTGACCTTGCTGGCTTCTTGCAGTCGACGGTATTGTCGGATTGACTGGCTTGCTGATTTAACAGGCAAAAACTTGTATTGTGTCCAGAGCCGCACCTTTAACCATTTCACCCTTGTTATGGAGGAGGGCATTCCTGACTGCAGTGGTTGAATAGATTAAGCAACAATGTACTTTGTTCCTTTTTGATAATTTGAGTTTTCTGCAGGATTGTTGATTGGGCATTTGCTCAGGAATGTCAAGACTTGCGCTCCCAGTATTATTAGTAATACATGCTCAGCTTATTTGTTCATTAAATCTGTTTTGAAAATAATTTTACTTATTTCTAATTTTCACCACCCTTGTATTTTGGCGAGCTATGTCAAGATAAATAGATTACCTGTGCTGTTCTCAAATTGTAGCTGAAATATCAATAACAATATCCAAAGTTGCCATTTTCCAAAAATCTGATGAATTTGTTGTAGATTTGGAATGCTACTTTTTATTGTGAACTTTTGGTGTGCGTTTCTCCTCATTCTGAGGACATTGAACGTCTATGTATTGCACTTAATTGATTATTGCTTAGGTCCAGAAGTGTTGCTGATTTGAGTTTTCTTATGGGGAGAATGCAGGTATTTGGAAACATTGTTGTGATATGAGTTGACTTTATTATTGCCATATGTATTGGTATACAAGGAAAAGTTTTTGTTTTTGCATACTATATCATTGTCTTGAAATTGCTGTTGCTTAGGTTATTTACCTAGTTTCATTTGAAGAAATCATTTGACTTGCTGTGAAGTATTCCATACAAATATTGTCAAGATGTTTTGTCCAACCCTTCTGCTTAATCAATGATAGATCATCTGTTCACTATCATAAAATAAAAAGCAAGTGCTGAAAAAAATTGTTATCACTAATTGGAAGAAATCCACAGCCAAAATACTTCATAATTTCCATTGACTATTATTAATGGTGTGTTCCATTCCAAGGTGAGATTCTAGTAATTTCAGTTCTCACTTGAACTGTTGTTTACCAAAAATGGGGAACTTCGTATTTCCAGCTATATGTTGAGCAGCATCTGTGGAGCAAGAAATAACAGTTTAGGTTAAGGACATTTTTTCATTTTGAGCATAAATATGCTGAGATGACACAATGTTTTTATGTCATAAAATGTTTGCATTTCCATAAACTAGTTTGGCCAGTTGAAGTAGTGTGAAATGTTTTGAATGAATTCATACTGATTTCCCTCTTTTTTTCAAGACAAAATTCTGTTGCATTAGTTTCATTAGTGAATGCTGGATTTTATTTCGCCCAAAACATATGAGTTTGCTCTTCACAATTTCCATCTTTATGCCTATTCTGCTAACTTTTCTGTTTTTTTTTACAGTCTACTCCCTATTTGCTCATGAAGAACATAAGTTTATGACCAGATTGGACCTTTGAGATCTTTTTGGTGTGGCGGTCACCTTCAAATGACCAGTATCCAGATATCTGTATCCTATATGTGAAGTAGTTGTTACAAGTTTTTTGATACCCATGGGGAACATAGCACAGTGATTAGCACTTCTTCCTCATGGTGCACTGCACCTGGGTTTGATTCCAGCCTTGGATGACTGTGCGGAATTGGATTTTCTCCGGGTGCTTCAGTTTCCTCCCACGCTCCAAACGTTTGTGGGTTAGGTTGATTGGCCATGCTGAATTCTCCCTTAGTGCTGGGGGTTTACCCAGGGTAAATGCATGGGATTATGAGGATACGGTGGAATTGTGGTTAGTGCAGACTTGATGGGCTGAATGGCCTCATTTCACATTGTAAGGATTCTAATATATTGAACAGGTAGTTGTCATGATCACGTGCCATTTTTATTTTTAATTGTTGTTAATTTTTATAACTTGGTGATTCATCATTGCTAATATAATTGTGGTGAGGGTAGGAGGAGGGAAATGTTCTTTGAGTCATCACATACTTCCCCTCATTTCTCAAATCACTTAAACTCGCTCTGCTTTTGTCACAATGCTTAATCTCTCCGTTGTCTAATTTTGAAAACCTTGTTTTTCCTTTAAGCAGAAAAAGATGATTAGTCACTTGCTGTATCATTTCCTGAGGATAACCCCTAAGTTTGCAGCTTGCACTCTGAAGGGGTGTAACCATGAACCTACTAATTTAACTTTTTTATTTCATTTCACCAAATCTAATTCCAGCCTTCCTTTTTTAATGTTGAAATGGGGTTCTTTACACTTTGGATCATCCAGTAGGCTAAGGCTCCTTTTCTTTTCTCCACTCATTTTCAGATTTTCCAATCTGTGCACGGTAGGAGCTTTGTCTTCTGAAGTTCCCCTGCCTTTCGGCTTGCATTTGAAAAGATAAATCTCACTGTTAAACTTTGAGCCACATCCTCTTTCCTGGCTGCCTGTTCACCACGTGTTAACCTCACGTACCTTTGGACTTTGTGGTGTCGTGGAGAGTGGAAATGCCTCTTCCTGCCCCTTTCTGCCTTTCAGCCCATCAAGTTTGTGCCAACGTTTCTTTATTACTCTCTCCTCTCCCCTCCCCCACATCAACCACTCGCACTTCTACTTTCTTTTTATACACTTGAATCGTTTGTCTTTAAAAGCAGCTTTTGAGTTCCCTTTTCAATTCCATGTCAGGACTTTGTGGAAGAGAATTCCCCTTTGAACCTGCCAGGCTTTTTTGTAACTTCCCCTTTAAATGAGTTTCCTCATGTCTGCTACTGACTCATTGACCAGTGGAGCAAATCATTTATTCTGTTATGACCTTTTTAATGTAGAAGATCTTTGTCATGATCACAGAGCATCTCAGTTCTAGTGAAAAGTCCCAATGCTCCCCCCTGCACACGCACATGCACGTAGCCACAGAACATCTGTAATGTTGCAATTTCCAGCCATCTGAATTTCAGTTTTTGCGCCAATTCTGTTTAAACCCAGAGGGAACAAGCATTCAATTTCTGCTGAATCGATTTTCTGATTTTGAGAAAGAGAACCTAAAGTAGTGAGAGCTCACCAAGCTCCCACAATAATATGCCACAGGGCAAGATGTGCTCCTCCCAGTTAGTTTGCCTAGTCTTTATCTTGAGGAATATATGGGTAGTCTGCCAATACTGTACACAACTGTCTTTTCAGAAAAAATCTTCAACAGATTCAGCCTTTTAGGCAGAGGGTGGCGCTTCCTCAAGGAAAGTGGACAGTTGCCATCTTTTTGGCTGACATGCTTTGTGCTTGCTGATGGACTTTTTTGGAAATTGCAAATTCCTTCTCCAAATATTTGTCTAGTTCAATTATCACAGCAAATGCGTACCTTTTTCACTTTTTCCTGGCATCCATCGTGCCTCGAGAGTGCCATTCATTAGGCTGTGCCCACCAGACATAAAAAAGGAAGTCCCCCTATCTATCCCAAAATCGGTCTAAACTCCATGGTAGCCATTGATGCCTAGCTTATGACCCTAAAATTTTATCCTGTGATCCACAACTCTCTCTTTAGAATGATTGCGTGAAATGGCTTGCAATTGAATGTTCCAATGTGCAGGATTGAAGTGAAAAGCCAGATACTGCTCTCTACTACTTGGCTGTTCCATGCAGATGTACAGGGGTACAAAATGGTTATGAGATGCATTTTACCTACAAGAGAAAGATTACTTTGAAATTTCTTTTAATGTTTATTTAAAATTGCTTCAATAGACGACAAAATTGTGTGTAATTTATGATATTTTTATACAATTTAACTCTTTTAATTTGTTGTACTTCACAGCTGCTGGTCACTTTTATAGTAGATGTGTTAGAGATATAAATGAATCTGAAGCGAGCATTTGGAGAACTTGGGCTCAAGTGCTAATTTATTGTAAAATGTTTTCTTGTAATTGGATAGTATTTTTAATTGACTGCAATATGCATATTTGATCTAGGTAAAATGGAGATTGATGTCTATTTTAACTGGTTTTAGTTAGCAGTTGCATCGGATTGAATTGGGAAAAGATTTGTAATTGAAGTTTTGTTTTTTTGTTTACAGGTGCACAGTGGAATTTCAGCAGAAAGAAGTTGGGTCTTCATACTGTTATAGTGAAAAGACACCCAAATACCAAAAATATCCAAGATTCTATAATTGTGTAAGCACTCAGTTGGGATATTTGTTTTTCTCCGATATGGATATTACCACAGATTGTAAACAAGATCTCTCAAACGAAATCTATAGACTTGGAACATATGTCAATTTTCCATCTGATGTACCAGTGTCTGAAGCAACATTGGCCAGAGCAGGTTTCTTTTATACTGGTGTCAAAGACCAGGTGAAATGTTTCAGCTGTGGTGGAGTGGTGGAAAACTGGCAACATGGGGATTCAGCTGTAAGCAAACACAGGCAGATGTTCCCTGCTTGTCCATTTATGAATGGTACAGGTATGAATGAACAAGTAGTAAGCTCCAGACTTCCATTAGTACTTCACAGCCGTATAAACTCTGAGCAAGTTGCTCGTCTTCACTCTTCAGAAAATGGCCCTAGCAACCAATTGAATGGTAATTGCCAATATCATCATCAACCTTTCAGCGATCCTGTGAGAAGTAGAAGCATTGAAGACATGTCACATCTACGACCCAAGAATCTCGCAATGTGCAGCGAAGAAACCAGACTCAAAACCTTCACCACCTGGCCTAGTTATGCCATTGTTACTCCAAAGGAACTTGCCAAAGCAGGGCTTTATTACGTAAACAAAGATGACCAAGTACGGTGCTTTTGTTGTGGTGGTTTAATGAAAAATTGGGAACCCGGAGATCGAGCAATGTCGGAGCACAGGAGACATTTTCCTATGTGTGCTTTTATTTTAGGACATTCTGTTGGAAATGTACCATTGGATCCAAATTGCAGCTGGACTGATGTTAACCTACCTTTAAATGATGAAGCAGAAATAAATGCTTTTTGTCTGCCCAAACACCCAGACATGCAAACGTATGAATCACGGCTTCAAACTTTCAAAAGCCCCGAATGCTTTGCAGTTAATGCTAGCGATCTTGCAAGAGCTGGATTTTACAGCACAGGTATGGTAAATTTCTTAAAGAAATTCTAAATATTCAGTATAGTTGAGATGGATGAGCTGAATAAAACAATTATTTTCATTTACTGTCCATTTCTTGCAGTTAGAAATACACATTAGACTTAACCAGTGTAAGTACAAAAATGGTTAACACGTTGAATCATTACTGCTGCATTAGTGTCTTTTGCTCAAGAGAAAGAGGATAGCATATTAAACATCCTAGGGAAATCGATATTGAATTGATATGGGGTTTTGCCAGAATTAGCAAAATAATGAGACTTGAATGATAAATCTCCAGGATGAGATGTTTTCCATTCCAGGGTTTTTAAGGAAGAAACAGATGCCGCAACTGTTAGGTTTCAATGTTCTCATGAATTGGGAACTACTCCTTTCAATTGGAAAATTGCACATGTCACGCTGCTATTGAAGAAGATGAGAGATGGGAACCAGGAAATTATGGAATGCCCTGTCAAAATCCTGGGCATGACCATTGACCAGAAAATGAACTGAGGTTCCCAGAGCAGAGGCTAGGATTCCTGCAGTGAGTAACTTGCGTCCTGACTTCCCTAAGCTCCTCTGTCATCTACAGAATAGAGATCAAGAATGTGATGGGTTCCTGCCCACTTACTTGGAGAGCTTGACACCATCCAGGACAAAGCAACTCATTTAACTTGCCCTCCTTCAACAAACATTCACTTTCCAATGAACAACAGTATGTAGCATCCGTAAGATGCACTGCAGGAACTCACCAAGGCTCTTTAGATAGCATTTTCCAAACTGGCCGCCACTCCCATCTACAGGGCTGAGGGTATATGGGTACCTGGAAGTTCCCCTCCAAATCCACTCACTATCCTGACTTGGAAATGCATTGTGAGAAGTCTGACAACACTAGCTTTAAGTCCAACCAATTTGTTTGATAGTAAACTCACAAGCTTTCAGAGTTTGCTGTTATCTGACGAAGGGGCAAACCTCAAAAGCTTGAGTTTACTATCAAATAAATTGGTTACACTTAAACCTGGTGTTGTCAGACTTCTCACTCTGTTTACCCCAGTCCAATGCCAGTACCTCCACATCTTGGAAATACATTGCCATTTCTTCTTTGTCACTGGGTCAAAATCCTGAAATTTTATGCCCAACAGCACTGTGGGTGTAGCTTGAAGGCAGCTCATTATCACCTTGTCAAGGGCAACTACAGATGAGCAATAAATGCTGGCCCAGCCAGCAGTGCCTACATCCCGTAACAAATGTTAGGCTTTTTTTAAGATTTGTTTAACAGAATGTGACTGCAATATGTATTTAAGTAAGTGTGACAACATCTTACATTTTGTGTAATCAGAGAAAACCAGGGTAGGTTTGTGAATTAGATTTTTTTTTCGTTTGAGGTGACCAATTTCTCTCGAGTCATGAGATGTTTAGAATCCTTTCAGGCAACAAACTTTTGAACGCCTCTTTACAACTATGCATGTCTCTCTGACTACATTGTCTTTTACCACTACCACCATTATTTGACTTTAATACACAGTTTCATGATCATTATTGAGACAAGCTTTCAGTTCCAGATTTCATTTATTTAATTTAGTTTTTAACCAGCTGCCATACTGGGATTTAAACTGGTGTACCTGGGTATTATCCTAGACCTCTGGATTACAAGTCCAGTGACATTACCACTAGGCCATTGCCTCAAGAGGTCATGGTCACTTAATTGAAAGAAAATTACTTGTTCCCGCAGTTGTTGGTGTTTATTGCCCATTCCTAGTTGCCCTCACAAGATAGTGCTATTGAATTGCTACTGTTCTTTGTATTTTTGGTGCAAGTGAGTGGTTTGCAAAGTTTCCTTTCATGGCTGTTGTGAATCAGCTACATTGATGTTGAATTGGAGGCACGTATTGGCCAATAAGGGCATTGATGGCAGGTTTACGACATTGAATTATGTAAATGAATCCAAGCAAAGTGTTTTTTTAAACTTTCCTGAAGTTTGAGATGGCAGGATACATTATAGATTCTCATCTGGCAGGCAACTTAGTCCAATTACAGTTGACTGTATTGGGGACTGTCGCTGTTCTTTCAGTTGTCTACCAGTTTGCATCACTCCATGAGAAATTCTCATTAGAACATGAGAAATAACAGGAGGCTGTAAAGCCCATTGAGCTTGTTGTATCATTTGATTTGATGATGGATGACCATCAGCCTTAACTTCACTATCCCGCTTTGATTTCCTCAAAGACAGCTCTCTAGGATAGAAAATGCCAAAGATTCACAAACTTAAGTAAAGAAATTCCTCCCTGCCTCAGTCCTAATTGATATACTCCTGATTCTGAGACTATACCCTGTGTTCTAATTACCCATGATGTAGAGATGCTGGCATTGGACTGGTGTAAGTGCAGTAAGAAGTCTCTCAACCTCAGGTTGAAGCCCAACAGGTTTAGTTGGCAGCACTAGCTTTTGGAGTTTTGGGGTCCTCCATCAGGTGAATGAGGACTTGTGTTTGTAAACAGATCACACACAGACACAAACTCAATTTACAAGATAATGGTTGGAATGTGATTCTTTACAGGTAATCAAGTCTTAAAGGTACAGACAATGTGAGTGGGGAGAGGATTAAGCACAGGTCTGAGGTGTGTATTGTCTACAACCAGGACAGTTAGAGATTTTGTAAGCCCAGGCAAGTCATGGGAATTACAGATACTGTGATGTGAACCAAAGACCCCGGTTGAGGCCACCCTTGTGTGCAGAATTTGGCTATCAGTTTCTGCTCAGCAATTCTGCGTTGTCATGTGTTGTGAAAGATGCCTTGGAGAACCTTACCGAAGATCGGAGGCTGCATGCCTATGATCTACTGAAGTATTCCGCAACAAGAAGACAACACTGCCTGGTGATTGTCAAGTGGTGTTTGTTCATCCATTGTCGTAGCATCTGCATAGTCTCTCTAATGTACCATGCTTCGGAACACCCTTTCCTGTAGTGCATCAGGTAGATAACGTTGGCTGAGTTGCAAGAGTATGCACTGCGTACCTGATGGATAGTGTTCTCACGTGAGATAATATAGCATGTCTTGCAGTGGTGAAGTGGCAGAGTTGTCTGGTGTCGTGGTCACCGTTCAGTTAAAGGCTGGGTAGCTTGCTGCAGATAATGATCTGTTTGAGGTTGTGTGGTTGTTTGAAAGCAAGAAGTGGGAGTGTGGGGATGGCCTTGGTGAGGTGTTTGTCTTCATCGATGACATCTTAAAGGCTCTGGAAAAGATGTCATAGCTTCTCTGCTTTGAGGAAGTACTGAACGGCGAGGGTACTTTGCTGTCCCGTGTTTGTCTTCTGAGGAGGTCGGCTTGCAAAATCTCACTAACTGTCCTGGCTGGAGACAATACACATCTCTTTAATCTGTGCTTAACTCTCGCTCCACTCACATTGTCTGTACCTTTAAGACTTGATTGCCTGTAAAGACTCGCATTCCATCAATTATTTTGTAAATTGAGTTTGTGTCTACGTATGACCTGTTTGTGAACACAGCTCCTCATTCATCTGATGAACAAAGAACAAAACAGCATGGGAAACAGGCCCTTCTGCCTAACGAGCCCAGGCCACCATCCTGATGTTCTCACCTCTACCCGTGATCCCTGTCTATGTTTAGAGATCTGTGGATTAAAAAAACAAATTTGAGACAATTTAGGGAGAATTTGTTTTGCCAGTTAGCCTAAGGGCACATCTTTGGGATGTGGGAGGAAACCGGAGCACCCGGAGAAAACCCATACAAGCACGGGGAGAATACGCACAGGCCCAAATCCATGTATCCGCACAGCACAGCGATAGTCACTGAGCTGTCGTGTTGCCCATCAAATGGTCCAGGTCAAGCGTACACTGATGACGTGAAGCACTAGGATACTCTCAAAATCCAAGAGCAGCCCTCTCACGACCCATCGTGTTTATGCCCATCGTGTTTATGCCCCTCGTTAGACAACAAGGTGGACCAAAGCACCTGTAGGATAAAAACAAGTACATCAATATCATCTATTTACCCACTTCCCAGGGACTCCCAAGGCTCATGATCCTTATTTTAAATCAGTTTTCTATACTCCATTCCCATTCTGTTCATGTGCCCATGTAAGTATTATGAAGGAACCTGAGACTCCGAAAGCTAGTGCTACCAAATAAACCTTTTGGACTTCAATCTGGTGTTAAGATTTGTTAGTGTTCCAATTACCCATATACGGGGAAACAATGTCTTAGTACCTACCATATGGAGTTCCTTAATAATGCATTTTTAATGACTCACTTGTCACTAAATTTCAAGAATAAAGATCCACTTTAGCCATGCCTCATTATAAGACCTCTTTCATCCCAGATGAAATCTACTGCACCTTTTGTTGTATTGCCCACAATGCAATCATATCTTTAAATATGGGGACCGAATCTGTGCATGATGCACCAGGTGTGGTCTTGCCAAAGCCCTATTATGCCAGTACTTCATTATATAGCAAGGCCAACTTAACATTTGCCACCTTAATTGCTTGCTATACCTCAAGCTAACTTTTGTGTTCCAGATATAAGTATTGACTATCAATGCATAGAAATTTTGTGCCTTTTCAAAAAAATCTGCTTTTCTATTTCTGCAGTCCATATAAATGACTTAGTGTTAGCATATTACACTCCATATGCCACTTTATTGCCCAGTCATGTGCTGTTGTCTTTGTCTTCTGTTAGATGAACTTCAATATCCTCTTTAAACATTGTTGACAGGTGATCCTGAATGAAATAACAAGTGAATACGTTGGCCCACAATTGTTCCCTTTTGTATCCTGCATGCAAGTATTTTGTCTTTTAACAAAATTTGCAAGGAATTATCTAAACGTGTTCTTGGGCTCACCCATGAGATTCTGTAAACTAATGTGATTCCATGTTGAATTTGGACATTTATTGTTCAATACTTGTCAGACTATTTTAACCTTGACCATGTTCATGTGGCTGAATGTTGCTGCAAATATGCTATGAAGTAAACGAAGACAAATATTTTTTCTTTGTTTGCAACTTAATTTAGTTGCTCCTACGGCAGCCTAAGTTTTTTAGTGTATCAGTGGAAAATTTTGAGTGTGTGTGTTGGACTGTTGTGTAATTTCCCTTGGGGAAATTACATCTGTAATGTCACTGATTTCTTACTGAACCCACACTTTACAAATTTTAGTCAGCATAATGTTTAAATTAGTTGTCAGGAAAGTTTGCCTCACTCCCACTGCTTCAAAGAGGAGGAGGGTGGGGTGGGGGATGTGTTCATGTCAACATGTGCAGTATGTTTTGATGAAGGCCATAACTTTTATCTAATACCAGTGGTATCAGGAACCCTGTGGTTCTGTAGTCAGTTGATCAGGTGGCCTACAGATGGAGCAATAATCTGTTATCATGCTGGTCTGTATGGCCTAGTCACGGGTATGTTGGTGTACTTGCTCCTGAGGAGTCTCTTCACAAAAGTGTGTTACAAAATACATTAAGAAATTTGCTCAAGCCTTTTATATTTCAACAACTTTTTGCAACTGTCAAGTGTGAAAAATGATGCATTTTGTCTTAAATTTCAGGTGAAGAGGACAATGTGAAGTGCTTTCACTGTGATGGAGGTCTCAGAAACTGGGAATCTTGTGATGAAGCGTGGGAGCAGCATGCAAAGTGGTTTCCAGGGTAAAAGGCAAACTGCTTTAAACTATTTGCATTATTGACTTGTTTCTGAGTTTTTGCTGTTCTAGATTAATGAGCATTAGTAGCCTACATTTATTTACTATCCTCTACTCTCTGGCTTTGCAAAACAGATAACGTGCAGCCACGAAACAAGTTGTTGTTTGCAGTGCTACCAGATCTGAACTGGAAGTTTGCACTTTGTATGTGTTTCTTCTGATTGGAAATTGTTTTCCCTCTTGGGGCCACCTTGTGGACAGGATTTTTGAATTTGTCAGATCTCTTTGCATTTGCAGTCAGGTGATGATTTCATGACCATGCGAGACGTTGGACCAGATCTTTCAAGCTCTATCACAGACAAAATGTATCCTTCAGGATGCATTATGGGACCCATTTTGAAGGTCCCAACAAAATGACTAAGTGAGAATTGCATGGCAAGTTCGAACTTCGAATGAGCAATTTCCTTAGACCCTCTGAAAAGTTTCAAGTTCTGAATTAGACTCAGTGATGCGGTTCAAAATTTGCTTATTTGGGAAGTTATGTAGGAACTGTTGGATAGAAAAATGCTTTTGTAATTGTGAAACTATATAACTGACACCCCACTCTGACCTGATCCAGTTTCACTACCTTACCCACTCTTTTTGCTTTGCCTTCTTCTGGTAACGTTTTAATAAAGCTTTAGGCATTTAAACTCTTTACTTGCTAGAATATGGCTTCAGCTGCTGTAAAAAGGGGCATGGCTTCTATTTGTTGGTGTCTGTAATTGCTAGCACTGAGTCAGATTCAAATGTTTTTCCATTAACATATCTCGGGAGCATCTGAGGATGGTAAGTGAGGTTTTTCTGTGGCTTGATCAGGGTTAGAAATAGGGTTCCTTCTCCAAAGGGACGACTTGGGCCATTATTTCAGCTTGTAATGTAAAAGAAATTATGAAAAAGACTTGATGCTTTCTATCTAATGTTTGAGTCCAGCTGAAACATAAATATGTTGAGGAAAATTCCTGGAAAATAATTACTGCTGTTGTCTAAACAGGTGTGCATTCCTAACTCAACAGAAAGGCCACGACTTTGTCAATGATGTTCAGTTGAAGAAATTGCACTCCATTGCTACCGTAAGCTCCACTCTTCAAATATTTGTGCTTTTCTTGTGTGAAACAGTCATCAGGGATGGCATAGTGCCAGGGATCTGGGTTTAATTCCTGGCTTGAGTCACTGTCTCTGTGGAATTGCACATGTCTGTGTGGGTTTCCTCCCACAGTCCAAAAGACGCGCTGGTTCGGTGGATTGGTCATGCCAAATTCTCCTCCAGTGTACCCAAACAGGCACCAGAGTATGGCAAGAAGGGGATTTTCAAAATAACTTGATTGCAGTGTTAATATAAATCTACTTGTGACACTAAGTTAAACTTTGTAGAATTCTGTGATGTAGCAAAATTCTTAATTTGTTTGTTTTAATTGTTCAAATATTGAATGTATGAACCCCAAGTGGGTCTCAATGTATAAATCAATCATGTATATATTTAACTGTTACTTATGCAACATCTTGACCACACTAATTGCTGTCGCATGGCAAACTATTTTGGATTGATGAATGTGAATGAAGTGCCATCTATCATTTGCCCTCAGTGGTAATAACTGACTGACATAACTGAACATTCAGCATAAATTAATTCACTGTTGGAACTTTGCATAGTCTGTGCTGCAGTGCTGTCCCCACCCTCTGCCTGCTTAAAGAACCAGCAGTCTGGAAATGGTTGATAATTTCAACATTCCCTCTCCCAAGTTGTTGCTAAATACTCATTAGTTACACTTTGATGCAATTGCTATTTTTAACAGTGGTGATTGATAACTTGAACCAAACTGAACCTGAAAAAATTCATGTATGTGATGAACTGTTAACTGATTAATCTGTGGATTTTTAAAACTACTTTTTAGTCTTTTACCCTGTGCATGTGCCAATTTTTACTTTGTTCTGTATTTTACAGTTTGGTAACATCACTCCAGCTCCATGTTTGAAATTCTAATAAAGGACACTGCAGTCAGCTGCATAGTGATTGAGGTGTAATTCTCACAAAAGAAGTTACTATATTTCTCATTCAGACTTAGTTTGAGTTCAGGGTCAAATATCCTTGCTTCATTGTTGACTCAGAGCTCCAGCCAACTTGTTACTTGCTGGAGATGAACATATGAAATTATCTGACCTCTCCAGCCTGCACAACATAATAGCTAGATTGTCCTGAATAAATACTTAACACTCCCTTGAGCCCCAAAATCTGAGAGGCAAAATAGTCTTGGAAATCGTTTGGCTCAGGTTGATCTATCACAGTCCAGAAGGTGAATTGATCAAATTTTATCTATAAAGGCACTTGCCTCCCTCTGATCCGGTTAAGAATCAGTTCAGCTCCCTCTTGAAAACTACCATCACCCATGCCACACCAGCTGATAATATTTCCAGAGGCTCTCTATTTGGAAAAAGCATCACAACCTGACATCCAGACTATTTGTGCTTTTGTCTTCTGGTACTCTGCAATCTGCTGAACTGAAATAATCAATAGGAATGCTAAACAGCTTTGAAATATTTTAGACCAAAAGGTCATCCCAATATCCATGCTACTGTCAAGTAAATGGATTCATGTCTTGGTGACTGTGCTTCTGGCCAAGAATTAAACTTTGAGGCTTTTCTCTGGACTTGTGTTCAAAAAGGGCATTGAGGGGTATGAAACCAAGATGCAGAAGAGTCATAGCCTAATTAAATGGGAGAAAAGGTTTGAGGCCTGCACATTCATTCTTCTAGCAATAATTGCAGTCGTGAAGTTTCGATTGGGCATCAATTCCAAAATTCTCTCCAACTGAGAGGATTGTAAGCCATGAGCCTATCACTAATTTCAGCACATTACAACATAGCAGGCATATCTATATTCAGCACACAGCTTGTGGATTTTCTATGAAGCTATTCACTTTGTAGCCTAGTTTTTATTATTAACCAACTTGAATAAATAACTCCATCTAAATGAGACAGTAAGCTGTGAGGAGAATACTGGCTGCCAAGGACTTTGGGTAGGTTAAATGATTGGGCACTGATTCTCAGATGGAGTATCATGTGAGAGCTAGGAGATTGGAAGAACCAAGTAGTAGAATATCTTTTAAGTGGTTTCTGCTGCTCTGAGAGATCTGGGTGACCTGGTACCAGAAGCATGGCATGCAGCTACATTAAGAAGTCAAGTGACGTATTAACCTTAATTGCAAGGTGCCTGGAGTACAGGAGTAAGTGAGTCATTGCACAGAATAATGTGAGACCACAATTGGAGTATAAAGCGCAGTTTTGGTCTCCTTGTTGAAGGAAGGATATGGGTAGTTGCAAAGCGTAGCGAGCATGATTTCTGGGATGAGAGGTTGTCCTATGATAAAGAGGTTCAATAGATTTGACCTAAAAAGGATATGGTTGCTGATGATCTCAGTAATTGTTAGAGAATACAACAGGATACAAGTACACTTGGAGACTTGGGCACAGAAATAGCAGATGGAGTTTAATCTGGACAAATGAGAAGTTTTGGAGGATCAAGCTTGGGTGTGAATTATACAGTAAATGGCAGAATCTGTAGGAGCATGAACATAGAGAGAGAGATCTGGGCTTGTGGGTTCAGTTTGCTAAAAGTGGCCAGCATGGGTGATGTAGAAGGCATATGGCATGCTTGCTTTAATCAACTGGGGCACTGAGTACAAGAATTGGGAAATCATGCTGCAGTAATATAAAACCTTGCTTGGATCACATTTGGAGAATTGTGTACAGTTCTGGTTGCTGTGCTGCCAGTAGGATGTTGAAGCTTTGAGAGAGACTACAAAAGCTTCATCCAGTGTGTTGGCTGGTCTTGAAGCTGTTGACTGAGGAGAGGGTGAACAACTGGGATTGTTTTGACTGCAAAGATGGAGGCTGAGGGGAGGCCTGAGAAGTTTCCTAAGGTATGAGAAGCAGAAGCTTTTTTTCCAGAGTAGTGGTGTCAATTACAAGAGGGCACAGATTCAAGATGAAAGTGGGGGAGTTTAAGCGCCAGTGCATTGCAAGAGGAGGTTTTTTTTCTCAGTGGTGGATGCTTGGAGTGTTCTGGCGGAGGTGATGGTGGAAGCAAGCATATTAGCAACATGTAAGAGGCATCTGGATGGGTACATGAATAGAGGGACACAGACCAAGTAAGGGCAAAAGATTTTTTTAGTTAAGGCATCATAATCAACATTGGCTTAGAAGGCCCAAGGGCCTGTTCCTGTGCTGCTTTTTGTTTTGTTTGAAAATCTTGAGTTTGGAAGAATGAGGTGATCATAATTCTGCATGAAAGATTCCATTATGACCAGGCTTGATCGGTTGGGGATGAAAGGTGGTTTCTCCTGGCTGGGGAATCTTGACCATGGGGTCACATGATCAAGATATAGGACCAATCATTTGGAACTGGTGTGAGAATATCACCCTGCAATGTGGGGAATTTTTGAAAGCTCTTATTCCAGGGTGTTCTTGATGCTTTGTTATTGCATGTATCCAGGCCTGCCGTGGATGGATTTTAGACTTGAGGAGTGGAGGAATATGGAGATTGCGTGGCAAAGCAGAATGCGAGCCCAGGATCAGCCAGGATTTCAAGGAATGGCGCATCTGTCTGTAGGGTCCAATTTGCTGCTCTTAGAATCCCTACAGTGAAGAAGGAGGTTCATCGAGTATGCAGTGACATCAATCCTACCCAGACCCTATCCCCATAACCTGACATATTGACTTCACTAATTCCTTTAACCTTCAGATCTCTGGACACTAGAGGGCAATTTAGCATGGCTGATCAACCTAACCGGCTCATCTTCAAACTGTGGGGGGGGAAAAACACATGCAGATACTGGGAGAATGTCTGCGGAGTTTGTACAGTGACCCAAGCTGGGAATTGAATGCAGGTCCCTGGAGCTGTAAAGCAGCAGTGCTTGCCACGGTGCCACCCTCAACTATTCATCTGGTTAAGGCTTTTCCTTTTTAAGCTTATGGAATCAATCTCAATTTGTTTTTGTAACATACTGCTTGGATCTCATCGAGTTAACTGATTACGAACGTAGTTGAATCAAGAAATACTGCATTGAGTCCATTCCAAAAACTTGAGCAAATTATCTAGACAAGTTCAGAGCACTTTTGATGTAACATTTTTCAGATTGTTAAACCGAGACCCCATCTGCCCTCCAGTGGGTGTGTGTACATAGAAAATGCTCTTTATCTGTGGCATCTTCGTCAATATTTGTTGGCCAATACCAGAAAAATAGATTATCTGGTTGTTATCACCTGACTGCAGGATTTTGTGCAAATTAGCATATTTCCTACATGATGACAGTGACTACTTTTTCCAAAAGTGCTTTCAAATTACCTGCAGTCCCCAAGTGCTCTGTCAATGTAAGATTATCAAATGTTGTAACTTGTGCAGCTTTGAACATCACTTAGCTTTCCAAAAACACTTAACTGAATAGAGTGTTCTTAAATTAAAGAAGCAACTCTTAAATAGATTCAGCAATTTTACCAACTTAACGATACACATCACATTGGAGATTCCACTTGACCAAATCACTCGGTTTAGACATATTCTCCAGGATTTTTAGTACAGCAGAAATTTGGATGTTGGGTGCCAAGTACCAATGTGCACGTGTGCCTAAAGCAGAATTACAGAACTTTGCGTTATTAGAATTTTGGAAAGCTCAGGGTTACAAGTGTCTCAACTCCCAAACCTGCTATGTGTGATTAATCTTTTACTTAGTTTCATGCGTGTTAAAAGGGCTAAAAATTAGCAGGACTTATTTTCTACATGTGTCTTGTTCCTTTTATTTGATTTCTAATTACAGCATCAACATTGGGTAGTTAATGTTAAAAATTCTCATGTTTGAATGTATTAAAAAACTAACTTAGTGTGGAAATATGCAAAGTTTATCCACCATATGTTTTGTTTCAGACTGAAGCACTTCCTCAAGATAGTCCTTCTGCACGTTTATCAGAATCTGGTTAGTCTTTTGCTGACATTCAAATTTTGTGAAACGCCTTGCAAACATGCACGTATTGACCATCCATTAATGCATTAGTTATTAATACTGATTGCTATTACAATCTTTCCTTGATTATCCAGTTAAATATTTAATTTTTTTCCTTCTGTTTGTTATTTCTTCATTGTGTCTTGTATGTTTGTATTTCAGAAAGTACCTTAATGCAATCCCCAGTGGTTCAAGGTGCTCTTGAGATGGGATTTGACAACTCGCTAATAACAGAGCTAGTGAAAAAGAAACTGCGATCGACCAATGACACCTACAAGTCTGTTGAAACGCTGGTTACAGATCTGGTGGAAGCTGAAAGAAAAACACAAGTTCAGGAACTTAAGGAACTGAAGGAAGGTAATAGTGCTATCTCTTGCCCTTCTCTTGCAACGAATGCTCCATTACTTTTGAAGAAAGATTCGTTTTTTTAAAACCTAAATGAAGTACTGATAATTTAAAACACAGCCGTTCAGTTCAATGGTAAATGTGTTTGTGCTCCAGAGGAAGTTATTGCTATTCAATTCATCTAACTCTATCATCGTAACCTATTCCTTTCCCTTAATGCTGAAAATTTTAAAATGGATAGGCTTGTGGGCTTCAGTGCATTAAGGTTGTTGTGTCAAGTTCGGACTATCTCCAACTGTATCTCCAGCTGTAAACTGACAGGATGAAAATTCTCTGAATGTACACATTCTGTTTGCCTTGTTTTGAGCAGTCTCAAATCAAATCTTTGTAGGTATGAGTTCTTAGTCTCAAACTGTCTTGCATTAAACAGCAAGTTAATAACTTTGCTACATGACTGAGGCTGAATATAATTCGTTACCAATGGACTGGGAAATAGTTATCTCCGGTGAATTCTTAAACAATAGAACATAGGTTGCTCTGCATCTAATCATGCTAAATATCAGTTGTGTCCAGTATGCATGCAACAGACAATAAGCTTCAGAGCCCTGAATCAAGGAAACTGTCTTATTTGTGCTTGCTCACTAGTTTTGTTTTGTTGTCAATGTTGTTGGCCTTGAGGCTTGAACATACTTTTTGTCCTGTTGCTTCATTAATCTTTATCTTAAATCATAACATCCAAGATCAGTTAGTATTAGCACCTGACACGTGTATTCAATAAGATGAATTTTAACTTCGAGTTATCCCAGAATGCTTTTGCAGCCCAAAAAGCAAAGATAGATACACTCCTACAGATTATAAATGCATGAGCAAAATAGTGCAGAAAAAGTTGAAAACAGTCGGTATGTGTGAAGAGAGAAACATAGTTAATATTTTGACTCCTGCATGACTGCTTAAGTTCCAAAGCAGTGATACATGGGCTCCGTGTTAACTCTGTTTCTCACTCCACAGATGCTGCCAGACATGCTAACTTTACAAATGCTGGAGATCTGGAATTGAAACAGAATGCTGGAAATATTCAGATCAGGTAGCATTTATGTCACAGAAGTTAACATTTCAGATCCACAACTCTTATTCGGTGCTTTTAACTGTTTCTGATTGCAGATACTGGCTGAGTGTTTCCAGCATTTTCTGTTTTAATACCTACAGTGCCTGACAGGAATAAGATTATTTGCTGAAGCTCGATGCCTGGGATGAATTACAATCCTTAACAGCCATGATCTGAGATGAGTGCTAAAGTTTGATCAGAGTGCTAAGCCTTTGTTCACAGTGCAGTGCAACAGCTCATGGTTCAGGTAAATGAAGCATTTTGAGGTGTTTCATAGGCAATCTTGTGTATTGCTTTAACCTGAAATGTTTGACCTTAAAAGGAAATATATTATGACTAACTAACTTTTTGTATGAGTTTTGAGTCTGATTTTAAACAAAAAATTCCTGACTCTGAATATAATTTTGGCATTCTACTTGCAAAATTCGATTTGTCGTTTGTTTTTAGAAGCATGGATATGTTAACTAAGTTTAACATCAAAACCTGTTTCAACACTTTTAATAAATCTATCGCTTCATAGATACAAACCTCGAAGAGCAGTTGAAAAAACTGAAGGAAGAGAAGTGTTGCAAAATTTGCTGGGATCGAGATGTTTGCATTGCCTTCGTACCCTGTGGTCATGTAGTCACGTGTAAAGAATGTTCTGTTGTGCAGACTTGTCCAATATGTTGTTCCCAAATTCGTGAAAGAGTTAGAATATATTTGTCTTAATTAGTGAAGTAAAATTCATTGAAATTTGTTGCCTGAATTTTACAGTAAAATAAACATTATTAATTTTATTTAGTTAAATGACTGACAACTTCTTCACTAATTTTCTGTGCAGTAACATTCAAATAATTTTGCAGTAAGTTGATGTGCCAGTTAACTAACAAGCAACTTGACGAAATAAGCTATGCAGTGTACAAATTATTGTAAACAATTATGATAAACTATTTGAAAAGATCATTATGCTTCAACATAACCTGTTAATCATTTGGTGGGTTTTACAATCTTTTGCAAATCTTCAAGACTTGGGTTCTAATGCAATTCATGTTACAGAACAGAGTAGCCATTGTCTCTGGCAACCTTTTGTAACAACATTCTTAACCATGGAAGACTGATTCATTTAAACAAAGAAAACCTTCAGCTGAAACATTCAATTTCTAATTCATCGTTATATAAAGTGGTAATATTTTGGATTGTTGTATTGTATTTCATGAAACTGATAGGCATTGATTGAAATTGTGGCTAGAGTTGATTTTTTTTTTTTGCTCTTCAGAATTTTCCAACCTTTTTTGTATATATTGCCAAACAATTGCACATACCATTTCCAGGAGGTGGGTTGGAAAACTGATCTAGTATGGTTATGTGAATTTGGATATCTGCTAAAAACTTTGGTGCAACCAATATTTCAGAATGGCTTTATTTACACAAAGGAAGGAAGTAGAAAGCAAAAGAATGCAACGTATTTTTAAAAACACTCACCTTCAACATTTTTGGGGTAGGATTTCAATACAGGATTAAAATGTACTTGCTGGGTAAATTTATAGTTCCAAGTACCCAACTAAGTATATGCCCTGAGAATTAAATTACAGCCTTAATAAATGAAATAACCTATGCATTGGGCAACTGATGGCTTGTCATAATATTGTGAAAATTAAATGCGGAGTTTGAATATGGGCTATATAACAGTATCTATTCTGACTCAATCATGTTCACAAAATGATGGCAGCTCTGCTGTGATCAGCGTTATCTGGTAAACATAAGCTTACTGCTCACAATATTCAGCCTTTAAGAGAATCATTATGAAATAGAATGTTTCTTGATTTGTTTTTAAGCTGTCAATTTTTAATTGTTTGATTGTTATGCAAACGATAAATTCAGACATTTGGTTGCAGTTGGATGTTAACCAGGTTTAAAATGCGTAAAATCTGTTTGAAATATTGACTATGTAAATATACAGGACAAATGAATAAAGAATTGAAGATGTATTTTAACCCTTTTAAAATCACTAGGATCCTTGATTCAATTTTCAGTTGCACAGTAACATTGAATCTTTTTATTTATAATTTTGTGAAGTTAAGTAATCATTTATAATAAAAATTGATTTTTTTTCCCAAAATGTCAGTCTGGTGTTTTGAGTGCAAGTAAAGTAGCAAAAGCATACTTTTATTGGGTGCTAAATCCAGTTCTAAGCGAGTCCTGTATCTTTATAAGAGGTGGGTCATCCTGGCATGGCAATCATTGAAGCTGGAACTGTTTGAGGAGCTGCCTCCAGATGGTTGTTCAATTGTTGATTTCATTTTGTGATTGAAAATGGGAGAACAGACCAGGAATTACTTGGCATTCACCAAGACTCGTGCTTCCTCATAGTTCTGTGATGTCAGTATTAGTTAGATTCTGTTTCTTCCATTGCTTGTAAGCTTCTGGCATTGCCACCAAAGCATTGCAAGCAGCAGTCTTCAGTGCATAATAATCACTAAATTATGTATTTGAAGAGATGTGTAACTTCTATAGTATTCCTCATGAATACACTTCGCAAACAATTGTCTATATTTACTGCAGCCATTGTAAGTAAAGCCTGAGAAGTCTCATTTATCTGATAGTACATTTTCTGGAGTCTTAAAATAAATCGTTGCAAAGTTTGTTCAGTTGTAATCTTCCAAAATTGACTGTTTCAGAAAGGGCCCCGTGGATTGACGAATATTCATTAAATTGCACTGCTGAAAAAGGGAGGGACAGAACAGCAAGAACGGATGAGCTTTCCCTCATGTTCCATTAGGAAGATGCTAGAACCAACTGTTAAGGAAGTGTTTGTGGGAAACGGGAAAAACATACAAAATCAAGAAGTGCCAATGTTGTTTAATGAAGTTGTGGAAGTAACAAGTGGGACTATATTTTTTTTGGGTGGGGAGGGTGAGACCAGTGATGCACAGTATTGCATTTTGACTGACATTTTGGGGGTCTAAAAAGCAATCAATATGATGTCATGTAAAAAGCACAAGAAAAATCTATGGGTTTGTGTTAACATAGTAACATGCAGTGGTGATTGGCGAACCAACAGGAAACTGAGTTTGCACAAAACAGCTAATTTTCAGGCTCACCAACTATAACTGGTGGAGTGCCAGCTTTAGTGCTGAAGCTTGAGTTAGCTACAAGATAAATCAATGATTCACATCAAGAGATAGAAAGTGGTAGCCAAATTTGCTAATACAAAGGTAGGGAAACATGATATGAGGAAGACACCAAGTCTGCAAAAAGATGCAGATAAGTTAAATTAGCAAAATTTTGCAAATGAATGATAGTTCAGAGGCTCTTCGCTTTGGTACGTAGAGTAGAAATTGATTAATGGAGAGAGACTACACAATGTTGGGTTAGAGAGATCTTTGAAATAAACCTCATTTATCATAAGGAATCGTGTTAGTTCTGTACAGGGCATGGTGAACGACAGCCTGGAGTGTTGCAAGGATTTTGGTTACATGTTATAGGAAGGGATAAACTTGCATTGGGAGCAGTTGAGCAAGTCTCCTGGGTTTTTTGGGCTTGTCAAAGGAACAGGAATAAGTCATTCAGCCTATTGACTCTGCTTGGCTATTAGCTATTTAACACAATCATTACTAATGGGTCACTCCAATGCCTTTTAAACCCACCACATATGTCCCTTTGCATAATTGTGCTAGGATCCAGATCTGCAACCCAAAGCTAACATTTAATATTTTGGTATTAGTGCAAGCAGAAGCTATTTGTTCTAGATGTAATTCAATTGATTTAAGGAAGCTTTGATCACATCATGCTTCTTTTAGCTACACAATTAAAATATGACAATTTGCATAACTTATCAATTGAAATACTTAAACAGGTATAATTCTTAACAGCTGACTATCTATAACGTTTGAATTTAAGCATTGTCTACAGATATGACTGTCTTCAGAATCAGTTAACATAGGGAAAAAAAGTTCACATTGGTATGACATTTCCACCTTTGACCTCTGGACAGAGATACAGAAAAACTCCTGCATAATAGCCTCCAGCAAACGACCTATCAACACAAGTTGCTTTCTCTGAAGTTCTGCTATTTGTGGCAGGTCCTAATGAGAGAGAGACAGACAGACAAAGCAATTTTGCTAACAAGATATTGATCAAATTCTACTCTCTGAAAAAATCCAGATGAAATGCAGAAATAGCAACAATGCATTCGTTTAAATTTTGTTTTTATTCCAATTCAATCAAATCAAGTCCAATTCCAAGTTTCAACAAGTTGAGACATTCCCAATCCAAGCTAACAAGAAGGGCTCTTACCTCCTGTCTTGAGCTTGATCAACATGATCCAAGCTGATTGGAGTAGGCATAGTTCCTTTTCCAAGGCTTGATCTCATTTGCATCTTAGCCAAAAGGCCTAAGCTGATGCTTTTAAAAATTGCTTCAAATAAAGCTAAAATGTAACCTAATGACTTCAACTAAGCACAGCATGTCGATATTACACTTCTTGGCCTTTTGACTAAGATTGATTAGCCCAGATAAAAACAAACATTTTAGCAATTGGCAACATTTGAAGATCAGCCACAATTGCATTCTATGGTAGAGCAGGCTTAAGAGCCAATGGTCTACTCCTTTTCCTTATGCTCAACAGCTGAAGGAGGACTGTAGGTATTAAGTCAACAGGAGTTTTACCTGTCCTTGCTTGATGTAATGCTCATGTAACTGGATGGGATCTGGAGCCAAAGCTGAGGACTCCCAGAATTACTCCCTCCCTGCTGTATATCACTGACCCACAAACTTCTGACAGGACGTTGTCAGGGAGAGTGATGGAAGAGTTTAGAATATTTACTGTCAGATATGATTTGGTGAATGTGATTGTCAGGCAGGTGTTTGATTAGTCTATCGGGTTATTCCCCTAGTTTGGCCCCAAGTTCCCAAATGTGAGTGAGGAGAACTTCAGAGGATCAAGTGGACAGGATGTGCCTTTTTAGTATCTGCACCTAACTCCATACTGGATGATCTTTCTGGTTTTATTCTTTGTGCAATCCAGGGCCCAGGTAAAAACTTACACTCTTACTAAAAGTGTTTCAAAATTTGATTTTTTTTTTTATTTGATTTACTATTGTCACATATTGGTAAACAGTGAAAGGCATTGTTTTTTGTGGCTGCACAGACGAAGCATACTGTATATAGAGAAGCAAAGAAAGTAGTGTAGAATGTAATGGCTAGTGTACAGAGATCAACAATGTGAGGTAGGTCCATTCAGAAGTCTAATGGCAACAGGGAAGAAGCTGTTCTTGAGTTGGAATGTGTCTTTAGACTTTTGCATCTTTTTCTAGCAGGAAGAAGGTGGAAAAGAAAATGTCTGGATGCATAGAATCCTTAATCATGCTGGCTGCTTTGCTGGAGGCAGGTTTGAGTGATGGACTAGGCTTTGCTCATGATTCTTTGTGGTTTCTTGTGGTTACCATCATCAAATCCCTCTACTAGCAACAGAGTGGGGATTACCATTCACCAGAAACTGAACTGGACTAGCCATATAAATATTATGGCTACAAAAGCAGATCAGAGGCTTGGAATCCTGGAGTGAGTAACTTGCATGTCTGATGTCAATAAGTCAGGAGCATGATGGAATAGTCTCTACTTCTCTCGCTGCATATAGCTTCAACACATTACAGAACCTTGATATAAAACAGGCCAAGACTGTTAACTGGCGCCTCTTCCACAAATATTCATTTTCCCGAAGCTACACATCCTGGATGTTAAGGGGTAATTTTTTAGCATAGCCAATCAACCTAGCCTGCATATCTTTGGACTGAGACGAAACCCACAGACACAAGGAGAATGTGCAAACTCCACACACAGTAACCTGAGCCAGGAATTGAACCCTGGAGCTGTGAAGCAGCAGTGCTAACTACTGTGCCACCCACATACTGTAGCAAGTCTGTAAGTTTATAAGATGTACTGCAGGAAATCTCCATGGATGACTTTCTAAACTCTCAACCACCATTATCTAGAAGCACAAGGTCAGCAGAGACATTCATTACCATTGTGGAATGCATTACCATAGGAAGTATTTGATGCCAAAACATTGAATCTATTCAAGAGGTCATAATACAGCAGTTGGGGTGAATGAGATCAAAGATTATGGAGAAAAAGGATTAGGCTATTGCACTGGATGATCATTCATGATCATAATGAATGGCAGAGAAGGCTCAAAGGAGCACGAGGAGGCCATTTGATGCTATCTTCTATGTTTTGACATGGGAATCTCAATTGGAGCTTCCCCTGCTTGTCTCTCACCAACCTGACTTGGAAGTATATTCCTTCACGATCACTGGGTTGAAGTCCTGGATTTTTCTCCTGAACAACCCTTGCATCATAGGAATTGCAATGGTTCAAGAAGGCAGCTTACCACCAACTTCATGAGGATAATTAGGGAGGGGCTGCTCACATCCTGTTTAAAAAAAAATTGCAGATAGGGTGCTTATCACCCTAAGGAAGCTCTTTGCTCATGGTATAAACTGCCATTGCGCAGTTTATACCATGAAAGATCTCATTTAGTCAATTTTTCTGGTGTCATTTGAAAGATAGCAGAAGTAGTTCATGGAAAATATCATTTTAAAGTAATTGTCACTCGCTGCTGGTCAAACTTTTGTCCAGTTTGTACTTCAAACATTTAAAAAAGATCTTCAGACCTTGACTGCCTGAAAGGGATGCGCAAGCGCTTTGTATTTCTGCAATTGATTAAGAATTTGGAAATCGGACAGAAATCGTTAACAGTCAGCCTGGTTCATATACTAATGAGCAGTAAATGAATCTGTTTGTCCGTTCTAATGTTGCACTGAAGTTTATTTTACAATTAGACAATTGGTGTTCTTGATTTATACATTGTACTATTCAGCAACCAACTTGTTTCTTTAAATAAGGAACAAATCGTGCATTGTTTGCACAGTCAAATGAGTACTATAAGGAAGCAGAAATGAAAATAATGAAATGAAAAATATAGTGCAAGAATACAAAGGAACAGTGAAATACAAGAGGGTTGGGAGTAGTAAATAAATGAGGGAACATGGTTGGGAACAACAGGGTGATATGGTGGCATAGTGGTCAGCACTGCTGCCTCAGCGCCTGAGATCTGGGTTTGATTCCTGGATTGGGTCTCTGTCTGCAGAGCCTCTGTGTTCTCCCCTGCATGGGTTTTTTTCTGGGTGCTCCAGGTTCCTCCCATGGTCTGAAAGATGTGATGTCTAAGTGCATTAGCAATGCTAAATTCTTGCTTAGTGTACTAGAACAGGCACCAGCGTGAGGGGACCAGGGAATTCTCATAGTAACTTCATTGCAATGTTAATATAAGCCTATTTATGACAGTAATAAATAAATCAACCTAAGTCAGAATCAACATCAAACAGTCGGCAGATTGGGATAAAGAAAGACAAGGGAAGAACATACATAAGGTGTCGGGAAGAAGAGAATAATAGGAATAGTGTATGATTCTAACATGGTAAATGAATGGAAATTTAATTGGTACAACACAAACACAATTATTTCCAACAGAAAAATGTTGACCAGGGAACAAGGGACACCATTAGTGAGCCAATTGGAAAATAAACAAATATAGATAAGATGCAATTGAAAACTGAGGAAAACATAAAGAATGGCAAGAACAGGAAGAATAAAAAAAGACCTGCACCAACATGTATCTAGCTATAGTCCCTGAAGACTACAGGCACCTCCCTTCATTGCAGAAATGCATTTTGGTTACTTGTAACTTGAGGGCTATCCATCTGCAAGCAAAGGAGGCAGGGCCTCCAGGAATTATAGTTGGTATAAGGATTGAACACGTGGTTGCTTTGATTCTGTACTCATTTGCCATCTAGCCAGCTGAACTTCTTTGCGCCAACATAAAAACTGTGCAAAATGGATGAAACAACATATTTCTGTTGTAACTTCATATTTTAACATATATTCCTAAAAAACCTTCTATGTTACTTTACACTATAGCTCTCTGATAATGCCTTTTTCCTACAAAGATGTATATCCTCAGCTTATCATGAATTATGATACTTGAAATCTGCATGTTGGAAGTGAAATCAGGGCAGTAAAATTCAGGTGAGATAAAAGATTTTGAACAAATGAATTCAGTGTTATTGAGGCCATTGTCAGAATATTTGCAGTTTGATTTTCTTTTGTTCAATTATAACTCTAGCCCCAAGCTGGTGACAAGGTGCAGCTGGAATGTGCTGAGCATCTCTTAATAGAAGCTTGAACCTGACAATTTATCCCTCTCTTTGGGACACACGCTGTTTTCCTGATATTTAAGACAATGAACTGAATGGTTATCTTCACTCTGTTTATCCTATTGTCTTATCAGTGATTTTTTCTAACTTGAGTAATTTCATGTTGTCAATCAGTTTTTGATGATCAGTGACTGTATACTGTGTATGTGCCTGCATGTCAAAACATGCTGAAATGTCACTTGGGACTTCGAACAGCTTTGGTAAACATATACACATACCCAAGAGTTCAAGTTACTCAAAATGTTAGGTTGCTGAAACTGCAATGAAGCAGAAAACTCTATTAGCAATACTTCAACCGCATCAGAGTTGTTGAAGCAATAAACAGCTGGTGTTAGTTTCATTGTTTTTAAGCAAATTTGAAGTCATCTCAGAAGCGTTTCCATTAGTGTTTAAATGTAATTCCTTCACTTTTTTTTGACTTTTATCATAAGATCTTACAGCAGAGTTGGATGTTTTTTGGCCAATCAGATCTCTACTAGTTCCTTGAAAGACCTGTCCACTTCATTCCATTCCCCTGCCATTTCCATCCACTTTTAAGCATTCTTTCCAAAATACGTATCCATTTTTCTTTTGCAAGCCATATCATTTTTGCCTCCATTGTTTCAGAAGGGGCATGATACACGTCTGTTACTAATTTACTGACTAGTGAAAATAAATATTCCCTGCATATACAACCAAAAACCCTCATAATTCTGGATACTTCAGTCAGGTCTCCTATAATCTGAAATGTGTAAAATTCAGCCCAAACTTTTCTGGTTTTTCCTCATAATTAAAGCCATTCATTCTTAGTATCATAGGAACAAATAATTTCTGTGCCCTTTACTTACTGGTGGTCTGCACATCCTTTCTAAAATTTGAATTCAAAGTTCAACATAATACTTGAAGTGTGACATAACTAACAATTTCTAGAAGCTCAGAATTATTTCTGTTTTTGTACTTGCAGGTTCTTATCTCTAAAATTAATAATTCCATATATTTAACAGATTTATCAATATGTCCTCCCACTTAAAGATTTGTGTAACTGTAATTCTCAAGCATCTGATTCTCCACTCAATTTGAAGTTTCACTATTTAGTACACATTTCCTCATTCTTCCACAAGGTGCAATGTATATAAGGACAGCAGACGATTAACCATGAACTTAGATTCATTCTACAACTTTGCTGATCCCTGCCTTGTCATATATACTTTCCTTGTCAACTATTTCTATTGCAAGAAGTCTCACAACACCTGGTTAAAGTTCAACAGGTTTATTTGGAATCAGAAGCATTTGGAGCGGTGCTTCAAAAGCTTGTGATTCCAAATAAGCCTGTTGGACATTAACCCAGTGTTGTGTGACTTCTTACTGCGCCCACCCTCGTCCAACACTGGCATCTCGACTTAAATTCTACAGAAGCCTTCTCAAAGTGTTATCAGGTAACCATTAAGAACAGTTAAATGTGTCAACAATCTGACGCTTTGGAAACATAGGTAACACCAACTCAACCATTTTGCCGCAAAAACGTTTTTTTGGCTGTCATGTGGAACTGTTAAAGCATCTTTTTCAAATGACAGTTTTGAAATTCATTAATATCAAAAAGTAAATTTCATTATTGTCAAATCTTGTATGAAGAATAATAAATATTAAACCTTAAAAGAATGTAAAATACAAACAGCTGTGTTAATATTATGTATGTTGGCTATCCAAACTACACCTTTCTCTCATGAAGTCGCTGACTGTTCATTCAGGTTTGCTACACTGAATATGTATGCTATTCATCTGTGAGCTTTGACAGTGGGTGTTGAACGGCTGTTCTTATCTGCTGGATATCATAATTGCGCCCAATGATATTTTCATTCTCTATCCAACATGGGTACTTTCCAACAGAAATTGCAGGATGCGAAGCAGGCGTTTGAACTCTATTGAAAATTCCCCTCCCTTTCTTACCAAGGGCACTGCTATAATCCACTGAGAACAGTTAACTCAAAGTGACAAGAATTGAATTTGGGACTTTCCTGTCTTAGTTTCCCATTGGGTTGGGACTTCCCTTGCTCAGTTTACCATTGAGTGAATACTGCATCATAGGGTTATTCTGAATTGTCTTTTCTGAATGATTTTCAAGCATCCTTCCATTGACAATTTATAGTTTCATTTTGAACATTCATTTTCTGAAGTGAATGAACTGCGTATGATTATTGTCATGGATTTTCACCCAAGATTATTTTCAACAATATCCTCCAACACATTTGGATTCTTCATCCTATTTTTCAAGGTGGTTAGCACTGCTGCCCCACAGGTCCCAGGACCTGAGTTTGATTGCTAGCTTGGGTCACTGTCTATGTGAAGTCTGCATGTTCTCTTTGTGTCTGCGTGGGTTTCCTCTGGATGCTCTGGTTTCTCCCCATAGTATGGATTGTGCATCGGCCATGTTAAATTCTCCCTTAGTGTACTCGAACAGGCAAAGTGTTGCAGTTTCACAGTAACTTCATTATGGTGTTAATATGAGCCTACTTGTGAAACTAATAAATAAAAATAAACTTAAAATGTTAATAGTTTGACTGATATGTTGAGGAAAAAATAAGGCTATGCTTTGGTTACATTCTACAGACACCCTGTTTTTTAAACAAGTTTTCATTGCTTTTGTTCTTAATTTTATTATTTCTGTGAATTATATTTCCTTGGATTGTAATGGACCAATAGACAACAAGAATGATTACAGAAGAACATGCATGTGGTGTAGCTGAATCCTAAACCATCTCACATCTACAAATTTATGTTTTTCAGTGAATGTCAGTGGATAATGATCAGGATGACAGAGGAATTTTTTCCTCTCCCCTTCGTTAGAAAGGATGTTGAGAATTGTGCTCAAAACTTCTCATTTGTTTTTATAAGCATGTCGTCTCAGAATGCTGCAGTGTTCTGTATTGGATAGCTCAATAGTTATGCTTGCCACTAATTGATTATAATACTGATATTAGTGTCATAAGCAAGGCAAATATGGAACTGCCCAATTAGCTAAATGGGGAAATGGATCACCAACTAAGCCGTACATGAAAGGAAAGCCCAGTAAGACCTATTGAGAAAATGTGATGAGAACCAGCATCTGGTGAAAACCACAATATGCTGAGCTGTGATGGTTTACAGTTTGAATAGCCTGTCATTACTCATTTGTTACATTCATATATTATGGATGACTATTTTAGAGAGGTTTTGCAAGTGTTCATGAAGTTTTAAGTAAGCGAGAGTGAATTCTTCAGCTGAAGGAAAATTGCAAAATAAAATTAACAAAGTATAAGTGAACTTCAACTGTTCAGCATATGAATTTCACAGTGTAAATGTGTTTCTAATATTGTCAGTACATTTCCCCTTGTAAAGTTCAACAAATTGGTCAACGTTTTCTTTTGCACTGCAAGCCATATTCTCACCATCATGCCCAGGACAGACATGAAGATATTGTGAATTTTTAAAGTTCTTTCTTAAAAAGACATTAAATGCAAGGAGATTTAAAAAGATGTCTGTTTGAGAATCATGTGACTTCTCTTGCAGATTGAAATACTCATCTGTTTTCAGAGGACAACCATCTTGGCTGTAAAATTAAAGCAAACTACTCCAGATGCTGATATCTGAAACAAAAATAGGAAATGTTGGAAAATCTTAGCAGGTCTGCCAGCATCTGTGAGGGGGAATATTTCAAGTCCAGATGAGTTCTGACAAAGCCCTACAGATGCTGTCAGACCTGTTGAGATTTTTCAGCATTTTCTATTTTTGTACCATTTAGACTGTTGTTGACTCAATGTATTTTTCCTGAAAAGCATTTGAAAGGATAATTTAAATTGAATGGATGATTCAATTACAAAACTATGGCTGTCTTGAAATGTGAAAGGCTACAGCAGAATGTCTATCGACCACCATTTTTGGAAGAAGGACTTTGTCCTTGTTACTGGTCACCTGATTAAAATAGCCATGTTTGCCACCTGTTCTTTTAACAATAGCAGCAACTCAACAAGGCTTCTTTGACAGCACCTTCCAAAATCAAGGCTTCTATCAACTAGAAGAACAAGCAGATGCATGGCCATACCACCGACACTGGAAATAAATTATCCTTCACTGGCATTGGATGAAAATGCTGGAACTCTTCCCCAGCATTATAGGTATACTATAATATATATACTATATATAGTATACCTATATATACTAGGTATATATAGTATACCTACACTATATGGATGGCAGTGGCTCAGGAAAGCAACTCACCACCACCTGCTCAAGGGCAATTAGGAGTCGACAATAAATACTGGACTCGCCAGAGATACCCAGACCTCATGAAAGTATGAACAGGAAAATTGTTCAGAACAGAAACACCATGGGAGAAACAGTCTCAAAAGCCATTGAACCAGATTCAAGCCACTTTGCAGCCAAAGTAAACAGTTGTATCTTGAAAATGGAAGGACAATTCTCCATCTTCAAGTTCACCTGAGAGCCAACCTCCTGGTAAACTACAAGAAGCCTTGCAGCTTCCTGAGGATTCTTTGTTTCACAAGACCACAAATCCAAATTCATCTAAGAAGTTACAGCCCTACTACAAAGGAGACTGAAATCAGACCAGATAGTTACTGCATTATTTTGTCTTCATCTGTATTTAATCTATGTGTATATGGTTGTGTGTGAGACATCACATCTAAATCACCAGACAAGTGTGTGGTAATAAATAATTCTCTTTCTTCACTGACTTTTATTGATGCACCATAGGAAAATTCTCTCTGGATGTATCACAGCTTGTATGGCTCCTGCTTTGATCAAGATTGCAAGAAACTACAAAGAGTTCTGAATGAAGCCTTTTCCATCACGCAAACCAGTTTCCTATCCATCTGCTGTGTCTACACTTGCCACTGTCTCAGAAAAGCAGCTAGTATAATCAAGGATCCCATTTACCCTGGGCATACTAACTTCCACTTCCTTCCGTTGGAAAAAAGGTACAAAAGTCTGAGGTTATGTAGCAACTGACTCCATAATAGCCTTTTCCCTGTTGCATCAGACTGTTGAGTGGATCTATCTTATATTAAGTTGATCTTTCTCTAAAGCCTAGCTATAACTGTAACACTACATTCTGCACTATTTTCTTTCCTTCTCTACGAATGGTATACTTTGTCTGTATAGTAGTTCACTACTACTGTAGTAGTGAACAATACTTTTCACTCTACATTAACACATGACAATAAATAAAATCAATTCGCAAATGTTGCTGCTGGAAATTATTTAAATTGGAACACACCTCTTTTAAGAACACTAATCTCATATGTAAAATACTCTGAGCATGGACGATGAGAGAATATGTGGACACTGTCCAATGCTATCATTTCTTGTCCTATTTGTGTTGGTTTTTTTAAGACGTGGCGTGTTTTCTGTTTTTTATTCTTGGATATCAATTAAGGGAACTCTGAACATCCCCTTGCTTATAGTTACTTCAAAGGAGGTTTTTTTTCCAAATTTCTGTGCCGAAACATTTGTGAAATGTTTAATTTTCTAATAATTGTGTAAATGATAAAGCAATAAAGTAAATGTTGCTTCTCTCCCAGGTATTGTTCAGAATTAGGTTAAGATGTAGCACAAAGTTCAGTACAAGAGCATAACAGTTATACTCAACTGCTACAAGATACCAGTTCAACCTCAGCTGGAATATTGTGTACAGTTCGGGATGACACGATTTAAGAAGAATGTGAATGCGTTGAGAGAGTGTAGATGATGTTTTACAAGAATGGTTGCAGGGATGAGAAACTTCAGTTATGAAAATAGATTGCAGAGGTTGGGACTTTTCTCCTTGGAGAGGAGAAGTCTAAGAGGATATTTAATAGAGATGTTCAAAATCATGGAAGTACAGAGTAGGTAGGGAGAAACTGTTCCATAGAAACATAAAAACTGCAAGCAGGAGTTGGGCACTTGATCCTTCTAGCCTGCTCCACTATTCATTCGATCATGGCTGATCACTGAATTCAATCTCTTGATCCCCCCTTCCTCCCATATTCCTTGATCCCTTTAGCCCCAAGAACAATATCTAATTTCTCCTTGAAATCAGACAATGTTTTGGCTTCAACTACTTTCTGTGGTAGTGAATTCCACACATTCACCACCCTCTGGGTAAAGAAATGTCTCTTCTTCTCAGTTCTTAAATGTCTATTCCTTATTCTCAAACTATGACTCTTAGTTCAGGACTTCCCATCATTAGGAATCTTCTTTCTGAGTCTACCTAGTCTAACTCTTGATAGAATTTTATAAGTTTCTATCTCGTAAAAGGCTGGAGAATGAGAGGATACATATTTAAGATGATTTGCCAAAGGAAAAAACATGATATGAGCGAAACATTCTCACACAGTAATTGGTTAGAGTCTTCCCTGGAAGTGTGATGGAGGCAGATTCAATCGAGATATTCAAGAGAACATTAGACGATTATTTGAATCGAAACAATGTGTTGTATTTTAAAATCTCTGATCCTTTTCAACCAGTTTGCTTATTCCAATGTTTTACCCAGGTGCTCTTATTTGCAAGGTGAACAAAGGACAAACACAAGTAAAGGTCAACAAGTTTATTAACAATAACACTACTAACCCTTAAATTACCCACATAAAACAAGAGAATACCCCAAAATCAGATATACTCACTGCAAAGATGGTTTGGTTCAAACTGCAGGCTCAATTCTCTGAGTCCCTCTGGTCAGTTGTCATAAAGTCTCGATGCAGCTTCTTCTTCCTTCCTTCTCTGGTCAGTCTTCCGAATGGTCAAGGATCACCTCCTTCATCGAATCTTCCCGAGTCTTCTGGAGTTTTCTTCCCTGGTGTCTGAAAGTGTGTTCCTTTATCCCTTACCTGCTTGCCTTTCCAGAAACTTCTCTGGCTTCCGGCCAATGAGGTCACAGGAGGGGGTTCCAATACCCAGTGGGTTTTTTGATGTCTGCCTGACAGGACACCAGGGTCCGCCCCCAGGTGTCCGTTTCCATGCTGCTGCTTACATGTGACCTGTTACCAGATTAAGCCAACTGCAGGAACTCTCAGTGACCGAAAGCCTGGCTCTATCTGGGCTTCTAACAATAGGCTGATGTATTTCAATGGGGTGCAATGATCTCCTGCTAAGTACCAGTAGGGTGCAATGAACTTTGATAGGAGGCTGATGAGTCAGCCACAGACAGGTTTATGATTTGTATAACTGGCCTGCTTGAGGTTTGACTGCGTTTGATTTTTAATATGTCCAATTCTTTAATTTAGGATATCCAATTTTATCAGCCATAAAACTAGGCCCTGTTTATGTTACAAATGTGCAGGGGTATGGGCAGCAGAATGGCACAGTCATAACATTCATTTGAAGAGCTGCTGTAGACACGATGGGCCAAATGGCCTTCTTCTGCACCTTAACAATTTTGTTAAGGTGCATTAGTGTAGTTGATAAAATTATGAGAGGCATGGGTGAAATGGACAGTCAAGAGTCTTTTATTCCTAGGGTAGAAATTACTAGGGGTTAAGGATAAAAGGGGGAAAATTTAAATGAGATGTGAGAAGCCAGGTTTTTTTAAACAGAGCATGGTAAGCGCCTGGAATGCATTGCCAGAGTGGGTGGTAGAAGCAGATAGAACAGTAATGATTAAGAGGCAAGGAGAAAAAGGATACAGACTGCAGAGAGGCAAAAGGTTTTTCATTTAGAAAGGTGTCATGTGTTGGCGCATGCTTGTTGGTCTGAAGTGCCTGTTCCTGTGCTGTACTGTTCTTTCTTCTTTACAGCAACACATTCTACCAGGGGAGCAGAATCTCACTGCAACAGGGTCATGAAACTCACTCCACTGTGCTTGAGATGACCCTTGTGTGGTAGTAATGCAAGCATTACCATCACAATCTGGGTTTCTTCAAACTTTCTATACCCTCTACCCATAAAGGAGGATGATGGAGCCTGTCCAGGGAACTATAAGCTAAATACCTTTACCTCATTAGTGGAAAAAAAATGGAATCCCTACTCAAGGAGAAAAAGAATCTAACAACCAAAAATATTGTAGTGAAAAAGCAACATGCAGTTCAAATAGGAAAGTCTTTCTTGAGCAAACTGATTGAATTTTTTTGAAGAAGCAAGAGAAAGAGAGTGTGCAAGGATGATGTAGTAGATGTAATATGTCTAGAGTTACAGAAGGACTTTACAAACTTATGAACTAAAGGACAAACATTTAAGATCAGAGCAAGTATATTTTGAGGACAAGCATCAAAATGAATAGTTGCTGGTTAAAAAGACACAAGGCAAAGGATAAGGGTTAGCAAATTTAAAACAGAGTTGAGGAGAAACTACTCTCAAAGGTTATGAAACTGTGGAATTCATTATGCCAAAGTGAGGTGAATAAATTTAAGGAGGAGTGAGACATTTTTAATTGGTAATGGGTTGAAGGGTTATGAAGAGAAGGCAGGAAAATGGGGATGAAGGTTACATCAGCAATGATCAAATGGCAGAACAGACTCGATGGATCAAATAGCCTAATTCTGCTCCTATATCTAATGAACTTATAAGCAAGAATTAGATTCGTTATTCGGAATGACAGGGGGTAGGAAATGGAATCACACAAGGATCACTATTGTGCACACACTTTTTAATTCACTGAGTGATGTTGGACAAGACCAGCACTTATTGTCCGTCTGTGATTGGCCTTGAGAAGGTGGTGGTGAGTTGCCTTCTTAAACTGCTGCAGTCCACCTGATGAAAATACTCCGGCAATTCTATCAGGTAGGAAATTCCAAGATTTTGACCTAACAACTATAAAGGAACAATGATATAATTACAAGTCAGGTTTGAGGGGAACTTACCAGTCTTGATGCTGTCATGCAGATGCTGCCTTTGTTCTTCTAGGAGTAGAAGTGACAGATTTTGGAAGCTGTCGAGTTTGGTGCAGTATAGCTTGTACATGGTTTATGCTGAAGATGCAGGAGGAGTGGAGGAGCAAAAAGTGTAAAGTAATGGATCAGCTGCCAGTCAAGTGGGCTGCTTTTCCTAGATGGTGTCAAGCTTCTTAAGTGTTGTTGGCACTGCACTGACCCAGTCCAGTGAAAGATATTCTATTAAACTCCAAACTTGTGTCTTAGTGATGTTTGACTTATTTTAGGAAATGAGGAGGTGAAATACTTGCTGCAGAATTCCCAGCCTCTGATTTGCTCTTGTAGCTACAGTAGGAAGGTATGGCAGCATTGGCAACCCTTTCTGCCTACAAATAGCGGGTGGCCAATTGAATCTGTTAAATACCAATTATTGGAGGCCGGTTGGAAAATCCCTGTTGGCCTCCTGGTCCCTATAGCTGGCTGGGGTCAATATGGCTTCCCAGTAATAAACAAGGAGAACCATCCTTGCTCGCTTGGGTTCAACAGCAGCTAAAATGGTGATGCCCTCTCCCTGCCTGATCTGTAAGGCCAGCTTCTGCTTCTGCTTCTTCAGGACTGGAGGCATCTGTTTGTCCTCCAGTTTTGAAAGCTTACCCACCATTCATAATTGGCTGATGACCCATATTTGAGTCATTTTGGCCAAATTGGGAAAAGTCACAGGTAAATCACTCTTTTCCCAGACAGTGTGGGTATCTGACTCTCATTTGAGCCTATTAGTGGGGCCCTGAAGCCTGTGGGGAAATTCTGTCTTTTGAGTGCTGTGTTCAGTCCTGGTCAACATTTTATTAATATTAAAAAAAGAGGCAATGCAAAGGGTGTAAAACAATTGACAAGGATGATTTCTGAACTGAAAAGTTGTTATTATCAGGAAAGGATGACTGGGGATGAATCATTTTTCTCTTAAAAGAGAGGTTACATAAAGGTTAGACCACATTTGGAGTGTTGTGTGAAGTCCTGGTCACCACATACCAGAAAGATGTGGAAGCTTTTGTGAGAGTACAAAGATTCACCAGGCGGTTGCCTGGTCCTGAGGTGTTGACCACGAGGAATGGTTGAATAAACCAGGATTGTTTTCAATTGAAAACGGAGGCTGAGGGAGACCTGCTAGAGGTTAGAGGCTTTTAGAAAGGTTCAAAGTGTCAATTATACGCAGGCACAGATTCAAGAGAGGGAGATGTTTGGGGAATGTTTTCGAGTAGATTGATGGGTGCCTGGAACATGCTGCTGGAGGTGGTGGAATCAGGTACATTAGCCACATTTAAGAAACATCTGGATGGATAGATGAATAAGGAGGGAATAGGGGGCTGTAGACTGTGTAAGCACAGAATGTTTTGTTTTAGTTCAATTAGGGCAGCTGGTTGACACGTCTTGGAGAGCTGAAGGGCATGTTCCTGTGCTGTATTTTTCTTTGTTTTTTTTTGTTAAAGATGACCTGGTGCCTTGGTTAGCTGTCTGGATCAAAATAACACCAAAGGCACAATGTTCAATTATTTTCACAAACATCTGACATAACCTGGACAAACTGAAAATTTACTTCCCAGATAAAAATGTTCCTGATCTTGGGCATGGTACTTAAATTCGAGAAATATCTTTGTAGTTTGGAAAAATAAACCAGCATATTATTGGGTGGATGGTGTGGAGGATGGACAAAATTTGCAAATTATTGAGTCTTTTGTAAGCTCAATAAGTAGTCAACAATAAACAAAAAAAGTGCTGGAAGTACTCAACATGTTATGCAGAGAAAAATAGATCTTTCGTCATAACTGCTGGGAAATGTTCACAATTTTCAAGCGTCATTTCACAGCAGTGTTTTTGTGTTAATTCCCAACAGGAGAAAGCCCTGGGTACCTTTTCTTTTATTCCATCCTGGTTAAGACGTTGAAACGTGTACTTGGATTGGGCTTTTCAAATACAACATGATCAAATTATTTAATATAGGTGGGTACATTTATTCAAAAAATGTGCAATACGTAGAGCAAAATTATAATTGAAACTGCCACTCAGTGGCAAAATTGTGAAGCAACATTGGCACGATTACGAAAACGTTGGAAACAATAAATGTTTGTTCTGTTTTCTGGTGTTGCAGCTTGTATATTGCACCACTTCCTGGATCGCAACCTTCTTCCGGGGCTCTGCTCTGACTGTGCACTTGCTGGTGCCCTGCGCGCGTGTGATGCCGAGGAGAAGGAATGGGGAGTAATAGCGGCACTGGCGACCTCCCACCGGCAGGGGGTTGGGGCGAGGAGGAGCACTCTTGATTGTCTGTAACTGTGACCGCGGGCGAGGGGGAGGTCCGGGCTATCAGGAGCAGTGAACACGCGGTGCTAGCAGCAACAAGATTCCGCCGGCCGAGAGGGGGAGTCCGCCAGCCGGAAGGCCCGGCGCTGCCCGATAGAGGGCGCAGCGCCTCCCCTCCCCCACTCCACTTGCCCTTTGTCCGCCAGATGGCAGCTTCACCTTCAGTCGGAGTGAGCGCAACGACATAAACGGCCGTTTGCCAGAGAGAAAAATTAAAAATAAAAAAAAACAAGTGAAAAGGAGGAAAAAAAAACCCCAAGCACTTTAAATTGAGGAGGAGAGGGGGGAGTTGGAAAAAAATCGAGAGGAGGAAGGGTTTGTGTGTGTGTGAAGAGGAGGAGGGTTTTTTTTAAAAAAACGGAATACAACAGTTGAGGAGAGAGGGGAAAAATTTAAAAAAAAGGTAAGGAAGAGATTTTTTTTGTCGTTGGGGTGAAATAATGTTTTGGAAGAGGCGGGTAAAGTTGCGGAGGGGGGGGTGAAGTGTCGGTCTGTGTGTGTGTTTTTTTTAGGGCCTGTGTTTGTGGAAAGATCGCAGCAAAATGGAGGCCGCGGGGCCCGGGGTTTGTTTTTAAAAATTCGCAATTGGGGCCTAGTGAGATCGAGAGAGAGGGAGGGAGGGAGGAGGATTAAAAATAACATCTCTCTCCACCCTCTCCGTATCAAACTGCTCCACTATCTCTTTCTCTCTGCCCTCGTCCCAACTCCCGGCTCCCACCCAATTTACAAAGAGCCAAAAAAAACTCTACACAAAACACACACAAAATGTCGAAGTCCCCCCTCTTTTTTTTGCCTGAAAACAAAATTGGCCACATCGCTCAAGAAAGCCGGAGACTTTTTTTGGCGCCACTTTTTTAATTTAATTTATTTTTTAAAAAATTAACCTTCTTTGGCGTTTTAGGGGAAAAAATCTGCCCACCTGTGGGTTTTTTTTCTCTCTACTGTATATTATTTGAAAAAAATAGGACCAGTTTGCTTTTAGTATCGACGACGATCTCTTTTTGCAAGGGGGGGTGTGGAATGGAGAGAACATTTTTTTCGGACCATCACTTCCTTATCGGAAATTGAGAAATTTTAAATTTTTTCTTATTTTTTGAAAAGATTATTTCTCCTCGGTTTTATTCGTGTCCGGCCCAAAGTCTCCCCTTCCGACTTAGTCAAAGAAAGCGCTCGATATTGTGTGTTTTTTAAAGTGAGTTTTATTCCTTGTTTTGAAGGGTTTAAATAATCCTGAGAGCGAGTAAGAATGGCCGTAGTCATGTCCGGGTCCATGTGACAGTGTTGTAAACACTTCCCTCATGGGGGTGTGGGTGGGGGGCACTTTTCCCCAACAGTTTAAGGGTTACATTTCATTTTCCATCTTTTCCGACTGAAGTCGCTTCTTGGCACCTTCTAATTTGGAGGGGGAAACAAACTTCATACGTTTACCATCTCTTTCAACGTTTATGTTCGAGAATGATATTTTTACCCCATCAAAAAAATTCACAGTAAACAGATCCCCATAAATCACCCTGCAATTTCTTAGCCACACCCTGTTTGTGTCTAATCTGGTAGATTTCGTGGGAAGTCCTACAACTCGGCTTCTTGTTAACTGGGGATTTGTCTTTTTTTTGTGAAGCGAGAATGTTGGAGTGTAAGTCCAAGAATATAAATTGCCTTTTTTTTGGTTGTTTCTGTTCCAAGCTTTGGATAAAGTGCTGACGTTCGCAGCGAGTTTTTCACTTCTATACTTCAAAATGCTATTTAGTATTTTACTTTTAAAATGATACTGTCGGGAGTAAGCTTCTGATCTTATGTAAATTGTTTTTGCAACTTATACTTTTGTCGCGTGTGCGTTTTCATCCTGGCGTTCACTATTCCACAATTTACTCATAAAAACAAATACGTGGCTGCTTTCATCTTCGTGTATCTGGACGTGTTTATTCTCAGTGGAATGAAACGAAAGCCACCAGAGCTTTTAAACAAACTCACTTCGACATTTTAGCTTGCAAGCAAGCTTCCTGTTGATGACGGAGTTGTATTCGTTGTAGTTTACAACTGAAATATCCTTCGGAAAATAAAATAGTAGACCCCTGGTCCAGGTCATCACAGCGTACTTTGTCGAAGTTATCCCTTGTGCACTTTGTGTAAATTCCAGCATTTTGGTTAGAGCCTGCTGCTCAAGTTCATGTGAGTTAACTAAAATTGCTTGTAGTTGCGTGTATAGTTTATAAAGATGGCTTTTCGAATGGTTGTTAATGTAGTGAATTGTACTTCGTTGTGGGCTGTGCGCTGGCACGTAGTTAAATTTTTGCTCTGTTGTGGGGGAATGCATACGTAATTAACATTGATATGCTACACCTACAGTATTTTTCAAACACTTGTAATGTTTGACTGTTTTTGTATAAACCAAAGTTTAAAAATTAACATTGTATTCAATACTTAATGGCATTCAAAAGAATCCAAATTGTAGTACATCATTAGGTAAATTGATAAATGGTGTATGTGTATCAATTTAGTTTTGCAATGAGATATAATTTAATGGTTACCAAGAGTTCTAATCCAGTGCTCATTCAAAATTACGTCAGCATATTACTCTGAAAGAAGCTGAACTCGCAGTTGAACAGGAAGTGGTACAATTGAACCCCAGCTATTGGATTAAGTTTCTCAACCAATATGTCAGTTGCCCAGCTGAAAATTAGATTCCATTGTATTTCCTGTTATTACAATAATGCCAGTCTTTGGTAGAAACAGGGCATTAATGATTAAATTAGAGTGCGTGCAACAATGTGCATCTTGTTTGTACTGACTCATGAAATGATTGGATGAGATAAGTTTAGGTTTGTGGGCAAAACATCTTAAACTGAGTGATTACCGGAATGATCCTTGAATTGCAGTGTTGCTAGTAACATTTTAAATCCAGAATAGCTGATGTTATTTGAAAGTTTTCATTTTTTTAAATACACAGTTGATTATTTTATGCAGTAGAACTTCGTTATGCCCAAATGTATATTTTTAAATCATGGCATCGCTTTAAAGTCAATGCTGGAATCTTAACATTAGACATTAAATGTATGTGATGTTGACATGGAACTTGACATAGCAAAAATTTGAATAATAGTTGCATGAGGTGAGAGATAAAATGGTCAAAATCAATTTTTTGGAAAGATGTTTTAAAAAAAAGTGAAACATTTTAGGATTTTGCACTGGAAGACATGTTGAGTGGACACAGTGATAGAGTTGGAGCAGGAAAGGAAATAGATACACGATAAACAAATATTGAAAAAAATTGAGTGTTTAAGCTTCTGGAGATAGTAATACAAGTTGATGGAGCAAGGTCATGGTGTGTGGTTGAGGGGGTGAAGACTTCGTAAATGCATACAATTGCTTGTATTTTTTTGCTAAAAATCACCCTTGATTTGTGAGGACAGTATTGGTTTTGACACAAATGGTTCACTGTGGATTTGGTTGACATACTGTCTTGCCAACCCCTGTTACATGTCTGTTTTTTCCAAAGTCAGTTCTGTTATTTTGTTCAGCTCTGTTGACATCATGCTGGTGTTGACAAACTAGGTGTCTTGTTAAAGCTCTTGCATGTCTCCATTTGAGTGATTTTGTTCTCTGGCTTCTTGCCAAACTGCTTAATGATTTGTGATATATCTGGTCAACTGGTCTCAGTCTGCAAATGTATGTTTATTTAACATTGGTTAGAATTACTCGTGTGCACATCACTATTCCCCAGAACCCGTTTAAACGATTAATGTGGATCTGCTCTGAAAAAATCACAGATCTAAATTTAACTGTAGCATGTGAACTGATGAGAGCAGCTTAATTTAGATGTGGTCTGAACGTGATGTACCCTCCTCCAGGATCATTGTAATGTGGGAAGACATCGACCTAATTATTGGAAGTCTTGTGATGTAATTATCATGACAGCTTTTGTTTTTTTTTCCTGGAAATGTTCTTCATTGTAATAGCATCACAGAAATTTAGAATTGTGGTGGAACTGTGTGTTCATGTTTTGTTATTGATCAACATGACAGTGTACACCTATCTGTTTCCGCTGATGAAGCTTGAGTGGATTATTACTATTTCTAACACAGTAGCAGAAACGTGAGCCACATTTTTTCTTGCTACGGACAGAATGATTGGTGTTTTCTAAATTTTACTTTCCAAATTTTTCTTGGTTCTGTGGTTTAATGCTGGTGACAAGCAAATGACTAAATGCAAACAACCAGTACAAATAGTTATATTTGAGAAAGCTGTTGCAGGCACTCACCTGTCCAGTGAGACTAAAGAAAGCTCACAGGCAACATTGTTCCCAGCTGGTGGTATTCCCTGCAGTATAGTTTATGCAGCGATCATCTGGTAATAACAATCACAATGTCCCGCTAAACAAATGAGAGCGCGTTTTAGATATCATGATTATACCATGTACTATATTTTCTATACATAGTATGGTATGATATGAAATTTTTTCTTTTCAACCAAGAGCATAGCTGAGGAGCAGTGGAAAAGGAGTGGAGAATTTAGCCTGTTGCATCTTCACCTTTATAGGTTGTGGCTGGTTATGGTAATTCCATTTACTTGGTTCTATAAACCTTAGTATCCTTGCATAAATTCCAAAAAGAGCTTAATAGATTTTTTGTTTTTGATTCACTGAGCTTCTATAGCCTTTTAAAGGAGAGAGTTCAAGATTCCCATCGTCTTGTGACTGAGGTTCTTCTGACAGCATTTGATCATTTCATCTTGAAATTAGTGCTGTGATGCTGGAAATGTGAAACAAAAAACAGAAAATTCGGGAAATGTTCAAATCTGACAGTTCCTGTGGAAACACTTTAGGTCTTTTGTCAGACTGGGAAAACTTAAAAAAAAAATGAAGGTTTATGGCAAGTATAGAATGATGAGCATAGGGTTGTTCAGAAGAGAGGAAAGAACATGAGGACAAACCTACGATTGGGTGAAAAGCAAAGTAACTGACAAAATGCGTAATGGTGTTGGAAAAGAGAGTGTGCTGGTTAAGATCTGAAATTGTTGAACTTGATATTGTGTCCATAAGGCTGTAAAAACTCTTACCTCAAAGGTGAGGTTTATGTACCTCAAGATCAATTCCAATGAAACTAGCTGAACTTTGCCTCCCATGACCCTAGAGGCATCAGCTGTACTACATTCATCTGGATTGAGATCACTTAAATCACAACAGATCAGTATTCAAGCCTGGAGCCTTGTCTTTTGGCCTTTGTTCTGCGGTGCTGACAAGGTATCATTGGAGCTGTTGTGTGTCCAGTGCTGCAAAGCCTGAGCTGATACTTTTGTTCACTGTATGCAGAATTGTTAAGATAGTAAGTAAGGAAACTTTTAGTAGCTAATTAGGATGTCAGAGCTCAGTATGGATATTTGGAAAAGTTTTAGTCATTCAGTGTGGAATCATGCATAAATAAGCAAGTATGAAGAGTTTTGTTTTCTGTAGTTGTGGTGTATGTTTTAGCCGAGGAGGAGTGCAGTTGCTAACTTCAATCTAAGATGTATAGTTTGAGAATGAAAGAGTATGAACTAATTTTTCCAACTCATTCTTTCACACCTTTGCTCCTCCCAAATAAAAACCATTAGATTTGTTGCACAGAGACTGACTTTAATATTTACTAAAGATTAAATTCAACTTATTTTCCTGCTAGATAATATTGATATTATTTATGATAGTGATTTTGCAACCAAGAAAGGAACAACTAGGTTGTTACTGTTTGTTAGAGAAAAGGAACAATAAGTTTGTTTACTTCTAGTGTCATAAGTTGGCTTACATTAACACTGATTAAGTTACTGCAAAAATCCCTAAGTCGCCACACTCTGGAGCCTGTCTGGGTACATTGAGGGAGAATTTAGCATGGCCAATGCATATAACTATCATCTCTTTGGGACTGTGGGATGAAGTTAGAGCACAAGGAGGAAACCTGTGCAGACATGGGGAAAATGTGTGAACTGCGCACAGACTGTGACACAAGCAGGTATTGAACCTGGGTCCCTGGCACTGTGGGTCAGCAGTGAACTATAAATTCTAAAATGCAATTCTTCTGCACAGAAGTAGGAAAGTTTATACACAAGAAAAAAAACTTGTATTGCTCTTTTAATGTAATCAAATATCTAAAGGCGTTTCATGGAGAATTAGAAGGTAGCAAGGATAACCTGGGTAATATTAGGCCACTGAATTTATGTCAGTAACAGTGAAACTGTTAGAAAAAGATCCTTAGGAATAGGATCTATACACAGTTGGAACTGAATGGTCTTGATAATGACATTTGGCATTGTATGTGGGAGATCATGTCTCACTAATTTAATTGAGTTTTTTGAGGAGGTGACAAAAATGATTGATAAGAGAAGGGCTGTGGATGTTGTCCACATGAGCTTTAGTAAGCCATTTGACAAGGTCATTTGTGGCAAGTTGGTGCAAAAGATTAAAGCTCACGGGATCAGGGATGAATTAGCTATGGATTCAGACCTGGCTTGACCACAGAATAAGAAGTCCCACAACACCAGGTTAAAGTCCAATGGGTTTATTTGGCAGCCAAGTCCACTACTTTCGGAGCACTGCTCCTTTGTCAGGTAAGTGGGAGTTCAGAACCTGATGAAGGAGCAGCTAGTGGATTTGGCTGCCAAATAAACCTGTTGGGCTTAACCTGGTGTTGTGATATTTGTTACTGTGTTTATCCTAATCCAACACCGGCATCTCCACATCTTGTCCATAGAAGACAGTTAGCATTGGAAGGGTATTTCTCTGAATGGAGTGTCACTAGTGGTGCTCTGCAGGGATCACTGCTGTTTATAGTATATATAAATGACTTGGAAGAAAACGTAGTTGGTCTGATGAGCAAGTTTGCAAATGATACTAAGATTGCTAGATTGAGAAATAGTGATGAAGATTGTCAGAGAATAAAGTAGGAAATAGACTGGAAAATTGGGTGAAGAAATGACATGGAGTTTAATTCTGACAAATGTGAGGTGATTCATTTTGTTAGATCCGGTTCAGGTCGGAGCTATAAAATAAATAGCAGAACCATCAGAAGCGCACACATGGACATCTGGGAGTATAGGTCCACAGATACTTAAAAGTGGCAGCGCAAATGAAGAGAGCATAAGACATACTTGCCTTCATTGGACGGGGCATTGTGTGTAAAAGTTGGCAAATTGTTAACAGTTGTATAAAACTTTGGCTGGATCACATTTGGAATACTGTGTTCACTTCTGGTCACCATGCTACTAGAAGGATATGGGGGGGCCTTTGGAGAGAATGCAGAAAAGGTTTATTAGGATCTTGCTTGTTATAGAAAGTATTAGCTATAAGGAGAGATTGAATAAACTTGAATTGTTCCCCCTGGAAAACTGGAGACTGAGGAGTGACCTGATAGAAATTTATAAAATTGAGAGGCATAGATAGGGTGAACAGTTCAAAGTATTTTTCCAGGGCAGAAATGACAATTACTAAGCGGCATAAGTTCAAGATAAAGGCAGGAAAGGTTTATAGATTGGTGGAGGCCTGGAGTACACTGCCAAGTGAGGTGGGTAAAGCAGTTAGATCAGCCAGATTTAAGACTTGATAGGCATAAACCAAATGGGGAATAGAGGGATATAAGCAATTGGTGATATATATCTAGATAGATGAACTCCACAGGCTTGGAGGGCTGAAGAGCCTATTCCTGTGCTGCACTGTTCATTGTATAGTATGACACCACTTCTCATATGGGAATATTTGGTCAGATGAACAAAAAAACTTATTGAAAGAGGTAAGTTTTTAAGGAGGGTCTTAAATGAAGGAAGCCAATAGAGAGGTTTGGGTAACTGAAGGCACGTCCACCATTGGTGTAATGATTAAAGTCAGGATAATTGAGACCATAATTAAATAAAGGCAGACATTTTGGAGAATTGAGGCTGGAGGAGATTGCAGATATGTGATGAGGAAAGGCATGGAAGAATTTAAAACTGAGGAGGGAAATTTTAAATTCAGGACCTTGCTTAACCAGTACCAGTTGTGGCGCAAGGATCATCAGATTATCATGAAAAGGACGAGCTGCAAGTTGAGATATGGGGAGCAGAGTTTTGATGATTTCAAGTTTTTGGAGGATATGATGTGAGAGAACATCTAGCAAGAACTATGTTGGAATAGTCAAGTCCAGAAGTATCAAAGCCATGAATGAGGGTTTTAGCAGCAGGTGAGCTGAGATGGGTGAAGTTGAGTGATATTGTGGAGGTGGAAATTTGTGGTCTCAGTGCTGATACGAATAAATGATCAGAAGAGCCTCTTTGCGTCAAACAGGAAATCAAACTTGCCAACAGAATGGCTTAATTTCAAACAGTTGCCAAAATAAGGTGTGGAATTGGTAGTAAGGGGACAGAATTTGGATGTAAACAGTACCTTCAATTTTCTCTATTTAATTTAGGAAAATTGCTGCTCATCTACAACAAGATTTGGGATAAGCAGTCTGAATTTGTAGCAGAGAAGTTGAAAGTAGTGGTAATGAGAGAATAAATGCTGTGCTTTTGCATGATGTTGTCAATGACCAGCATGTAGGGGAAAATAAGTGGGGACCAAGAATAGCTCTTTTGGATCATGAACTAATGGTGTGGAAGCAGGAAGAAAAGCCACTGCACATTGTACTCCGATTATAATTGTACAGATAAGAATGGACGCAGGTGAGAGTAACTTGATCTAGCTGGATGACAGCAGAGAGAAGGAGATGTAGTTAAAGGCTGTACTTAAGCAGCACTCCCTCAATTCTTGCACTGAAATGTCAGCCTTGATTTTTGTGTTCAGATTCTAGAATGGGACTTGAATCCACAATCATAGAACTCAAAATGTAAAAGTTTTGGCAATTGAGTGACAGCTGATGCTATTAATTTTCAATGTAATTTTCTGTTTCTGGCAGCAGAAACTTTGAAAGCCATTCCTCGGTCGAGTTTCCTGTGTTTTTCTCTGAGTATTGTATGTTCCTGGCCTGTTGTTAGGTTTAACTGTGTTATGCTGAAATTTATTGAAAACACTCTTTCTCTGAAACGTCCCTCATGGTTTGACGTGTTTACGTGAGTAGCCCTCAGACATCATCAGCATTCTTAAGAGTGTTGACTCTGAAAATCCAATTTCCATGGATCTGAAGTTTTTGAGCAAGATTTATTGAATGATAGTTGAGTGCCCTCTCTATTTTTGATATAAACTTGGCTTAGAACCATAAGAAGTCAATTCTAACTCCATTCTGCCTAAACTAGAATCAGCTAACACAGGGTTGGCTAGCAACTGGATCTAAGACCTTTCAAGTCTGAATATTTTAGTGAGACTAAATGCAGCGCCATTATTCACTCAGCACTTTAATGTTCTGTATTTCATCTTTTTTTTTCTCCCTCACCCTTCCCCAGCCCCATGTCTTTGTGAAAGACTACACGTCTAATTTAAGACTGTTTGATAGTTTTATACTGCAGGAATCCCAATGTTGTATTGTTCAATAAGTTCACCTAGAAAGTGAACATAAGTAGGCTATTGAAATGCATATATCGCAGCCGGGGTGGATTATGTCTTAAATCAATATCATACATTGTACGCTTTGCGCCATGAATAGCAATCTGGAATGTGAGCCCTGAATGACCATTGTTTTGTTGGTACTGTGTTACCAAGAGGAACTGGGCTGGTGTGGAATCCCATCATACACTTGGCTAAAATCAATGAATAAAGCTGGTGGGTTAGAAATGTATTTTGACCATAAAGACCACAATGGGATGTGTGTGTCACTGGTAAGACCAAAATTTGTTCCCATCCCTCATTGCCCTACAACATGGCAGTGAGGTCCCTTCTTGAACCACTGTGATCAACTTGACCCATAATGTTGTTAGGAAAGGGATTCCAGGTTTTTAACCCAGCAGCAGTGAAGGGACCTAATATATTCCAAGTCTGGGCTTCGAGGGAAATTTGAGAGTGATGCTCTTCACATGTGCCTACTGCCCTTGTCCTCTGAGGTGTTAAACAACTGCAGGTTTAGAAGAATTTATTGAAGGAGCCTTGACAAAGTGCTGCACTGCATCTTGTAGGTGGTTCGTAGCTATTACTGCACATTGATGGTGGAGGGAGTGAATGTTAAGATGGTGAATGAGATGCAGACTGCTTTGTCCTAGATGTTACCAATGTCCTTTAGGGAACGAAATCTGGCTTGTATGTGAATTCACAGCCACAGCAATATGGGTGAGTCTCAACTAGGGATGGGCAATAAATGCTGACCGGCTCGTCACTTCCATGTCCCACAAATGAATACAAAAAAAACTGTTGAGAAACTCAAGTATTGTGGGAGCTGCACTTCACAGGGCAAGTGGAGTGTACTCTATCACATTCCTGACTTGACTTACAGATTGTGGGCAGGCTTTGAGAAATGAGGAGTAGTTACTTGCTGCACAATTCCCAACCTTTGTCTTGTTGTTGTACCCCATTATTTATATGACTAGTCCAATTCAACTTGTGCTCAATGGTAAGCTCTGGGATATTGAGGGCAGGGGAATTGATGATGGAAATGCCTTTTAGTATTAGAGGAAGGTTAGATTTGACATATTGGTGCTAGTACCTGTGTGGCACAAATGAAACTTGGTATTTATTAGCACATACATGAGTGTTTTTCAGATCTTGCTGTATATGGACACAATCTACTTAAGTGTCTGTCATAGATGGTGCTGCACATAGTGCAACCATCAGCAAAAATTTCCACTTGACTATATGCTGTAAGGAAGGTCATTGATAAAGGAGCTGAAGATGGCTTAGGACACAAATCTTATCAACTCCTATAACAAAGTATTGAGTCTGAAATACTGAGCTTTCAGCAATCATAACAATTCTCCTTTGTGCGCGGTCTGACTCCAACTGGAGAAGTGCCCTCCACCCCCAATTTATGTTGACTAATTCTACTTGGGCCCCTTGAAGCCAGAGTTAGTTAAATGTTGCTGTATGGTAAGGGTAGCCAGTTTGACTTTATCCCTTGAGTTTAGCTCTTTTTGTCCAGATTTGAACCATGTCTGATGTGAGGTTGGGAGTCAGGTGGCTTGGGAGGAATGCATCGGTTATAGTTTAGTGCTGTGCAAGTTTGATATTGCTTCCATTGTTTTGTTATTGGAGTAGATTGATAGGATGGGTAATTGGTTGGATTGGGTTTGTCCTGCTTTTGCAGATTGGACATAGCTGGATAATATTTCATGTTGCCAGATAATTGTAGTCGCATTGAAAAAGCTTGGTTAGGGTGTGGCAAGTTGTGGAGCAGAGGTCCTTACTATTATTGTGGTAATGCTGTCAGGGTCTAGAGCCTTTGCAGCACTCCATATTTTCCACAGTTTCTTGATATCAAGTGATATTCAAATTATTTGGACATTTGTGGAACACGAGGGCTGAGCTGGATCGTAGACTTGGTGTCTCTGGCTGAAGATGGTTGCAAATGTTTTAACCATGTTTTTGCACCGATGTGCTGGGCTACCCCATGTTTGTGGATACTTTCAGAGCAGCCACCTTTTGGGTTGTTTATTTTTCCACCATCGTTCACAAACTGGATGTGGCAGATTGCTTAGCACTGTCATGTGCTGATTTGTCCAATTCAGCACTCAAGTAGTCCTGTGTTGAAGCAGGTTGGAATCTTGTTTTCTGATAATGTCTAATGATTCTGGCATGTTCTGTACTCGTCACCCCTGTTTGCCTAGTTTGGCAATGTTGGACTAAGGGGTATACAGGCTATGAGGTTACAAATTGTGGTTAACTACAGTTCTAATTTTCCATGCCTCATGGATGCCATGTTTTAAGCTGTTCGATCTGTTGTGAGCCTCTTCCATTTAGTGTTATGAAGGGACTATTCAACGCAGTTGATGATTCCCTCACCACGAAGATGGGATTTTGTCTCCCAAGATGATCACTCTTTCCAATCCTGTCATGGACAGATGCATGTCTGTGACAGGTAGTTCAGTGAGGGCAAGGTTAGATAGGCATTGTCCTCTTGTTGGTTCCCTCCCACTTGCTGGAGGCCCAGTTTGACAGATGCACTGGGATTTGACCAGCTTGGTGAGCATGAGTAGTGATGTTACTGAGCTACTCTTGGTCAGGGGTATTCAAGTCTTCCTCCTCCAGAGGAATACATTCGATGCTTCTTCGGAGTTGTGTTCAGTTTGGTGTGGTATTGTACGGTTTTGTCAATTGAGGGTGGATGGTACCTCAATTGACCTTGCCCATGTCTACCTGATACAACGGGATTTCATGGGACCTGGAATCAATGTTGAGGTCTCCTGAGGCAGCTCCCACCTGATGGCAAATCTCCTCTTGTGCCATCACCACGAATAAGTTTATGATGTTGGGTTTGGACATACTGAGAGGAGTGGCGATGGTGTCTGAAACGTTGACAGTAAGGTATGATTCTGAGAGTGTATTTGTGTCAGGCTACAAGTTATCCAGTTTCTCCCCAAACCCCACAGTTGTCATGGAGGATTTTGCAGGGTGGATTGATCATGGTGTTCTAGTGTCATTGCTGGTGCCTAGGTTTTTGCTTGGAGGTCTAGGTTTATTTCTTTTAAACCTATAACAGTTCCCTATGACCAAATGATCGTTTGGGAAGCTTCTTCATTTTTCTTGTAACAAATTCAATTCTTAGAAGCATCTTTTTTAAACACGTCCAATTAAGTGTTTGTAAACATTTTTGTCTTAATGGATCTGATTAATTTGTTCAACTCATATATCCACAACATATATTCACAGTCGTGTGATGCCAATTTTGTGTTTCTTAACCAAGCAACTAATGTTCACTGTTTTTCATCACAGCTCAGGAGCCCTGCCTTATATCACCAATAATAAATTGTCCACATGTTCTGTGGATTTATAGTGTAATTATGTGGTTTGGAACATTTTTGAATTGATGCATTTATATAATAATCAGGCATTGTATAGGAGCTGCTAAATCTATAGAAAAATCACAGTGGAAAAACCTGTAAATGCAAAACATTTAATTTTATAAAATTAGTTTTAGCAGTTACTTGAATTTATATTTAAATTGCTCTGTTCTGACAATTAAAATAGCAATTCAGGGAATTTTGTGTATTTTGTAAGCTTATCCAGTGGGCATTTTTTTATCTAGCGTTGAGGTTGCAACGAAATGTGCCATTTTTATGGTGATCAGACTGAAGTCCAGAAAATGAGAACTATCTTTTGCTCACATTGAATTTGTTTTTATTCATAATAACAGTTGCCCATGGCAAAATTAAATATATAAAAGTAATTTGGATTTTACTCATTACTGTGGACTGAAGTAAGAATTTTTTGATTCATTTACATAATTTTAATATTACTGCCAAGGCCAAATTTATTTGCCCATCCTAATTTAGTCTTTAGAAAATGGCGGTGAGCTGCCTTTTTGAATGACTCCTCTTTGGGTGATGAATGATGATGCTCATTGTGCTGTTAGAAAGGGGCTTTCAGGGTTTTGACCTTCTAACAGTGAAGGAATGATTGTATTTCCAAGTCATGATGTGTGACTTTAAAGGAACTTCAAACATTGGGGGTGTTTCTGTGCACCTACTTTCCTTATTCTTCTGGGATTAAATGTAGCAGGTTGAGAAGTTATTATCAAAGACGACATTGCAGATTGTTGAGTGCCATTTGCAGATGACACACATGGCTTGTGTTTGTGGAACTGCTGTCATTGAGGCCAAGGCAGAGTGTTGCTCATATTTCTACATGTGCCTTGTTGATGGTGAACAGGCTTTGGGGAGTGTGGAGATATGTCAATTCCTGCAGAATACCAAACTTCTGATTTGTTCTTGGTGCCACAGTATTTATGTGGCTGCTCCAGTGAAGATTCTGGTTAATGAAAGTCCTCTGGATTTTGCAGGTTGGTGATTTAATCATGTTAATGCTGCAGAATTTCAAGCAGAGATATTAGATACTATCTTGTCAGGAGATGGTCATTAACTGCCACTTAGCTAGTATAAGTTTACTTAGTCACTTGGCCTAAAGCTGAACCTTGTCCAGGTCTTGTTATGTGCAGGAAATTGAATTACTCGTTGAAAAGTTTTGCATGAAATGCTGTCTGCTTCTGACCTTGGGAAGGAGTGATGGTCATTGCTAAAACATCTGAAGATGTTTAGCCCAGAAAAAGCAACTTCTGCAATGATATCATAAGGTGAGGTGATTGCTGTCTAGTAGGGATAGCTGTTGCTGTTTGTGTGAGTTATGATTTCAGTCAAAAGAATTCCTGACTCCGAATGACTTCAGGTTTGCCCTTAATTGCCATACTTTGCCATATGTTGTCTTGTTGCAAAGGGCAATTGCTGTTACCTTACTTTTGGAATAAGATTTGAAATGATGTCGCTTATGATGCACATACATGAGCAGCGTTTTTAAAAAGGAACTATTAATGGTATTCCTTTCATTTTAAAATTGTGCAGAAGATTTCTTTGAGAAACTGAACATAAAATTTTTTTAAGTATAAACGTAAAATAATTGTGCAAAATGATGTCATGGTTGGTTAATGTGTGTATATCCAGTAATCCTGCACTGGGAAAAAGTAAAATGGACTGTTTTTGTTCTGATTCGTTAGTCGCTCTGTCGAAATTGTGCACATCAATGTATGGGAGGGCAGAATTGAGTTTGGCATTGATGTTTTCTACAGCTGATGACTTGAAAACGCTTGTTTTACACATGAAGAATGGTGGCTTGAATAAAATTACATAGTCATTGCTTCAATAAAAATGAAAGCCATATTTGTTTTTGAGGTACAGATAGTTGATCAGCATTTTGCTTATCTCCCAAATATACGAGGACCCTGCCCCACCACCACCACAAAATAAACAAAACTCAAGTTTGGGAAGGTGCGTAGCCTGGAATTTTGGCATGTGTTGAAGCAGTTGTTTTTTTAAAAAAATGGGGCAGCAGTAATTGACTGAAAACTCAGTTCGTCAGTAGCTCTGTACTGATGTGCATCCCACTGGTTAATGACCCATGGCGATTGTGTTGTATATCCTAAAATGCAGAAATATGCTTTCTGACGATATGACATAATTAAGATACCTTGACTCACCAAAATGTGTGATCATCTGAATTCTATGACAAAACTTTTTTGTTTCTTTTGGAAGCTGCATGCACATTACTAGAAACAGAAATCTGTCAGTCCAACAATAATTGCACAAAGTAATGGGGCTATCTGGAAAATGGTACTGTAAGCAAAGACAGTTGAGGATCACTTTTAATTTCTAAATTTAAATTGTTAGAACTTCATTGGTAAGGGAATTTTTGTAGCTGAAGTATGAAGACTCAAGCATGTCTTATTGCACTGTAAAGGAATGTAGAGTTCATATTCCCTATGACACAATATGTTCACTGTGTGGTTTACTATTGAGCTACATAGATGAGGAAAATGTTGAGGTTTGAGGTTCGGACCTTGGTATATGCTGAGTTAATAGACCTTGTGATCAGATTCTAAGCGTCATTAGTCTTGGTGCCTAGGAAAGAGAAGAAACAATGTATTCCTGCCCCCTAAACTTCTGTATGGCTGCAGTGTAATGGCAATAGGAAAACATACTCAAATTTTTCAATTGGGTTTTTGAACAACTATTTTCTGACCACCACTGAGCCAAAGTTGATGTCTCAAGTTCAAGTTAATGGTTCCATTATCAACTATGACACTTGCATACACTGGCAGCAGCTGATTGTAGATCTGTGCCTGTTTTGTTCTCCTTCTCCTTGCCCTGGAGTGCAAAGACTAGTTTCCCTTCCTTTAACAGTGGGATACTGAAGTCACTTTATTGAAAATACGCAATCCGTAATACAAATCACATCAGTTCTGCTGCAAAGAACTTCAGATTGGTCTTGGATGTCAAATGGTAACGAGCCACAGGCACTACCACTATGTTTCAATCTTTTCGCTGGTCATCATTAGCTCACTTACTATCAGTGTCCACTGGGCTATTTTCCCTCTTATTTCTCAGTTATATGTTGCCTCTTGCCAACATTGTGCAAAAGCGTTTGTTTCCACCCATACACCAGTGATAACCAGCTTCACTTGATGACCACTCTCTCAACGCTGCCACTGTTGCTAAGTTATCATATTGCTTTCCTAGATAGATGAGTAGAAATTTCATCGAGTTAACTATCAGGCAGATGAAAGCCATTGTGTTTGGTCTCTGTTCCAGACTCCACTGTAGTTGCCAGTTGCTCTTTTCCTGAACTTTGCTACCTGTGTCTTAATGTTCAGTACTGTCTGAGATATCTGCGCTCTGATTCTGGCCTTCTACATGCCCAATTATGATGTTTTTGCTCTTGGTGACTGTACCTTGAGCTGCCTGAGTGCCAGCTCTGGAATTCCTTCCCCACATCTTACTCCCTCAATTTCTTCCTCTGGAAACTTTTTAAAGCCTAGTTCTTCAACCAAGCTTTTGGTTGTCTAACCCGTATCTTTTCATGCTGAAGCAAAGTACTTCTGATGTTGGAAATTGAAATTAAAAACAAAGTGCTAGGAATGGTAGCGCCTGTGGATCAACAGAAGTCTTATTTGACTCCGTTTGCTTCGCTCTCAACAAATATTATTGGACCTGCTAAGTATTTCCTAGCACTTTGTTTGTAGATCTAATATCCCCTTTTGAGATGTAGTGCCATTCTTTGTTTTATATTGCTCCTGTGAAGCTCCTTGTATTGTTTCATTATTATATATATGTAATGCTATAAATTGAAGTTCTTCCTTTATGAAGAAGTGTTTTTTATTTAGTGCTGAACATGCATCTTGCTAGCTGGTACTATTTAAGTAAATGTGCTATCAGCGTGGTGGAGATAAATGACCAGGAGTGTTAATTTACTGGGAAAATAAACCTTTTGCAGTGTATGTCAATGTTTTCGTCAATGAGGTCATGGTGTAACTGATGCACTTATGCCGTCACTTCAGCATTACTGCAAAGCATGTGCTGTTTTGCAATGACATTGATGTTGTCGTACAATTCCAGAGTTGTGATCCAACACCATTCTGGATTCTCGGGGAGACAGTCTTGAACTGCTTGACGTTGCTGGTGTAAAATGTCAGTGCAGTGGCAAGTCTGAGTTAGATCATGCACAGCTGGTCCCTTTCTTAAAACTGTTCGGTTGTTGATTTCAATGTTTAACAAGTGCAGATAACTTGGACCTGTGCTGTCTAAACATGTATATTGCACCAGCTGGGAGAACATATTCTGAGCTTTCTTTTGGCTATGGGTTTTGTTGTTCGTAGCAGGCAGTGTAAATGAGCCACTGTCTTATTAGAATCAATAACTGCAGCATTAATGCACAATTAGTGTGCTTAACCAAAATAGAAACTTGAGTATTAAGTTACCCGGAACCTTTTAAGTCTGTGTAAACATAATGTGTTATAAATGTCTATCAATTCAATACTTGTAGCTTGTACCGGATTGCAGTACACTTCTATAATTACAAAGCTGAAGTACAAATTGCCATATTCAAGCTGATAGTGAATGTATTTTGGTAGACTAGAGTATCAAACTGGTTTCATTAAATTACCCATTGTGTTGTGCATGCATGTTATTGTGCAGCAATAAATCAGTTCATTTTCTGGCAATTGTGTTAATGACGGGGAGGGGGGGGCGGTCTCTGAACTGTGCATGCAATTGTCTTGTGTAGACAAATGTATGGTTTAACATACAAGCTCTCCATTGTCCATGTCTTCCAATTTAAAATCCTCATTCTTGTGTTGCAATGTCTTGGTGGCCTTTCTCTTTTCTTTAATTTGCGCTCTCGCTCTTGCACTCGCAGCACCATGCTTTAGAAATTACTTCCATAATCTGTCCACCCATATCACTTTAAGTCTCCCCTTAAATCTCAGATGAATTTGGAGTAGGCCATTCAGTGGACTCAAATCTATTTTGTCATTTAATAAGATCATGGCTGATTTGATGGACCTTCCTCTTGATCCCCTTTGACTCTCTTCACTGTCAAGACTCAGTCTAATTGAGACTTAAACGTATTGCATGACCCTATCCCTATTGCATGCTGGAGAAGATAATTTTAGAGGCTAATGACTCCCTAAGAGAATTAAATTTGCCTAATCTGTCTTAAATGGGCAACTCTTTAAAGTTGTAGTCTCTCTGAAAAGGGGAAGTATCTTCTCAGCATCTACCCTAATGAGTACCCACAAGATCTAAAGTGCTTCAATTAAATTATCCTTCATTCTTCGAAATTCTAAGGATACTAGCCATCTATCCAGTCTTTCCTCAGAAGGCAACACCTTCAGCCTAGTAATCATTTGAGTAAATGATCTCTGAACTGCTTTTAATGCAATTGATCTTTCAAATAAGGGCATCAGAACTTTGTGCAGTCTTCTAGATGTGGTCTCACCAGAACCCTGTATAATGAGAAAAACCTCCCTACTTTTATTTTCTGTGCTCATTGCAATAAACAATATCCCACTCGCTTTCCTAATTTGCTGTACTTGCATACTGACTTTGCAATTCATCTGCCAGCATCCTTCTGTACCAGAGTCCTGCAATCTCTCCTTGTTAATCCAGCTTTCAATTATCCGAGCTACTGACTAATTTTTTCTGTCGCAATCTGTTTTATTTCTCTGTAAAAGCTTATAACAGTTGTTTACGGTGTAAAAGCAGACAAGTCCAGTGAAAGGTTATCGACCTGAAGCATTAACACTGCTTTTCTCTTTGCACAGATGTAGCCTGATTTGAATATCTCTAGCATCCTCATTTTATTTTAGAGGTCCAGTCATGTTTTGCTTTCGTACAAATGTATGGTAGCATTCAAAAAAAAAAATGGCTTACTAGTAGATGGAAAGGAAAGACTGTTGAATATATCTGATTTACAAATAGTTCATCATAGATTTGAATTAAAGGTCAACATGTTTGTGTTTGGGATTTAGTTACACCAATGCTGAGCCTACTAGTTTGATGGCAATCCTTTGAATAGTAGGTTCATTTTTAGGAGAGGGATTAAAGAAGTGCCATTTTTATTTTGTACGTTATAAGTGCATCAAAACGTGGTAAACAGGATCATTGTGGGTGGTGAATGTATTTGTGTTCTGGGTATAGAATGAGCAGAAATATTTGTAGATGTTGTGCAGCCAGCACTAAATTGAATCCAGCAAAATGTTCCCAGTAGGAAGCTTTCAGGAGTTCAGTGCTTATGTTTATTTGAAGGGTTTTGTATGGATTTGAGATCAGCCATGATCTGATTGAATGACGGAGCAGGCTTGAGGGACTGAATTGGCCTACTTCTGCTCTTAATTTCTATGTTTCAATGTTATTCAAAAATAATAAATAGAACACCTGCGATCGTGTGCAGTTGCTGTAGATTTGTTTAAGGGGGCTGATTTAAATTTCAGTTTTTTGTCTTAAAGGCAATCTCTGTCTGGAGAGACTATTCAGATGCTGGAATAGCAGCATAATTACAAATATAGTGCTTACTTAGGAGAGATCTAATGACTTAGGTTTATAAAAAGGAAAAGTCTTCTGGAGTTAAAGGAATGGAATGTGGCTTTACATTGACATAATTATGTGATAATATGGCTAATGGGAGGAACAAGATGTGTAGCAGAGGAAACAAAAAACAGCTTTTGAGTTCTGGCTCGGATTTCTCTAAAAGATAGGGATGTGCAAGCTGCTCTCTCCACGAAATTTCTGAAAGGAAGACTGACTACAAGTATAGTTATGGTTGGCAAATGGTTTTTGAATCTCTCAGAAGAACATTGTTTATTTGGAACTGAAAAGTCAATAAGTTAGAAATTAAGAGTTTCTTTTCATATTTAAATATTGTTCACGTAGTAGCTAAGTTGTGTCATTTGTTAGAGATGTACTTAAACTGTTGTTTAATAAACCTTATTTTACTTTATTTTACTTTATAAGGTCCTTAAATTATCAGTGGAAGCATTCCTAGAAGAAAGTATCCTTTTCTCACACGTATGCCAAAATAATAAAATGGTTGGGGTCTAGTAAGTGGATTTCTAATGTAGTTTGGCCTTCTGGTCAAAGGCTTTAACAAACCCCAGAAGAGTGAGTTCCTGTGCACTGGTGATTGAATGTAAATAACATTTACTGTAGCCAAGGTAGAGAAGTTGTTGGGGAGATGACCCTTGCCCAGCCTTTTTTATTTTGTATGAAATAATAAACTAGAACCCTGTCTATTCTTAAGTGGATATAAAATATTTTCATATTTGATTTAAAAACATATTGATAGGTCAGAAAATCAGAAGCAATGTTCAGACAGCATCGCGGAAACATGTCTGGTCATGTATTTGATAGCTCTTTTGAATAACTTCTTCACAAATCCATTGCCACTTTCAATTTAAAGGCACTTCATTAAAATAAAGTGCTTTAAGATATCTTAATGTGCAAGAAACTGTATAAAACAATTTTCCCCTGGCATTTCATTCCATTAAGAAAATGTCACTCTCACAGTGCCATGCACCCAGATTCAAATCTGGCCTTGAGCGACTGAAGTTCACATATTCTCCTATGTCTGCATGTGGGATTCCTCTCGGTGCTCTGGTTTCTTCCAAGTCTAAACATGGGCAGATCGATGGACTTGAACATGCTAAATTACCTCTTACCAGGGATGTGTAGGTTAATTAGATTAGTCATGGTAAATGTGCAGGGTTACGGGAAAGATGCTCTTTTGGAGAGTTGTGCAAATTTGATGGGCCACATAGCCTCATTTTGCACTGTCAGCATTCTATGATTCTACACCTCAATGTGTGTGTCATCATCAGAGTATTAAGCAGTAATCAGATGTTACTCACCAAAACCTTTTCAACAAAAGATGGTGCTTTTCTGAAAAGCAGCCCTGAAAATATTGGAACAAGTGGTTTAATAAGGAAGCTATTTTGGAAAAGAAAATTTTTGTTTTAGTTTCAGTACTTTTGTATAATACATTTCACACGTCAGATTAGTGCACATTGCATAGTCTCTCATCCAGCAGCTCAGGCGATTACTCTCTTTGAGAATATTCATCCAGTTCTAAGCAAGCACATAGTGCATCATGGATATTTAAAACTGTTTGATCCATCTGACAACAGATGATCTTCAAAGAGATTAGTATGATATAAAAGTTGCTGAAGGATCCCTTGGCCAACCTTTAGAGACTGGATCCTGATTGTGCTCTTAGACAATAATAGTTGACTAACTTTAGAAGTTGTCTAGAAACTGTTAACAAATCGTAAGTCCTGAAGCTGAGGGCAAACAAGGATGACTCTTGTTCTAAATTGCTTTGACATGTATATATGTTGTTTTAAAGGTTAACATCTTTAGAGTATAGCAAGATGACTTGCATTGCTGGTGGATTGTTTGCAAGTCTAAGATAAAGAAATTAATTAGAATTATGTGCCAACACAGTTATAAAATGCTCTCTCCAGACACTTCTTTGAAAGAAACTATTTATAAACAAAATTGCTGGATTGTTTCAATATTCCCATCTGCTTATAACATTGCAACTAAGGGTTATAGTATTTGATAAATTAAGTGAAAAGTTTTTGTTTTTGGGATTACTGTTAATTGCCGGTATAGTTTGTGCCTGTAGTAAATAATTAATACAAGGCAAATGCAAACGCTGTAGTTTGTCTTTGTGAAAGTTGCTGTAAAAAGTTTATAGCTGTGCTGTGACTTGTGGTAACAGTTGAAAGTAATTATATGCAAGAGTGATGTGTTACTTCTGAGGCTGTTGTCATTATATCTATCTTGTTCCATGTTGCATGCTGAAATTATCAGTTAGCAAGCTCTCCATCAGTCCATCGTGAATTACATAACGTGAATTACATAACTGCCTGGTCAATCTTCCATTTCCTGTTTAAACTTATCCTTGACCCTGGCCAAGAGTCCAAGTGGCTGAAAATGCCTTGAAATCTACAAGGGCTGAATATGTTTAAGTGCAAAACTGATCATGCAGTTTTGGCCAACACAGAGGAACACATTTGTACTAGTATACTGTAACGATAAAGGGCGAATATGCACTGCACAAAATCAGCTAGTCACAGGGGAGCAATTTTAACAAAGTGTAGTGCCTTTTAGTGATATTTTCTTGGGGCTTCAATTACGATAAATTCACATTTCATGTAGAGTTGAAAAGCACTACTATTTCTTCAAGAAGCCAAACTCTAAAATTCTGTTTCAATTGGAATTTTTGAGTGATGACTTGCGCTGAGTCTGATTTTTAGCTATTTCAAAAATAATTTTAAGTGGTATGTTTCTCCCTTTCCTCCATAGAAATTATTTTATGCAGGCAATAAGTTCTTTGATCAAAAGAGAAAATGCTGGAAAACCTCAACAGACTTGGCAGCATCTGTAAGGAGAGAAAAGAGCTAATGTTTCGAGTCCATCTGCCATCTTCCAGTCCAGATCTCCAGTTGATTTATAATCTTGCTGTAGCCTCTGCCAGTCCTCCTCTCTATCCACTACTACCCAAATTTTTGTATCATCTGCAAATATACAAATTAGGTCACCTACGTTTTCCTCCGAATCATTCATATATCTTACAAATAAGAAGCCCTAGCACTGACATGCGTGTTACAGACCTCCTGATAGAAAAGTACTCTTCTACATTCACTTCTGCTTTCCACGCCGGAGGTAGTTTTGTAACCATCTTACAAGCTCACCTCAGGTCTGATGTGACTTCACCTTCTATATCAGCCTGCCATGAGGAACTTTAGCTGAAGTCCCTGTATACAATAATTGCCCTGCATTGGTCACTTTTTCTTGAGATTCTTGAGTTTTCTCTAAGAACTCAATCAAGTTTGAGAGACACAACCTCCGTTTCACAAAATGCTGCCTATCACTAATAAGCCTCTTTGTTCTGGATATGAGTACATGTTGTCGCAAGAAACTTCTCCTATAATTAGCCCACCATTAATATAAGGCCACCATTGATGTAAGGCTCACAGACCTGTAATTTTCTGGATTGTCTCTTCTGCTCTTCCTTAAAGAAGGAACAATGTTAAAATCACATTGCAATCCATGCTCTTCCCCCAAATTATCTTTTCCATGGTTTTATTTGGCCTTTGAGCTGAAAATCTTGAATGCATTAAAGTTTAGGATGTTGACCCTGTTTCAGTTTTTCAGAATACAAAGTAGGAATTTTTCTGCAATTAAAAGTCAAATTTTTGACTACAGTTGAGTATAGTTATCTGGCCAATAGATTGGTCTGTGCAGGACATAGTACTGAGTTGATCTAATTGGGCACCAAATAAGAATTTAATTGAAGGCATCCTGTTTTCTGTCTCACAATTGCCCACCTGTGAACTTTTAGATGAGCTGTTTTTTCTTTTCACAATACACTCGTGGCATCATTCCACGAATGGGAGGTGCCTGAACTGCTGTGTTCTCAGTGTGACTGTCATTGCTTGTGTCTATGTTTTTAACAATTTTCCTTCATTTTTGTCTTCTACTGAAGCTTCTAACTTTGGGTTCCAATGGGCAAATTGCACATTAAGTTATTTAAACGTTTATTCATGTTTGTAGCAAGCTGAAAAGTTGACGCAAATGTTGGTGTAATACATGAAGGATTTTTTTTATTTTTTTCAAGGATTTTTCATGACAAAACCATATGTAACCACTAGATGATAAGTTGAATCACACATGGCCACTACTCTTTGGAGTAGCTTGGGCAGAGGCCAGTGTTGTGGTCTGACTTGTCTTCTGCAAACCTGTACAACAATATGCCTGAACTCTTCCAGTGAGTCCTTTTTATCTCCCTCTAGCTCTGGTATCCAGGATTTCACCTACCATATTTGGTAAAAGCAAATGACTCTCACCATTCTTGACACAATCGATGTGATCAATACAGCATTCTGTGACAGCAATAGACTATTGCTATGTAATCAGTAGTGAGATCCTGAACAACAATTAACACACTCTCTCAGGTGTGCAGGCAGTTTGGAGTCCAAACTTGTAGTAAGACATTTGCTCATGCAATTACAGTTAGAGTTCAGCAATCCAGTTCAATATATGCAGACAGTCTTGTTGTCTCAAAGCATTCTTTTCCCATCACTTGTTGAACTGTATATTCTACAGGCAGGCTTAATCATTTTAACTTGTTCTAATTTTCTTAAATGTCTAATTTTATACATGTTATCCCCAACTATCACTTTATTTGCATCTAACCTGATCAGTGCAAGGATAATCTCCCATTGGAACACAACCTAGCAGTTAGTCTTTTGCTTACTAAGAGTTCACATGAACGTTTATAAAATACAGTACTTGGTTTGTAGTGCGAGAGAAAGTAAATTAAAAACCCTTTTTTATAATGTGAAGTTATTTCACTGTGGAAGTAATAGCAGAAATCCCATTCCTGTCTGATGATAAGAAGAAACACATGCTTTCCCTGTTTAATCCTCAAATCTGTGAAGTCAAAATCAAAATTATAGACCAGTTATTTGATTAGTTGCAATTCTAAGTGATCTATCACAACATGGATCACCACCTTTTAAGCCATAGGGAGGATTGTGCATTCTGACCATCTCTGGAAGATGTTATTGGCACCATCTTGCTCTTGGTAGAGCTATCAATGAAGGCAAGGTGAGGGGAGGTGACAGACAAAATGTGATCCAAAATGTCCTCAACAGCAGAAAAGGCGAAGCAAGGCTGGATATTTCATTAGCTGTTACAGTGGAAGAAGTTTGCAATCCTAGCATGTGCTTGTCGTCATGGTTTGACGTTGCTGAAATATGACCACCAATCCATTAAGCTGGGGTGTCATCCCACTCTGCACAAAGATTCTACCGTAAACAAAAATCATGTGTTGGCTTCTGCCTGGGACCATTAAAAGAAGGTTGACAAGGTCAGGGCTGTGAATCTGGGTGTAGTAAGTAAAAAATCTGCTTTTAGGTGATCGATCTATGATGCTTGATGGACACCTGTGTTGGGACAAGGTGTCTTTGGGCAGCAGCATCTGTGCCTGAGCAGTCCTATTCTCATATCCCAAATGGGCGAGGTGAGGTAAGGTGCCCAGTTTCTTCTGCCGAGGTACCACATGTGCAGGATCATCATCTTTGTGGCAAAGGAAGGGAACTCCAGGTTTGCAAAATTGGAATGTTAAAACACCCAGTGATAATCTCAAGAATGATGTTCAAAAAGAAAAACTGATCATAGTGCGCGTGCTATCAAGTTGACATCACTGCTCAGTAAGCCCATACCTTGCTGGGGAGGGTCTGAAGGAACAAGTACAGAGATACACCTACATTGAAAGAAAACATTGACCGTGACACTTGTGGCCTTTAGAGTTGCATTTGACATCAGAAACAGGTGCATTGTAGTACTCCTAGTTCTAGAAATGAAACACTCATATTTTATCTGCACCTCGGCCATGATTGATATACCACCATCAATAGCTTTTATCCTCAAATCCTTGATTCCAATGGAGATGTGATGGGAAAAAAGGAAAGGATTATCCTTCTGGGTGGCTGTGGTTCATGTCTGGAGAAGAACCATTGGCAAATAGCATTAGGAAAAGCCAGGATAAATGGTGTTCTCCTGCAGACACTGCTCAGCCCGGCCACATAATAAACATACTTCACCAGAAAGACAAGTTCAAAACTTCATGGATCAAAGCACTGGCAACTCCTGGCTTATGTAATTGTTCAAGTTCAAGGTCGAAGTGATCTCTCTATCATTTGATCCACAAGGGAGGTGATCCTGCAGGACTGATCTGTTGCGAAGTGATCCTTCCTGCAGCTGTTGACTGCTTCTCTTTTCTTGATGAATAGCTCTCCATTCTTAGCAGAGTGGGGCCTTAGGCACTTGGGTCGCATTTGGTTTTGACTGTATGAAAGAAATGTTGTGCTCATGGTTGTTGGCTAACTGCAGCATCATCTATGCTTTCTTCTTCGATCTGTTATTTGGTTTGTGTGTTTTTTTTTGCTGGACCTCGGCCATCAGCTAACAGTAAAACTGTTTTCTTGCTTTGAGTTTATGTTTCAGGTTCAGACATGCCTTCTGCTTGTGGCTAATCAGCCCCTGGACCATAATCGTTCTCACCAAGCCAGTCTTGAAAATCATCAAAATCCCTCCAGTGCAGGAGAAGCCATTTGGCTCATCAAGTCTACACCGACTCTCAGGGCATCTTACCCCAATTGGCCTCTGCCCTATCCCATTGACCCCCACCCCCACATACTTTTGGTGTTTCCTGGTCGAGTGACCGAATGTCTCTTCGCAGCTGCCTTGAGGCCAACCAGATGTTGTGGTCACTTTGTGTTTCTGCGTCAGTGGAACTCAGTAAGTTGGCAGTGAGATGCTGGTTGAATAGGGGTCTCTTATTAAGGTCTTGGGTGCCTCAGCATTGTTTCTGTTGGTGTTGCTGTTTTGAGGCTATATTGGATGTTAATCAGCGTGCACTTGGTGATGATTTAAGTCCAAGTTATAGGGAACAATCTGTGATTTGGAACTGGAGAAAAATTGTGTGAATGAAACCAAAATGTGTAGGTTCGGGATGTTAGGATAAATATATTGGGCCTGGATAAGATGCTCTGTTGGAGAATGGTGCTGACTCAATGGGCCAACTGGCCTCCTCCTCCACTATAAGGATTCTGTACTTCTACGAAAAATATACTAGCATTGGCAGCAATCCAGAGAAGGTTCACTAATTTGATCCCAGGTATGGAAAGATTTTCTGAAGAGAAGTTGAGCCTGTTCTGAGTAAAGTTTAGAACAATGAGAGGCAACCTTTATTGAGATCCATTGGATTCTTATGGGGCTTAACAGGGTGGATGCTGAGAGGATGTTTCTCCTTTGTAGGAGAGTATAGATCTAGAGGACATAATCCCAGAATAAGGGGTCACACATTTAAAGCAAAGTTGAGGAGGCATTTCTTCTGAGGACAGTGAATCTGTGGAATTCTTTACTGCAGTGTGACGTATGTTAAAGGCTGGAATTGACAAATATTTAATCTGTAAGGGAATTGAGGATTGTGCAGAGAAGGGGGGAAAATGGAATTGAGGATTATTCTCTTCCGACGTCCAAAGGTCATATTCACTGCTGTAGTTTAAAACTATCAACAAAATATGGCACTGAAAGAATGGTGATGTGTTGTTGGCAGAAGTATGTACTGGATATACGTGCTAGGTACAAAACTGAAATGTTGCAAAATCATCTCCATGACAGTCTTCAAAGACTGTTTCATTACTTTAATGACCATTCTGCTCTCTCAAATGTCTCATTTTTCCTTCAGTTATTTGCAATTTCTTTCTCACCGTGTTCTTTCTGCCTCCTTTGCTAATTTCGTTCCCTTGCTTGTTCAAATGATATTTTAATGCCCTCTTCAATTTGCTGTCTTTGTGCTGTTCTCTCTAGCTTCCCTGTCTATTATTGTTGTAATATCTTTCTGCCTCTTTTTGTGGCACAGTCAAAAACCATTCCTTTATATATACTGGGTTTTTTTTCTCTTGATGCTGGTCTAATCTGTGTGCCACTTCTACCATTTTTCTCTTCTCCCATTTTTGTAGATTTACCCATTTATCCCACTATTTCTTATCATTTTAATATTTTTCATGTTCAATTTTCCTACAAGCTTTTAGTGCAAGTTACTGTTTTTCTGCCTCAACCCTCGCATTCTGCAGTTATCACCCAGCTCTGATTGTCCTCACATCTCAATACTGATGCCTTTCTGTAAACTTGTATTTGATATGTGAGACTCCATACTCAATATTGCTGTTCTGAAATGGGGTAGGTTTAAAAAAAAGTGCATAGCTGATAAAGTCAGAGGGAAAAACTGTCAGAGATAGTGGGCAAAAAGTAATTTGCTGTTATGAAGAAGCAGAAATACAGTGGCAGTTGAGCATGAATGAGATAATGCTTTGCAGGTTAGCTATATGATAGAGAGGAGGCCCAAAGTGTTGACAAATAATGCATTTTCTTTGAATATTCAGCTGATGGGTAAAATCAAGGAAAAGAAAATGTTATGCCAATGACATGTCATCACAACATCATTACAATACTTTATTGTAGGAAAGCAGATATGACAGTCTTCTATGCAAATGAGAATGCAGTGGCTTCACTGAAGCTTCAGTGTTTCAATGGTGAGGAAATAAGATTCAAATGGCTTTGTTGGCTTCACATTATCCCTGTATATGTGATGTGTGACATGAAGTTAGGAATTTGCCTTGTTGCATCCATGTAGAGAAGCAACCTCAGAGGCAAATTAATCACGACTGAGTGCAGAAGAAAAGTTGTCGTATTCTTCTCATCCAGTAGTGTGTTGGATTACTTTTCTTGCAAGTGAGATTTGTTCACAGGCCAAAATACTCCTCTGATTTGGAGCTGCCTACTTCAGTGCATTGAATTTGACAGATATTTTATCAAATATTGATTAAATCTACAAAGCTCTAATTATGTAATAGGTCTTTTAAAGCTATAGCATGAAGTGGAAAGGAAGAGTCTGAATTACATGAAGGCTAAAGGTTGATTGGTGAGTCTTTCTTGATAGCACTTTTATCATTTATTTTGTTGATTAAGTTTGCAATGACAAACATTTCAAAAAATTATTCTTGAAAGAATGCCCTGCTCTTGAATTGAGGAGAGAATTCTTTAAAACTTGCAGGTGACTCAAAACTCAGTACAGTTAACAGTGAGGCTGATAGGATTCTGGGGATGTACTTAGACTAGTGAAATATGTGGTTGAAATTAATGTGGATAAGTTTGAAGCAATGCATCATGAAGGAAGAATGTGAAAATGCAGTGTCCCTCTGATTCTTTATCTAATGTTGGAATTCTCTAACTCCATATGTGGTATTTTGTCTTGGGTGAAAGGTAATGCTTTCTTTAATGCTGTACTAAACATGGCAAGACACAGGTACAAGGTTTGAAATTCAAGGCACTTGCTAATTGAAGTAAGTGGCAAGATTCCTTCTGGCCTGGAGTGATTGTGTAGAGTTTGCACATTTTTTCTGTGTTGTTCTGGGTACTTGAGTTTCCAACCACAGCCCAAACGTGTGAGTTTTAGTTAACCGGAGGAATTGTATAGGGTTATGGGGATAAGGTGGGGGAAATGGCCTGGGTGAGAGAGTCTGTCTGAGAATCAGTGCAGACTTGATGGACTGAATGGCCTTGTTCTGCGCTGCAGGGAATGCATGATACTATCGTTCCATTCGCTTCAAACAAACAAAAATGAACTTTGCTATAGTAGGTCAAAACAGTTAAACAATTGACACTGATATCTTCTATAAAAACTATTGAGGTTAATATCAGGTACAATTAACAGGCAACTGTGGTTAAAGTCAGCACGTTGTACAAAACATAGCAAATCCGACCATAACTCATCCCGTGGATTTTTGAGCAATACACTCATATCACTAAACACTGATTCAGACAATCTCATTGCCTCTCAGGAGGGACTCCAAACTTTATATTTCCAATGATCAAGCTTTTGAATTCTTTACAAGCCGCTCCAACTGCGACTGCCTCAGTAAGTGCACGAGTTGAGAGCTTTAATCTTGTTCCCTGAGGTTCCAATCCATTAGATTTCTGAATCTGTACTGTTCCCACATGATGAAATTTCAGTTGAATAATAACCGGCACTGCTCCTTGACCTTGCCAAACTCAAATTTCCTCAGTTACACCAAACCATAAATGACTGTCAGGAAATTTCCTGAGCCCCAGTGTCATTGGCAGACACTTTTGTTGCCAGGAATCCACAAATGTCAGCACAAGTTTGCTATGATTTTCGACCTGCTGCAGAGCATGCACTCACCCATCAAACACATGCAGATTGGTGTGTGTGTAAACTGGGTCTCTGGATGAGTAAGCCCACTTGCGTTTTTATGATCCTGCCTTTCTATGACCTCAACCTTTTATGTATGTTGGTTTTCAAGCTGCTTCAGTTGTATTTATCCCATTTTCTGCCATAACTTTAATCTTCCCAGAGCTAAGAGTTACCTCTAAAATAGCGGTTTGATAACATCAGACAAAGGCTGATTTTGACCCTGAATTGAACTTTCCATTTAGTCAGACGTGGCTGACTCTGGCTTGAGGCATGATGGGCGGGAATTTGCAGTCTTTCTTATCCTGAAACCATAAAATCCTGCTGAAGGTGAAGTCCCGTTTTTTTCTCTGGGGGGTAGGAGGGTAAAATTCCAGGTCGTGTTGTCGCAGCAATTGGTACTTGAACTTAAGTCATCAGGCTCATCTGATTTTCTTTCCCTCCAACTGCCCCTTCTCAGAACTTAACATCTTGACCAAATTTGTGAGGACCACATTTTCATGACTTCAATGCCATATGATGCTCTTCCACGTTAACTTTGTGGTTCTGCTTCAAATTATTTTTTTCCACTCTACTATCATCTCTTTTTCCCTTGCTCCTGTTAATTTAGTTGTAACGGATTCAAGAGTGTATGAAATGCTGAGGAATTAGCTTAATCCTACTAAGTAACAAGATGTTACTGTCATACTTTTTGTGTAAGCTGGAGCAGTGCCTCAGTTTCTACATTGGAGATTATTGAAAGCTATTGGTTTAGAACCAGGAATCAAGGGCACTTGGTGACTTGAAAAAAATTGTCCTTTCATTGTAATTTTGGAGAATTTCAAGAGAACGATTGCAGGACAAAAGTGCAGACAGACATTGCCAAATTTACCTTTCAACTTAGCTTGCTAAACCATATTACTCATGGACATGATGGGCCATCAGTCAATTAGTTAACAGTTGACTGTTAAAAACAGCTAGTCATATGGCCTCAGTGACAGCAGTTATTAGTACTAAAAAGTTCCATTACTGGTGCACAGGCGAACGTTGGTTTCTGAAGGCAGAGTACTACTGCTGCAAGAGGAGGACTAATCTTGCCAAGGCATGTCAGAAGAAAATGAATGGAGAAAATGGGTGAGAATTTGGTTGAGGCCCATGCGACCCACAACACAAGGATGTCCAGTGGAAATGCGCAGTGTATTGCAGTCTGAGTCATGTTGGATGGAATTCCAGGAAACATGGATATTGACATGGCATTAGTTAATGTGACTCCTGATTGCTGTACTGAAATTAGATGCATTTTCAAAAGTTGAGTCAGCAACATCTGGAGAAAATTTTGTCAGAATTATGAAGTTATAGATAATCATACACAAAGAGCGAAGTAAGTGTTCATGAGTGAAAAATCAGCTGTGTTAAGAAACTGGTTAACAGGAAAGTATTTTCATATTATCGTGGAATTGACGATACGAGACAACGTGATTGTGAAGTACACTCGGGTGTTTATTCAAGGATTTTGACCGGGGGGTGCTGAAACACAGGATCACTTCGATGCCAAATGGCACAAGTAGCAAGTGATACATGTTGCAATTTCAGAACAGATCACATCTAAGCTCTTCAGTTCTACTGTGTTCAGTCATGAATAATTGTGGATATTTAAACAGGTCAATGGAGGAGCAAGCTTGACAAATATCACCATCTTTAATGATGGGGAGCCTAACACATCAGTGTAAATTATGAGGCTAAAGCATTTGCCATCATCTTTCTCCAGAAATGCAAGTGGGGATCCATTATGGTCTGTGGAGGTCCCTAGCATGTCTTCAACCAATTTGATTCACTGCATGTGTGATATCAAGTAATGGCTAAAGGCATTGTGTGATGAAAATGCTGTGGTCCTTCACAATATTTTGGCAATAGAGCTGAAGACTTGTCCTTCCCAATTTGCTGTGTCCCTAGCTGAACTGCTCCAATATAGCTAAAACATGGCTGTCTACACAGCATTGAAAATCACCCAAGTAAATCCTGTACACACAAGCAGAATAAATACAGTCTAGCCAACTGCTGCTCCATCAGCCTATTCTCAAGCATCAGGAAAGTGATGGAAGGAATCATCAATTGTAGTATCAAATGGCACTTACTTCACAGTAACCTGCTCAATTGATGCTCAGTTTGGGTTCTGCCAAGACCACTCTGCTCCAGATCTCAATGCAGCCTTGGTTGAAACGTAGATAAATGAGTTGAACTCAGGAGATGAAGTAAGTGACTGATGTTGCTATCAGGCAGCATTTGACCAAATGCGGCACAAGGATCCTTCGTACAATTGAAGTAAATACAAATTGCGGGTTAGGAGGGTTGGGGGAGAGGAGAGCAAAGGAAAATGATTTTTGTGGTTTGAGGCCAATCTTTTCAGTTTCAGAACATGACTGTAGGAGTTCATTGGGGTAGTGTCTTCAACCCAACAATCTTTAGCTGCTTCATCAATATTAATCTTGCTCCGTTAGTTCTGAAGTTTGCTGATGGTGTTCAGCATCATTCATGATGACTCAGATCCTGAAGCAGTCCATGTATAAATGCAGCAGGACCTGGAAAATATCCATGCTTAAATTCAGGTGTCAAGTAACATTGGTGCCACATAAATGCCAGGCAATGGCCATATCCAACAAGAGAATCTAACCATTATCCCTTGATATTAAATAATATTACTGTTATTGAAACTCCCACACTTGTCAATTGTAAGCAGTACAATGTTGAGAAACTGAGTTGGACCAGCTATATAAATGCTGTGATAACAAAAGCAGATCAGAGGCTTGGAATTCTGTTGCAAGTAACTCATGTCGTGACCTCCCAAAATTGGTCTGTATCATCTACCAAGCCCAAGTTAGGAGTGTGATTGAATACTCGCCACATTTCTGGATTAGTCCATATCCAACAACAGCACAAGAAGCTTGACACTGTTCAGGACAAAGTTTGTGATGGCATCCACTAATGTTCACTCCCACCACTATAGGAGCAGTGTATATCATTGACAAGATGCACTGTAGGAATTCACCACGCCTCCTCAGACAGTTTCTTACAAACCCACAAATACTATCATCAAGAAGGACAATGGCTGCACTTGGAACACTGCCCCTTGAAAGTTCCCCTCCAAGCCACCTGCCATCCTGATTTGGAAATAAGTCACCGTTCCTTCGCTGTCACCATATTTTTGATAGTGTATTGGTATATAGTGAAAAGTATTGTTTCTGGCGCGCTGTACAGACAAAGCATATAGTCCTGCCCCTGCTGTCCACTCTTTATTTCTCCTGCCCCTGCTTCCCGCTGTTTTTTTTATTTCTCCTGCCCCGCTCCCTGCTCTTGTTCTGCAGCAATTCAAGAAAGCAGCTCACCACCGCTTTCTCAATGGTGGTAAGCTTTTCATAGTGAATGCCTGGATGAGGAAGTGGAGGGATGGGTTAGCAAGTTCACCGACGATACAAAGGTCGGTGGTGTTGTGGATGGTCTGGAGGGATGCCAAAAGTTGCAGCGGGACATAGACAGGATGCAAGACTGGGCGGAGAAGTGGCAGATGGACTTCAACGCAGATAAATGTGTAGTGGTCCATTTTGGCAAGAATAATGGGATGAAGGAGTACAATATAAGGGGTGGGAGTCTTAGCTGTGTTGTAGAGCAGAAGGATCTCGGGGTCCGGGTCCATAGGACTCTTAAATAGGCCTTGCAGGTGGAGGAAGTGGTCAAGAAGGCGTATGGTGTACTGGCCTTCATTAATCGAGAAATAGAGTTTAGGAGTCAGGAGGTAATGATGCAGCTCTATAAGACTCTTGTCAGACCCCAGTTGGAGTATTGTGCGCCGTTCTGGTCGCCTCATTATAGGAAGGATGTAGAGGCTATTGAGAGAGTTCAGAGGAGATTTACAAGGATGCTGCCTGGATTGGGAGGCAGGCCTTAGGTTGAGTGAGCTGGGATTCTTCACACTGGAGAGACGTAGGTTGAGAGGTGACCTGATAGAGGTTTATAAAATGTTGAGAGGAATAGATAGGGTGGACTCTGAGACTATTTCCCCGAGCTGAAATGGTCACTACGAGAGGACACAGTTTTAAGGTGCAGGGAAGCAAATACAAAGGAGATGTCAGGGGTAGATTTTTCACTGAGGGTGATGACTGAATGGAACCGACTGCCATTGGAGGTTGTTGAGCCAAACTCACTGGGGTCTTGTAAAAGACTTCTGGATGAGTATATGGAAAAGAATAGGATAGGGGGTTATAGATAGGTCTGTGGATTGGTAAATGTGATCGGTGCAACTTGTGGGCTGAAGGGCCTGTTTGTGCTGTATTGTTCTATGTTCTAGGGCAGTTAGGGTTGGGAATTCATGTTGCTAAGCCAGTGACACCCACATCCCAAGAATTAGTTTAAAAAATGCACCTAAGCCAAATAGCAGTGCAAAAATATTGGAAATTATAAAGTAACTTTAAGTACTGGGATGTAATTCATCTGTTAGTGTCAAAGGTGGAGCATCAGTTCACAGTGTTGCCAGGAAACCACATTTTGTGCAGAATTAGATTTGACAAATGCTTGTTAACTGATATGTCTTATATATTTGACGATTAATATATGTTCAGTCTTTTTAAGTTTCATAGGCTGCCGTTTGGGTGTTTCTCCAACCACTGAAATTTTCCAAAGGTCATTAAACCAAGTTTTGAGGAGTTTGCTATTTGTTGTGCTTATTTCAGCTTGCACTGAATAAAGGTGTTTGGAATATTTGGAAAGCATGAAATTTAGGTAAAGGCAAATAGTGGAATGTTTCAAAACTTTGTAATATTTGAGTCACAGATCGGTTGTATCCACGTAAAGGTAAGATTTAAGCCAGATGAAATGGGCAATTTGTCAACATCTCATGAGTACAGATCTTGTTTGGGCTTTGTGCATAAATTTGGACCAAATTTAACCTTATTTTATTCATTGAATTAATAAGGCGGTTCATGGACGTTGACAAAAATGCAACAAAACATTCCAGTTGTGTAGGAAAAAAATTAGTAGATTGTACAATGGTTGTGTGTTAGAATGTATCCAAAAAGATGAAGCAAGCAAGTGATATCTTTTGATGCAGAGTAGGTGCGATGATCTCTTTGTTGGATAATGGTGAGGAAAGACTGATTTACTTTTGCCTTAAGCAGTCAGTGGAATTGTGCTCAGAACTTGAAGCATTGTCTTTGATTTTTGGAGTAAAAATACTTTATAAATATTGATATAGTATAATTTTCAGGATCAAAACTGATTACAAGCCACTAATGGCCTATTGAATCAAGTCTTCACTATCCAGATTAGTTGCAGCCTGAATTTAGAGGTGGACTTTTATTTTCACCTGCTTATCAGTATGACATTAAATATAGTCAATATGAAGATCATGTACTGCAGATGCATTGTCTGGATTGCCATCCTGTCAGAGATATAACCCTGTAAAAGGTTTCAGAACACTAGGTTAAAGTCCAACAGGTTTATTTGGTAGCACAAGCTTTGAGTGTTGCTCGTTCAGGTGAAGAGTTGTGTTCACAAACAGGGCATATATAGACACAAACTCTGTTTACAAATAATAGTTGGAATGAGAGTCTTTACAAGTAATCAAGTTTTAAAGGTACAGACAGTGTGAGTGGAGAGAGGCTTAAGCACACATTAGAGAGGTGTATCTAATCCCCAGCCAGGACAGCTAGTGAGATTTTGCAAGCCCAGGCAAGTCTTGAGGGTTACTGATAGTGTGGCATGATTTTAAGATCCCAGTTGAGGCTGTTGCCATATGCGGAACTTGTCTATCAGTTTCTGCTCAGCAATCTGTGTCATGAAGGCCGCCTTGGAGAGGATGCTTACCTGAAGATGAGAGACTGAATGCCTGTGACTGCTGAAGTGTTCCCCAACAGGAAGAGAACACTCCTGCCTGGTGATTGTTGAGCATATAGCCCAACAGAGAAAGATGTATTTTACTTTTTGCTCGTTGATGAATTGCCAATGATAGATGACATAGGTAGAACTATTCATGTGGTCTCATCAGCTTCTTTAATGCCTTATTTAACACTTATATTTTGCTTAGTATTTCCTTTGTTCTCATGTCCACATAATTAAGAGAACATATACTATCCAATTTTCTGCTAGAAATTCGCTAATGGTCTTTTCTGTCATTGTGCCAATGTAGTGAAAGATCATTAAGCTTCATACGTTTTGAAGCTTTATTTTAATTGTTTGGTATTTATATGTTTTGATGCTTAGAAAACAAAAATCGTAATTCAATACTGAGATTATCAGCATTTGAAAAACAAAGATCAGCTAACGTTTTGGACGTGCAATTTGATAGAATCCCTGTAGTGCAGAAGTGTGGCTGTTTGGTCCGTTCAGTCTGCACTCACTGTCTGAAAGAGCATCTTAGCTAGGCCCATCCCTCTGCCCTATCCCTGTAGAGAAGTATACATGTTAAAGAAGCAGAAGGATATTTTTGTTTGTCAGAGGCAATTGAAAGGTTTCATCACAATGGAAAAAACAATTATCTGCACGCTTGCCCACCCCCTTGCCCCCGTAAATAAAGTAGTCCAAGTTGGAGGGATAAAGCCCCTAAAACAAAAAGTGATAAAAGTGATGACCATCAGGAAAGACTGAACCAGCAAGGTCCCTTTTCTTCAGAAAGGTGAAGACTAAGGAGTAACTTCATGAAATTGTGTAGTCAGAGGTTTATAGCATAGAAACAGGCCCCTTGGCCCAACTTGTCCCTGCTGCCCTAAATCCCTCAAGTAATCCCAATTGCTTGCATTTGGCCCATATCCCTCTCGACCCATCATGGAGGTTCTTTAAATTGTATGGAAATTTGAGGGATGTAAAGATGTTTCCACTTGTGGGGTAATCTAAAACTAGACATGAGGTAGCCACCGAAACAAGGAATTCTGGAGTAACTTCTTCACGTGGAGAATGATGAGAGTATGGAACTTGCTATCAAATGCCATAATTAAAGCAATGACATGCATACATTTCAGGAAAAGTTAAGGACAAGGACAACGAAATGCGAAGGATATGCTGATGGGGATCAGAAGGAGCAGGGAAAGGCTTGTGTGAAGTATACACTCGTTGGATTGAATGGCTTATTTTTATGCCAGCTTAACCTTGGTGAAGTTGATGGCTAAGAATTTCCTTCAGATTGCTTTGCAATAATTTTGTCAGAAATATATTGGCATTTTAAATGAGCAAAAAAGATGTTGTCACACACGAATCCTGAAGTTGTGCGATTCTTCAGATAATTTGTTTTGATTTTAAATGCTGTAATTGCGCCAATCAAATTCATACAGATTTTTTCTGGAATTTTTTTTTTAAAGAAAATGTTCTCATGTAAAGCATTACTTAAAGTACCTCTCATGATATGGAGAAACTTGCCATGTTCAACATTTGATGTTCAAAAATCAGTCAAGCACGTGCTACAAAATTGAACATGAATACTATGCTGTTAATTTCAGTGACATTTGAAAATTAATTCAGTGATGGATGCATTTAGTTATATTTGAAACTTGTTCATTTGCCCTTCTCAATTTAATAAATGCGCAGAATTTTGTCTTTGCTTCGTTATTTTTTTAATTTGGCTGTTTTGAAAAATGAAGTTGGTGCAAGTTGAGCACAGTATTGAAACTTGGGTATTTTCAAACTTGTACAAATAAATAAATAACGTTGTTATTTTAAAATAACAATGTGTAGCAATTACAGTGGTATTCTTAATGCTGTTTGCATTTATTTACAGTGTGTGGTTGCTGAATAGTTCTCTGTTTTATTCTGTGACTCCATAATGCGACTTTTTCATCTCATTGTTTTCCTATCCCTCCCAAACGTGCTTGATATCAGAATTCATTAAATCTATACTTGTTAAACATGTGCACCTGACATTTTGCTAACTTTCTGTTCAAAAGATGCTTTAGGAAATGAAATGTGTCACTTTAAGAACCCACTAGCTGAACAAAGCTAGTTTTGGTGCAGGGTATCCCACTTGCATTCAGTTTGATGTTTTAATTTCTCATGCTGCCTAACTTTGTGACTTCTGAGTGAGACTCCCATTGACGTGAGAGACATTATACTTCCTGCTGTGTTGGTTTGTAGTCACTAAAAATTTGATGACGTATCAATGGATTATTAAGTTGTACTGAGCCCCTTGCAGAAAAGAGATCTTCATTATAATTATTTGTTTAAACTGGATATGCCATATCCAGGTTTTGAAAAGCCCTTGCTTTTCAAAAATATTGAGTTGAACAGTTGCTTTGAATTTGCAATGGATCTCCTCAAAATAATTAGTGGCAACTATTTCAATTTATTTGATTAATTTACTACAGAAAGATGTTGAAAATCAGATTTTCTTGCCAGCAGTAATTTTATTGCACAAGTACCAAAAAATTGAGGTTTTTTTAATATCATCCTTCTTTGAAGACTGTATGTACCAGTTACACTATAAGGTGTGTTGGTAGTATCGTGGTAATGTCACTGGGCTAGTAATCTAGAGGCCTAGGCAAATGCTGTGGCTACATGAGTTCAAATCCCATCATGGCAACTGGTAAAGTTGACTTTCAATTAAGAAATCTGGAATATAAAGTTTAGTGTTTGATCATGAAGCTATCATTCAATGCTGTGAAATCTCATCTGATTTACTGATATCCTTTAGAGAAGGAAAGTTGCCTTCATTACCTGGTCTGTCCCACATGTGATTCCTAATCTACAGTAATGTGGACCACTGTCTTCCAGAATGGCCCAGTAAGCCACTTAGTTGAAACCAGTCGAAGTGATGTGAAATAGCATAAATACGACATGAACTATGCAATTGTTGAAGTTGCTCAGATTTGGCGTTTCCTCCCACATTGGTAGTTTTGTGGTGTTAGAGCATTTTTCTACCTTCAAGGTAAAAAAAAAATATTCATTGCAAGTCGGCTTATGTTCACACTGCAATGAAGGTAGTGTGAAAGGTGCCTGTTTGGGTACACCGAGGGAAAATTTAGCGTGGCCAGCACATCTTTGGACTGTGGGAAGAAATTGGAGTACCCAGAGGAAACCCATGCAGACACAGGCAGACTGTGTCCCAAGTTGGCTATCAAACCCAGGTCCCTGGTGCTGTGAGGCAGCAATGCTAACCAGTGTACAAATGCAAAATAAATGAAGGACCATAATTTCCAGTCTGAAAGCTGGCGTTGTAAAAAGTTGACATGTTCGCTACATTCATTGCACTCTATGCTGCTGCAGTTGGGGGCACCTTTTGTTATTCCTATCTCACCTGGTGTGAGTGAAGAACGTCAGATGGGATGGACTTTGGAATTCCAGTGAAGGTGAAGTTCCTATGGAATGGTAATACTGAAGGTTCTTTGCTTATAATGTTTGAGATTGTCCAGAGAGATCTTTTATCTTTGTTTGTATTTTGTATTGGCATAACTTGCCACTGGTATAACCCGTATGAATTTTAACTTCTGAAATGGCTTTGCGAAATGCTTTTTAACCATATGGATACTGTTTTCCAACTTTTATTCCTCTCTGAGAGCAGGGGATGTAGCTTTGCAGTTTTGTTCCTCAGAGTTTGTTAACTATACAAGTTATTTGATGGACAGCAGCATCATTGCTATAGAAGCTGCAAAGATGTTTGCAAATGTTTTGTTTGCACTTGTGATCACTGTTCATCTCAGACTTGCTAATTTCCTTCCAACCTTTTCTACTTGGATTCCAGCAGCAACTTGAATTCAGTACTGCTTGGACTTGTGACCCATATTTGTTGGCAGCCTGTACCTGCCTCCGTGTTAAAGAACTAGGAAAACACAAATGGACTTTTAAGAAAAAAAAAGTAGGGGGTGTAGGGCAGAGAAGACTACCAGTGTTGGCCACACCTATAACAGTGGTGCAAAGACTATTTAAGCCAAAGAGCAAGCCAACCTGGTCGTCCAGCGATATCTTTTGTACTTCTGATTCACACTGAGACTGATCCACAGAAACATGCCTTTTGTCATTGAAAATTTGTTCAAGGAAATCTCCAGAAGCTTGGAAATGTGTATTTTAACATTGGAAGTTTGATGGATTGCTAGTTTCTGTATAGCTGTATCGAAGGGATGATTTTGTCCATTATGTACTCACTGAGTGTTGCTTTTATGTTAGTAACGTGTGTCTGTGTGTCTCACTTGCCCTGTACTCCTTGTTTCACCCTATTATCCTGTCATCCCCCCAACCACCACTAGAACAATCGTGACAATTGGTGTGCTCTTGTATGAGCTGGTAAAAATTTGATTCTTGGTCACTTTTGCCAGTCTGTGCCTGTTCCGCTCCATCTTTGTATATTATATACCTGCTGTCCTGTTTCCAGGATTTTGGACCTACGCTGACATCGCATTTAAAACGACGGGTTTTCATTTTAGAGGAAACATAATTTCAGTATTAGTGTCCTTTTTGAGTGTCATAATGGTTGGTCTGTATGAGCCATTTTTCTACTCTGGCACTCGTTCTCCAACCCCGTTAGGGTGCGACATCAGAAGCTCCAATATATATTGTGAAGTTACACTAGACTCCAACTATTTGCTATTTGGCATTAATGTGAGGATACGATGCTTCACTGAAGGTGTGATTCTGCTGTCAAATTGGGACGTTTTTTTTCGAAATGAACTTGCCTTAATACAGTTTAATTATTAAAAAAATTACCTTAAAAGATGTAGACTTAGAGGAGATCTGATAGAGATGTACAAGACTGGGGTTGTTTTCCCTTGAAAGACGTCGGCTTAGAGGGGATCTCATAGAGGTGTATAAGATTATAAGGGGTATAGATAGAGTAAATGGAGGTAAACTTTTTCCACCTTTAGAAATGGATAGGACGAGGGGTCATGGCCATAGGGTGAGGGGGGCTATGTATAGGACGAATATTAGAGGGCAGTTTTTCACACAAAGGGTAGTGGGGGTGTGGAATGCACTGCCGAGTAAGGTGGTGGGAGCAGGCACGCTGGGGCTGTTTAAGGGTCTCTTGGACAGCCACATGAGCGGTATGCAGATAGAAGGATATAGTAGGACTGTTTAACTACGGCTTTTTTTCCACAGGTAATTCGGTCCATACTTGACCAACATTGAGCATGCATTCGGCAGGTGGTGCGAGTACAGCTCTTGGATGTTGATTCATGGGTTACCTGGTACTTCATGTCGTAAATGAGTGCTTTATGTGGACCATCTGAAGGGCACCATGACAGCTCAGAGACTATCGATGTGGCTGTGCAGACACTTGGAATTGGGCCGGTGTCTGCGGGAGTTTGCGCGTTCTCCCCGTGGTTGCGTGGGTTTTCTCCGGGCACTCCGGTTTCCTCCCACAACCCAAAAATTCGCTCTTAGGCTGATTGGGAAACAAATTGTCCCTATAGTGAGAGTCTTCCATATTAGGAATAACCTAAATCTATAATAGGATAATGGAATTGCTACTATATAGTTATGACGGCGGCGAGGGCTCATTGGGCCGAAGGGCCTGTTTCCCGTGCTGTGTTGCTCTTAAAAAAAAAAAAATTATGAGGGGTGTAGATAGAGTAAACAAGGTTAAGCTTTTTCCTAGGATGGACTCAAATAGCACAAGGGGTCACAGACTTAGGGTGAGGGGGGCAAGGTATAATTTGGATGCTAGACGGAGTTTTTTTCACACAGAGGGTGGTGTGGATATGGAATGCGCTGCCAAGTAAAGTGGTGGAGGCATGCACTCTGGAGTTACTTAAGAGATTCTTAGATGGGCACATGAACAGAATGGGAATGGAGGGGTATAGAAAACTGATTTAAAATAGGAATCATGAGCCTTGGGAGTCCCTGGGAAGTGTGTAAATAGATGATGATGTTGATGTACTTGTTTTTATCCTACAGGTGCTTTGGTCCACCTTGTTGTCTAACAAGGGGCATACACGCGATGGGTCGTGAGAGGGCTGCTCTTGGATTTTTTTCGAGAGTATCCTAGTGCTTCACGTCGTTAGTGTACGCTTGACCTGGACCATTTGATGGGCAACACGACAGCTCAGTGACTATCGCTGTGCTGTGCAGATACATGGATTTGGGCCTGTGTCTGTGGGAGTTTGCGCATTCTCCCTGTGCTTGTATGGGTTTGCTCTGGGAGCTCTGGTAACCTCCCACATCCCAAAGATGTGCTCTTCGGCTAATGGGCAAAACAAATTCTCCCTAAATTGTCTCAAATTTGGTTTTTAATCCATAGATCTATAAACATAGACAGGGATTACGGGTAGAGGTCGGAACATCGGGGTGGTGGCATGGGCTCGTTGGGCCGAAGGATCTATTTCCTGTGCTGTTTTGTTCTTTGTTCTTGTTTTAACATTTAGCAATTGATTACACTTAAATCTGACAAGTTACAGCTCTGAGCAGCTAACCAATCTTTTAGTTCCAATTCAAGCAGTGTTCCTACTTTAGACTTCCTCTTCATAATTAGTTAGCAAACACAGCTTGTATGCTGGTACTTGTATGCTGCCAGTCCTCAACCTCAAGTACACCTCAAGAGAGAAAGGCTTATTTTTCTCTAGCAGGTCCCAAACAGCAGTCTCCAGAGAGAGAGAAAGAGAGACAGAGACCTCCGTCTTTCTGAACTTGGCAGAAACTCCTCTTCATTTTAAAACACTCTTCTGTAAGCAGTGCTCCAGCCATTAACGCATGATTGTCTCTGTAAAGCAACCTAATCAAAACTTTACACTGAAACTCCAGGTCAAAACCAAATAAAGGAAAATTAATTAACTCGTATGAGAACACAAACATCCCTAGCTAAAATCAATCATTAGCCTCATCAGCATTCTCAGCATGTGAATTGCCTTCTTTGTAGACAAGAAACACTGTAAAACAACTGAATTTTAAACATATACTTTACAAGAAACGTGATACAAATACATTTTATTAAAGCATAATATCATCTCACATTTTTTACAATTGCCTCCATTAGCTGGAATTCTGCTTCAGACGAGAACTCTTGCTTTTGCCTTGCAATCTGATGTGTTCCTGCAGCTCGAACTTCTACCTGTTGATAGCTGCTGCTGTTAGGGATGCTTATTTCAGCATGGTGGTAACAGGGCAATTTAGTTGTTGGAGAAATGCTGTGGCAGTCCCATGAAACAGGGAATCCTGAAAGGTAGCAGAAAGTTGGAATTTTGAGCTGCTGTCGGAGCATGAGTGGTGGTTGGGACCCAGGTCAAATACTAGGAGCTGCATTTTACTTTGCTTCCTGGTGAGCATTTAAATATTCTTTGCATATGAATTCTTCCCATTCTATATCTCATTCCCCTTTTGTTTCTTCTGTTTTAGCTTTTCTCCATCACGTGTACTTCCCCTATTAACCTTCTCTGTCTTTCCCACCTTTGTCACCTGCCCCCTTGTGTCATTCTTGAACTCCCTCCTCTTCCACCCCTTGTGCGTTGCATACAATTCTGGCCTTCACTTTCTTCCTCACTCCCTACCTCCTCTGCAGCAATACTTTCCCATCTCTGAGAACCTTTAAGACTGCACTGGCACCATAATCTTTCTTTTCTTAGCTGGGTATTCATGTGGAAATTTCTCATCTGTATCAATTGGATATGGGGTTAATAGGTACTATAACCTTACATAACTTTTAGAATTTTTATTGAACATTTTTTTAAAGAAGAATGTTTTTGGCTGCTGTCTTCATCCTCTGCAAATTGCTGCTAACTATTGGAGTTATGTTTCATGTTCAAATGATTGTTCCTTATCTTAGACACCTAGTGTTGACAGAGATTACATAAATTATGGAAGATTTTAAATTATGTTATGGAAAATTTAAATTATAGAAAATTTTAAATATTTGGCTAATATTCTGTGGAGGTCCATGTGAACCAATAGGTGAAGTGTAGTTAGACATACCCCACTCTGAAACCAAATGGCAGATGCTATCCAATACAAGTTCCGTGAATTTCCAATCAAATCCTTCCCAATTGTTTGTTACATTCAGCCTGCTGCTTTCATTAGAACCCTGACTTCCGTATGAGTGCTTACGTTTACACGATAGAAAAAACATAACTTGGAATTTTCTCCTAAAAAATACTTCCTCTGGGATATCTTCACCAAAAACACACTTTCAGGATTTCAATCTCTCCTTTGAGCCTTCCTTTGCCTTGGATTGCAATGTGCATTCAAGCTTTCACATTACCCTTCATGCCAACAGAACACTAATGCTTCAGAGGTTATGTTAAGATGTCACCAAACTTTTGATTTCCCTTGATGTCTGGTTTCTCACTTTAAATTTGATTCTTGGAGCTGGTTGTCCTTTTACTTAGCACCTTGTTTTCCTCTGCATTTTACTTCAACTTTACTTAACAGAACAATGTCCATATTTTTGCTCTTTGCTCCTTTAACTGTCATCCTGAGGTTTTCTTTTTCTCTCTCTCAACTTTCTGGTTTCTGGACTTAGTTTTGGTGAAGCTGTTGTCTGCAGATTCTTCTCCTTTCCAGTTACTTCTGAGTCCAACTTAAAACTAAACTGAAATGTTCTTTCTAATCTAGGGTGGCCCCTGCTTGCTAAACAACCTGATTTTCCTTTACATCTTGTTTACTTTCATGTCTTAAACCCTTTAATTACAATGGAGACACAGTTTAAAGTGACCAAAACCCACATATATCCAGGCACCTTTGTTGAACATGAAGCTAACTAAAATATTAGCCCTTTCGTGTACAGGAACATAAAATTAACTTTACTTAAAGCTATGCCTTGTTTTAAAACTTTGTTCCTGGATGCTATTAATGTAAACTATAAATGTGAAGAAACTAAAGAGAAGGAAGTTAAAAGATTCAGTTTTATGTTTTCTTCCTTTCAGGTTTTGCGTTCTGTGACTAGAAGTGACTAGGTTGGAACTGAACACACTGCTCTTGAGAAGTGAGGAGGACGAATATAATTTATTTTTGTCACAGAAGATGTGTAGGAGATGATAGCTGAACCTGAAATACCCACAGAATTTCAGCTCCCTCAGTAAGTTGTTTCGATTATTTAGCCATACTGTTTTCCATAATAAAAACTGTCGGTCTTGCGTGTTTCCTGACTTTGTACAACTAATGTTTTTCTTTACTGAAGCCAATGATTTGACTGGAGTATGGCCAGTAGCCCATTTAAAAAGCTATTTCTTGTCTGTTGGCCCAGGTGGTGAGTTTCAGCACCCTATTGGACAATGGAAGAAGGCACTGTCAAACCCAATCCTATACTTGCCATCATTAAACCATGGTTTATTTGATTTCATGATGTGGAGATACTGGCGTTGGACTGGGGTAAACACGTCCAGAAGTCTAACAACATCAGCTTTAAGTCCAATTAATTTATTTGATAGCAAACGTGACAAGCTTTCGGAATTTGCCCTTCAGGTGAATGGAGAGTTCTGGCTTCAGACAGAGCATATAACAGCACAGACAGTTTACAGATTACTGATTAGAATGTGAGCCTTTACAATGAACCAGCCGTTCAAGTCTAAGAGGCTGACAGTGTGAGTGGAAGGAGCATTACACACAGGTTAAAGTATAGTAAGTGAGGTTTTGCAAACCCAGGCAAGTCATGGGGGTTAGATACTACAGAGTGCGACATGAACCCAAAATCCCTGTCGAGACCGTCCTTGTGTCTCTGCTTAGCGACTGCGCTGTCGTGTGTCGTGAAGGCCGCCTTGGAGAACGCTTACCCGAAGGCTAGAGGCCGAATACCGTGACCGTTGAAGTGCTCGCCAACAGGAAGGGAACAGTCTGCCTGGTGACTGTTGAGCAATATTCATTTGTCTATTGTTGGACTGTCTGCATGTACCATGCTTTGGGACATCCTTTCCTGCAGCGTATTCGATAGACAACATTGGCTGAGTTGCAAGAGTACGTACCGTATACCTGGTGGATGGTATTCTGACGTGATAATGATATCATCCATGTCGATGATCTAGCGTGTCTTGCAGAGGTTGGTATGGCAGGGTTGTGTGGTATTGTGGTCACTGTTCTCCTGAAGGCTGGGTAGTTTGCTGCGAACGATGGTCTGTTTGAGGTTGTGCGGTTGTCTGAAGGCAAGAAGAGCGGGGTGTGGGGATGGCCCTAATGAGATGTTCGTCTTCATCAATGATATGTTGAAGACTCCGGAGAAGATGTTGTAGCTTCTCCACTCTGGGGAAATATTGGACGACGAAGGGTACTCTGTCCACCGTTTCCCGTGTTTGTCTTCAAAAGAGGTCGATGCGGTTCTTTGCTGTGGCACATTGGAACTGTGAATTGATGAGTCAAGCGCTATATCCTGTTCTTATGAGAGCATCTTTCAGTGTCTGGAGGCGTCTTTCGTGATCTCCCTCATCTGAGCAGATCCTGTGTATACGGAGGGCTCGTCCATGGTTGGCATCTTTAACGTGTTTAGGATGGAAGCTGGAGAAGTGGAGCATTGTGAGGTTGTCTGTGGGCTTGCGGTACAGTGAGATGCTGAGGTGACCATCCTTGATGAAGGTGCATGTCCAAGAATGCAACCAATTCTGGAGAATAATCCATGGTGATCTGATGATGGGGTGGAACTTGTTGATGATATCATATCGTTGTTTCAGTAATAGTTCAGCATGAGTCCAAAGGAAGAAAATGTCATTGATGTATCTAGTGTATAGCATCGATTGACGGCCCTGTGCAGTGAAGGAGTCTTGTTCAAGCCTGTGCATGAAGATGTTGGCATATTGAGGTGCTAATTTGGTCCCCATGGCTGTTCTGCATGTCTGGATGAAGAACTGGTTGTTGAAGGTGAACATATTGTGGTCCAGGATAAAGCAGATGAGTTGTAAAATTGCATCTGGAAATGTTATCAAACCAGTAGACATCATCATCGTACTGAACAGAACAGATTATTGCAAACAAGTGTACTGACAACTGAACAACGAATGCCACAGATAATTACCCGCAGATCCGACCAAAGAGCACAGTCGTCAATGCAACACTCTGATCAAAACCTTTGATCTGGAGCTTCAGAGTACCCTCCGTGCTCTTATTCCACGTAATCCCCATGTTGGAAATCTCTACTGCCTCCCAAAGATACACAAGGCAAACACACATGGCCATCCCATTGTATCGGGCAATGGGACCCTATGTGAGAACCTCTCTGGCTATGTCGAGAGCATCCTGAAACCCATTGTACAAAGAACCCCCAGCTTTTGTCGCAACACTACGGACTTCCTATGGAAACTCAGCACACGTGGTGCAGTTGAATCGGGACACTCGTCGTCACACTGGATATCTCGGCGGTCTACAGCAACAGTCCTCACGATGATGGCATTGCTGCAACTGCCTCGGTACGCAATGCTGACAAGTGCCAGTTTGCAGTGGCAATTTTACAACTCATCCGCTTCATCCTTGACCACAACATCTTCACCTTCAACAACCAGTTTTTCATCCAGATACACGAACAGCCATGGGGACCAAATTCGCAGCTCAATATGCCAACATCTTCATGTACAGGTTTGAACAAGACTTCTTCACTGCACAGGACCTTCAACCGATGCTATACACCAGATATATCAATGACATTTTCTTCCTTTTGGATTCGTGCTGAACTATCACTGAAACAACTATATGATAATATCAAAAGTTCCACCCCACCACCAGACTCACCATGGATTATTCTACAGAATTGGTTGCGTTCTTGGATATGCATTTCCATCAAGGGCGGTCACCTCAGCATCTCATTGTACTGCAAGCCCACAGACAACCTCACAATGCTCCACATCTCCAGTTCCTATCCTAAACATATTAAAGAAATGATCCCCTGTGGACAAGCCCTCTGTATACATAGGATCTGCATAGATGACGACAATCGTGACAGACACTTCCAGGCACTGAAACAAGCCTTCATAAGAACAGGATACGGCGCTCGACTCATAGATCGACAGTTCTGATGTACCACAGCGGAGAACTGCATCGACTTCCTTTGAAGACAAACATGGGACATGGTGGACAGACTACCCTTCGTTGTCCAGTACTTCCCCAGAACGGAGAAGCTACGACATCTTCTCTGGAGTCTCCAACGTATTGATGAGGACGAAAATCTCGCCAGGGCCATCCCCACACCCCCCCCACTTCTTGCGTTCAGATAACCGTACAACCTCAAACAGACCATCGTTCGCAGCAAACTACCCAGCCTTCAGGAGAACAATGACCACAATACACACAACCCTTCCATACCAACCTCTGCAAGACATGCTGGATCATTGACACAGATGAGATGATGATGATGGTGTACCATCCTGGTGTACCATCCACCAGGTACACAGTACGTACTCTTGCAACTCAACCACTGTTGTCTAACTAATACGCTGCAGGAAAGGATGTCCCAAAGCATGGTAATTGGGACGACCATGCAGACGCTACGACAACGGACAAATGGACATCGCTCAACAATCACCAAGCAAGACTGTTCTCCTGGCAAACACTTCAGCGGTCATGGGCATTCGGTCTCTGACCTTCGAGTAAGCATTCTCCAAGGCGGCCTTCATGACACACGACAGCGCAAAGTCACTGAGCAGGGACTGATAACCAAGTTCCGCGCACATGAGGACGGTCTCAACAGGAATCTTGGGTTCATGATGCACTATCGGAAACTCCCATGACTTTGCCTGAGTTTGCAAAACCTCATGTACTGTCTGGAGAAAATACAGATCCCTTTAACCTGTGCTTAATGCTCCTTCCACTCACATTGTTGGCCTCTTTAAGATTTGAATAGCAGGTTCGTTATAAAGACTCGCATTCTAATCAGTAAACTGTCTGTGCTGTTATATGCTCTATCTGAGGCCAGAACTCCCCATTCACCTGAGGAAGGGGCATACCCCGAAAGTTTGAGAGTTTTACTATCAAATAAATCGGCTGGACTTAAACCTAGTGTTGTCAGACTTCTTACCTTATTTGATTTCTGCATTTAAACACGAAGTTATGACGCCAAATAAACTGTAGTACTATATCACAGTGCATTCACTGGTATTCAGCATTTTCCACCCGAATTAACAGATTTGGAGCATATTTCCTTTGATTTCTCTTTTCTTTTCATTTCATGACTCAGTTCAATGTTGTTGGCTCAATAATTGATCTTGCTGCTGTCAATGGGGTTTCCCATTCTAAACAGCCCCTGCCACCAGGCAGCACTTGGTGGGAGATAGCCATTGGCAGGACTGGAAGATCCCGTTGTTCAGAATGGCAGGAAAACTCCAGCCCTTTTTTTTTTACATTATTTAAATGAGCCATAGAACCACTACAGTTCAGAAGGAGGCCATTTGGCCAATTGAGCCTACACTGACAATTCCATCCACCTAGTTACCCTGATAATCCCCTAGACAATAAGGGGCAATTTGCATGGCCAATCCACCTAACCTGCATATCTTTGTAATGTGGGAAGAAAGTGGGATACATGCAGATACAGGGATAACATGCAGACTCCACACAAAGTCATCTGAGGCTGGAATTGAACCTGGTCCCTTGTACTGTGAGGCAGCAGTGTTAACTATTGAAGCTATTTTGTCTCAGAGATTGGCCCACCTAGGTTAACCACTGCCCTCAATTTCACCGGAGCAAGCTGATCTGACCATTTTGCTAGAGCAACCTGATTTGACCATCTCCGGAGCCGGCTGGCCTCGCCCTGGCCGTCTCTCCGGAGCCGGCTGGCCTCGCCCTGGCCGTCTCTCCGGAGCCGGCTGGCCTCGCCCTGGCCGTCTCTCCGGAGCCGGCTGGCCCCGCCCTGGCCGTCTCTCCGGAGCCGGCTGGCCTCGCCCTGGCCGTCTCTCCGGAGCCGGCTGGCCTCGCCCTGGCCGTCTCCCGGAGCCGCTGCCTCGCCCTGGCCGTCTCTCCGAGCCGGCTGCCTCGCCCTGGCCGTCTCTCCGAGCCGGCTGGCCTCGCCTGGCCGTCTCTCCGGAGCCGGCTGGCCTCGCCCTGGCCGTCTCTCCGGAGCCGGCTGGCCTCGCCCTGGCCGTCTCTCCGGAGCCGGCTGGCCTCGCCCTGGCCGTCTCTCCGGAGCGCTGCCTCGCCCTGGCCGTCTCTCGGCCGCTGGCCTCGCCCTGGCCGTCTCTCCGGAGCCGGCTGGCCTCGCCCTGGCCGTCTCTCCGGAGCCGGCTGGCCTCGCCCTGGCCGTCTCTCCGGAGCCGGCTGGCCTCGCCCTGGCCGTCTCTCCGGAGCCGGCTGGCCTCGCCCTGGCCGTCTCTCCGGAGCCGGCTGGCCTCGCCCTGGCCGTCTCTCCGGAGCCGGCTGGCCTCGCCCTGGCCGTCTCTCCGGAGCCGGCTGGCCTCGCCCTGGCCGTCTCTCCGGAGCCGGCTGGCCTCGCCCTGGCCGTCTCTCCGGAGCCGGCTGGCCTCGCCCTGGCCGTCTCTCCGGCGCCGGCTGGCCTCGCCCTGGCCGTCTCTCCGGAGCCGGCTGGCCTCGCCCTGGCCGTCTCTCCGGAGCCGGCTGGCCTCGCCCTGGCCGTCTCTCCGGAGCCGGCTGGCCTCGCCCTGGCCGTCTCTCCGGAGCCGGCTGGCCTCGCCCTGGCCGTCTCTCCGGAGCCGGCTGGCCTCGCCCTGGCCGTCTCTCCGGAGCCGGCTGGCCTCGCCCTGGCCGTCTCTCCGGAGCCGGCTGGCCTCGCCCTGGCCGTCTCTCCGGAGCCGGCTGGCCTCGCCCTGGCCGTCTCTTCCGGAGCGGCTGGCCTCGCCCTGGCCGTCTCTCCGAGCCGGCTGGCCTCGCCCTGGCCGTCTCTCCGGAGCCGGCTGGCCTCGCCCTGGCCGTCTCTCCGGAGCCGGCTGGCCTCGCCCTGGCCGTCTCCCGGAGCCGGCTGGCCTCGCCCTGGCCGTCTCTCCGGAGCCGGCTGGCCTCGCCCTGGCCGTCTCTCCGGAGCCGGCTGGCCTCGCCCTGGCCGTCTCTCCGGAGCCGGCTGGCCTCGCCCTGGCCGTCTCTCCGGAGCCGGCTGGCCTCGCCCTGGCCGTCTCTCCGGAGCCGGCTGGCCTCGCCCTGGCCGTCTCTCCGGAGCCGCTGGCCTCGCCCTGGCCGTCTCTCGGAGCCGCTGGCCTGCCTGGCCGTCTCTCCGGAGCCGGCTGGCCTCGCCCTGGCCGTCTCTCCGGAGCCGGCTGGCCTCGCCCTGGCCGTCTCTCCGGAGCCGGCTGGCCTCGCCCTGGCCGTCTCTCCGGGGCCGGCTGGCCTCGCCCTGGCCGTCTCTCCGGAGCCGGCTGGCCTCGCCCTGGCCGTCTCTCCGGAGCCGGCTGGCCTCGCCCTGGCCGTCTCTCCGGAGCCGGCTGGCCTCGCCCTGGCCGTCTCTCCGGCGCCGGCTGGCCTCGCCCTGGCCGTCTCTCCGGAGCCGGCTGGCCTCGCCCTGGCCGTCTCTCCGGAGCCGGCTGGCCTCGCCCTGGCCGTCTCTCCGGAGCCGGCTGGCCTCGCCCTGGCCGTCTCTCCGGAGCCGGCTGGCCTCGCCAATAAAAATGAAAGTTCAACAGATTTCCTTTAGTAATTTCAGCTTTTCTTAGGAATAAATTTATTAGAGATCTATCTTCATCCCATTGACTTGGAGATCCTGAAGCTGCAGATGGGTGCTCAAAGAAAAAAATTAGCTTTTCTTCTTGATTTGTAATTATCTGATGCCAGATGAAGGGCATTTGAACTCTTGCTGTCTAGCATGTCTTGCTGCATTGCTTTCAGATGTCTGTTGCTTGATTTGTTTATTAAGCACAGGATGTACAAAAATTTAGTACTGCATTCTGACTGTGAAGTCTGAACGGCACAAAAGGCATTCAAGGTTAGTGTAACAGCATCTACCTTCACTGTGAACTTTGCCACCAAATAACTACCATCAAGAAAGGATCAAGGTAACACTGTTGTGATGACATCAATTCTGTGATTCATTGCAACTTAGACACCAGCCATCATGATTTGGGTACTCATCCTTCATTGGTGCTTTGTTTATGCCCTGAATTTATTCCCTTTGCACCATGTCAGAACTGTCATTTTCAAGATTGCACTGGTTGAAGAGAAAGCTTACCATCACTTTCACAGGGTACCTTACCTCAAGAATTGCAACCTAGTCTATGTCAGCAAATTAAAAAGATATCCAAGTTTATGGTGAATATACTTGAACATACTTGGCTTGTTGCAACATTGCTCATAACATCCTGTTCTCTGCCTGCTCCCTCCGTTTCAAAGACTTGTGACAAAGAACTGGATATACGTAAGCCAAGAAACACATTCAAACTCCAGGAATGTTATGAAAAATGCTACATGTGGGGATGAAGAGAGAAAATGTAGCTAAGTAATTTAAGCGTAATCAGTATTATCAGAAAAAGTGAGAACACTAAAACTGAGGATGCACATGAGATAGTATTTCCTCAGACTTTCACTTGGGAGAAATGCACAGCATTATCCTCTTAAAACAAGAGAACCAAAACAAAATGAATCAATTCACTATCATTGGGATTGCTAAGCAGATAAATTGTAAGAGCTTGAATATAATCAATATTGGAGTTGGATGCAATTTATGTTGAGTATTCGAGATGAGGTAGGAACTTAGTAAGGAAATGAACTTAATCTGATTGGTGAATAAAGGAGGAAATAGAATGGTTACAAGATAATTTCATGTCTTTTTTCAGTTTAGAGTTCTAAAACTCTAAACTGTACAACAGCCATCCAGGAAGTGTGAAGGAAATCTGGCTTTCTAAGGAGAAGGTTATTCATTTTAGTGGGAAGAACAGAAAAAGTAAATATAGTTTTTGTTCAATGGCAAGGAACTTTTAAACGTTGATGTTCCAAGATTGCTGGTTGTTCTTGTACAACAAAAATAGAAAACTGCAAGTAAAAACGCCAATCGGTTAACAAATCAAATGTCTTGTTGTCCTTTGGAAGGAATTTATGTGCAATAGTAAGTTATTTTTATTATAATTGTACAACACTTTGTTGAGCCTCTACCTGGTGTACTCTGCTTTTTCCATATTAAAGGAAGGGCATATCTCGAAGGCAGAAGAAAAACTCACTAAATTGACTAGCAGGACATAAGAATTTTCTCACAATAAGAGCGCCACTGTCTGGAGTTAAGAAGAAAGCGAGGTGTGCACATTGAATCATTTAATATTGAGGGGGCTTCATTAGGTAGATGTTGAGTTTTCCCTGATTGTAGAGTCTGGAACCAGTCGTCTTAGAAAATTGAGTCTCCTATTTAAGACTGAGGTAGGGAATTTCTGCATTGAGGATTGAGTCTTTGTAATTAACTGTCCTCAAATGTACACTTGGTCATTGAATATATTCAAGGGCACGACAGATTTTTTTAGTTGGAGTGAAAATTGAGATATGGGATAGAGACAGGTAACTGACCTTTGAGGTCAAAATCAGCTGTGGCCTTAAGAATGGCAAAATAGGCATGAATGGTCCTAGAGACTTTTACTGCTATTTTTTTTATATTGACAGATGAGTAGAATGGAATATTTCAGGGTTTGGTGTTTGTATCGTTACTCCTTTGATTTTTTGCAATGGCTTGTGATTCAGAAGATGTTGTGGGGTGGGGAGGTTAGTGGTGATATGGAAGGATACTGAATTACCTCTGTTTAAATCTGAACTAACAGTCTCATATGTCTTATATCACATGCCCTAGTCACACTAGTTTAAATACTCCCCAATTGAACTAGCAAAAGCTGCACCCTTCAAGGGTACTGGCTCCAGCTCTGAGAGTGCAGCCTGTCCAGTTTATACAGTTTCCACCTTTCCCAGAAGCAGTTTCAATGCCCCAAGAATCTGAATGCCTCCTGGCTACACCATCCCTCCAACCATGCATTCATCTGGTTTAGCCTATTCCTGCTCTTGCTAGTGTGTGGAACTGGGAGGAATCTTGAGGTTGTTATGTTTGAAGTCCTGCATTTTAAATTAACTTCCAGTACTTAGCTTGCAAGTCCTCCTCCCTTAATTTATCAGTATCATTGGTACCAATGTGTACCATGACTGCTGGTGTTCTCCTTCTTTCCACAGAATGCCTTGCAGCCACAGAAGTGTCTGCCTGTGTCCCTAATTATTGAATCCCATGTTGCAATGGTCCTGTTAGTTGTTTTCTTCCTGTCCCTTTAAGCAGCAGAACTATCCACAGAACTGTGAACTTGGCTGCTTTCCCCTGAGAGGCCATTACCTCCATATTATCCAAAGCAGTCTATGTACTTGAGAGGGGGTTGACCACAAGGGACTTGTGCACTACCTTCCTGAGCCTTGTACTGTTCCTGATGGCCACCCATTCCTTTTCCGTCTGTGTAATCCTGATCTGCATTGTGACCACCTCACTGAACGTGCTATTCACAACTTGTTCAGGGTATCAAGGGAATTGGATGGATGAATCCCACCGCTGCCACCTTGAAAACAATATGAGGAGAGGTGAGAGTCTGGGCATGCAGGAAGCATTTGATTGGGAGGGCTGTAATGATCATGAGCCAAGCTATGTCTTAGCATTTGTTTGAAAGACATTCTGTCAGATTACTTTGACAGTCGCTCAGGAAAGCATCAGACAGGATCCACCATCAACCATTGCTTGGACTAGTAAATAAATCTGGCTTTTCTCCTGAATTGCAGGATTGCACACCATAATTACTCATTGTTTCCAAGTTAAAAGTAGTGGTGCAAAGTTTTTGGAAAAGTCTCAAAGAATTATATGAAGAATGCTTTGACTTGTTTTAGATTTAGATGAAGGCAGTCTGATGCTTGAAATTTGAAAATATTACTTTTACCACAAGGAAATGGTTTGAGGTTTTTTTGTCATTGACCCTGAGATGAACTTGAAATCTCATTCGTGCTATTCTTCTATAAACTTGAGGCCATTCAAAATGCTAGCAGTGTCCTCACTTGCAGGATGCCCCATTCCCTGTCACCCTGATATTGCTGATCTATACTGGCTCTCTGTCAAACAATGGTTTTAAAATTTTCATCCTTGTTTTTTAATTACTCCATGGTTTCATCTTTCTCTAATCTTATCAAACTTCAGAACTGTCCCAAGTTATCAGCACTCTTCCTAGCATTTTGTGGAATCATCTCAGCCACCAGTGACAAAGTACTTCACTTGTCTAGGCCCCAAGCTCTAGAATTCCCTCCCTACCTTGCTCTCCTTTTAAGATACTTTTTGAAACCTAATTTTGTGACCAAGCTTTTGGTCACCTGACCTCTGTCCTATTGTGGCTTGATGTTTTTACTTTTAATACCTGTATGAAGGACTTTTGGAATGTTTTGTTGTGTCAAAGGTGTCATTAAATGCAAGTTTTTATTTTTGAGGTTTTGTTCGTGATCAAAGATAGCTGTTATTGACTCTTCAGCTTTCTTGCAGTTGCATATTCAGTTGATTGCAGTTGGATTAATTTACTCTGGTGTCTCCACCCAACAGATATAAGTCACATAGAAAATTGATCTGAAGAACTAATACATAAATTGAATTTACCTTGGCTTTAAGTCAGCTTTGCCAGGAAAGTATTGTGCTCCACCTCTGTTAGCAGTAATAATGCTGGAACCTTTTTTTTTCTGTTGCTGCTCAAGCCCCTGATCTTGGATGGTTTGGGAGTCACTTGTTTTTAAAGTTTCTGTAAAACATAATTGTGGGAATGTAAGATACTCATGTAGCTGAACTTGCAAGTACTCGTATATCCATTTCACAATCATTCAAAAATGCATACACAATATAATTTTAGTCCTAAATCTGCAGCCTTAGGAAAGGTATTTTTGTCATGATTTTTACTCCCCAATCTGTGAGAGAGCATATTTTTCTGATTGAAACAAAAATTTCCTCAAAGGCATGTTCAATCGAAGAGTTTAAGTTCTACTTAATTTATCCTTGCTGAGACATTTGCCATATTCCTGTTTTCTTTGCATGTTTATTCGTAGACAGAAGGTAGTGGTGTCATGAGTGAGTTGCTCACAAGTATTACTTTCTCTTTCTGACGATACAGAATGCTTAGCAGATACATGCGTAATCATACTCAAGTACAAGAATGGCTTGTTTTAGAGCTTTTATTCAGTGAATCTTTGCTTCCAGTGTTATATGCAGGGATAAGATCTATTTATAATTAATGCACAAAATGATCAGTGGCATATATTATTGTGACATGGCCTCGTGCAGTCACAACTTACTGGTGATTTTATTTTGGTAGTAATAGATTTCTTGGTTGCTATTTTGCCGATTGTTAGCTGGCAAATGAAATTTTTGTTTATTGGGATTGACTTAATACTAACACCTGGTTTAACTTTCTTACCAGGGAGACTGAAACACATTTCTCCTCTGATACTGATTTTGAAGACTTTGATGGAAAAGCTTACAATCCAACCAAGGTGAAAAGCACTGTACGTTTACCAGTTAATTAGTAGATTTGTTTTTGCATGCAATAAAAGTTATATTGTTAGTCAAATCCATGCTTTTGGGCTTCACCTAATGTTTGTAAACAATGTGAAAGCTGTGTATAATTGTATTGACAGTATGTATTTTCTCAGTTACATAAACAAAATAGGCTTGAATTATCTAAAATAGTTGAATTCAGTGAGTCCAGAAGGCTGGAGGATGAAGTGGGTTATGTTGAGTTTCTTTGGAACATTATAGCAGCTTTTGGAACTTGTGTAGCAGTGGGCATCACTGCAGCACATCTGCGAAGTTGAGAGTTTCGGTGTGGCATGTGTATGGATCCTATCACCCCAGAACTCAAGCTTATGCGTAAAGGCAGAGAAGAAATAGGTGACTGCTAGGCAGTCAAAGAGGACCAGTGGGGCAAGAGTGCCCTGAATGCATCTCACGCTTCAACTGGTAAGAATTCTGAATACCTGTGAGAGTAATAGCTCTTCTGGAGTGCAGCCATAGCCAGGTTCAGTAGGAAGATTGAGAAATCAATTGTGTTGGGAGATCCAGTTATTAGGAGTGTAGAGAAGTATTTCTGTACCTGCAGATGTTAATCAAGGATGGTGTGTGGCTTCTCTGGTTCTAGGATCAAGGATGTTGCTCAATTGCTGCTAACCCCTCTTAAGAGCAGAGGCTAAAATGCCAGCAGTATCCATTCCCAGCAACATAAGTAGAAAAAAGGAGAAGCTCAAGGTAGTTTAAAGAGCTAGAAACAAAAGCAAGACAGGCAGAAAGGAGGAAGAGTTTATGAAGTGTGATCAGGAGAATTTTTGAGATCAGTATGTTTCTGACCCAATGAGGGTGAAGGCATTGCTGGATCTGATTCTGGGAAATAAGGTGGCTGAAATGTGTAAAGTTTCAACTAAGCTTAAGTTAACAATGCCGTGAAGTTATTGTGAAAATCTCCTAGTCACCACACTCTGGCACCTGTTCAGGTGCACCAAGGGAGAATTTAACATGCGAATGTACCTAACCATGTTTTGGAATGTGAATGGAAACCAGAGCACCCAGAGGAAACCCGTGCAGGCTCAGCACAAGAGTGATCCAAGCCCGAAATCAAACCTGGGTCCCTGGCACTGTGAGGCAGCAGTGCTGACACTGTGCTGCCGGATGCGTTAGCCAGGGAACGTTTAGAGGACAGTGATAATAGCACCATAAGCTATGGAAAAGACAAGGAGTAATCCAGAGTTAAAATAATTAACTGGGGGAGAACTAACTTCATTGAGCTGAAAAGGGATCTAGTCCTAGTAAATTGGAATCCAATTTGGCCTGCAAAAATGTCATGGAACAATGGGCTGCTTTCAAAGAGGAAATAGTTTGGATACACAGTGCATTTCTACAAGAGGGTAGGGCCAGATAAAATCAAAGCTACCTGGATGACAGTGATGGAGAGTAAGATAGAGCAGAAAAAAGATGCATGTGACATGAAATCAGAGATTAAGTGGAGGTTTTCAAAATGTGGAGGTGGCCAGGCAGAGTATGAAGAGACTGATAAAGTGAATCCATGAGTCTTGTTTGGTCTCAAATATAAGAAGGATGGTAAAAGGAGGAGTGGAGCCAATTGGGAACCTAAAAGGACATTTATGGTTATAAGTGGGGAACATGGCTGAGAGAGTGCTTTGTGTCTGTCTTTACTAAGGAAGACCACGCAGTCCAATTCATACTGAAAGAAGAGGCTATTGAGACACAGCATGGGCTGCAAGTTCAGAGAGGAAATATTTGCTTGGTTAGCTGTACTTAAAAGTGGCAAGTCACCAGACCCAGATGAGAGACATCCAAGAATACTGAGAAGGTCAGTATGGAAATTGCAGAGGCACTAGCCACAATCTTCCAATTGTCCTCATACAGGGGTGGTGCTAGAGGGCTGGAGAATCGCAGATGAGTGTGAGGCTAAGCCCAGCAACTGTAGTCCAGTTGGTCGAACTTTGGTGGTGAGAGAGCTTTTAGAAATGATAATTTGGTACAAAATTGACTTTGAATTAGACAAATCGTGGATTCAGGAAAGCTAGTTTGGACCTGTTTAGGGCACATCGTGTTCAACTAACTCACTTGATTTTTTGAGGTAATGGAGTGGATGGTCTTGAGTTAATGGGGGACCACATAACAGGCTTGTCAGCAAAGTTTGAAGTCCATGGAATAGAACGAACAGTTGTTGCATGGATGCCAAATTGATGGGGTGCCGGGAAAGTATTAATGTATGCTCGGTTTTCTGACTGGAGGATGATGTATAGTTGGTGTCCCCAAGGCTCAGTGTCCAGACAGATGCTTTTCTTGTTCTAGATTTATAATCCAGACTTTGGTATGTAGAACACAACTTCTTCAAAAATTGTAGGTGACATGAAATGACATGGCAATGTGGAGGATAGTGAAAAACATCAATTAAGCAAGCATGTGAAATTGGCAAAGAAGTGACAAGTGAAGCTTAAAATGTAAAGGGATTAAGTTTGGTAGCAAGAATGAGGAGAACTAATATAAAACACAAAGTATGGTTCCAATAGGGATGTAAGACAACAGGAACCAGTGGGTTTATAAATACAAATTATTGAAGATGGCATAGTGGATAGTAAAGCATATGGGATTATGGGTTTTTATCAATAGAGCCGCAGTGTACTGAAGCAAGGAACTTGTGATTAATATTGATTTGATTACATCTGGAGGATTGTGTTCTATTTTGAACAATACATTTTAGGAATGATGTGAAGACACCGGATAGGATGTAGAAATGATTTGTGAGAATGATTCCAGAGTGAGCAACTTCAGCTATATGGATACTTTGGTGAAATTGGGGGTTTAAGCAAAGAGAGTTTAAATGGAGGTTTTGAAAGTATGCAGGAGTCTGGAATAAAGTACGTGGGGAAAAATTGTTCCTACTGAAAGTTTGAAAACCAGAGGATTTGAGGTGATTGAGAAAGCATTGGTGACATGAGCAAATACTTTCTGTATACCACAGCTTGATAGGATTTGAAATGCTGTGCTCTGTCTGTGGTGAAGGCAGATTCAGTTGAAGCCTTCGAAAGAGATTTGGCAAATTATCTGAATCAAAGCAATTTGCAAAACTGGGCTGTAATGGGCACCATGGCACAGTGATTAACATGGCTTCATCAGTGCCAGGGACCCAGATTCAATTCCGGCCTCAGGTGACTGTCAGTGTGAAGTCTGCATGTTCTCCCCGTATTTGCATGGGTTTCCTTCGGGTGCTCCGGTTTCCTCCCACATTCCAACAATGTGCAGATTAGGTTAATTGGCCATATTAAATTGCCCCTTAGTTTCAGGAGGATTTGTAGGGTTTTCAAATAGGATTATGGGGATAGGGCCAGATTGGGATTGTGGTCAGTGCAGAATGGCCTCTGTGTGGGGGAAAAAGCAGGAAAAGGCCAGAGAATTGGGGCAATCACAGGCCAAATTGTATTTTTTGTGTTAGAACTATTCTATGATTCTGTGAAAGCAAGAAGAGGAATTAAAATGTCAGGAGACTTAAATCACAGGATCCTTTTGCAGACTGAATTGGTGTTTCACCAGTCAATATACCTGTACCTGATCTCTGTAGAGGAACCCAGGGAATGAATACCACATAACATATTTCCAGTTTCACTTGGTAGCAATGTTTCAAGTCTGGGATGGTAAGAAAGTGTTACACCTTGGAACGACACTGTGGCCCAGTGGTTAGCAGTACTGTCTCAGCAATAGGGACCTGGGTTCAGTTCTGGCCTTGGGTTACTCAGGATCAATTCCAGTCTCGGGTCAGTGTTTGTGTGGAGTTTACACATTCTCCCCTTGTCTGCATGGCTTTTCTCCAGGTGCTCTGATTTCCTCCTACATTCCAGTGGTGTGCAGGTTAGATTGATTGGCCGTACCGCATTATCCGTTAGTGTTGGAACAGAATCAGCAGGAAAATAAAGTATGGAGTTTCAAAGATAAGGCCTGGATGGGATTGTTGTTGGCATAGATTTGATGGACCAAAAGGCTTCAAAGAACAACACAGCACGGGAAACAGGCCCTTTGGCCCAATGAGCCTGTGCCGCCGTTTTAACAGTGTGAGTTCCCACTTCCACCCATGATCCTTGTCTGTTTATGGAAATCATAAGAAATAGGAGCAGGAGTAGGCCATCCAGCCCTTCGAGCCTGCCCCGCCATTCAATAAGATCATGGTTGATCTGTAGTACCACTTTCCTGCTTTCTCCCCGTCACCCTTAATTCCCTTGTCAATCAAAAACCTATCCACTCTTGACTTGAACATATTCAGCGAGGAAGCCTCCACCATCTCATCAGGCAGAGAATTCCGAAGATTCACCACCCTTTGCGTGAAGAAACTCCTCTGCAACTCTGATCTGAACCACCCCCCCTCCTCCCTCCTCTATCTTGAGACTGTGCCCTCTAGTCCTGCTATCTTTGCTAAGGGGAAGAGTCTCTCAACCTCTACCCTATCCATCCCCTTCATTATAAGATCCCTTCTCAGCCTTCTAAACGCCAAAGAGTACAAACCAAGCCTATTCAGTCTCTCCTCATAATCCAACGCCCTCATCTCTGGGATCAGCCTAGTAAACCTTCTCTGCACCCACATTGGAAACCAGATTGGGAAGACAATTTAGGGACATTTTGTTTCACCAATCAGCCTAAGAGCACATCTTTGGGGTGTGGGAGGAAATTGGAGTACTCGGAGAAAACCCACGCAAGCACAGGGAGAATGCGCAAACTCTCACAGATATTAGCCCAAATCCGTGTATCTGCACAGCCAACAGTGATAGTCACTGAGCTGTTGTTTTGTCCATTAACTGGTCCAGTTTAAGTGTATACTAACGACGTGAAGCAGTAGGCTACTCTCAAAATCCAAGAGCAGCCCTCGCACGACCCATCATGTGTATGCTCCTTGTTGGACGACAAGGTGGACCAAAGCATCTGTGGAATAAAAGAGAAAAACATCAATAACATGTACATCTTGTGCAATTCCCAGGAACGTCCCAAGGCTCTTGATCCCTATTTAAAGCAGTCTTCTATATCCCTCCATCTCTGTTCCGTTCATGTGGTTATCTGAGTATCCCTTAAATAACTCCAGCGTGCCTGCCTTCACCACCTTACTTGGCAGTGCATTCCATACCCCCACAACCCTCTTGTGTGAAAAACCTTCCTCTAACAATCCAAATTGCTCCTCTCACCCTCAGCCCATGGCCCCTCGTAATACTTGATTCCAACCTAGAAAAAAGCTTACCACTGTTTACTCTATCTATACCCTTCATAATCTTATACACCTTTATTAGATCTCCTCTCAATCTCTGTCTTTCTAAAGAAAATAGCCCCAATTTGCCTAACCTTTTGTTGTAACCCAGACCTTCCATACCAGGCAGCATCCGAGTAAACCTTCTCTGCACTCTCTCCAGGGTCTCCATATCCTTGCAGTAGGAAGGCGACCAGAACTGGACACAGTACTCCAAATGAAGTCTAACCAATGTTCTGTCCAACTGCAACATTAAATGTTAGCTCTTGTACTTTATACCCCCTCCTATAAAGACTACCATATCATAAGCTTTCTTCACAACCTTCTTCACCTGTACTGCCACCTTCGAAGACTTGTGCACTTGCACCTCCTGGTCCCTCTGCATTTCTATACTCTTAATAGGTCTACCCTTTATCATATAACTCCCCCCTACATTGTTTCTCCCAAAATGCATCACCTCGCATTTATCAGGATTAAATGCCATCTGCCATTTATCTGCCCAATCTACCAGTCTATGTCCTGCTGTATTGTCTGACACTGCTCCTTAGTGTCTGCAAGTCTGGCCGTCTTTGTGTCATCTGTAAACTTGCTGATCACATCACTTACTCTCTCTTCCAAGTCATGTATGTATATTACAAATAGAAGAGTCCCAGTACTGAGCCCTGCGGCACACCACTCGTGACTGACCTCCAGCTAGAAAAAGACCCTTCCACTACTACTGTCTCCTATTCCTAAGCCAGTTACTTATCCATCTAGATACCTGTCCTTGTATTCCATGAGCCTTGACCTTTTCAACCAACCTCCTGCGAGGGACTTTGTCAAACGTCTTACTGAAATCCATGTAAACGACATCAACGGCTCGTCCTTCGTCGACCGTTTTTGTATGTCCTTAAAAAATTCTACCAGATTCATAAGGCATGACCTCCCCTTAACAAAGCCATGCTGCGTATCCCTAATTTGATCGCAGTGCTTCCTTCTGTACTGTAGGAATTCCATGTTTACATAGTAAAACAGCATAGGAAAGTGTGGGCATGTCGAATAATGCTTTGGAATGGACCAGTGTGTTGGGAAGGGAATGGTTACCTCAATGCTTAGCGAGGAAGGCTAAGGTATGTTTAGTGGTGACAGTGCTGGAGGAGATGTGCATGGTCGAAGATGATCTCTTTCATACTGAGGATGGTGATGTTGAAGGTGATGACGTGAAGACTTTGTTCTGGGAGCATGGGGAAGGGGAAGAGGAAGAGAAGTGGTGTATGAAATAGAACAGAGGCAGACAAGTGCCCTGTAAACCATGGTGTGGGCAGTCCTCAATTGAGAAAAATTAAAGACTTATCCCAAGTGGAAAGTTGCATTATCGGAACAAATGCAACAAAGATTGAAAAACTGGGAGAACAGAATCAGGTCCTTGCAGCAAGTTGAATAAGAGGAACCAAAATCAATATACTTTTTGAAATTTGCAGGTCTATCCCAGAGATAGAGAAAACAAGGTAGGGAAGGATTGAGCTGAAGCTGGGCTGTATGGAAGTATGAAAAAGAGGGAAATTGGAAATGAAGTTAATGTTGATTTCCAAAGCAAGGTCACCACATGAAATATTAAGTCTTATCAGAGTACCAGACAAAGGTGAGAGGGGAAACCTCTGCTGGAACAAAGAAGTTCCATATATCCCCACAAAGACAGGTGTAGCTATAAGCCATGTGTGTACTCATGGCTTACATCTTTTCTTTCAGTTCTGCTTTTACCTAGGCACTTGCGCAGATGTAATGGAAGCAATGAAAAGCATGATGAATGTTGGAAAACAAGTTCACTGTATTTTCTAGATCTGACAAATATTTTTGGTCCTTCTAAATTAAATCCAAATATCTTAAATTTAAACTTCCTTACCATTTTCTGCTGTACAAAATATGGCAGTGGAATTACATTTTGAATGGGAAGCACAGGTTTTCAAAGTGATTCTAATCTTGGTTCCTTCATGAACTGGAGTTTTAAACCTGGACAATGATATGGTTGGATTGCTGGGCAGGTTGAGGAGAAATTGTAAGACTATGCAAATTATATGAACTGTAGTCAGCTACAGGAGCAGGTGCCTTTCTGCTTTTATTATATGGGTTGATATTTCTAGCCTTTTTTATTGTATAATAGAAACATAGTTTTTATGTTCTCCAACTCTTAAATTCTGCTCCTAATCAAACTAGGCCATATCAAGTGCTAAAATAACACTTGTCTGCATATATGACATGGTAATATTTTCTGCCAGGACCATCAGATGAAATTGCAGGATTTGTACGATGACATCTGAGTTTCTCTTGCGAATGATTGAACTAGACGATCAAGTTTACACAAGCAGGACTGGGACCATAGGGCCCCCTTGAACTTGTTTCCAAATTTGGTTGAATCATGGCTGATCTGTACCTCAGCTCTGTTTACTGGCCATATATCTTTCTCTATACCCTTCTCAAAACTGGCCGACATCAGCCTTGAAAATTTAAATTAACCTTGCATCCATGGCTTAAGTTTCTGATTTCCATGATGTAGTGTGTGAAAATGCCCTTCCTGATTTCACTCCCAAATGGACTCTTGGAAAAAACAGTATCATTATGCCCACTTGGATTGCTTATTCAATAATTTATAGTAATTCACATAATTTACAGTTTCACAATTTTTCCTCAACCTGGTCATCAGTCAGAGCAAATCCCTTAATTAGATTGATCTATTCAATCTTCAACCATCTGAATTCAAGGGAATATTGTCAAGCTTCTGGATCCCAACCTGATGACTTAATCCTTTAAGCTCTGATATCATTCTGGAGGCTGTATTCTATCTCTTCAGAGGCTAACATACTTTTCCTGGATATCCAGACTTGAACAGTCAGAGTCATAGATGTTTACAGCATGGAAACAGGCTCTTCGGTCCAACTTGTCCATGCTGTCCTTTTTTAAACCCCAGTTGCTAATCCCAATTGCCTACATTTGGCCCAAATCCTTCTATACCCATCATACCCATGTAACTATCTAAATGCTTTTTAAAAGACAAAATTGTACCTGCTTTTACAATTACTTGTGGCGGCTTGTTCCAGACACTCAATACCCTCTGTGTGAAAAATTACCCCTCTGGACTTTCTTGTATCCCTCCGCTCTCACCTTTTAATTTTAGACTCCCATACTTTTGGGAAAAGATATTTACTATCTAGCTGATTGTTTTATAGATCTCTATAAGGTCACTCTCAGCCTCTTAAGTTCCAGAGGAAAAAGTCCCATTTTATCCAGCTTCTCCTTGTAACTCAAACTGTCAAGTCCTGGTAGCATCTTCATAAATTTTATCTAGTTTAAGATATCTCTCCTATAATAGGGTGACCTGAACTGCACACAGTATTCCAAGCATGGCCTTACCAATGTCTTATGCAACTTCAAGACGTCCTAATTCCTGTATTCACTGTTCTGACTGATGAAACCAAGCATGCCAAATGCCTTCTTCACCACTCTGTCCACTCGTGACCCCACTTTCAAGGAGCTACGAACATATATCCCTCGATCTCTTAGTTCTATAACTCTTTCTAATGCCCTACCATTAACTAAGCAAGTCCTGCCCTGGTTCAGTCTACCAAAATGCATCACCTCGCATTTGTCTGAATTAAACTGCATTTGCCAGCCCACTGGCCCAATTGCTCAAGATCCCATTATAATCCAAGATAAGATTCTTCACTGTCCACTACATCACCAATCTTGGTGTCATCTGCAAACTTACTAACCATGCCTCTTATATTCTCATCCAAATCATTGATACAACTCAACATTAGCTCCATTTTCTCTACAGATGCTGTCCTACCTTTTGAAATTTTCCAGCATTTTCTGATTTTGTGCAGATTCCAGTATCCACAGTAACTTGTTTGTACCTTTCCTGAGATTTGACACTGAACAAGTGACTTCTGATCAACACTCTGTCACTGAAGCATCATTTAGTCGCTGTTGACCTGAAGGTTTGACTCCCAATCCTCTTGAAGGCCAACATTCCATGAGCATTTTTATTACTTGTTGCACTTCTACACATTTGGTGATTAGAGTATATGAACACAAGTGCTGTTCCGTAGATCCTTGTCTCTCACCATTTTAAATAATATCTGGTTTGCAGTTCTCAGATCTAAAGCAGACCAGATACTTCACTCTATTGAGCTCTTACGGGTCATTGTTTTGCTTACTGCTGTGGTCTTTGACTCCCTTATTGACTTTTGTGTCGTCGTATGCACAATTCACTTGCCCTTATGTGTCAATTGCAAAATTAACTATCCACTGGATATGAATAGTCAGTAACAAAGCCAGTGCATCCTGGATGAGAGACTGCACTTTCAGGATTTCACAGGAATCTACACATACTTAATAACCTGAAGTTGCCATTGTTCACAGATTGGTTATGGTAAAGAATGGCAATAGTTTACTGTCAACTATCCCCACAAAATCCGACTCAGTGAATGATGGAGAATATGCAAATTCTCTATACTTTTATCTAAATCTCTCGGGCTCCAACTGTGCTAGTTTAGCTTATTGCACGGGGTTGTAGTAGATGATGGCAAGAGAGAGAAAAAATTCAATTCTCCTCAGTCAGTGAATCTGGGAGACAAAAAAATCAGTCAGGTTTGCTGATTGTCTGATAGTGTAAATGCTGCTGAAGGTGTATCTGTCTGATGAGAAGATCTGAGTGGTGTATACTTGGCTAAAACAATAATTCCAGCTAGAAATGGAGGGCTAGAAGATACTTTTAAGGTCTTTTCTGTGTGAATCCTGATGTGGGTTGGTCGAAGGAACATTGCAGGTTAAACAAGGCTAAGTAAAACCAGTATGTAGAGCGAGTCCCTCACACCATGAAGACAAATTACAGGCGAGAATAAATTTAAAGGGAATCCTCTAAACATCTGGAGGACATTCAGACTTATCATTACTGCTCGTCAACATCGGAATCCATTAATGGCTCAGTGCTAATCTGTAAGACTCAAAGCAGAGGAAGCTGCCACCCATACCCAATGTTCATATCAAAAAATGATAATTTATTGATGCTTAATATTTTTTGAAGAATGCAACATTTTTCTAATATACAGTTACGTCAAAGCATGTCACTAATAAGGTAACTTTCCTTGTGATATTGTGAAATGTCTTGTGAAAAAACTTACTTTGCATTTTTAGTCTAAAAAAGCAAAAAAAGTTTCTGGAGAGAAAGGAAATAGTGGAAATGGTGCAAAACCTGCAACAGGCATGAACCGGATGAATGGACATCACCAACAGAATGGAGAAGTGGAAAACATGATGTTATTTGAAGTTGTAAAATTGGGCAAGAGTGCAATGCAGGTAAAGTTTATTAGATTGCAATTAATTTGTTTTCCAGTACAGGAAATCACTGAGTACGAAATCTATCCAACATCTTGCAGGGTGTCTAACATTACTGTTGTTCTGTCAAAGCATCATCGTCAAGCAAATGAGCAACACTGTCCTACCACAAGGCAGCTGCAGCTTGTCGGTATCCCTTGCCACTTTATGTACAAATGAGAAACAGATGCTGCCAGGAGCTGCAATTCCTGGGTTTTAATTAGCTATTTTCAGTTCATTTTTGTTTAGTGCTGACAAGCTGATGAAGCAAAAGTGCATTATCAAAGTGATAGTGAAGGCAATATTCTTTCATTAATTATAATACTTAATGCCTTTTGGCCTATTTTGTGGCATGAGTTGATAGGGAATGTTCTGGTTTTACCAGACTTGCTTAAATGCTGAGACAAAACTTTTTGCATTTTTTTGAATGCAAGAGTAGGCTAACAGTGCTATTGTTTTTGCAGAATATATTTCTTTCACTTGGATCTTACCCACTTAGCAACCCCTCTTTGGCCTGCGCTGCTGTTCGGCTGCTGCCTCCCTCCCCGCAATTTCTTTGTACTCAGCAATGTTGACTTTGTCCTGCGCTTCCCTGCCCCATACATAGCAGTTTGTTTCCCTCTCAAAGATTGTGTTTTTCGTAATATTGCTGAGATGTAAGGTTGTAATGTTTTTGAAATTCTGATTAATACTTTCTTTCCTACTTTTATAGTCTGTTGTCGATGACTGGATTGAATCCTACAAGCATGACCGAGATACAGCACTTCTGGATCTTATAAACTTTTTCATTCAGTGTTCGGGCTGTAAAGGTTGGTTGTGGTCATTTTAAAAGTCAGTTCATGTTTGGATCTGCTAGTTTGAATATCAGTCCTTGGCATTTCCAATAATCTTGATTGTGTCCTCTCTGAATATGGTTTGAGTTTTTCCTCCAACAAATTGGGCAAAGTGTTGAACAAACGTTTAATGTCACAAGGGGACATGATTGAGGTTTCAACTGGCCTGGTCACATCTCTTCGTTTGGAGCAAATTGCTGAATGTTAGCAGAAATGATATTCTGTTTCTTGTTACCACCCTCTGGGCGATTTGGGTTTTCTATCTATTACAAGGGCTTAATCATCAAAAGCAAGTTTAACTAGGGTTGGTGAGTAGAGGTGCAATGGCATTGTATGTTCTTTGCTTAAATGGAAGCAAATTAATGTTCTTATCAAACTTAAATGTGATGTTATTTATCCTCCTGCCTTTTTGCAAGAATTTGAGTTCTTGTGCAGCATTTACACTTAATAATTGTAACTTTGAAATCCCACAAGAAATTGTTAGGATAAAAACTTCAAGTTGATAGTCTGAGGAAAGCTTTGCTATTGTCATGGTCCAAGATTTCTTCTGTAAAGACTAGGCTAAAATGATATGTTTGCCCTCTGGCAGTAGAAATGATTTCTTCCTGCTGTCCAACATTGTTGGACCCCGAAGCAGAGTGTTGACGTATTGGGTCAATCCATTCTCTAACACAGTAAAGATGCAGGATGTTGATTCTTAGCCAATTGCAGGCACATTGAAGAGGCAAGCACTGTTTGTGAATTATTGATGCTAATACTGGTCCATTAGAATGAAAAGAACTAATGTCCAAGTATTGTGGTGGTGCTCTCCTTCCCAATCCAAGCCAAGTAAATAAGACACAATTTGAGACTCGAAGTGTAGGTGGAACTTAATCCAAATTGTTTTTAGTTCATACTTGAATCTGTTTTAATGTTGCTGCAACAAAAATCTTTTTGCACAGTTATTCTGCAAAAAGTGTGAGGTCTTAAAAGTACATAAATGTAGCTTCTAAATTTGCTCATACCTTTTCCTACACACTATCCAAATATACACACTTGAATCGACACTCTCTACTTTTCTTCTCTATCTACCTCATAAGCATTATGCCTTGTCTGTACAGCATGCACGAAACAATACTTTTCCCTGTATACCAATACGTGACAATAACATATCAAATCAAATTTGTTTGATTTGAAGTGTTTGAAAACTTTTAGACTATTGGCTAATAATTGTAATATTTTTGTCTCATTTTAATTTTCATTTCATTCATTGTGTTCTTGTTTTGTAGGTGTTGTAACTGCTGAGATGTTCCGTCATATGCAGAATTCTGAGATAATTCGTAAGATGACAGAAGAATTTGATGAGGTAACTTGCAATAAAATTGTTTTGTAAAACCAGATACTGGGAATAAAAATTAAATGCTGGAAAGGTATTGCAAGGTGAGCACTATTTGTGGACCAAGAAACCGCTGTTAAAATTTGATGTCCTTAAGTTTTTGCCAGTACTTATGAATAGCTATCAACTTTTTTTTACTTCATTCATGATTATTTTAAAAAAGTCATCTGCATTACTGTATCTAAATAATTGCTTTAAACTAAAATTAATTCCTCACATGATTTCTATTTAGTTATCCCTGTCTTGTTTTCTTAACCAAATTTTGTCTCTTTATATTGTAGGACAGTGGTGATTACCCTCTTACAATGCCTGGTCCACAGTGGAAGAAATTCAAGTCCAGCTTCTGTGAATTCATCTCTGTGCTTGTACGGCAGTGTCAGTACAGTATCATATATGATGAGTACATGATGGATACTGTCATCTCCCTGCTAACTGGGTTGTCAGATTCCCAGGTTAGAGCATTCAGACACACAAGCACATTGGCAGGTAAAATCCACTAATCAAAGTACGGAAATTGGTTTTCTAAAGTCGTGTATCTGTTTTATTATTTATCATTTTGAATTTATATTTAAATTAAGCTGGTTTACATTTCATCTGTGCAACATGGCTTGCAAGTGTTCTCTTTGTACAATGTTATGTTCTTTTCTCCATGTTAAAATGTCAAAAAACATTCAAAACCTTTGGTCCAATGCTTATTTATGCAGCTATTATTGGCTGCAATTGTGCTCAGTATCTATTGAGCATGTTACCTTGATTTGAGTGCTTTCCCCCATGAACAGTTGTAGAACATTTTCAGTTCATGCAAGTGTGGCTCATTTAATATAAACGTGCCATCCAGTATTATATTTTCTGTGGCTTAAAAAGTGAATTCATGACATTGGTTCTCTTGTTAGTCGTACTTAGTTTTTCGAAAGATATTCGATACGCAGGAATGCAGAGTTGAAGGCACAATCAGATCAGCTATGATCTTATTGAATGTTGAAGTAGGCCTGACAAGTTGAATGGTCTACTTATTTGAATGTTTGTAAATGAAGTCTGCAGTCTTCAGTGCTAAAATTAACTCCATGTTTATGACTTAAAACCTGATTCAAATAAAAGAACAAAGAACAAAACAGCACGGGAAACAGGCCCTTCGGCCCAACGAGCCCGTATTGCTGCCACCCCGATGCTCCCACCTCCACCTGTGATCCCTGTCTGTTTATAGATCTATACGTTGAAACCAAATTTGAGACAATTTGTTTTGCCAATTAGCCTAAGAGCACACCTTTGGGTTGTGGGAGGAAACCAGAGAAAACCCTTGCAAGCACGGAGAGAATGCGCAAACTCCCACAGACACAGGCCCAAATCCATATATCTGCACAGCACAGCGATAGTCACTGAGTTGTCGAGTTGCCCATCAAATGGTCCAGGTCAAGCGTAATGATCTTACAATGCTGAAGATTTTATTATCAGTAGAGTTAGCATCCTTGTGGGAACAGAAAAAGAAAACTACTTCATTGGCGTAATTTTTGTGTTGTCAGCAATGCAAACTGCATCCCAATAACAATTGCAAGTGAATTCCTTAGTATTTGTATGCATAAATATTAAACTGTCCAACCATGTCTTCTATCTTTTGTAGCTATGAAGCTGATGACAGCACTAGTAAATGTGGCGTTAAATTTAAGTATTAACATGGACAACACTCAACGGCAATACGAAACTGAAAGGAATAAAATAATTGGCAAGAGGGCCAACGACCGATTGGAGCTCCTATTGCAGAAGAGAAAAGAGGTCAGTGAAATATCTACGTAGCAACTAGTGCATACTTCAAGGCCATGAGACCTTTTCATTGCAATCAAAAGCAAGTAGCAGGATTTCTCAGATTTCCTTGATCAGTATTTTGTCTTAGTGTTTGTTAGTTTTGTCTATTTCATTTACATGTTCACTCTCTCCATTACCGATGCGTAGTGTACACCATCTGCCAGATGTACTGCAGGAAATCACCTTTTTGATGGCACATTCCAAACCTGCTCTACCATCAAGCAGAAAATGGCAGAATGCCAACTTGCAACAATCTGATTGTTCTTCGCTGTTGCTGAGCCAAAATCTTGGAATTCCTTTCCTGTACTTGGACATGGACAGCAGCATTTCAAGGAGGCTGCTCACTGGTATCTTCTTGAGGGCAGTTGGCCAATTAAAACTCATCTAGCCTGTGATGTCTACACCCCTTGGAAGAATAAATATACTAAATTCCTGAATACAGATGTGAATGCTTCACAGCCTGTGTCTTTGTAGATGAATTGGTTTGTAAACATAAAGAAAGTTGTCCCTGTGACTGAGCCATATAAATGATAAAAGTTGTTTTAAAATTATAACTATGAAGCAGTTGTGCACACATCTGTGCATTTAACTGCTGGCTTTCATGTAAAATTTGCTTAAAGGTTAAAGAACTTGTTCTACCCTTGTATACTGTTAGTTTCACAGCTGGCCTCTGCAACTTTGATGAAGTGATGCTTTAGTTGAAATGGAGTCTTGCAAAAGCAGAGCTTTCTCAAAAAATTTCAAGGCTTCTTAGTGTTTAATTGACAGGAACTGGTCTCCGAGGTGAACCTGAAGTTATAACAGGTTGGGAGAAGAATCCTTTTGTTTAAAGTTAGATATCTGTGGCTGTGTAGTTGTTTTGCAGCTGGTTTAGGTGGTATTTCTAATGATGTGTCTGTTTCAGAAGAGCTTCTGCTGTTCTAATTTAAAAGTAGATGACAAATGTAGTTGCCTTGCCCAATATGACCTGTTGGATGTCCAAAGTCATTTTCCATATAAGCTGATGTGTTGGACAAGTAAACATCCTATGCTGTGGCTTTTCACATCCATGGTTTCTACTCACCATGTTATTTGGGTTTGGAACATTGAACCATCGCAATGCAATGGAAGATTGATGAAAATTATTTCCTATTTGTTTAGCATCCATTGAGTTTCATTGTCTTTTCTGTCGATGGTCTATCCTTTACAAAAGCAGTGTGTGAATTTCACAAGTATCTGTGATTATTCACACTTCTATTAGACCTTGAGTTTCTGTTGTCAAGCTGGATGCTACCAAGTCACATACTACAATCATCTTAAGCAGCTTTTGGTGTCCACTTTTAAAACCAAAGGTCACTTTAAAAGTTTGTAATACCTATACTGGGCATGGCTGAAGCACTGTTACTCATTGTTGACTTTTCAGGGGAAAGAGTTCAGATCATTTCTTTAGTTTTAGCCTGACTCGCTGTGTTTTTGTATTTTGTGTGCTTTTTTTCATTTAGGAATCTGGAACTGAATTTCATGCTTGGTTTCTTGTCTTTTAAACACTGGCATGGAGGTTTATTGGGATGATATCTGGTTTTCATCAGGAGAGATTGTAATTGCTTTGTTCTTTCTATATTAGAACTTTGAGTGGTTTGATTCAAGTTTTCAGAATGTTTAGAGGAACTTATAGTATTGGTAAAGAAAATCTGTTTGTCCTACTTGGGAAATCTAAGACAATGGGGCGATGTTTAAAACTTCAAGCTGGACTACTTCGGAATGAAATTAGGGAACATTTAGACAAGTAGGATGTTAGAATTTTGGAATTCTCTTCCATAAATGACTTTAATGCTGCATTAATTGTTAATTTTAGTTTTGAGATTTCAAAATACTAAAGGGTATGGAGCAAAGGTGGATATATCGAGTTAGCTTTCAGATCACTTAATTGAATGGTGGAATCTATTCAAGGAGCTAAATGGCATATTCCAGTTCCCATGTTCCTTAGCTTCTACTGAATTGTGGAGTATTTATAGTGCAATTTGTACAAAATTGACAAAACCTGTGTTAAAACTTGTGCGATGTTAAGTGCAACCTCTGTTCCTCTAGTTCAGAAGGCATATGGATTTAAAATGTCACCTTTCAGTTTCTTCCTAAACAGATAGCCCCAGACCTATTGTGTTTAACAAGCATTTTCTGTCTTTATTTCAGATTTGCAGCATGTGCAGTTTAGTTTTTATTCAGTTGGAATGCTCCTGTCTGTGTAAACTAATTGTCAGCTGTATTGCTCAAATTGCCCTTAATGTAGCCAGGAAGTTTTTTTAATAGAACCACCTTTTTTGTATTAAATAGCATTCTGAAATACTAACTAGTTCTGCTGCTTCACAGCAATATTTATGTTTGACAATATGCAAATAGGGTTGAGCAGAACAAAAAGTAAAGAAACTGGCAAAAATTTGGGTCTGATTTAAGTTTGGATTCTGGATTGAAAGCACCCAAAGCATAACATCTAACTTCCAAGTAGTGTGAATTAATTTGGATTAATCCATACCTTAATCTTTTTCTTTTTTCCAGCTTCAAGAAAATCAGGATGAAATCGAAAATATGATGAATGCCATTTTTAAAGGAGTGTTTGTACATCGATATCGGTGAGCGCTTCAAGTAGTCTTGTATTTTTGCATGATGCAGCCTGTAGCAAAGAGAAATCTGTGTGCATGTTTGATTGTTTATTGTAATTGTGTTTTCTCCCCACCCTCAGTGATGCAATCTCCGAGATAAGAGCAGTCTGCATTGAAGAGATAGGGGTATGGATGAAAATGTATAGCGATGCCTTCTTAAATGACAGTTATTTGAAGTATGTGGGGTGGACCATGCATGATAAGGTAATTAGACCATTGTTTTTGTAAATGCTTAATGTGCAGTTATGTAAAGAAATACCAAAGCTTGATTGAATTATTCCTGTAAATTATCTTGTGTATTCAGAGTAAAACCAAATGTGTATTTGAACACGAAGTCTTATCAAGTCCATGATTACAAACCTGCAAGTTTGGATCCTAAGAGTGAGGATGGGGAAAACCGGACAGGAAGAGTGGTGTAGATTAATAAGAGATTTTCTATAAAATAGTTTTCCTGGTGTCAAGAAAGTACTTTTCTGCCTTTGGCATCCACCTGCCACTCCTCAGTGTAACAAATGTACTTTGTTTTACAGCAAGGGGAAGTGAGGCTAAAATGTTTAACAGCTCTGCAAGGTCTCTATTACAACAGAGAGCTCATTCCTAAACTTGAACTTTTTACAAGTCGTTTCAAGGTTAGTTCACTTTAAATTGCATATTACTAGATTAATTAATCTCGTTTTGTTATTTGTACCGTGTGATTGTTAGTATGTATATAATTAACCTAATTACTGGCACACTTTTTTAATCAACAAAACCTTTTTTGTTTCTTTCACACTACTCAGTTTATTTTTTCCCCCATTATAAATTCTAATTGCTATGTTCATAAATGATAACAGCTTGTGTACTTTTATACTATCATGCTGTATTCAGTGTTATCCGTCTGCCCAGCTTCTCATCCATATTTCATAGAATTTCATTGAAAACCTAAATAAAACTGCTCAAGTAAAGGATGTAAATTTAATTACGTTAATCTGAAATACGTTCACTTTGTGCATTCTCAGCACTGAAAGGTACCAGTGTCTTCAAAACCATGTTGCTTTCCATAGAATACTGCCATTACTTCCGAATGTCACTGCCAAAGTCTCTCACTTTTTCCTGTTTTCCACTGCTGTTATCCCAGTAAGCCAGCTCTGCCAAATTCAAGGTTCCCACATTGGTTAAAACTGGTGTGGTGCTATGAAAGTTCATGTATATAATGGCTGCTGAACACAACTCTTCTCACTCTTCCCTGTTGGGATTTCATACGCCTACCTCTAATCTGCTTCACATTGCCTATTATCCTGTGCACAGAACATGGTAAAAATCCAATTTGCAGGTATGAATAGTTAGTAATGAAGATCATTTGTTTATTTAGTAAATGTTTTGAAATAGTTATGAAGGTAAATCAAGCAACTACAGATCAATCAGTTTAACCTTGGAAAGTAGGAAAGTGAGTAGAAATGATCATTGGCATAAATTTTGACAATCACATGGATTTGTTCAAGGTAAATTGTGCTTAACTGATTCTGTTGCTTATTTATGCAACAGAGTTAATGAGGATCATGTTTATGTGATGTATATGGATTTAAGAAAAGACATTTGATCAAGTATCATCTGATTGTCTTGCCAGCAGTTTTGAAACTCATGCAATGAAAGCAGCAGTGGCAGTAAGAATGCAGAGTTGGCTGTGGTAAATGATTTTTTTTCCTCGGATTGGCGGAAGATGTATAGTGTTGTTTCCCAGAGGGCACAATGAGCCCCACTACTTTACTTTATAACCTAATGACTTACCCTCAGGTATAGAGGCCACAATTTTAAAACTCTCAAATGGGCAGAATTTGCAAGTACTATGAACTGAGTAAGATGCTGCTAGACTTCAAGAGGACTCAAGTTGGTGGAATGTGGATACACACAAGATGAAATTTAATACAGAGAAATATGAAGTGATTCATTTTGGTGGGAAGAATTAGCAGAGGTATTACCAAGTGAAGGATGCATTCTGAAGTGTGCTCTGAAACAGAGGGATTTTGAGTTACATGTATTGAAGGTACAGAGCAGGTTTAGAAAGTGGTTTAAAAGGCAGATAGGATCTTGTGTAAAGTCAAAGCAACTTGAAAATGTAAATAAGTTATAACAGACCTTTTTAAAACATTGGTTTGACCTCAACTGGAATATTGTCTCTTGTTCTGGACATTGTATGTTGGCAAAGATGTAAAGGCTTTTACAGAAGGTGCAGCAAATATTGCGCGATTTGTGTAACTAGTGGGTACTGCAGGGATTAGTTCTCGGCCTGCAATTTATGTTAATGCCTGAAGGAAGGAACAGAATGTAGGCTTTTCAAATTTGCCAGTGAAACAAAGATAAGTGGAAGGGCATGTTGAGATGAGGGTCCTGCGATTATGCAATAGATTGCATGATCTATATGAGAGTATATGAGAGTATAGATTGGGTGATTGGGCAAAAACTGGCAAATGAAGTTTAATGTGGGGAAATGTGAAGTCATGCAGTTTTGGAGAAATCAAAAGGCAGATTATGCACTAAATGGAGAGAGACTGTGGGTGCATGAAATACGGAGGGATCTGTGCGTGAATCTCAAAAATCTAGCAGACCAGTCGAACAAGTCGTTAAGGCAAAATGGCATTTTTGTCTTTATTTCAAAGGGGTTGGAGTTTAAAAATAGGGAAGTTTTGAAGGATGGTGGTGAAGTCTCACCTGGAAGACTGCACAGCTTTGGTTTCCTTATTTGAAAAAAGGATATAGTAACTTTGGAAGCAGCCCAGAGGAGATTCATCAGGCTAATTTCTGGGATAAGAAGGTTGTTGTATCAAGAGAGACTACATTATTCCTTAGTTTAGAAGAGTGATGGGTGACCTTAAGTGTGTAAGATTGTATGATGGCTTTACGAGCTAGGTGGTGAGATGTTTTCATTAATGACAATCTTGAACCAGGAGCCATAGCTATGAGCTAGAGGGCTGGTTATTTAAAACGGTGGTGCGTAGAAATTTGTTCTGGCAGAAGGTGGTGAATCTATCGAATTCTTTGTGACAAAGGGTTGTGGAACCCAGATCATTAGAAGTATCTAAAGTGGAGGTGGATAAATGTTTGATCAAAGAGTAGAATGTTTTGGGGAAGTGACACGCAAAAGGAACTGAGACCGGCATACATCAATCATGATTGTATTGAATGGTGGAGCAGGCTTCATCGGCCTGGCGGTCTTTTGTTCCTGTTTCAGGGTTTAGGATCTTGAAGTTGCAGGGAGAGATTGGGGAAGTTGGAGTTCTCCTTATGGAAAGAAAATTGAGAGGAGTTGCTAGAGGTGCATGAAGGGTTGAGACAGCAAAGTTATTGGCTTTGAAGGAAGGTTTGAGAGCCAGAGGAGACAGATTTTAAATTAATTGGCACAAGAACAAATAGTGACATGAGAGAGCATGTTTTTAAGCAGAGTGTGGTTCGGATCTAGAATGGATTGCTTGAGAGTACGGTGGAAGTGGATACAATTGTGGCTTTCAAAAGAGAATTGGATAAACACATAAAATAAATTTGCAAGGCATTGGAAGATTTTAAACAAAAGCTGGGTTGTGGGGAAGGGGGAGGAAGGAGCGAAACTAGCTGAATTACTCTTGCAGAATGCCAGTTTCGATACTTCCTGCTGCCTCCATAAAGCAGCCAGCATAACTAAGGACCCATACATCCCAGATGTACTGTCTTCCACCACCTTCCATTTTCCGTACTTATGACTTATGAACCTACCTCACATTAAATTGATCTTTTTCTACACCCAGCTATGACTGTAACTTGACATTTTGCACTTTGTTGTTTCCTTCTCTATCAACAGTATGCTTTGTCTGTAGAGTGCACAAGAAACAATATTTTTCACTGTGTCCCAATATAAATGATAATAATAAATCAAATGATGGCCTCCTGTGTTATAACAATTATGATTTTCTGGTGATCACAAACTATTTACCAAAACAATGCTTAAAAAATCCAAAAGGCCATGTAATAAAATTGAAGTTGGACGTAGTTGATTTCTGCATTAAAAATTTTGGGAATGCTATAAAAGATGGTGTATTTGACAATATAATTTGTATGATAATGCTGACAATGTGCAATCAATTTAAATAAATAATTACAAGAGTGTACTGATTAATTGATGTCTGTGAAGATGGTCAATAGTTGGATCACCTACACACCAGTCAAGCATTATCGATCTACGGTGACTGCTAGAGACAGGTATTTAAGACAAATGTCAAATAACCTGCCCTGGAAGCTACTCGTGTAACTTTTAATGAGACTTTTCTGTATTAATGAACTATCCTCTTTTTTAGGATAGAATTGTTTCCATGACTTTAGATAAAGAATATGAAGTTGCTGTGCAAGCAATAAAACTCCTTACACTTGTTCTACAGTAAGTAGCAGTTGTTATATTTTTCTTTACTACATTTGGTCCTGTAGCCTATCAGAATTGTTTTACAGTAATTGAATATTTCTAATATTGTTCTGCCATTTGTAATGCATCCTTTCACTGACTCCATTTAGTTGGAACACTTCAGAATCCATTTCATCTCATCATCAGATAAACTAATGTTTTACATACGCCTCTTCTACAAGTCTTGTGAACGGCACATATGGATTTCTTGAACTCCTTGCAAATAATTCTGAATTATCTGTTTTTGTCAAGTCAGTCCTGTCAGTCTGGCCACAATACTGAATTATACCAATTTGTATTTATTCTACAAATACTTAGCTTCTGTTGAGCCTTCCAAGATAAGTAGCATTAAGCATGTAGCTCCATTCTGCTTAAAACCCATTCACTTTTGAACTTAAGTTGCTTTCTGTATGCAGAATTAATTTGTTTCACATAGGTTTTGTGGCCTTTTTTAAAGTTGCACAAGTTATTAGTATTTTTAGAAGTGCTTGTAGTTAAGTCCTTTCACATCTTGAGCATGTATTTCGGATTTGTTGAGGTTGCTTATTGATGCTTGTTGCAACCCTTACTTTATCAGTGAGAAATAATAGTCATCACAGTTCCAGATCACCATAGGTTGCTCACTCTCCTTTTGAGTGGGAGAGTTGACTGGTGGTGATTTCATAGAAAGAAAACCACACCTCAAGTGTGGGCCAAGATTGAGAAGGCAGACCTTCATGATTCACCTCAGGTGGTACAGAAATTGAATCTGTTGTTGGCTTTGCTCTGCATCACAAACGAGCTGTCCAGCCAACTGAGTTACATCGATCATGGGTACAAAATAACAGAACCCATCCCTTTATTCATATCTTAGGGCTTGATCTCAGTTCAACTGTGCTGTAGTACCTGACCCACATTACAATCCATGCATCTGTATTTTATGCGCCACATACATGCTAAATTTCTCTCTGTCTCCCAGGTTTTAAACAACTCTGCTGTTCAGGCCCTCATAGTACTCATTAGGCATCCCAGATTGCAGAATATCTGCACTTTTAAGTGTATGACCACAGTTTTGAAGAGAGATAAATGCAAAATTTTACCTGCAAATAATTTTGTATTCATGGAAACAACGAGCTGCTTTTTTGTAGAGTAACATGGCAGCCAGGAATAGATTTTGGGATTCCCAGTGTTTCCCATAATACCAGTGTAGGATGAAGTTTTGGGTTGGTGCATGGCTCTCCATGGCTTCCATGCCAACTTACATACCTCCACATACACATTTCCTATATATCCTTTGTCAATCTATGTCCCATCACACACGCTTCCAATGTGCTTCATATACTCTTCATGCCAACCCATGGCATTTCCGTATCCATTCACCTAGAATTCAAATGGTGCAGAACCACTGAATCTTACAATATCGTGTCAACAAAAAAAATTAAAGCAGTAGTTCATTTATAACTTCCTACTTTGCTTAGAAAAAATGATTTTACTACAGTATTATAAAAGTGTCACTCATCGCGAGCCTTTTGAAATATCAGTAGCTGATACTGCAACATTTGATGCATTTTATGTGGTATAAATGAATATGGTGCAGTCAACTGAATGGGTCACAGAGTGAGTAGTTAATCAAGTGAGTTGTCTCTGAGCACAGCTATTTGGACAGACTGTGGATGTCTGTTCTCTCAGCCAAGCCTCCTCATATGTTCTTGGCTAAGGCATCTATTGGTCTGTTTGAAAGAAAGCTATGAACCAGGGAAACATCGCTTGATTGGCTGCTGTTTCTTTGTGCAATGGATAGAATAGATGACAGTGTTTGTTTGTACAAAGGTTGAGAGATATCAAGTGCTTGTTGTGTAAGTTGATACTTTGAAAGATCTGAATGATTGGCACTTGGCTGAAGAAAAAATATTTTTTAACTAAAGTTATGAATTAATTACTTTATAAAACTGACTGCATTTTAAAAGTAAAACTTTGCAATATATGCTGTTGGCACAAGAGAGTTCAGTGATTCTGGAGGGTCCATATGCCAGGTGAGGGTATTCGGAACCATGGAGGGTGAGGGGGGGGAGGTGGAGGGGGGGGGGGGGGGGGGGGGTATAAGCCAGGAATTGGTATGGGAAGCGGGAGATGAAGGCTCGAGGGCTGTTTCTTATATTGATTTATTATAATTGGAAGGAAATCTTAGAGCACTGAGGCAATCCATTCAAACAGCTTACACCAGACTCTGGTGGTCCATGTAGCTGCAGGATGATGTGCTGAGCAGAAAAATTTTTGCAACTCCTGCAACCTGCCTTTAGGATGAAAATCCAGCACTATTTGTACAAGTGAATAGAATTATATAGCATATACAACAAAGAAACAGACCATTTGGTCCATTTAGTTTTTCCTCGTGATGTAGAGATGCCAATATTGGAGTGTGGTAAGTACAGTAAGAAGTCCACAATACTCAGTTAAAATTCAGCAAGTTTATTTGGCAGCACAAGCTTTCAGAGTTTTACTCCTCCTCGAGTTGAGTGAGGAGTTGAGTTCACAAACAGAGTATATACAGACACAAACTCAATTTACAAGATAATGGTTGGAATGTGACTCTTTGCAGGTAATCAAATCTTAAAGGTACAGGCAATGTGAGTGAAGAAAGGGCGAAGCGCAGGTTAGAGAGGTGTATACTGTTTCCAGCCAGGATAGTTTGTGAAATTTTGCAAGCCCAGGCAAATTGTGAGGGTTACACATAGTGTGGCATGATCCCAAGATGCCAGTTGAGGCCATCCTCATGTGTAGAACATGGTTATCAGTTTCTCCTCAGCAATTCTGCATTACTGTGTCTTGTGAAGGACGCCTTGGAGAACACTTACCTAAAGATTGGAGGCTGAATGCCTGTGACATCTCGCAACCCTGCCACATTAACCTCTGCAAGACGTGCTGGATCATCGACACGGACACCATCATCTCATGTGAGAACACCATCTACCAGGTGCATGGTACATGTTCTTGCAACTTGGCAAACGTTGTTTACCTGATATGCTGCAGGAAAGGATGTCCTGAGGCATGGTATATTGGGGAGACCATGCAGACATTATGACAATGGGTGAATGAACACTGCTCGACAATCACCAGGCAGGAGTGTTCCCTTTCGGTCGGGGAACACTTCAGCAGCCACGAGCATTCAGCCTCTGATCTTCAGGTAAGTATTCTTCAAGGCTGTCTTCATGACACACGGACAACACAGAATTGCTGAGCACAAACTTACAACCAAGTTCTGCACACATGAGGACGGCCTCAACCAGGATCTTGGGTTCATGTTATACTATCTGTAACCCGCACAACTTGCCTGGGTTTGCAAAATCTCACCAGATGTCCTGGCTGGAGACAACAGACACTTTTTTCACCTGTGCTTAACCCTCGCTCCACTCACATTGTCTGTACCTTTAAGACTTGATTACCTATAAAGATTCTTTATTACCTATAAAGATTCATTATTTTGTAAATTGAGTTTGTGTCTGCATGTACAAAGAACAAAGAAAATTACAGCACAGGTTCAGGCCATTCAGCCCCCCAAGTCTGCACCGACCATGCTGCCTGACTGAACTAAAACCTCCTACTTTCCGGGGACCAGATCCCTCTATTCCCATCTCATTCATGTACTTGTTAAGACACCACTTAAGAGTCACTACCATATGAGTTTCAACTACCTCCCCCGGCAATGAGTTCCAGGCACCCATCAGTCTGTGTAAAAGAAATCTGCCTTGTACATCTCTTTTAAATCTTGCCCTTCGTATTTTAAAACTATGCCCCCAGAAATTGATTCTTCCATCCTGGGAAAAAGCTTCCGACTATCCACTCTGTCCGTGTGCCCCATATTATCTTATAGACTTCTATCAGGTTTCCCTCAACTCCATTGTTCCAGTGAGAACAAACCAAGTTTCTCCAATCTCTCCTCAAAGCTAATGCTCTCCATATCAGACAACATCTTCGTACATTTTTCTATAGACTCTCCAAAGCCCCACGTCCTTCTGATAGTTGGCGACCAGAATTGAACACTACATTCCAAGTGTGGCTGAACTAAGGTTCTATAAAGCTGCCATGTGACTTGCCAATTTCTAAATTCAATACCCCGGCCGATGAAGGCAAGCAAGCTGTATGCTGCCTTGATTACTTTCTCCGCTTGCATTGCCACTTTATGTCCTAAGTATCTGTACACCCAAATCCCTATGCCTATCAATACTCCGAAGGGCCCTGCCATTTACGTGTATTTTGTATCTGTATTAGGCCTTCCAAAATGTATTATCTCACATTTGTCCGGATTAAATGCTATCTGCCATCTCTCTCTCCACTGAAGTCGCCAGCTGATCCATACCTGCTGCATCCTTAATGGCCCTCATCACTATCTGCAAATCTACCAACGTTTGTGTCTTCTGCAAACTTAGTAATCAATCCAATTACGTTTTCCTCCAAATTATTTATATATATTACAAATGGCAAAGGTCCTAGCACTGATTCCTGAGGTACACCACTTGTCACACCCCTCCATTCAGAAATGCACCCTTCCACTGTTACTCTGGCTTCTTTGAATTTTGTATCAACTTTGCCAACTCACTTCTGATCCCATGAGACTTCACCTTCTGCACCAATCTGCCATGAAGGACCTTGTCAGAGACCTTACTGAGGTCCATGTTTTCAACATCCAGTACCCTCCTCTCATCAGTCATTATCGTCACTTCCTCGAAGTTTGAGATATGACCTCCCCTTCACAAAACCATGTTGCTTCTCACTAATATGTCCACTTACTTCTAAGTGGGAATAAAGCCTGTCGCGAAGAATCCTGTCCAATAATTACCTTATTGCTGATGTAAGGCTCACTGGCCTGTAATTACCTGGAATATTTTTGCTACCCTTAAACAAAGGAACAGAATTGGCTATTCTCCAGTTCTCTGGGACCTCCCTTGTAGCCAGTGAGGATGCAAAGATTTCTCTCAAGGCCCCAACCATTTCCTCTCTTGCCTTTTTTAGTATTCTGGGATATATCCCATTAGGCCCTGGAGACTTGGCTACCGAATGTCTACCTTTCTGCCCTGTGTGTGAACACAACTCCTCACTCAGCTGAAGAAGGAGTGAGACTCCAAAACCTTATGCTGCCAAATAAAGCTGTTGAATTTTAATCTGGTGTTGTGACACTTAGAATTGTAGAAACTCTACATTGTGGAAAGAGGCCAGTTAGTCCATTGCCACTCAGGCCTTATCCTCATATCCTGACACATTTTGCCCACTTATCCCTCTAACCTATGCATCCCAGGACACTAAGGGCCAACTTAGCATGGCCAGTTAACCTAACCTGCACATCTTTGAACTATGGGAGGAGGAAACCAGAGGACCTGGAGGAAACTGAACTAGACATGGGGAGAATGTGCAAACTCCACACAGACACACTTGCTGTGTTTATATTCAACATGGGCTTACTCCCATTTATATCTGCTTCATGTCAACTTGGCAGCACATTTTTTTCTGTTTTCCTCTGATCTACTTACAAAACTTCTCTTTGGAAAGATCTAAATTTGGTGAGTTCCATGCTCCAGCTATTCTGAGTAAAGTATTTTTGCTAATTTCACTATTGGACTTACCAATTCTCAGTGTTAAGCATCTTTCGTTTTGGATTTTCGCACAAGTGCTTGTCTAATTTGATAATTTTAAAGACCCGTTTTCAGGATATTTCCAGCAAAGAGGAAAAAGAACCAACCTGCATTCTTTTGTTCTCTTCCTATGTCTGATGATGTATGAGATGGACAGAAACATGATGGCATCTGTTTCTGTGGTTCGCTTTTACTGAAATAGGACACCAATCTGGGCGTCACTTCGCCATCAAGCGTAGATAACCAGAATCATCTTCCATTCTTAGGTCTGCTGCAGGTGTGTTGGAAGGATTTACTGCCAACCTGCATTACAATTATATATATTTTTGATGCGATTTTATTCTACTTCCCTTTATTCATAGTGTCGATTATGTCAGGATTTGTAAAAATAATTAAGGTTCTATTAATTTTTCATGAACTTCTCCAACATGTATTTTTAACTTTTTTTTTTGTGCATAACAGCATGTCAAATGTACTAGCATGATAATATATCAGCTAAACAAGAATATCACAAGTGCATAAAATAATGGCATTTTAGCCAAAAACACTGTTAATTCCCACATTATCCTAGAAGGAAACAATAGTTTGGTATATTCAGTGTGAGCCATAGCTCAATTGTGGCACTTCTGTCTTAAGTCTGAAGGTTGTGTTTTCAAATTCAACTTTAAAAACTGGTGCACATAATCTAGGCTGGCACTTAGTGCTGCACTGTTCAATGTTGTTATTTTAATGAAATGTAAAGTTGGGGCCTGCAATCCATGAAGTAGATATTAGCATGTCTATCTTATTTACCAACATTGCAATAATGATTGCCTTAAATTCCTTCAGTGTGAAGTGATTGGGAAGAGAGAGAGCTTCAAGGATCATGATTCCTCTTGAAATCCGTATTTCATTTTAGCACGTTTTTCATAAAATTGAGCAATGCCTTGAGAAATTTCTAGCTAGCTATCTAAAGTGTGCATTTTTGAAAATAATTTGAGCAACTAAATTTCATTCAGTGAGCTATGTGCGAAAGTTAATTTTGTTTAAGATAAAATAAAAGAATGATGTGTCTAATATTTAGCTTTGGCAATATTTATTCTATTGTCAATGTAACCTACTTATCAATTTTTGACCGGAATATTGAACAGTTTCTCAACTTGACCCTTGTACATTCTTTTATTTTTCCTCCTCCAGGGGTAGTGATGATGTCCTTACCTCTGAGGACTGTGAAAACGTTTATCATTTGGTGTACTCTGCTCATCGACCAGTTGCTGTTGCAGCAGGGGAATTTCTTTATAAAAAGTAAGGAGCAAAATCAATTTTAAACTATGTATGAGGGAAGTAATTGATCAGTTTCTGTCATATATTTGTTTTCTGACTCTGTTTGATACAACTGCAGAATAAAATTGCAGTAATAAGTTCAGTTTGATTAAATATTGTTATTATTTAACTAAATCTTGATGCATTTGATTTAAAAGTTGGGAAATCACTTTCAGAACATGAGTTTCTTGCTGTATTGCACATGCATTAAGTTGCAGGGTTATTGTTTGTATTTCATGACCTCTGATTAGTTTCTTGTCTTTTGTTGCCTATTCTGGTTTCTTGTGTTCAGAACTCACAAGTACATCAGTAATTACAGATTGTCAAGTTCCAGTTAGTTCTTAAGCAAGAGCAAAGATTCCATTATGTTCTTGGAGAATATTTTATAATAGTTATGCAGGTATTCATAATGCACATTTTACATATGCACAGACATTTATTTGGTGACATCTTCATGCTAAAATTAACTGACAATTTGGTGGTGATAATGTGTATTGATTAAAGGCATAACTATAAGTCTTGTTCCTTCATCTTCAGAGTTATTGTATGGCTAACTGAACTCCAAAAATACTTGCAAGCATTTAGGTTTGCATATTTTACAAGTTAGTAATCCATTTTATTGCTAAGATTTGTTGATTTATGGTAATTGTTTTGACAGGCTGAATTTTTCTACTGATTGGACCACAAATTGAGCTTGTTAACTCTTGTTCTTTGGATGCTGCAAGTGCCCTCAGTTGCACAATACTAATGATCCACCAAAATTCCTACTTGTGCTAACTGATGAATTGACTTGGTTCTTCAGTGTGCATTGTTGCTGAGCTCTGTGGTCTTGACATTCAGCTGTTGAGCTTTTTCAGCTCTCCCAGCCTGCTCCTGTGTATCTCCTACCCTGCAGCTGCTTTTGCTATCAATGTTTCTCCGAACTTTTAAAAGCTAATAAATCTTTGCCAAATACAGTTCATTTATTAGTCACAAGTAAGGCTTACATTAACTCTGCTATGAAGTTACTGTGTAATTCCCCTAGTCGCCCAATTTTGCTGTGTGTTTGGGTCAATGCACCTAATCAGTATGTGACGATGGAAGGAAACTGGAGCACCCGAAGGAAACCCACACACGCATGGAAAGAATGTGCAAACTCCACATAGACAATGATCCAAGCTAGCAGTCAAACCTTGGGTCCCTGCTCTTCTGAGGCAGCAGTGGTAATCACCGCACCGCCCTCATCAGAATGAACAAAGAACAAAACAGTACGGGAAACAGGCCCTTCGGCCCAACGAGCCCGCGCCGCCACCCTGATGTTCCCACCTCTACCCGTGATCCCTGTCTATGTTTATAGATCTATGGATAAAAAACCAAATTTGAGACAATTTAGGGAGAATTTGTTTTGCCAGTTAGCTTAAGAGCTCATCTCTGGGATGTGGGAGGAAACCGGAGCACTCGGAGAAAACCCACGCAAGCACAGGGAGAATGCGCAAACTCCCACAGACACAGGCCCAAATTCATGTATCTGTACAGCACAGCAATAGTCACTGAGCTGTTGTGTTGCCCATCAAATAGTCCAGGTCAAGCGTACACTAACGACATGAAGCACTAGGATACTCGAAAAATCCAAGAGCAGCCCTCTCACGACCCATCGTGTGTATGCCCCTTGTTAGACAACAAGGTGGACCAAAGCACCTGTAGGATAAAAACAAGTACATCAATATCATCATCTATTTACACGTTTCCCAGGGACTCCCAAGGCTCATTGTCCCTATTTTAAATCAGTTTTCTATACCCCTCCATTCCCATTCTGTTCATGTGCCCATCTAAGTATTTCTTAAATAACTCCAGAGTGCCTGCCTCCACCACTTGGCAGCGCATTCCGTACCCTCACCACCCTCTGTGAAAAAAATTCCTTCTAGCATCCAAATTATACCTTATCCCCCTCGCCCTGAGCCTGTGACCCCTTGTGCTATTCGAGTCCACCCTCGGAAAAAGCTTAACCCTGTTTACTATATCTATACCCCTCATAATCTTGTACACCTCTATTAGATCTCCTATAAGTCTACGTCGTTCTAAGGAAAACAGCCCCAATTTACCTAACCTCTCCTCGTAACTCAGACCTTCCATACCAGGCAGCATCCTGGTAAACCTCCTCTGCACTCTCTCCAGAGTCTCCGCGTCCTTCCGGTAGTAAGGCGACCAGAACTAGACGCAGTATTCCAAATGAGGTCTAACCAACGTTTTATACAACTGCATCATTAAAGGCCAGCTCTTGTACTCTATACCCCTTGCTATGAAGGCTAGCATACTATATGCTTTCTTCACAACCTTCTCCATCTGCTCTGTCACCTTCAGAGAGTTGTTCACCTGCACCCCCAGGTCCCTCTGTGTTTCTATGCTCTTAATAGGTCTACCCTTTATCATATACCTCCCCCCTTCATTCTTTCTCCCGAAATGCATCACCTCACATTTATCAGGATTGAATTCCATCTGCCATCTGTCTGCCCAAGCTACCAGCCTATCTATGTCCTGCTGCATCGCCTGACAATGCTCCTCACTATCCGCAAGTCTAGCCATCTTTGTATCATCTGCAAACTTGCTGATCACTCCACTTACTCCCTCTTCCAAGTCATTTATATATATTACAAATAGAAGAGGTCCCAGTACTGAGCCCTGCGGCACACCACTAGTGACCGACCTCCACCCTTCCACTATTACTCTCTGTCTCTTATTACTAAGCCAGTTACTTATCCATCTAGCTACCTGTCCTTGTATCCCATTTGCCTTGACCTCCTCAACTAACCTCAATCGTCTAAGACGTCATCATTGAGCTACTTTGAGCAATTATTGGGGAAGCTACTTGGAAGAAAATCACAATCAAAGAGGCTTTGTAAGCGAAAGATTTGGCTATTTAAATGGATTTCACTGTGTTGGAATCATTCATAAAATTTGGTAAATTGTAAGAATATTTATATACCAATGAAAGGCTTGTTAAATATGAACTCCAAGGTCTTTGGAGCAGGTCTTCATTGAGTGAGTTTTGAGAGTTGTCATTGTGAAATCTGGGTAATATATTTCAGAGAAGAAGTATTTTGTTGTTTAATCTGATCAAGTTCCACTTAAGAAAAGTATCCGTAGTTTTGAAGCAACTTTCACAGTTACTGCATAGATCCAGTGTGTCCTGAATTTGCTGTTCCCTCTGTGAAGAAAGATGGCTGGTGGTAAGAAGTGTCAAAAATCTGGTTAGGTGGAAGTAGTGAATGATGGAATGTAAATTGAAATATAATTCTTTTTAAACCTTTTAATTTTTTGGTGCTGTTTTGATGTTTTTACTTCTAAGGCTTTTCAGTCAGAAAGACCCTGATTCTGATGAAGGGACAGTAAAAAGGAAAGGAAGACAAAGTCCAAATGCAAAGCTTATCAAGACACTGGTATTTTTCTTCCTAGAGAGTGAGGTAGGTTGTTAATTACATCTCAACTTAAAACATCGTTTGTTTCTCTTAATGGATACTGTATGACCTGCTGAGTGTTTATGGGATTTTTGTTTATTTCATGCCATTCAAAATTTGCTTCAAACTTTGGAGCATGCAAAATAAAATCACTTCTTAACCAGGATAGCATTTGTTAAGTTATAGTGGTTAAATTCAACAGTTTAATCATAAATTTCAGAAATAGTTCCTATAATATAGGAATATTAATAAGAGAAGCAGTGGATAGCATTTTTGTGTTGGGGTTCTTAAATGGGAAACGTTCTGTAAATTAGAGCACCAAGAATTAAGCCTCCATTAACTTGCATTTTAATGTAAATTAAACAGGCAAAGAAGAATTGAAGTTATCAGAGATGATGCATTTGTCCACAAAATCTTAGTATTATGCTTCCTCTGCTAAAGTTATATAGCGCTGAAATCTTTCAACTGATGTAATCATTTTATTTTCCTTTCTCAATTGATAGCTGCACGAGCATGCTGCTTACCTTGTGGATAGCATGTGGGATTGTGCAACGGATTTGCTCAAAGATTGGGAATGCATGGCTAGCCTCCTTTTGGAAGAACCACTCAATGGGGAAGAAGGTGAAGTGTGCATTTAAATCACTTCTTGAAACTTCATGTTTATATATGCATTTTGAGCAGTGAAATTGAATTGTGAAAAATATATTTGAAATAAGTTTAAAAAAAAACTTGAATCTGAAAAATAATTCAGTGGTGACTCAGATGTACTTGTGCTATAATTGAAAGAACCACTACCTCTTCTGATGGTCTGATATGTAATTGTATTAAGTAATTTTGATTTGTATGAACGAGAAAGGCTCCAGGTACGTATCATTTCATGTGGGTTTGTGATGGGGCTGGAGTTTGTGACCTTGGAATCTTGTGGATATAAGAGCAGACTAATTTGATGTGACTTTATGCTGCTGATTACCAATCAATTAAATCCTGTCAGGGAACACAAATAAGAGGATGAAGGTTACCTTTGTTGCTCTATCTCCATAACACCTTAATCAGTTGCCATTCACCAGCCAAGTGCACACAGTTTGTTCCCTATATAGGCCAGGCTGCATGTTCCAAAACAAATGTAAAGAATTTTGGGTAAGATGCAACAAAGCTCCTGTCACCTAATTTATTGTCTACAGTATGTAAAAAAAAAAAGGGCTGGGATAAATGTGGAAAGATGGGTTTGCTGATCCAAATTTAAACCCTCTAATATCTTTGTCCAGCAACCTTAGCTCAATTGGCTGTGTGGCTGGTGTGTGCTGAGAGCAATGCTAACAGTGCGGGTTCATTTCCTGTACCTGCTGAGGTTATTCATGAAGGCCCTGCTTTCACAACCTTGCCTGTCGCCTGAGGTTTGGTATTCCTCAAATTAAAATCACCACCAGTCACCACTAATCACCACCCTGTTTTAGAAGGAGAGCAGCCTATGGTTATCTGGACTATGGTGACTTTTTATCTTTAGCTTTGTGTCAGAAATATCATTTTATTAAATTATTTTAAACTTTTATACAGACATCTTGTTGAGGTATATTAGAATGTTGTAATATGATGAAATCTGGAAGTTAAGAGTAATGATGCAGCCATAATCAGCTAGAAAATTTAAATGGAACAAATTAACTAAATATGGAGTATAAAACTGGTGTTGGTAATGTCGTCATCAAACTACCAGATGTCGTGAAAACTCAACAGGTGCACAATTCTGTCATCCTTAGCTGGTCTGTGCCTGTTCCCAGATGTGGATATGCTGGCGTTGGACCAGGGTAAATGCAGTAAGAAGTCTCACAACACCAGGTTAAAATCCAACATAAAATCTATTTGGTAGCAAATGCTTTGAAGCGCTGCTCCTTCGTCAGGTGGAGGAGTAGTGTTCCAAAGCGAGTGGTACTTGCTACCACGTAAACCCGTTGCACGTTACCCTGATGTTGTGAGACTTCTTACTCTGTTCCCAGAGCCAAAATTATGTGGCTGATCCTTAACTGTCCTCTGAAATAGTTGAGCAAGCTGCTATGTTAGATTCAAGAAAGTGGCTCAGCATACCTTCTCTTGAGCAGTTAGAGATGGCAATAAATGCTGCATTTCCTAGTGAAAAGCACTGTCATGCATCAAGTAAAATTGTAAGGTGCATTTCACTTTCGTAAAGGAAGATTATAGCTAAAGTGAAATTATTCTCTAATATTCCTCACTCAGTCCATTTCACAGGGGCCGTTTTCTAAGTACTGTTTAATTTTTTCTGGCAGTGGGGGCGGCAAGGGCAGTAGGGGGAGATGTTGGTAGAGTCAGCAAATAATTTTCACTTTCTGATTTATAGTGTGCACTGGAATCAACTAACTTTTTCCATTCATCTCCTGACTCGACAATTACTGATTTTGTCACATGGCATCACCGGTATCCCTAGTCAAGAACAACTTGTATTTTTATAGTGGCTTTTGCATTGTAAAACGTTGCAAGGTGCTTCAAGTGCAAAGTAAATCTTAAAAGTTAACACTTCTTATTTTTCATGTAATTTGAGCATGACGGATAAGACCTGCAATTATTGCTCATGTTTGATTGTCTCTGAGAAGGTGGTGGTGAAACACTGCCTTAAATTGTTGCAATCCATCTGCTGGAGATATACTCTGTGCTACTAGAAAGGGCAGTTTATAAGTTTGGACTGCAAAAATGGGGTGTTGCTTTGAGAAGAAATTTCAGGTGCTTGTGTTTCTTTGCGTTGGTTGCCCTTCTCTTTCAAGATGGTAGCAGTTGTAGGTTTGGAAGATAGTTTTGAAGGAATTTTGCCATCTTGTTGCTGGTGCACACTGCCACTGTACATGGTTGAGGGAGTGAATGTTTATATGGATTGAGTGCCAGTCAGGTGGGCCGTTTTGTCCTGAATGGTGTTGAGCTTCTTGAGAGTTGTTGCAATTACATTCATCCAGACGAGTTCAAAGTGTTCTTATGACTTGTGCTGTGGACAGACTTTGAAAAGTCATAAAATTGATCATTTCTAGCCTCTGGCTGTTGGTATAGCCACAACATTTATATGGCTGGTTCAGTTCTGTTTCAGGTATTGGTGAGACAATCAGCAATGCTGTCAAAAGTCATGGGGAGATAGTAAGAATCTGTCTTGTTGGAGGTGGTCATTACCCTATCCATTTGGCTAGAATGTTACTTGCCATCATTCAATGCAGCCTAAATATTTCCCTCGTATTGCAAATGGTATGAAACATGCTATCCAATCATCAGGATTGAAATCATAGATCTGAGGACTGATAACCAGAAAACTTGGTTAAGTACTTTATATGTTTTCCTACCTTTAAAGGAGACAGATGGAGGGATCTCGCAACTTGTGATATGAAGGATCTGAGTAGGAAGAAGAATTACTCAAAAGAATACAGTGTTTTCGTAGAAATGTAGGACTGGAGGATGTTTCGTGTATCATCAGGGCTTAGGTCATGTAATGTTTTATACTGAGGATAACAATTGTAAAAATAAGGTGTTAGCAATTCAACAGCTCAGTCGGCTTGGGTGACTAAGTGGGACTTGACATGATTTAATAAATGATGGGAAGCTTGCCAGGAAGGTATTGGAATTGTGCAGTCTGGGTGTAAAGAAAAAAGCATGGATGCTTGTTTTATGATTAAAAAAAATCAAGGAGAAGGTAGCTCCAGTTGATGGATATAATGTTCTGTTTTAGTGGTAGGGTCAAATTGAATGCAGAGGTTGTATGAATAGTCTGGTCTAGCCTGAGACAAAGGAACTGTTCTCTGGAACAGAGTGTTTGGAAGTGCTGGTGGCTGTAGTGAGTGTGAAAATTTTCAATTTGCTTTTTTTTCTCTATTTCCAGTTGGCGGGTTTTTTGTTTTTTTGCTGCCGTAGTTAGGCGTGGGGGTAGCTGGGAGGGGAACCGGGAAGTATACAAAGAAAGTGGCAGTAGACAGCGGGCAGCGGAGTGAGCAGGGAGCAGAGTGAGAAATTTGAGGGCTTTGGCTCGCTGGGCTTAGGCGAGAGCAGGCGTAGGCAAGATGCTGCTGGTTTTCCAATTGCGTTCATATTTCCAAAAGTGTTCAGGACCATGGCAGGGATTATAGAAAGACGCCTCACCTGTGTACGGTGTCATATGTGGGAGATCCTGGAGGCAAGACGTCTCCTGAAAGTCCACATTTGCATCAGATGTTTAGAGCTGCAGCGTCTGAGGGCTTGGGTCAAGCAATTAGAGCGGTGATTGGATGATGTATTTTTAGTTGGGGAGAATGAGGCAATAATAGAAGGGAGGCGTAGTAAAGTGGTGAACCCAGAGCCTAAGGGGAGAGAACCTGCCCCTTGCAGATGTATTACAAAGAACAAAACAACACGGGAAACAGGCCCTTCGGCCCAACGAGCCCATGCCACCACCCCGATGTTCCCACCTCTATCTGCGATCCCTGTCCATGTTTATAGATCTATGGATTGAAAACCAAATTTGAGACAATTTAGGGAGAATTTGTTTTGCCAGTTAGCCTAAGAGCACATCTTTGGGATGTGGGAGGAAACTGGAGCACCTGGAGAAAACACACAGACAAGCATGGGGAGAATGTGCAAACTCCCACAGATGCAGGCCCAAATCCATGTATCTGCACAACACAGCGATGGTCACTGAACTGTCGTGTTGCCCATCAAATGGTCCAGGTCAAGCGTACACTAACGACTACTGTAAGGAAGGGGAAAAGGAAGAGAGGCAGTAGTCCAAAGACTTCCCAAGTGGCATCCCCCAAAATATCGAGGGCGGAGGGGTAAAAAAGGTAAGGTAGGAGGACCAGAATACTTCAGAGGGAAGAAAGGGTGCTAAAAGGGAGATGGTGGTAGGGGATGGGAGGGTTAAAGGAATAGATAGGCGGTTCTGTGGTCAAAGGCGGGACTCCAGGATGGTACTTTGCCTCCCTGGAGCAGGGATGCAAGATGCCTCTGACAGGGTAGAGGGAATTTTGAAGGGCACGGGGCCCAGGCAGATGTGATTATTCGTGTAGGAGAGAAGGACGGAGGAAGGAAGAGCATGGAGGTTATACGAAGGCAGTTGAGGGTAGGCTGAAGAGCAGAGCCTCAGGGCTGCTACCAGGGCCAAATAACAGTGTGGCCAGGAGAAATGAGTTCCTACAGCTGAATGTGGCTGAAGGATTGGTGTAAGGCAGAGGGTTTTATATTTGTGGATAACTGGGAATTACTTGTGAAAGAAGGGCACCTGTATAGAAGGGACGGGGAGCACTTGAATGGGAAGGGCATGAATATGTTAGCTGGAGTGTTTTGGCAGGGTTTAAACGAATTGGAGGGAGGGGGAGTGGAGGGGATGAGACCGATTGCTCACTAGGCCGTGACATTGGGAGCGAGATGGGAGATAGAGTAAGCTTGGATGAGAGGAAATACACTAAGGAGAAGGAGGTTCCGAGTGGGCTTGGAGGTCTGGAGTGTCTGTTTCAATGCGAGGAGCTTAACAGGGAAAACAGATGAACTTGGGGCTTTAATGTTTGCAAGGAACTTGGGTGTGGTTGCAGTGAAGGAGATGTGGTTAAAGGAAGGGGAGCAATGGCAGCTGAATATTCCTGGGTACAAGTGTTTCAGGCATGACAGAGGAGGGTCGAGAAGAGGTGGGGTTGTTAAGGACAGCATCATAGCAGTGCAGAGGGGGCACAATATTAGAGGAGTTAGGAGTTGAGTCGCTGAGAGTGGAGTTGAGGAATAGGAAGGGGGCAATTACTATGCTAGGGGTGTATTATAGGCCACCCAACAGCCCGCAGGCAGTAAAAGAAGGCTTATGTAAAGACATTCTGGAGAGGTGCAGAAAGAAGAGTTGTTATAGTGGGAGATTTTAATCTTCCTGGAGTGGATTGGAAGGTACCTAGAGCTGGGGGTTCGGATGAGGAATTTGTAAAATGTGTACTGGAAAGATCATTGGGGCAGTATGTAACTAGTCTGACTAGAGAGGGGGCTATATTGGATTTAGTTCTGAGTAATGAGCCAGGTCAGGTAGTTGATGTTGTAGTAGGGGAACATGTGGCTAACAGTGATCACAATTCTGTCTACTTTAGGATACAGATAGAAAAGGGTGCTTGTTGCCCTAGGGAGAGAGTGCTGAATGGGGTGAAGGCTAACTACAGTTGGATTAGGCAGGAACTTAGGGAAACTGATTGGGAATGGTTGTTCGAGGGTAAGTCCCTGCTAGGCATGTGGGATTCTTTCAAGGGAATACTGTGAAAGTTGCAGGAAAGATATGTGCTGGCTAAGGGGAAGGATGGGAAAGGTAGGTTTAGAGAGCTGGGGATATTGAGGACTTGGTTAGGAGAAAAGAGAGGCATATGTTAGGTGAAAGCAACTGGGAACATAGAGAGAATAGGCGGGAGTTAGAAGGGCAAGAAGGGGGCATGAAATGGTTTTGGCAGGTAGGATTAAGGAAAATCCAAAGGCTTTTTACTCCTATGTTAGGAGTAAAAGGGTGGTTAGAGGAAAAATCGGAACTCTGAGGGGCAGAAGAGGGGAACTGCGCTTAGAGCCTGAGGGAATGGGGAAGATCCTGAATGAATACCTTGCATCAATATTCACGAAGGAGAGAGGCTTGTTGACCGGTCCTTTCTCTGAGGGAGCTGTAGACCAGTTGAGGGAAATACCTGTACCAAGGCAGTAAGTGTTAGAGCTTCTCAGTAGCATTAAAACTGATGAATCTCCGGGGCCTGATGGCATTTATCCCAGGCTTCTTAGGGAGGCGCGAGGTGAAACTACTGGGCCTCTGACACAAATTTTTGTCTCTCCTTTGGACACAAGTGAGGTCCCAGAGGACTGGAGAATAGCTAATGTTGTACCATTGTTTAAAAAGGGTAGTAGGGATAACCCTGAAAATTATAGGCCGGTGAGTTTGTCGTCAGTGGTAGGGAAGCTGTTGGAGGGGATTCTTGGAGACAAGATGTAGAAGCACTTAGAGTGTTGTGATCTAATTAGGGATACGCAGCATGGCTTCGTTAAGGGGAGGTCGTGCCTTACGCATCTGGTAGAATGTTTTGATGAGGTGACGAAAGCGGTCGACGAAAGGCGAGCCATTGATGTCGTCTATATGGATTTCGGTAAGGCGTTTGATAAAGTCCCTCATGGGAGGTTAGTTGAAAAGGTCAAGGCTAATGGAATACAAGGACAGGTAGCTAGATGGATAAGTAACTGGCTTGATAATAGGAGACAGAGAGTAGTAGTGGAAGGGTGTTTTTCTAGCTGGAGGTCAGTCACTAGTGGTGTGCCACAGGGCTCAGTACTGAGACCTCTTCTATATGTAATATATATAAATGACTTGGAAGAGGGAGTAAATGGAGTGATCAGCAAGTTTGCAGACAATACAAAGATGGTTGGACTTGCAGGTAGTGAGGAGCATTGTCAGGCGATGCAGCAGGACATAGGCTGGTAGCTTGGACAGAGATGGCAGATGGAATTTGATCCTGATAAATGCGAGGTGATGCATTTCGGGAGAAGGAATGTTGGGAGGAAGTATATGATAAAGGGTAGACCTATTAAGAATATAGAAACGCAGAGGGACCTGGTGGGGTGAAGGTGATCAAGTCTCTGAAGGTGGCAGAGCATGTGGAGAAGGTTGTGAAGAAAGCATATGGTATGCTAGCCTTCATAGGAAGGGGTATGGAGTACAAGAGCTGGCCTTTAATGTTGCAGTTGTATAGAATGTTAGTTAGACCTCATTTGGAATACTGCGTCCAGTTCTGGCTGCCTTACTACTGGAAGGATGTGGACACTGGAGAGAGTGCAGAGGAGGTTTACCAGGATGCTGCCTGGTATGGAAGGTCTGAGTTACAAGAAGAGGTTAGGCAAATTGGGGCTGCTTTCCTTAGGAAGACATAGATTTAGTGGAGATCTAATAGAGGTGTACAAGATTATGAGGGGTATAGATAGAGTAAACAGTGTTAAGCATTTTCCTAGGTTGGACTCAAATAGCATGAGGGGTCACGGGCTTAGGGTGAGGGGAGTGAGGTATAATTTGGATGCTAGAGGGAGTTTTTACGCACGGTTGTGGGGGTATGCAATGCGCTGCCAAGTGGTGGAGGCAGGCACTCTGGAGTTATTTAAGAGATATTTAGATGGGCACATGAACGGAATGGGAATGAAGGGATATAGAAAACTGATTTAAAATAGGGATCATGAGCCTTAGGAGTTCCCTGGGAAGTGTGTAAATTGTCAATGATATTGATGTATTTCTGTTCTCTCCTACATGTACTTCGGTCTGCCTTGTTGCCTAACAAGGGGCATACACGCAATGGGTTGTGAGAGGGCTGCTCTTGATTTTTGGAGAGCATCTAGTGCTTCATGTCGTTAGTGAATGTTTCAACTGGACCAGTTGATGGGCAACACGACAGCTCAGTAATTATCGCTGTGCTGTGCAGATACATGGATTTGGGCCTGTGTCTGTGGGAGTTTGTTATTCTCCCCGTGCTTGCGTGGGTTTTCTCCAGGTGCTCCTGTTTCCTCCCACATCCCAAAGATGTGCTCTTAGGCTAATTGGCAAAACAAATTCTCCCTAAATTGTCTTGCAAATTTGGTTTCAGTGTGTAAATCTATAAATATAGACAGGGATCATGGGTAGAAGGGGGAACGTCAAGGTGGCGGCGTGGGCTGGTTGGGCCGAAGGGCCTGTTTCCCGTGCTGTTTTGCTCTTTGAAGAGGATATAGTTAGTGACAAGGAAAATAAGTTTGCTGTGTGGTCCAAAGGCAATCATAAATCATTAAACCCTACCATGCAGAGAGAGGCCATTTGGCCCATCAAGTCTGCACTGATCACAATCCCAACCAGGCCCACTTCCATATCCCTTCATGTTTTACCTGTTAATTCCACTAACCTACATGTCTCAGGACATTAAGGGGCAATTTTAGTATGGCCAATCAACCTAATCTACACGTCTTTGGATTGTGGGAGGAAGCTGATGAACCTGGAGGAAATCCACGCAGGCAGGAGGAGAATGTGCAAACTCCACAGAGACGGTGACCTGAGCCAGGAATCGAATGCAGGTCCCTGGAGCTGTGAAGCAGCAGTGCTAACCACTGTGCTGTCGTGCCGTTACAATATATGTGTCATAAGGTATAATTATGACGTGTCCAGGACCCGCGTCCATGACGCTGTGAGGCAGCAGTGCTAACCACTGTGCCATCTGATTCCTGACTTGGGTCACTTTCTGTGCAGAGTCTGTATGTTCTACCTATGTCTGTGTGGGATTCCCCCACAGTCCAAAAAATCTGCAGGTGAACATAAGAACTAGGCGCAGGGGTAGGCCATCTGACTCCTTGAGCCTGTTCCGCCATTCAATAAGATCGTGGCTGATCTTCTCATGGACTCAGCTTACTTACTCACCTGTTCACCATAACTCTTAATTCAAAAATTTATCTGTACTTGCCTTAAAAACATTCAATGAGGTAGCCTCAACTGCTTCATTGGACAGGGAATTTCACAGATTCACAACCCTTTATGTGAATAAGTTCCCCCTCAACTCAGTCCTAAATCTACTTCCCCTCGTTTTGAGGCTATGCCTTTTCGTTGTATGTTCAGCTGTCAGTGGAAACAATTCCCTGTTTTTATCTTATCAGCTTCATAGTCTTGTATGTTTTTACAAGATCTCCCCTCGTTCTTCTGAATTCCAATGAGTTCAGTCCCAGTCTCCGCAGTCTCTCCTCATAAGTCAATCCTCTCAATTCTGGAGTCAATCTAGTGAATCAACTCTGTACCCCCTCCAGTGCCAGTGTGTCCTTTCTCAAGTAAGGAGACTACAACTGTACACAGTACTTCAGGTGTGACTTCATCAGCACCTTATACAGCTGCAACATAGCCTCACTTTTTAAATTCCATTCTTCTTGCAAAATTCCATTTTGCCTTCTCAATTACCTGCTGCATCTGCAAAACAATTGTGATTCTTGCACAAGGACATCCAAGTTCCTCTGCGCAGCAGAATGCTGCCGTTTTTTACCATTTAAATAATAGTCCATTTTGCTGTTACTCCTTTCAAAATGGATGACTTAATATTGTACTCTATCTGCCAGACCCTCAGTCGCTCACTTAGAGTATCTATGTAGCTGGGATCTGATTAAGTATATCCCAAGATGTTGTGGGATGCTAGGGAGGAAATTGTGGGTCCCCTAGCTGACATATTTGAATCATCGATAGTCACTGGTGAGGTGCCTGAAAATTGTAAAGTGGCAAATGTCGTGCCTTTTTTTAAAGAAAAGGCTACAGGGAAAGCCCTGGGAACTGCAGGCTAGTGAGCCTCACATCTGTGGTGGGTAAATTGTTGGAAGGTATTTTGAGAAACAAGATCCGTAAGCGTTTAGAGATGCAAAGACTGATTAGGGCCAATCAGCATGGCTTTGTGAGTGGAAAATCATGTCTCACAAATTTGAATTGAGTTTTTTGAAGAGGTAATCAAGAAGGTAGATGAGAACAGTGCAGTTGATGTTGTCTACATGGGCTTTAACAAGGCCTTGGACAAGGTACTGCATGGTAGGTTGTTGCATAAAGTTAAATCTCACAGGATCCGGGGTGAGGTATCTAAATGGATACAAAATTGACTTAAGAACATAAGAAATACGAGCAGGAGTAGGCCATCCAGGCCCTCGAGCCTGCCCCGCCATTCATTAAGATCATGGGTGATCTGTAGTGGTTCAGTACCACTTTCCTGCTTTCTCCCCGTAACCCTTAATTCCCTTGTCAATCAAAAACCTATCCACTCTTGACTTGAACGTATTCAGCGAGGAAGCCTCCACCACTTCATCAGGCAGAGAATTCCAAAGATTCACCACCTTTTGCATGAAGAAACTCCTCCACAACTCTGATCTGAACCACTCCCTCTCCTAATCTTGAGGCTGTGCCCCCTCGTCCTATCTTTGCTAAGCAGGAAGAGTCTCTCAACCTCAACATAGGTAGTCCAGACTTTTTGCCCGAATGTGGAGATGCTGATGTTGGACTGTGGTAAATACAGTAAGAAGCCTCACAACACCAGATTAAAGTCCCAACAGGTTTATTTGGTAGCAAAAATCATTCGCTTTTACAGGAGTTCTGACAGAAGCCAGGTGGTGGTTATAGAGAGTTGTTTTTCAAACTGGAGGCCAGTGACCAGCCTGAGGGATCTGTGCTGGGCGCACTGTTACTTGTCATTTATATTAATGATTTGGATGAGAAAATAGGGGCATCGTTCGTAAGTTTGCAGATGGCACCAAGATTGGTGGCATATTGGACAGTGAAGAAAGTTATCTGCAGTTGCAACAGGATATTTTTCAGTTGGGCCGATGGGCTGACGTTTGGCAGATGGAGTTTAATTTAGATAAATGTGAGGTGATGCATTTTGATACATTGAACCAGAGCAGGAGTTACTCAGTTCACGGTAGGGTGTTGGGGAGAGTTATAGAACAATGAGATTTAGGAGTACGTGTTCATTGCTCCTTGAAAGCGGAGTCACGGATGGACAGAATGGTGAAGAGGCATTCGGCATACTTGGTTTCATCAGTCAAAACATTGAATACAGGTGTTGGGATGTCTTGTTGAAGTTGTACAAGACATTGGTAAGGCCTCACTTCAAATACCGTGCAATTCTGGTCACCCTATTATAGAAAGGATGTTATTAAGCTAGAAAGAATGTTATTAAGCTCAAGAGTGCAGAAAAGATTTACTAGATACTATCGGGACTTGATGGATTGAACTATCAGGAGAGGCTGAATAGACTGGGCCCTTTTTCTCTGAAGTGTAGGAGTCCGAGGAGTGACCTTATAGAGGCCTATATAAAAAAAAAAAGGGGCACAGACAAGGTAGATAGTCAATATCTTTTCCATGAGAAACGGCAGTCTAAAACTAGAGGGCATAAGTTTAAGGTGAGGGAGAGAGATACAGAAGTGTCCAAAGGGGTAATTTTTTCTCACAGAATGGTGAGCGTTTGGAACAAGCTGCCAGACAGTAGTAGAGGCGGGTATAATTTTATCTTTTGAAAAGCATTTAGATAGTTAAATAGGTACGATGGATATAGAGGCACATAGGTCAAATGTGGGCAATTGGGATTAGTTTAGGGAATTAAAAAAAAGGGGAGCATGGACAAGTTGGGCTGAAGGGTCGGTTTCCATTCTGTAAACCTCTGACTCTATATCACTTTGCAGACTTCGAGCATCCTTTGCACACTTTGCTGTGCCACTCACCTTAGTGATCTGTGAATTTTGATATACTGCACTTGATCCCCAACTCCAAATCGCCTATGTAAATCTTAACCTATTGTGGTCCCAACACTCATCCCTCAGCACACCGCTAGTCACCAATTGCCAACCAGGAAAACACCCGTTTACCCCCACTCTTTGATTTCTCTTCGTGAACTGATCTCTAACCATGCTAATACCCGTAACACTGTACACTTTTAGCTTATGTAGCAGTCTTTGGTGCGGCTCCTTGTCAAATGCCTTCTAGATAAACCACATCTACAGGTTCACCATTGTCCATTGCACATGTAATGTTCTCAAAGAATTCCACAAAATTAGTCAAATATGACCTTCCCTTCATAAACCTATGTTGCATCTTACCAATGGGACAGTTTATATCCAGATGTCTTGCTGTTTCTTCCTTGATAGATTCAAGCGTTTTCCCTATACCAAATTTAAGCTAACCGGCTTTTAGTTATCCGCCTTTTGTCTACCTCCTTTTTAAACAGTGGTGTCACATTTGCTGTTTTTCAGTCTGCAGGAACCACCCTAGAGTCCAGTGAATTTTTTTGATAAATGACTACTAGTGCATTTGCTACTTCTCTTGCCATCTTTTTTAATCCCCAGGATGCAATCCATCGGGACTAAGAGGCTTGTCTACCTTTAGCCCCATTAACTTGCCCAACACTACCTCTTTTGTGATAATAGTTTCTAGGTCCTCTCCTGCCATCGCCTTTCTGCCATCAATTTTTGGCATATTATTTGTCTTCTACTGTGAGCACTGACACAAAATACCCGTTCAATGCCACAACCATTTTCTCATTTCCAGTTATTACGTCCCCCTTCTCATCCTTTCAAGGACCACTGTTTACTTTAGCCACACCATTTCATATATTTGTAGAAACTTTTGCTATCTTTTTATATTTGAGCTAGTTTACACTCATAATTAATTTTATTTTTCTTTCTAGCTTTTTTCGTGGCTTTCTGTTGACCTTTAAAGATTTCCTAATCCTTGAAGTTCCCACTAATCTTTGCCACTTTGTCTGCATTTCCTTTCACTTTGATACCCTCCTTTATTTTCTTAGATATCCAAGGCTGCTGATCTATTTTTCTACAGTCGTCCTTATCATTGGTGTACAAGTTTGCTGAGTGCTGTGAAAGATCGCTTTGAAAGTTCTCCACTGTTCCTCAATTGTCCCACTATAAACATTTTGCTTCCAGTCTACCATAGCCAGCACCCCTCTTATTTCTTTGTAGTTTCCTTTGTTTAAACACAAGACATTGGTATGGATTTTACCATCTCACATTCCATCTGCATTTTAAATTCAACCATACTGTGATCATTTCTTCCAAGAGGTTAGGTGCATTGGCCATGCTAAATTTTTCCTCAGTATATCCTAAAGGCACTGGAATGTGACAATTGGGGGTTTTCGCAATAACTTTATTGCGGTATTAATGTAAGCTGACTTGTGACAAAACAAATAAATAGAAGCTTGACAACACTGAAGTCATGCATCTTGACCCACAGAACGTTTGGTGAAATCTTTGTATATGTGGAAACTAATGGCATATTTTGGATTATGTTTGGCAGGCAGTACACAGATGAGAAATAGGAAGAGGTCACACGTGGTTGAGAAACTTCAGAGATAACATCAGGGATGGGAGAGAATTAAATTTAAAAGATTCACTGCCAGTAACAATTTGTGGGCTTACATAGTCTCACTTGGCTGGTAAATGAATGTATTGTAGGAGAATGGTGTAGTCAGCTATGTCAAAAGGCTGCAGATAAAATGAGAATAATGAGGAAGGATAATGCAACATTGTCACAGGCATAGAGGATGTGATTTGTGACTGAATACGAATTTGGTGCTGTGGTGGGCTGGAAATAATATTGGGTTAGTTCAATCATGGAGTTGTGGGAAAGAATTGGGAGGTGATACCATATTGAAGAAGGTTGGAGATGGATGGCAATTTACAGACCTCGGCAGGTCAAGGGTGTTTATTTTTAATGGAGATGATATGGTGACAGATTTACAAGAACGGGGCGTTACTTGAGCAAAGGGAACAGTTGGCAACATCAGGTAACATTGGGACCAGAAAAGGAAGTTTGCAGTTTAATAGGAATAAGGCACAGAGGGCAGGAGGTATATCTTGTGGAAAGATGAGTTCAGAGAAGGCATCAAGGGAGGCAGAGAAACTAGAGAATGCAAAGGATGATAGGCAGTGATGTACTGGAGGAAGATTGGTTCAATGAATTATGGAGGAATGTTAGCAGTTGTGTCTGAAGAATTGGCTTCGATTTTTGTGACATAACTAATCATTTGTAGTTGGGGATGAGGAAACTCTTAAGATAGCTGGTAGATAAGCCAGAGGTTACTTCTGCATTCCAGGCTGATCTTGAAGTTGAGAAATGTTACAAGTTCTATTTCGGGTTTCTTAGTTAATGCTCTGACATGTCAACAACAGAATTTAACAAAAACGCTCCTTACTTATTCTCAATTATGTAAATATAATTGCAGTGTGGAGGAAGAACTTCAGGAGGCTCCTTACCCACTATGTCTTGAATGGATTATCAAATTCAAACAGGACGAATTGTACCCATTATTGCCAAACATTTTAAACATCGTTCTGCTGACTGTCGAGCACTAAATAAGCTTGGAATCTCAATGCAGCGCTGAAGAAATCTGACTTCAGTACTTGAAGTGTCATAATTTGGCAGCCATTTTACTCAGTAAAGGTGTTTTGTGCAAAAATTTGCTTTGGTTTTGATCACTGTTCTGGGTTGGGATTTAAGATCTGTATCAGGAAAAAGAAAGACATGCTTTTGGCTCTGCTGTATTTGGAAATTTGATGTTGACATCAATGCACCTACCAATCTGCATGGCTGTACCTGGAATTTACTGCACAGGTACAAGTCTGTAATGTGTAGCTTTGAAAAATTTTTGAAGTGACCATGCACTGAAAAAAGCTGCTGCTAACTTGTTGCACACAGCAACATTTCAGGGAAACATTGGTCATCAAGCCAATTTTTTAAAATAGAAGTATTCAGTTTACCCATCTACATTTGATTTGTGCTTTTCTTTTAGTAGACTTCAGAGAGTACAGTGGTCTGGGAAGTGATAGGACAGGAGGATGTTAGGAGAGTTTTGAGGAGATGAGCAAGTACATGTGGTTTTTGGAGTTAACCACAGGTAACAAATCTCTAGTTAAAAGTTGGAGTTCTATTTATTAGTCACAAATAAGTTTTACATGAACAGTGCAATGAAGTTACTGTGAAATTCCTCTCATTGCCACAGTCCAGTGCCAATTTGGATCAATGCACCTAACCAGAAGAATCTGCTCCAACTTCAGAGCAGATGTGTGGTTTCTTAGATTATTGAGGCCATCAATTCAGAATAAGTAACCATCTGCTATAAAAAGAAAATCCATCAGGATTTGTAAAGTAAGCTCCAAGCAATAATTGAACTATTGTGACAATTTGAAAGTAAAATTCCCATTTGACCTGGAGAAAATGAATTCAGCTGAATGTCACCTTTCCATTCTTAATGAAGTTAAAGCATTACTATTCAAGCTATAATGCAGGTAAGAGGACTCTGACAGGTCGAATGTTGTTTGATAATCGTTCCTGTAAAGCACTTCACAATGTTTTACTGGAACTTGTCCATGGTAATGTTTCAGTTACAATAAAAGCTAATTACATTTTGTTATGAAAATATTTCTAAGTTTGACTAATTTTCTAGATTTATGATTTTAATGCTTAGTTGGTCTGAAATGTGTGAAATGTATCCTTCAGATCTAATCTTGATCAGTCTTAGTTTGTTAAGTTTCATTAGAAACTATTATGAATTTGACTGCTGGTAGTGTATTTCAGAGTACTTATTTTTGATTACCTTTGCTAAATGCTATTTAATATTCAGCAGACAGGTAAGCACATTGTCTCTCATGTACTTTCTACAGGTTTCACAGAGCTGCAGAAAGGACTTTGGCAAGATTTAATGACAGTCTTGATCCTCATTCATGTAGCATGATTGGTACAGATTGAGTAATGTTGTCTAACTGTTGAAATGGCAATCCTTTAATGTTGGGTCCGCTCAAAATTAGTTCAGGAAAACACTGCTTAATTCACCACTCGGAAGACTAACACTACATTTTTTCCTCCTCAGTACTGACTGATCGTCAGGAGAGTGCACTTATTGAAATTATGCTGTGCACAATACGGCAAACGGTGGAATGCCATCCTCCTGTTGGCAGAGGTTCAGGTAGAAAGGTATGAAATTTCAATAGCAGTAGCTAAGATGCTCACGTGTCTGTGGTTAGTGAAGTACAATTGAGGTACACATGTAATTTATGTATTTTATTCACTTGAGATTTAATGTAGTTAGATAATGCATTTTGTTAAGTTAGTTTCATCTTCATCTCTCTCAGCTGCTTAACTGTTAGTTATCTGGCTGCTTGTCCAGTAGTCAGTGCTACGTGAGCAGAAATTTGTAACTAAACATTGGGAAAATCAAAGCCATTGTCTTTGGTCTCTACTACAAACACTGTTCTCTCGTCATCACTGTCCCTGGCAACGTGTTTGTGATCGCATCCAACCTTAGAAACATATTGACCTTAGGACAAATTTTCAAACTACATGTTCAAGCCATCAGTAAGATGCTCTATTTCCACCTCTGTAACAATGCCTGACGGCTGCCCTCCCTCAGATCATCTACTGCTGAAACTTCATCCATGGCTGTTTCACCTCTGCTTAGGGGTTTTAAGATTAGCTTAGGGACTTTAAAAAAAAAGGGGCATGGACAAGTTGGGCCAAAGGGCTTGTTTCCATGCTGTAAACCTCTTTGACTCTCAATTTGCCTATTCTTGTACGGTGATGGTTGCTCTTTCTCTGTCACCTGTACCATTGTGTCCTTTATAAACTCAACGTCATCCAAAACTTTTGCCTTTGTCCGAACCCTAAGCAATTTCTCCTTGCATATAACCCTGTGCTCAGTAACCCACGTTGACACACAGTACAGCAGTATCTCAGCTTTAACATACTCATCCTTGTTTCGAATTCCCTGTTGAGTGCTGTATTCTCTTCCAGTCCTACAATCCCTTGAGATACCCTCCAATTCTGGCATCTCGAGGATTGTTAATTTTAATTATTCCACAATTGATGGCTGCTGCTTTGGCTGCCAAGGACTGACATTCTAAGACACTGGTGGCCTTCTCTTCCTAAGCTTTTTGCTCCTCTTCTTTTCTCAAGTTTCTTAACATATGCCTTTTTGACAAAACAGTTTGGTCATCTGCCCTGATATCGCATAATTTGATTTTCTCAGAATTTATTCGCAATTCTCTTCTGAAGTGACTTGGGGCATCTTGCTGTAATAATATTGTTATAGGCATATATACCAATACGCAGATATATTCCTGCTATAGAAATACAGGTTCCAATTGTTTGCTTTTCAAACTTAGAAAATATTTTGAATTGTGTGACTTTTGGGGGCATAGCTGTCTGATGGGAGCAATCTGAAATTAAGTGCATCACAAAAGGCAAAATCACCATAACAGTGAAGCTGTTACTTCAAGTTTAATATCACTATTTCATTTTTATAATTCAAATGGTTAAAACCTATTTTTCATTGGCTTTGCAAGCTAAGTTATTCTATGCCCTTTGGTTTATAACTGAGCAAAGAACAAGATATTGGATGCTTTTCACAGAATACTTTGATTTTACTGCCCCTTGTGGCATATACTTTACGTATTTTTTATACTTCAGAATTAAACAAACACTTTGTTTACTTATATCTGATTCCACATCTTAATGAACAATTCTATTGGCTCTTGGAATAAATGCTGGAAAATAAAACATGGTTGAACTGCAGTACTTAAGGAGCGAGAATTTTTTCCATATGTGTATAATGGACGTGATATGACATGAGCTGCTCAAAGAAGATTTCATCTTTGAAAGATCAAGGGAAATGTATCACTGTTTCCAAGTAATATTTCTGTACTTTGTGTAATCTGCAGTTTTTTTTCTTGTGTACACTTTTGGTGACTACTAGTCTTCAGGAAAGATGAGTAAATAACTAGAGGAAAGGAGCTAAATAAGAACATGAATGTTTACATCATTTAAGTCTGTATTTTTGTGATTCAAATGACAGGTATTAACTGCAAAAGAGAAAAAAACTCAGATGGATGATCGGACCAGAATTACAGAACAATTTTCTATGGTTCTTCCACAGCTTTTAGCAAAGGTACTGCAATTTTAATACTTTGTGTCGTCTTTGCACTATAATGTCTCTGGACGTAAACACTTTTCTCTTCAGCTGTTCTGATGCAATGTACTAGAGGCATGCATGTTCTAGATCTTAAAAAAGATCTCAACTGTCAGCTTGGTAACATTCTTGGCCTTGAATTCCTTTCAGGAATTTGCTTGGCTAACAAGAGTGAGTATTAGTTTGAAGTTCATTTATTCGTGTCACAAGTAGGCTTACATTAGCAGTGCAATGAAAATACTGTGATAATCCTCTAGAGAGAATTTAGCATGGCCAGTGCACCTAACCAGCACATGTTTCAGATTGTGGGAGGAAATCAGACATGGGGAGAATGTACAGACTCTGCACACAGTGCCAAGCGGGGAATTGAACCCGTGTCCTTGACGCTGAGACAGCAGAGGTAACCACTTTGCCACCTTGCTGCCCTTAGCAAGTTTCTGATCATTGGTTAAACCAAGCAATTTTTTTAATGTGGGCATCCCCATTAAAGCCAGCATTTGTTGCCCATTGCTAATTGTCCTTGAGAGCAGTTACGAGCCAATCATATGAACATGGGTCTGGAGTCATTGTCAGCCAGACCAAGTAAGGATGGTAGATTTCCTTCCCAAATTAATTAACTGGATCTTTTTCCTAACAATTAATAATAACCTCATGGATGCTGTTACTGAGACTCCTTTCAAATTCAGATTTTTATGAAGTGAATTTAAATTCAAATGGCTGCCATGGTGAGATTTGAACTCCTGTTTACCTGATTCTCCTGATTACTAGTTTGGTGACGTTTTATGACCCCACCATCTCCACTTATGTCTACTGAAGGAGCTGTGAAGGATCCCTTGTTATAGTGACTGCACTTAAAGTAATGTAATGTATAGGAAGTGAATTTGTTAATTGTTCAGCAGTTTGGGACTTTGTATGAAATCTAATAAGGCACTGTATAAATTTGCTTGTGCTCATTCTTCTGTTTTTATCTGTAATGGAGAATGAGTAGCCAGAAGGATATTGCTTCATATATTGTATAATGATCATTCAAAGTAATGGTAATGGAGCAGAGATTGATGTGGTCAACAATGGAAGTAATGCAAGAAATTAAGGATCAGCTAAAAATATAGATGGCATTTGGACAAAGACAAAAACAAAAATAAAAATTGGAGAATGATGGCTGAAACCCCAGTCATAAACTCTAAAATTGTAAATGAGTTTAGAATGGCATCAATAAATAAGCTCGGAACCAGATTTTGGGGTCAAAGTGAAAATATCACAGTGCTACTGGAATAGCCCTTTACACACAACTCTCAAAAAGGCTGGAATACAAAAAAGTGCTGGTTGCTACATTTGGACAGACTCTGGTTTGATCCAGTATGAAATTATACATTTAATTCATGCACCACAGAACATGAATTAGTCTTGGGTGATATGCAGACTAGATTCACCAGAATTTTAGTGGTGGTAAAAAGATTAAATTGAGATATGATGTATATACCTGAACACATGTTTTATTGAATGTGGAAGATTATTGGATTATCTAGTTAAGTTGCTCTTTGAGAGAGTCAAATGGCGGCAGCCTCCTGCACTGCAGGGACTGTGTAGTTCTATAGTCAGTTAAAATTTCAAAACCATGGATGATAGATTTTGAGGAGATAAGCATTTCAGAACCAGTTTTGAGTCAATCAGCCATAAAATAATGAAATAGGCTCGAGAGGCTGAATGACTTGCAGTCATCCCTATAAAAAGGGGAGGAAAAATGAATTAAAATTGATAGCTGTGAATGAAGTATTGGTTATGTGGCTAAATGGATAACTTGTATCCGTTGTTACTGTGGAGTGTTCAAGTTTACCAGATTGAAACCGCAATAAGGTAGATTAATTCATGAGACACAAGAAGTTTCAAAACTGAAATGGTTGAGCTAAATGAATCCAAGACCCCAAACATATTTGTGTTTTGCAAACAATATTGTTTTACTCCATTAGTTTCTCTGTACTATACACCTTACCCCAGCCTAAACTAAGGAAGCGAGAAACTTGGTCCCTATCATTGCTGCTTTTAACCAGGCAAAAAGTACACAAATATGTTATGGAATGATTGACCCTTCAGTTTTTCTCTTCGAGTTGGCAAGTGTCTTTCCTTTGTCTTTTATATTTCTCCACAAGTTAATAAATGCATGAGAATAATCTGCTTGATGTATTTTAATCTCAAAAACATGTTCTCCTGAGTCTTGTATTTCCCCATATCATTATTCTCATCCTTAATCAATGTCATTTATGATATCGTGACTAGCGATACCATCCATGAAACTGTGTTAGTGGCCCAATCTGTTCTGCCTGGTAAGAGTAAATCCAGTGTTCTGAGTGACTTGCATTTTTATATGCACTTTGAGCAACAAGATTCCACAACTATCATTGAAAGTATTGCTTAGAGGAGACATTTTAACAGTGCTCTAGGAGAATTCCCTATTGTTCTTTTATCTCTACCTGAGGGGGCAAATAAGATGTCAGTATATTTACTCAAAACATCTCAAAATGCAACACTTGCTTGGTGGTGTTCTGAAGTATAGCTGAGATTATATGCTCATGTCTGAGAATGGAATCGACAGCCTTCTGACTTGAAGGTGAGAATGCTGTCACTGAGACAAAGCTGAAACCCTGAACTTTTGTCTGAAGTTTAATTTTCTGTTGTTTTGATACTCTTTACAGTCATGTTTATTTTGTTGATCATTAATTAATTAGTTATTTGAATATTTGTTTTACATTAACTTTTCTCCCTCACCTTTGAGCAGTATGCTGTTGATGCAGAGAAAGTGACGAACCTTTTACAGTTACCACTGTTCTTTGACTTGGAGATTTATACAACTGGTCGACTAGAGAAGGTGAAAAATACTTTATTTTTAACCACTGACGTAGTAGCGTTATGATTTAGATTTCTTCTAAAATTTTTAGTTTTGCTTTTTGTAGAGATAAATTTTATATTTTTATTGATATTTTAGCATACATAGAAATAGCTCCTGTGCCTTCAATGCTATAATTTTGAAAGGAAATGTAATAAAATCCTATAGCTCCACAGGAGTAGATGATGTAATATTTGAAGAAGGGCTAATGAAACCATATTAAGTTAAGCATACTTCAAATGTTTGAGAGTCTGATGTCTAACTTCAAATGCTGTGTATGCTCGTGTAAAAGCCAACATGGACTAATGGGTTGCATTCACAGTTAAATTGACCGTTAGCTCCCACCTTTACAAGCCTGGGCTTGCTTTTCTCTGATTTGATTCATTCTTATCACATGTATTAGCATACATTGAGAACTATTTTTTCATGCTACTATAGAGACAGAATATACTGTTCATAGAGAAGGAAATGAGAAACTCCAGAATGTAATGTTACAGTCATAGCTAGGGCGTAGAGAAAAATCAACTTAATGCAAGGTTGGTCCATGCAAAAATCTGATGCCAGCAGAAAAGAAGCCATTTTTCAGTCAGTTGGTATGTGACCTCAGACTTTTGAATCTTTCTCCTGATGGAAGAAAGAATGTTTGGGGTGCGTGGGATCCTTAATTATGCTGGCTGCTTGTTGAGGCAGCGGGAAGTGTAGACAGAGTCAAGATGGGGGGCTGGTTTGCATGATGGATTGAACTACGTTCACGATCCTTTCTTGCAGTCTTGGGCAGAGCAGAAGCCGTATCAAGCTGATAGAACCAGAAAGAATACTTTCAATTGTGCATCTGTAAAAATTGGTGAGAGTTGTATCTGGCATGCCAAACTTCGTCAGTCATCTGGGGAAAATAGAGGTGTTCGTGGGCTTTCTTAACTGTAGAGTCAGTATGGGAGGAAAGTCTTAAAGAATTAATGCAATTTCTTTATTGGTGCTAGTTTTTGACTTCAATTCCTCTGTGGAAGGTTTCCTTTAGAGCCAGATCGCCCTTAAAAAATCCTTAACAACCTTAAAATTTGACTTTTACTTGAATACGTAACAGCAGTTCCACTGCATTTAGAAAGCATGTAGATAGGAGTTGCAACAAAACATGAACCTTTTCAACCTGTCAATCATGATGTGGGTTGATCCAAAAGGTTAATATTGTATTGTCTGTTGTTGAGTCTGATAGAACTGCTGTATATTTCCAATACTTTTTTGCTTTTTGAACAACTCATTTGCAGCATTTTTTTTGTCAATAACACACAGTTCCTTCTATGGAGAATGAAAATATAAACAAAACTCTTACAGTCTTGTGCTTACCTTAGTTTGCAAAGTAGTACTGAACAATACCCTGTCCCCCCTCGTATATAATCTTGGGTTTTTCTTTGCAATAATAACACACATTCCAAAATCTATTGGGTGGCCAGAGCAGGTCATTTTTCATTGTGGTTTTAAAATCCAACCATGTGATTTTAGTTACCATGCTAATACAAATATTTTGTTCCTTTTTTGAAAGCACTTGGACTCTTTGTTAAGGCAGCTGAAAAATATTGTAGAAAAACATGTGGACACTGATGTCTTAGAGGCTTGTTCTAAAACTTACCATGCTCTCTGCAATGATGAATACACAATATTCAACAGAGTGGACATCTCAAGGAGCCAGCTTATTGATGAACTGGTAGATAAATTCAGCCATATGCTTGAAGATTTCTTACAAGAGGTTTGTATCTGAAAGGTCACTTGCAAATCCTTTTTTGATTACATGGTCCTTTCATTGTCAGTTTTTAAAAAACATTTCATATTATCCTAATATTTTGATGTTGATATTTTGCACACGTTTTAAAATATTTCATTCGAATTGGGATAGAATGAATCATTTCAAATAATTTCAAATGCATTATTTGCCTTGTTTTGCAGGAAAAAATCAGCACTATATTACTACCTTAAATTGTCTTCTGTTATTTGACATTTAATAAAGCGTGTACTAAATCATCAACAAACCCAGCATAACTTTGATTGAAATGCACTTGGTTTTTAACGTAGAATCAGTAGATGCACAAAATTTTGTCCCAGTAAATAAACAATTGAAACGTATTGAATGGAAACAATCTGCAAGAGTATGGGGAAAAAAGCAGGGGTGTGGCACTAAGTCATAATGCTTGTTTGGAGAGCCAGTGCAGGCATGTTGTATCAAATGATCTCCTGTCCTGTAACAATTCTGTGATAATTGGAAAATGGGAACCTAGATGAGGACTTGAGAACATTTGAGGTTGTGTTGCATGACTGTACACATGAATTTATTGGTTTTAATTTGTTATCTCTGAAATGATTAGAGTAATTGTTTCTGAAGTATTAAAGATGGGAATTTCTGACTTGGTTCTGATGTGTAACTTTGCTGGGGCAGGCATTAAATTTGTGGAAACTTCCAAGCATATTCCATCAATTTTCATGAATGGAAAACTATTTAATTTTTGCCCTCTGATGTGTCTTAACATGGTTCAAATATTTCATGCCAATCTGACATTATATAAATTATTGCTGAAAGCAGATCATTTTACATAATACCAAAAAAAAGTAGCCCAAATCTTGCTTAAAAAAATCATGATGCATTCATAGTGCATGCTGTTATGAATGTGCAAGTCAGCCAGCAAAGGCAGGTTTCAGGAAAAGGTGACTTAATGAGATTTAGTGAATTATGAGAACATATTCTTGATGTCCATTGATCTGTTCACCTTGCATAAACTGAACTTTACTCTCAACCTCTCAAAGGTGAACTTGCATATCAACATCCCATTAAATTTGTGGTTTAAAATTATGTCTCATTTAAAAATGTCTTAACAATGTGATAATCGTTTACGCAATGCCCAGAACATGAACTGTGTATCATTGCTGCATGGATTGTTTTTGAGATTTTGGTTTGGAAAAATTTCATTTTTTCTTCCTCTTCTTTCTCATATACTCGCTCACTCTGAATCTGGACTTCCAGTCCCTCACTCATTCTCTGATGTAACAAAGTCACCCATTCTGATTCACTCTTTTACTTCGACTTTCTATTGCTTATTCTTTAAATCACATCAGATAAAGAGATAGACTGTTAGCCTTTTAATTCACTAAAAACCCAGATGCCGCATTACCCGAATGCGTTTAGCAATGCTGAGGATTGAACTGAAGGGTGGAAGAAAATATCTAATGCCCCATGATGCAAGAAACTTAGTCCTGTAAGATTTTGGGGCTGAATGTTTTGTTTTACGTTCTGAGGTTTCTTTTGGATGCAGCTTTGCAGCTGTCCAGCTATTATTCTCTACACTTCGTGATATATTCCATTAGCATTAAAGGAATAGATTTGTCTTCTCATTTTAAAAAAGTTTCATAATCTTGAACTTAGAGTTGCTAGAAGTTTTCAGAATGACTTTAGTACTGTAATAAAATCAAATCTTCCACCTCTACCATTTTTGATTTTTGTTACTTGAGATTTGCTGTACTTCGTGAACCCATCAGTTTAATAAAAGTTTCCATTTATTTTTCCCATCTTATAAGAAATGCTACAGGATTTTTATTAGGGGTCATGCTGACAAAAGAAGCACCTTAATATCTCAGCTGAATTGGCCTTCTTGGGGGGAAGAAACATGGATTGTGGATGTCGGTGGGTTATTTCCCCACGCTTGATCCTCTAAACAGCCAGAAGCAACATTAAGGATTTCCAGCACAGGTGGCTGTTGGTGATCTTGAGTACCAGCTGTAACAATGTCTAGATTTGAATATAATTTGTTATTTGTAATTTAAAATTCAGTTATTTTATGCATGATATTCAAAGCAAATTGGCACCAATTAGACCCTGTTAAATAGTAGTGTGTGTTTCTTTCAGTATGACTTGTCACTCAATTCTTGGAGAAACCCTCAATGCAATTTCCATTTTATAGTGGTATGATTTTCTTCTAATTTTGCACCAATGCATTGAATCTTCAATATATTTTTCACTATCCATTGATAGTTTAGTCTGCTAAGAGGAAAATGTAAGAACAGAATTCCAGCTTAATCTTTTGGGGGAAGGTGCTGCTTTCTCAATAGTCATCTATTAAGATGCACACGTGAAAAATCCATGGACATTCTGTTTTGTTTGTCTTTTCTCTACTTGGTTGCTTATTTGATTATTTATTCAAAACTAAAGTAGTTATGCTCTCAAACGTTTTGGTAAGGGAGCTGGGAAAAGCAATTTTATAGTTTTTTGATGCATCCACTGACTAAATTTGTATTGGAACAGGATGAAGAGCTTGATGAGGATGATGCTTACCAAGTCCTGTCCACATTGAAAAGGATCACTGCCTTTCACAAGTAAGGGGTGTGTGTGTGTGTCATTTTATAAGGATCAGGAACATTATATAATGCAAAATTATTAAAGTGTGTATCCTCTTAAGATTAGATAATTCATTTAGTCTTGTAAGGAAAGTATATTTGAATTTCACCTCATCTTGGACTTGATCAAACAAGATCCAAGTGGACAGGATGAGATTTTGCACGCCATCCGGGACTTGATCTAACGCTTGTATTGCACGTGTATATAATTTAATTCAGTGGAAGACAGGCTGTAAGATTCCAGTCATCCAAAAGCTAGATGTAAAAGCAGGCATTTGAAGTAAAGGTGACCAAGCCAAAGTGGGTTCTAAGTAAATATAATATACTAAAAGCTGACATGGTTGTGAAAAATTGCATCAGGTTATTGCTTTGTGAATTGTGTGTCTAACAAGACAGTTGCCTTTGTAAATTTAACTAGGTAGAAAGCTACTTTTTGGGGAAATGATTGTAAGACTGTATAAATGTGAGTGTGTTTAAGTTTTCTTTTGTTTATAAATGTTTTAATTTGATATTTAAAATCTCCAAGTGCTTTTGCAATTTGACTTTCCTGATATTAACATGTATACCTTCTCACTATAAAATACAAATTGAAAATCATTGTGGTAGCTTGCTCTAGCCTCGCTTTTGGATTTGTTTGGCCTGGTAATTCCCACCTACCATCTCGCAACAAAATTGGGGTTGTTCAAGGGATTAAAGATCCTTGATTGGTTTGGAGTAAATGAATTTAAATGCCATGAGTATGAGGAGATTTTCAAGTCAGGAGTTGGTATTGAGACATTCTGAAGTGTTTGGATAGCAAAATGGCATTGGCAATTGCGAGGATTTTTGTTGAGCGGAAGATGTAACCTTGACTGTTTTATAAAGTGTAGCCAAGTCTCAGTTAAAAGAATTGGCAGGTGGTGTACAGTTAGAATTAACTATAGGGGCGAGGTAAGCAGATTTAATTGAAGTAATAAACAGCATTTGAAATTGGAAGGGATACCGGACAGACAAAGGGCAAATCACTTGAATTGGTTAAGATTCAGTTGTACATTTAAAAAAAACTTGAATTGGAGGCATTAGAAAGAGAAAAGGAGGAAATGAAATGGAGCAAGCGAAAAGGCAGGAGCGAGAAAGATAACAGGAAAAGGTATTGGAAATAGAAGTGAGCAAAGAAAATACCAGTTTAAGATGGCTGATAGTTAAAACCAAGGTGCCAGAAAGTAGGAAGAAATTATTGACAGATTAAAACCCAGTGAGGAGATTTTTAAATTTTTGTAAGCCATCCCAAAGTTTAAGGATAGGAGTGTAGAGGCTTTCTTCATTTTGTTTGAGAACATAATCAAGCAAATAAAATGGGTCATGGAAATCTGGTCATAGCCCTTGCATCTCTGTCACAAGAGGTACATGGGGAATATGATGCAGTAAAAAAGGCTATTCTGAGTGCATATGAATTGACTTCTGAGGCATACAAATAGAAATTTCAGTGTGAGGAAACAGATGCTTGGATATGGGTATTCAAAGTGGAAATAACATGCAAAGTGCTGAGAGAAGTAATTATCTTGGAAGAATTTAAAAATTTACTTCAATCATTACAACTCGTGTAGAAGGATCAAGGGTTAAAGCGGCTTGGTAAGCTGCAAAGATAACTGATGATTGTGGGCTGGACCATATATTAAAACTTTTTTCCCATCTCTAAGTCCAAGAAAGACAGGTTGGAAGGTGATGGGAAGGCAGGCAGGTAATTGAGGGACAGAAAGTGCAGCTGGGATTTCTCTTCACACTGGAAAGTGGAGAGTGGAAGTGACACTAGGAACGCTTAAATGTTTGAATAATAATAAGATTTGAACACACAAAGTCAATGTGTTGGATGGAGGATAAACAGAAAACCAATTCGAATGCTGTCAAATATATCACACGTCAAGTGATAGATAAATGGTAAGCAGTAACTAAAGGCACCTTGAATTCTGATTCCACAATTTGAGGAATCTTTTAACAGGGTCCTGATTGATTGTATGGGGCTCCTCCCTAAGACCAAAAGTGGAAATGAGTGCTTGCTGACAATTGCATGTGCCCACTGGATTCCGAGAAGCAAACTCTTTAAGAAATATTTCAACCAAGTGGATTGTAGAATTGATCAAATTCTTCAAGTTATGGGTTACGGAATAAAATACGCTTGGACTAGCGTTTGTATTTCATGTCACTGTTGTTTAAGGAAGTAATGGACAATTTACAAATAAAACAGTTTTGATTATCAGCCTATCACTCTGAATCACGATGCTTCAAAGAGGTGACATCAAACTTTTCAAGACAGTGTTGAGCACATATGACTATTTGACTATATATAGGACATATAGTTGTATAGAGCACCTACAGACTGGGATTGCGGAATTCCATTATTGTTATTGCTAATAGTGATGCTTCCATGAATCAATTGAATTTAGTAATTCAAATTAATTTATGGTCATGAGGTAAGGACACCGCTTAATGTTTCAGGATAAATTAATGAATCTAAGTTTGGAAACTACTCTCCTGGATTACGGTGACAGAATTCAGAGAAAGATTAAGAATTTGAGTTTGATAGGCAACATTTAAAGATAACACAGCAAGTGATATAGGCTAGTGCAGATAAAAACACAGACCTTGTAGTTCAGAGGCTGGAGGAAAGTGTTGGTATTGTTGTCAATGTCAGACAAACTGTTAAAGACAAGTTTTAGAGGATTTTACTAGAGTGAAAAGAGACTTGTGAATTATTTTATAAATGCCCCAGATAAAAGATAAATCAGAGGTTTGTCTCATAAGTACACTTGCAAAGTACTTTGACGGATGATAACCAGAAGGCGATATTAGTAGTGATAGATGATGAGCAGAAGGATTCTAAATTGGCTTCCTTCGAATTAAATTGGACATTGTGGAAGGGCTTAAGAATCTAAATGTGATGCTGAGTTATCTTCCAGATAAGTCTCAGTAATTTGGGAAAGCTAGTGCAAAGCCAAGTTTGAGTTCATGCTTTGTAATGATATCTTAACCCTGTTTCAGTAACTGGATTTCACAGATGAGGTGGTACCAAAACGGTATGGGACACAAGGATTGTATTGATTATTGAAAAGCAAACACAGTGACAAAAGCAAATATGTATCCTATTCCACGTTTGGAAGATAGTGTTGAGAAAGTGGGGCAGTGAGAACTTATGGGGATATTCGCAAGAACCTTTATTGGAAAGGGCAACACATGATATCAACTTCTGTAACATCAGGTGGGGTATATAAATTTCAAGTTATCTGATATGCGGAATGCACCAGCACGTTTCGAAGACTGACAGTAATTGCAACCTATTTTATAAGAAGCATTAGAAAGAATTGGCTAAACTTCCCCTTTTTTTAATTTACATTGTTGGATTTTAAGCCTTAGATTGAAAAGTCTCAGCTTGTATCAAAGATTATGAATTTAGGGCATCAATCAGTTTTTGTGCTAAGTTTTAGTTATTTTGTATAGAATCTGCCAACCAGAAACAGATATGAGTTTTTCATCTAGTCATTGATGAAGCGCAGGTTATTAGCCTACACTTATGCTCTTGTGTTACTCCTGCAGCTAGAGAATGCTGCTCAAAGACATTATTGCCACTGTGCCCATGTTTTTCTTCTGTAACTGGACACATATCTTGGGAGATGTCATTAGGAGAAAGGTATACATCTTGTACTGCCTCTTTGTAGGTCTTGAAATTAATGAAAATCTAAGTAGTAGTTGTTGCTGAGACATAATGTTAACATAGAACACTACAGCACAAATAAGCCCTTCATCCCACAAACAAGCCCTTCGTGCTGATCATATCCCTACCTACCAGGCCTATCTATAACCCTCAATCTCATTAAATTCAATGTACTCATCCAGAAGTCTCTTAAAAGACCCCAGCGAGTTGGTGTAGAATGTTGTTTCATCTCAAGTTGCAAGTAGTCAATGAAACTATTCTGTACTTGCCACTGAGTGTGTGGCTGAAATAAAATCACATTGACTACCAATAAGCAGCACAGTTTAATCTATAATATGTATATTAGATTCATATTGTATTGTTCTTGGGGGGTAAAAGTCTCCTCATGCTAAAGTTTTGTTTGTCCTTTTCTCTACCAATCTCACATGTTTTTCTGGCACTGTTGATGCCTTTTGTCACCAGGCCAGAAAATGGAGCCTGGGACTTAAGGTCCAAAGGCTCCAGCTTTAACAAGTAAAGTGGATAGTTTAAATTGTTGTCAGCAGCATGCAGCCCCACTCTGCTTTCGATTGGAGGATCTCAGCTAATATTTCCTTTTGTGGAGAAGAGAAAAATTGAAGATCATTAATAATCACCAATAGTGAAATTAGATGAAATTGCTTTACCCAAGGAGAAGTGAGAATGTGGAACTTGCTACCAGAGGAAATGGTTGAAATTAGTGCAGCTGTTTTAATTGGTCAAATGTATGAGGTATAAGGGAATAGTGATATATTTAGGTGAGGAATGGTGGGAGGGAGCTTAAATATAGGGCCAAATGTCCTATTCCTCTCAAGTATACTCATTGTAAAACCCAGTCTAACTGCTATTACAGGTGTCATGCTGTGTTGAATTTATTTATTTTTCAGTGCTCATGATCTTACAAGATGGGACTTGTTTGGCAGCAATTACAAACTGCTGAAGATTGGTATTGAAAATGGAGATATGCCAGAACAGGTAATAATCTGACTTAAAAGCTGCAATATTGACTTGTGTAGAATTTTTTCATGGTATATTTCATTTTATTTTTAAGTTAAAGCATGTATTTATAAAGGATCTTTGAAATATTGTCTTTTTTTTAGATTGTCATTCATGCACTACAGTGCACTCACTATGTCATTCTTTGGAACCTGGCCACCGTTTCTGAAGGCAGTTCAACAAAGGTATGTAGAAGCGTAAGTTAATTAGTCCCATATTTGCAGATGCATGGGGTTATATGGTGGTATTGTTACTGGATTAGTAATCCAGAGACCCAGGGTAATACTCTTATGATCCAAATTTAAATCTCACCACAGCAGATGGTAGAATTTGAATTCAACAAATCCAGATTTAATAGTCTAATAATGCGCAAGAAATAATTGTTGATTGTAGTAAAAATCCATCTGATTCAGTGTTGTTCTTTAAGGAAATAAATCTGCTATCCTCGCCTGGCCTGCAAGTGACTCGAGACCAAATGTGGTTGACTCTTAAAAGCCATTTGTAGGAAACGCTAAGGGTGACAGAGGCATAGAACGTATTCTGAGAGGAACTTCAATGTCCATCACCAAAAGTGGCTTGGTACCGCCATTACTGACTGAGTTGGCTGAGCCTTAAGAACATAGGGACTTGTGGTGTGGGAACCAATAAGAGGCAAAAGCATACTTGAATCTATCTTCACCAGTCTGTGCCTTGCAGACAGAGCTGTCCATGATAGTGTTGACAAGAGTGACTGTTGCACAATCCTAATGGAAACAAAGTCCTGTTTTCATGTTCAAGATGCTCTCCATTTGGTTGTGTGGCTCTGCCACCATATTGAATGGGATAGATTTTAAATAGATCTTGCAACTCGGGATTAGGCATCCATAAAGCACTGTGAATTAGCAGCAGCAATAGAATTGCATTCGATCATGCATTGTATTCTCATGGCCCGGCATATTCCCCCCTCCACCATTACCATCAAATTGGGGATCAATCAATGAAGAGTGCAGGAGGACCAGGCATAGCAAAAATGAGGTGTCAACCTAGTGAAGCTGCAACACTGGATTACTTGCATGCCAGACAGTCTAAGCAACATTCGATGGACAGAACTGAATGAGCCATCAACCAACAGAGAAGATCTTAGCTCTGCAGTCCTGCTACATTCAGTTGTAAATGCTGGTGGATAATCAAACACGGGAGGAGGAGGCTACACTAACACCCCCCTCCATAATGATGGGGGTGCTAAAGTTTGGCTGAAGCATTTGCACATTCTTCAGCCAGAAATGCTGACTGAATCATGTAGTTAGCACTTCTGGCTGAAGATTGTTGCAAATGCTTCAGCCTGATTGTTAGCACTAATGAGTCAGCTTCTCCAACATTGAGGTGGTATTTGTGTATCCTCCTCATGTGAGTTGTTTGATTATCCAGCAGCATTTACAACTGGATGATCTATCTCTGCCTCCTGCTGGAGTCCTCAGCATCACAGGTGACAGTCCTCAGCCAATTCATTCCATGTGATACTTTTTATTCCATGATTTTAGTGATCCTAACAATATTGTTCAGTGGTATTGAATGGTAGTGGCTTTAGAATTTAGCACACCCCAGGCCAAGTTGTCCTAATACAGCTACAATACTAGCATTGACCCAGCAATATAGAAAATTGCCCACGTATGTCCTGTATACACACATCAAAATCAACGTGGCTAATTATCATTTTGTCAATCCATTTTCAATCATCAGTGAAGTAGTGGAAGAGGATCAACAGTGCTATAAAATGACACTTGCGTCATACTAAACTGCTCAAGAATTTTCAGTTCTTGTTCTGTCAGGGACGCTCAGTTTCTGATTTCATTCCAGTCTTGATTCACACAAGGGCAAAACAGCTGAACTCCAGAGGTGAGGTGAGAGTGGCTGCCTTTGACATCAAGGCTGCATGGTGACTCGGTGGCTAGTGCTGCTGCTCAGAGTGCCATGGACCCATATATACCTGGGTTTCTTTTGACTGCTCTGGTTTCCTCCCTCACTACAAGATTGCCCTTTAGTGTCAGGGAATTAGCATAGTAACTGTGTCAGGTTATAAGAATAAATTGTGGATGAGATTGTTGAAGATGCGGGCTCAGTGGGCTGAATGGCCTCCTTCTGCACTGTAGGGATTCTGTGTTTTTTCTATGATTCTGAGGAGCCCAAAAAAACCTGGGTGGGGGGAAGTAGGGTGTGCTCTGTGCTGCTTGGAGTCATACCTATCACAAAAGAAGATAGTTGTGTTGTTGGAGGTCAATCGTAACTACAGAAGGGTATTGTTCTCAGCTGAGCCATCTTCAGCAGCTTCATCAGTGAGCTTTGTTCAATCACAAGTGGGAATGTTTGTTGATCTTTGCACAATGTTCAACAACATTCGTAACTCAATGTACAAATGCAGCAAGCCCTGGACAGTATCCAGGCCTTGAGAGGCAAGTAACATTGGCATTTGTGTGGCCACAATATTCATTTCTAACAAGAAAAACTAAGCTTTGATGTTCAAAGCTAATATCATTACTGAATCCCCACTTCTGGTTGTTGAACTAGCTGTTTAAATACTGGGTCTGCAAGAACAGGTCAGAAGTTGGAGATCCTACTGCAAATAATTCACCTCTTGGTATGCCATACCACCACTTCCAAGCTACGTGCCACCTAAAAGACCGGAATTTGAAATATGTTTGAATATTCGCCAACTCCAACAACACTGAAGAAGCATGACACTGCCCATAACAAAGTTGCCTCTTTGACCACTGCCTATGAATATTTGCATTCTCCACCACTGATGCACAGTGGCAGCAGTGTGTGCAGTCTACCAAGTGCACTGTGGGAACTTGCCCAAGACTCGGACAACACCTTCCAAACTCGTGATCTCTGCCTTGTAGAAACATGGATCACAACAGACACTTATACGTGCTGAAAGATACCCTTATAAGAACAGGATATGTTGCTCGACTCATTAATTGACAGTTCTGATGCGTGACAGTGAAAAACTGCACTGACCTCCTCAGAAGACAAACGTGACGCTATAAACAGTGTACCTTTCGTCCAGTACTTCCCTGGAGCGGAGAAGCTACGACATCTTCGCAGTCTTCAATATGTCATCAGTGAGGACGAACATCTCGCCAAGACCATCCCCACACCCAACTTCTTGCCTTCAAACAACCACAGAACCTCAAACAGACCATTGTTCGCAGCAACCTACCTAGCTTTCGTGAGAACAGTGACCATGACACCACACAACCCTGTCACAGCAACCTGTGAGACGTGTTGGATTGTCGACATGGATTCCATCATCTCATGTGAAAACACTATCCACCAGGTACGTGGTACATACTCTTGCGACTTGGCCAACATTGTCTACCTGATGCACTGCAGGAAAGGATGTCCTGAGGCATTGAGGAACCATGCAGACACTACGACAAAGAATGAATAAACACCGCATAACAATCACCAGGCAGGAATGTCCCCTTCCAGTCAGGGAACACTTCAGCAGTCGTGGGCATTCAGCCTCTGATCTTCAGCTAAGTGTTCTCCAAGGCAGCTTTCACAACACATGACAACGCAAAATCGCTGAGCAGAAACTGATAGCCAAGTTCCGCACACACGAGGACAGCTTCAATCGGGATCTTGGGTTCCTCTCACACTACCTGTAACTCCTATGACTTATCTTGGCTTGCAAAATCTCACCAACTATCCTGGCTGGAGACAATATACATCTCTTTAATCTGTGCATGATCCTCTTTCCACTCACATTGCCTGTACCTTTAAGACTTAATTATTTGTAAAGATTTACATTCCAACCATTATCTTGTAAATTGAGTTTGTGTCTATATGTGCCCTGTTGGTGAACACAACTCCTCACTCACCTGAAGGAGGTGCAGGATGCCAAAAGCTTGTGCTACCAAATAAACCTGTTGAATTTTAACCTGGTGTTGTGAATCTTCTGATTGTAGAAAAAAAGGCAGCGGACATATTGTAATTCTACAATCTGCAAGTTGCCCTCCAAGTTCCACACCATCCTGATTTGAAAATATATTGTACCCCACCCCCAATAAATTTCTGAGAGGATCAGTTATCTTCAAGCTATTTATCACATTTTTCTCGGAAAATTTGAAAACATTGCTTCCATCTCTTCAGGCCTTGCACTCTGCCATCTGATTTTTCCAGACAGCAACCATGGTGGACACTGAAGAACACATAAGGACCTGGGACAAGGAAATAAGTCTGTCCAAGTTGTTAGTTGGGGGTTGCCGCGTTCTTCTGTCGGAAAACAAACCCTAGAATTTCAGACTCATAGTTTCAAAACCTGTTGTCTACCTGTTTTCCTTGTTGAGATTGAATTTATGTGACACTGTTATGGAATATAATCATGTAAAGCACTTCAGTTTAATGGGCTATAAATAGGAATATTAACCATTTTATTTGCTCACAAATTTAATGTTCGAGTTCCAAAGAAGATTCAGATCTTTAAATTGCAGTACATCATTTAATTAACTTGGTAAATATGAATAAATGCTCATCAAAGAACCAAATGGTATTGTGTTCGGATTACACATTGAGTTTCTTGTCTGGTTTTGGTCACCAAACTACCATTCAAGCATGTAACAACACAATGCTGATGCACTGCATCACATATGAGTAAAGAGGAAAATTGATTTGCCTGCCTTGAGAGACATCATATTGAGATATAATAGTAAAAGTTAAGGAAAAAATAAATGGCAAAATTTAAATTGACAAACCAAAAAATTCAGCAATTTATAATAGGCAAATTTAAGATTAATATTGGCAAATTCTTCATGTAGAATGGACTTGTGGGTTGCATATTGCATTTTCTTTTATGAAACAATTGAATATGTTAATGACGGTTTTTGATAACTTGAGAGAAACGCAATGGCCACAACATGTTTTGCTTCACTATATTGTAATGTCCTCTTGGTGGCAGGATTACCAGATTCCAGTGTCAGTCCTACACTATCAGTACAACAGCACCTTCCAGTGTTGCATGTTCTGTACTACTTGAATGTAACATCATTTATTCGAGATGCATTCTGGTGACATTGCAAAATGGTACGAGTGTCTAGGACTGCCAAAGTGTTTAAGAATTCTTGACAACCAAATGGCTTTGGAGAAATATTAGAGTTTGCCACGTTACCGTGGACGTTATTCAGAATTTCTCTAGAAATTTCTTTAAACTTGAGATTATTGGGACGTGGGGCCAGTACAGGAAGGATAGCTTGCACCTTAACGGGACTTGGATTAATGTCCTTGTAGAGATTCGAGACTAAAGTTGGAGGTTTCCAAGTAGAGAGGTATTCCTTTTCGAAATCCATTCTATGTATTGTTAATTTCTAAAGTAGTTTATTTACTTTTCATATGTGAACTTAGAAGACAGTTTAGTAACTTTTAATAATTGTAACAACTTAAATTGATGTGGTGACTGAAAATTCTGTTGCATATGTATACTGTACAGAAGTGACTGTTATTAGAGAATAATATGTAAAAGTATTTGTAAGCATTCATTTTTCTTTCAGGACCAGCTAATAATGTTACGAAAACAAATGCGAGCTTTTTGCCAGCTCTGCCAGCACTACCTGACGAATGTTAATACAGCTGTTAAAGAACAGGTAATAGAAATGATGTCTTCTGCATGAAAACAGCCATATGTTTTTATTTATCACATTGTCCTGTCAGAACAATTGGTGTTGCCAACACTGCTTTCTACGGTGATAAATCAGCACAGAGAGAATGCTGCACTGAATTGATTGTTTCCCTTCTAATTAAGTATTCGCTTAACTATTTTGGATAATTTTTCAGAAAATAGGGATTCACACACAGCTTGAAAGATTTTCAAAGAAGTTTGCATCCAACATGAATTTTAATTTCCTTGTAGTCGCTTAAGTTGCACTTTGAAATATGTGGTCAGTTCATTGTTCCTCCAGTGCTAACTATGCAGACTGGTGCTCCTGAAGCTATGTATAACCAGTTGTTTCTTCTTAGTGGAGAGAGATGCCCATGGTCCTTTGTGGGCAATGGCTAACCACTTAGTAATTGTTTTCTGGAAACAAAAATACACTGGAATTTTGAAATCCGTAATTGTTAAATCAGTCATTTGACTTAGCATTGTATTTCTCAAAATTGTAATTATCAGTACATATTGATGTGTAAACTTTGTTGCAGTTTGTAAATGATAACTTCATTTTTGAAACAGCAGCAAATTCACACACTAAATACAAACTTGAGAGTTAATTGAAGTGCTGACATCAGTGCTGTTTCTCATACTCATTTATTGTGTTTTAAAGGGATTCTTGTAGACCTTCTTTATATTAAAGTTATAGGAAATTATAAAAATAATTTCAGTATTGAATATTTTCCCCTTAGTATTTCTTTTTCTTCCCTCCTTTTCAGCACGTCACCCAAGTGGTGGCCAGGCTTCCATAATGCTCCCTTTATGGTAGCACAGTGACACAGTCGTTAAGATGGTTGTCTCTCAGCGCTAGGGGCGTATGTTCACTTTCACCCTTGGATCACCTGTATGGAGTTTGTATATTCTCCCGTGTTTATGTGGGTTTACTCTAGGTGCTGTCTTTTCCTCCCACAATCCAAAGATATGCAGGTTAAATGGATTGCTCATGCCAAATTGTCCCATTTCCAAAGATGTTTAGGTTAGGGGGATTAGTGTGGTGAATATATAGGATTATGAGGATAGATCCTAGGTAAGATGCTGTGTTGGAGATTTGGTACAAACTTGATGGGCTGAATTGCCTCCTTTTGCACTGTTGGGATTCTGAGTCTGAGCCCAGGCTTTGAATGTTGATTAGATATTTGATTGTGGGGCATCACACTTGAGCTTAAATTTTTTTGCTTTCAGTGTCCAAATGCATAATTTCCAGTAGTCATCTCTAGGTAGTAGTTGGGAACAAGAATACTAATGCATTTACTTCTTTCCTGAGTTGGAGCAGTTGAGGCGAATTAAAATAACTCAGTTTACATCAGAGCAAATTAGATATTTAATGTGGGTTTTTAGTCTGTATCCTTACCCACTATGTCATAAAATATAAATTTTCATAACTTATCCTCTTCCTGCTGATCATCCTTGCCAGGTTTGCTGTGACAATTTCCTCATGCCAGACCCAATGCCTTTGCTAAAACCACAGTATTTAAAAGGTTTCATCCTTGTTATTATTTGCAGTGCAGGTCTCCCAGCAGGAAGTGTTGCTTCATATCCTCCCTGTCCAGAATTGTTCTCTTCTTGGTAATTTGATTGCCCGTTTTTCAAACTACCCTGTCCTCCTTGTTGACCCATTTGTTTTCTTTTTCATCTCAAGTCGTACGAGACATTAAATTGTCTATTTCTTTTATTCCGATTTGCATCATGATCTCTACGTGCTGTGACTTTACATCTCTGCTCTGAACCCCTAAGCCTCACCTCACCAGCATCCAAAATCCATTACTAGAAAGAGGTCACAGAATTCTAGATAAGGGAGAGAGACAAAAAGGATGGGAAACGTGAGAGAAAATTCAGAGAATTCATAAGAGTCAAGTATGTTAAATATCTTGTATATATTATGCCCTTTGTTGGAGTGTCAGTTAACCCTTGTTGCACTTTTTCTGACGTGCACTTAGAACGTTGAGAAAGCTATAGACATTCAGTTTCTTTGTCTTAATTTGCAACTGCACATTTTCATCACAACTGAAGAAAAGTATTTTTAAGAGCTCAAAAAGTCAAATTTCCCAACAACAAAAAATACTTTTGATTTGCAAAAGAAAAACATCTTGTTAAGAAGAATAATTATATCAAAGAGAAATTTGAAGCTCTGTACCTGAGGGATCAGTGTTGGTTTGGCATAGTGATTAGCACTGCTGCCTCACAGCATCAGAGACCCATGTTTGATTCTCGGCTTGAATCTGCACATTCTCCCTGTGTCTGTGTGTGTTCCTTCCAGGTGCTCTGGTTTTCTCCCACAGTCTGAAAGATGTGCAGGTTGGCTGCATTGGCCGTGCTAAACTCTCCCTCGGTGTACCTGAACAGATGCCGGAGTGTGGCAACTTTTCATTAGTGTAACTTGTGACGCTAATAAAAATAATTCAGACAGAAGCAGCAGTATTGGAATTTATTGATTTCCAAAAGCAAAGATTTTGGCAAAAAGGAGGATTGTTTAAAAAAAAGTATTGCTGATTGGGTAAGAAAGAGGAACATGTTATTGAAGCTTTCCAGTTTGCATTCTTCAGGATAGAATCACAAGAAACCAAATTTGAAAGGGAACAGCAATTTATGCTGAGAATGTAGAAACAAAGGATGCTAATTGAGTGTTAGCATAAAGGCTTTTATTTAAATTCAAGCCAGGCATGTCAACTTTTGTTGAGAGGTTGCCATGAGGAATGCATCAGGGAGCAGTTATCCCCAGTCTTCTGTTTTGTTGATGAAGGTGCAATGCATGGACATTTTCTTTTTGTTTGCCAAGGATAAGGCTCTCTGTATGAATAAGCTTCAATAGTTTGCTTCTTTTTCAACTGACTGTAAAAGACTTATGGAGGGCATTGGTGAACTGATCAATAGTTTTCAAGTGGAATATAATGTTAAGTATTTAATATGTTTTAGAAGGAAAAACAAGGAACAAAAGAGTATACGAAATGGAGAGTAAATGAATGAACAACTGAGATTCAAGTGCATAATTTAATGCAAGCAGATACATAACATTGAAGATATTTTGAGGATTTATGAATGGAATGTAGAGCGTAAGATGTGCTGATGGCTTCAAATGCAATCCACAGAATACATTGTGGAGTTTTGAGTACCTTGAAAGTCACTATGCCAATAAACTAAAGTAACTTCACCAGGATGATGTCAGAGGTGGGAATCTATCATTATAAGGAGAGGTTGAGATGCTGGGACTGTTTCCAATGGAGCAAAGAAAGCTAAAAGGAGAATTAGTCTAAGTTTTAAATTATGAAGGATTTTCACGTTTATTGGTCACAAGTAGGCTTACGTTCACTAATGAAGTTACTGTGAAAGTTCCCTAGTTGCCACATTTTGGCATCTGTTTGGATACACTGAGGGAGAAATTAGCATGGCCAGTGCACCTAATTTGCACATCTTTGGACTTTGGGAGGAAACCCACATGGACACAGAGAGAATGTGCTTGGGTCAGACAGTGACCCAAGCTGGGAATTGAACCTGGGTCCCTGGCACTGTGAGGAGCAGTGCTAACCACTGTGCTGCCCCATGAAGAGGCAGCAATGAAAAATTTAAAATAAGCATGAAGCAAATGAGAGCAGAAAGGAGCAATTGCGTTACAAAGAGAGTTCTTTGGTACAGCACATGGTTGAGCAGAAATGTCTCAGAACAAAGTTGATAAATATTTTGAGTTTGGGAAGATACAGGTAGAGGGGGAAAGAGCACAGTGGAATTGATTTTGGATTGTTGTCACAAAAAGGTAATATAAATATGATAAGCCAAATGTCATACTTGTATGCTATAAATTTCCATGTTCAAATGAAGGAAATCAATCTGATCTCAGACCGCCTTTCCAGTCTGCTCAAGAATATTTTACTTTTTGATAAAAAGGCTACAGCAGTTGTACCCGTGGCCTTAAAAATTTAAGTTGCAATTGGATTGTCTAATGTAATAATTCTGCCTTTCTAAAATGGCCTATCCTCCAACCTGCCATGAGCAGGAGAGCTGTGAGTATAAGTGCATCATCTTCGCTGTGTTTTTCAAGATCACTTTACCAAGTTGTTTTTCTTCCTATGGAATGATGCAGTTTTGTTCTCCACATATCTGGGGCGAGCCCTCTGTACTCTGTTGGGTAAGCAGGCAGCCTATATTTGTCATAAAGGGTCTTTACTCAGGAGTCTTTACCTTTAAATTGATGCTTTGGCTGGCTTGGGTGGTGATTGAGACTCAAACTACCGGATTGTTAATACTGCCCAATTGTGTAGCAATATCTATCCATTAACATTTTTTACTTTGGCAGTTTAACTTTGGAATCTTGGCTAGTCACAAATTCTAATCTCAAAGCTGTGTTTTTAGCCTATAAAATAGCCTATTGGAATGAATTTAGGTATGAAGACCTAAAGTAGCAGGCCTCTAATAAAAAATGAATTGTAATTTTTATTTCCTAGAAGTATAAAACTTCCTATAAGATCGGCACATTGAAAAAACACATGGATTAATAATAATATACATGGATAAGATGCATTTCATTGATGCAATGACTATGTATATAAAATAGGTTCAGTAACTTTCAGTAATTATTTCTGTTTTGTTTTGTAGGCTTTCACTATCTTGTGTGATATTCTGATGATTTTTAGCCACCAGATTGTGTCAGGTGGACGTGAAGTACTGGAACCTCTGGTTTACACTCCAGATTCGTCTCTACAGTCAGAGTTACTCAGCTTCATCCTAGACCATGTATTTATTGACCAGGATGAAGACAGCCACAGTACAGGTGAGAGATTTCATATCTATGTTTTGATGCCAACCAAGTATATGTACCTGTTACTTAGAATCATAAAGGTTTACAGCATAGAAATGGACCCTTCAGACCAACTTGTGTATGCTGCTCCATTGTTTTTAACCATTAAGCTAATCCCATTTGCCTTTGTTTGACCCATGTTTCCCTATAGCCATCTTATCCATATAACTGTCAAAATGCTTTTCAAAAGACAAAATTGTACCCAACTCTATTACTACCTTGGGCAGCTTGTTCCAGACAGTCACTATGTCTCTGTGAAAAAAATTGCTCATCTGGACCCTTTTGTATTTCTCCCTTTTCACTGTAAACCTATAGCTTCTAATTTTTGACTCCCCTGTCTTTGGGAAAAGATATTGCCTATCTGATTTGTGCTCTTCATTATTTTATAGACCTTTATAAGATTACTCCTCAGCCTCCTATGCTCCAAAAAGTGAAGTCCCCGTCTATACAACCTCTTCTTATACCTCAAGCCATCAAGTCCTGGTAGCATCGTAATAAATTTTTTCTGCCCTCTTTCTTGTTTGATAATATCCTTTTTGTAGTAGAACTGTACACAATATTCCTAGTGTGGTCTTAGCAATGTCTTGTACAATTTCAACAAAGCATCCCAACTCCTGTATTCAATATTCGGACTGAAGAAACCAAGCATGGTGAATGCCTCCTTCAGTATTCTGCCCACCTGCGACTCCATCTTTAAGGAGCTATGAACCTAAAATCCTGGATCTTTGTTCTCTAACACTCCCCAGTGCTCTGCCATTAACTGAGTAAGTCCTACCTTGGTTTGATCTATCAAACTGCATCACTTCGCATTTTGTTCAATTAAACTCCATCTGTCATTCGTCAGTCCACTGGCCCAATTGATCAAGATCCCACTGCAATCCTCGATAACCTTCCTCCCTGTCACTGTGCCACCAATCTTGGTGTCATCCGCAAACTTACTAATCATGCCTGCTCAATTCTCATCCATATCATTAATATAAATAACAAACAACAGTCAACCCAGCGCCAATCCCTGAGGCACACCGTTGGTTACAGGCCTCCAGTTTGAAAAACAATCCTCTGCAACCACTCTCTGAATTATATCATCAGCCCAATTTTGTATTCATTTGGCTACTTCACCCTGGATCCAGTGAAATTTAACTTTATGCAACAAGCTATCATGCGGTACTTTGTCAAAGGCCTTGCTAAAGTTCAGGTAGACAATATCAACTACACTGCTCTCGTCGACCTTCTTGGTCTCAACTCAATCAAACTTCTGAGACATAATTTTCTACTCACAAAACCATGCTGACTGTCCCTAATCAGTCCTTGTGTCTCTAAATGCGTGTAGATCCTATCTCTTAGAATATCTTCTGACAGCTTACCCACTGCATATGTGAGGTTCGTTGGCCTTTTCCTTTTGGCTGTTTTTAAACAAAAGCATGACATTTACCACTTCCAATCTTCAGGCAGTGGGGAAGAAGAAGAAAAAATTTGAGGGTAATGGATGACAAAAGGAAAAGCATACTGGGGAGATGAGAAATGAATGAAAGGGTCAGGATCCAAAGTGGTAAAAACGTGAAACTGGAAGAATTTGCACGAGAGAAATCAGAGCTGTAGAAAGTTTGATCCTGTCAGTCACTTGCTGAAATTACACTGGATTTTTTATAGAAATTGTAGAAACCTTGCAGTGTAGAAGTAGGCCATTCGGCCCATCAGGTCTGCACTGATGATAATCCCACCCAGGCCCGTTCTTTCCCTGTAATCCCACATATTTCCCATGGCTAATCTCTCTAACCTACATAACCCAGGACACTAGGGGGCAATTTAGTATGGCCAATCAACCTAATCCATACATCTTTGGATTGTGGGAGGAAACCCATGCAGACATGGTGATAATGTGCAAACTTCACATAGATGACACAAGGCCAAGAATCGAACCCTGGAGCTGTGCAGCAGCAGTGCTAATCATTCTGCCGCCCATTTTCATCTTTCAACTGCCAGTGGAAACCAGTGATCTTCCACTATCTTTCCAGATGCTTCTCCCTCTTCAATATATCTTTCTCCCTGATGCTTTGCCAGCCAGTTTGGTTTCTCTCACCCCCACTTGCCCGAAAAGACTTAATTAACTCTTGTTTCTCAATATTTGTAAAGTATATATCTATAAGACTAGTGAGGGGTGGGAAAAAGACTGGCCATAACCACATGTTTTAAGTACAGGTTTATTAGTTGGGAGAAGAGTGGGAGGCGTTGAACGATGAAACGGACAGATGTGATGTCCGTGAACAGTGTCACCATGCAGAGTGCGATTCACGAGGCAAGCAATTTTAAGACAAAGTTCTTTTTTTGCCCTGTTGTAGGCAGTAATGACCAGATGCTTTCTCCTTTTTTTTGTCAAGGTGAGAAATCTAGGTGGCTCCCAGTTTCTTCACTTTTAATTAATGAATAGTAATAACTATTATCTGTGTTTTGCAGATGGACATCAAGATGATGAAGCTGGTAAAATTGAAGCTTTACATAAAAGAAGGAACCTTCTTGCAGCTTTCTGTAAATTAATTGTATATAATGTGGTCGACATGCATACAGCTGCAGATATTTTTAAGCAGTACATGAAGGTAAACATTTCTGAATTTTGTAAAATGCGCTATTATACTTGAAATTTTGCATGAAACTCTGCTGCTCACTAAGCTATGATGGTTTATCCCAGAGAGAATGTAACTTTTTCGCTTGTGGAAAAAAAATGTTAAGGAGGGAACCCGGTTATTTTTTGCCATAAGTGGCATAGGAGTATGAGCATTGTGTGCTTTAAAACAAATAGAACTGTGAGCTCAATCACTTAAGATTCGCTCCCCCCTCCCTTCCCCCATCTCAGTTCTGGATGTTAATACATAAATCTAGCGTCTTATTATGGTTGATTTGTACGCTTGCTAAAACGAAAATTTTCATAGCATGAAACTATTGTCATGGATTGTTAGAAATGATATGTCTCAGAGCCAGTTATCAGAATTATTAAAAAAAACTTTAATGCATAATGGTCACTAAATTCTTTATTGTTTATGCTTCAGTATTACAATGATTATGGAGACATCATCAAGGAAACTATGAGCAAGTGCCGACAAACTGACAAAATTCAGTGTGCAAAGACTCTCATACTTAGCTTACAGCAGGTAAGATTTTAAATCTTTTTGCAAGAAGAGTTGAACTATAAATTCGAAAGTATTTTATAACAAATAATATTCAAGGCATACCATATAAGACACCTGAATGAATGACATTAAAACAGTTTTATACTCATTGAATAAAACGATAATCTTTAAAGATGAAAATTTGGTGTGTTATTTTGGGGGTTATTTACTCAGCACATATCTGGTTCATTTTCATGTTGTATATTAGAGTTATAGAGGTTTACAGCATGGAAACATGGCCTTTTGGCTCAACTTGTCCAATGCTGCCTTTTTTTTTAAATCTTCTAAGCTAATCCCAATTGCCCACATTTGGCCCATATATCTCTATACCCATCATATCCATGTAATTATCTAAACGCTTTTTATGAGATAAAATTGTACCCGCTTTTACTACTATCTCTAGCAGCTTGTTCCAGATGCACTCCACTCTGTGTGGAAAAAATTGCCTATCTGGACACTTTTATATCTCCCATCTCACCTTAAACCTATGCCCTTGAGTTTTAGACTCCCCTACTTTTGGGAAAAGATTTGACTATCTACCTTGTCTATGCTCCTCATTATTTTATAGACCTCTATAAGATCACCCCTTGGCCTCCTACGCTCCTTAGCCTTTCCTTATAACTCAATCCATCAAGTCCTAATAGCATCCTAGTAAATCTTTCTGCGCTCTCTTGTGTTTAATAATATCCTTTTTATAATAGAATGACCAGAATTGCACACAGTATTTCAAGTGTGGCCTTACCAATGTCTTGTACAACTTCAACAAGACGCCCCAACTCCTGTATTCAGTGTTCTGACTGATGAAACCAAGTATTCTGAATGCTGCCTTCACCACTCTGTCCATCTGTGACTCCACTTCCAAGGAACTATAAACATGTACCCTTAGATCTCTTTGTTCTATAACTCTCCCCAACGTCCTACCATTAATTGATTAAGTCCTACCCTGGTTCACTTTACCAAAATGCATCACCTCGTATTTGTCTAAATTAAACTCCCATCTGCCATTTGTCAGCCCACTGGCTCAATTGATCAAGATCTTGTTGCAATGGAGATAACTTTCTTCTCTGTCGACTATGCCGTCAATCTTGATGTCATCTGCAAACTTACTCACCATGCCCCCTATATTTTCATCCAAATCGTTCATATAAATGACAGAAAACAGTGGGCCCAGCAGTGATCACAGAGGCAGTCTCTGGAGGCAATATACACCTCTTTAACCTGTGCTTAATGCTCTCTCCACTCACATTGTCTGTACCTTTTAAAAGTTGATTACCTGTAAAGACTCACATTCCAACCATTATTTTGTAAATTGTGTTTGTGTCTTTATTTGTCCTGTTTGTGAACAGAACTCCCACTTACTTGACCAAGGAGCAGAGCTTCGAAAGGTGGTAGCTTTTGCTACGAAATAAACCTGTTGGAGCTTAACCTGCTGTTGTGAAACTTAGTGTTATTCTGTCAAGATGCTAGTTTTGCATCCATTTAGATATTTTACCCTGCATCCTGTGAGATTTAACTTTATGCAACAACCTACTATGCAGTACCTTGTCAAAGGCCTTAAAGTCCATATAAATGATATTTTACCTTTTTTAAAAATATCGTGCAGTGAATAGATTCTGTAAATCTGAATAATGTGCATTTACATATTATATTTACAACTTAATTTTCCTAGGTTTGTGTTTACGTATTTGGGATAGTGTTTTCAGTGTATTAACCAGAGCTATTTCTAAAACCCATGTGGTTTTTGATACTGTTCAAAAATGTTAATAGTTACTGATTTATTTTTGCATGCAATAATCCAGTAAGGTCAAGAAAAGGGTACAGTATTGTTGGAAAAAGCAACAAAGGGATATAAGTGAAAGTTACATTTGTTAATCAATAAAGTTTCATAATCAAAAAATGGATGATTTAATTTTCAACTTATAATATTTATCAGCATTTTGCATGTCCTTTTGAGAATTGCTCACTAGTCCACACATTATGATTTTTAAAAATTTTTCACAGTTGTTTAACGAGTTGGAACAAGACCTTGGACTTAATTTTGATCGAACAGCTCCTGGCTTTAGTGGAGTTAAAGAACTTGCGCGACGTTTTTCACTAACATTTGGCTTAGATCAACTAAAAACCAGAGAAGCTGTAGCGATGCTACACAAGTAAGTATTTGATATGTGATATTTAAAAATATTTTTCTGGAAAGCATAGTTTCTGGATGAAGGACAGCAACATTAAAAGGTATAACAAGAAAAAGCATTCAGCTCATCAGCAGCAGCAATTTGCGTTTATATAGTGTCTTTCACATAGTAAAAACATTCCCAGCCACATGATCAAATAGAAAGTTGACACCAAGCCTTGTAGAGGTATAATTGCAAAACCAGATGGCAATTTAGGTGAGCAAGTACTGCAGCGATGAACGAATAGGACTTAGTGAAGTTCGGATACAAACATTAGAATTTTGGATGATTTTAAGTTGGCTGTCGTGGGAGAATGGCTAGAAAGCCCTTGAAAACATTTGGAGGTACCAAATGCAGAGCGGCAATTGAACTGAAGCCAGGTGGCGATATTAGGAAGGTAGGTATAAGTGGTTTTGGTGAGAGAGAGTATAGGGTTGCAAGCTTAGCTCAAGGCCATGTCCACTCTTTCCACATTCGTGGTACAGTACACACTTTGCTGGACTTCAGCCAGTTAATCTCCCATGGGAACATTTGTCATAAATATTCATTCACAATATGTAATCCAATAAAACTACCACGTATTTATCCTCCCATTATTTACACAACGCAAATGCTGCTGCGTACAGTCATTTACCTCAACAGCACTTAAATCATTGTGTCATGTGGAGTGCTTTATCAACTGTCTGTGACCCTTCTCTGTGATCTGTGATCCTTTTCCAAACCCATTTAAGAAATACTTAGATGGGCACATGAACAGAATGGGAATGGAGGGGTATAGAAAACTGATTTAAAATAGGGATCATGAGCCTTGAGAGTCCCTGGGAAGTGTGTAAATAGATGATGATATTGATGTATTTGTTGTTATCCTACAGGTGCTTTGGTCCACCTTGTTGTTTAACAAGGGGCGTATACGCGATGGGTTGTAAGAGGGCTGCTCTTGGATTTTTTTTTGAGAGTATCCTAGTGCTTCACGTCGTTAGTGTACGCTTGACCTGGACCATTTGATGGGCAACACGACAGCTCAGTGACTATCGCTGCGCTGTGCAGATACATGGATTTGGGCCTGTGTTTGTGGGAGTTTGCGCATTCTCCCTGTGCTTGCGTGGGTTTTCTCCGGGTGCTCCGGTTTCCTCCCACATCCCAAAGATGTGCTCTTAGGCTAATTGGCAAAACAAATTCTCCCTAAATTGTCTCAAATTTGGTTTTTAATCCATAGATCTGTAAACATAGACAGGGATCACAGGTAGAGGTGGGAACATCAGGGTGCTGGCGCGGGCTCGTTGGGCCGAAGGGTCTGTTTCCCGTGCTGTTTTGTTCTTTGTTCAGTCAGTACTTATCTAGCTTCTTTTTGAAGATGATGATGATTAGCATGGTTTGGTAAATTATTTTGCTATGGGTTAGTTTCATATGGCCGTCAATGGAGTTTAATGTGTACTCTTTCCCAAGTCTAGCTCACTTTTAGTTTGTAGCCTCTATTTAATCCTTAAATTTAACTGGCTGCTGAATAACGTCTATGCCTTTACGTTTGAAAGGTTTGGATCAAATTTTGCAAATAAGTACAAGAATTACTACTAACTGAAGGGAATGAATCTGGTGAACATTCATTTAATCTCAAAAACCAAATATAATGGATTCTGAAAACCTGAAGTAAAATAGAAACTACTCAATGTTTGGTTGCATCTGTGGAGCAAAAAGCAAGGTTACTGTTTCAGGGTTTTCACCTTGTGTCAGAGTGGAGATGCAGAAGGCTTTAAGCAACTACAGAGGCAAGGCAAGGAGTCAGACAAACAGCAAAGGTAGTCTATGATGGGATGAAAGGTAGGAGAGATTAAGTGTCAAAATTGGTGCTGATACAAGCTAAAAGGAGAATTTACTTGACTTATTACAGATACAAAAGGTGGGTCTAGAGGGAGATAAAATTGGATGAAGGAGAAAACTCCTGTCTTCCTAAAATGAAGAAAATGTTGAACTTGTTAAACCTGGAGATTGTGGAATGTCCAATTTCAAGAAATAAAGCTATTCCTTGAGCTTGCCTTGGAACAGTGACCGAGGGTAGAGTGGTAGCATGAAGTGGAGAATTAAAATGACAAGTGATTGGAAACTTTGCAATCAGGATTGCATACTGACCAGAGGTGTTCTGCAAACGGTCACCCTTGAGCTGGCCTCCGTCATATTGAAGAGACTGCACCATGAATAATGAATGCAAAATGCTAAATTCAAACAAGTACAACTAAATCGCTATTTCATCTGGATGTTTGGAACCTTGGATGATGAGAAGGAAGGAAGTGACAAATAGGTGTTGTATCATCTAAGTATACACAGGAAGGGGATAGATTGTTGGGATCATTGAGGAGTGGACTCCAATGCTATGGAAGGAATGGTTCTTTTGAAATGTTGAGAGAGGAGAGTAAGATGCATTTGGTGGTGGGATCTTACTGGATGTGATGAAAATGATGACCTGATGTGGAAGGAGGGAGGAAAATATGAAAAGAACAGTCGTGTTTTGGAAGGGTGGGAATGGATGACTGCATCAGTGTAGGAAATAGACTGATATGGTTGACATAGTGGGGAGAAACCTTTGTTGAGGACAAAGTAAGATATGTCAGAAGCACTAGTATGGAAATTGACATTGTCAGAATATATATGGAGAAACTAAGAAAATGGAATGGGAGGAGGTGTGATCTAGCTCATCTTCATAGTCCAAAATTCTGCCATTCCTTCTAGATGAAACAGTAGTGTATTTACTTCAATTTAGCAAATTATATTTGTTGCTCATGATGTGATCTCCACAATGTTGAGGAGCCAAAATGCAGATTGGTAGCCGCGTTGCTCTGCTTAGTTCCCATTGCGTTATCGATCATTTGTCAAGTTAATTTTCTGCTGTGCTTCCATTCTAGCTTCTCTATCTTTGGTCTTCTGCACCGTTGCAGTGAAGCTCAATATTAGGTCAACCATATCTTTTGATTAGACACGCAGCAGGTTTCTACACTCAAAATTGAGTTCAGCAGTTTCAGATCATAACCCCTGCTTCGTTATTCATTTTTGTTTTTATATGATGATGGGTTTGCTTTTTCATTTAAAGCTGCTCTTGACTCATCTTTTTGTTGTTTACTTTTATCGTCTTCTTTTGCCTTGCACTTTAAGTTACTTATTCTCTTCTGTCTTCAACCATGTTCTTGGCACATAACCGCTTTCCAAGCTTGCAATAAAATCTCATACATCGCTAACTTTTTGCCATTCTAATGAAAAGTAATTGAATTGAAACATCAATTTTGTTTCTCTACAGATGTACCAAAGTTGCTGAGTAGTTCCATCATTTTCTATTTGTGTTTTAATCTTTGGCTAATGATCTTGAATTAGCTTCTCTCCATTCATAAGTTTTTATTTTGCAGTGAATGCTACAGCCTCATTTAAGCAGATTATCTGAAGTTTGTGATAACTGAAAGTACGGCTGCTCAACATAGAGAAATGAAGATTAACCCGTTGGGCAGGATTTTACGGCCTCGCTGAATCCGAAACCATAAAATCCAGCCCGAGGTCAACAGAATCTTTCCATGGTCCTCCCCTCGCCTGCTCTGATTCCTGTGGCAGATGGGATAGTTAAATTCGGGCCATTGTACCAGATTCAGTATTTTAATTATGTGATGCTTTGAGAATTCATTGGTTATTTTCTAATTTTAATTGCTTGACAATGAATTTGCAGAGATGGCATTGATTTTGCCTTCAAGGAACCCAATGTAAATGGAGAAGGATATCCAGCTGTGAATTTAGCTTTTCTTGATATCCTCAGCGAATTCTCTTCTAAGCTTCTCAGACAAGACAAGAGAACACTGTAAGTACAGTACTAGTTTGTAAATGCAGCAAAACAAACTCTAAAATTGTGTAATTTTGCTTTAATTGTTGTAATATATTCTTTTGCAATGCATTTTGACCATTTTTGAATAATTATTGAACAGTATGTTTTTACCAATTTCAGTTATGTTTATCTGGAGAAGTTTATGACTGAGCAAATGATGTTGCACAGGGAAGATGTGTGGCTGCCATTAATATCATATAGAAACTCCTTACTCACTGGGGATGATGATACAATGTCTGTTGTCAGTGGAATTAGCAGCAGAGGCTCTTCTGTCAGAAGCAAGAAAACAAAACCAGCAACAGGGAAACGAAAATTACCTGAAGGTAATACATTAGCATGGTTCTTATAAATAAATCATCATGATATACTTATGGTATACACATAATTGCATTTCCAGGATGCAGTTTAAGACTGGAAAATGGATGAGTTGATGCACCCAGTAAAGGTGACTGCTTACCTGGAGTGAATGATGCATCTTGTACAATTTTTGTTCTTTCCACTTTTCTAATCCCCACTGGGTATTGGTCTCACCAGTTCATTATAAAACAGTTGTTTCATCCCCATTCAGCCCAGTGAAATTGCATACAATTTATATCCCTGCTTAAATCAGGAGGCCAAAACTGTATACAGTATTGAGTGTAGGCCCTTCAGTAACCTGTGCAGAGCTCTTAGGGTCATCCAGACTTGAAATGTTGGCTCTATTCTCACTCTGCAGATACTATCAAATCTGCTGAAATTTTTCATCATTTTATGTTGTTCTTTCAGATTCCGCCTTGTACACAGTATTTTGCTTTATTACTTTGAACCTTTCTGTATGAACATTACTAGTTTTTCAGGTTAGCGATTGTCAGGTCAAGAAATGGACTGAACAGATAGCCAAGTGGTTACGCAACTATTTGATCTCCTCATTCTAGAGGAAATTGCATCGTTAACAGAGAATACAATAATTGTTTTCAGACGAGTAGAAGTCTTTTTTTTTGTGTTTGGTTTTCTGAACCATGGTAAGAGAGGCAATGAAAAGCCAGGTGTTTACACAAAACGTGCCCAGTGAAGGAGAGTGGGTGTTGAGGATGATTGAAGTGTGGATCAGGGCATTGCTGGAGGAATGGTTCCTTCAGAGTGCTGAAAGGGGAAAGGAAGATGTTGGTAGAATGACCATGTCAGCCAGTGGAATATATTAGAGGAACACCACAACCTGTTGAGTCATTTATTTGGTTATTAAACATGCATGGGTTCTTTTCCTAATGGTAAAAATATTGCACTTAACATAATGGAAAGATTTCTAGACAACGACTTCATGCCAGCTGAGATAGAGGTTTTATTTTAAGAACAGGAAAATGAGGAGCAGGAGTAGGCCATCTGGGCCTGCGAGCCTGCTCTGCCATTCAATAAAATCATGACTGATCTTTTCGTGGACTCAGCTCCACTTACCCACCCAATCACTGTAACCCTGAATTTCTTTACTATTCAAAAATTTATCTATCCTTGCCTTAAAAGCATTCAATGAAATAACCTCAAGTGCTTCACTGGGCAGGAAATTTCACAGATTCACGAGCCTTTGCGCGAAGAAGTTACTCGTCCGCTCTGCCCTAAGTCTGCTTCACCTTATTTTGAGGCTTTGCCCCCTAGTTCTGGTTTTTGGAAGTGTAAAAAAAATTGTGGTTTTGGAACTACAATTTACACTAGTACTTCACTGCTAACCTTGGTATTTCTTGCATAGTTACCCACTTGTTTCTTTCTGATATTAAAAGTAAATAATGAAGATATTGTTGTGTTAAATGATTCTGTATCCTCAATATAAAATATGGGTAGCAGACACATTTGACAGTTAGATTACTTTACAAATAACTGATTTCTCTTTTTCTAATGACTAGCAGTTACCAGAGGAAGAAAGTAATTCAGCACAATAGTCAATAAGATCATAAAATTGAGATTTTAATACTTGTAGCAAAGTATTTCCGATGTTGCATTTTTCTACCTTTGTAGATGACAAGGTTTGTTGTTAAATGATTATTTTCATCAGTGAATGCGTAGTAAAATATTATGATGCGATTTCACCAAACACCCATAGTCTGATATATTCATCATTGTAGTTAACAATTCACAAATTTGACTTATGCAATGTTAAACTAGGATTTTAATTTAAAATGAAATAATGTGTATATTTAAGACATTTTGTGTTTTATTTACCACTTAAAATTTATCATGTTTGGAGGAAAGGACGTTTCATGTATGAGACACATTTATTCCAATTAAACCTGCATTTTGACTCTCTTCAGAAATTTCAATATTTTGCATTACAGATATATTCATAAACTCATTGTAGGAGGTAAAACTTGTCATGACCGGTGACTTTCTTCAGATGATAAAACATGCATAGAAAGAACAATTTTATTAAACATGCATAGAGAGGATCTTTTATTTTGCACCATGAAGCATAGATTGGAAATTTCTCTAAAATGTGTCCATTATTTAATGAGTACAAATTGATGATTTCATTAAAGACAGTTATTGCAGGGTATCTTCCTCTTCTTTTGGTTGGGAAAACAAGGCAGTCTGGTCCACAAACTCAATTTCAAGATGTTTCATTACATTCTGGAATATGTGTTTGAGAATTTTGTAGTTTTTGCTATTTTTCCTCAGCACTGACAGATGTTCTAAGTGGGGAGATGTTCCCATATAGTGAAGGGTCTCTAACTCAAGCTACTAGAAATCAGAGTTTGTTTGCCTGATATGAGGTGTGTGTGCACTTCCTGTAGGAAGATGCTTTGGAAAGATCTTCGGTGCAGGTTCAGAAATATCAAAGCATTGGGACCACCTGCTAAAGTTTTTCAGTATCCCACTAATAATTGCCTTGTTTACCCAGCTAGGACATAGCATTCCCATTACAATCTCATTTTTCAGAGGTATCTGAAACCAGCTGAGAACATCGTTTCCTTCAGTGCTCAGTCTACCCTTCCAGACTGTTTCAAATAATCCATTCCAAATATCTGGTGAAATATCTGCACCCGGCTTAGATATGTATGATGAAGTCTGCTATATTCCAAATTCTTATTGCATGCACCTTGCATCTATTTCAGTCTCAAAAAACTCCATCTCCTTAATTAAATGAATCATTGTTCGTTGATCAGATAAGTGTTGGTTTAAGTCCTCATCAAGCAGATGCAAAGATCCCTTTACAAACCGAGGCTAATACTGTAATCAGTCATTGCATTGCTGACTTGCAGCATGGAATCTAATTGTACCCATTGAACAGTGGCATTATCATTGGAGGTGCAAAGGTTCAATAGAAAATGTTTGTATCTCTTATGACCCAAACATCAGACACTATCTGTATAGTCATTTTAATGCATTTTATTAAAACCTTGTCTGGTAGGGAATGGAACTTTTATTTTTCTCTTTATCCATTATGATTAGTAAAACCCTTTGGGCATGCATGAGTTAAATGCAATTACAGTTGTTTTAATCTCAAAGAGAGTCTCTGTCTCCCTCCATGTTCCTTTCCCAATGAATATTATCTTTAATTTACATCAGTTGAAACATTTTTATTATAATGAAATGCAAATTCAGAGCTCTATCTGCACTGGCTTAAAAATGACCCAGCTGCTGTTATCACACAACGTCCATCCAAAGGAAGGATTTCATTTCAAAAATCTGGACTATATATTGGTCCCAATTCTGAAAGAGTTTAGTTGTCTGCTATACACCTATTCTCTCCATTACCACTGCATTAAAACTTTAGCTTCCATTAGCATTGCATATGCACATAGCTGCGTTAGTATCCTGTAGCGTTTCCTGCTCATTGATATTTTAGTGTTTCGATGAAATTAAACACTACTCTTTTTGTGTGCTATCCCAATTAATGAAGCAAATTATTACCCCACAGTGACTTCACAGTTGTCGTCAGATTGTTCAGATCAAGTATTTCTTCCATAGCTACTCTGGAGAAAAAATGAAGGGCAGGATTAATTTTAGACTATTATTAGCAGTTGTGAGCTGTCCCAAAAGCACCCCAGTAGCAAGGAATTGTATAGTAATGGATCCTGAAAGGAATGAGGATGAGAGAAGATGAATTAAGCACGCCCTAGTTTTCTTTTACAGTCATTTTATTGGTTTTCTAGGTTAACCACTTTGATGGTTGTTTTGTAAAGATTTAAAAAGCTGAGATTCTGTGTACTTTATAGCAGAAGAAAGCAATGATGGATCGTGGATCAACAGAGAACATAGTTTGCAATCACCACTCATGATGCAAACCCCACAGTTGACTTCCACTGCTATGAGAGAAACCAAAAGGTTGAGGCCTGAAGAAGAAAGTTACATGGGGGTATACCAACTGCCTCAACAACACCAACCTGCTGTGGACTACAAGTATGTGTAGAGTTTGGTTTGTTATCTACAAATACTTTTCATCCTTTCTTCCCGTAGTTGTTTATGATGGTAAGAAAACTGACAGCTACAAATTCATTTTTAATGTCAATTCTTTCAGTCACAAAAAAACAAAGATGCCTTTATTCCATTATGGACAATATTTCTGTTCAATTACATTTTATGCTGTAAGAAGTTAAGAGCTAATTAAGTTCTGATGTATTGAGAAATGAAAACAGAAAAAAATAAGAGATCAGTTCTTGGTGTCATTAAGACATCAAAGGTTGTTTTTGTAACCTTTCCTAAATATGCTTAGATCAAATTAATGCAAAGAGGTGCCTGAAACAAAAAGTGTTTTAATTATTTGCTGAAATCAGCTGCCAACTATAAATAACTTTGTGGCTAATATGGCATTTACAGATAGATTGTTATGAGGCACAGTGAAGTTAGCATTGATTTTGCATATTATGGATGAAGGTTCACAACAGTAGTATGCTGAATTCAAAACTGGTAATAAATTAGCATTCTCATTCTAAATGCCCTATAGTGGGTTGGAAATTTGTAGCAGTATGATAATTGATTTGGCTTTGAAAAACAATTAATGTTTACTTTACATCTAATTATGTTGTTCCAAATCTTTGCTGAAATTGAAATGTTTTGTTCCCTTGCACTGATGGCCTTATCTTCCCTTTCACACACTATTTCTTACACTTTATGTAAAACACAGACTCACTCCCACTCTACTTATCTATACCTTAATTCCATTTAACTGCCATTGCTCCATTTGCCTTAATGCCTATACCCAAATACTGACTATGGCCTTTCATCATTTCATTTGGCCTAGCATCCAAATTTTTAGATGATATCAGATTTGTATTCCTCTTCGTATGAAAAAGTGCTTCTTAAGTTTAGCCCTTACTAACCTTATTGAGTTTTTTGAAAAAGTGACCAAAGAGGTGGATGGGGGTAAGGCAGTTGATGTGGTATATATGGACTTTAGTAAGGCGTTCGATAAGGTGGCCCATGGAAGGCTTCTGCAGAAAATGCAGATGTATGGGATTGAGGGTGATTTAGCTAATTGGATTAGGAATTGGCTAGCAGATAGAAGACAGAGGGTGGTGGTTGATGGGAGATGTTCATCGTGGAGTTTGATTACTAGTGGTGTACCTCAGGGATCTGTTTTGGGGCCCCTGCTGTTTGTAATTTTTATAAATGATCTGGATGAGGGTATTGAAGGATGGATTAGTAAATTTGCAGATGACACCAAAGTCGGTGGAGTGGTAGATAGTGAAGAGGGGTGTTATAGTTTGCAGAGAGACTTGGACAAGTTGCAGAGCTGGGCCGAGAGGTGGCAAATGGAGTTTAATGTGGAAAAGTGTGAGGTAATTCACTTTGGCAGGAATAACAAATGTGTAGAGTATAGGACTAATGGTAGGACTCTTAATGGTGTTGATGAACAGAGGGATCTTGGTGTATGTGTGCATAGATCCCTGAAAGTTAGCAATCAAGTCGATAAGGTTGTTAAGAAGGCATATGGAGTCTTAGCTTTTATTGGTAGGGGGATTGAATTTCAGAGCCACAACGTCATGTTGGCATTTAAGAGGTTAGTAGATAAGTTTATGGATGAAAAGGGAATGGTTTAGGTTAGAGGGTCACTGCTTGTTCCTAATTGGTCAGCGCAACATCGAGGGCCGAAGGGCCTGTTCTGCGCTGTAATGTTATATGTTCTAAATGGCTGTGCTTTAATTTTAAGATGTTTTTGTTCTGGATTCTGTCGCTTGATGAAGTTGTTTATTTGTATCTTCCCTTTGAATTTGTAATCACTTTAAAGACCAACAGGATTATTTTTACGAAAAGGTGAAAATAGCTACTTAAATGGAGTATTTTTTTCAGCTCACCCATGTCTGCCACAAGATAATTTTTCTATCCCACCATCTACTGTGATGGGATTTGAGTCAAGGGCTTGCTCTAGGTTTGTGGTTTATCAGTTCAGTGACCTAGATCACTAAGTGGATGTTGCTTTAATAAGATATGCCTGTTTGAAAGTCTGGTTTTAGCAGGGAATTTTATTCCTAATTGTCATTTGAGCTTTCCTGATATGCTAAATTAACTATCTTCAGGTTAGGATGCAAGTGCTAATTAGATTCTTTTTTTATGAGCAGTTTTTTTAAGCTTTCATTGAAGGTGACACACAACTCATTTCTGAATTGTCCAGGAATTGAGAGAGTAAGTTTCTTTGACGTGCCACTGGAATCCTGCTAGGAGAGGTCCAGATAGGGGAGTAATATCCTTTCCCTGCAAGGCAGGGAGGGAATCTACTTTGTTGTCCTGGGCAATTGATGCTACTCAGCCTGATCTAAAGTCCTTTTTCCATTCCTCCTGCAGACCAAGGGGATTCTCTAGCAGTACACAAATGGCAATGCACTCCTTTTTGCTGGTGCCTCTTGTAGAGTAGTAGAAAGCGCTTGCTCTTTTTACGTCAACTCCTCAGATAATTTAACAGAATAAACAGTGATATTGTATTTCTGAACATATGACGAAGTGTCCGACTCACACGTCTGTCAATGTGAGTAGCAAGTGAACAGTAAAAGGTGATCAGTGTAACTCACAGGAACATATGAAATCTTCTACAACAACTAATTTCCCCTCCTATCAGATGATTGAGCAGAATATGTTAATTCAAGTGCTTGCCACTAAAATGCATCTCCCTCAATACTTGTGAGCAAGCAATTTAAGTGGTAATCAGCTGCTTAATAATCTTCCAGATGACACTTCCAAATGCAAGCTTTAAGTCCTTAATAAAGATAGTATTTTGCAGAAAATGCAGATTTAACTGACATATTATCTCAGACACCTTGTTCACCTCGAACTTCCTTTAGTGTTTAATTATATTCAGGGAGGATTGCTCCACCCAACATTGAATATTTTAAATTTAATGCTGAGCTATTTTTCTTTGAAAATAAGTATTAGACTACAATTTTATGTACTTTCAAGAAAGCTACTAAGTGCTTCATTTGGCAAATGTCTACAGAAAGTTTGAATGAGAAAGCTAAACAGTATTTGTCTCTGAACTAAAATATCTATAAGTGCAGTTATTGTGGTATAAAGCAGAAACTGGTTTTATTTTGGAGTTCTTTAACTTGGAATTAATGAAAATTAAGAATTTGTTTCCAACTTACCAGATGTTTCTATCCCATTTGTACAGTAGTCAGATGTCTTGGTTGATTGCCCAGAGACAACAAGAGGAAGCAAGGCAACAAGAACGAGCTGCAATGAATTACGTTAAATTAAGATCCAATTTGCAACATGCTATGTAAGTCTTAGAGAAATGCTATAATGACATTGTGCATGATCATATTAACAGTCAAGTTAGTAACCATTATCTTCTCATGGCCAAGCCGTTTTTCTCAGTTTGTACATACATTACATTGCTCAAGAAATTCATTTCCATTCGCGTGGATCTTTATCAATGTCCCCTCTATTCCTGAACATACATAATGCACAATTTATTTAATTATTCATTGCTAAATATAACAGAACCATATCAAGCCTTTCTGGGTCCTGCTTTCCTCTGCCAAAACTACTGATTGCTCCAGGATTACGTTGAAATGCAAAGATAAACCCCTGGCTGCTCTTGTCCATCTCTTTGCAATCATCATCTTAATGCCCTCTATCTTAGTTCAGGAGTTTGCCTCTGTTGCAAACCTTTTTTCAATCCAGCCCCTATTGTGAACTTAACTATCTTCACTTTCTTTCCAAACTCTTCCCATGCCCTTTTCCAATTCATCTTGCTATTGAACCCCATCCTGTTTGTTTTCAATATATTGCCAACCATCCAGTGTTCCTTCATGACTCTCATGCTAGCTGATGTTGTAAAAAAAAAATCATTCCCATCCCTTTCAAATCTGCCTCTGTTACCCATCTTCAAAAGAAAATTCGTTCTTAACCTATCAGCCATTGCCAACTTCAAAACTTATTGAATATTTTGTGGTTGCCTAAATTCTATCTTTACTACATTTTGAGCTTTGAATCTCTGTAGTCAGGTTTCTGATACATCACAGCACTAAAATGGCCCTAATCAAAGTCATAAATAAGATCTACAATGACTGACCATGGTGCCCTAACCTTTATGCTTCTCTATCTGCAGTTGATGTGGTCATCCTATATTCACATTGGTTTCTTTGTGGAAATAGTTAGCTACGAAAGCAGACCTTATGAAGCAAAGATCAGAATAGGTTTCTGTACTGTACCTGAATGCTTTTTTAAAAATGCATCTTTTTCAATTCTCGTAGATAAGTGGGTCAGAAGAATACAGAAAAATGCTCCTGCCACAATTAGGACTTTGTAAATTCAATTTACAAATCCAAAACACTAAATGAAAAGATGTATTCCTTAAAATAATGTTTTTACAATGAATCTTTGGAACCTCCTTGTGCTTTTTAGTAACTTGTTGCAAGTATTAACCATGGTGTCAGAATGATAAGAGCAGATTAACAATTCTGTTTTTCACATTAGAATATTTGTATTGAGTTAACTGCCTTTAAAAGGTTGGCGCAACTTGGACATGGTGGAAAAAGATTTAATCTTAATGAAAAGACCTGTCATCTGACAGAAGATGACCCTTTATCAAGGGGCCCATTATTTTGATCTCTGGCTGCAGAGTCCATGTGCATTCATCACACCCCATTGCCCATTTGTAGCTGCTAATTGCTTAATTGTTTCTTTTTCCTGAACATTCTGATGCATAAGTCAGGAAAATAACTATTGGTGTTAAAAATTCACAGATTATTTTGTTTTTCTAGTCGACGTGGCACAGGTTTGATGGAGGATGATGAGGAACCAATAGTGGAAGATGTAATGATGTCATCAGAGGGTCGTATTGAAGATCTTAATGAGGGCATGGATTTTGACACCATCGACATTGATCTGGTAATAAGATGCAAGAAAACATTAGTTAATTTTTTAAAATGTAAACAAAAATTCTGAATGCAAATTTTTTTTCTAGCCACCATCCAAGAATAGACGTGAAAGAAATGAATTAAAACCAGATTTCTTTGACCCTGCCTCAATAATGGATGACTCGGTGAGTCTGAAAGTCTTCTGTTAGCCTTCAGTAGTAGGTTAAAGATGATCATGTTTCAGACGTCCATGTGTGGTATAGTCACGCGTGCATTGAAGCAGTAATGTTTTAGAGTGCCTCACTCCCAGTTTTAGCCACATCGTTGGAGAAAAACATCAAATAAGTGCCTTTTGATGGAAGAGTGGAGAAAGGGGAAATAAAATGATTTATAAGAAATGGATTGTACGCTCCAGAAACGTTGTTCTCAGACGGATAAAATTGAACATGCACGAATTTTGGTAGTTTCTGCTAGTAGTTTAATCACCCAAGTCCTTGGTCCTAGATATTTAATTATCCCCTAGTCCACAATAAGTGAAGCTTATGATTCAGCATACATTGAAATATGGATTGTTGGGAGTCGGTAGAGGATCTTTAATAATAATCCTTCAAATTAACTTTACAGTCTTCCATCAGAAACAAATGTTATACTTTGTGTAGTAATTCTTATCTATAAATCTGATAGTACAGAAATTTAAACTTTTGTTTATATTTCCGTAAGCAGTTTTCAGTGTTTTAATGGAGAATGTCTCAGTGCTCCAGTCATTGTGAATCTGGGGTAGGCTGTTTTTCTTCCCTGCCTGTCATTTTTGTGTGTTGGTGTGTTTAAGTGTTCTAGTAGCTAACAGGAATATATTTATTTGGGTGAATTTATTTCGGAATTAAGTTTCCTGGCCTACAGGGCTTGCAGGAGTGTTTTGAATTGGCTACAATAACATAATGAAATTGGATTTTATCAAATAATTTGTAGTACTTCTGATGGAAGTACTATTCACAGTACGAAATCTTAATATGTTTAAATTGAATTATTACTCAGTTAGTGATCAATTAATTACTGAGAAATTCAAACAAACAGTTTTTTTTTTACTATACAAGAGACAACAAAGCAAACATTGAATGCCATCTATCCTATACACTAACAATTAGAATTAACAAGGTAAAATAAATTAATAGACAAATTGTGGATGAATATGAACTATCATCTGTGCTTAAAATGGTAGATACAACTATAAGACCAATTTTACAAACTCTGGACAACTGAGCCAATTTATAAATCACTGAAAGTCACAAAATCCTTCAAACTCTTGTCTTCCTCATGAAGAATTTTAGCTTCTCCTAGGAACTAGCCTAATTCCCAGGAAAGAGTATGATTTCCATGGTGCTATCTTTGCCAGAGGTACGATATTCCAGTGCTTTTACTGATTGTTCTCTGATCCAGTCTTTCTGGCTGCCTTTTCCAGCTGTACTGATCTTTGAAAGCTGCGTCCCACTGTGTTGGCCAGGTTACACTGCAGTCTCTATTCACAATAGTCCAAGCTCCCCAGCTGAGCAGCTGCTCCTTGTACTAATCGTGTACTGTCTTCCAACAGAGTTCAACATCTGTATCAAAACTGTTCATTCTGTATCTTAAATCTTAACAATCGCTAGTCAACCAACTGTCATTCTCACAGGTGTTAAATTAGTGGTTCAGTGTACTCAGTGAAGATGATTTGCACAAATCATTCCTGACTGCTACTAAACATTTGAGTCCATTGCATCAGTATTTGCTTCAATTGAGAGTGGCACGGTGGTTAGACTGCTGCCTCAGTGCTCCAGAATCCAAATCAATTTCTGCCTTATTGACTGTGTGGAGTTTGCACGTTCTTCCCATGTCTGCTTAGGTTTCCTCCTGGTGCTCCAGATTCCTCCCACAATCTAAATGAGCAGGTTAGGTTGACTAGCCATGCTAAATTGCCCTTAAAGTGTTTGGGGATCATGTTAAATACGTGGAGTTATAGGAATAGGGCCTGGCTGGGATTGTTGTTGATGCAGGGTCGATAAGCTGAATAGCCACCTCCTGTATTGTCAGAATTCTATGTTTCTAATGAGCTTTACTGTAGTTGTGCAAAATGTCCACTAGATGGCAAGTGAACCATAACCATTAAGGTAATATTATTCCAAAATTACTAAATAGATGAGAAATAAACCACTTGTTAAAAATAAATTTATTGTGTTCAAAGTCTTTGAAGATTATCATGTTTAATTGTCTGTGAAATATTTACATTGTTTTGAAGTTGATTTGCAGGATTACATTAGTTGTCATTTTTATTTCACTCTTGATCTAACAAAGGCTGTTTTCCTATCCCTTTTAGGTCCTTGGAGTTTCAATGTTCTGAGAAAATGTCATTTTATGAATGAGAGGTAGTTTTAAAAGAAATATTTTGGTTAATGCAGTTAAACTATTAAAACTGTACAGATTTTCTCCTTTCAGGAGAATGCTTAATGGAGTTGTTCACTGTTCACCTAGATTAAGTGCTTTGAAGAGGCAGTTTGTTGCCTGATAAATTGATATTTTAAGAGACTGTAAAATTATGGAAGCAAGTTAAATTCCTTCCAGTAGTGCCACTGTATTGTGTCTCTGATTAAATGAGCTTGGTGTAGTATGTTTGAAAGTTTCTCTAAACAATTATTTGACTTGATAGAGTTTGGGAATAGGGAACTAAATTTTAAATAAAAATATATATATGATTGGTGCTGATTTTATAATTGCGAATCTTGTTCAGTTTTTCATACTTTGAAATTCCAAACAAAAGGACGAGGTTTAAAAATTATAATAAAATTAACAGCGTCTAAAATAGCATGGATATTCATGCTTAAGTAATTTTTAAATTTGTATTTTATATTTTATTCACATCTGTCTTTGCAAGCAATCTTCAGGTTAAATGAACTACAGCTGGTTATAGTACAATTTGTTTTAATAATGTAAATTAGTTTGAAGATACTAGACAACAAGAAAATTACCCATTTATGTTATCCCTTAAATTTGGATTCATGTTTTTAATTTTTATGGTAAATTTTCCGTCATAATTATAAAGTTTCTAATAACTCATAGAACGCTTTTCAACATTGTTCTGCAGTACTCTGGCAGCTGGTTATTTTATCAACTCTATGTTGACATTAACTTATAATAAAAAGATGTACATGACACTTCTTGCCGGTCTTCTTTCATCTATTAATTATTTTCTTTAAATCATTCCATGCCTTAAACTGCTTGCAGTACATAATCTCTGAACTCCAATTGCTGCAAAAATATTCTTTTATTTCAATTGGATAAATACTCTGCTTTATTTGCCAAAAATAAAAACTTGGCTATTGCATTAAATTTTATTATTAGTTCATTAGATATGCCATGAATAAATGGTTGTCTTCTGAAGAACAGTTTGCTTTTACACACTTAAAAAACATTGCTCATATTTGGCTGTACTGCCTTTAGTGTTCCTTACACCACTGCGTTAAAGAACTGCTGAGGACTGTATATACGATTTTTAAAAATCAGTGAAAGCAGACTTTTCTACTTTTTAAAAAAAAGTTTGTTTCGTTGTAAAGGCAGTTCTTCAAACTGTATGTTTTCAACCAACAGAAATGTTTTATATTTACCTTATCTTGTTGTCCTCCATATTTTGTTGTTCATTGTACTGTTCTGATTTGTATTTATGTCATGAAACAGTAACTTTTTGAATAAAATTTAAACCTATAAGGTTGTGCAATGGTATTCATTGTACAGTGATGTTGCAGAAAAGTATACAAATATCAAGAGGATTAGGGATGTGCAATAAATACTGGCCCTGCTGATCATGCTGACATCCCACAAAATGAATATTTAAAATATTGCAATATCTGTTTTGGGAGGAAAAATAAGATTTACTTCTGTATTTGCAGCAACTAATCTTTTTAAATTCATGTACATATTTCTTGATGTGATGTGATTTGAAAATGAACAGGATTGGACCTTTGGAACATGTCCAGAATGAGCATATTTATATTTTAAAAGAACAATGTATCTTTGCATGTTGGATTCAGACAGGTGCTCAGAGTGCTGCAATGGAGATGGCATGGCAAAGGCCTGTGGGATGAGGATATAGCCCTATGAGAGACTGAATAAATTGGCCCCATATTTTCTCATCTTGAGGAATAAGAGGCAATCTATTTTAAATATATAAGATTTTGAAGGGCTTAGTAGGTGCAGAGAGGTTGTTTTTGCTGGTAGAGGGATCTGAAACATGGGGGCATGGTCTCATGATCAGAGGCCAAGCATTCAGATTGAGTTGAGGAGAAATCACTCAATGGTTATGAATCTTTGGGATTCTCTGCTCAATAGGGTTGTGGATGCTGCACCATTGAAGAAATTTAAGGCTAGGCTAGACAGGTTCTTGGTGTCTCAGAATCAGGGGATACTGGGGAACTGGCAGCAAAGTGGCGTTGAAGCCCAAGGTTAACCTTGATCATATTGAATGATGGCTTGACAGATTGTAGAACCTAATTTTGTGTTTCTGTAATAAAATTTGGAAATGAACATTGCTAAAGATGCAAAACATGAATCAGTAATGTTTCCCTTCTGTAGCAGTATGAAAGCAAGCAAAGTAGTGGTATACAACTATGAAAGCTTTTTTTTTTTTTTGCTGCAAAACTCACTATTATTTCTAGGTATTTGTTAGGAAAGAGACTATATCACGCTCGATCAAATAGTAGTAATCCTCTATGATAACTAAGTAAGCAGCAACCTACTAATTGTGAAGAAGAAATACAGCTTCAAAATATTCATGAAGTGAAAATTGAGTGTTCTTATTCAGTGATCTTTTGGCTTTAATTTTAATCTTTGCTTTTAATAAAGCTAACTCATGGTTTATAACCTTAAGCTACAAAGTCCGTCTACACTTTTTTTATAACGATCAGGTGAACACAAGCCACTTCAGTACCAGCAGAAACACTGGGCAGCATTACAATATCATCTGTGTGTTAAGTCACAGTAATTTTGGTGGCAAGTGTTTTCTCTGGTGCAAAACATGAGAAATGTATCTTATGAAGGCCCGCAAATGTAACATATAGCTTAGTGGATAGTGCGTATTTGTTCCCAGGTGAGAACAAGATCAGCTCAATTTTGGTGCTATCCAACTAAACAGCCTGTTGACCTCAGACTTGTGAAGAAAAAGAGACGTGACTGCTGCGACAAAATCCACTCCAGCGTGAATCACTTTTAGAAAAGAAGACAGTTCAGAAAAAATGTGATGTCGTACTTCACTTCCATTGTGTCTGAAGTTTGAGATTTAAGACAATATTTTCAAGGTATAAACACACTGTGCAGTGAAATTAATAATTGATAATAGTTCAGAATACATAGCACAAACAAACTATTTGGCCCAACTAGTCTGTCCTGTTCTTTTATCTCCAGTAATAAGTCTCAACACCAGGTTCAAGTCCAATCAATTTATTTGATAGTAAACTCACAAGTTTTTTGGGGTTTGCCCCTTCGTTAGGTGAATGGCGAGTTCTGGCCTCAGACAGAGCATATAACAGCACACACAGTTTACAGATTACTGAGTAGAATGCGAGTCTTTACAACTAACCTGCTATTCAAGTCTTAAAGATGCAGACAATCTGAGTGGAAAGAGCATTAGGCATAGGTTAGAGATGTGTATTGTCTCCAGACAGTACAGTAAGTGAGGTTTTGCAAACCCAGACAAGGTTACATGTAGTGTGACATGAACCCAAGATCCTGGTTGAGACTGTCCTCGTGTGTGGAACTTGACTATCAGTCTGTGCTCAGCGACTCTGTGCTGTCGTGTGTTGTGAAGGCTGCCTTGGACAACACTTAACCGCAGGTCAGAGTCCGAATGCCCGTGACTGCTGAAGTGTTCGCCAACAGAAAGGGAACAGTCTTGTCTGATGACTGTCGAGTGATGTTTATTCGTCCATTGTTGTAGCGTCTGTATGGTCTCCCCAATGTACCATGCTTCGGGACATCCTTTCCTGCAGCATTTAGGTAGACAACGTTGGCCGAGTTGCAAGAGTATGTGCCGTGAACCTGGTGGATGGTGTTCTCAAGTGTGATGATGTCATCCATGCTGGTGATCTGTCATGTCTTGCAGGGTTGTGTGATATTGTGGCCACTGTTCTCCTGAAGTCTAGGTAGTTTGCTGTGAACAGTGGTCTGTTTGAGGTTGTGCAGCTATTTGAAGGCAAGAAATGGAGTGTGGGGATGGCCCTGGCGAGATGTTCGTCTTCATCAATGATGTTGAAGACTCCGGAAAAGATGTTGCAGCTTCTCCGCTCTGGAGAAGTACTGGACGACAAAGGATACTCTGTACACCATGTTCCATGTTCCTCTTCTGAGGAGTTTGGTGTGGTTTTTCGCTGTGGCACATCGGAACTGTTGATTGATGAGTCAAGTGCCGTATCCTGTTTCTATGATGGCATCTTAAAGCATCTGGAGGTGACTGTCGTGATCCTCCTCATCTCAGCAGATCCTGTGTATGTGGAGGGCTTGATCATAGAGGATGGCTTCTTTAATGTGTTTAGGGTGGAAGCTGGAGAAGTGGAACATCGTGAGATTGTCTGTGGGCTTGGGATACAGTGAGGTGACCGACCTTGATGGAGATGCGTGTGTCCAAGAATGCAACTGATTTGGGAGAATTGTCCATGGTGAGTTTGATGGTGGGGTGGAACTTGCTGATGTCATCATATAATTGTTTCAGTGATTGTTCACCATGAGTCCAAAGGAAGAAAATGACATTGATATATCTAATGTATAGCATCTGTTGAAGGCCCTGTGCGGTGAAGAAGTCTTGTTTGAGCCTATGCATGAAAATGTTTGCATATTGAGGTGCAAATTTGGTCCCCATGGCTGTTCCGTGTGTTTGGATGAAGAACTGGTTGTTGAAGGTGAAGACATTGTGGTCCAGGATAAAGCGGATGAGTTGTAAAATTGCATCCGGAAACTGGCAGTTTTGTCTTGCAACTCGGCCAACGTTGTCTGCCTAATGTGCTGCAGGAAAGGATATTCTGAAGCATAGTACATTTGGGAGACCATGCAGATGCTACGACAACGGATGAATAAACATCGCTCGACAATCACCAGGCAAGACTGTTCCTTTCTTGGCGAACACTTCAGCGGTCACGAGCATTCGGACTCTGACTTTCGGTTAAGTGTTGTCCAAGGCAGCCTTCACGACACACGACAGCGCGGAGTCGCTGAGCAGAGACTGATAGCCAAGTTCCGCACACATGAGGACAGTCTCAACCGGGATCTTGGGTTCATGTCGCACTATCTGTAACCCCATGACTTGTCTGGGTTTGCAAAACCTCACTTGCTCTACTGTCTGGAGACAATACACATCTTTATAATCTGTGCCTAATGCTCTTTCCACTCACATTGTCTTCATCTTTAAGACTTGAATAGCAAGTTAGTTGTAAAGACTCGCATTCTAATCAGTAACCTGTAAACTGTATGTGCTGTTACATGCTTGCTCTGTCTGAGGCCAGAACTCTCCATTCACCTGACAATGGGGCAAACCCTGAAAACTTGAGTTTACTATCAAATAAATTGGTTGGACTTTAACCTGGTGTTGTGAGAATTACTGTGTTTACCCCTAGTCCAAGGCCAGCATCTGCAAATCATGACTTTTATCTCCACACAGGCTTTCTCCCATTTTATTAATCTAAAGCAACCTCATATCCTGCTCCTTTCTGCCTTATGCTTATCTACCTTCCCCTTAAATGCATCTGAACTGTATGCTTCAGTTAATCCTTATGATATAGTGTGTTCCACATTCTTACGAGTTCAGATAAATTATTCTTGAATTTCCTACTGGATTTATTGGAGGCATGACCTGTAGTGTTAGATTCTCCCGCTTTTTCCATCCACCTTATCAAGTTATTTCACTGTCCTCTTTGGAGTCGTCTTCAATCTTTTTTTTAGAGGAAGAGCTTCCTGATTGGTATATCTGTTTAGTTCTAGCGTTGTCTGATTAAATCTTTTTTGCATTTTCCTCAGTGACTTTACGTCCCTGACAAACTTTCACTCTGTTGTTTTGTTTTAATATTCATGAAGTAGTGACATTAGTGACAATATATCCATTTAACGTTGCAAGTTTCAACTTAACCTTGTATGCCAAAAATATCCTCTTCTGTGGCCCATGTAGAAAAAAAATACACATTTTCTCCAGTGCTCTGTCCCTCGGCTGAAGTTCCTCTTACCTTTATTTCCCACACCCCATTCTTAATAACACTGTAGATTCTTCAGTAGCTGTTCCACTAGCCACCTATTCCCTACCCATGTTACCACTTTCATTGCTAAAGCCCTTCTTCCCCTCAGTCCTGACGATTCCCCCATCCTTGATTCTGAATTAAGAACATAAGAATGTAACATAAAACTTAGGAGCAGGAGTAGGCTCCTTGGCTCTTTGAAGCTGCCTGCCATTCAGATAAGATCATGGTTGATTTTTTTTTTGTGCACTAGGCTCAACTTAGCCACTCGCTTACCATAATCCTTAATTCCTTTACTATTCAAAAACCTATCTTTGCCTTAAAACATTGAACGAGATGGCCTCAATTGTTTCACTTGGCTGGGTGAAGATGTTCCTCATGAACTCAGCCCTTATGTTATCTTTCTTTCCCTGCCCCCATTTGCGCCCTCAAAGTTCCCAGTGTTTGTTACCACCACTGGGAGCTTCTTCAGCTACTCCTCGTCTTACTCCCAGCTTTGAACAACCTGCACTGACCAACTTTTGCTACTAGATGAAGCTAAATAGGTTCAAAATAGGGTGAATGTAATTTATTTTTACATGCATTTACATTTACAATGTGTTGTATTTCTATATTTAAGCAGTTATTTCATTTATGAATGTGTGGCATCCTTTGGCTTAGTTTGTTTTTATTTGTTTTCTGTTGAGAAAAGTCCTAAACTAGCAAGTATTTACTTTATATTTAGTGATTTGCTTGTTGTTACAACAAGGAATGTATACTACTACAAATGATACGGTACTTCAACTTGTATGTTTTTTTTCCTAGGTGAGAAATGTCTGAAAGAACCTGTCTCCAGTTTTAACATTAATTCTCATAGGATCTGATAATTCACAGTAATTTCGATTAAGGATTTTTAGGAATGCAACCACAACTTTGAGAGTAATTAAGAGGACTTACTGCATATCATTTAACATGGAGACCGGAGCTGTACACAGTACTCTCAAGTGCAGTTTAAGTCTCGATACAAGTTTAATATAATTTATTTGCTTTTTAGTTCTTTCCCTCTAGAAATTAATCTTAGGGATTTGGTTTTTTTCTATGGACTTGTTAACATGTCACAACCTTATGGTGATGTGTGTTTCTCTCAGACATCTCTTTGCTCCTGTCCTTAGCATCTTTATTATAAAAAGTGCGTGGCCTCCTCGTTCTTTTACAGTGCATCTTATCACAGTCATTTTTATTGAAATTCATTGCCACTTAAGCACTTGTATTGCAAGCTTATTAATGTCAACCTGTATTTTATGACATTCCTCCTCTATTACTTGTCACTGCAAATTTTGAAATTGTACTTCCAATTCTGAAGTTCAGATTATTAATGTAAATTACGAATAGCCCCAACACCAATCCCAGTGGAACACCACTGCCCCCCTCTTGTCAGTTTGAGTAGCTACCTTTAATCCAACTGTTTTATAGCCAGCTTGGCATCCATTTTACTGCTTCTCACCATACTGTTCATACTCTGACAGTCATAAGTCTACCATATGCCTTTTGTGTTATCATTGCTAATGCTCTGTTACTTTTTTAAATAATGTAAGATGAGGAAGAGATGGAAGCAATCGATCTGTGGATCTTTTGCATTCTGGCATGTAGATGGTGGTTTCAATCAAAATACAGAGATGCTGGCATTGGACTGGGGTAAACCTAGTTAGAAGTCTCAACACCAGGTTTAAGTCCAAGTAATGCCACTAGCTTTGAGTGTTGCTCTGGGACTCATCTGATGAAGTAGCAATGCTCTGAAAGCTCGTGGTGTTTGTAACCAAATAAACATTGGACTTTAACCTGGTGTTGTGAGACTTCTTACTGGGTTTCAGTCAAACCCAAGAGTATTTTGCTCCACAGAGAAGAAGCTGGATTACAATATTGAGTAGTGAAGTAGGAGTATAATAAATTTGTAAATTGATTTTTTGATCAGCAGCTTTGATAGTCCTGATCCTTTTCTTGTCAAAGTTTCAACTCAAAAACAATAGTTGAAATCATGTAGTTATTTAAATTCTGAAATGTGTCCATTATGAATATGAATTAATCTCCATTTCAGATATCTTCTCTCCTGTGTGGTCACAATTCTATCCTGCAAAGGTAGTCTTGATTTAATGTTCTGACATCAGTCTGGTTTAGTGGTGACATTTAAAAAAAAAATCTGTACATTCAGCTCCATATGCAAATATGATTCCAGAGTCTTACATTAATTGCAATGATTATATTTTAGAAAAATATATTAATGGCTGTGAAGTGCTGTATGTAGTCATTGAAAGCATTCCAATAATGCACTTCTTGAAACTAATTTTGAGATCATCTTTTCGTGGAATAAATGGAACAGTACTAATACTGATACAAAATTGGCTAAAAGTGAGTAATGGTTGGTGGATGTCTCTCAGGCTGGAGGAAGGTTTGTCGTGGGGTTCTTGAAGGGCTGGTATCAGGATCTTTGTTTTTCCTGATAATGATCTAGACCTTAGTGTATAGAAAATAATTTCAAACATTGTGAACTGTGAGCACGATATAGAACTTTAAAAGAATTTAGATAAGTTCATGGAATCGGCAGATAGGTAGCAAAGGGACCTGAATGTATACATGCATAAATCGTTCAAGGTGGTGAGGTAGTTAATAGAATAATAATACAGCATAAGAGTGATTAGGTTAAGTTGAACTTGTATAAGACACCAGTTAGACTTCAGCTGGAGTGTTGTATTTAGTTCTGGGCACTGCATTTTATGAAGGATGTGAAGGCATTGGAAAGAGCACAGAAGGGGTTGTGAGAATGGTTCTGCTAAGGAGATATATCAGAGAAATTGGGACTTTTGGAGAAAAGGATAGGTAGAAATATTAAAAATAAAGATGTGAAAAGCAATAAATGTGCAGAACACATTAAGTGAAATGCTCATTCAGATGCGCCTCCTGCACTAATAGTTCTGTAAAATGCTCACCTGAAGATGTTTTAACACAACCTTTTTGTTTTTTCAGGTGTTCAGCTTACAACTTATTTCACTTTGTTTGTTTATATGGTTGCTTTCAGTTAGCAGCACACTTTAGCCCACCTCACTTCCAAATTCGTATTCCTCTTGGCTTTGAAAGACCATCTTTTCTGTTCTTCAATCCCTGATCTGTCTTTGGTTGTCTATTCAAAAACTTCCGCTCTGAAACGTTGGCTCTTTCCACTGATGCTTTCAGATCAGCTGAGAGATTTCTAGCATTTTTTCAGATTCCAGCATCTGCAGTATTTTGCCGTTATCTTTGTGCTACCCACCCCTTGCTCTAAACCTTTTGCATTTTTAACTTTCCCACTTTCACAGACCTGAAATATTAAGTCGGTTTCTCTCTCTACAGATCGGGGTATTTTGATTTTATTAATGGCGGTTGGTTAAAGCATCAATTTTTTGGCATTACAATTGGAAAACAAATACTCAGTCCTTGTGTGTTTTTTTATTTATATCCACTTCAATCCCATCAATGTCCAATTCAGAGTCTCCACAAGTTGAGACATTCCTGTCTTGGCCTTGATCTACCTGATTCAAACTGTTTGGAACAGGCATTGCACCTTCTCCAAGGCTTGATCTAATGGTTTAGATGCCTTTTTTAAAAAAAATTGCTTCAAATGAAGCCACAATGTCACCATACACCTTCAAGCAAGTACATCACTTCGGTACTACACTTTATTAGCCAATGCGTTGCCGCACTGCTGTGGTTTGAAATGGTCATCTGCTCCTAAAGTTTAAATATTTGAATGGTCCCGCCCACAGTATGATTGACATCGTCACTGGGCAATGAGCGGCCGGCTGCTGCTAGGTTCACATTCACATTGGATCATTCAGAAGAACTGGCCAATCACGATTCTTGGTGGTAGTTGGCGGGGGGCGATTGTTGAAGGCGGTGGCGGGAACCTTTTGGCGGGGGAAGGGTCTGGAAGGTTGCTGTCGTTTAGGTCACCTGTAGCTTGTCCTCCTCCTGAGGCGGCCATGAACCCGGGGGTGGCCACTGAGATCTACACTGCTGCGTGCCGCTGCGCCATGCTGCTATCGGCGAGGAGCGGCGCCGAGGTGGAGCAGGTGCAGGCGGATTTATGTCGGTTGTTGCCCTATCTGCGCCAGTCGCTTTCCTGCGCAGTGTGTGGTAAGCAGAGTCGGCTTTGATCAATACAATCTACCCGGGAAGCAGAAAAATGAACAGGTGGCTTAATAACTCAGGGAGCTACCCAATATAAATCAAAGAGAGATTAAGTGATGGCGCTGGATAATCATTGTGCTTGCATTCTGGTGCTTCTCAATTGCAAACCTACTGCAGGCGGGTGTAGCATCTGCTCCGCCTGTAGCTATTATGGGATTGGTTTTCAGCTGTCACATACCATATTTTAATTCCATCCACCCCACCATAAATCATCTCCCTTGTTCTCACTGATACACGAGGGACAAATCCTTGGCGATGGGAAGAGAGCGCGATTGATATTGATTGAAAGAAACAGGACTGGTATTTTCAGCCTGTTGACTGCATTGATATCCTTCCAGCACACAATCTGTTTTGGCACACTGCTTTGGAGAATGCTGTATTACTGAAATACTTTTCTGATTAGATGTTACAGTGAGAAGTTTCAAACCAGGTTAAAGTCCAACAGGTTTATTTAGAATCACGAACTTTGAGTGCTGCTCCTTAATCAAGTGACGCTCACCTGACGGAAGGAACAGCTGTCTGAAAACTTGTGATTCCAAATAAACCTGTTGGGCTTTAACTTGGTGTTGTGTGACTTCTTACTGTGCCCATTCCAGATCAACGTCAGTGTCTCCACATCATGAGTAGATGTTAAATCAAGACCCCTTTTGAAGGTAGGCAAAATATGTCTTTGCATCATTTGATGAAAATTAAAATAGTTTTCCTAACAAAGTTTCAAGTTTATTTATTAATGTCACAAGTAGGTTTACGTTGACCCTGAAATGAAGTTGCTGTGAAAACCCCGTAATTGCAACACTGGCACCTGTTCGGGGACACTGAGGGAGAATTTCGCATGGCCGAAGCACCTAACCACCTTGGCTTTCGGACTGTGGGAGGAAACAGGAGCACTTGGAGGAAGCGCACACAGACACGGAGAATGTGCAGACTCTGCACAAACAGTGATAGAAGCTAGGTATCAAACCTGGAGCCTTGGTACTTTGAGGCAGCAATGCGAACTACTGTGCCCGCCCAATATTAAACTTATACACAATGCCAGCAAATAATGGCTAACGAGCTCATTTGCTGCTTGGATGTTAAAAGAATGGTTTCACCATTGCCTCAAATGCAATTTTTATTCTTTAACCTGTTCCAAGAATGAACTTTCAGAACATCACAGCAAATTATCCCGGCATAGCAGGTTGTTTATTAGTTCTGTTCTGATTCGGAGTTGACCTTGAACAAACTGATTTGATGCTGGAACAAATCTTTCTTGTTCAATGTCAGATGATTGAGGAAAAATTGTTTCAGTTCTATACCGCAAGTTAGTTTAAGGAATGTGGGAAAAGGATTTAAATTTTATATATATTATTTTATATAATATATATATTATTTTATATATGAACGAGCCTTTTTTTTCATTCAATACCTAGGTTGCCTTTGCTAAATATTAGGTAAAGGAGCACATCACTGAAAAATTCTGTTCTCCACCTTCATAAACTCTTCTGAACTGAATCACGTGCATGTTCCATGCTGAATTTCATTATGATGACTTTTGAAAAACATTGCACTTGTTTAATTCATTTCTGGGACATGAGCATCGTTGACTGGCCAGCATTTATTGCTCATCCCTAGTTGACCTTGAGAAGGTGGTAGTGAGCTGCTATCTTGAAATGTTGCAGTCTACGTACTTTGGGATGACCTGCAATGTGTTCAGGAGGGAATTCCAGGATTTTGACCCAGGGATTGCGAAACGGCAATATATTTCCATGTCGGGATGGTGACGGGCTTGGAGTGGAACTTTCAGGTAGTCGTGTTCCGACTGTCTGCTGCCAGTTTTCTCGGGATGCAAGGTAAAATGCAGACATGTAATGTATCATAAATTCATGGAAATCAAATCTAGGCCTTTGTTATATTTGAAACTTATATATGAATAACAGTATTTATAATGTGCCTTTAACATAAAATGCCCAAGGTACTTCTGGGAATGTTTTCAAGCAAAGTTGGCACCATCTGCCCTCTGAGGTGGACATGCCAATATACATATTCTGCAGGTAGTGTTGAATCAACTGTTGGTCAGTCTCCTTCCTTTCATTGTTGAGTGTGTCATACACCCCATAAGCATAAGACATTTGATGGGAGGAGTATATGATGCAGAGTATACACATATGCAGCGTAGATGGTCAAGCTGCATTCTACAGGAATGTAACCTATGTTTTTAAATTTCCAGCCAGCTCTTGTGAACAGTCACATTGGCACATCACCTAACTTTTCGGACTTTGGTGGACCTTAGTGCATTCAGAATTTCCAGTGACAGGTGCCATCACAAAGTTACACCAAGCTCACGATAGCAACAAAGCTTAAGTATTTTCTGTCTCTTTTCATTTATCTTTGAGGCTATGATATCCAAGGCAGCAGGTTTTTACCTCATTTAAATTCAGTTAATAAAATTTGGATTTGTAAATTTTATATGATAAAAGTCTGGATCACTAATACCTCTTAGGGAAGGAAATCTGCCATCTTTACCTAGTCTGGCCTACATGTTACTACTGCTTCACAGAAATATTGTTGACTTATCTGCCTTCTGAAATATTGGAGTTGGAGATAGGTCTGTTTGGAAAGGTGATAGAAGGAGAGAGGGAATGTAAGAAGAGAAACTTGTACAACAAACCCAAATGAAGAGATTGTGGGTTGGAGGGGGATGTTGGTGGTGCATAAATCAATAGGGATTTACAAATTGCCAAATTAAAGAGGATTTCTTATGGTTTGAGAAAGATGGGGGGGGGGAAACAGTTAGTTTTCTACTCTATAGATTGTAAACCAGTCAATTTAAGGGCAGTCAGCGATGGGAAACAAATGCTGGCCTTGCTAATAACACACACATCTAATGAAACAATAAATGCAAAAATGTTTTCTTCTTACTGAGCTTAGTTTCACCATGAGACCATGTCAATATTCAGCCTATCAGTTTCCATATCAATCAGAGCTGTGTCTGTAATGGTTGTTCTTTCTGTGTTGCACAGCAGTATTCTTCTAAGATATTTCATTGGTTGTGAAACATGCTGAAGCCGTATAAAGCCCCAAAGACTAACTTTACATCCCTGCTGAAAGATCCAATCAGACTGTTTGTGGGGGTTGGGGGAGGTTTGTGTTTTTAGCTCAGTTGACCGGTGATACAGTGTGACACCAACATGGCAGATTCAATTCCTGACACAGTAAGGTTATTCATCAAAGTTTGGTGATCCTTGGGTTAAATTGCCATCAGTCAGCACTTTCCCTCAAAGGGGAGAGCAACCTATGACTATTTGGGACTGTGACAACTTTAAAGTTTATTACTTGAGCCAACGCCTTTTAGCATAAATTCCTTTTTACATTAATTGTTCATATTTAAAAGCCAGGTATTCCATACATTTAACTGCTTTAACGAATTGCCCTGCCATTTTAAAGGATCTATGAATATGCATCCCAGACACCTCAATCCTTTCACATCCCGCAAAATAGATATACTGCTTCTCCATGTTGATTCTTTAAGTCACAAGTTTATTGATTTGCTTTACGTAAATCAGTATACTACTGGAAAAACACACACTCAATACTTGAATGTATTGGCTGAACATATTTAATCCATCATCCAGAATTAATCCTAACACGGTGACCTCCACCTTGCAGTTGTACACAAATGGACCAAAAAATGCTCTACCTAGGTACATCTCAAACTTGTAAGTACAAATATTGCATCTTGAAATCAATGTTAGTATACACATAATTGAAGTATTCATATGAAATTGTATTTTAAAAAGTGCTACTTGTTGAAATTAATTGCGCTCTCTGTGAATGCTAAGATCTGCCATCTATGTTTTTTGAAGTTGTGTGCCTAAGTACTTACAATTTAAGTGCTGTGAATTTTGTTATTAACGCCATTCACATGGCACGTGGAGAGGACTCTGTTAGGCTAGTCGATGCTTTGTGAAGCTGTGACATGCATTTTTGAATTTGCATTGTGCCTGATCCTGCTGGCCACAGGCCTCGTGGCAACAGCTGATTGACTGACAGCTGGCCTGACCATTGTGTAGGAAGAGAACAAGCTGTAGAAGTGGGAGATAGTAGGGGAAGGGAGCTGCCATTTGAGTAGCTTGTATGACTTGCTGTGAGCTGGCAAGTAGTGCCTACAGGATTGTGAACATCGTAGGCGCATATCCATCTATCTCTGAGATTCAATTTTGGGTTTGATTGACACTATCCTCACAGAGGTGTAGCTGCTCACATTGGCTAGTAAGAATCTAATGAGGTCTGGGAGCACGAGCATTTACAGAATCAGCTTGGGAACAAAGTGGTGAATCAAGCTGGAGATGGGAATCAATGAACATGAGATTAGTTATTCAGAATTAGTAAAAGGATTTTTGGGCCAGTTAGATTCAAGGCAGGCCAAGAAGTTTCAAATGTAAAAATTACAGGTTCAGAACATAACCCACCCTTATGACATGTTTTCTTATAGGAATGTGATATTCGTTTAGCATGCCAGAGGAAAGTCTCCAGGCGGAGGTAATCTTGGAGATAGTAAAAGGGCCCATTACATGGGAGAAGGTATCCTGCCCAAAGAAGTGAACATGAAGTTGATTGAAGAATTCAATGTCATACTAAGCCTGAAATTCATTTAAGAGTAAGGAAATAAAATGGACTTCTGTGCTAAGCACATCTTTCAGCATCAAAGAGGGCAAGATCAGAAGCCAGTGAATATATACAAGCCTATAATAATAAGAAGGGAAGAAGTCAGATGAAAAGGGAAGAAAGTTATGGAAAGTATTGGTACCAATAATTATTGAAGGTTGTGTTCCTTTATACCTGAAAGAAAGAGAAAACGTTTCTTGCATTTGAGACAAATGAAATGGAATTTAGAAGAAAAATAGCTTTGAGAGACGGTGCTTCTGTGCTATTGCAGAGAGCTTGAGTGTGTATATACGATAGTGCATAGCATTGCAAGATGCACTAGAACATCAGTCTGAGGAATGATGATATGCCTTGGGAGATAACTAATCCTGGATGGATTCAAAACATGAGAATGGATTGTCAGTTGGAATAAGTCAGAGCCAGACAGCTACTGAAGAAGAAAATGCAGCTGTGAAAGTGATTTTTGGTTAAAAACTTCAACACCAAGAGGGAAATGGTAAACAATGAAGATGAATGTGGTTTAAAAAAAAGCAAATGGAAATGTTATGGAAGAGAGGAGCAGAATTTATTCAAACAAGGCAGTCTTGGAAGAGAAGTGGCCATGAATTAAAAAATGATGTAGAAGCAATATATTGCTGATGCTGGAAATCTGAAGTAAAAACAAAATGCTGGAAAAACTCAGCGGATCTTGCAATATCTGTGGAGAAAGAAACCGATCTTGCCCTGTGTTCTATATCATTATTGTCATTTAATTTCCTCTGCCCTACCTGATTTTTTTATTTTGCTGCACCTGTCCCCTTTTTCAACAGTGTAGAATCCTATTTTGCTACTACCTCTCTTCAATTCTTTAGAAGCATCACATTAAACTCAATAATTCCAGCATCTACAGTATTTTGTTTTTATTAAATGAGGAATAAATATAGTTGAGGCATGAATGGCTGCACAGGAACCGAATATAACTTTTGTTCCCTCCAACACTGGCACACCGGACCTGCAGTATCAACTACAAGAGGCATCTCCGAGTTTTTTTTTCAAAATCATCTCCAACCAATGACATCTACCACTTCAAAGGACGTGGGCTGCAGGTTCAAGGTAATACCACACTTTCAAGTTCTTCAAGTAATGTATTTTTCTGACTTGGAAATATATCATTATTCCTTGTCCATCACAATTAAAACCCTGAAATTTACAGCAGTTTGGATGTATTTGCAGCACATGGACAGCAACTGCTGAAGAGGACAGCTCATATTATCATCTTAACGGTAATGTGGGCCTTGCCAGCAATCCCCACAATCGCATAGACAAAAGGAGAGACAACAGCTGTTATAAATTGACCAGGAATTTGAACAAAAAGAAAAGTAATGAGGTGCCAAACTCATGGATTCAAGTCAAAAGTGATGTAGATTCATTGATGTGTTCCTTCTTCAAGGTGCAAGATGGAAGAGCCCTAAAAGCCCATAATTCCCTCTGATCATGTCACTGTCAGCAGGGTGCAACTACTTTACATACATGACAATCTGAATGAAGAGTCAATAAAGTTACCATTGTGCTTTTGCCTTATGATTCTCCCTTTCAGATTGCCCTTTATATCTTTCATAATTTGCATGGACTTTTCATAATCAGGATGTATTTATTCACCTGAAACACAATCTATTTTACACCTCTCTATTTCATCCAGGTTCTTATTCTTTAGAATGTGCCTAAAGATCTGCTTATATATACTTTCAAAAGGATGTGGTAGCCAAATAAACTTAAATGCATTTGATAGCAAGCTATTTTGTGATGTGGTGCATTGCAATTGAATCGTATCCTCTGGTCCATATGATTATTTAAATTGCTAGATCATGGGTGAGAGCAAACACATTGATGTTTTTCCCTCTGTAGCAAAAGTTACTAAGACAATTCGTTGTGCCAGAAATGTAGTTACAGCCCCTGTAAATGTTTTGACATTCCATAATCTTTCCTAAACTGCATTGGCAGAATCTATCATTCAACAATGATATCATTATTCAAGAGTGCACCTAAAAAAATCAAATTTTGTTCAATTCATGCCTGGGATTTGAATAGTAACCAAGCTATTTGAACATCTAGTTTCTCACTTTTAAGAGCGCAAACTGCATACATTTGCTAAGTCACCATCATTTTTGATTGTGGTTCTGTACTTACCATTTTCATAGCTAAAAATCAGCCATCAGCCAGAAAAAATGTTCCTGAATTTTATTTGGCTTGTTACAGCAAGAAGAAGAAAAAGCCATTTGGTTGTTGAGAATTTTATATTAACAGCAGCTATTATTTATATAGCACCTGTAATGTAGTAAAACACCTCAAGACATTTAACAGGAACAATTATCAAACAAAACTTGGCACTGTGCCTCACAAGGGATATGTAAGCATATAATTGACAAATGAAGTTCAACATAGATAAGTGAGATATTACATTTTAGTAATTAAAAAAGGTCACATCTTAAACATGGAAAATAAGGATCTAAGTGAGTTACAGTGAAAAAGAATCTGGAAATACAAATGTGCAAACCACTAAAAATTGTACCCTTTTAAGGCAATAATGAAAGTAAACCCAATCACAGGTTTATTCTGAGAGTGTTAGAATTTAAAAGTAGAGAAGTTATGCTAATCTTGAGCATTTTTAAAGTAAAGTTTATTTATTACTCACAAGTAGGCTTACATTCATACTGAGGTGGTTACTGCCATCATCCTCTAGTGACCACACACTGCCTGTTCGGATACACCGAGGGAGAATTTAGCATAGCGAATCTGCTTAACCTTTACGTCTTTGGACTGTGGGAAAAATCAGGAGCACCCGAAGGAAACACAGGTGGACACGGAGAATGTGCAAACTCCACACAGACAGTAACTGAAGCTGGGAATCCAGTCTTAGTCCCTGGTGCTGTGAGGCAGCAATGCTAACCATTGTGCTACTGTGCTGCCCATGGACAGGAGAGGGGTTAATTTAAATAGCACTAATCCATAAATCATCAAGTGTTTTTCCTCCATTTGTAACAGTGGCTTCTTTCACAACACCCTTTGCATGCTTGTTGTGTGATCTAATTTTCTATTAATATTCCTACAGCAAACTTGTGATAGGGTGAACTCAGTTAGTTTAGAAGCACATATTCAAACCTTTCAAACCTTTGCATTTATATAGTAAGAGAAAAGATTTATAGTGCAAAGACAGTACAAAGAGAAAAAAAATTGGTTCGTGTGGGTATTTCATCATGGAGGTTGGTGGGCTGAAAACTGATGCAGTATAATTCACTTTACTGATGGTGTGATTTCACACAATGAAAGGCATGCAGAGATGAATCAGTCTTGTAGGCAATGGCGTAAAGTTCCAGCAGAAGTGGTGTAGATGGGACCAGGTGGTCAATCTGGGCAGAGCTCCTTTTCTGTGATGCTGCTGTATCAGGGTTAATGGCAGAGGGTGGGATTTTCCAGTCACACATGCCCAAGATCTGAATTCTCACTCGAGGTCAGTGAACGTTTACGTGGTCTGCTGAATTATCTGTCCTGGCTTCAATGTTCCCCGTGGTGGTCGAAACAGGAAAATTCAACCCTCAGCTTGCAGTATAGCAAGGCAATAGTACTAGTTCCACCAGCTTGAGGTCCATGTTAACTCCCATCTCTCTCTTGTCTTTGACAAGTGATGTGTACCCTCATCTGGAACCCTAAGACGGTTAAATGCTTCAACTGTTAAGACTTGAAAAGAAGGTCCTACTCCTGTCATACTTGTATCAAGGCTTGATAATATTACATCTGGACTAGTGTACTGCTCTGGCCACCATGCCCTGTGAGATGAAGGTGATCATGTTCATCATCTGGAGTAGGATTTCAGTGGATATGTGGTGATTGCAAAGGCTGATCTACACTTGCATGGTTCTGCTGCAAATAGGACAGGATAGCACAGACAATTGTGTTTATACTATATTATGAAAGGTTTTAGCATCATAGACACAGACCAGAAGTTTTAAGTTGTTCCTGCCAGCGGGATTATTAGGTCCCGCTGATGGTGAATCTCCACTGTTGGTTTTGTGGCAGTAGGGGGTGTATGTAAAGGGAAAACTTGTTAACACTGGTGGGACAGAAGATCCCACCAATGGTGGGCTGTCTCCACTACTGTGAAACAGTGTGTGTGGGCATCATCTGGGTGGGACAGAAAAATTTGGAGAGCAGCCAAGTCAAAAACTACTCTTCAAATTTTCCTGTCTTGCTCATGGCGATGCCTTCCATTGAAGGGACTGGAAAATCCTTGCCAATGTTTCCACTTTTGGGGAAAAACAGAATTGGGGACAATCAATATGAAATAGTTACTAATATGTCCAATTGGGAAATCAGAAGAAATGTCTACCTGGAGAGTGCTGAAATGAGAATTCAATAGCACTCATGGTATACATGTATTTAATGGGAAAGGGAATAGAAAGTTTTGCAGGTTGAGTTAGATTACAAAGGATGGAAGGAAGTCTGATTGGAACCTAAATGCTGGCATACACTGATTGGACTTAGTGGCCTGTTTTTGTGCAGGACTTTGTAAACAAGAATAAGTGGCCAAAACTTGGGTTAAGATAAGAAGAAATTTAAATGTTGCTAAATTTTAAGGCCATGCACTAGAAGGCAATGCCACATTTGATGGATCGCAGAAAATGTGGAATACACAAGATTGATTTGATTTATTATTGTCACATGTATTCAGTGAAAAGTATTGTTTCTTGAACGGTATACAGATACTGCATATCATTAATAGAGAGGGAAATGAGAGAGTGCAGAATGTAGTGTTACAGTCATGACTAGGGTGTAGAGAAAGATCAACTTAAGGCAAGGTAGATTTATTCAAAGTCTGTCGGTAGCAAGGAAGAAGCTGTTCTTGAGTTGGTTGGTATGTGATCTCAGACTTGTGTATCATTTTCCTGATGGAAGAAGGTGGAATGTAGGATGCATGGAGTCCTTAATTATGCTGGCTGCTTTGCCGAGACAGGGAGAAGTGTAGATTGAGTCAATGGATGGGATGTTGATTTGCATGATGAATTGAGCTACATTCATGACCGTTCATAGTTTCTTGCAGTCTTGGGCAGAACAGGAACTGTACCAAGCTGTGATACAACCAGTAAGAATGCTTTCTATGGTTATCTGTAAAAGTTGGTGAGAGCGGTAGCTGACGTGCCAAATTTCCTTAGCCTTCTGAGAAAGTAGAGGCATTGGTGGGCTTTCTCCACTATAATGTCAATATGGGGGTAATGAGGACAGATTGTTGGTGATCTGGACACCTAAAAACTTGAAATTCTTGATCCTTTCCACTTTGCCTGTGTTGATGTGGACAGGGGCATGTCCTCCATTACAGTTTCTGAAGTCGATGACAATTTCCTTCGTTTTGTTGACATTGACATTGAAGGAGAAATTATTGTCTCTACTCACAGATTCTCTATCTCATTCTGTCTTGTCAGTGTTTGAGATCTGATCCACTACTGTAGTGTTGTCAGCAAACGTGGAAATCAAATTGGAGGGGAATTTGGCCACACAGCCATGGGTGTATAAGGAGTATAGGAGGGGACTGAGAACAAAATGACAAAGCACAGAGTTCTGTTAAGATTTGTGGGTTGGCAGAGATTGCAGAGATGGCCACTTGGGGATTTGAAAACAGGACTGAGAATTTTAAAATCCAGTTGTTCATTATAGACCAATGAACATATGGGTGATTGGTGAATGGAGTTGCTGCAAATTAGGATATGGGCAATATGAGTATTTGATTAATTCAAGCTTATGGAGACTGCAATGTAAGAGAGTCTATCAGAAGAACATTGGAATAATTCCGGCACAAATGAGAGTTTCAGCCACAAAGGAAATTCACCAGTATGCAGTAATTATGTATTTTAAATTTAAAACAGAACTTTAAACACCTTAATAAGCTGGTTGAACATCATGTACACCATGTTACTGCATTAATTCCTTGTCAATTAGAAATTACAAAGGAAACTGGAGCTCATTTCACTTAGGCTATGTCCATGTCAAGGACCTCTTGGGAGTAGAAGTTTCTCTATCATTTTGCAGGAAAGCTAAATAATGTAACAAATGTGCTTTTAAGAACCATTTTCATATTAGATTGAGAGTTCAAATTTATGAGCACTTTCTCCCTGCTGTGCTGGAAATTGGCTTCAGCATTTTGGTTGTAGAACTTTACAGATTTTTAATGCGTTGACATTTTTCATTGTTATGTTAAGAAATGAGAGAATATCTGTTTCTGAGCAATTCAGTTTTGGGTGTCAGGACATAGAGTCATTGAGATTTACAGCCTGGAAACAGGCCCTTTGGCCCAACTTGACCATGTTGCCCTTTTTTTAAAACCACTAGCTAATCCCAATTGCCTGCATTTGGCCCACATCACTGTATACCCATCGTATCCATGTAACTATCTAAATGCTTTTTGAAAGATAAAATTGTACCCACCTCTACTACTACTTCTGGCAGCTTGTTCCAGACACTCACCACCCTCTGTGTGAAAAAAAATGTCCCTCTGGACACTTTTGTGTATCTCCCCTCACTGATGCCCTCTAGTTTTAGGCTCTCCTAAGTTTAGGAAAAGATATTGACTATTTACCTTGTTTATGTCCCTCATTATTTTATAGACCTCTATAAGATCAGCTCTCAGCCTCCTATGCTCCAGAGAAAAAAGTCCCAATTTATTCAGCCTCTCCTTTTAACTCAATCCGTCAAGTCCCAGTAGCATCCTAGTAAATCTTTTCTGCACTCTTCCTAGTTTAATAATAATCTTTCTATAATAGGCTGATCAGAATTGCACATAGTATTCCAAGTGTGGCCTTACCAATGAATTCTACAACTTCAACAAGACGCTAACTCCTGTATTCAAAGTTCTGACTGATGAAACCAAGCATGCCGTATACCTTCTTCACCACTCTGTCCATTTTCAAGGAGGTATGATTCCATTTTCAAGGAGCTATGAACATATATCCCTAGATCTCTTTGTTCTGCAACTCTCCCCAGCGCACTACCATTAACTGAGTAAGTCCTGCCCTGGTTCAGTCTACCAAAATGCATCACCTCACATTTGTCTGAACTAAACTTCATCTGCCATTCGCCAGCCCACTGGCCCAATTGGTCAAGATTCTGTCGCAATTGGAGTTAACTTTCTTCACTGTCCACTATGCCACCAATCTTGGTGTCATCTGCAAATTGATCTCAGACATCATTGATTTCTGCTGATTTCAAAGAAAATGAAAAAATATTCCTTTTCATGGTATTATTCAAATTATTTTTTTGTTTGGCATTGGTATGAGAGAAAGATTAGGATAATATGGGCTAAAAAATTGAGTGTTGGAGGGTGAAAGAAATAAGTCATGAACTTAATTGAAATGGTTGCTGCTTTATATTTACCAGAATTAGTTTGCACTTTAGCCAAGCTGTTCAAATACAGCTGTGGCATTGCTATTGACTCAACAGGGTAGAAGCTTCTCCAGGTATGTCCTGTAACAAAAGACATAAACCTGGGGAATTACCATTTTGTGTCAATCTCTGCATAGTTATCTGCAGGTTACACGCAATTACTAATGTTCAGATTCTGCCAGAATTGCCTGATCCACATGGGGATGCAAGACAGTATGATTGATAAGTCGTATTCATAAGTTTGAATAAAGATACTATGGACAGATGGGAATAAATTAGGCCATTTAATTAAAATGCAAATATGTTGTGTATTTTACTTGTACGCTTTGCCTCTTTTGTGGGAGGCAAAATTTCTTTTATTTCTGTAAAATATGCCTTTTGCACAAATTGGTTAGTCCATATAAAAGATTTGGAACAAGTTAGTCCGTATAAAATCTTTAGAACAAATCATCGAACAAGTTTATATGCAGCAATCCTGTGACTGGTCCAGTTCACACTACTGTTCAATGCAACCCATGTAACTGTTTTTCTGTCTTTTGTTGAGAGTTTTTAAGATTATAACCGCTGTAAATTTACACTAGTTCTCTGCTCATTCTTTGGTTAACAAGTCTCTTTGGCTTTTTGTCGCCTAAGCCACAATCCAGTGAAGTGTTTATTCTACATCTTCTGTAATAAAGATAAACTTGCACTTATGTAATCACATCCCCAGGACATCTCAGCGTGCCTTACAAGAAATGGATTTCTTCCAAAGTGTAATCACTTATGAGCAAACTTGCTAATTTGCACACAAGGCCTCTTGAACAACTGTAAGGTACATGACTAATTCATTTGTTTTGTTCATGTTGACCGAGAAATGTTTACCATGATATTGGGAAAACACCTTGCTCTTTAATTAATATCATGGGATCTTTTACAGCAATAAAACTTCATTTCATTTAAAAGATCAATTTGCAGAGGGTGAGGGACCATCATAAAACCAGTATCCAAAATGCAGAGTGTCTTCTTCTTAGCCTTTGGATCCATTTTACCCTAAACATTTAACCGATAAAGAAAGAGGAACAAGAGTTCTCCAACTTGAATGGCCTGAAAACCAAGGAAAATATTTAGAGTGAAAGCGCACAATAATCAGAGTAAAGCAACAGTTGACTACAAGTGAATGGAAATTTGTTTACATATCCATTATTCTTTGGAGTGAGATTGTTGTATTTAATCTTCTGCAATGCTTGCGAATTTTACATTATCCCTATGTTGTGTCAATATTAAAATTGTGTATTTACTTCAGTGCACAATTTTATTTTGAAGCCCATCTCCCCTTACCGTAGATAAAAGTTTGTTGGAAATTTACATAACTTATTTATAACTGAAGTCGTCCTTGTTAGTCTCTCAATACTTTTCAATATATCCATATCCTGCTTCACAATGCAGCTGAGAAAGGCTTTTTGTCTACTCTGAATTTAGCTATCTGATCGATCCAAATTTCAATTTCATTTCAATGTTCAGGTTTTTAAATAATTAAAGGTTTTTACTTTCATTATTCATACATGGAACGTTATTCCACACTTTGTTGGTCCTATGTGCAAAGCGATATTTCCTGATACTGAACCTTATACTAGTTTCAGCCTATGACTCTTAGTTTTACATTCTAATTTAATTTAAAATAATATTTCTGGGTAGCCTGTAACATAAAAGTTTTTACAAATATATAAAATGGAAAAGAGTGGCTAAAGTAAATGTTTGACCTTTGGAAGATGAGAAGGGGGATTTAATAATGGGAAACAATGAAACGGCCGAGGCCTTAAACAAGTTTTTTGTGTCGATCTTCATAGTGGAGGACACAAATAGCATACCGACAATTGACAGTCATGGGACTGTAAGGGGTGAGGACCTTAAAACGATCATTATTACTAAAGAGATAGTGCTGGGTAGGCTAATGGGACTAAAGGTACACAAGTCCCCGGGTCCAGATGGAATGCATCCCATGGTACTGAAAGAAATGGCAGAAGTAATAGCAGATGTATTAATTGTAATTTATCAAAATACAACTTTGGAGAGGTGCCAGCTGATTGGAAAACAGCTAACATATCACCATTGTTTAAAAAGAGAGGTAGACAAAAGGCGGATAACTACAGGCTGGCTAGCTTAATATCCGTAGTTGGGAAAATGCTGGAATCTATCGTTAAGGAAGTAATAGCAGGACATCTGGAAAAGAATGGTTCAGTCAAGCAGATGCAGCAAAGATTCATGAAAGTCATGTTTGAACGGATTTACTGGATTTTTATGAAGATATAACGAATGCGGTTGACAGAGGGGAACCAGTGAATGCAGTGTATTTAAATTTTCAAAAGGCATTCAATAAGGTGCCTCACAAAAGGTTGCTACATGAGATAAAGGTACATGGAGTTGGGGGTAAAGTGTTAGCGTAGATTGAGGATTGGCTATCTAACAGAAAGCAGAGACTTGGAATAAATGGGTGCTTTTCCGGTTAACAGTTGGTGACTAGTGGTGTGCCGCAGGGATCGGTGCTGGGGCCTCAACTGTTTACCATATACATAGACGATTTGGAGGAGGGGACCAAGAGTAAGTTAACAAAGTTTGCGGATGACGCAAAAATGAGTGGGAAAGCAAAGTGCGTGGAGGACGCAAAGTCTGCAGAGAGATTTGGATAGGCTAAGTGAGCGGGCAAGGATCTGGCAGATGGAGTATAACTTGGCAAGTTGAGGTTATCCACTTTGGAAGGAATAATAGTAAATTGGATTATTATTTAAATGGTGAAAAATTACAACATGCTACTGTGCAGAGGGACCTGGGGGTCCTTGTGCATGAATCATAAAAACTTAGTTTGCAGGTGCAGCAGGTGATCAAGAAGGCAAGTGGAATGTTGGTCTTTATCGTAATAGGGATGGAGTATAAAAGCAAGGAGGTCTTGCTGCAATTGTACAAGGTGAGGCCGCATCTCGAGTACTGTGTGCAATTTTGGTCCCCTTATTTAAGAAAGGATATATTAGCCTTGGAGGAGGTGCAAAGAAGGTTCACCAGATTGATTCTGGAGACGAGGTGGTTAGCTTATGAGGAGAGATTGAGTAGACTGGGCCTGTACTCGGTGTTTAGAAGGCTGAGGGGAGATCCTTTAGAGACGTATAAGTTAATGAAGGGGCTAGATAGGGTAGAAGCAGAGAGATTATTTCCGCTTAGAATGGAAATAAGAATTAGAGAGCACATTCTCAAAATAGGGGGGAGTCAATCTAGAATAGAGTAAAGGAGGAACTTAAACCAGAAGGTAGTGAATCCTTGGAATTGTCTGCCCATTGAAGCTGTGGAGGCTACCTTGTTAAAAGTGTTTAAATCATAGGTAGATTTTTGACCAATAAGGGAATTAAGGGTTATAGGGAAAAGGCGAGTAAGGGGAACTGAACCACTATCAGATCAGCCATGATCTTACCGAATGGCAGGGCAGGCTCGAGGGACTAGATGGCCTACTCCTGATTCTATTTATTATGTAACTGCGAGATCACTTCTCAGGTACATCCTTTCTGCACTGAAAAATCAGTCATATTCCGACTTTCCTCATAACTTGGTGGTGAACTTCATCCTGTTGCCCTTTCTGTAGCTCTCCAAGTTTACTCATAATTGCTTAATTCCTTACATTGTGATGGGATAATTGAATTATCTTAATAAGAACTGTAACCAGTTCTTTATTCAATTGAGAGACACCACCTGTGCTCTGTTTTGTATTTTATTTTTGTCAATCATGTTGAAACTACTTCAAAATATGTACTCTTTTTTGATTTAGGTTATCTTTTGAAAAGTCCAGTTGGTCCAAAAGCGTCAGTCTGCCAACATTTTGTATGTAAAAGTTGTACAGGGCAGAAAATGCAAATGAAGCCTTCCTGCAGTTGGTGCAAAGACCATGGAACATTTGTGAAAAACAAGCAACTTCACATTCTTCTAACTTGTTACAAGAAACTTTGTGACTACATAGCTAATTGTGCCATATTGGAGAATATTTCAGAAAAATACACCTCACCAGTTAATCTAAGTAATTTGTTAGAAGAGGGCATGATGTTGATGAACGGTGAAATGGAGTCCAGTGTGTTGTGCTGCACAGATAAAGCTATGAAAATATTAAGTAACTTGACTCCAGGGCAAATTGTAAAAGTACAGGTGATGCAAAAATCTATTGTCTCCAATCAGCCAACTGATCTTACTGATGCCAATATGAAAGACGGGAAGAAAGCAGTTGGTATCTTTCCTAGAAAGATTTGCAAACAAAGTTTGTCACAGACAAATCGTGATGGATGTAATGTGAAAAGTAATGAGGACAAAAGTACTGAGCAGATACCTCCATACATTCCTCCATCTGACAAAAGTTCATTAAACTTGAAGAAGCCAACTGATAATAGGCACAGTAGTGTCACTGAAAGGTTGAAAAATATGGTTAAAAGTTACAATGCGAAGTACAGAACTGTGAAGAGGTTAGGCAATCAAAAATGTACTAGTTCATTGAAATCTGTTTGCAAAAAGCCAAGAGGGAAATCTGGGTGTAAATGTGGCCGTGCCACATGCGCTCCCAGTGTTCTCACTTGCAGAGGGCAGAGGTGCCCTTGTTATGCCAATCGTAGATCTTGTCGAGACTGTATATGCTGTGGATGTAACAATTCCTACATGGAAAATGGTACAAAGAAATTAGAGACTTTTGCTCTTCCAGAAATAGCTCATAAGCAGAGCAAATTAATGAAGAATGTTGGTCGTTCAACTCCAATAGGTCATGCAAAACAAATGTAATTTTTTTATTTTGGCAATGACACTAAAAGTTGCAAAACAGTTATGCAGGTTTTGGCAGGTTTCAGTTTAGCTTCAAAAAGGACAGCCAAAGTTTTGAATATACTTTGTGAACAGGCGGTTTTATATGGCGATTTCTGTTTTAAGTGATTTATTATTGTCATCTTGAAATAGTTTCTACTACCCTTTTCTTGGGTTTGGTATACATTCTTTACTCTTTTTCCTATTTCAGAACAGGCTTGTAGATAGTTTCAATCAATAGAAGAAAGCAGAATTATTTCCCTGACAAATATAAGTTGATTGTTTTTGCTCTTGATCTCAGATATGAAGCTTCCTTCAGTGTGAAGAAAGGTAAACTAAGGAAGAACAAGAAATATTTGGAAATCAAATTAAAAGTGACAGATGGGAGTAATGGAACAAAAAAAGTATCTTTTACAACAAAGGCTAAATTTTATTATAATTGCCAAAGCATTGGCAACTTTTGAGATACCATTATCCTGTTACTTTCGAAGTATAGAACATGGAAAAACTACAGAACAAACAGACCCTTCAGCCCACAAGTTGCATCAATCACATTGCTACCTACTTGACTTACTTATAACCCTCAATCCTATTAAATCCCATGTACTCAACCAGAAGTATCTTAAAAGACCCTATTGAATTTGCCTCCATCACTACTGACAGCAGCGGATTCCACTCATCCGCCACCCTGAGTGAAAAACTTACCCTTGACATCTCCTCTGCATCCTTTCAATAACTTCCTCATCTCTCCTGTAATGAGGCAATCAGAACTGAGCACAGTACTCCAAGTGGAGTCTGACTAGGGTCTTATAAAGCTGCAGCATTATTTCCTGATTCTTAAACTCAATTCTTTTATTGATGAAGGGCAGTACACCTTATGCCTTCTTAATCACGTCCTCTACCTGCAAGGCCAATTTAAGAGTCCTGTGGACCTGGACCCCAAGATCCTTCTGATCCTCTACACTGCTAAGAGTCTTACCCTTGATATTATACTCTATCTGTTTGATATGCCAAAGTGGGCCACTATGCATTTATCTGGGTTGAAGTCCATCTGCTACTACTCCACCCAGTCTTGCATCGTATCTGTCACGCTGCAACTTCTGACATCCCTCCAAACTATCCACCACACCACCAACTTTAGTGTTGTCGGCAAACTTACCAACCCACCCCTCCACTTCCTCATCTAAGTCATTTATGGAAATTACAAACAGCAAGGATCTCAGAACAGATTTCTGGGGCACTCCACTGGTGACCGACCTCCATGCAGAAAAAGACCCATCCACAACTACTCTGTGCCTTCTGCGAGCAAGCCAGTTCTGGATCCACAAGGCAACAGCCCCTTGGATTCCATGCCCCCTCACTTTCTCCAGAAGTCTTGCATGGGAGACCTTATTGAACGCATGGACCTACTTGTCAGTTTCCTTGAGTTAACCAATCTAGCAAAATCCTTTTGCACGATAGAATTTGTCCTGGTACCAATGTTTCTATTTCAAGAGTTCAAAAATTTAAAAAAAAGTTTAAAAAATTATATGAGAAGTTCAGAATTGTTTTGTTTCTCGAAAGTATTTGCTCCAACCTTCCTGAAACTATATGCTATGATGTGTTGTTGTTTATTTATATATGAGTGCTCCCATCTTTGGAATAGGTTCTACTGCTGTACAAATTATGGTTTTCTGTTGCATCAAAGAGGAATTTTCATCTTTAGATTTTTTTAAAAATCAACCAACAAAAAGTAAATTAATTTTAGACATTTTTTCAAGAGAATGTTGCTGATAGGTAACATTTTCTCTTTAATTGGCGTAAATGCTTTTGAACAACTGTAAAAATTTCAGATTTGAAAATAATCCAACTATGTTTTAAAAATAGTTTTAAAAACAGTGATTATAATTAACGATGAATAGAGAGGTGTAAGAATTTTTAAGATTGATGAATTTATATTATTATTTTGATAAAATAATGCCAGTGTACTGGTATAAATTTTAAGACTTTATGACTAAATTAATGTTGTAAGACTGCTGACGCCAAAGAAGTAGCTGGTCCGATACTCAAGTGGCACTTTGGCTGTGATTTAATAGATGGAGCTGCTAAACAACCCATAATTTGATGTGTATCATGCCACACAAAATCAGATCACTTCCCAAGATGTTATAGTTTTCATGGAAACTTATACATTGGTGCATGCCAATCTACATTTTTATACTTGCTAATTTACATAGTTCTGTAAGATCCTTACTGTCGACATTTATGATCCCCTCAGTGGTAAACATAAAGCAGAAAAACTCTGGTTTTAATCATTCAGATTCCCCAGACTCTCAATTAGTATATCTTCTAAGCCAGTAACTTTCAAAAATATTTTAGAAGGGAGGTTTGAAGTTCTATTTTATGATTTCTTCTACAAAATGGATGAATAATGATAGAGTCACAGAGGCATGCAGCAAAGAAACAGGCTCTTCGGCCAACTTGTCCATGCTGCTCTTTTTTAACCACTAAGGTAATTCCAATTACTCGCGTTTGGCCACATCCTTCTATACCCATCTTAGTTATGCAACTACCTAAATATTTTTAAAAGACAAAATTGTACCTGCCTTGACTATCTCTGGCAGTTTGTTCCAGACGCTCATCACCCTCTGTGTGAAAAATTGCCCCTTTGGATCCTTTTGCATCTCTCCCCTCTCCCCTTTCGTCTTAAACCTATACGGCTAGTTTTAGATTCCTCTATCTTTGAGGAAAGATGCTGGCTATCTAACTGATCTAGGCCCATCATCATTTTATAGACCTCAATAAGGTCACCCCTAAGCCACCAGGGAAAAAAGTTCCAGTCTATCCAGCCTCATAACTTAAACCATCAAGTTCTGGTAGCACTCTAGTAAATCTTTTCTGCATTCTTTCTAGTTTGGTATCTCTCTGGATACTTACATTTCCTTTTCAAACTATATTTTTACTTCCCTCTTTTTTTGTAAGATGAGGTTAATTTTTATAGTTACCAACATTGATGGAGTTATTGAACCTTATCATATGAAGGAATTGAACTAATAGGAAGGCCACATTAATGTAGTTAGTACTTCAACTAGTCATCTGAACAGTGTGAGCTTATCATCTTGACACATTACCATAGATTCCAGCTATGTAAGTTGGCCTTTTAAAGCTTTATAAAAATGGAAAGTTGGCTTATATGCCGAGTATGAAAGTGAACTGCTGATGATTGCATTTAGCGATATCATCAACAAAGTGAGGATATCTTAAACGTCCATGCATCTTCACAACACAGCTTGTAAAACGTGCTTGATCCCTTGTGTCCGAGTATAAGGTACTGGTAAATAAAATATGCATTTGCGGGATGAAAAATTGAATCTGACTAATAGTCCGAGTATATCAGGTTGTGGCTGAGAAAGTGGTTGACTTGTATGCTGAATTGGTACAAAAACATGATTTTTGGGACCGGAAAATTGGATTATATGTTGGATTGACTTATACCCTGCAATTTATGGCAGTTTTAATTATTCCTTCAAATCAGTTCCTTTCAATGAATTTTTTTCCCATTTTAAAATCTCATTGAAAGGAAATCGGCTAAGAGGGGTGAAAGACTGGTAAAGCTGAATGTAGTTCTTTCCACTATCTGAATTTTTGAATGGGTACTGATGAGACTTCCTCAATGGTTTATCTGATGCAATAGGAATTGTTGAATCTTATTGGACAGCAATAAAACATCTGTTTCAATGTATTGAAGACTTTGAATTGCCTCTGTTTCTTATCCAGCCTTCCAGAGTTACTATAAAGTTAAATATAGAGTTTAAATGAAAATGCAATTCATGCTGATTAGAGACTATTTGATAACCAGTCTTACGTTGTTGAGTCATAAATATGGGTAGACAAAGAGGGCTTGTCCTAAGACATGAATATATTTTAATAAGGTCAATAAAGGATGTTTGTTCCTCTATCCTTGAAACATAACATAAATTCACTAAATTTTAAATGATTTTTATATATGGGTCAATAAACATTACATTTTGAACAGTAGTTCATTTACAATCATTAATAGCAGAGAAGTGGAATAGACAAGCCCATGTTTTTTGCTAAAATGTTAAGTAATTGATGCAACAGGTTATTTCATCAAAAATAAAAATATTTAAGTTTTGAAGAAAGCATGTTGCGTCCTTATGTCCTTTTTTTCAGAATTATTCCCAGTTTGAGGTGCAGGTTGCAGGGAAATGCTCAAGCTACATGCCTGTTTCTTATATTAAGAATCAGCTTCGGCAGCTGCTTGGAACAACGAATGTTACTAGCTCTTCCAATGACTCAGATTCCCATTTACTATTAATTCAGTTAGTAGAGGCAGAATGTAAGTCAGTGCTGCACTCTCTCTCAAACAGTATAAATGTCATCATATTTCTTTCTCTCTTTAGCTGTGAAGAATCGTACTAACTCAAAACATTAACTGTTTTTCCTCATTATAGATGGTGCCAGACCTGCTGAGTTTTTCCAGCATTTTCTGTTCTTATTCAATATTTGCAGCATCTGCAGCATTTTGCTTTTATTTGTGTGAGTAAGTGGATTGATTCCTGGTTGTGCTTAGTTTGCTAAATTCAAAGATCAAAGAATATTACAGTACAGGAACAGGCCCTTCGGCTCTCCAAGCCTGCACAGACCATGCTGCCCGACTTAACTAAAACCCCCTATGCTTTAGGGGACCATGTCCCTTTATTCCTATCTCATTCATGTACTTGTCAAGATGCCCCTTAAAAGTCACTACAATATCCGCTTCCACGACTTCCAATGAGTTCCAGGCACCCACCACTCTGTGTAAAGAATCTGCCTTGTACATCTCTTTTAAAACTTGCCCTTTGCACCCTAAACCTATGCCCCCTAGTAACGGACTTTTCTACCTTGGAAAAAGCTTTCAGACTATCCACTCTGTCCATACCTCACATAATCTTGTAGACTTCTATCATGTCTCCCCTCAACTTCTGTTGTTCCAAGTTTCTCCAATGTCTCCTCCTAGCTAATGCCATCTATACCAGGCAATATGCTGGTAAATCTTTTGTGTATCCTCTCCAAAGTCTCCACATCCTTCTGGTAGTGTGGCAACCTGAGTTGAACACTGTATTCCAAGTGCGGCCTAACTAAGGTTCTATAAAGCGGCAATGTGACTTGCCAAATTTTAAACTCAGCACCCCAGCCAATGAAGGCAAGCATGCTGTGTGCCTTCTTGAATACCTTCTTCACCTGCATTGCCATTTTCAGTGACCTGTGTACCTGCACACCCAGATCCCTTTGTCTATCAATGTTCCTAAGGGTTCTGCTATTTACTGTACATTTCCTATCTCTATTAGACCTTCCAAAATGCATTACCTCACATTTGTCTGGATTAAACTCCATTTGCTATCTCTCTGCTCAAGTTTCCAACTGATCTATATTCTGCTGTATCCTCTGATAGTCCTCGTTGCTATCCAGAAATCCACCAACCTTTGTGTTGTCTGCAAACTTACTAATCAATTCAGTTACATTTTCTTCCAAACCATTTATATAATAAACAGCAAAAGTCCCAGCACTGATCCCTGAGGAACACCACATTCCAGCCCTTCATTCAAAAATGCACCCTTCTATTGCTACCCTCTTCTTTGACCGAGCCATTTTTGTATTCACCTTGCCAGCTCAACTCTGATCCCATGCAACTTCACCTTCTGCACCAGTCTGCTGTGAGGGACCTTGTCAAAGGCTTTACTGAAGTCTGTGTAGACAATATCCATGCCTTATCCTCATCAATATCTTTGTCACTTCCTCAAAAAACTTGATCAAGTTTGAGATATGTCCTCTCCTTCACAAAATCAAGTTGCCTCTTGCTAATATGTCTACGTTTTTCCAAATGGGAATAAATCCTGTTTCGAAGAATCCTCTCCAATAATTTCCCTACCACTGATGTAAGACTCACTGGCCTGTAATAACAGGATTATTCTTGCCACCCTTCTAAACAAAGAAACAAGATTGGCTATTCTCCAATCCTCTGGGACCTCCCCTATAGTCAGTGGGGATACAAAGATTTTTCTCAAGGCCCCATCGATTTCCCCTCTTGCCTCTCTAGGTATTCTGGAGTACATCCCATCAGGCCCTGGAGACTTATCTACCTTGATATTTCTCAAGAACCCCAATACCACCACCTTTCTGATCTTAACATGACTCAAACTATCTACATATCCTTTCCCAGACTTATCATCTTTCTCTTTGGTGAATATTGAAGCAATGTAACCATTTAATACCTCGCCCATTAGCTCTGGCTCCACACATAGATTTCCTCCCTTGTCCTTAAATGGGCCAACTCTCTTTGTGGCTACCCTCTTTCTCTTTATATATGTGTAAAAGGCCTTGAGATTTTCCTTAATCCTAGTGGCCTTTTAGCTCTTCTTACTCCTTGCTTAAGTTTCTTTCTACTTTCCTTGTATTCCACATTTGCTTCATGTGTTCCCAGCCTCCTAGCTTTGACAAATGCTTCTTTTTTCTCTCTGACTAGGCTCACAATATCTCTCGTTATCCAAGATTCCCAAAACTTGCCATTCTTATCCTTCATTGTTACAGGAATGTGCTGGTCCTGAATCCTTATCAACTTACACTTGAAATCTTTCCACATGCCAGATGTTGATTTGCCCTCAAACATCTATCCCCAATCTACAATCTTCAGTGGGATGATAGACTGTAACTTTCTGGTTTCCCAGCACTGAATTATCAGAGGTAGTCCAAAGTTGTGCTGGGAGATCCCTTTGGAGGTTCTCAGGTAAGGCATTGTCCAGAAGCGCTAACTTGCTCTGGTCAATTACGCTGCACTGGGAGGTATCTGATGAAGTGATTTAAATTGCTAATTATTGATGGCTCTGTCAAGAGTTATGCTGATAGAAAAAATTAGAAGATAGCAGGGCCATAATCAGTGAACTGGTTAGGTAGGCAGAAAACTGATAAATTATATTCAATCTGAAGAAGTAAGAATAAATGCATTTAGGGAGGGCTGACAAATTGGGAATGCACAATGAATGGTAGGATTCTGAGAAGTGCAGAAGGACATCTTAGAGTACATGTACATGGAGCCTTAAAGATAAAAGGTTAGGTAGGTTAAGAAGGCATTTAGAATACTTTTCCCTAATAGCTAAGGCACAGAATATCAGATGAGTGAGGTATGTTGAACTGTTTAAAACACTAGTTTGGCTGTAGCCCAAATACTACCTACAATGCTGATCATTGCGTTATAGGAAGGATGTGATCACATCAAGATGTGAAGGTCCAGAAGAGGTTTATGAGGTTGTTGCCAGAAATAGATAATTCTAGCAATGAGAAAGGTAGAGTAGTGATTTTTTTTCTTTGCAACGGAGGAGCCGGAGGGGAAATTTAATTGAGATGTGTAAAATTATGAGGACCCTGAATGAATAATAGGAAGGATCTATTTCCCTTGACTTCAAAGATAGGTTATTAAAAAAGGGAGCATAGGTTTATAGTAATTGGTGGGAGGATTAGAAGAGAGTTAAGGATTTTTTTCACCCAGAGGGTTGTGGCTCAGACACCGTAGATTGAATTATCTCCTTTTATGCTGTATGTTTTCCAAGTCTTCATCTTCAAGTTTAAAATAGTTCTAATTTGCACTGTTTTTAAAATCTGCCAGAATCCCAAGTGTTGATAACAGCACCATCATGTGTAGCCTTACTTATTATTTTTCCAGTCCAAACTCTTTCTCCACTCTATGCTGACAGGACTGGTTGGATGGAAGTGATTAAAGGGATCTACTATTTGGAAAATTATTGGAGAACATTACAAAGCATCTTAATTAGCAACCTTCATCAAGTCTGAAGAGTCAGCAATGAAGTGCAGAGCATGTACAAGGGAAAGGGACCTAAAGCCTGAGATTACAATCAAGTGATCGTTCAGCCTTACCTCAACTGGGGGGCTTGTCCAACTTTTTCTCATGGGGTGGGGGAGGGGGGAACATTTCAATTTTTTTATCACTTGGTCAGGGCTGGGGTGCATGTGCAAATTTCAGAAAGATGGTTAGGCACAAAATTGAACATGATTTCAGAAGAAAAAGCTGGCATTTAAAAACAATTTGCTGAGGAAAAAAAAGCATTAGCTAATTTATAGAAGTAACAATGATGATTATTTGGAATGTAAAATGGTGAGAACGTGTGTCTACCTCACAGACATTTTTACCTACTGTGAGAACTCTTAATGTGTGAGGGTAAATGAAACCTGAGACTGGAACTGCCTTTACTCTAACCCTCATCTCTCATGCTTACTCACAAACGTACTTCCTCTCACACGTACCTGAAAGGTGAGAAGAGCTGGAGAATGTGGCCGTTGCTGGGTCAACGCACCGACAGCCGGGAGGAAGTGCCAGATGAACATCTTGAATGCTTCAGACTCTTCCCATCTTCAAATACTTGTAGTGGCTAGTGTTCGCTTCTTCTCAATAGTTAGCCTATCAGCAGCAAATGCAGGAGTGAAATGTGTGGTGATTGGAGGAGTAGTCCCCTGCAGAAATCTTCAAACTCCCTGAGCTGTTTTACTGGCTCAGGTTTAGCCTCTCAAATGTCTACTGAAGTTAAGTAGTGTCACTTGCAAAGGCGCACATAGGGTTTGTCTTGTACCACTGTACAACAGCACAGTAATGATCTGCTATGGCCAGACATTTGGGTGCACTGTATTGCAGGCTTACTGCATCACACACCTGTTGCCCACAGATATGCGATGCAGTATGCCTGCAATGTACAGTGCACCCAAATGTCTGGCCACTGCAGATCATGACTACGCCTCAATCTGCACATGCCTTCTGATGCTGGATACAGTTTCCACCAATTCTAACACAATCTATCGGCCTTTGGGCTAAGATCAAGCATCGGATCAAACTGAAGATGGGGTGAAATGCCTTATATTGTCAGCTTAGATCTTGTTTGTCTCTTGTCAGGCCCATGAATTGGATTCAATTTGAATTTGGTTTTGGAGCAAGCAAGGAGATGGATTTGGGTCCAATGCTGCATCATGCACATTGGCATTGTAATTTTAAGCTTGGAGTAAATTTTGTTTAAACGGTAGGGTGCAACATTTTCCCCTGAACCAGCCTGTAGGAAACTAAATTTCCATCGACAGAAATGGTTGACATTTGATCAAACAAACGCTGATGGTCCAGGATAATCCCAACATCCCTTCCTTTTGTATAATACCACGTAAATGCTGACCCTCCACAGTCTAGTTACTCTATCACATTTGACTGACATGCTAGAGACTCTGTCGACAGCAAACTGAGGAGTACACAGAACATTATACTCCTGATATACTTGTGTGGCTTAATTTCCCTCCAACTTGATTTTTAAGTTTTATAGAATCATAGAAACCCTATAGTACAGAAAGAGGCCATTCAGCCCATCGAGTCTACACTGAATACAATCCCACTCAGGCCCTATCACAATATCCCCCACATATTTTACCCTAACTCTTCTAAGTTTGCTGATGACACCGCTATAGTGGGTTGGATCGCAAACAATGATGAGAGGGAATACAGAAAGCGAATTAGACAGCTGATAAAGGGTCACCTAGACTCAAAACATTAGCTCTATTCTCTCCCCACAGATGCTGTCAGACCTACTGAGATTTTCCAGCATTTTCTGTTATTGACGCTACATCTTCTCCTCCTCACTGTACATAATGTGCTTTGTATTGTGTGCAAGCAACAGCTTTTACTGTGTACTAATACATGTGACAATAATAAAACATTCAGTATATTAATTAAGCTCCTGTTACCTTTCAGCTAGAGATTTGGTTGCCCATCTCAAACAAAATTTAAATATCACTGAGTGTGAAACTGTAAAAATTGATGAAATGAAGGTTTTATGAAGGAGAGGTCGTGTCTCATGAACTTGATTGAGTTTTTAGAGTAAGCGACAAAGATAATTAATGAGGGTAGGGCAGTGGATGTTGTCTACATGGACTTCAGTAAGGCCTTGACAAGATTCTTCATGGCAGACTAGTGCAGAAGGTGGAGTCGCACAGGATCAGAGGTGAGCTGGCTTAATGGATACAAAATTAGCTCTCAAAGAAGACAGAGGGTAGCAGTGGAAGGATGCATTTCTGAATGGAGGACTGTGACAAATGGTGTTCCTCAGGGATCAGTGCTGGGACCTTTGCTGGTTATTATATGTATAAATGATTTGGAGGAAAATGTAACTGGATTTATTAGTAAGTTTGCGAAAGATACAAAGATTGATGGATTGGGGTATAGTGATGACGACTATCAGAGGATACAGCAGGATAGAGGTCAGTTGGAGACTTGGGTGGAGAGATGGCAGATGGAGTTTAATCCAGACAAATGTGAAGTAATGTGTTTTGAAAGGTCTAATACAGACAGGAAATATATAGTAAATGGTAGAACCCTTAGGAGTATTGATAGGCAAAGGGATCTGAGTGTACAAGTACACAGGCCACTGAAAGTGACAATGCAGGTAGAGAAGATAGTCAAGAAGGTATACGGCATGCTTGCCTTCATAGGCCGGAGTATTGAGTTTAAAAATTGGCAAGTCATGTTGCTGTTTCATAGAACCTCAACTAGGCCGCATTTGGAATATAGTCTTCAATTCTGGTTGCCGCACTATTATAAGGATGTGAAGGCTTTGGAGAGGGTACAGAAAAAAATTACCAGGATGTTACCTGGTATGGAGGGCATTAGCTTTGAGGAAAAGTTTGAGAAATTTGATTTGTTCTCACTGGGGCAACAGAAGTTGAGGTGAGACCTGATAGAAGTCTATAAGGTTATGAGAGGCATGGACAAAGTGGATAGTCAGAAGCTTCTTCCCAAGGTGGAAGAGCCAATTGCCAGGAGACGTAGGTTTACGGTGCGAGGGGCAAGTTATAAAAGATTTAAAATGAGGCAGATTTTTTTCACAGAGAATGGTGGATGTTTGGAACTCACTGCAGGGGGTAGTAGTGAAGTGGATACGGTAATGACTTAAGGAACGTCTTGACAAATACGTGAATAGGATGGGAATAGAGGAATATAGTCCCCAGAAGGGTACAGGGTTTTAGTTAACTTGGGCAGCATGGTTGGTGTGGGCTTGAAGGGTAACTTTTTTTTCTACACTTTGTTACCATCCGTTGATAGGTGAACAGTTGGTGAGTTAGAGCTATTTCAATTCCCGTATGGCTGAAGTTATTCATGCAAGTGCGCAGTTATGACACTGCAGAGTGCCTCAGTATGAATAGTGATAAAAATCTGTGGGTGGGGCCTATTCCTGCTGGAGAGGGTGGCAGCATAGCGCTGAGTGGACCATTGTGTGTGTATCAATCTGCCAGTCTGAAGATCGGCACGTGCGTAGTAACCCTGCACTGCTGGTCTTCTGATCACTGCGATCCCGCAATGCTGCCCTTCCAATTCCTCTCCATGCCCCGATTGCTGGCCTCCCTGGACATCTTCAGCTCAGCCCTCCATCCCCTGTCGGCCTTTACCTACCAACTCCTCCCCCCACCCCACCCCCAACACCTATGACTGCCCAGAGCTCCCAATGATCGACCCACCCGTACCTCCCTCCACCCCAATCCTGCAGACCTGACTGTTGGTGGGGAGATGTTGTAAGTCCTGCTGGTGTGAACAATACCTGGCCGGAGAGGAAGGGAGGTGGGGCGAGGGGATAAGGCAGGAAGAAGAGAGGCCAGCAGACCCAGCAACTTCAGTCCTGGTCCTGCTAATGAGATTAAATGAGATTTGAATATTTTAATCAGCTCTGTGCCGATTTTCAGCGTTGGAAATTCAGAGCCCGGGGAATGCGCCAAAGACATGGCACTCAGCGGGAGCCCAATAAACATATCTTTCAATAGACAAATGTTGCCTTTGATCATCCTCTGACTCAGAATTGGAAAAGTTATTTCTTTTGCTACTTTAAATGTCCATAATTTTCTTTTCCATTAACTGTAAGGTTCCTTTTAAGTCAGCTACAATTATTTTCATTGTGTATTTTATATATTGGAGCTATGCAGAGATGACATTAGTCTTTCTATGTGTAACTGGAATTTATTCCACAGTGCTTTCAAATGTCTGCTCTATGCTTACAACTCTTATTTCCAGTAACTTCTACAATTTGTCTACTTTTCCCTGCGTCCATACCTATGTCTAACTAAGCAAGAAAGTGAACAGCAATAGTAAATGTACTGTCAAAATCAAACACAGAATAATGAAACACTACAATTTCCAACTGGTTTTGGTTCCAATGTGTTTTTCTGTGTATTATATACTTTGGGCCTGATTTTACCACTGTGCTGCAACTATTTTTGGTTGCAAAAACTTGGTAAAGTTGGGCGTGAGGCAAATAGCGTGATCTGTGCCAGTTCCTCTTTACCAAGGCCTGAAAATGGCTGTGATTGGCTGTGATTTGCATGCTTTTAAACTAAATTAATGGGCTGCATGCCTAACTTTACCACCGTGTTCGCCAATCCAGAATCAGACATGCTGTATATAAGTCCGATTCCGGCACTGCAGTTAGTGAGGAGAAAGGTGCCGAGTATCCGATGGCTCTCAGCTTGAGATTTGTGGAGGGGAGGGGTGTCTGCTGCCACACTGCCTGAGATCAGTCAGGGGAAGGAGAGTGCATTGCTGCTCTGCCTGAGATTGGTGGGGAGGAAGGAGACTGGGGAGGGGTCCTCAATCGGTCTAGGTGACAGACAGTGGAGTGCATCATCACTTTGACATTGATCACAAAATTGAACTATTATTATAGCTAACGTAGGAAAGTTTTATGCTGACAAAAGATGCCTGAAAGTATTCAATTGCCTAAAGTTAACATTCCTTACTTTGAAAGCACAAAGAATTAAAACATCATTCAATGAATGAGCTAATCTTTTATTAAAAAGGCATATACAAGCATATTTACATAAATACAAACTCAAACTGTAATTCTTCATTTTTACAACATAATATGGAACTTCTTTCCCCCCCCACAAAAAATTATTTACTTCTGTTGCAACCATGCTTACAGTAAAAAAAAATCCAATTACTTCATTACATAGAATTCAGGAATTTTTAGAGATATTTGAATGTTGCAGCAACTTTTTCTGCCTATTTTTTGTGAAAAACCAAAACACAAGCCTTGATTGTAATGCATTCTACTTATATTGCTGCATATATGTAATTTTTACATTTTTTCACTAGATGGCATATGAGAACTGTATTGCTAGAACAACACCATCCAGGGAAATGAAGCAAAGTACTTCGGTAGTGCAGATTTTTGGCTTTCTGCAGGGTGTACATTGATGTGGTATATTGGCTACCATTATAGAAACAGCCTGTTTTTCATTTACATGAAAATTGAAGAGTAGCCTAAAAATGAATGTAAAAGCCGCTGTAGGAACCAGCAGAAAAACCAATAGTAAAATTTTGCTTAAAGCATTTTTCTGTAGCTTTTTAAGTTTAAAGTTTATTTATTGGTATCACAAGTAGGCTTACATTAACACTGCAAAGAAGCCACTCTGAAAGTTCCCTAGCTGCCACTCTCCGGCACTTGTTCAGGTACACCGAGGGAGAATTGAGCATGGTCAATGTAACTAACCAGCATATCTTTTGGACTGTGGGAGGAAACCAGAGCATCTGGAGGAAACCCACGCAGACACAGTGAGAACATACTGACTCCACACAGACCGCGACCCATGCTGGGAATTGAACCTGGGTCCCTGGTGCTCTGAGGCAGCAGTGCTAATCACTGTGCCACCATGCTGCTCCACTGTGCTGTCCTGCCTACCCACTGTGATTGAGAAACTCCCTCCTATGTGGAATTGCTTAATCAAATAACATAGATGCAATTAAGAGAAATTCTAGCAAGGAACAATGTCTTGCTCAATGGTTTCTACAGAATACTTGTGAATTTGGTGAGTGCTGGAATTTGGTGCAGTCAGGGAAGATGTGAGCAGCAGTTCTGGTATCTTACAAAACAGAGCAGGAGACAAGAAGTTTAAATTAGGTGAGCAGGCAGGTGATTGGTGAGTTTTAAGTATTTCAAACTGAGGCAGTAGTTTAACCCAGGACCAAAGAAGTACAAGAACAGTATTCATTTTATATTATAACTAGTTTAAAGTAATTGTGGAATAAAGATTATAGCTAAATCTTTAGTCTCAGAGTAGCTTTTCATGTAGGTTGCCAATGAAGTCACTGTCTGAATCTCTTGTTAGAGAACTTGTTGTTACTTCACCCACTGATAAGCTGTCACAGATGCCACGCTTTCATTCTGGCCTGGGCTGCTGCCACTCATGTCCAGCACTTGCAGGTCTCCGCTCTATACTGGTCTGTGCAGATTCTGCAGTGTCTGAGCTGGTGATGTGATTACGGGTCAATTCGCAATTCTTCTTCATTATGGATATTGTGTTGCTCTCTTTCTCTTGGGTGCACCTTCTCTGGAAAGGTGACAGTTCCTGGGTATCCAAAAGTATAAAATCAGAAGGAGAGAATTAGGGTGAGGGAAAGGTGGTGAGAAAGAAGAAAAGAGATCCATGGTTGCCATGAATATCTTGTTTAGCAGGTCAAATAGAATGATGAGGGCGAGGACGGAGTTGAGATGTGCACAAAGCAATAATTTATTGACATCATCAAAGCTCCCAGTGATGCTGGATGCACTGGATTCTGTTGCAGTCAGCCCCATGATTCTGAACTCCGTCTCCTTGGACAAGTTGCCGAGCTGGGCTGAGAGGTGGCAAATGGAGTTTAATGTGGAAAAGTGTGAGATAATTCACTTTAGCAGGAATAACAAATGTGTAGAGTAGAGGGCTAATGGTAGGACTCTTAGTAGTGTTGAAGAACAGAGGGATCTTGGTGTATATGTGCATAGCTCCCTGAAAGTTGGCAATCAAGTCGATAAAGTTGTTAAGAAGGCATATGGAGTCTTAGCTTTTATTGGTAGGGGGATTGAATTTCGGAGCCGCAACGTCATATTGCAACTGTACGAAACTCTAGTGCGGCCGCACTTGGAGTATTGTGTACAGTTCTGGTCCCCGCATTATAAGAAAGATGTGGAGGCATTGGAGAGGGTACAGAGGAGTTTACCAGGATGTTGCCTGGTATGGAGGGCAGGTCTTATGAAGAGAGGCTGAGGGATTTGAGGTTGTTTTCGTTAGAAAGGAGGCGGCTAAGAGGGGACCTAATCGAAACATATAAGATGATTAGAGGTTTAGATAGGGTGGACATGATAGCCTTTTTCCTAGGATGGAGAAAGCTAGCACGAGGGGACACAGCTTTAAATTAAGGGGTGGTAGTTATAGGACGGATATCAGAGGTAGGTTCTTTACCCAGAGGGTGGTAAAGGTATGGAATGCCCTGCCTGCGTCAGTTGTAGATGCGCCAAGTTTGGCGGCGTTTAAGAGGTTAGTAGATAAGTTTATGGACAAAAAGGGAATGGTTTAGGTTAGAGGGTCATTGCTTTTTCCTAATTGGTCGGCGCAACATCGAAGGCTGAAGGGCCTGTTCTGCGCTGTAATGTTCTATGTTCTATATGTCAGGTTCAGTGGATGATGGTGTGTTGGCCACTGCTTTTCTCCATTGCTCCCTTCTATCATTTGCTCTGTAATAGAGAGGGAGGAATGTCAGTGATCCAATGTGTTGGGCTATGCTTGCGTGTTATGTCTGCTGTAGCTGAATAGCTGGAGCAGTGAGGAGGAAGTGCTAGGCTGGCATCAATGGAAGATGTGTGATGGTGAATTGGAGCCTCTGAATATCAAAAGTGAGCCTTGCATGCTGTGATGTGTGATTGAGTTATGCAGTAGGAGTATCTACCCTGTCAAGCTCCCAGACAATCCTGTATGTCTTAATAAGGTTGTTTCTCGTTCTTCTAAACTCCAAAAAGCACAGCCCCAGAGTTCTGTTCTTATTGATAGTATGGAGACTAACAAGCCAAAGTCCAAAATACTGTTTTCTGTGACTGTGAAATGCAACATTATTCCTGTTGTAGTCCTCAATCTCACTGTAATGTTCAGTACAGTTGACTCTCTTCCATATACATTTCTATAAGATTGCCCTTTCTTGGTGGCAACCTGTTCCAACAAAATAAAAAAACTTATCTTCTAGAGTTGCTTTATTCTCAAAAAAAGTCTTGTGGAGGGAAGGGTTGATTCTAACCAAATCCACTCGGCACTATTGGATAATAGTAAATGAACAGACAATCCTCTTCCATTTAGTTGGTTTTAACCTGTGCTTTAACAATATCTCCTGCTTTGGAAAGTGCCAGAATAACTTACTACTAAACTTTGATTTAGGCTTTGACTACTGAGCAGATTTATTGGACTGTAAAAGAACAAGTGAATAGAGTCAGTGACAGAACATACATTCTTACAATAGTTGTTGAGCTTAGCTAGATTTCTGTCTTATACAAAATAATAAATAGCTCATAAATGCTGTGTTAAACTATAACTAATTTTCCTATATAAGCAAGCTCCTCTTTTTTCTTCTACAGAGATTATCTGGGTCTGACTGTCATTCTGATGGCTAAAGATAGATTCACTGATTTTGAGCAGGATAAGCTAATAATTTAACTTCTAAAAACTGGGAACAACAGAGAAAAATCTTTAAATTCAGAAAAGCTGCCAATAAAACTCTAGAATTTTGATATACTAATTAACAGAAGTGCTTTTGATCCAGCCACTGTTACATTGTCAGCTGTACATTGCAATTTAAAATTCTTCAAGTAATTTCACAGAGGGTTAAACTATTTGACTAAAACATATGGACATATTTTTATTCATTCATGGGACATGGGTGTCGCTGGCTGGCCAGAATTTATTGCCCATCCCAAGTTGCCTTTGGAGGGCACTTGAGAATCAACCACATTGCAGTGGCTCTGGAGTCACATGTAGGCCAGACCGGGTAAGAACAGTACATTTCCTTCCATAAAGGACATTAGGAAAATGGCTTCTTCTAACAACCAACAATGGTATCACGGTCATCAGTAGATTCTTAATTCCAGATATTGTTTATTCAATTCAAATTCCACCATCTGTGATGGCAGGATTCAAACCTGGGTCCCTAGAAATACTCTAGTAATAATACCACCAGGTCATCACTTCCCCATACCATCGAACCTGCTTCACCATTCAATCAGATCTGATTTTTAACCACAAGTTCACATTCCTGCCTATCCCTGGTAACTTTTCACTCCCACTCCCTTGCTTGTCAACAACGTATCTACCTTAGCCTCAGAGAGATTCAAGGACTCTGTCTTAACCACCTTTTAAGAAAGAGAATCACAAATTTTCACAATCCTTTGAGAGAAAATGCTTTTCCTCATCTCTAACCCAAATGAACAACCCTTATTTTGAAAGAGTCAGTGGGATTTACCAGCCCCGCTTGCCACCGGCGTTGTCAAACCCTGTCAAAAGTCAGAGCTGTCAGAGCTGCCAAATCTCCTGCAGCAGGAAAAAACAAAAAAAATCCCACAACACCAATTTAAAGTCCAAACAGGTTTATTTGTAGCAAAAGCCGCAAGCTTTTAGGACATCTTGTCCCTTGGTCAGATGGCTAGGAGTTCTGACCGTAAAAAGGACACAAAGTCAAAAACTCAATTTACATGCATAATGACTGGAATGTGAGTCTTCACATCTTATCAGTTCTTAAAGGTGCAGACAATGTGAGTGGAAAGAGCTTTAAGCACAGGTCAAAGAGATGCAGGCCAGCAACCCTGAGTTCTACATTCACTGACAAGGAGAAACATCCTTTCTGCATCCAGTCTATCAAGCTCCTTCAGTATCCTATATATTTCAATCAAGAAGGGTCCAGACTTGATTGCTGATCTCTGTTAAGTTGGTGAGTGTCAATTGTGATGGAAACATTTTACCAGAATACCCAGTCCAAGTTGCTAGTGCCAGGTGTGTGTGTTGGGTGAAGACTGGTTTGGGCTCACCAGTGGTGCCTGGCACAGTTGAAGCCAGCAGTCTAATGATTTGCAAATGATAGCAAATCATCGGTTAATTGGTAAATAATGGTCATGTGGGTGAGGCAGCTTTTGGAACAAGGAGTCTTAATGCTGCGGAATGTCTGCCACCAGAAAAGGGAAGGAGGGAAGAAACATAAAAAAAAGGAAAGTATTAAATGGGGGAGGTGATGGCCAAGTGGGATTATTGTTAGACTATTAATGTAGAAACTCAGCAATCAGGGTTAAATGCAGATGGTGGAATTTGAATTCAATAAAAAAAATCTGGAATTAAGAATCTATTGATGACGATGAAATCATTGTCGATTGATGGAAAAGCCGACCTTGTTCACTCATGTCCCATAGGAAAGGAAATATGTAACTCCAGAGCCACAGAAATATGGTTAATTCTCAACTGCTCCTGAAATGGCCTAGGAAGCAATTATCAGCTTTTCAAGAAGGCAATTCACCACCACCTTCTCAAGGACAACTAGGGGTGTGCAATAAATACTGGTCACCATGAGTCCCATGACCCAGGAATGAATAAAGGAAAAGTTCTCCAGATTAAGTACCTGGCTACTGCAGAACACATAAAAACAACTGCATCTTCTCAAACCTGACTGGTTACCTATACTACATAGATTCTTTGGACATGGAGGTACACTCATATATCTAGCTGTGGCATTACGCAACATACATCTTCAACAGTCTTCATGCATAAATGTCTTCATGTGCCATGAGTTTTTAATTTTAAAAATACTGATTCCATTATCTATTTATGCTTAAATAGGTTGTTTTGGAAATATCGAGTGCATTCTCTGAGCATAAGCAGAGCTATTTATTATCTTATAATTAGATGACATAGCGTGGTCATAATTAATGATGTGTAGTTGTGATTTGGGTTTTCAGTCCAGTGAGCTCAGCTGTAGTTTGATAATGAGTATTTGCAACTTATCATTGTCCAAGGTGTGTGACCTCTTTCAGTTTTGTGCAGATGGTGTCTGATGGTTTGACTTGATGAAACAGATACTTTAGTTTCTACTTTGACACTATCTTTGGCATTGAACATTTCAAACAATATAAATTATGCATATATTCTAAAAACAAAACTCATTCTTATTTAACAAATACTTTGCAGTGCAATTTTCTTGCAGCCATCTGGTATAATTAATATAAATTCAAACAATGATCATTATGATGCTGATAGTTTCAGAGCTGTTAGTACTATAATCTTTTTCATATTCATTACTAGACAATGATCCCCTATTAGAATCAAAGAATCATAGAATTCTACTGTGCAGAAGGAGGCTGATCGGTCCATCGAGACTGCACCAAACACTATCCCATCTAGGCCACATCCCTATAACTCCATGCATTTATGATAGCTCATCCCCCTGACAGTAGGACAATTTAGCATTGCCAAACCACCTAACATCTTTGGACTGTGGGAGGAAGCAAGAGCACCTGGAGAAATCCCATGCAGACACAAAGGGAATGTGCAAATTCCACACAGACAGTTACCCAAACCAGGAATTGAACCCGGGTGCCTGGTGCTGTGAGGCAGCAATGCTTAACACTGTGCTGCTCACCAAAGTTCTATATCTTGTCTAACTTCTTGATTAACAGATTACTAAATCCAAACAAACATAGGTAACATACTTTGTGAAACACAACAGTTAATTAACAGCCTGTTGAGTGTATGGTATAAACAATGCACTTCTGCATCAAACTTGGAAGTTTTTACAGTGGAGCAAACCAATGCTGTAAATCCGAAGAGCCAGCTGCTAATCAGTATAAAATCAACTTGATCCAAGATCAGACACTAATGTCAAGGAAGCCAATAATTCCACCACAATGCTGCAATATTAAAATAAGGAAAAGAGACTAAACAGTGACATTGTAACATGTCAATCTTGTTCTAAAGTAAATGTTCAGCATTCTTAATATTTTCCAAAATTGAGAATGTTTCCGTTTTCTTTGTTCCTGGTCTTTTAATGTTGAAGTGGCTAGCCTTTGTCGGGATAGGATTCATGAGTTCTGATATCCACGAATTCCACTTTTTAACTTAAATTGCCAATTTTCATGTCTGAGACTGAAAGGTGATTGCTGAGGTACATTTAGCCATGGGGAATATCCAGATTCCTTCCGCACCCAGGAAATATGCACATACACTAGTCAGCAAGAGTCACTGAATGGTGAACACTGGCGGTAACCCAGTCTGATCTCCCACTAGTTCCCAATGCGAAATTCGTTTGTAACAGCCCATGTAATAGATCATGTAGTTAATAGATTACTGACCCAGTTTGGAATCATGTAAGTCCTTTGGACCAATGGTTAATTTATGATCTACTGCAACTTGTTAATCAATGGCAATGCGTAACTTATGTATATGTATGGGGAATGTCTGGCTAAATTTTGCTGTACTTGCTTACATATATAGACTTTGTGTGTCACATTAGATAGGTTCATAGCTGCTTCATCCATCTAGCCACATTGTCTACTTTGCTATGGTCTTGACCAATGTATATACAGCTTCATTTTTATCTGGAGATGGATACTGCGAGTCAGGAAATTTCCCAGCTCGGTCTTCCACCTTGGGAGAAAGTGCCTATCTCCTTGAAGCATATACGGACCTCAGATTGGTGTAAAGAATGTCTGCAAATATCTAGTGCTCATCCAGATATCCCATTTGGGCCACTCGCTTTCCATGGGTTGATCTTTGAAAAGACTGCACTGACATCGGCAATGGTAACCTTTGGATACAGTTTTGTCCAAGGCTTCTGGGGTGGAAGGCATGCTCTTGCTGACCTTAAAATGGGCATTATGTTCATCAGGGAGGGGTGTATTAGTGCTGGAGATTTTAAGTGCCTTCATCTTGTAGCCTGTCATATCTTGCAGACCTCGCCATTGGCGTGGGAGTCCATGTGGCTAGCCTGAGATGCTAGCTTCGTTCTTTACTGTCTTTAGGCATCTCTGACGGATCTCCTTAGATTGTATCTGACTGTGTTGTATAGGTCAGCGTCACCTGATTTGTTTGCCTCGGACCTGGACTTCAGTAAGCAGTGGATATCCCTGTTCATTCATGGTTTCCGGTTGGGGAACATACAGATTTACTTCTTTGGCGCGCAGTCTTCTACATGCTTACTAATGGTGCGGCATGGCAGCACAGTAGTTAGCACTGCTGCTTCACAGCGCTAGGGACCAGGGTTTGATTCCCGGCTTGGGTCACTGTCTGTGTGGAGTTTGCATATTCTTTCCGTGTCCGTGTGGATTTCCGCTGGATACTCTGGTTTCCTCCGACATTCTGAACGATGTGCTGGTTAGGTGCATTGGCCCAAACAAGTGCTGGAGTGTGGTGACTAGGGGAATTTCACTGTAACTTCATTGCAGTGTTAATGTAACCCTTATTAGTAATTAATAAAAAAGCTTTACTTTTATTTTTTGAACTCAGTTACTGTAATGGCATACATGTTCAGTCTGGTTGCAGAGTTTTAAAATTACTGATTCTAAGCAGTCTCATAGGAGATCATCTGATTCCTGATGCTAATATTGCACTACTTTCTTTGATGGATTCTCCCATTTCAGTTTTTGCTTGTAAGCCGGGAGCAGGAGCACAGCCTTGTAGTGGGCTGACAATAGAGCGGTAGGCATGTCTGATATTTGTGTAGCAGTGGCCTAAGATGTTTGGGCCTCTGGTGAAACAGGAGATGTGGTGGTGGTATCTTAGTAGGTCGCTCTTGATCTTGGTTGATTGAAGTCCACTGGCATGATGAACAAGACTTTGGAATGTTTCACCTCAAGACTGCTTGGTGGTGGGTATTTCGTCATGATTGAAATATGCTGTAATGAGGTTTGTCTCTACAAGGCACAAGTCAGAAGTGTGATGGAATACTGTCCACTCTGCTAGGTGAATGAAGCTGCAAAAACATTCAAGTAGCCAGACACCATCCAGGAGAAAGCAAGCCACTTGATTTGCACCCCATCCACAAATATTCATTCCCTCCACCAAAGAGGCAAAGTAGGAGCAGTATGTTCTATCTACAAAATGCACTACAGGAACTTAACAATCTTCCCTGGACTTAGGGTGAGATCTCTGCACCCACGACTTCTACCATCTAGAAATTCAAGGACAGCACACATATGGGAACACCACCACATAGAAATTCCCCTCCAAGCCACTTACCATTCAGACTTGGAACTACATCACTGTTCCTTCACCATTGCTGGGTCAAATTCCTGGAATTCACTTCCTAACAGCACTATGGTTGTACCTACACCACATGGACTGCAGTAATTTAAAAGGGCAGTTCGACTTCTCAAAGGAAATTAGGGATGGGCAATAAAGGCTGGGCCTAGCCAGTGATACACATCTCCCTTGAATGAATCAAAAAAAGCACTCTGAGTTGCTGTGAACTATGACTCCTTAAAAAGCTGATCCAATTCCCTAAGAATTGCAGAGGTTGGAAAATGCCTATATCGTGGCTCTGTTAGGAGTGCGGAGTGCAGGTTCACTGGCTAAATTGCCCCATATCTTATCCCATGCTGATGAAAACTGGAAGTGCTGGGAATGGGGCTGGAGATCCTGGAGTCAGATCCTGGCTACTGTTTTAAAAGCCCACGCATTGTCTTTATCAATAATATAGACTTGCAACAATAGATTCTCAGCACCAAACCCTGGAGAGTTCCATTCCATGAGCAGAATTTAAGGGTTGCACTCTTGTGAGATGATGGGAACCCCACATTCTTTTCTCAAGGAGGCATAGTACTATTTAAATGCAGTGAAGCATTTATTTACCTGGACTGGGTAGGGACTTCTGCACACTAAAGTCAGATAGAATCATGACGCTGAGATCTACTAACCTATCAGAGGCCGGCAGATCTCCAAAGCTATTTGGAGTGATGGCTGCTGAGATAATGCACTGCGGGCTTTGGCAGGAATCAATGCTGGATTTCTGGAGACAGATACATGTGGATAGAACATAGAACATTACAGCACAGAACAGGCCCTTCGGCCTTCGATGTTGCACCGACCAATATAAAAAGCAATGAACCTCCAAACTAAACCATTCCCTTCTCTTCCATATACTTATCAACTAACCTCTTAAACGCCACCAAACTTGGCGCATCTACAACTGCTGCAGGCAGGGCATTCCACTCCCGAACCACCCTTTGGGTAAAGAACCTACCTCTGATATCCGTCCTATAACTATCACCCCTTAATTTAAAGCTGTGTCCCCTCGTGTCTAGCTTTCTCCATCCTAGGAAAAAGGCTATCACTGTCCACCCTATCTAAACCTCTAATCATCTTATATGTTTCGATCAGGTCCCCTCTTAGCCTCCTCCTTTCTAACGAAAACAACCTCAAATCCCTCAGCCTCTCCTCATAAGACCTGCCCTCCATACCAGGCAACATCCTGGTAAACCTCCTCTGTACCCTCTCCAATGCCTCCACATCTTTCTTATAATGTGGGGACCAGAACTGCACACAATACTCCAAGTGCGGCCGCACTAGAGTTTTGTACAGTTGCAACATGACGTTGCGGCTCCGAAATTCAATCCCCCTACCAATAAAAGCTAAGACTCCATATGCCTTCTTAACAACCTTATCGACTTGACTGCCTACTTTCAGGGATCTATGCACAAATACACCAAGATCCCTCTGTTCATCAACACTATTAAGAATCCTACCATTAGCCCTATACTCTACACATTTATTATTCCTGCCATAGTGCATTACCTCACACTTTTCCACATTAAACTCCATTTGCCACCTCTCGGCCCAGCTCTGCAACTTGTCCAAGTCTCTCTGCAAACTATAGCACCCCTCTTCACTATCTACCACTCCACCGACTTTAGTGTCATCTGCAAATTTACTAATCCATCCCTCAATATCCTCATCCAGATCATTTATAAAAATTACAAACAGCAGGAGCCCCAAAACAGACCCCTGAGGTACACCACTTGTCACCGAACTCCACGATGAATATCTCCCATCAACCACCACCCTCTGTCTTCTATCTGCCAGCCAATTCCAAACCCAATTAGCTAAATCACCCTCTATCCCATACATCTACATTTTCTGCAGAAGTCTTCCATGGGCCACCTTATCCAACGCCTTACTAAAGTCCATATATACCACATCAACCGCCTTACCCCCATCCACCTCTTTGGTCACTTTTTCAAAAAAAAAGTGGGATGAGGTTGCAGAGAAGGAGTCCTGGCAAGTGTAGAAGTGGATCAGATCAACGGTGTGGTCTTTAAGCATCTCTCATTCCTGATGCCAGGTCCCTTGTTTGGGCACTTAGTGCTTGTGACTCTCCTAGAATGAGATTATAGGTAAACATGATGGCTTTGATAACTTCTTTCAGCAAGTGCAGGAGACCAATGCTGATGCTACTAAATCCTTCTGGGCCCAGGGATAATTCCTTTCAAATGGCTCCATAATCAACCTAAATTGATATCCTGTTACCAGTTGGAGGGATTCCTGCAGCTAGGTCACCAGCAACCTCCCTCCTCACAACCCCCAGCCTACTCCCATGCAATGCAGGATAGCTATTCGACTGCTGGAAGTTGAATGCAGGGATTCCTGCCTGATTCCCATGGCCCACCCACAATCTTGCTCACTCCAGCGGATCCTCTATATTCTGCCCCACATTTCCACATTCCCTATTTTAACAGGCAGCTGTTCAGCTTTTTCTTCTTTACATAATTCCAATTCCTTATCGATTGATTCTGCCTCCGGATAGGATACAAGAAAAAAATCGCGTATGCAATGCAAACTAACTTGCCACTGTTTTTAGTTTTAGTTGCCGCCTTTTTTGAGGAACTTTGTCAAAGTGTTTTTGGAAATGAAACTATATTGCTTCATACAGCTTTGCAGTATCTACTGGCAATCTTCAGACATCACCTTTCTCTTTTAAAGTCACATTGGCTATTATTTAATAGATTATTCCCACACAATCATTCCTCAAATTTGCTCCTGTTGTCTAATTCCATTATTTTACTGGTTGATAATAATGGACTGCTTGGTCTATTGTTGCCTTAGATAAATTAGATTGAAAGGAAATTTATTGAAAGAAAATAGTATGTGTTACAAATAGTTAAAAAATATCTAGGAATAGAAAAAGGCCACCAGGCCTAATATACCCTTCCCCTTTCATTAAGCAATCTTTTGAATCCATTTATACTCCCAGTTCAGTGACTTTCCTTGGTGTCCTACTCTTTCAATTTAAAAGCTCTGTTGATATATGTCTAAATTCCTAATGTTCACTCTTTTATCCCCTAATATTTGAACTGTTCATCATATTGAACAATTTGCCTAGATTAATGTTGCCATTTTCTTTAGCTGACAATAGTAGGTTATTGCGGTATTGACCTATCTTCTAACTGGTGAGCCCAGTGTAGCAATGATCCTGGTGCACGTACTCAGAATCTCATCTGCTTCTTAAACTTGGCCTTTTTGTGATTGATCTTGTGGTCTCAATATAAGCCTGAAGGCCATTTGATCTGCTTTGTGGTTAGATACAAACCATTTGATCTTTTCTGTGGTTAGTTGCAGAAATAGAGTTCGAATTTGTGCATTCTTAAAAGCAAAAAGTAGTGATGAGAGAGATATAATAGTGAAGATGTAAATAGGTTTGTCCCTTTTCAGTGGTTGACTTCAGCATTTGATAGTCTTTACCATTTCCTCCAATGTATCTGATTTGGTCATTGCTAATGAATGCATTATCTGCTTTTTCATGTTCTACTCATGCAAATTATAGAAGCATTTAGGAATTTAATTATTTGTTTTTCTCTGCATGAAGCATCTAGTTTTATCCTATTTGCTTTTAAATATATTTACACAGTGTACTATGGTAAGTGTAAAGATTTGCAGCATGTCCCATGCCACAGAATCACTTGGCATAGAATTGAATCTTTGTGCTAGTAATTTGCTTATAGAGTGAGCTTCTGATTTTAAACTCTTGGAGAAATTACCCAAAGGACTTCAGACATTTTCCCACTGGAGGTAGGAGGAACTATTAGATCCATGGGAAAAAAAACTAGCGATCCCATTGTTTAATTAGATCTCTTTTCATTTAACTTTGGACTGTGCTATTCCTTACCGGACAGGAAGTTAAGACTAAGCATGAGATTTTATGGCATCCCAAGTTTGTTGGATAATGGACAGAAGCTGAAGTTAACATGGAAAGGCTACTGTATAGAGAGGCATTGGAATGTGAAAAGCCCCCCAGATCTGTCTATGACTTGTCTGGGAAAAGAACAGGCTGTCATTGGTCCATGAACTTGCTAACATGCCAATTGACTCTTCTTAATTCCAGGTCAGCCACGATGAAGTGTCTGCCAACTGGTTTAAGTTGAAATGCTTAACAAGTCAACTGGTCCAAATCAGTGTCTGCTGACAGAATTATGCTGCCAACTGGGCAAGTGGACAATCCCAACCAGTTCCCAGCTAAAATCACCGCTTGCCTCGGCTGGACCCAGTCAAAACCAGTTGAAATCTTTCTCCCTTCGTTCAGACAATTAAGGCTGGTTGATATTTTTAGTTGATTTTGCCAGGCTGCACAATGTACTGTGGATAGATATCATCACACATATACATAGCTGCAGCCAATCTTGCTCATGAATGCCATTCTTCAGGTGTACAGATTAAAAATATATGGGGCAATTCTCCAAAAAACTGGAGTAACTCCTGTGGATTTTTCCAATGTGATTTTCAGAGTGAACCTCCCACACGCTGAGCAGTGCACAGTGGCCTAGCATGATTCACTCTAAAAATCATTGGGTGGGTCCTATTCCCGCTGGAGAGGCTGGCAACGAAACAGAGATTGGCAGTGGCCCCGCATTACTGGCCTCACGATCGCTGTGCCTGTGCCAGCCAGCCCTGTGACTCTGCATCACTGCCCCTACAACACTCCCACCCTCGATCGCTGATTCCTGGACCTGTCTGGGCAAGTCCTGACCACCCTCACTTGCACTCGATTGGCTTGGCTCCCCACCCTGCCTCTCCATAGGATCTGGCTTGATCACATTGCTCTCAGGTGTCACCCCTTTAAAAGGGACTACTCTACCTCACAAGCACGGGGCGGCATGGTAGCACAGTTGTTAGCACTGCTGGTTCACAGCTGCAAGGAGCCGAGTTCGATTCCCGGCTTGAGTCACTGTGTGGAGTTTGCGTGTCCTCCCTGTGTCTGCGTAGGTTTCCTCCAAATGCTCCGGTTTCCTCCCACATGCTGAAAGATGTGCTGGTTACGTGCATTGATACAAATAGGCTTTGGGCTATGGTGATTAGGGGAATTTCACAGTAACTTCATTGCAGTTTTAATGTAAGCCTTACTTGTGACTAATAAATAAACTTTAATTTTAAGCAGTAAGCTTGACTCCAGATTGTCACTGTTAACCTGTGAGAAGGATGCAATATGTGATGAAGCAGCGGTGTTTGTCGGCAAATCTCTATGACATGGCTTTTAAATTGCTCTGCTTGCAGTTTGCCAATGATAAAGTTAGTATTGAGCACATGTTAAGTGTGTTCTGAATGCTCGAGAAGACAGGATCTCAGTGGTAATAAGATGAAATACATCAAATGGAAAAACATCTTTCCTGATGCAATAGCTCCATTGGGGCATATTGTGAGAATGACGGGGCAGAGAAGGAGCTTTCGCTTCAGTACACCACACAGCAAGTCTTTTTCAAGCACATCTCTGCTTGAAAGGTAGTCTGATTGACAGGCTAGGCTCCCAGTTGCGCAAGGAGCACAGAGGTCGGTGGTGGGGGTTGGGGGGGGGGGAATGTTGTAGTGATTGTGGTGCTTGAAGGCAGCCTCACTATAATAATTCAACAGCTAATCCTCCTCCGGGGAATGTTTGGCCGCCAGCCAGCAACCCCCCCTCTCCCCTCCCCCTGCCTCATGTTCCCTCCCCTTCTTTCGTTACAACCAGAAATATTCCCTTGGAGATGGGTTTCAGATGTTCAAAATGTTGACATCTCACCCGACTTCAAACGCCCCATTTCACCGAGTAAAATTCACTCCCCGCCCACACCCCCGACTTCCCCTCAACTTTATTTCCACAACATGCAGTGCAGTTGTTTTCAAAAACCTTTCTTTCTTTCAGGCAGTTAAACAATTAACAAGAAACCGCAACAGAATACATTGATACTTAGTCTTCAAATTGTTCTACTTAGTCAACTCAGGAGAGCATCTTAATGCAATTAGAATGGTAAAATCAATCTGTACTGTTCACAATTTGAATTTAACAAAGAGGTCATTGATGCATTAAACAGTGTTTAGCACTTATATAACAAGATGCAGTATTGAATGTGTCAAAGCAAGGTTTTAAAAGGCTGAGAAGGAGGAGTTGTCAGGCATTGTACTGGTCTTCAGAAACCTATTAATTTTCTTGGCATGCCATAAAGCACAGACTTAGTGTTTTCAGTCTTGACACATATAGACTGACATTCGCTGAGGAATAGATTCTTGGGCTGATTCCAACACTGAGCCAAAGAGTTGTTTGTTCTCCTGGGCACTCTGGTGCTGGCTGATTGAAAAGCTAACCCCACTGAATTCTGAGTGCTCAGCTCATTGGGGGGAAAAAAAACTCAGCTGTGTTTCTTCCATGTGTGAGGGACATTATTATATGCGGACGTACAGAATCACGGGAGCCAAGTTTTGTAATGTTCTGTTCCACTTTTAAAACAGGCAGCTTTTTGTTAGAGATTTAGTTCAGGAAAGCAGTTGAGAGAAACTACCAGAATTGCTTTCTCCACAAAAGAACTTGGAGGTTTTATTGAAGGTGATAGCCCTTCTCATTTCTCTGAGAAATTAAGCCAATATAAAGTAAGCAGAGGTTACGAAGTGGGTAAATATTACCTCCTTAATGAGCTACTTGAGGGAATGAGTGAGTCGTAATCTCTTCCAGCTTTGGAAAGATCAAAAGAATTGTTCTTGGGCTCCAAACTCTTTCCTCTAATTTCATTTGTTTGTTGAGTCTGTTGAAAGTGTTGGCTACGTGTCCAACCTGGAATTGAGCTTTCAATATAATTTCCAATCCATCACCAAAACCTTTTATTTCATCTCCACATCAGCTCCTCTGCTGCTGAAACCCAATCCATAGTTTTGTTAACCTCCAGGGTCAAGAGTCCAAAAACATGCAGCCTCCCTTAGGCATCACATAGGAATGATGGAAAGAGTTCCTGTTCAGAAAACACATGGATTTGGCTCCCATTCACTGTGCCTAAAATATCCTGGCCTGCTCACCATCAAGCATCTTATATTCCATGTTCTATTGACATTGACAGATAAACACTGATACTAAATGATCACTAAATTTGAAACAAAAACAGAAAATGCATAAAAAACTCAACAGGTCTGACAGCATCTGTGGAGAGAGAATAGGTATCAACATGTACCTCATTCTTAGGAAAAGAAACCCTTACGTTTTGGAATGATGAAGTCCTCTTCTTACACATGCACACTTTTACAAGTGATTCTACTTTGTGCTTGAGTTACACTTTTCCCCTTGTGCTGGACACAAGAACCCAAAGATGTTTTACCAATACACAAGACTAAGAGGATAACTAACAAAAGTATAGGGCCCACAAAAGACTGAAAGGGTAACCTGTGTGTGGAGGAGGGGGATGTGAGTATGGTTTTTAATGAATACTTTGCATTTGTCTTCACAAAAGATGTTGGGGGGGGTCAATGTAGACTTAATGAGGAGGAGTGTGAAGTATTGGATATAATAAACATAGGGAGAGAGAAAATATTAAGGAGTTAGCATTCTTGAAAGTTGATAAATCACCAGGGCTGGATGAAATGCACCACATCTGTTGTAAAAAGGCAGTGAGGAAATAGCAGAATGTCTAAGTATCATTTTTCACTGGATACAGTTGTGATGTTGGAGGATTGGAGATCTGCCGATGTTTAAAAAGAGAGCGAAGGATAGACTGAATAATTACAGGCCAGTCAGTCTAACCTCAGTAGTGGGCAAGTTATTGGAAGCAATTTTGAGAGACAGGATAAACTGTCACTTAAAAAGGCATGATTTAATCAATGATAGCGTAGAATTGTTATGGAAAGATTGTGTTTGACTCACTTGATGGAATTTTTTGAGGAAATAATAAGGAAGATTGATGAGGATACTGCTATATCTTAATCAATTCTCCGTGTCATTTCCTCAAAAAACTGCTGTAGATGTGGGCTATGTTTCAGCATGGCTTTTGTCAAGGTCCCATGTGATAACTGGTTTAGAAAATAAAAGCCTATGGGATCTAGGGAAATGTAACAAGCTGTATAAAAAATTGGCTCGATGCAGAAAATAAAGGGTAGTTGTTGACTGGTGATTTTGGAAGACTGTTTCCAATGACATTCCATTGGGCACAGTACTAGGTCCACTGTGTTTATTTTTGGCATAGATTAATGTTTTGGATGTAAATGTAGGAGGAATGATCATGATATTTTCAGATGTTATAAAAATTGGCCGTGTGATTTACAGTAAGGAAAGCAGCTTAGTCTGCAGGAAAATATCAAAGGGCTGATCAGAAAAGTGGCAAATGGAATACAGCACAGAGAAGTTTGAGGTGATGCATTTGGAGAGATCAGACAAGGTAAGGGAATGCACAATAAGTGGGATAATACAGCAAACCACCGTTCTTGTTAGATGTCAAGCAGTCACCTGGTGCCAAGACTTCTTTGCCAACAGAAACATCCCCTTTTGCCTTTTACTAAGACGTCAGCCTCTGCAAGAAGTCTTTTATGAAGCAAAACTCCTTCATCAGAGACCAAGAAGTCAACTATTGCTAAGACCAAACAATTGAACACTACAACCAGATTAGGATGAAATCAGGGTTGTAATGTTAATTTTATATAGAAATTGATTGGGCAATACATGGTGCATTATATGTTGTTCTCTATTATTTAATACAAAATGAATAAACACTGAGTAAAGTTCTGAAAACATTTACGGTGATTTACCCAGAACTGAGAACATGCAATTGTTTGAAAAGAATGAGAAGGCTGTTGTTTTTGTTTCTAGATAGAGGTGAAGAAAAGACTTGATGCAAATCTTAAGAATTTAGTTTTTTTATTAGTGTCACAAGTAGGCTTACATTAACACTGCAATGAAGTTAGTGTGAAAATCCCCAGTCGCCACACTTCGGCACCTGTTCGGGTACATTGAGGGAGAATTTAGTATGGCTGAAGCACCAAACCAACGTGTCTTTCAGAATGTGTGAGGAAACCAGAGCAGCCAGAATGGGGGAAAATGTGCAGACTCCACACAGACAAGCGGGGGATCAGACCCGAGTCCTTGGCACTGTGAGGTAGCTGTGTGAACCACTGTGCCACTGTGAATTTTAAAGGGATTTGATCGGAAGGATATTTGATAGAGGGGAAATTGAGCAAGGTAGCATTAATATAAGACAGCCACTATCTGAATTTCTTTATTGAGAGTAATGATTATGCATAATATCTATGAAAAGCTGTCAGTGAGCGAATTGGTGAATGCTAATTCATATTGATCATTAATGAAAACATTGGATTATCTCTCTGCAAATATACTGAAATACTTCGTGATGCAACATCCACAGACCTCCAGAAAAGTTTTGATAAGCGTTTTGCGCAAGATATGCAACATGGTATAGGAACCCGATGTGCGAAGGATTTGAATGCAGGAGAGAATGTAGCAGGTACTTTGTAGAAAACTGATGCTGTGGGTTGGGGGGAATGGTGTGTGAATTTTAGTAATCTAATTTTAGTAATCTAAGGCATCAAGAATCACTGTTGAAGCCACTACTTCTCATTTGCAGAATAGCCTGGATTCAGAGGTGTTCTGCAGGACGGTTAGATGTGTAGTTGACACTAATAGCCTGTTGCATCATAAAGCATTTCAACACTCTTATGATCCCAATAAATGGCAAGTTTCCAGAATAGAACGCTGGCTTGAAAGATCATGGCCAGAATTCTCTCAAAAAAAATTAGGTCACCAATTTGCATGAAAATGGGAGTAATTCCTACTAATATTTTGGTATGACATTCAAATTGAATCTCCCATGGTCTGAGTACTGCAGAGTGCCCTGGAGGGATTCCCTATTCCTGGTGGAGAGGTTGGTAGCATAACGCTGAGCATATGCATTGCCAGCCTCCCGATCAGTGGCTAGTTCTATAACTGACCACCCCCCCCTCCCCCCCACCCCGCCCCCAACCCCCTATTGCTGGTCTCCTGGATCTCTCAGGGCCATCCCCAATGTTCCCCCGCTGACCAGCACCAATCTTCCAACCCCCTCTCCCACCGGATGTCCAGCCCCGATCACCTTTTACCTCCCTCTGCCCTCAATCCTCTGGCAGAGCGGCAGTCAGTCTCCCCCAATCCCCCCAGATGTGTGAGTTTCCAAATACCATTCCCAAAGCATGTTTCAGAATCTTTTTTCACAATAATAATTTCTATCAGTGGTTTGCACTCTGAAATCCAGTCCAGGTGTTTCAAATAAATTTTTAAACAAAACTTCTGTTCCACATTTAACTGCAAAGCCAGTATCCAGATTTTAAATTGCCCCCCTTTGGATTTCTTTATCTTGGCTGTTGTACAAACTGTTCGGAATTTCTTTAAGTTTTCATTCCCAGATTCTATTAAAATGGCAGTAACTTTTCATTTACCTCTGAAATCTGCTTTTCTGTTTTAAATCTAGTTTCTGCAATTGTCTCAGAATACATTGTTCACTCTTCCTTGAATTCTTCTAAATAATATCTGGTCTCTGTTGTCTTAAATTCAACTGTCTTAAGCCATTTTTTCCGTCCCAGTCCCCGGTTACCTGTACTGTAACTGGTTCTTTGCAAAGCCTGCCTGTTTGCAGTTCTTGCCCTGTCCAGTATTCTTCCAGGCAGAGTTGAGAGATGTTCCCTCCCTGGTGTTTTTCTTCAACTGCAACATATCGAGCTAAAACTAAAACTTAAAAACTTTTCTACCTTACAAGACGCCCTAGTTGCTAAGCAACCACCGCTAGTTTACTTACTCTTCACACTGAATCCTCTCTAACCACAGTAGAATCACAGCTGGAATTTAACCAAACCCCACACATACTAACATCTTTGTCTAGCTAACTCTAATTTTACCCTTCCAGGCACAGAAACATTAAATTAAACCCACTTAAATATCTTATTTCTAATGTTTTTGAATACAAATATAAATTCCTGAAACTATCTTTGTTTTCTGAACACCACACACTTCAGATGCTGTTTTCTAAGAGACTGTCAATGGAATTGGTTAAGCTGGATTTCCTCTCATGAGATGATACTTCCAGAGAGATAATCCAAATTTTTCATCAGCGATCAAATCCATTATTTTGGCAGGTTTTTGTTTCAGATTAATGGGCTGGGATTTTTATGACTGTCTTTTAAAAACAGGTACACATTGGCTTTTTTCCAATCCAACAGGAACTCCTCTGATATCCTTTTGATGACTAATAGCCTTTCATAGATATTATCCATAATCACACTTTGTGCCTTCTGATATATACCTGTGTCCCTGTGATATATTGGTGTTAAGGATGTTTAGCATCTCCTTGTAGGAGATTAAAGCTGCATTCACTTTATAGCTTGTGCCATGGGAGAGTTAGTTAACTGAGCTGCTCTGCCAGATTCAATTTTGCAATAAACTTACCGAGGCCAGTCTTCTGTCACCAATCACCCTTTATTTACAATGTGATTAAAATGCCATTCAGCAGTAGAGTGTAGATCAGCTCTGAGTCTATTGACTGCCAGCCTGAATGGAGCCAGCTAGTTTTAAAACCCCTGCTGCTCCTTCCTATTTGGCAATCCTCCACTGGCCTAATAGGGGAACTCATATTCTTTGAGGTCCTTAGGGACATCCATTGACGTTCCTCCCTATGGCCATTATAACAAAGTTTATAATGGACCCCGTTAGTTTCTAGTTACTTGTATGGCGAAGGTCAAAGATACTCTTAAGCACTGGGCTAGCTAGGGTGTTCTGGTTCCTTTCATGGAGTGATGCTTCATGATATGTGAAATAGTCTTTTCTGCGGCTTGCTTGCTAACCCTCTGCTTGTTGCTCTCCTCCCACTTGTTGCTTCTCCATCTCACTGACCCTCCCACTCACCTCTACTGCATCATAGTCTTAACCATTATTCCTTCTGGTGGCAGTCTGAAACCCAGCAGGCAAAATGGGATCTTTTGCGACTGATTTAAAGAACATTTGGTAGCTTCATATTGGTGACAACCGAAGACCTGGATTTTTGTCACCAACAGCTGAAGAGCAATATTGAAGTGGTTAATGTTTAAAACTTCCTCTGTCGTGTAGCATGCTACTAATGTTGGCCCTAGCGAATACTTCCAGGAAGTAATTATTTAGTTGAATTATATTTAACTTATCCTCTATTTCAACCTCATTTATATCCTTGGGGGTTCTCAATTCTATTTTGACAACCCTCCTGCTGTTCTAATATTAGAGGAATCTTTTGCTATTGCACCTGGCTTCTACAGCTGTTCCTACTCTCCCACCTCCTCTCTCAGATAACGCAGAAACATGAATGTGGGCTGAACACTAATTATCCTTATCAATTTATACTTTTTAACACTACTTCATAAATTTCAAATTTACACTTTTTCAATACTACTACTAATTTGAAATTTATGAAGTAAATATTAAGTTTGCTTTGCAGTCTATGTTGAATTATTTGTGATATTAAATTTGTTCCCTCCACTTATTAGTTTTCACATTTTACCCAACAATAGTCTTTTATGCTCAACAGACTGTTTGCAAAACCTCTTTTTATTAGTGAAGCTGTTTCTAGAATCTGAAGTTACGTTATCATTTGTCTTTCCTGATGCTTGCTCGCTGACACTCCTGCTCACTGACCCTCCTGCTGACTGCTTCCTTCCAACTTGATGTCTCTATGTCTTCCTGACCTTCCCACTCACCACTACCCTCCCTGACTGTCCATCTCCTTCCTGCTTGCTGTTTGCCTCTGGCTCCCTGTCTTTACATTCACTGCTTCTGGTGAGTGAGAGGGAGGTGGCGAGAGGGAGAGGCAGGGAGCAATGTGGCACATGGGAAGAAGGGCGAGGACAAGGTGGTGAATGGGAAGGTTGGAGAAGGAAGATTGTAAGCAGGAGAAACAGTACGCTTTAGGGCTGGGGAAGGAATTAGCAAGTGGGAATGTTGGCAAGCAGGAGGGAAGCAACGAAAGGGAGAGATAAAGTGAGAGAGGGAGTTGGGCAGTGTCTCGCAGGCAGGAGGTGAGAGGGACAGGCATCAAGAGTGAGGGTCAGGGAGCATAGCAATGAGCGGGCAGAAGACAAGAGGAAAAGGCAAGTGGGAAAAGTGGCAAGTAGAGGTTGTGGCGAGCTGAGCAGAGAAGCGATGCATGGGAAGAAATAGTAACAGGAGACAGGAAGTGGCGAGCATTAAATATGTTGAGAGAATTTCAGAGTTAAGAATTAATTCAGATTTTTGGGCCAGTTCACTCTACTGACTTATTCATTCTAGTTTTGTAGAATTATTAAACAAAGATTGATCCAAATGATAATTGACACATTAAAAATTGAAGGGCATTTCCAGCAGTATGTAAAAGGATTGGATGCCAAGATCAAATCTCCAAATAATAATGCAAAGATTCTTGTGAGGAAGTTTCACAGGATACAGAGAACCTATGCGACTTCTTCCCCAAGTCATTTCTTTATGCATTCTGACAGAGTAAAATAGTGAATCAGTTTATTACTTCACAGATCATAGATTTTTAATTGATAAAAAAAACTCTACGTGAAATAAATGCTATTACTTCATATAAACTATTCAGCCATCTATCTTCCTGCGAAGTTTCAATTTCCCTCCACCACAATTCTCACTTTCCCCCTTCAATATTCACTTATTTACAGGGATATTTTGTGTGCATTTGTGTGCTCACACTGCACATTTTTGGTTGGGAGAGAGCATAAAAACCTGGACAGACGCCCATCCCACCACCTTCTTGATCACCCCCGAGCTCACTCCCATAATATAGAGGTGGGCAGGCACCAAAATCGGCAATCCATCTGGGTCAATTGGGCTTGTTAACAAGTCAATTGATTCTGCTAATATGCTGCCCATGCCATAATGCAATTGACATGGGTACTCAGATGGGAGTGGGCGGGTCATGTTTATAAAAAGAGGTGGGTTGGAAAGCAGTTATTATTTTGGCCCTTTGAGGCTGGGGGAACATCCCTGCTAAGATGGTGTTCTGTTTCTTCTGATTTGCCTCTTCCATAGAATTCATCATCCCCTTGCACTTGCCTCCCTCGCTATCCAAGACGCCGAACCTCCTTGGCTCCAGGATCAATGGGCCTTTTTGTTTCTGGTTGCGGTCCTAGTAGGATCCACTAGACCATTTATGGTGCTGTCGGACAGGTGGAACAGCCAGCCAGTAACTCCCGAAGGCAGGCCTCCCTCCCCAGTGAGAGGCAACAGTCGTGCTCTGCTCCAAATCAGCCCACTCACAATACATTAATGGGTAGGCTGGTGTGGGGTGTGCGAACTCCATGCTGACTTTGCCTCTGGGGAGGTAAGACCCATCCAACCTCCCTGTTCCTCATAATATTCTGCCCTGTGTCTTTCTGATCTTCAGCCTCCAGGTCATGACAGCCAACCTCTCCCTAAATTCACAGAGACATTTTTAATCAACTAATTATGTTTGTTAATGTGAAAAAAAATTACTGAGCTATTTTCCACACTATTCAGAACAGTTCTAAGAGAACACTCAATAAGCTGAAAAAATTAAACTTGCCTTTTCCATGTTATCTATCAGTTCAAAAGATTTAGCTCTTTCTATTTTGACCTTGTCAAACTGAAACAATGGATCTGTGTCTTAAGCCATTGCTACCAATTCAACTTCTCTTCTGTCAAAAGGTTAAAATACAACTATGGTATAAAAACAGGCAGACATTCTCTCTCTCTCTCAAACACACACACACACAATGGAATGGTTCCCAAGAGATTGTGAATTCAGATCCACACATTACCTTAATATTAGCGACATAATTTCTGCATGTCGATGAAATAAAAGTAGAGGAAACATTGGTGACAGCTCTTCATAGCATATTTAAAGATGGACTAAATTCATTTCATCTGTTTATAGTTCCAGAATTCAGAATTAAATCCCTGCGATTTTTTTTGTGTCATATTTGGTTCTCTGTTTCAGTTATGAATACAACACATCTTACTTGAAATAGATTTTCTTGTCGCAGTGATAATGAGTGTATGATTCTGAATAGATTGCAGTATGATTTTTAGTCCAATCACCCCCTCCAGGATTGAATATCAAATTTAATTAGCACCATCATTGTGGAAATCAACTATGTACGTTTTCAATTATTGAAATTATTTTTTCAACCACACCTCCAATTAATATTAACGCTGTCATTGTATATATGTAAAAACTAATTGCCGTTTTGCTAATTTGGAAAATGAATGACCATGTGAAAATCTTTTCTGAAGTGTGTCCATGTGTTCATAAGGTGGCAGTAAAAGCTCACGCCTAAACTGCCAGTGATTTATTTTTTGTGTACTTTCCCTGCTGCACATGATGCCATGGTGACTGCAGGGACTGTTGGCGTCAGAACTATGGTGTAACTGCTGGGGAGCAAACTTCTCTAATGTGACTTTCAGATTTTTTAAAAATTTAAACTCTTTATTTGTATAACCTGTAGTATGTGGTAAAGTGGCAGGGTGGAGTAGTTAGCACTGCTGCCTCAGAGCAGCAGGGGCCTGGGTCAATTTGAATCTGTGTGGAGTTTGTACATTCTCCCTGTGTCTGCATGGGTTTCCTTCAGATGTTCCTGTTTCCTCCCACAGTCCAAAAGATGTGCAGGTTAGGTTGATAATGCCTCAACCACTTCCTCCAACAGCTCATTGCACATACATATTACCCTCTGTGTAAAAAAAAGTTTGCTCCTGAGGTTCTCATTAATTCTTTCCCCTCTTGACTTAAACCAATACCCTCTAGTTTTCGATTCCACAACTCTAGAAAAAAGACTAAGTGCATTCACCTTATCCATGCCCCTCATGTAGTTATATATCTCAGTCTCCAATTCTCCAAAGGAAAAAGCCCTAGGCTATCAAATATTTCCCTGTAACTCAGTCTCTTAAGACCTGGCAACATCCTTTAAATCTCTTCTGCACTCTTGATTTAATTTGATTTATTATTGTCATGTGTATTAGCACACAGTGAAAGGTATTGTTTCTTGTGCGCTATACAGACAAAACGTACTGTTCATAGAGAAGGAAACGAGAGTGTAGAATGTTGTGTTACAGTCATAGCTAGTGTGTAGAAAAAGATCAGCTTAATGCAAGATAAGTCCATTCAAAAGCCTAAGAGTAGCAGGGAAAAAGCTGTTTTTGAGTTGATTGGTACATGATGTCAGACTTTTGTATCTTTTTCCTGAAGGAAGAAGATGGAAGAGAGAATGTCCAGGCTGTGTGGGATCCTTAATTATGCTGGCTGCTTTGTCGAGGCATCGGGAAGTGTAGACAGAGTTAATGAATGATTTGCTGATGGATTGGGCTACATTCATGACCTTTTGTAGTTTCTTGCGGTCTTGGGCAGAACAGGAGCCATACCAAGCTGTGACACAACCAGAAAGAATGCTTTCTATGGTGCATCTAAAAAAGTTGATGAGAGTTGTAGCTGAAGAAAAATTTCCTTTTGAGAAAGTAGAGGCATTGGTGGGCTTTCTTAACTATAGTGTTGGCATGGGCGGACCAGAACAGGTTGTTGGTGATCTGGGCACATAAAAACTTGAAGTTTTGACCCTTTCTACTTTATCCCTCTCTCTAGTAAGGCAACCAAAACTCAACACAATACTCCAGGTGCAGCTTCACCAACATCATGTACAATTGCAACATAATTTCCCAACTTTTGTATGCAATGCTCTGACTGATGAAGGTCAGCAATACAAAAGTCTTTTTCACTGACCTATCTACCTGTGACTCCATCTTTAGAGAAGCACACATGTGAATTCCAAGATCCCTCTGTTTCACAATACTCCCTAAGGTCCTACCATTCATCGTGAGATCTACTTTGATTTTTGATTTTCCAAAATGCAATACCTCACACTTATCTATTGTGGATTCCATATGATCTAGTCTTCAACAGCAGTCTACCTCATGGTAGACTGCTGTTGAACTTTATCAAAGGCCTTACTGAAATCCACATAGACTACGTCAACCACTCTGCCCTCATCAACCTCCCTGGTCACTTCATCAAAGAACTCCAACAGATGTGTAAGGCATGATCTCCCATGCACAAAGCCATGCTGATAATTCCTAATCAAATCCTGTCTTCCCAATTGCCTGTATATCTTATCCCTCAGAATCTTCTCTAGTAACTTATCCACAACAAGTGTCAGGCTTACCAATCTGTAAGAAAGGTTTTTCTTTGCAGCCCTTCTTGAATAAGGGCACATTTGCTACCCTCTAGTCTTCTGGTACCTCGTGAGGCTAACAATGATGAGACAAAATGATGATGGAAGATACAGAAGTCTGAGGTCATGTAGCACCTGCTGCCATCAGACTTTTAAATGGACCTACCTTGCACTAAATTGACCTTTCTCTACACCCTAGCTATGACTGTAACATTACATTCTGTACTCTCTTCTTTCCTTCCCTGTGTACAGTATGCTTTGTTTATATAGTGCGAGAAAAGCAAAACTTCACTGTATATCAATAATTATAACAATAATAAATCAACTCAAAATCAAATCAAAAATCTCACCAGGGCTCCCACAATTTCTTCTCTAACTTTGTGCAGTGTTCTTGGATATACCTGATCAGGATCAGGAAACTTATCCATCTTAAAACATATTATTATGTCCATCACCTTCTCTAATATAATGTGAACTGTCCCTAATAGATCACCACTAACATCCCCAAGTCTTCTTTCTCGATGGTAAATGCAGAGGAGAAATATTCATTGAGAACCTTGCCCATCTCCTGCATTTTCACAAGTGTTTGTCCACTTCGTTCCTTGAGGGGGTCTTATTCGTTCTCTAGTTATTCTTTTTCCTTTAATATATTTAAAGAATCCTTTTGGATTCATCTTAGTTATCTTGGCTAAAACTATCTGATGCGTCCTTTTGCTCTCCTAATTTCCTTCTAGAATATACTCCTCCATCCCCTGTAAACATCTAGGCAATCACTTGATTCCAGTTACTTGTACCTGAGCTACGCCGTCTTTTTTTTCTCCTGGCCAAAACTTCAATGTTTTTTGTCATCCACAGTTCCCTCCTCCTGCCTGCTTTACCGTTCACCCTAACAGGAACATATGAATCCTGAACTCTATTTCATTTTTGAAGGCCTCCTACTTGCTGGAAGTCCCTTTGCCCTCAAACGAATTACTCCAATCAACCTTTACAAGTTCTGGTCTAATTCCATCAATATTCATTTTGTCAAATTTAGAATTTGCACCTGTGGACCTGTTTTGTCCATTTCCGTAACTATTTTAAAATTAATGGAACTATGGTTACTGGTCCCAAAGTGGTCCCCCACTGTCACTTCAGTCACTTGCCTTGCCCTATTTCCTAAGAATAGGTCAAGTCTTGCCCTTTTCCAAATTGGACCTCTCATGTATTGCCTGAGGAAACCTTCCTAGACACACTTAACAAATTCCACCCCATCTAAGCCTCTTAACACTATGGCAATCGCAGGCAATGATAGGAAAATTAAAATCCTCAACTATGACAACTCTATTATGTCTGCGAGTCTCCCCAATCTCCCTACATATTTGTTCTTCTAATCCCTGTTGATTATTTAGGGGCCTATAGTACAATCCCAATAAGGTCACCATCCCCTTCATATTTCTTAGTTCCACCCATAAAGCCTCATTAGATGATTCCTCAGTTATTTCATCTCTGACTACTGCCATGATGTTCTTCTTAATCAAGAAAGCAACTCCCTCTCCTCACTTTACTCCACTTCTGTCCTGTCTAAAGCACATTAAGCTGCCTGTCCTGTCCCTCCCTTAGCCATGTTTCTGTTATGGCTATATAACAAAATATATATATATTTTGTGCATCACTGTATCTCTGTGGGTTATTTTTACAATTCTTCCACTGGATGTTCTGAATAGTAAGAAGTCTGACAACACCAGGTTTAAGTTCAACCAAATTGGTCGGACTTAAACCTGATGTTGTCAGACTTCAACCTGATGTTTTCAGACTTCTTACTGTGTTTACCCCAGTCCAACGCCGGTATCTCCACATCATGTTCTTATTGATAACAGAGATGGTTCTGAAGAGCAGAGGGCCTTCTCCTGCTCTGTGTCACTTCCACCCTTTAGATAGCTTTCAGGCTTTGTCTGGTTATCTTCACAGCTGGATTCTGGTTTTTGATCTTCACCTACACTTTCCGGTTCAGAGCAGGGTCATGCTTCATTTGTTTTCTACAGGAATTTCTGCTTTCTCCTGTACTGTTGTCCTTTTGGAGTCTGCAGTATGTTAAACCTTGCTTCTCTTGTGATTCTTGTGCCAACAGTAGGGTTTCAAATCCCTGGCAGCCCCTCCCATGTTCAGTTCAGGCAGACGTGCTTCGATCAAAGCACGGGTGAGATTTTCTAGTCTCGGGGTGAGCACAGCTGGAAATTGTCACCCCATGCTTCCAGATGATATTGCTATCGTTCATCTATCAATGTGCCTATCCATCAAATGAAATATTTTTCTCTCAGTATGTGAAGTTGCAATGTTGCTTATTACTAAATCACTGATGCATACCCCCACCACCCCCACCCCCCACCCATCAGCACACCTGCACATGCTCACTTGCCTTCTCCTCAATGCTAACAAGCAAACCGTATGGAACTTGCTGGAATGTTCTGCCAAACTGCCTACAGCTGATCTGCCCTAACGAGGGGCAGTTCCATTCAAAACTCAAGAATGGACAGGCAGGGAGGCATTCCTGCACAAAATATGTGCATGACCAGCCCCCTGATTTTCTCCCGACCTCGGGAGACTACTGGATGCGTAGGTCAGGTGGGACACCATCTCCCTCCCCAGGTTCTAATGGGGAATGTGGCCTGAAGGCAGTTGCTGCCTCAGTCAATGCCAGGGGACTGGCCTCCTGAACCGGGAAGCCGTATAGAAAAAGTCGGTTATTTCATCCGTGCAGCAAGGGTAAGTGCTGAACCCCATCTTCCGCCGATCTATCCCAGACTTCCTCAAGCCCAGAACCCTGCAGCTCCTGACCCCTAAGCACATCTTTTGCATTCCCCCAAGAACCCCACTGCACTTGCCCTTCAAAGTCCACCACTTGATACTCTGCAGGAGTCACACCATCATTTCTTTTATGGATCCTTCTGTCTCCACAGGCAAAGACCGACCGTAACACCCATGAAAGGGTGAAGACAGGGAATGGTGAGCCAGACCTTCGGGTCCTCACCCCCTCTGAGGACCGAGTGCTGGACCTCTCAAGAGAATGGGAGATGCCGGCTGTCAATGACAGCATGGTTGTGTTGCCGTCAAGATGTGAGCACTTGTCATTCCTCAACTCACTTTGACAACTTCTTGGGGGCATGAGTTTCGAATGCGAGGGGCAAGGTTTAAAGGAGATGTCTGAGACATGTTTATCTATACAGAGATGATATTGGGTGCCTGGAACTTGCTGCCGGGAGAGGTCACAGATGCAAATATGACAGTGACCTTTTAAGGGGCCTCTGTACAGCTATGTAAATGGGATGGGAATAAGGGCATATGGTCCCTGGAAAAGTAGGGGATAAAAGTCAGATGGGCAGCCTGGTTGCTACAGGCTTGGAGAGCTGAGGGGCCTATTCCGGTGAGGTAATTTTCTTGGTGCTTTGTCCTATGTTCAATGGAGAAATGAGAATCTCATGTTTGGCATTCCGGTTTCCTCTTCCTCCCTTGCACTTAATCTTGTGTCCTATGTTGCAGGGACAGAACCGGACGCTCTGGGGCCTTCTGGACTACAGGCCCCGGCTACAGCTCAGATGAATATTTGGAGGATACGTGTGAGGAAACCGAAAGTGCACTGTTTCGGCGTCAGCTTCCACCTCACAACTCACCGTTTCAGATATTGACACGTTAGTGAGTCCAGTTATTGGTAAGGTTTCTGGGTCACTCTCTTGGGAGCACGACATGTCTGATAATGTATCTCTGAAGCAAGAACTTAGCTGGCCCCAGGCTACATGCTGGGCCTCTGAGATCACTTCTCCCTTTGCTGCTGGAGATGCAGCAACAGAGCCAGGGAGGGACTAACGGTCACAGCGATTCTGTTGGGAAGAGTCCTAAAGTTTTTAGATGGACCAGCTATTGCCTGTCTGGCATGGTTCTTAGACCAACACCGCAAGGTTGGCGGAAAGCCTGGGGCAGGGAATCCTCACCATGAGTGGCAGGCTTCAAGCGATGGTCGAGTCACAGCAGGCCACAGCAGAGTCCCAACAGGGCCACGGCTGAGTCACAGAGGGCCTTGGCTGAATCTCTGCTGCCCTCGGCTGAGGCACAGAACAGGATTCTCGAGGTTCTGTGGCCTATGGCTGAGAGGCTTGAGAGCTTGCAGGAGACCCAGTGGGACAGCACTGAAACACAGCAGGCTATGGCAGCAGAGAATGTGGCTCAGTTGCAAAGTGTTATGGTTGAGGATGGCAGAGTGTGGCCCAGTCTCAAAGGGTACTTGCTGCGGCCATTGAGCGATGGCCCCTGACTCAAGCGGCCATTGTAGAGGGCTTGACAACAATGGGTAGGACGCAGGTTGTCCTCCAGGACTGGCAGGGCCAGGTGATGCTGGAGCTTCTGAAGCTCACTGCAGAAGACTGCCGTCCCATGGAGTGTCTCAGGGGCCCACAGGAACCCCAAGGGAGGAGGAAGGGCTCCAGCCTATGCCAAGGCCTTCCAGCAAGGAGTCTATGGGCTGTGACTACACCTTCTGACTTCCTGACACTGGGGCATCTCAGGCAGTGGAATGAAGAGGATGTCATGGAAACATCCCAGACACTTGAAAACAGGGCCCTTGAGGTACAGGGCTCCAGAAGATGCCCGCCATTCGCAACACAGGCCATGGGGTATGGTAGGCAGCTTGTCCCTTCCACCTCTGATGCACATTCTGGAGAGTCACTGACACATAGTGATAGGCTACGTAAGGTTAAGAATTGTAGTTGCATTGCATTGAAAGGATGCACTAGTTAGAAAGAAATGTAAGCACCTTAACGTTTTCTGTTCACAAGTTTTTGTGTGAGAATGTCTTATTTAAGCACCTTGATTGCAACTAAACGTTTTTTCACACTCACCTATGAGTGATTTGTCTTAAATTTGTTTCGAATAGGAATCCCCTTCCATCGATGATTACCAGAGGGATACTTTATGTTGATGTCAATTGGGGAGGCTTCCTTAATGCTGTGTCACTGAGAAAAGAGAGCCATTGGTTCCCCAGAACCCATGAGCGATTCCCTCCCGTCCCACAGCCCACCTGCACAAGGGCCCTGTATGGGGGTTTCAGGTCCCTTACCCACTGCACAGATGTGGGCCCAGGTGCCAGTGTGCATGCAGATAGAAGTCAGACTAGTTTGCACCAGGGCATCATCATCATGGTGCTTAATGAGTTGTCAAGACCCTCTTGCCTGGCAAAGAAACTCGCTAACACAGAGTACCCAGACCCACCACTCTAGTGTGACAATGTTGCAGGATATAGAAGGAATTTTGGGGATTGGGGGAGTGAATGGAACCCACAGACACAAACCCCTGGCAATTGACCTGCCTGTTGATCAGGGCCTCCCTTCCTGCCCTTGCATGCGTCATTTAAGCTGATAGCTCTCCAGTAAACGTTTGGTGTTCCTCAGCACGCCCTTCCTCTTCTTTCTCCTTCTGCTGGTCATCCTCCCCAGTGCCGCCCAACTGGTCAACCTCCACGCCTCCTCCTCCTCCAAGAGGTCAGAGCCGGATTGTGCAAGGTACAGCTCACAACCACTATGTGGGAAGAGATCACTGGGTTCTATTAGAGCATCTTGCCAGCCGGGCACACAGTGTTTCCTGCTTGACAGAGGTGTGTACGGCTAACAGGCAAATGTCAATTTGACAGCCACTGAGAGTGGATGCATCCCACATTGCCTTTTAGTGCCAGGCCCTGCAACAGGTGACACATGTGTTGCACTCTCTCCTCTTGGAGACCGAATCATTGCCACCATATGGTGTCCAACATCTGTTCAAATGACACCCGTGCATGGAATTGCTGGGCTCTCTGCTCCCTCCTTCTCCTATGCCTGCGTCCCCTCTGTATGAATGGTGGCCACGCACTGCCTCTGGTGGTCGTCTCCCTCTGCTCCTGCAAGTCGTAAGGCCTGGGCTCCTGTGTCTACAATTCTTCCTCCAGCTCCTCCTCCTCATCTCCAGCAGCAATCAAAAAGACAGCAAGATCAACTGGTTGTATTGCAAAACCCATCTCATCACTTTGAAGGGGTGGGGGGAGGGAGATGGTGAGGAACACGTGGAGTTAAGAAACACTACCTGCCCCAGCACAATAACAGTCACTGTCCACACCCCTCATTTCCCCCTGCCATATGCTCCCCACAATCACAGCCCCCCCCATTCCCCCACCACATGCTCCCCACAATCACAGCCCCCCCCATTCCCCCTGCCATATGCTCCCCACAATCACAGCTCCCCCATTCCCCCCACATTCCCCACAATCACAGCACCTCCCCATCCCCCCACCACATGCTCCCCACAATCACAGCGCCCCCCCTTCCCCCCCAATGCGCTCCCCACAATCACAGCGCCCCCCATTCCCCCCACCACATGCTCCCCACAATCACAGCACCTCCCCATTCCCCCCACCACATGTCCCCACAATCACAGCCCCCCCCATTCCCCCCACTACATGCTCCCCACAATCACAGCCCCCCCCATTCCCCCCACTACATGCTCCCCACAATCACAGCGCCCCCCCTTTCCCCCTGCTATGCTCCCACAATCACAGCGCCCCCCATTCCCCCCACACATGCTCCCACAATCACAGCCCCCCCCATTCCCCCCACCACATGCTCCCACAATCACAGCCCCCCCTATTCCCCCCACTACATGCTCCCACAATCATAGCGCCCCCCTTCCCCCTGCCATATGCTCCCCACAATCACAGCGCCCCCCCCATTTCCCCCTGCCGTATGCTCCCCACAATCACAGCCCCCCATTCCCCCTGCCATATGCTCCCACATCACAGCCCCCCCCATTCCCCCCACACATGCTCCCCACAATCACAGCACCTCCCCATTCCCCCCACACCACATGCTCCCCCAATCACAGCGCCCCCCCCATTCCCCCTGCCATATGCTCCCCCACAATCACAGCCCCCCCAATTCCCTTAGCCACATGCTCCCCTATTGAAAACTAACACATCAGCTAACATCAGGTCATGATAATAATTAATGCTCTAAAATAAGTTTTTCAAATTACAGAGACATGCATCACTGCTGTCTTGGTGTAGTACAACCAGTGATGTGCACAATCAGTATGAACCAGTTTAGCCACAATTTGAAATGACTTGCTTCTAACAGGCTGTCAAATTCAATATCATTCAATATATTTTCTTTTCAAATAAATTTAACAGTTAAAAGCCCATGAGAACATTTCTGATATTTAATTTATTATCATTTAGGGCCCAATTTTACTATTTATGGCTGTGAAAACTTGGTAAAATTGGGCATGAAGTGAGTAGTGTGATCCGCACCCTTCTCCACATTTAAATTGAATTAATGGGCTGCCTGCCCAACATATATGAGAGACCTATTGGTTTAATTGAAACCTCATATATAATGCCAATTAAAATAAATCCAAACTTAGATGCTAAATGTTTATGGATATAAAGGCCTGAATCTTACCATTGTTCACACTGCCAGGCTTTTCCCAAACTGCTGCAGTGAATAGAGATTTGGCTGGCTGCCTAATTCTCCAATTCACTCCAGTAGGAGCATGGCATGAGTGGCAGATAAGTTTGCACCCAAAGTGTCCGAGGGGCTGGAGTATTTAAGTTAGTGTAGAGTCAAGGTTGGAAGCAGAGAGGCTGGCAATTCCACACGGATGTCTTCCCTGTTGGTTTTGTTACTGTGATCTGACCTTGAACCATTTGCCATAAGGGCAAATTGTTTTTGGATCAGATGCCCACAGGCAGGCAGTCAATCAGTTATTGATAATTACCGAGCCTGTTAAAGCCCTGTACCTGTACTGATTGGCAAAGCAAGCAGCTCACATCAGAATGAACTGCGTCTAGGCAAACGTGGTGGGCCTAGGGTGAGAGTTCAGGGGAGAAAAGTGAGTTATGTGAAGAATTCCCACCTCCTTCCTAAAAGTTGCCAGGGCACATTTGCTGCTGGTTGTCCTGCCAAGATAGCTATGGCTGTTTTAACTTAAAGAAAAATGAGCTGATCTCTTCTTCAATGTTTGCCACTGCCTTTCTCTATTATAAATCTGCAGCTTTCACCTGGAGTGGGGTTGCCAATGTGTCAGTGGTGGAGGACCTGCCACTAGTCTTTTAGTTTCAGGAGCCCACCCTGACTAGGTGGCGAGCCTGTTCCCTGTTGTTAATTGGCATGGATCATGAAGCAGAAATAGGCCATTCGGCCCTTGGAGCTTGCTTTGCTTTTAACTGGAATATGGCAGACCCCTGTTTCTCAATGTCCCCATATCCTTTGATATCTTAAGTATCTAGAAATATCTTCCAAACAAAAGGAATTAATTTACGGGGAAATTACAGATAGGCAAAAAAAAAATCAAAGGCAGTGATAATGGGGGTATTAATTGTTCTAATATAATAATTTAAATGGAGTTGGAGGATGTGGGAGAGAGCTTTTGAAATTTTTAGGAGGATTGCCTCAATCAGTATGTTTCCAGTCCGAAAAGGAAGGAAGTAATGCTGGATCTCTTCGGAGAATTGAGTTGGTCAAGTGGATCAAGTATCAATAAGGCAACGTTTAGGGAATAGTGATGAGGTGGCACAATGGTTAGCACTGCTGCCTCACAACTCCAAGACTAGGGGTTTGATTGCTGGCTTGAGCTACTGTCTTTGTGGAATCTGCATGTTCTTCACATGTTTGCGTGGGTTTCCTTGGATGCTCTGATTTCCTCCCACAGTCCTGTTCGGTTGATTGGCTATGCTAAGTTGTCCCTTAGTGTCCTAGGATGCGTAGCTTAGAGGGATTAGTGGGGTAAATATGTGGTATTATAGGGATAGGGGCTAGGTGGGATTGTTGTCGATCCAGACAAATGGCCTCTTTCTGCACTGTAGGGTTTCTATGATTCTTTCTATAATTCTATGATTCTATGAATACTAGTTAGATAAGTTATGGGAAATGACAATCCAGAGTTAAAAATAATTAAATGGAGGAGGGCCAATTTCAGTGGAGTGGGAACAGATCTGGCCAGCTGAATTGGAATCAAAGATTAGTAGACAAAACCGTAATGGGAGGAGGTTCAGAAACATTTGATGTACATTTGTATACAGGACAAAAGCAGGGTAAGAAAAGCCAAAGTTCTCTGGATGATAGGGGATGTAGAAAGCAAGATATAGCAGAGAAAATTGATATATGAGAGATGCCAAGTTGATGATACAAGTGAGATGCAGATTAAATATAGAAAATTCAACGAGGAAGGAATAAAGGAAACTATGAGAATATGAGGCATGAGTTGGCCTTGATAGGTAGGGACAAGTTACTTAAAGGGATAACAGTGGATAGGCAATTGCAAACATTCAAGGAACTCATGGGGGAACTGCAGCAACTGTTTTGTCAGGCACAAAAGTAAAATGAGTAAAGGAATCCATGGCTTAAAAAAAGAAATTAGAGAGAGTATCTGATCTAAGGAAAAACATATAGATTAGCCAAGAAAAATAATAGGTCTGAGGATTGGGAACAGTTTAGAATTCAGCAAAGAAGGACCAAGGGATTGATTAACAATGGGAAAATACAGTACAAAAGTAAGCTTGCAGGGAAGACAAAGATTGACACTAAGAGTTTCTATAGATTTCTGAAGAGAAAGAGATTAGTGAAGACAAATGTAGGTCCCCTACAGACAGAAATGGGGAAATGTATAATAGAGGGCAAAGAAACAGCTGAACAACTGAATACATATTTTTTTCACAAAAGAGAACACAAATCAAATGCCAGAAATGTTGGAGAATGCAAGATTTAGTGAGAGGGAAGAACTGAATGAGATCAATATTAGTAGAAAAAGGGTGCTAGGAAAATTGATGACATTGAAGGCAGATAATTCCCAGGATTTGATAATCTACATCCCAGAGTACTTAAGGAAGTGCCTCTAGAAATAATGGATGCATTGGTGGTCATCGTCCAGGATTCTATAGACTCTGGAACAATCCATGCAGATTGGAGGATAGCTACTGTCATTCCAACATTCAAGAAGAATGATAGAGAGAAAAGAGGGAATTATAAACCGATAAGTTAACATCAGTAGTGGGGAAAATTCTCAAATCCATTATCAAGAACTTTATAGTGGAGTATTTAGAAAGCAGTGGCAGGATCAGACAGAATCAGCAAGGATTTATGCAGAGAAAATCATGTTTAACAAAACTTTTGGAATTCTTTGAAGATGTAACTACTGGAGTTGACAATGTGGAGTCAGTCGATGTAAAATATTTATTTCAACTTTCAGAAAGTGTTTGATGAAATCCAGCATAAGAGATTATCGTGCAAAATTAAAGCGAATGGGATTGGGGAACGTGTATTGAGATGGATAGAAAACTGAATAGCAGAGAGGAAACAAAGAGTAGGAATTAATGAGTACTTTTCAAATTGGCAGCCAGTAACTAATTGGGTGCCACAAAGATCAGTGCTGTGACCCCAGCTATTCACAATATATATTAATGATTTGGATGAGGGAAAAAAATGTAATGTCTTAATGTTTGCAGATGACACCAAGTTGGTGGGAGAGTGAGGTGTGACAAGGATGCAGAGATCCTTCAGAATGATCTGGACAGATTAGATGAGTGGATAAATCAATTGTAGATGCAGTATAATTTGGATAAATGTGAGGTTATTCACTTTGGAAGCAAAAAACAAGAAAGCAGATTACTATCTGGCCGTAAATTGGGAGAGGGAATCATGCAGCGAGATCTGGGTATCCTTGTGCACCAGTTACTGAAAGTAAGCATGCAGGTGGCAAAGAAGGTAAATGGTTTATTGGCCTTCATTGTGAAAGATTTCAAGTTGGGATGTGTTGTTACAATTATATAGAGCCTTGTGAGGCCATACCTAGAATATTGTGTGCAGTTTTGGTCTCCTTTTCTGAGGAAGGATGTTCTTGTTCTCGAGGGAGTGCAGCAAATGTTTACCACACTGATCCTGGGGATGATGGGACTGATGTATGAGGAGAGATTGACTAGGTTAGGATTGTTTTCACAGGAGTTCAGATGAATGAGTTGAGGGGGGTTTAAAATCTTATAGAGACTTTTAAAATTCTAACAGGTCTAGGCAGGGTAGATTTGGGGAGGATATTCCTGATGGTGGGGGAGTCCAAAACCAGTCTGAGGATTCAGGGTAAGCCGTTTAAGATGGAGGGGAGGAGACATTTCTTCACCCAAAGAGTGATGAGCCCATGGAATTCATTATCACAGGAAGTAATTCATTCCAAAATATTGAATGTATTCAAGAGGCAGCTGGATATGACATTGGGGATCAAAGGTTATGGGAAAAAAGCAGGATTAGGCTATTGAGTTGGATGATCAGCCATGTTCATAATGAATGATGGAGCAGGCTCGAAGGGCCAAATGGCCTCCTCCTGCTTCTATCTTCTATGTTTCTATGAAGTGAAGAAACAATTAAGAGAGGAAAGGGGAAAATATGAAAAGAAACTGGTAGCTAAGATAAAAAGAAATCTAAAGATCATCTATAGGTATAGAAATAATAAAATGGCAACTTGTGGAAGGTGGGGCTGATTATACTTGGGGGTAGATGGCATGGCTGAAGTATTAACTGAGTACTTTGTGTCTGTCTTTACCAAGGAAGGAAATAGTGCCAAAGTCATAGAGAAGGAGGAGGTAGTTAAGACACTGCATAAGGTAAAAAATGATAATGAGGGGTTAACAGAGAGGCTGACTATAGTTAAAATCACCAGGGCCAGATGGGATGTATCAGAGAATGTTGAAGCAAGTAAGGGAGGGATCTTGCAAACACATTCATCAAAATCTTTTAAACCTTTTTAGATACAAAGGGTGGTGCCAGAGACCTGGAGAGTTAGAATCCCTACAGTGCAGAAGGAGGCCACTTGGTCCATCAAGTCTGGACTGACAAGGATGCAGAGATCCTTCAGAATGATCTGGACAGATTAGATGAGTGGATAAATCAATTGTAGATGCAGTATAATTTGGATAAATGTGAGGTTATTCACTTTGGAAGCAAAAAACAAGAAAGCAGATTACTATCTGGCCGTAAATTGGGAGAGGGAATCATGCAGCGAGATCTGGGTATCCTTGTGCACCAGTTACTGAAAGTAAGCATGCAGGTGGCAAAGAAGGTAAATGGTTTATTGGCCTTCATTGTGAAAGATTTCAAGTTGGGATGTGTTGTTACAATTATATAGAGCCTTGTGAGGCCATACCTAGAATATTGTGTGCAGTTTTGGTCTCCTTTTCTGAGGAAGGATGTTCTTGTTCTCGAGGGAGTGCAGCAAATGTTTACCACACTGATCCTGGGGATGATGGGACTGATGTATGAGGAGAGATTGACTCTCCTCACCCAGACCCAATCCTGCTTTATCCCTGTAAACCCATGCATTTACCCTTCTAATTCCCCCCTAATCTATACATCTTGGTACATCTTGGCAATTACGAATCATAGAACACATACAGTGCGGAAGGAGGCTATTTGACCCATTAAACTTGCACTGTCAACAGTCTCACCCAGGACCTATTCTCATAACCCTATGTATTCTAATTTATCCTGACACTAAAGGGCAATTTATCATGGCAAATCAACCTAACCTGCACATCTTTGGCATGTGAGAGGAAACTGGATACCAGAGGAAACTTCATGCAGAAACAGAAGAGAATGTTTAAACGCCACACAATGATTCGAGGCTAGAATTGAACCAATGTCCCTGACAGTGAGGGGCAGCAACTCTAACCACTGTGCTATCATTTTAGAAATGTTACAATTATGGTCAAAATGGGTGTTATGGATAAATACAGTAATTATAGGCCAAACCGTTCATGGGAAAAGCTCTCAGAAATGATAACTCGAGACTTCCTTCTATAAAGTAAGCATTATGTGATTTCCAGGATTCTTCACAGAGATTCAGAACAAGTCGTTGCTTGATTCTGTTCTTTTTGTAAGATAATTAAGTTCTGAGGAGTCACATCCCTGAAACACCATAGCCTGTCTTTTTTCTTTCCAGTTTTTGATTGCCCTGTTGTGCATTTATCTCATTTTCTGCTTCGTTTAAGATAACAGTGAATGTTCCAAATGCTCAGCAGGTCAATCCGGGTCCACACCTTCAGTGAATTCAAACCCATGAGTTAATCCGTGTTGCTTGGTAATGCTGCTCTGCGTGCTATTTTAATCCAATTATCAATACATATAGTTTAAAACACCACCAATAACTTTAATTTCCATAGTAAAATGTCCTAATTTGATTCACAGCAGAATAATCAGATCAAAACTGACACCGAATACAGGGAGGAAAAGGAGAGTTTCTAAGAAGGTATGTTCTACAGAGTATGTTATGAGAAAGGTAGACTTGTGTTTACATAGTGCCTTTAACATGATAACATTTCCTAAGGCACAGGAGCATCTTCAAACAAATTTGCTTTTGGAGGATTCCACAGACATGATGGACAGAATAGCCTTTTTCTGTGCTGTAACCATTCTGTGAGGACAGAGAAGTGAAGACTTTGGTGACAGAACTCCAGAGCTCAATACATGATTGTCAAAGACAGACAAACAAATGAAATGTCGCCCAAGGAAAGCAGAGTTCTTGGTGTGTTGTAGGATTGGAACAGGTTACAAAGACATGAAGGAAAAAAGCCACGGAGAATTTAAACATGATTAGAATTTTAAAATTCAGTTGTAGATGGACTTGGAGTCTATCCATGTCAGGTGTGATGAGTGAATAGAACTTGACTAGAGAATAACACATCTATTCAAATAACAGACAGAAAAATTTGTATATTCAAATACAAGTACTGAAATTTTACTGCCTTGCCCACTCAAGATTCATAAGATCCGCTAAGGCCAATGGAGAATGCTGTTCTGTGAGTCTCATCTGCCCTGGAATTGGGGCGGGTATGCCAGTAATATTCCTGCAAGAAGTGAAGGTTTAATATTCTCCACAGTATTTGCAACAAATTTATGTTCATGCATCCTTGACCTCAAGAGTTATTCAGAACAATGGAAAGCAGTAACTGTTTCAATCAATGCTTTTTATTGAACTTTAATGTAAAGAGACAAAGGCCATTACGTTGGTTTTCAAGGTTGTACCATCAACAAATATATGTTAATCAAGCAATTGTGACAGTGATGTCCAACTTTGGTTACTAATATTTTAAAGGTTATAGGATGAAGGAAAAACTGAGATGGATAATAAGTTCTACAATTTTAACATAGAATCATAGAATTCCTACACTGCAGGAGGAGGCCATTCGGCCCTTCGAGTCTGACCACAATCCCACTCAGGCCCTATTCGCATAGCCTCTCTTATTTACCTTCCTCATCCCTGCAATTTAGCATGGCCAATCAACCTTATTTGCAAATTTCTTCAGACTGTGGGAGGAAACTGGAGCACCCGAAGGAAACCCACATAGACATGGAGAGAACGTGCAGACTCTGCACAATGTTAGAATTGAACCTGGGTCCTGTACTGTGAGGCAGCAGTGCTAATCACTGCACCGCATGCCATTCTGTAATCTTGAGAAAAAATAAATTAAGAGTATGCTATTACCATGAAACTGTTTCTAATGTTCTCACAGGTTGGATTCTGATGTTTTCTATTTAAATGGGAATCAGATACTGCTAATAAAACTGGCTGCTTGACAAACAAGCAACATTAACATGTGTTTCCCTTTTCTAACTCCACATTGCTGACAGACTGTAGCTCAGTCACTGTGGCCCTTGTAAATTCAATGGTTACTCTGCTCTGTAGTGCACTTGTTACTCTCATTACCCATGCTTTAGTCTTTGACAATCTAATTCATTTTTAAAAAGAATTGTCTCTAATGCCATCAAAATTCAAAAAAAAGCAAGCAATCAAGCAAGCTAGCTTTGCGGTCAATGTTGTGTTACATGAGCCAACGCTAGAATTTTATTTTCAAAACCATTCTGTCCTGTGACATACGTCCTGTGGGTAGGATCTCAAACAGTGAGAAGAGAGAGTATAAGAATAAGTGTAGAGAATCTGGTGATTGGTGTGACAACAATAATCTCTCCCTCAATGTCAACAAAATGAAGGTTTTCACTGACTTCAGGAAGTGTAGAGGAGAACATGCCCCTGTCTACATCAATGGGGATTAAGTAAAAAGGGTCAAGAGCTTCAAGTTTTTAGGTGTCCAGATCACTACAACCTGCCTGGTCCTCCAATGCTGACATTATAGTTAAGAAAGCCCATCACTATCTTTACTTTCTCAGAAGGCTAAGAAAATTTGGCATGTCTGCTACGACTCTCACCAACTTTCACAGATGCACCATAGAAAGCATTCTTTCTAGCTAAATCACAGCTTGGTATGGCTTCTACTCTGCCCCGGACTGCAAGGAACTACTAAAGGTAGTGAACATAGCCCAATCTATCATGCAAACCAGCCTCCCATCCATTGATTCTGTCTACACTTGCAAGGAAGCCAGCATAATTAAGGACCCAGACGTTCTCTCCTCCACTTTCTTCCTTTGGGAAAAAGATACAAAAGTCTGAGGTCACGTACCAACTGACTCAAGAATAGCTTCTTCCCTGCTGCTGTCAGACTTTTGAGTGGACTTGCCTTGTACTGAGTTTCTCTACATCCTAGCAATGACTGTAACACTACATTCTGCCTCTCTTATTTTCTTCTCCATGAATGGTAGGTTTTGTCTGTACAGTGTGCAAAAAACAATACTTTTCACTGTATGTTAATACATGTGACAATAATAAATCAAATCAAATCACAAGAAATAATGTTCTCTGTTTCATTCCTAGTCTGCACTGTTTGTTGATTTTAGGTAATACGGCAAAAAAAGATTTGATTGCTCAGTGAAGTAAGAAGAGAAAAAAATCATTGGGAAAGGTTCTTGTTGCTGTTCTTGTTCACTTTCAGTATTGAACAGAAAGTATCTATTTGTGGATCTCTGGTGAGGACAGACCGAGCTTTACTGTGATTCATCTCATGGTAGAACAGTTTGCTAATCCTCACCATTTAGACTGAAAAAAAAGAAAGACCATTTGGATGTTAGAATGGAGGGTGACTAGCACATGTATAACTGCACAACAGAAGTTGACAAATTCCAAAGAGGAGATAGAATCAATAACATTCTGGAGCAATTGTTTTGGTAATGATCAATAAATAGCTCAGATCTGACTGTATCTTTCAGTATTTTCCTGAGTGTTTTCACAGTCGGATTTTAACAATGTTTTAATGAACTTTATATGAATCTATGAATTCAGGGAAGCTGATGGCCTTGGTGGTATTATCACTAGACTATTAATTTATTAATGTTCTAGAAACCTGGGTTCGAATCCTGCATAGTGGATGGTGGAGTTTGAATTCAATCAAAAATGTCTGGAATTAAGAATCTACTGATGACCATGAAATTTAGATTTGTGCTGGTAAATAGTTAATTATTCACTTCAGTTTGAAGCACTTTCAGGTTAGATGTAACAGCATTAAATGCAGAATAAATTTCCCTCTACTCTTACTCTAACAATGTGTCTCACTCCTAGGGCAGAATGAAATCCTGGTGTTAAGGAGCAATCTAGTTTCCCTGACAACTTTGTCTGCTGGAAGTATGTCCAGTTGCAACTTCTTACAGGTTGCATTGTTCGGTTGGAGCAGAATTGGAGCATTATGCATTGCAGAGCATACTGAAGCAGAGAGTGTGATAGACACTAGATATAGGGAGATTGTCATACTACAGGTTCAGACAGGTAGATACGGGTGACTGCCAGGAGAGGCAGGCAGATGTGCAGGAGTCTCCTTGGCTATTCCCCTTCCAAACAGGTATATCGTTTTGGATAGTGTTGAGGGGAATAGCCTGTCGGGGGAAATACCAGCAGCAGCCAAGTCTATGGTACCACAGCTGGTTTTGCTGTACAGCAGGGTTGGGCAAAGAGCAAGCGAGCAGTAGTAATAGGGGATGTGCTAGTTAGAAGCACAGACAGGCTGCAGTTGAACTCCAGGATGATGTGTTGCCTCCCTGGCCCAGGATCAAGGATGTCTCTGAACAGTTACAGGACATTCTTAAGGGGGAAAGTAGCTATCCAGAAGTCATTGTACATATTGGTACCAATGACATACTTAGGAAAAGGAATGAGATCCTGAAGTGTGAATATGGAGAGTTAGATAGAAGACTAAAGATCTTGAAAGTAGTAATTTCTGAATTATTACAGATGCCAAGTGCTCGTGAAAGTAGGAATAGGAAGATTAAGCAGATGATTGCATGGCTTGAGAGCTGGTGCAAGGGGCGGAGATTTCGATTTTTGGATCACTGGGATCTTTTCTGGGAAAGGGGTGCCTGTTCAAGAGGGACAAGTTATGTTTGAACTGGAGGGAGACTAACATTCTGGTGGGGAAATTTGCTCGAGCCACTCTGGAGGATTTAAACTGATTTACAGGGGGAATGAGATCCAAAGCAGTAGGGAAACAAAAGAAGAGTTTGAGGACAGCACAGAAGTTCAAGAAAGCTCACGTTAGATAGTAAAGGCACTGTCAGTAATCCTAGTACCAGACAGATGAGGCAAAAGTGAGACAGAGAGGAAGGGAAGTCTAGATTAAGCTGCATTTATTTCAATGCAAGAGGCCTTATGGGGAAGACAGATGAACTCAAAGCATGGGTGGGTACATGGGACTGGGATATTATAGCAATTACTGAAACATGGCTGAGGGAGGGATAGGATTGGCAACTCAGTGTTCCAATGATAGAGGAAAGATACAGCAGGTGGCAAGAGAGGAGAGGGAGTTGCACTTTTGATTAGCGAAAACATTATGGCAGTACTGAGAGAGGATATATCCGAGGTTCGGCTACTGAGTCTATATGGGTAGAGCTGAGAAATAGGAAGGGGGAAATCACTTTGATAAGTTGTACTATAAGCCCCCAAATAGTTGGTGGGAAATTGAGGAGGAAATATGTAAGGAGATTACAGATAACTCCAAGAAAAATAGGGTGATAATAGTCAGAGATTTTAACTTTCCTAACATTGACGGGGACAGTCATAGCATTAGAGGGTTGGATGGAGACAAATTTGTTGAGTGTATTCAGAAGGAATTTCTCATTCAGTATATGGATGGCTCAATTAGAGAGGGGGTAAAACTTGACCTCCTCTTGGGAAATGAGGAAGGACAGGTGACAGAAGTTTTAGTGAGGGATCATTTTGGGACTAGACCATAATTCCATTAATTTTAAGATAACTATGGAGAATGATAGGCCTGGTCCAAAAATTAAAATTCTAAACTGAGGCAAGGCCAATTGTGATGGTATCAGGCAGGAACTTTCAAAAATTAATTGGGGGAGACCATGGGAAGGCAAAGGGACGTCTGGTAAGTGGGAGGCTTTCAAAAGTGTGTTAAACAGGTTCAGGGTAAGAACATTCTTCTTAGAGTGAAGAGCAAGGCTGGTAGAAAAAAGGAATCCTGGATGACTTGGGAGATTGACACCCTGGTTAAGAAGAAGGAGGAAATGCATAGGCAGCTGGGATTAAGTGAATCCTTTGAAGAGTATAGGAGGTGTAGGTGTAGAATTAAGAGAGAAATCAGGAGGGCAAAAAGGGGACACGAGATTGTTTTGCCAGATAAAGCAAAGGACAATCTAAAGAGCTTCTACAAATACATAAAGGGCAAAAGAGGAACAAGGAAGAGAGTAGGGCCTCTTAAGGATCAACACTCTTTTCTATGTGTGTGCGGATCCACAAGAGGTGGGTGAGATCCCAAATGAATATTTCTCATTTGTATTTACTATTGAGAAAAGCATCGATGTTAGGGAACTTGGGGAAATAAATAGTGATATCTTGGGGCATGTACATATTACAGAGAAAGAGATGCTGGAAGTCTTAAAGTGCATCAAGGTAGATAAATCCACGGAGCCTGATGAAGTATATCCCAGGACATTGTGGGAGGCTAGGGAAGAAATCACAGATCCCCTAGCTGAGATATTTGAATAATTGATAGTCACGGTAAGATGCCTGAAGATTGGAGAGCGGCAAATGTTGTGCACTTGTTTAAAAAAGGCTGCAGGAAAAGCCTGGAAACAACAGGCCAGTAGGCCTCACGTCTGTGATGGGTAAGTTGTTTGAAGATATTTCGAGAGATAGGATCTATAGGCAATTAGAGAGGCAAGGACTGATTAGGGACAGTCAGCATAGCTTTGTGAGTGGAAAATTATGACTCTCAAATTTGATTGAGTTTTTTGAAAGGATAATCAAGAAGGTGGATGAAGACACTGAAGTTGATGTTGTCTACATGGACTTTAACAAGGCCTTTGACAGGATATCGCATGGTAGGTTGTTGCATAAGGTTAAATATCATGGGATCCAGGGTTAGGCAGCTAAATGATACAAAATTGGCTTTTTGACAGAAGCCAGAGAGTGGTGCAGCGAGTTGCTTTTTTCAAACTGGAGGCCTGTGACCAACGGTATGCCTCAGGGATTAGTGCTGGGTCCATTGTTATTTGTCATTTATATTAATAATTTGGATGAGAATATAGGAGACCTGATTAGTACATTTGTAGATGACACCAAGATTGGTGGTATAGTGGACCGTGAAGAAAGTTATCTCTGATTGCAACAGGATCTTGATGAATTGAGCCAGTGCGCTGAAGAATGGCAAATGAAGTTCAATTTAGATAAATGCGAGGTGATGCATTTTGGTAGATTGAAACAGGGCAGGACTTACTCAGTTAATGGTAAGGCGTTGGGGAGAGTTACAGAACAAAGAGATCTCGGGGTATACGTTCATAGTTCCTTGAAAGTGGAGTCACAGATGGAAAGAGTGTGAAGATGGCATTCAGTATGCTTGGTTTCATTGGTCAGAACATTGAATACAGCAGTTGGGATGTCTTGTTGAAGTTGTATAATTCGTTGGTAAGGCCACACTTAGAATACTGTGTACATTTCTGATCACCCTATTATAGAATGGATATTATTAAACTCAAAAAAGTGCAGAGAATATTTACTAGGATGCTACTTAGGCTTGATGGATTGAGTTACAAGAAGAGACTGGACTTCTTTCTCTGGAGCATAGAAGGCTTAGAGGTGATCTTATACAGGTCTATAAAATAATGAGGGGCACAGATCAGCTAAATAGTCAATATCATTTCTCAAAGATAGGGGCATGTAAAACTAGAGGGCATAAGTTTAAGGTGAGAAGGGAGAGATACAAAAGTGTCCAGAGGAGCAATTTTTTTCACGGAGACGGTGGTGAGTGTCTGGAACAAGCTATCAGAGGTAGTAGTAGGAGCTAGTACAAATTTGTCTTTTAAAAAGCATTTAGACAGTTACATGGGTAGAATGGGTATAGAGGAATATGCTGGCAGTTGGGATTAGCTTAGGGATATAAAAAAATGGCGGTATGGACAAGTTGGGCTGAAAGACCCGTTTCCATGCTGTAAACCTTCTTTGGGAAAAGTCTGCTCTATTAATGTGCCAGCGAGGCATAACCTGGAGTCACATACCTGGGCTGGAAATCCTGCCGGCAGCTCCTCATTGCTGTCAACACCACCAGGGAGCAGTGATAGCTTCTGGCAATGCAGCCACCAGAGGCCCAGGATCAATGGGGGAACCAGGCTGCAGGTGAATGAGGGCAGATTGGAGGGAATGGATAGATGGATCAGGAGAATACCCCATTGACCATCCCTAACCCCTCCGCCTTTCCTGATGCCAAGTTCCTCAATCAAACTCTCACTGGCCTTGAACGAGTGAACAAACTTTTTGGGTTCTGTTCATCTCTGGTTTAATGCCAGTGGGGAGAGATGAGGCCCTTTATATGGGCATTAATTGCACACCTAAGTAACTCAATTGAAACTGTGTTGTGAAGGATATTCCCAGACTTAATTGGCACAGAGGTGGAAAGTGGTGAGTTCCTGTTCCAGGCTCCCACATTAAGTACCCATGACTCTAACTCACATCATGGGAGAGCATTAAATTCCCTCCCATCCCAAACCTCAATAGTACTGATTTCTTGTCAAACAATCAACATTATCATATGTTTTCCATTTCTGACTCTCCAGTGACCATAGCTCAGTCACCTTGATAAAAGTGTAGAAAGTTTCCATTACCCATACAATGGGTTGGAGCACGGAGGCAGGGTAATATTCATCTGCCTGGTGTGCTGTCAGTAATCAAGCACCAGTTGCACATTGAGGGACGAGAATCCATTTTGGCTTATGAAAATGGCAGAGTTCACATAAGAAACTTGCAAGGAAATGTGTGTGTATTCAATAGCATCATGCTCCATGGAGAAGACTGCAGTCTGAGCAAATCCTCATGTTTGCTTCTTCTTGGCAAGAAGGAATGAGATGTGAAATGATTTTAGGTTTTACCACTTCCCCTTCAGGATGCCTTTGTCTTGCCTGTTGTATAAGCTGTTCACAGTTAGTTTAACTATCAATTCCCAGACTCTTTTAAGATGGCACAAAACTTTTGATTTACTTCTGAAGACTGCTTTTCCACTTCAGTTCTGGTCACTACAGCTTTCACTCACAATACTTTCTCCTAAACAATGCTTTGGTATTAGTTTTCTTAACGTCAGTCTTCTTAAGATATTCTTGATGTCTAATTCCCTAGTTATCTGGTCTGTATCTGGCTCTTTGGGAAGTATGTCTCTTTGCAGCTTTCATGTCCTGTCCGGTTTTTACTTCTGGCTTAGCTGAGAGATGGTCAGTTCCCAGTCTACCTTCAATTGCAAATAAATTCAGTTAAACTAAAAATAAAAAGCTTTCCTACCTTAAAAGGCTCTCCAGTTGCTAAGCAAAAACTATGTGCTTTTACCACCTTATTTACTTTGTATGCCACTACCAATCTAAGCACAGTTTGGAACTGAAGCAACCCCCACATATACAAACACCCTTGTCCAATGTGAATCTAGCAATGGGTTTTATTTTGTCTTGTACAGAAACATTAAATTATATCCACTTTAAACTATACTTTATTTCCAGTGTTTACCAATACAAATTCAAATTTCTTAAAACTACCTTTATTTTACTAACAGATGAAGCTGTTTCTCTGTGTTGAGAGTTTTCCTAATGCAACAATGCATTGAACTGGTAAAATGTGCTTCTATTTCCAGTAACAACCTGGAAGGACCTGGATGCTTAAAGGTGAGGAACCATGATCAACTTGAATGGGTAGTTCTGTCTTTTCCCAGCTTTGAACCTGCAGTTCCAGTAGCAGCAGTTGGCAGATTTTCAGTCAAGACCACTTTAGAAGACAGCTGATTGGTCCTGTTTAACTGCAGTAAGAATAGTTTGAGCGTTAGGTGGTTGTCTTGCACCTAGAAAATGGGCACTACATGGCCTAATTCAGCTCCCTAGCTGTGGGTTTTCTGATGATTGTTAATTGCTTCCTAATTATGGTCTCAGTCTTGTGCTGTGGCCCCAAGCTTACTAGAAATGGAACTCAAAACATTTGCATATAATAGCTTTCTTTAGACTGGCAGTGGTTTAAGTCAACTCACTTCTTTCTCTAGACAGAAGGTGACAGACGAGTTTTTGCCCTTGGCATGCAAATAAATCAGTTTCATACTGATACCAGCTTTCAGAAGAGAACAGTTACAGGGAAATTTTATGAAAAAGGTTAGAAATATTCAAGTTACTGCTGATTATTTTCTCTTGCTTTTCCAAACTTCCAATTTTAAAAATTGCAGCTACAATTTTTAATAAACCCTAATCAATAAATATATAAAAATTATACTTACTTGGAGACTGTTTTACTTACCAAGTTTATAGTATTTTTATGTCTTTATTGGTGAGGTCGAGGCATTGTAGAATCTCTAAGCACCTGCTATATATTTAAGGATTCATTTGGGAAAATAATTAGGTTAAGGCACAAGCTATTGTAGAACAGTGCAATTGATGTGCATAATTTTTTGACGAACATATTTTTTAGGCTTGATTCCAAAGTGGATGAGAGCTTCAGTTCAATAGCATAGAACCATAGGAACTGATACAGTGCAGAAGGAGGCCATTTAACCCACCATGTTTGCACCAGCCCTCTGAATGAGCAATTAACTTAGTGCCATTATCTCAGCTTCTCTCAATATTCTCCACATATTTTTTCCTTTTCAAAGAATTGTCTAATTCCTTATTGAATATTTAAGTTGAACCTGCCTTCTCCACCCTCCCAGCCGATGCAAATCAGATCTTAACCACTCACCGTGTGAAAAAGATTTCCCTCATGTCTGGTCATACCACAAATTTATCTACATTCTTTTGAAGATCAGCATGACCCTCCTCACAGTTCACAATGATTCCAAGTTTTGTCTCTCCAGCAAAGTTTGGAATCGTGTCTTGTACACTATAGCTTAGACATTAATATATATCAGGAAAAGCACTAATTTCAACATGATCTCTGGGAAACTGCACTATAAACCTTCCTCCAGCCTCAAAAAAACACCCATTAACCCTTAATCTCTGTTTCCTATTACTCAGCCACTTCCATATCCGTATTGTTGCTATCCTTTTCATTCCCTGAGCTATATCTTTACTCACAAGTCTGCTGTGTGGCACCTTTTAAGCGTGTATGAAAATTAAGGCAATAAAATAGGAATGAGCAGAGGTATGACTCCTTAATTGGTGAACCCACTCTATGGGCCCAATTTTACCAAATGGTGCCTGAAATGCGAGTAAATTCGGGCATCAGGCCTTTAACGCGATCTGAACCTGAATCCAAGCAGATTGTGACTTTACCGACACCTGATTTGGGCGTGGGTCTGGTCCGAGCCTGAATCGGGTGGCATGACATATAAGATGATTAGAGGTTTAGATAGGGTGGACAGTGATAGCCTTTTTCCTAGGATGGAGAAAGCTAGCACGAGGGGACATAGCTTTAAATTAAGGGGTGGTAGTTATAGGACGGATGTCAGAGTAGGTTCTTTACCCAGAGGGTGGTAAGGGTATGGAATGCCCTGCCTGCTGCAGTTGTAGATGCGCCAAGTTTAGTGGCGTTTAAGAGGTTAGTAGATAAGTTTATGGATGAAAAGGGAATGGTTTAGGTTAGAGGGTCATTGCTTTTTCTTAATTGGTCGGCGCAACATTGAAGGCCGAAGGGCCTGTTCTGCGCTGTAATGTTCTATGTTCTATGACGATTTAAATACGTTAGCATGCATTTAAATCAACTGAATGAACCCCTCGCCCAACTGTACTGCCAAACCCCACTTTACCATCTGCGGGTCCATTATGGATCTGCACTGTTATCAACCTGCAGAATAAAAATCCAAAGCCGATTTTTATTCTGCAGGGGAAACTCCATCCTCTTTGACCGTCCTTTGCAGACACCCCCACCGCTAACCACCTCGGCAGACTTCCCTCCGTGGTCAGGCCCTCCTGGGCAGACCTACCCCTCTCACGATAGGATGCCCCTGGGACGCAGGCCCCACCTCGGCAGATTACTAAATCCAGGAAATCAGCCATAGTGAAAAAAATTTGTATTGGCAACTCTTCTCTCACGTTCCATGGCAGATGATTCCCTACTTATCAATGTGATTTGCATGGGCAAAGTTGAATGTGGCTAATCTGCCTCTGGAGCAGATTTGGATCTTTCTTTCATCTTGTTTTCATCTGAACGTTGCACAGAATTAGAGGAATTCCCTTTGGAATGTCAAAATTATAATCGTAGGAACTAAAAACCCGACTGTCAATAATTTAGGAAAATATTTCAAAATATGGCAGGCAGATATATTTTGAAATATTTTCCCAAATTTTGCGAGATTCTCCCAAGTCCATCCTCCCCCCATTCTCCACCCCTCCACCCCCCCACCAGACATCCATCTGAGCCCACCCCTTTCCTCTGGTGGACGCCAGCAGAAGGCCAGGAAGGTGCTGCAGGCTCTCGAAGGACTGTAGGTTGGAAGGATGGTGGAGGGAGAGCAGCGATTGAGGTAGGTTGGGGATGTGCTCTGCCGAGGGCGGCCTGGTTCCCAGGGAATGGGTCCGATTGCAGGAGGTGGGGCTGCTGAGGGGGGCCTGCCTCCCAGGGAGGTCCGATCTTGGAGGGTAGGAGTGCCTGCTTCCCAGGAGGTTTGATCTGGGGCGGGGTCTGCTGGGAGGCCTGCTTTCTGGGGGGATGTCCAGGTGTGGCTCTTCCTCCCTCCACCCCCCACTCTCCCTCTGTTGTTTTTCTCTTTGGCACCCAGGCGTGCTGTTTCTGATATTTTTTAAACTGCGCATGCGCAGTTCAGAGCTCCAATCGGTCAGGCAGCATTAAGTCCCATCCACAGCGCAAATTAGATTGTAGCCAGCAAAAAGCATATGGGCACGCTGGAACGAGGATTCCGGACTCAGATCCATATTACTCCTTGATCCGGCCTGTAGGCTGTGATTGGTAAAATCGGGCCCTATATCTAGATTATAAAACAGGCAATCAGGATAGCTAATGTTCTGGGCTGAATGAGTTATTGATAAAACTTATTGTAGCTTATCTGATCCACAGATGAGAATGGATTTCAATTCCTTCCATCCCAGTAAAACATCTCATCCTGTCTACACATTTTAGTACTTGCCCTATCCAAGCTGCTGTGGTGACCATATTCCTCTTGTTGTCATAAGCTTGTCAGTTTTCTCCTTCACTAGTGTCTCTCAAACACCTCAGCCTCCTCCATCTGCTTATCTTGCAACTGAAAAGACTGTCATTTATCAAACTGTCAATCTCTCCTCGAACTTCAAGGTCCTCCATGAAGGGGGTCATTAGATTAATGACTTATAGTTTTTAGGACAGGCTGAGAAAAATATAAACTTCAAGGACATATGATTGAGGTTTTCAGAAGATTAGATTTGCTCCATGTGGATAGGATATTTGAGCTCAGTAGGCAATAGACTATCAGGGACCATTGTGCAAATTCCAAAAGCATTGAACTACATTCATTGCCAGGAGTTATTTGATTTTCCTGATTATTGTTAATCTTTGAAATAAGTGGCAGGGACATAACGTAAGTATAGATTTGCTGTAATTATTGATGAGGGAGTTTTGAGTTCTAATAAGTTTTAATGAATTCTAATAATAGGGGAATTTCACAGTAACTTCATTGTAGTGTTACTTGTGATTAATAAACTTCAAACTTTAAGTAGAAAACATCTCGATTATATAGACTGTTGTGGTGGGGTGGGGATGGGTAGTGGAGTTCACCAGCCAACTTCCAAATTGTTTGATTATCTAGAACTTGTTTGACATAGGAATTTCCAGAGCTTTATTCTTGCTTGATCTTTTAGCTTTCTTTTTACCTCTCCTAGAGGTGTAATAGAGGTGATGACGTGTACATATCGAATTAGATCAAGGTGGACTACCTGTCTTTCCCTCTCCATTTTGTTTATATTTATTGCTTCCCAAGTCCAATGTTTCTTGGTACTGTTGATGGTACACTTTCCTCAAACAGTGTTTTTCTCCCTTTAAAACGTTTTGCATCAAAAACAGCTCAATGCATTTGTAATTTATCTTAATGTTCTGAGGTAGTCCCTAGTCTACCTATTTGGAGCAAGTTTAATCCTTTAAGTATTTTGAAGGCCTCAATTATACAGACTTTTCAATCTCTACTGAACTAAAGTTAAAAAGCCCCTGCCTCACATCCTGTCTCTGTCTAGTTTGTTGTCCCCAGCTTCTACTCCATTGTTAACATTGTTTTATTTTTCAAACCTTTTGGATTATTTCATCGTCATCCAGTTTTGTCCACCTCACTCTCACCTTTATATCTGAATCACTTCAGTTTGGTTTCTGCACTGTTCAGAACACTGAGAACATTTTGGATAAGTCACAAATGGCATCTTCAGTGATTTTGACAATACTTCATCCTCCTTGCTCTGTCCAACTTCTGCACTATATAATGGCACATTATTAATAGCACTATATTAGCTTCCTGGAAAATCCTCTTTGTGTCTAGATCTGTAGCATGGCTTCCTTACCTCTGATACTGCAGTCCAGGAAAGGCCTCAGGAGCCTGCTGCCTTGCATAGTTCTCACCTAGGCTGAGCTTGAAGACCAGGTGAGACAAGACAGCTGGATTTCCAGCTAAAGAACTAGGAGAAATTCTGATTGCCACTCAGCAGAGGTTGTGCTGTAAGGCTACTCAAAAGGTTCATCTTTTCAAATGACAATGCACCAACAGTTCCAGTTAAGAAGTGGCATTTCCATGTGTGCACAGCTAAAGCATGGGTATGTATAGCAAAGAAAGAGATGTTTTCTGACAGCTTATCTTGCTCTGTGGCTTAATAGGGAGACAGAAAATTCACTGTACTTGCATAACTTGAAAATCAGCTTTGCACGGTGGTTAGCCTTCCTTCAACATTTTTACTTAAGCTTTGAACTTTTTTCCTCACCTGCTGCCACTTCCTTTTGCTCTTAAGCAGATAGGAAGAAAACAATGACTGAACATTGCTCGACAATCACCAGGCAAGATTGTTCTCTTCCTGTTGGTGAACACTTCAACAGCCACGGGCATTTAGCCTCTGATCTTCGGGTAAGCATTCTCCAAGGCGGTCTTCATGACACAAGACAGTGCAGAGTTGCTGAGCAGAGACTGATAGCCAAGTTCCGCACACATGAGGACGGTCTCAATCAGGATCTTAGATTCATGTCACACTGTTTGTAACCCCCACAATTTGACTGGACTTGCAAATTCTCACTAACGTTCCTATCTGGAAACAATACACATCCTTTTAACCTGTGCTTAATGCTCTCTCCACTCACATTGTCTGTACCTTTAAGACTTGACTGGCTGTAAAGACTAACTTTCGAATCATTATTCATGTAAGTTGAATTTGTCTCTTTGTGACCTGTTTGAGATCAGAATTGCTGCCCACCTGACAAAGGAGCAGCCTGTTCTGAAAGCTTGTGGCTTTTGCTACAAATAAACTTGTTGGACTTTAAGCTGGTGTTTTTTCCCATTTAATATAAAGACCCATTATTTCTCCTTGTGCACTTTGTCCTGCACTGTTAGGGGAGGCTGTATACCATTCCTACTTGTGGCACATTTTCCCTACAATTCCTCATCACCACCAAATCTGTTCTACATTCTGGTCTCCTGAACCAAGATAATCTTAATCTATTACTAATTTGCACTTGGCCGGGTAATAATTGATGTTCTGCTTCTTATTTGGTGACTAGCCCTTTATACTAACTGTACAGGACTTATTTCCTTGTCCTGCCTATGTTGTTGATACCTACATAGGCCAGAACAATATGTCCTCTTCTTACTGCTATAAATTCCTCCCCACTCCTAGGCAAATACCTTAAACTCTTGCACCTTGCTGCAGAGATTTCAATTCCCCTCACTGCACAGTCCCCTACCATAACTACACTTTTGTTTGTCCCTCCCCACCTCACTACCCCCCACTCCCCTCCCCACCCCTACAGGGCAGCACGGTAACACAGTGGTTAGCACTGTTGCCTCACAGAGCTGGAGACTCGGGTTCAATTCCTGGCTTGGGTCACTGTCTATGTGGAATCTGCATAATCTCCCCATGTCTGTGTGGGTTTCCTCGGTTGTTCCGGTTTCTTCCCACAATCCAGAAGACGTACCGGTCAGGTGTATTGGCCATGCTAAATTCTCCCTCATTGAACTTAGGTGCCTGAGTATTGTGACTAGGGGATTTTCACAGTAACTTCATTGCAATGTTAATATAAGCGTATTTGCAACACAAATAAAAAAAACACTTGACCAGCTTCTTGTATCATGCTGCCATGGCCAGCCTGCTCATCCACCTTGCAGAGAACCTCAAACCCCTTAGACAATTGCAAGATCTGAATGGGGTCACCGTTGCACATGTCAGACTATCTTTTTGAAGGTCAACCACAGAAAGCAACTGGCCTGAATGGGGTTCCCGAACGTGCACTCAGATCCTGCATGGATCAGCTGGCGGGGATATTTGCAGACATCTTTAACCTCTCTACAATAACCTGAGGTCCCTACCTGTTTCAAAAAAGATAAATGTCATCCCAGTACCTAAGAAGAATCAAGCAGCATTCCTTAATGACTATCGGCTGGTGGCTCTGATATCCATCATTATGTTCTTCGAAAGGTTAGTCATGGCAAGACTCAATTCTAGCTCCCCAGCCTCCTGGATCCTCTACAGTTTGCCTACTGCCGCAACAGATCCACAGCAGATGCTATTTTCTTGACCCTGCACTCAACCCTGGAACACCTAGATAAAAAGGACATCTATTTCAGACTCCTATTTATTAACTACAGCTCAGCCTTCAACATTATTATTCCTACAAATCTCATCTTCAAACTCTGTGACCTAGGCCTTGGCACCTCCCTCTGCGACTGAATCCTGAACTTCCTAACTCACAGACCACAATCAGTCACAACACCTCCTCCACGATCATCTGCAACATTGGTGCCCCACAACGTTGTGTTCTCAGCCCCCTACTATATTCTTTATACACCGATGACTGTGCAGGCAAATTCCCCTCTAATTTGATTTTCAAGTTTGCTGATGAGACCACCATAGTAGGACGGGTCTCAAAGAATGATGAGACAGAGTACAGGAATGAGATAGAGAATCTGGTGAATTGGTGCGGCGACAATAATGAATCCCTCAATGTCTATAAAACAAATTAGATTGTCATCGATTCACAAAGCGTAAAGGATAACATGCACCTGTTTACATCAACAGGGACGAAGTAGAAAGGGTTGAAAGCTTCAGGGTTTTAAGTGTCTAGATCACCAACAACCTATCCTGGTCTCCCATGCCAACATTATAAATAAGAAAGCCCACCAATGCCTCTATTTTCTCAGAAGACTAAGGAAATTTGGCATGTCAGCTATGGCTCTCACCAACGTTTACAGATGCACTATAGAAAGACCCTTTTGGCTTCTACTCTACGCAAGGCTGCAAGGAACTACAGAAGGTCATGAATGTAGCCCAATCCATTGACTTAATCTATACTTACCGCTGCCTCAGCATAATTAAGGATCCCACGCAACTTGGACAAAAGGTACAAAAGTCTGAGGTCCTTACCAACTGACTCAAGAACAGCTTTTCTCTGCTGCTGTTAGACTTTTGAATGGACTTACCTTGCACTAAATTAATGACTTAGTTATGACTACATTCTGCACTTTTTTGTTTTCTTCTCTATGATTAGTATGTTTTGTCTATATAATGTGCCAGAAACAATACTTTTCATTGTGTATTAATACATGTAACAATAACAAATCAAATCAAAATCATACAACACAAATGTCAGACAATGACTAACTCCAGCAAGAGGGAATTGAACCATATCCCTTTGACATTCAGTAGCATTACCATTGCTGAGTCCGCCACTGTCAATACCCTGTGGATCCTGATTTACCAGTAACTTATCTGGAGCATTCACTTAAATACTGTGACTGCAAAAGCAGGTCACAGACTGGAAATTCTGCATAGAGTGTTTCACCTTTGATTCCCCAGAGCTCTTTCACCATCTACAAGACACAAATCTGTACGTGATGCAATACTCTGCATGGATGAATGTGACTCCAACAACACTGAGAAATCTTGACACTATACTGGATAAAACAGTTCACTTGATTGACACCCCATCTTCCATCATCAACATTCATGCCCTGTACCACTGGCACACCACTATTGCAGCATGTACCATTTACACGGTGCACTGCAACCCCTTACAAACCTCCATTCTCGATCACAAGGGGAATAGATGCATGGAGATACCACCGCCAAGAAGTTGGGCTCCAAGTCACTTGCCATTTTAACCTGAAAATATATTGCTGTGCCATCATTGTCCCTGAATCCAAATCCTGGAACTCCCTCCCTAACAGCACTGTGCAAACCCTTATCATACAGACTGCAATGGTTTAAGAAGGTAGCTCATGATCTATTTTCAATGGATAATAACTTAGCCTTGCCAATGATACCCTCATCCCATGAGAAAGAAAATAAAGAAATAAGAATATGAAGGCATCTGGAAAGTATTTCTTGTCTTCTGCTAAGTCAGAAAAAAATAGCAGTTTAAATAATGGTTGCAGCCTTTAAGATCGGTACCTGCACTACTCAATTAAACACTATTTCCTACATGAAGTGAACTGTCTCTGACTGTTGTGACATACTCCAGGAGCTTGTGATGCACAATTGATGAGGTCAATGTCTCACAAAATCCGGTGTAGTCAGTGCATGAGTGAGCTTTAGTTGCAGTACTGAACAATCTATTCTTAGAAATAACCCCCAGATCTCATTGCTGATCTATTGCCCTGTTAGCTAATGTTAGCCAAGGTAGCAGTACGAAGAACAACTGATTCCATGCATCAGCCAAAAAGCCTGCAGACACTCAAATTGAGATCTACTGACTCCTGTGGAACATAGCATGAGAAGTGAAAACAGAACTGACCCCAGCATAGTTTTTGCAAGAATCAATGCACTGTAATTATCTGGGGTCATACAGGGTTAAAACAAGTCTGTGTCGCTGGTATCCATGAAGTTATTGGTGAGCAAAAATCAATAATTTGTTGGGGGTGGGGAGGGGAGAAGGGGAGAAAATCAGAAGCAATAAGATATAAATCTGCCATGATGGCACAATAGTTTGCACTGCTGTCTTATAGTGCCAGAGACACAGGTTTGATTCCCAGCTTGAATCACTGTTGTGAAGAATTTGCACCTTTTCCCTGTGTGTGCATGAGTTTCCTCTGGGTGCTCCAGTTTCCTCCTACACTCCAAAGATATGCAATTTAGATAAATTGGCAATGCTAAATTATCCATTAAGATCAGGAGGATTAGCAGGGTCAATATATGGGATTACAGGAATGGATGGAATGGCCATGCTAAATTGATCCTAGTGTTAGGGGGATTAGCAGGATAAATATTTGGGGTTATGGGAATAGGGCCGAGGTGAGATTGTCGTCACCAGGCCTTATTCCTGTAACCCCATAAATTTAACCTGCTGATCCCTCTAACACTGGGGTGAATATAGCATGACCATTCCATTCATCCCTGTAATCCCATATATTGACCCTGCTAATCTCCCTGACTTTGATGGACAATTTAGCCTATCTACCCAACTTGCACATTTTTGGAGTGTAGGAGGAAATTAGTACAGGCTCGATGGGCTGACTGGCCTCCTTCTGCACTGTAGGGATTCTATGATTAGCAGTTCCTAAGCATAAAAATCATAACATAATATCACTATTAACATAGTAATTCTATTTGAGCTTAATTCCAACCTACTGCTCTTCTCTTCAGATTAACATTATTTTGTTTTGCATCTTGCTGTGGGAAGGCAGGAAGAAGCAGCTTTGAATCCATGTAAGAAGTGCAAAACACATGACATTTGTTACAAAACAGACAGCCTCATCTGGTTTCACACACTGATTGAGCCCTGCATGTATGTGTGAGGTTCTGTGCCACTGGATGATATGTCTCACATATAACCGTTAGTCACATTCTTCTTGCTTTTTACCACCTCTGCCTTCAGTTTAACACCTTCATTACTGAATGTGTCACACCTTGCAGGCTTGTGCATGTAATTGTACAAAGTGATAAAAAAAGTGTCCTAGTTTAGATGAAAAGGAAATTGTTGGAAATGTGAAACAGAAAGAACATACTGGAAATAAACAGCAGGACTGTTCATATCTGAAAAAAGAGCAGGTTCATAACTCTAGAGAATTGTCTTCATAACCTCACATAGTAGAAATAGGAGAAATGGGGAGGCAATGGCCTTGTGGTATTATCACTAGATGATTGATCCAGAAACTTCACTAATGTTCTGGCGACCTGGATTCGAATCCTGCCATATCAGATGGTAACATTTGAATTCAATATAAAGAAAAACATATCTGGAATGGGATGGCATGGTAGCACAGTGGTTAGCACTGCTGCTTCACAGTTCCAGAGACCTGGGTTCGATTCCCAGCTAGGGTCACAGTCTGTGTGGAGTTTGCACATTCTCCTTGTGTCTGCATGAGTTTCCTCCGTGTGTTCCAGTTTCCTCCCACAGTCCAAAGAGGTGTGGGTTTGGTTAATTGGCCTTGCTAAAATTGCCCCTTAGTGTCCTGGAATATGTAGGTTAGAGGGATTATCGGGTAAATGTGTGGGGATATGGGGATAGGGCCTGGGTAGGATTGTAGTCAATTCGGACTCAATGGGCTGAAGGGCCTGTTTCTGCACTGTAAGGTTCTATGTTCTAAAGTTCTATGTTCTATGGAATTAAGAATTTCCTGTTGACCATTGTTGATACAGTAAGAAGTCTGACAACACCAAGTTTAAGTCCAACTGATTTATTTGATAGTAAACTCAAATAAATAAATCAAATAAATCGATTGGACTTAAACCTGGTGTTGTCAGACTTCTTACTGTGTTTACCCCAGTCCAATGCCGGCATCTCTACATCATGACCATTGTTGATGTCAGAAAAAGCCATTGGATTCACTGATGTCCTATGGGGAAGGAAACCTGTGATCTTACCTGGACTGGCCCACATGTGATTCCAGATCTACAGCCATGTGGTTGGCTCTCAACTGGTCTCTGAAGAAGGACAACAAGAGATAGGCAATAAATGCTGGCCAGCCAGCAATGCCCATGTCCCACGAATAATTTTAAAAAATGAATGTTTTGGGGATAAACTGGTACCTGAGGGAATCCAGTATCTAACCAAAAGCCTGGAAGAGCTATGAATTCTTTATCTACATAGCAGAATCTTGTTCATTGAAAGTGATTTTGTAATGTAATGTGGTTCTCTTTTCCTGATCTTGATTGTTCAGCAAATTGAGAGGATAGTGCAATATCACAGCAATACCGCATATGAATTCAAAGATAGTTTTGTGATAACCAGAACATTTTCAATGCAAAATGAAACCAAGCGTAGTCTCTGATCTGTCTTGATCCTGTTCATCTCAGCAACTCAGGCAGGACTTAACACCCTTGGAGCAAGGACAGGGCTTCAGAAAATATAGCTGGTGTTTTAATTTCTGATCAGCATCTAGGACTCCCAGTATCTCAGCTGTAATACTCTCCATCATCACAACCTCTACTGACATTCTCAGTCTAGATTTGTACACCCGGGAGTGTCACAGTGACACAGTGTATTGCTGCCTCACAGCATCAGGGACTTGGGTTCTGTCTCTGGGGAGACTGCACGTTCTCGCCATGTCTGCATGGGTTTCCTTTGGATGGTTTCTTTCTACAGTCTGAAAGATGTGCTGGTTAGGTGCATTGGGCATGCTAAATTCTCCCTCAATGTACCCAAACAGGCACTGGAATGTGGCGACTCAGGGATTTTCACAATAATTTCATTGTAGTGTTAATTACACTTAATTGTGAGGCTAACAAATAAACTTTAAATTCTTGAGTAAGGCACTGGGGTGTGGTGCAGCTTGTGCAGCTGTATCTGGGAAGGGAGGAGAACCACTAGAAAACAATGTCACAGTAAAGGAGGTAATAATAGAAAAAATTAGATATGATAAAAATCAATAAAAAAGAGATGTTTAAAAAATTGGCAATCCTCAAAAAAGTCACCAGGTCTGGTGGGATGCAATCTGAAATCCCTGAAGGAACAATGGCAGTTCTAGTCACAGCGTTCCAATCCCTCTTAGATATGGGTGTGATGCCAGAGAACTGGAAGAGTGAAACTTACATTCCTGTTCAAAAAATGGAACAAGGATTATCCCAGCAAACATAGGCCAGTATTATCAACATCAATGGTTGGGAAATTTTTAGAAGCAGTCAAATGGGACAAAATGAAATGAACTCAGAAAATACTCTTTTAAAGGGCTGGCATAGACACAATGGACCGAATAGTCGTTAGTATTGAATCACTCAATGATTCTAAATTTTATGTACATAGATATTCGATAAAGACTAGATTAGGCTCAGTGTGATGCTCTAATGTCACATCATAGCTGAAAAGCTGACATACATATATATTTGAAAGATGAGGCAAGGTACCAAATGGCTAACGTCATCTGTGGAAACATTCAATACAAATCAATGCTGTCAACAGGGCAGGAGGTCAAAGTCTTTAAAGTAAAGCTTATGATGTGCTTTCAGAGAAAGAATGGACAGGTTTAAAATGAGTGAGTTGTAATGAGACATTTCTTAAGATTAAGAAGCATTTTTAACAAAAAAAAACCAGAATATGCCTCAACACCTTTAGCTTTTGAGCATATTTATGTGTGAAGAGAAGCAGTTTCAAACCACACACTCAAAAGGCTGCAGATTTGATCTGCAGGATGTAACGTATGATTAACTGAGCCCTGTGTATTGAAGTGTTCCTTCTTTAACCTTTGGTATCTGATTCTAAATGATAAAGATCATGTCAGTTACAGAAAATGACTTTTGTCTTTCTGTAAAATCTTAAACAATATAAACCATTGCTCAAAACATTTGATTCTGGTGCATTTGTAAACCGTGATGGATTATTGACAGCAGCATATGGTTTCCCGACTTGTGCAACAAGAAAATATGTACAGACAACATTATTAAACATTATCATTATCCAGCTGCTTGCAAATCTGCCTACAGATGTATTCTGAAGCTGTGTTTTTCAGAAATATACCAAACAAGTTGCTACACTCTTCTCAGTGAACTTAAATAATTGGAAGTATGATTGAAAACTGGAATCTTTCAAATCTGTAATAATCCCAGTTCAAAATGTCATAATGAAAACTGCCTCCACAGTGTTGCTTTAATTTTCGCCATTAATTCTTGTACTGTTACTGTATCACTGCAGCAGGTTTGGAAAAAGACTTATAAGTTTCTACTCATGGTCCGATGGCAGAGAGTGATCTGTATTTATGCTGTAAGTATTAAACAACTTCTTCAAACTGTTGAACATTAGCACAGAAAACAGGCATTTGGGTGTGTGGAATTCCGACTGAGCATGCATTGAGATAGAAGCACAGAAACACTGAATTTTTACAGTGCAGAAGGAGGCCATTCAGCCAATCGAGTTTGCACTAGTTCTCTCAAAGAACATTCTATTTAGTCCCACTCCCCTGCCTTAACCTATAACCTTGCACATTGCTTCTTTTCTTTTCTACTTGTCTGCCCTATCAATTGACATGTCTATGTTCTTTTGAAGCTCATGCCTACAGTTGACACCTTTTCCAATCTTAGTATTATCTGAAAATTTTGAAATTCCACCTTGACCACCACAGTCTTGGTCATTATTATACATCAGGATGACCAAGCATCTGAGGAACTCCACTACAAATCTTCCTCCAATCTGGAAAAAAAAACAACTTCATCACTATTCTCTGTTTCTTGTCCAAGTGCCCACTCTCATTTTATTTCACGAGGTGGAATTTTTTGTAGCACCATATCAAATTCCTTTTGAAAGTCCAAATATACCACATCAACAGCATTTCCCTTATCAACCTCCTCAAAAAAACCTCCTCCAGCAAGTTAGTTAAACATGATGATTGGCTTCCTTAATTATCCTGCACTTGAGAACAAAAGAGTAATTAGAGAAAAAATTGGTCCTCTTCGAGACAAAGCAAGGGAACTATGTTTAGAGCCCGAGGGGATGGGGAAGATCCTGAATGAATACTTGCATCAGTATTCACAAAGAGAGGGACTTGTTGTCTGGAAATGTCTTGAAGGGAGTTGTCGACCTGTTGGAGAAAATCTCCATTGCAAGGGAGGAAGTGTTATGGTTTATAGATAACATTAAAACTGACAAATCTCCAGGACCTGATGGCATTTATCCTCGGCTGCTCAGGGAGACGAGAGATGAAATTGCTGGGCCTCTGATGGAAATATTTGTCTCTTCTTTGACACAGGTAGGTCCCAGAGGATTGGAAGATAGAGAATGTGGTACTGTTCTTTAAAAAGGGTAGTAGGGATAAACCTGGTAATGATAGGTTGGTGAACTTGAAGTCAGTGGTAGGAAAGTTATTATAGAACATAGAACATAGAACAATACAGCACAGAACAGGCCCTTCGGCCCTCGATGTTGTGCCGACCAAAATAAAAAGCAATGCCCCTCCTAACTAAACCATTCCCTTCTCATCCATATACTTATCAACTAACCTCTTAAACGCCACCAAACTTGGCGCATCTACAACAGCTGCAGGCAGGGCATTCCACTCCCTAATCACTCTTTGAGTAAGAACCTACCTCTGATATCCGTCCTATAACTCATACCCCTTAATTTAAAGTTGTGTCCCCTCGTGCTAGCTTTCTCCATCCTAGGAAAAAGGCTATCACTGTCCACCCTATCCAAACCTCTAATTATCTTATATGCTTCAATAAGATCCCCCCTTAGCCGCCTCCTTTCTAACGAAAACAACCTCAAATCCTTCAACCTCTCTTCATAGGACCTGCCCTCCATACCAGGCAACATCCTAGTAAACCTCCTCTGTACCCTCTCCAATGCCTCCACATCTTTCTTATAATGTGGCGACCAGAACTGCACACAATACTCCAAGTGCGGCCGCACTAGAGTTTTGTACAGCTGCAACATGATGCTGCGGCTCCTAAATTCAATCCCCTACCAATAAAAGCTAAGACTCCATATGCCTTCTTAACAACTTTATCCACTTGACTGCCTACTTTCAGGGATCTATTGACACATACACCAAGATCCTTCTGTTCCTCAACACTATTAAGAGCCCTACCATTAGCCCTATACTCTACACATTTATTTATTAGAGAGGATTCTTAGAAATACAATGTATATGCATTTAGAGCATAGCAAACTGATTAGTGTCAGGCAACATGGCTTTGTAAAGGGGAGGTTGTGCCTTACAAATCTGGTAGAATTTTTTGTGGAGTTGACAAAAACGGTTGATGAAGGATAAGCCGTGGATGTCGTCTATATGGATTTCAGTAAGGCATTTGACAAAGTCCCTCATGGCAGATTGGTGAAAAAGATTAAGGCTCATAGGATACAAGGACAGGTGGCTAGATGGGTTGAGAACTGGCTTGGCAACAGGAGACAGAACAAGATCAAAGAACAAAACAGCACGGGAAACAGGCCCTTCGGACCAACGAGCCCGCGCCGCCACCCCGATGTTCCCACCTCTACCCATGATTCCTGTCCTTATTTATAGATCTATGGATTAAAAACCAAATTTGAGACAATTTAGGGAGAATTTGTTTTGCCAATTAGCCTAAGAGCACATCTTTGGGATGTGGGAGGAAACCAGAGCTCCTGGAGAAAACCCACGCAAGCACGGGGAGAATGTGCAAACTCTCACAGACACAGGCCCAAATCCATGTATCTGCACAGCACAGCGATAGTCACTGAGCTGTCGTGTTGCCCATCAGATGGTCCAGGTCAAGCATACACTAACGACGTGAAGCAGTAGGATACTCTCGAAAAAGATCCAAGAGCAGTCCCCTCATGACCCATCGCGTGTATGCCCCTCGTTAGACAAGGTGGACCAAAGCACCTGTAGGATAGCAGTGGAAGGGTCTTTTTCTAGCTGGAGGCCTGTGACTAGTGGTGTTCCACAGGACTCCGTAATGGGACCTCTACTATTTGTAATATATAAATGATTTGGAAGAGGGAGTAACTGGTGTGATCAGCAAGTTTTCAGGTGACATGAAGATGGCTGGACTTGCTAATATTGATGAACAGTGTCGGACAATACGGTAGGATATAGATAGGCTGGTAAATTGGGTGGTGAAATGGCAGATGGAATTTAATCCAGATAAATGCGAGGTGATGCATTTTGGACGAAATAAAGTAGGGGGGAGTTATACAATAAGTGGTATCCATTAAGAATATAGAGACACAGAGGAACCGAGGCGTGCAAGTTCACAAGTCCTTGAAGGTAGCAATGCAGGTGGAGAAGGTGGTAAAGAAGGCATATGGTATGCTTGCATTTTTAGGAAGGGGTATAGAGGTATAGCGTATAAAATCTGGCATCTAATGTTGCAGTTGTGTAGAACATTGGTTCGACCACATTTGGAGTACTGCATTCAGTTTTGGTCACCCCACTACCAAAAGAATGTGGACACCTTGGAGAGAGTGCAGAGAAGATTTACCAGGATTCTGTCTGGTATGGAAGGTCTTAACTATGAGGAGAGATTGGGTAAATTGGGGTTGTTCTCCCTGGAAAGATGGAGAATGAGGGGAGACCTAAAAGAAGTGTATATGATTATGAAGGGTATAGATAGAGGTTGGATGTGAAAATCATGAGGGGTCACGAGCTTAAGGTGAGAGGGGCAAGATATAATTCAGATGTTAGAGGGAGGTTTTTCACACAGAGGGTTGTGGGGGCCTGGAATGCACTGCCAAGTAGGGTGGTGGAGGTAGGCATGCTAGAGTTGTTTAAGGCTCACCTAGATAGGCACATGAGCAGATTAGAGATGGAAGGATACAAAAGAATGTTCTAGTTAAGGATCAAGAGCATTAGGACATTCCTGGGAATTAATAGATTCCTATGGGCCATTCAACATATTTTATAGCTCACCTGTCTTTTACATTGGAGCTACTGGGGATCTTCTATGAATGTCTTTATAGGCTGTTGTATGTTTATTGATGTCTTTTCTTTTACATCCACAGGCGATTTGGTCCGCCTTGTTGGTCAACAAGGGGCATACACGCTGTGGGTTGTGCAAGGGCTGCTCTTGGATGTCGCTTCGAGAGTTGCCTAGTGCTTCACACCGTTAGTGAATGCTTAAACTAGACCAATTTATGGGCAACACGACAGCTCAGTGACTATCACTGTTTGCTGTGCAGTTACGGGGATCTCTGACTTGAGTCGATGTCTGTGTTGGGAGTTTGCACATTCTCCCCATGCTTGCATGGGTTTTCTCTGGGTGTTCTGGTTTCCTTCCACACCCCAAAAACATGCTTCTAGGCTGATTGGTGTTAATAAATTGTCCTAAGTTGGATCTCCCTTAATCTGGCACGCATATAATTCCCTACATTTGCACCCCTTTATTGTGGAATCCATAAGATGTAGACAAAGGTCATAGGTAGAAGAAGGATTGGAATGAGGCACTCACTGAGTGTTAAAATGGGCAGCGTGGGCTTTTGGGGCCAAAGGGCCTATTTCCTGTGTTGTGTTGTTCTTTGTTCTTTGTCCAATGCATAGAATCCCACTCTCTTTCTCTGCTGCATAATGGGCTCCCAGTTTCCCTGAACAACTACTGCTTTATGGGCTTTTCCTCTTCGAACTCCTGCTGCTTTTCAAAAAAACAATACCAATGATGAGGTGAAGACAAACACTGTGGTTAGCACTGCTTCGTCACAGCGCCAGGGACCCGGTTTCAGTTCCCGGCTTGGTTCATTGACCATGTGGAGTTTGCACATTCTACCCATGTATATGTAGGTTTTTTCCCGGGTGCTCCAGTATCCTACCACAGTCTGAAAGACATGCTGGTTTGGTGCATTGACTGTGTGGCAACTACAGGAATTTCACAGTAACTTCACTGCAGTGACTCATAAAAAACTTAAATATTTTTCTTCATGGTGGATGAATCTATTGGTCTGTGTACAATGCTATGATATTCTGGGGCAATATTATCTGTCACTGGTTGAAGGAATACATATATCTGTGACTGGTGGATGCTCTCCTTACCAACATAATAGCCATTTTGCAGACTTTCTGAGCTTGAATGGCTTCCTGGTTTTCTCTGTAAGTTGAAAAGGGAGTTGCAGAAACAGATCACAGAGATAAGAAGAGATTTATAAGAGATTTAAATAGGAAGATTGGAGTTTTCAATCCACAGCATTTAAGGGTCCAGGAACCAATGTAGATAATTAAGAACGAGATTGATGGGATGAACAGAATTTGTGCAGGATTTGCGCATCAGAGGTTTGAAAATGCTGAAGGTTAAGGAGGATGAAGAAATGGAAGTTAGCTGGAAAGTAAGCTAATAACTAGACTGGATTGATGACTATGTGGTAGGCATTTTATCAGAAGATGAGCTGGGGCAGAGATGGAGGCTGGCTATCTTACAGAAAAGGAAGGAGGCAATCTGAGCGGTTGGAAAGGATATGGTGTCAAAAGGTGAGTTTGGTGTTGAATAGGAAGCTTATGAGCAGTCTGGCTTCACTGAAAGTGACCAAAAGAAAATAGAGAAGATAAACAATGAGGGTAAACTAGCAACTACAAAAACAGACAGTACATGCTTCTTGGTAAACATATAAAAAGGGAGGGGCCAAAGTGAACACAGACTCCTCAGTGAATTAGATTGGGGAAATAATAGTGGGGAACTTTGGGCGGGATTTTTCGGCCACACTTGTCCCAAGGTCAGAAATCCCCACCTGAGGTCAATGAACCTTTGCATGGTCATTCTCTTGGCGGATGGAACAGGAAATTCCACGTGTTGTGTCAATATTCATAGTGGAAGACACTAACAACATTCTAAACATACTAAATAATCAAGAGGCAGAAAAAGAAGATGAAATAAATACAATAACTATCACTTGTGATAAAGTACTAGGGAAACTAATAGGACTGAAGGCCAAAAGGTCCTCTGGATCTGATAGGATGCATCCCAGGAAAAGTAGCTACAGAGATAATGGATGCCCTGGTAGTAATCTTCTTATTTTCCTTAAAGACTGGAAAAGTGCCAGAGAATTGGAAAACTGCCAATGTAGTACTGTTACTCAAAAAGGGAGGGAAACAAAAAACAGGTAACAGTAGGAGAGTTAGCTGGTCATCTGTCAATTCATTGAGAAAATGTTAGAGGATGTATACATAATATAATCAAGCAGGGTCACCATGGCTTCATGAAAGGAAAATCATGCTTGACAAATTTATTAGAATTCTTGGAGATGGTAATGAGCAAGATAGATAAAGGGAAAGCAGGAGATGTAATATATTTGGATTTCCAAAAAATGTTCGATAAGGAATTGCACAAAAGGATTCTTAGTAAGAGTCCATGATGTTGGAAATAGTATATTAACATGGACAAGATTGGCTATCTAATAGAAAACATTGACTAACTAATAGAGGACCAGAGAGTTGAGATAAGAGGGTTCTCTTCAGGATGTCAACCTGAACTATTGGAGTGTCACAGGGTTCAGAACTGGGACCACAATTATTTACAATATTTATTAATGATTTGGACAAGGGAAATATATGTACTATTTTCAAGTTTGTGGATGACACAAAAATAGGTGGGAAGGCAAATGGTACAGGAAAATGTTACAAAGTGCCCACAGAAAGATATGGATGGGTTAAATGAGGTAGGCAAACACTTGGCAGATTGGATACGATATAGGAATATGTGAAGTTAGGCATTTTGTTAAGAAGAATAAAGTAAAGAATAGTTTTAAATGGAGAAAGACTGCAGGAAGCTGCTACACTGAGGGATTTGGGGATCCTTGTGCATAATTCACAAAAATTTACATGCAAGTCCAAACAAATAATTGGAAAGGCAAATGGAATATTGGCCTTTATTCAAAGGGAATGGAGTGCAAAAATAGGGAAGTCTTGCTAAAACTACACAAAGTGCTATTTAGATTATACTTGGAATATTGTGAACAATCTTCTTTGACTAAGGAAAGATATTCTGATATATGAATGTCCATAAAACAGTCATTAGATTAATCTGGGTATGGAGGGATTTTCAGATGAGGAGAAGTTGAATAATCGTTGGGCTTGTACTTGTTGGAGTTTAGAAGAATGAAAGGTGATCTTATTGAAATATATCGGAGTCTCAAAGGACTTGACAGGGTAGATGCTGAGAGGATGTTTCCCCTTGTAGGAGAATCTAGGTACCAGAGGGCATAATCTCAGAGTAAGAGGTTAAAAAGTAAAGTTTATTTATTAATCACAAATAGGCTTACCATTAACATTGCAATGAAGTTACTGTGGAATTCCTCTTGCCACCACACTCTGGCACCTATACAGACTGTGGGAGGAAACCAGAACACTCAGATACTACAGACAAAGAGGAATTTCTTCTCTGAAGGGAATGAATCTGTGCAATTCTTTCCTGTAGAAAGCTGTGGTGGCTGGTTCATTATATGTTCAAGGTTGAGATAGGCAAATTTTTCATCATTAAGGGAATCAAGGGTCATGGGGATAAGGCAGGAAAATGAAGTTGAAGATTATAATATTGAATCAGTCATAATCTCATTGAATAGCAGAATAGATCTGATGGGCTGAATGGCTTACTTCAGTTCCTAACTCTTATACTCTTATGTTTGTTGGAAGAGAAGATGGAGAGGACAAAATAGAATGATTTAAGCAGAGGGTTTACAAAATAAGTATATATACTTCTGGGATAATTCTGGAGTAGTGGCTAGTTTGGACAAAGGAGAGGGAAGCTTGCAATCAATGTTAAGTATTAATATTTCTAATTCACAATTTGTTTTAAGTTTGTGGATCTTGAGGGCTGATCTTAGCACTGTTAGTCCATTGGTGGATAAGTCCTAAATCAGAACATCAATAAATGCAAATCAGGAGGGACATGTATTTGAATTTTATGTGTGGTCTTTGTGCTTCCTTCTAATTAGCAACGCAGCTCGTGGAGTCAAATCTTCACCATTTTGTCAAAGTATTGCCAATGGTTTTTCTACTCTCCATAGAATCGTACAGATGCAAAGGGCATGAGTTTTGAGTGTGTGGCAATGTAAAAAGCAGTTCTGGGGAAAACTGCTACCAGAAAATAAACAGTTGCCAAAGCTAATTAATGTTCCAGTGAACAATGTTCCAATGAAGCTCAAGGTAAACTGAAGGAATAGTATCTCATCTTCTGGCTAATCTCTTTACAGCCTTCTGTACTCACATTGAATTTGACAACTTCGATGATTAGCTCCACCTCCCATTGACCCTTATGTTTTTATTTCATTTAATTTTTTACTGTCTTCTACCTTTTATTTCTTTATTGTCATACTTGATTTTCCTTTCCCCCCATTTATCCCCCCTACTTTATCCCCCCTTTCCTTATCTTTTCTCCCTCTTTCCTTTCTCTCTCCCATTTTCTAAATATGATCTCTTACCTACCCGTTCCCATTCTCCTTCACCCCCCCAACACACACACACACACACACACACACCCTCATCTGTCATAGTTTACTCTCTGATTTTAACTTCTCTGTTGTTTGGCCATTCACACCCTTTAGTCTTTCAACGGACGGTCATTAGCAGTCTTTTCCCCTGTTTCTGTGGCTATAACTCATCTTTCATCCTCTCACCCTGCAGTATAAATATCTCCCACTTTCTTTGCTTTTTAGCTTTGACAAGGGGTCATCTGGACTCAAAACATCAGCTCTTTTCTCTCCTTAGAGATGCTGCCAGACTTGCTGAAATTTTCCAACATTTTCTCTTTTGGTTCCAAAGCTAATATTCAGCTATTTATCATCAGGTATAACCTTGTGTTCACAAAAAAGAGCTTTATATAAAAGGCTTTCAAATAAGAAATAATTTTGTGCTTCTGTCCTGGTTTCAGCATGTTCATATTTATTAACATTTAGTGAAACAGACTACATTCAGAACTGTGCGACCTGCATCCTCCCCTTTGCAATTTTGCTTATTTGATGAGCAGGCATTACAACAACCACAAGCTTCCTTGGCAGTTGCTGAGATCATGCACCTGAGCTTCTCCTGATCTATTAACAGTTGTTAGGGTGATATGGTGGCACAGTAGTTAGCATTACTACCTCACAGCACCAGAGACCCAGATTCAATTATGGCCTTGGTTGTCTGTGTGGAATTTGCACCTTTTCGCTGAGTCTGCGTAGTTTCCTCCAGGTGCTCTGGTTTCCTCCCATAGTCCAAAGATGTTCAGATTAGGTGCATCAGCTGTGGTAAATGCGCGAAGTTATGGGATGGGGGAGGCTGGGTTGGCTGGATGTCTTCCTTCTGCTCTGTGGGGATTCCACGGTTCTGTGGTTTGTCTCCGAGGGAATTGTAATCCACCATCTTCGATCTTACCTGGAATAAAATGACAGCCTCACATGAAACTACCAACCAGCTCAGATTCTCATATTCATCCGTCTAAACCACATTTGTTTTTCCATGCAGTATTTGGCTTAACTTGCTGTCACTTGCTAACTCACTGCAAGTTGGGATCATAGCAATGTCCAGCCTTCTGCTTGTGGTACTGTTACTGCCACTCAGGGTCAAAGCACATCAATGATATGAATTTATAATTTATAAATTAGTATGAAGCTGTGCTCGCCTCAGCTTTCAAAACACATAAATTCAGCTCATTTGAGTTGTCCAAATGAAAATCGTGGCTCATTACCTGCCAGCACAAAGTTGCTTCCGGCTCTACCATTCATTTTAACTGTATTATTTATTTAATGGTGCTGCTATTTTTAATAGAATATTTGTGCCCGTCTCTTTGTAAGATGTGAAAAGCCAGCAGTAATAAAATAATAAAGCAGTGCATTGACAGATCGGTATGTACAGAGTATAGATGGGCTGGGAGTGTGGGGCAGAATTGATGAAGAAAAGGCTCTGACTGGCCAGCACACACATGGCCTACACCATTTAGTTTTAGTCATATCAAGCACTAGCTGGACATGCTGGAACTCTGAAACAGAAAATGCTTGAAAACCTGAACAGGTCTGACAGCATCTGTGAAGAGAGAATAGAACCAAAGTTTCAAATCTGGATGACACTTCGTCATCCAAGGCTTTGATGAATGGTTTTCCAGACTCAAAACATTCACTCTATTCTCCCTCCTCAGATGTTGTCAGACCAGCTGAGATTTTCCAGCATTTTCTGTTTTTGTTTCAGATTCCAACATCTGCAGTATTGCTTTAATGTTTATGAAGGAAGTCTAACGTTGTTTCATATGATAGGTTGCCACAAAATCGTGGCATCTGCCGTGCTATGAACCACCCATAGTATTTGGATCAGGGATGACTCTTGTAGAAATGAAGCTTACCAGAGCATGGAAGTAAAAACCTGCCATTTCCCTTTATGAAGCCTGCTTCATCTAATGAAGTTATAGAATTCCCAATGCCTCCGGGCTTTTTCCTGCCAAGGTTCACACTGTGTAAGATTCACTGGGCAACAGTAGAAAAACTATTTTAATATTTAAATGAGGCTGCATACACTAGAATTGCAACTTCATTATTTTGGATTAAATTGTCTATTGCAAAATAGGGAATCCTATGAACCAGATTTTGTGAGATCAATTATCTTACCATAACCATTGTGTGCAAAGTTTCCTAGCTGCTCCTAACAAATTTAAACTGTCATCTCTTCACTAAAGACACCCCTCAAGATGATATTTTGTTTATCAAAGAACAATAGAAGCTTTGTTTGATTAATGCAGTAATCAGTAGGAAAGAAGACAAAAGCAATGTCCTTCTCTCTCCCTCTGTTCAAAGTAGAAAATAGTTTTGAGCCTGTGCTGAATTAGCAATGTTACTCAAGGCATCTAAAGCCAAAAAGTTTCTTTTCAGCGTTCAGGACAGATCTAACCGTTCAAAACTGGGCATCCATGAGGCGCTATAGACCATCAGCAATAGCACTGCAACCAATAACTGGTTCTTCACTACTTTCAAGCTAGGGGTTCAATTAGGAGTGCAGGAGAGTAGCACACCTTATTGTTCTGTGTACTCTCACTGGAGAGTACGTAGAGCACTTTCACACTTATCTTGATATCTAAATCATGCATTTCAATCCAACAGCTTGTTTAATGACACACCTGGTGGCCATACTTTAATACTCCTGTGTTTTAATGGTCAAATTCCCCACATAAACCAAGTTTGAAGATATCTCCTGAGAGATACTTGAAATGAAAAGGCCCAGAACGTTAGACCACATTGGAAGGAACACATCAGGACAGCATCGAGAGAATTTGCCACAATGCTTCCTAAGTCTCTCGCTGTTGCATTCACAAGCTGTGCTTTAATAGATGAATATGTTGGCCTTCATAGCGAGAGGGTTTGAATATAGGAATAGGGATGTTTTGCTGCAATTGCATGGGCTGTTTGTGAGGCCACACCTGGAATATTGTGTGCAGTTTTAGTGTCCTTATCTGAGGAAGGATGTCTTTGCTATAGGGGGAGTACAGCAAAAGTTTACCAGGCCGATTCCTGGGATGGCTGGTCTGTCATATGAGAAGAGACTAGGTTGGTTAAGATTATTTTCAGTGGAGTTTAGAAGAGTGAGAGGGCATCTCATAGAAACTTATAAAATTCTAACAGAGTTAGACAGGGTAGATTCAGAAAGAATATTCCCAATAGTGGAGAAATGTAGAACTAGGGGTCATTGCTTGAGTATAAGGGGTAAATCTTTTAGAATTGAGGAGAGGAGAAATTTCCTTATTCAGAGAATGGTGAATGTGTGGAATTTACTACCCCAAAAAGTAATTGAGGCCAAAATGTAATCTGATTTCAAGAAGAAATTAGATATAGCTCATGGGGCCTGAAGAGATCAAAGGATCTGCGGAGAGAGATGGGGCCTGGGGGCACTGGTAGTGGTAGGTGATGGGGGGATAGGGGGAGTCAGGATATTGAAGTTGATCATCAGCCACAATCAAACTGAATGGAAGAGCATGCTAAGAGGGCTGAATGGCCTACTCCTGCTTTTAGTTTCTATGAATATCTCTTGTAGTTGATAAAACTCCTGATTTCAGGCGTAGTTCTCAGATTATCACCCGTGTGTAGTCAGTATCATCCTGTATTTATGGAAATCTATCCAGAGAGTTATATATTCTGTCATATGTGGAGTGCCTCCTGCGATCTCAGCCTTTCTCTCCTGTTGTACACCTCTCTCCTGTCATATACCTCTCTCCTGCTGTATACCTCTCTCCTGTTGTACATCTCTCTCCTGTTGTATATGTCTCTCCTGTTGTACACCTCTCTCCTGTAATTCATATCTCTCCTGCTATACATCTCTCCTGCTGTACACCTCTCTCCTGCTGTATGCCTCTCTCCTGCTGTACACCTCTCTTCTGTTATACATGTCTCTCCAGTGAGCATCTCTGCTGCACACTTTCCTTCGGTGAATGCACTGGATGTCTTCTGCTTCCGATGGACTGTCAGACACATCCTGACCTTGTCAATTTAGTTTGGAGAAATCTGTATCTGTACAAGAACTCTCTGTCAAACATTTGCCAAACGGAACTGTGACACTAGCTGTATTAAGTGAGGTATTATTCAGATGACAATCTCTGGTTTAAACACACATTTGAACGGCTGCTCAATCCTGCTTCTGTTGCACTGGTCTGTTTCCTGAGTCCTGAGAACGCAGGCAGTAAGGCTAAGTCAAATTCAAAATTGATTAACATCTGTAATGGACAGGAGAGGCGGAGGGAGGTTCTGTTTAAAGTGCGCAGACTTTCCCACTCTGTATCGAACAGTGAACAGAGAGGAGTTTTTATATTCTGATTTCCCCTTTATAAATGGTGGCATGTTTCCCCTATACTTAAATTTGGAAATGCCCTAATCTTCTATTAATGACTTAAAATAAAAAAGTTGGTTTATTTTTATGCACAAACACACACGTACACACACATACGTGTGAGAGGGGTTGCACAATAAATAGGATATCAGCAAAAGGAAGAAGATTCAGGACATGATCTCAATAAAATGCAAGTATGGGTTTTACATATGTCTGGAATGTTCCTTCTAAGGGGAATTTGACTGATTCTCAAAAGCTTTGTCTTTCAGGAGTGAGACTTGCACTACAGGCAAAGGAGTGTACAATGAAACACTTCGGAGTCATGGATTCAGAGATTTCAGCAGTTGACAGGTTTGATGAGGGTCCGAGTTCTTTTTGCTGGATTGCTGACAGCTGACGCTCTTGCCTGGAGTTCTGTTCACTTTGTGGTTCAAACAGGGGCTGTCGGCATGAAGTTCCAACAGACATTATTACAGCGCAGCTTGGGGACGACGGGAGAGAGGTGGAGGATTGTTTTTGAAGACACTGGTTGTCAAGTAACTAACTACCTCTTTGATTGTTGAATCTATGATGTTAGGTTAGATGATGTTTTAACCATTAGCACCATTGTGGGAGATTAAGTCTTGTGAAGGTTTTCCTTTTTATGGAGATAGCTGGTCTGGAGCCCTAATCGCTGTGGCCTTGCTGCAAGGCATCAGGTGACAATGTGAAAAAGAAAATACTGCAGATACTAGAATCTGAAACAAAAACAGAAAATCTGGAAAATCTCTGGAAGCCTGATAGTATCAGAAGAGAATAGAACCAACGTTTTGAGTCTAAATGACCCTTTGTCAGAACCAATATATATTTTCCACTTAATCTTGACCATGACACATCTTACATAGATGTTCATGGCAGCAATAAGTACTAATATTGATTAAAGATTCAACCTCAGCAGGTAGGTTACTCACATGAACCTGAATGTCCCTCTGTTAATAATGCTCGAACCAAAACACTGCCCACCTATCTCCAATCCACTTTGTCTCAGGAGTTCAAATTATCCCATAGAGTTCGAACTGGAGTAGGGAATCCCAGGTGAAATGCACTGGGTGGAATCTTGCAAATCCATCAACAGCAGGGAGCTTGCTGGGTACGAGGAATTAATTTGGCAAGGGGCTGAAAATTACTTTTCCAACAGGTCGAACTTTAGCAATTAAGTTCTTGAGATTTTGCAGGTGAGTTAGAGACAGGTCAAATTTCATGATGAACAAAGTCAGGAAGCCCTCCTGCATGCATTAGCATCTCACACATGCTCATCAAAAGGCATCTGCGCTGGAATTTTCTTTTTTTAAATTCTTATTAGTGTCACAAGTAGGCTTACATTAACTCTGCAATGAAGTTACCATGAAAATCTCCTAGTCATCCCACTCTGTTTGGGTACACTTGGGGAAAATTTAGCATAGCCAATTCACCTAACCAGCACGTTTTTCAGACTGTGGGTGAAAACCAGAGCATCTGGAGGAAACCCATACGGACACAGGAAGAACATACAAACTCTGCACTGATGGTGACCCAAGCCGGGAATTGTGCCTGGGTCCCTGGTGCTGTGAGACAGTGGTGCTAACCTCTGTGCCACCATGCGTAATTAAGTTCACTGGTATTAAGAAATAAAAACTTTAGAATGAGAGCAAATGTAAATTTAATGACTGTAGAGAAGGCATGCAGAGAGTAATATTAAGGGTTACAAAGAGAGGTGCAAGGATTACGAGGGGAGGTGCAAAGATGTTGGAAGTGCAACAGTGTCAGAGATGAATGCATCAAGGGCAGTAGATGACGGGTGGAATAGAAGACAGTGGAGTGAGTCTGGATTGTGACATGCACTGGTTTAGGATCCTCAACTGTGCAATGCTGCTGCATCTGAAATTAGGATCCCTGGAAGTGGGAAGAAAGGCCTTCTCGGATAGGTGGAGTTCAAAACAAAAACAGTAGGCTGACTAAAGAGACACCCTAATAATCATGAGCCAACTGGCTGAAAAGCACGCTCACTCCCATTCTCTACTCTGTAGTACAGATTGAAAAGCAGAAAGATTTCTCTCTGTCTCATCGATTTCATTACATCGAGATCCCAGCAAGATATGGAGCTGCCATTCACTTTGTGCCACTTGTCATCTACCGCTGTCAGAGACAGGGATGAAAGGAAGGGGGGGGGGGATAGATTGATGCCTGTCTAAGGGGCATAGCTGCTGGGTAGCAGCAAACTCTCAACTTCAAACTATCCTCTTGGCTGACTAGTTATTGCTGACAAGGACTCAGGTGGTAATTATTTCCATGCAGCTGAAAGGGTTAATAATCACACAAGTTTAAAAATCTCAGTCACACAGGAAAAGTTACTTGAAAACCACAGGTCTTGATTAAAGCATACCCAGATAAGAATCATTTAATTAGAGATAAACCGGGAACTACAGACCAGTGGCCTCATGTCAGTGGTTGGGAAGCTATTGGAGAAACTTCTGAAGGAGAGCATCTAGCTCCATTTGGAGAGGCAAAGCTTGATCAGTCGGCAACGCTTTGTCAGAGGGAGGTCATTGATTACATTTTTTGAGGAGTTGACTAATGTGTAGAAGAAGGTAAGTGCAGTTGATGTTATATGGATTTCAGCAAAGCCTTAGACAAGGCCCCATATGGGAGAGCTGTAAAGAAGGTAAATTCATACACGATACAGGGTAATTTGATAAAGTGGATTCAAACTTGGCTCAGATGTAGGAGACAAAGGATGATGACAGAAGGTTGCTTTAGTAATTGGAAGCCATTGTCCAGTGGCGTACCACAGAGATCTGTATTAGGCCGCCTAATATTCATCATTTATATAAGTTATATTGATGACTATGTGGGGGATAGGATTAGTAAGTGTGCAGATAACACAGAGATTGAATGGGTGGTTAACAGTGAGGCAAAGTGATTTGGATTATAAGAAGATTTTGACAGAATAGTCAAATGGGCAGATATGTGGCAGATGGAATTTAACCCTGAAAAGTGGGAGGCGATGCACTTTGGAGGGACTAATTTGACAAGAAAGTATTCAATGAATGGTAGGACACTAGAAGGTTGTGTAGAACAAAGGGACCTTGGCGTGTTTGTCCACAGATCTCTGAAGACAGAAGGTCATGTCTGTAGTATGGTGAAAAAGACACATGGAATACTTGCCTTTATCAATAATCAACAGGTGGCATGGTCTCATAGTCCATGGCACTATGAGACAGTGGAGTCACTGCTGCCTCATAGTGCCATGGACTTGGGCTCACTTTCTGGCTTGGGTCATTATCTATGTGGAGCTTGCACATTCTCCCAGTGTCTGCATGAGTTTCATCTGGATGCTTCGTTTTCCTCCCGTAATCCAAAGATGTGCGGATTAGGTGGATTGACCATGCTAACTTTCCCCTTAATGGGATTAGCAGGGGTAAATACATGGGTTACCGGGACAGGGCCTGGGTGGGATTGTTTTCGGTGCAGGCTCAATGGGCCGAATGGCCTGCTTCTGCACTGTGGGGATTCAATGATTCTATGTATCAAGACATAGATTACAAATTACGGTTGTATAGGACCTTGGGTGAGGCCATAGCTGGAGTACTGTGTGCAATTCTGTTCACCATATTATTAAAAGGATATGATTGCAATGGAGTGTGTGCAGAGGAGATTCACTGCCTGGGATGGAATCTTTAAGTTATGAAGAGAGTTATGTTTTAGTCAGAGCAGAGAAAACTGGGGGAATGACAAGATCGTGATGTACAAGATTATGAGACGCATTGACAGACTATATAAGGAGTACCTTGGTTGAGGGTGCTCCTTGGTTGAGGGGTCAGTCACAAGGGGAAGTAGGTTCAAGGTAAGGGCAGGAGGTTTAGGGAGACGTTAGGAAAAACCTTTTTACCCAGAAGGTGGTGACAGCCTGGAATGCACTGCCTGGGAGGATGGTAGAGGCAAGTTGCTTCACATCCTTTAAGCAGTACCTGAATGAGCACTTGGAGCATCATAACACTGAGGGCTATGGGCCAGATGCTGGAAGATGGGATTAGATGAGAGTTCAGATATTTTTAATGTGCTGATGCTGACTCAATGGGCCAAAGGGTCTCTTCTGTGCTATATGATTCTATGATTCCATGAATTGAATGATGTGCAGTTGCAGCTCATGTTTGCCCATTAGAGCAAAGAACAATGGAAAGGAAAGTTGATATACCATTGGTCAGAGATATAGCTGTTATAACATGCTCAAGTTTTAACTGGACATTATAGCTTTATGTATCCATGATGTAACTTTAATCAGTAACTACGAATGAATGAAACCTGCTCCGATATTTGTATTGCTAATTACTTGAATTTCTGAGTTCTGCATTCTGCATTCTGACTGATCTGAATGGTCAGAGTCCTGTAGCATTACAGTTGTCAATAAATCGTCTTGAATCACTCTGAAACTTTGTCTGGTTACTTGGGAGGGACAACAGCTTTAACTACAACAACAAATAAAGCATCTTGAGAGCTCTATACCAGCTGCCTTGGCAGTGGTCTCTATATAAATTTTCAAGGAACACTCAACTCTTCCTGCAGGGTGCCCTTCACTTGGAAGGTTTGGGGCTGTAGTTGGGAACCAGGAACAGAGCTTAGCATTTATTTGGTGGCTGTGAAATGGAGGCAAACCTGAAAAGATCAGTGCAATTGTTCATAGTTCCACTGAAGTCTAGATAATTTAGCTCCAGGCAATCCTGCCATTCTACTGGCTTTCATTCAGATGAGTGAGAGGAAGGAGTGGCACAAGTTGGCACAGGATCAGGAGGAGCAATGGCATGAGAAGCAAGAGGCAGCAAGAGCCAGTGCGACAGCAACAATTAGTCTGACCACCAGCATATCGTAGGCTGAGATATCTATAGGTAAGCAAAAAGCGCTTAAGATGAACCAGAATGTGGTTACTCACATTGTTCCAGAATGAGCTGCAGCTGCATAGCCTTGCTGGTAATTCTGTGTCGGTGACATTAAAGTTCATTGTTGCCTTAAACCTCATTTCCAGAGGCTCCTTTCAGGGCTCCACTGGAGGCCTATACAACACCTTCTAGTCTGTGTGCATGGGAGATGACAGATGCCCTGTTGAAGGGAATGAACAAATATATTAAATTCAACCTGGATCCTGATCCTTGCCAGGCTGCAGGAGTGTTGGGTTTTGCAGTAGTTGCAGGATTCCTACAAGTGCAAGGAGGCTATTGATTGCACACATGTGGCCTTGAAAGCTCCCAGCTGGCAACAGCTAATCACATTCATCAATAGAGAAGGAAAAGAAACTCTTTAAACATGCGACTGATATGTGATCAGAGAAGACAAATCCTACAAGTGTGTGGCCTCTCACAATGTTTACATTTTGACCCACTTCAAGGTGCCAGAGATTATTGAAAGACCTCAGTGAGTGCAGGGCTGGTTCCTTGAGGACAAGGGATATCTCCAGCAGATCTGACTGATACTGAGGAGTGATACATGCCACACCTGTCTCCACAGGCTCATGACTGAGCAGATCATTGGCCTCCTAAAGCTGATGTTTAGATGTTTGGACTATTTAGATGGGGCTTTCCAATAATCACCACAGAGTATGTCCTAAATCATCACTGCTGTACAATCTTGTGCAACAAAGGGGAATGCCTTTGGCTGAGGAAGACATGAAGGACTGAGATGTTTCCTCTGACAATGAGGCTGGGGATAATGAGGGCCAGGATGTTGCAGAGAAAGATGGAGAGCAATTGCAAGGATGTGATGCCAACAATCTGATAGCCCACAGAATCCAGGCAGAGTATGCTGTCGAGACATTTGCTATTTAATTTTCTATCTTCTCATAACTGAAAGTCCCCACTCCTTTTTTGGTTATAGACATTATACTGGGCTCTAATGTACATTGATTTATGAAGGTTAAATTAAATTGAACTATTTAGTGTCTGCCCTGCTGATAGTTTGATACTTCGCAAACTGTGCTGATATGCAGAGACTCAGTGCTAAATGTGTGCATTAGAACATCAAAGCCCCCATTCTCCCATCAACTTGGACACATGCGTTCAGAAATGAGATTTTCCCCAGGCCCTTACAAAGTCTGCATGTGTGGCAAATGGTAAAATCCAATAGTGACAAGAAGAAACTTTTAATTAGCCACTTAAGGGACTCAGGTAGCTGTTAGATGGCAGGGTTGTGCCCCACCTTACTCACTGCTGGCAAAATGCCATATGGTGGGAGGGGATGATCTACTGCTCTTCCCCTGACTTTTACCCTCCCATATCCCCTAACCCTATCTTTGTGTTCCCTAAAATCCTGCCCAAAGACTTACATTTACATAGTGCTTTTCACTAGCTTGGGATGACCTAAATTGCTTTATCACCATGGAATATTTTGGAGTGTAGACATTGATGTAATATAAGAAATCTGGCAGTCAATTTGTGCACAGCAAGTCCCCACAAGCAGCTATGTGATAATGACCAGGTCATCTGTTTTTCTGATGAGAGATAACTTTGGTCAGGAGATGGGGAGTACCTCCCCTGCTCTTCTTTGAAATAGTGCCATAGGATCTCTCAAGCCCTTAAAAGTGCAGACAGAGCCTCATTATTATCAGGAAGAGTTGGGCTGCTGAGAGAGGTGGTGGAATTTTGGTTGGAAGTTTTAACACTACATCACATATACTGTTATCAACAGGAACACCACTTGGAAATCAGGCTGACTGACAGGCTTGACTGCCATTTGTGTGGAGGACACTTTAGAGCGGGCTGCTACTGCTGCTGGAAAGGAGCCTGTAGCTGCCGGAAGTACTTAGAGTCCCAATGCAATCCTCGGGGGGATCCGGTCTCTGATTTCAGGGAGGAATGTCTGATCTCTGGGGCAGTTAGTGGAGGGCGGTGACGGAGTGGGGGTTCCAACTCTGATCAAAGAGCAAAGAACAAAGAACAAAACAGCACGGGAAACAGGCCCTTCGGCCCAACGAGCCTGCGCCGCCACCCCAATGTTCCCACTTCTACCCGTGATCCATGTCCATGTTTATAGATCTATGGATTAAAAACCAAATTTGAGACAATTTAGGGAGAATTTGTTTTGCCAATTAGCCTAAGAGCACATCTTTGGGATGTGGGAGGAAACAGGAGCACCCGGAGAAAACCCATGCAAGCATGGGGAGAATGCGCAAACTCCCACACAGACATAGGCCCAAATCCATGTATCTGCACAGCACAGCGATAGTCACTGAGCTGTCATGTTGCCCATCAAATGGTCCAGGTCAAGTGTACACTAACGATGTGAAACACTAGAATACTCACGAAAAAATCCAACAGCAGCCCTCTCACGACCCATTGCGTGTATGCCCCTTGTTAGACAACAAGATGGACCAAAGCACCTGTAGGATAAAAACAAGTACATCAATATCATCATCTATTTACACACTTCCCAGGGACTCCCAAGGCTCATGATCCCTATTTTAAATCAGTTTTCTATACCCCTCCATTCCCATTCTGTTCATGTGCCCATCTAAGTATTTCTTAAATAACTCCAGAGTACCTGCCTCCACCACTTTACTTGGCAGCGCATTCCATACCCCCACCACCCTCTGTGTGAAAAAACTCCCTCTAGCATCCAAATTATACCTTACCCCCCTCACCCTAAGCCCATGACCCCTCATGTTATTTGAGCCCATCCTAGGAAAAAGCTTAACCCTGTTTACTATATCTATACCCCTCATAATCTTGTACACCTCTATTAGATCTCCTCTAAGTCTACGTCATTCTAAGGAAAACAACCCCAATTTACCTAACCTCTCTTCGTAACTCAGACCTTCCATACCAGGCAGCATCCTGGTAAACCTCCTCTGCACTCTCTCCAGATCTCCATGTCCTTTCAATAGTAAGGCGACCAGAACTGGACGCAGTATTCCAAATGAGGTCTAACCAACATTTTATACAACTGCAACATTAAAGGCCAACTCTTGTACTCTATATCCCTTCCTATAAAGGCTAGCATACCATATGCTTTCTTCACAACCTTCTCCATCTGCTCTGTCACCTTCAGAGACTTGTGCACCTGCACCCCCAGGTCCCTCTGTTTTCTATGCTCTTAATAGGTCTATCCTTTATCATATACCTCTCCCCTATATTCTTTCTCCCGAAATGCATCACCTCGCATTTATCAGGATTGAATTCCATCTGCCATCTCTCTGCCCAAACTACCAGCCTATCTATGTCCTGATGTATTCTGGATGAGAGATCAAATACCTAAATGGATGATGAGGGAGGGAGACAAATACAAGCTCAAGTCTACAAACAGTGCTGTAAGGGCACTTGCCGAAGTTGTCTTTGCTGGACATGAGTTGCCAAGTTTCCTGAGGCCTGAGAATGCTGACTAGCCAAGGTCAAATATGTAAGGTAATTTTAACCTGAGCTCCTAACCTCAGTGTAAATTGACCAATCTAAGACCTCGGAGAAGGTTCAAAAGGCTGAATTTGCCTATTTCTGCTCCTAATTCTTATATTCCTGCAATCTTCTGGGAGCTGGTCATCTGCCAACCCCCTATTCTGTCTCTGTTTCAACCAAAATGGGCAGGTGGGAAGTTGGTTGGGTTAGTTTGAGATTTTAAGATGTTGACATCTCACTCAACTCCTAACTAACAGTTGTTGAGAACCAATTCATTACAGAGAATGAAAACTGTAATCCAACCAATGCAAGTGATGTAATAAAATCTCAGTATCAAAATGGCCAAAAAAGGCCTGGAAAATTCATGCAATAAATACAACTAGGATGCTCTAAGAAACCAAAAAATGTTTCTTTATGAACACTTCTTAGAGACTAGATAATTCTTACTGTGTTAAAATATTATTTCTTGAGTGTGGATTCCTGCAAGTCATAGAATCATAGAATCCCTACCGTGCAGAGTGAGGCCTTTCAGCCCATTGAGTCTGCACAGACAACAACTGTACCCAGGCCCTATCCCTTTAGCCCCACCTATTTACCCTGCTAATCTCCCTGACACTAAGGGGCAATTTAGACCCTTAGCCCCTAACCCATGCATCTTTCGACTACGGGAGCAAACTGGGGGAAACCCATGCAGGCACAGGGAAAACTCCACGCAAACAGTGACCAGAGAAATTGAACCCGAGTTGTGCTGTGAGGCAGCAGTTCTAACCACTATGTCACTATGCAACCAGCAGTCAAGTCCATAAAATGAAAACTGTGACTCTGAGTCTCATTTGTTATAATATAATGAATGAGGCTCTGACACCCTTAGCACTACTTAGTTTTAGTTTCCTGGGCAGCATGTTTCCAACACAGATGGAATTTTACCCCTCTGCCCTTCCTAACTTCTGTCACCCCCACCCTCAGTCTGAAACTTCATTGTTGGTGCAGAGAGAAGGACTCTGCTGCATATCTCAAAAGAAAGGAGATGTAAGAATGTATCCGAACAGGCATCGAGTTATTCCATGTTCAGAAATGACGTTACCCCATAAACAGCAGTGGGGTTCACCGGAGGTTTTCATGGCTTTTTCCAAAAACATTAAGAGACAGGAGCAGGAGAAGTTTTTGCAGAAATCAAACCCCTGTGTGCTCAGTGAAGGAATGAAAGATTATGTAAAGAAACAGTTATAACTTTTATATAGTCAGAGAGGTCTTCAGCACAGATAAAGACCCTTTGGCCCATCATGTCAAAGACAAACCACCCAACTATTCTAATCCCATTTTTCTAGTACTTGGTCCATAGCCTCGTATGCTTCGGCATCACAAGTGCACATCTAAATACTTCTTAAATGTTATGAAGGTTTTAGCCTCCATTGTTCAGGTAGTGAGTTCCAAATTTCCACCACCCTTTGGGTAAAAAAAAACTTCTCTTAACATCACCTCGAAACCTCATGCCCTTTACCTTAAATAGATCATTCTAGCAATTACTAGACTAGGGCCTTTATATTGCCTATATTTTTGTAGCTTCTTACTTAGAGTTTTATACCTTCGAATAGATTATATACCTTGGTCTAGGATCTCTAGCAAAACTCAGGAATGTCCAGTCAGGAATATTGGTGCAACCTATATGTTTAATGAATTTGTTAGCCGAGTCTGCTCTATCTGTATAATAGTGTGCAGCTGATGGAAGGTGACTGGCTCTTCCTGCATTGACATTATTCCGATAATATTGAAGCAATTAATAGTAAAAGCACTCTTGTTTTGTGCTCCTCCAGAATTCTGAGTCAGTGACTCTTCTTATTTACTTGATTTCTTTGGATCAGTGTCAATTTCTAACAACTTATATTTGTGCTACGTGACCTTTGAGTCATGCCGTATCTATTGTTAACACCTTGAATGTGCCTGCAGTTGAAAAAGCTACACCTTGATATATTTGGAGGTTATTATCAGTCGTTTTTGATTTGCTCTGTCACCTGCTTGCCACACATGGAAACTATTTTTAACACTTTCCAGCCTGAGATGCAGAAACACTCAGAAAGGTAGAGTTTGTATTTGCTCAACAGGGTTATACACCACTTTTGTAAGTCCAGACAGCTTTGCTGTATGTTGACAATTGTCAAAGAATGGTTTCCAACTGTACTAAAAATACAAAGCCCACCTGCATAGAAAGAAATCTCACAACACCAGGTTAACAAGTTTATTTGGAATCATGAGTTTTTGGAGCACTGCTCCTTCATCGGGTGAGTTAAGTGGCGGGCTCACAAACGTGGCAATGTATAGATGGAGACGCAATTGCAAGATAATGATTGGAATGCGGGTTTATCTTTACAGATAATCAAATCTTTACAGGTACAGATTGTGCGAGTGGAGAGAGGGGTAATCACAGATTAAAGAGGTATGAATTGTTTTAGTAGGATTTTGCAAGCCTAAGCCAAATGGTGGTGGTTACATGTAGTGTGACATGAATCCATGATCCCAGTTGAAGCTGTCCTCATGTGTGTAGAATTTGGCTATCAGTTTCTGCTCGGCGATTCTACTTCTTTGCCTATCTTGAAGGCTGCCTTGGAAAATGCTGAGCCGAAGTCAGAGGCTGAATGCCCGTGTTGAAGTGTTCCGCAACAGGAAAGGAATACTCCTGCCTGGTGATTGTCGTACAGTATCCATTCATCTGTTATTGTAGTGTCTGCATGGCCTTGCTGAACTACTACGCCTCAGGACATCCTTTCCTGCAAAGCATATGAGATAGACTGTGTTGGCCAAGTCACATGGGTATGAGTCTAGGGCACCTCAATTAGATCCCTGTTTTTCAGGCTGGCAAACACCAGAGTATTGGAAGATGTAGATGCCCAGTTAATACACCTGACTGAAGAACGGCAGGAAGACGTCATGCACAAAAAATGTAAAACAAAACGTAAAGACCAGGCAGGACATACCACCCTAACAATCCATGACATGGACATGGGAGAGACTTCTGTTCCGGGCCCACTAATCATATTGAAAACCCGATTTCCATTTTGTAATCAGCTCTGTACTGATTTCTGATGCGAGGCTGATTACCCTGCAAATCGTTGCCTGGGAGACCCGCGGAGGTTGTGGTGCCCAGTGGCAAGCCTGTGAAATGGCCTCTGTTGGTGTCTCCCAGCCTGCTGTGCTGGAAGAGCATTATAGCAGGCTGAAAGAATTGCCACCTCCCTTTTTTTCCTATTCCTTTCTTCTGAGCATGTGTGTATATGTAGCTGCATTGACAGTCCCCCAGATCTGAATATATGAATCAACAATATTTCTGATTTAACTCTAAAGACAGTTTACTCAAGTTATTTTAAAATTTACTTCACAAAAAGAGGGTTAGGGAAAACATCATAGTGCATTTCAGAAAAAATAAAACAACCTTGCTTATAGACAGTTGGCGAGAAAGATAAAAGAATTCAATCTGCTTCTCTCCCCTGCCCATAACACTAACATGTCTATCAGATCTAGATAGTAGAAAAATCACTTGCGAAAACAAATGCTGCAGACCTGAAATTAGAATAGAACATGCTAGAAATAACGTATTCATAGACTTAGGTGATTTGAGCATGCACTGACATTGGGCTTGTCGAAGTCTTGTATTTGCAAGCTCACCAGGGATTTTTGTGGCAGGAATCCTATTTTTGGAGATTTTAAATAGCTTCCCTGCTGACCTAGTCTTGAACATGGGAGGGGTTAAAAGACAGGATCCTTGACTTAACTGTCAGCTTGACATAGTGGTAGAACACTTGAGAACACTTGTCTCTGAAGCAGTAGGTTGAGTATTCAAGTTTTGCTTCAGAGATTTTGCACACATACATTCAGTTGACATGACAATTTAGACTGAGGGAATCCTTCATTGCTGGTAGTATTCTTTGAAGAGAATGTAACTGCATTAAGATCACCACCCCAGGAAACAGTGTGGAAGCAGCCACAGGAGTTGCCATGTGTGGAGGCATACTGGCCAAAAGGTCTGCTTTATGCTCCAGCACTTTATTCCAGTTGTAAAAAAAACAATCAATGCTCTTCTAGCCCTCAAATCTCACATCCCTGACTCTCCATACACTCAGTAAGAATCTGGCGACACCAATTTTAAATCCAACTGATTTATTTGATAGTAAATCTGCGAGCTTTCGACTTCCGTCTTCGTCAGGCAAATGCAGTGTTCTGGTCTGCAATAGCACGCATCAGCACAGACAGTCAGAGATTGCTGATTAGAATGCGAATCCTTACATCTAACCTGCTATTCAAGTCTTAAAGTGGCTAACAATGTGAGTGAAGGGAACACGGAGCATTGGTTAGAGAGATGTGTATTGTCTCCAGACAGCACAGTGAGTGAGGTTTTTTGCTAACCCAGGCAAGTCATGGGGGTTACAGATAGTGTGACATGAAGCCAAGATCCCTGTTAAGACCGTCCTTATGTGTGTGGAATTTGGCTATCTGTCTCTGCTCAACGACTCTGCGCTGTCGTGTGTCATGAAGGCCCCCTTGAAGAACATTTACCCGAAGGTCGGAGACCGGATGCCCATGACTGCTGAAGTGTTCGCCCACAGGAAGGGAACTGTTTTGCCTGGTGACTGTTGAGCGATGTTCGTTCATCCGCTGTCGTAGTGTCTGCATGGTCTCCCCAATGTACCATGCTTCGGGATATCCTTTCTTGCAACGTATTAAGTGGACAACGTTGGCCGAGTTGCAAGAGTATGTACCGTGTACCTGGTGACACTCTCCATGTCCCTTCTATTCCAACTGATGCCACCTCATACCCTCATTTCCCTCATATGCTCCATATCAACCAATGCCCCTCTACCCACTCTCATGTCCCCTCATACCATCTATATCAATGCCTGCTTCTTATCCCCAAAGTCTTTTATAGCCTCTATGCCAACTTAATGCCAACTTATGCTCCCAACCCACCATCCTTTGCCCTTACACTCACTCTATATACAAATTCACCCAGTATGTACCATGAGCAGGACTCAGGAACCATTCTAGGATGTAATAAAATAAAGTTCTAGGTGGTTATTGACTATTTAAAAAAAACCCACTGCATTCATAAAAACTCAATTAATTTATTTAAATTCCTTCAACTGCTTAATTCTTTAGGAAAGGAGTATTCTATTTAAATACTTAATCTATTATAGTAACAAATGCTAACCTTGTTAATCTTCTCTGCTCTTATAAAAGGAAGCTCAGTTTTCCAGTTTTTCTTTGTAAACTTACAAAGTTCCATCTCTGGCATCATTTTTCTTTTCTGCATGTCTTTATGACACTATCGTTTGTAGGGTATGGCTATCAAAGACTGGGCACAATTGTAATCTAACTAATGTTAGATTTTTCACTGTCCCTGCTTTTATCCTCTACATGCCTATTTATAACAATGAGAATACTACATACGTTTTCAACAACATTACCAATTAGTCTTCCCGCTTGTAGTCATCTTTATAGTAAACTGCATTCTCCATTTCCTTGGCTTTGGGTAAGTTTTTGTGTTGTCCAAAAAAGTTTATATTGTGTTCCCTATTTCCCAGTTCAGACCATCAATGCAGGAATACTTTGTTTTAGCTCCCTACTTAAAGGTAGTCTTGCATTTCAGATTAGACCATACACTTTTAACAAAATACATTTGTAGTTTCAACAGGTGCAATGCATATGAGGTGCACGTAAAACAACGTATAGATAGGATCTGTGGGTGTGAACCTGGTCAGTCAGATATACGATGATAGCACCCATCTAGTTTTCTGCATGAAGTCAAAGCAATAGCAGTTTTTATTCACATGTATATTCAAAACCAAACAATGTGGTCATTTCATGTAGATGATTGACTACATATTGCCTATGTGGTTAATACTAATTGCTTGTGATTATTCTCTTTTCACTATGATCTGGCCAAAATTAGCCACCTGTTACACTGAAGGGCATATCATCATTCTCCCACTCAGAGTAGCATCTTCAAGGCTTTACAACTGAGCCAGACTGTACTCTGATCAAACTGAATGGTGAAGGAGATCAGAGGGTCTAAATGATTCATTTCTGCCTTAGTTCCTCATGTTCCCAACCTGAACGTTGACATAGAAGTCAGAGGTTACTGATCGGAGTGGAAAGCCAGTGGATTGCACTTTCCCACCGGCCTGCCTTTTATGCCCTAACCACTGTAGCAGAGATCGGCTAGCTCAAAACAAACTGGCAACATAGAATTAGATAATCTGTTTACATTGTGGGTGGCTCCCTAGCATTATCAGGAATGCCAAAGCAATGTTATTTAGAAGCCACTTTTGTGACCTTACAGTTCTGGCTATGCTCCTTTTCCAGATGCTGGGATGTTTGGTTTATATAAAAAAGGCTAAAAGCTTTCCACTCCAGCTGTTTACTGAAATGCTCATTGCTTTCACTTCTCTGAAGTTTGTTATGTACTTTAGCAGCATGTCATGTTTCTTGTTCTATATCATTTTGCCCTATTCTACATTAAAGCAAATAATGGGATTTCCAATTTTACATGTTCTAGGTTAAAGAGCAGTAGATAAAGGTTAATAAATGAAATGATACAGAAACATTGATAATGCATTAATAACCATTTATGACACTATATCCTTTGTAAAGTAAGGCAATCAAAGACTGGGCACAACCGTAATCTAACTAATATTTAGTCTCGATTTTTCACTGTCTCTGCTTTTATCCTTTACATATCTATTTATAACAGTGAGGATACCACATATATTTTTAACAACATTATCAATTAGTAAAATATTAAAAGAACTAGTTTGAAGGTACTATTTACTGCATTCAGTGATGCTTTCTCTGTAGGACATTTTAAGTTCATAGCCTCCTAACATAATGATATTTGACTCATCCAGTGATTAAATAGGAAATAGAGGTACTTGACCTAGTATGAAGCTGAATATATTGAGATTTTAATACTGGAAAGACAGAGACTGAAAGGCTACCTGATAGAAAATACAAAATAATGAGAAGCATTCATAAAGTGAAAGGTGATAAGTTTAGGGGAGATATGTAGGGAAAGTTTTTCACACAGAAGGTGGTGGGTGCCAGTGCAAGTAGTAGAAGTAGGCACATTAGCAACGTTCAAGGCATATTTTGATAGACACATGAATAGAAGAGGAACAGAGGAAAAGAAATCATGTATCAGTGCGGGCTTGGTGTGCCAAAGGACCTGTTCCTGTGTTGTATTGTTCTTTGTTCTTTGTCAGGTACAGCAGAAGGTCTCAGGTTCATTACCCAGCTGGAGAAAAAGCTGTGACAGTTGTTATTGGAATTAACAGCCTGGTTCAATATACTGCCATTCTTTGCACTCAGCAAGAGACAGTTTTCTTCTTTGCTGCTATGCTCATTCTGTAACAAGAGAGACACATCCTCTAGACAGCATATTCTACTTGTTTCCATTTCCAATGTAAAGGAATGATTAAGTACAAATTTAATACAAAAGAATCAGATAATGCTTAGGAATGCACAGTATTCTAAACAACAATGAGAAGTTAACATTTTGGTGAAACTATCATGAAGGGATTCAGCTAGAATCTTCATCCATCTTTCGTTCAAACTAAAGTTGAAATTGTTTTTTATCTAATACCAGCTTATGGTTTTCCTCCAAATTTTCAGCCTTTGTCATTTTCTATTTACTCTCCAGTGATTTACCCGTAGCCGACAGACTGATATTTTGGATATTTGGGTAGAAGCTGATGAAATGCAATAATCTAGGCAGAGAAATCATCAGCAGTCATACTCAGCCATGAATTAAAGAATTTGCTTACAATGTTAGCTGCTACTTGGAAGGAATTAAATCATGTCCACTCGAGGACAGTTATCACACAGGTCTGAGAAATATTGAGTTCATGCTTTGCAATAGGTCAGGCTTAGGTGGGGTTTGAAAGACACAGGAGGCAATCAAGTGTTGGGAGAATTTCAGATCCGAGTTTTGGGCATTATTTCGGCTCCCCCCATATGTACTGTGCTTATAAAATTCTGAGTGAGCCTGTTGCTTGCTGCAGAAGCCTGTGGTCAGGGCAGGGAGGTAGTACATTTCTGCAGGCCTTTGATCCTGTGGATGCGTAGCAGCAGAGGTCTGACAGAAAATGCAGCCTGAAGCAGCTCTCCCTCCCTGCAATCACGGGACCCGTGGCTCGAGATACAGGCCCACCGATACCCCTGATCATGGACATGTTCCCTCCCCCATTGATTGTGGCTCTGCTGCCCTCCCCCCTCCAATCGCTGCAGAGTGGCAGCGGGTCCCCTCTTGCTCCCTCTTCCCATTGATCACTGCAGAAAGTTGGCGGGCTTCTTCTCCCTATTAGCCCCAACTTCCCCCTCTGCCATTAGCCAGTGGGCATTGTCCATGTATCAGACTGGCATTGCCCAGGTGCCAGGGTGACACTGCCAGTTTAGCACTGCCAAACTTCCCTCAGCCTTCCCAGGAAGCCTCAATTGCCTCCGGTTCCACTGTTCATGGGGAGCATGTCTAATCCTCACTGATAAGAACCATTCCTGGTGTGGTCATAAAGGGGGTCGGGGGGGGGGGGGGGGTGGTGCGTCAAGCCTGGATGAATGAGCAGATGTTAAACAGCATTAAAATAAATTTAAATACATTAATCTGCCTCTCGCCCATTTCTGTCCGAAACCCGAAAATGAGTGCCACGCAATGGTAAATTTGTCCCCCTAAAATAGGCATCAGAAAACCAAGTTAAATCAGTAAATCATTTATTGATTAACACACATGAAGGCACATGGCCAAGTTCATGATTGTTTAAACGGAAAAAGAGTTTAAGTTACTGAGGCAGGTTCTCATATAGTCCGTAGTCAGGTTCAAAAGTGCACTTGTTGTCTGGTTCCGGTTGTAATCCACAAAGCACACTGCAAATTGCACAAAACAAGTAATCCATGCAGGAATCTAATGCCGTCCTCACTTTCACCCTAAGTTTCCACACTTTATGATTTCTTGGCAATCTATGTATATTATCCATGGCGGCACAGTGTTGCAGTGGACAGCACTGCGGACCGCTGCCTCACAGCTCCAGGGACTCAGGTTCAACTTCGGGTGACTGTCTGTGTGGAGTCTGCACATTTTCCCTGTGTCTGTGTGGGTTTCCCCAAAGATGTGCACATTAGGTTGATTGGCCATTTTAAATTGCCCTTTACTGTCAGGAAGATTAATTATCTCCATATTAATTAATTAATATTGAGATATGGCCTGGGTGGGAGTGTTGGTGCAGGCTCGATGGGCCAAATAGCCTCCTGCTACATATTAGGGATTCTATGATTCTATGAGCAAAGGGTTTGCATATCCAAGATTGACATGGAAGCACTTCCAGATTGAAGGTCACCAATTCATTTTGGGATGCCAGTAGCCATCTTGTGTGAAGCCTGGCTGTACTTAGCAGTCATGTTGAGTGAGGGACGGACGTGATGTAGAAAATGGAGGACTGTCGATAATACCAGTCCTCCTGCACCCGGTCTCTTACGACTTCTCAGTAGTATTGTTTATTTGCGAACAGCTGATAGCATAGTTCTGTAAACTAATTCAATATCTTATTTTGTTAAGTTAATGAAAAAGATTTTGCCTATTCTGCATTATCTGAATCTGGTGGGAGTACTGAGTGAAACATGGGATGGGGAACTGTATTTTGTGGTAAATTCTTGTGTCATCCTCTGCCTCTTCTACTTGCAGCTATGCAGCAAAACAAGGAACAAGTGAGTCTTAGCTTATCGGGCAAACTGTCTGTACATCTGTGGTTTGTGATAAGACTATGCTGGAAAGTATTTATTTGCGTAAAATGAAATTTAGCTGGAAAATACATGACAGAATATTGTTCTTATCCATTTCATGGCTGTAATATCGGGACACTGAAACTAGGAGGAAAATGAACAGTGGCCTTGCAAATCAACTTGAGAAGCATTTGGAAGATACACATTAAAAAGGAGGATGAGTGGGCTGTGCTTGGTAATTGCAAATTCAGTAGGTGCATCTTTTCATTTCGTGCATCTTCCTTTTAGTTTAAATTTAACTGTGATGACTGAGTGCATTACACCAATAAGCAGCCTCAGGCAAGACTAGGGGAGATGGGGGCTACCTTCTACCTAGACTTTGCTACACTGGCGCATTTCTGCTCCCCAGACCTAGAATACCTTGACACTAAAATACTGTTCTTACTACATTCAACGGGAGTTCACCTCTGTTATCCTGATTGCAGTTTATGTTCCACCCCATGTGGATGTGAACACCGAGCTGGATAAAATATATACCATCACAAATAGCCTTGAGATGAAACATCCTGAGGCCTTGTTCATTGTGGCTAAGGATTTCAATCAGGCCAAGATCAAGATGACCTACTAAGATACCACCAACATGCCTTCTGTTCCACCAGAAGCCCAAACATCCTAGGCCACTGCTACACAAACATCAAACGTGCCTACCCTCTATTGCCTCGACATACTTTGGTAAATCAGACCACGAAGTTGTGCTCCTGCTCCAGGCTTACAAGCAAACAATCCTCTATGTCCCCATGCACCCTGGACATACTCTCTTCACCCTTCTTCCATTGGGAAAAAGATAAAATGTCTGAGGACACATACCAACTGACTCAAAAACAATTTCTTTCCTGCTGCCATTGACTTTTGAATGGACCTACCTTGCATTAAATTGATCTTTCTCTATACCATAGCTATGACTGTAATACTACATTCTATACTATAATCCAAAAATGTGTGAGTTAGGTGGATTGGCCATGCCAAATTACATCTTAGTGTCAGGGGGACTAGCTAGGGTAAATGGATTTATAGTGGTAGGGCTGTGTGGGATTGTGGGTGGTGCAGTCTCGATGGGCCAAATGGCCTCCTTCTGCACCGTAGGATTCTTTAATTCTATGATTCTAAAATAAAAAGAAATTGAAATTTTAATCAGCTCTATGTTGCTTTTCATTATTTTTGCCCAATGACTCATGCTATAAAGTCTTCCTGTGCTGAGGATATTGATAGAATATTTCGGGCACTCAACGGCTGAAATTTCACTCAGCTGATCCACTGTAAGGGCTGTGCCTCCAGTCAGGCAGGAACAGCCAGTGAAGGAATGAAGAACAGGTAACAATAGGCTAGTTAGCTTAACATGCGCCATTGAGAAAATGATAGAACGCATTATGATAGAGTCCAATGATGGAGTCTGCTGGATGGCATGGTGGCACAGGGGCTAGCACTGCTACCTCACAGCACCAGGGACGCAGGTTCGATTCCTGCCTTAGATGACCATCTATGTGGAATCTGCACATTCTCCCCATGACTGCTTGGGATTCTTCTAGGGGCTCCAGTTTTCTCCCCACATTCCTCCAAAGGTGTATGGATTAGGTAAATTGGCCATACTAAATTTCCCCTGGTATCCGAAGATATGTTAGTGAAGGGGATTAATGGGATAAATATGTAGAGTTCTGGCGATCGAGCCTGAATGGGATTTTTAGCCTCCTTCTGTACTGTAGGGATTCTATGATTATAAAGAATGTAATAGCAAAGTTTGAGGGAAGGACAAAGTATTGGAGGTGTTGGCAGGCTCAAAAGTACACAAATCTCCAGATCTGGATGAATTAAGTCCCAGGTTACTGTGGGAAGCAAGGGAGGAGACTGCAGAAGTACTGACCTAAATTTTTAATTGCTCTCTGGCCACAGGATACTCGCCTTTATCAATTGAGGCATTGGTTACAAAAACAGTGAAGTCAAGTTGGAGTTGTATAGAACTTTGGTGAGGCACAGTGGGAGTACTGTGTGGAAATCTGCTGGCTACATTACAGGAGATTGCACTGAAGAGGGTGCAAAGGAGATTCACCAAGATGCTGCCCTAGGATGGAATATTTAAGTTACAAAGAGAAGTTAAATGGGCTTGGGATGTTTTCATTGGAAAACAGAAGACTGAGGAATGATCTGATCGAGGTGTACAAGATTATGAAGGGCATGGACAAGGCGGATAGGAAACAGTTATTACCCTTAGTTGAAGGCTCAGTCATCAGGGGACACAAGGTGAGGGGCAGGGGATGTGAGAAAAAAACATTTTTATCCAGAGGGTGGTGACGGTCTGGAATGTATTGCCTGGGAGGGTGGAAGAGGTGGGTTTCCTCACATCCTTTAAAAAGTATCTAGATAAGCACTTGGTATATCATAATGTTCAATGCTATGGGCCAATTGTCAGTAAATGGATTAGGTAGGAGGTCAGATGTTTTTCACGTGTTGGTGCAGACTCGATGGGTTGAAGGGCGTCTTCTGCTTTAACTGATTCTATGAAACACATACATAATCAAGCAAAGTGAGCATGGCTTCAGGAAAGGAAAATTATGCTTGACAAATTTATCAGAATTCTTTGAAGCGGCAATGGAACAGGATAAATAAAGGGGAATCAGTAAATGTAATATACTTAGACTTCCAGTGAGGAAAAAAAGACACTAAGGGAAAGGATACACTATCTGTGACTGAAAAAAGTATCACATTGAAAGAAAAAGTATATAACTCAGAAAAGATGAGTGGCAGGTCAGAAGATTGGACAGGATGTAAAGAGCAGCAAAGAATAATAAAAAAAAGGAAATAAATTAGACTATGAAGTAAAGATGACTAGAAATGTAAGAACAGATAAATTTTTAAAAACATTTAAAAGGAAAAAAAAAAGTGAAGTAAGTGATGATCCCGTAGAGGGGAATTAATAATAGAAAGTAAGGAAATAAATGAATTGAACGGATATTTATGACTGTCTTCATGGTAAGAGATACGAATAGAAGCCTGGAAATAATTATGAATTGGGAGGTAAAATGAAGGGAGGAACTTAAAATAATTACAATTACCAGGGAAATGGTATTGAGAAATTAACTGGGAATAAAAAGTGACAAGCCCCCAAGTCCTGGCTGACTTTATCCCAGAGTCTTAAAAGGAGTGACTGCTGAGTTATCAGATACAAATTTAAATTTAAATTTTCCAAAATTCCCCAAATTCTGGACAGGTCCCATCAGGTTACAAAATAATGAATCTGACGCCTCTATTCAAAAACTGAAGGGGATAGTGTAAGAGGAATTTTCTGAAGGGCGTTCCCCTTGGGGTTCCCTGTATTTGTTGAACCTCACTCAACTAATATATAGACCATGAAAGATAGCATATATTTAAAGAATGAAAAGGAATTTATTTGCTAATGCATAGATCAGGAGAGAGACACAACAACTGAGGGTTGACAATGCTCTCTGACCTAATATTGTTCAGTAAAATTATTATATTATTCTGAACATTTCAATATCATAGAACATAGAACATAGAACATAGAACAATACAGCACAGAACAGGCCCTTCGGCCTTCGATGTTGTGCCGACCGAAATAAAAAGCAATGCCCCTCCAAACTAAACCATTCCCTTCTCTTCCATATACTTATCAATTAACATCTTAAACGCCACCAAACTTGGCGCATCTACAACAGCTGCAGGCAGGGCATTCCACTCCCTAATCACTCTTTGAGTAAAGAACCTACCTCTGATATCCGTCATATAACTCATACCCCTTAATTTAAAGTTGTGTCCCCTCGTGCTAGCTTTCTCCATCCTAGGAAAAAGGCTAACACTGTCCACCCTATCTAAACCTCTAATCATCTTATATGCTTCAATAAGATCCCCTCTTAGCTGCCTCCTTGCTAACGAAAACAACCTCAAATCCTTCAACCTCTCTTCATAGGACCTGCCCTCCATACCAGGCAACATCCTGGTAAAACTCCTCTGTACCCTCTCCAATGCCTCCACATCTTTCTTATAATGTGGCGACCAGAACTGCACACAATACTCCAAGTGCGGCCGCACTAGAGTTTTGTACAGTTGCAACATGATGCTGCGGCTCCTAAATTCAATCCCCCTACCAATAAAAGCTAAGACTACATATGCCTTCTTAACAACTTTATCCACTTGACTGCCTACTTTCAGGGATCTATTGACACATACACCAAGATCCTTCTGTTCCTCAAAACTATTAAGAGCCCTACCATTAGCCCTATACTCTACACATTTATTGTTCCTGCCAAAGTGCATTACCTCACACTTTTCCACATTAAACTCCATTTTCCACCTCTCGGCCCAGCTCTGCAACTTATCCAAGTCACTCTGTAAACTAAAACACCCCTCTTCACTATCTACCACACCACCAACTTTAGTATCATCTGCAAAATTACTGATCCATCCCTCAATACCCTCATCCAGATCATTTATAAAAATTACAAACAGCAGGGGCCCCAAAACAGACCCGTGAGGCACACCACTTGTCACCGAACTCCACGATGAATATCTCCCATCAACCACCACCCTCTGTCTTCTATCTGCCAGCCAATTCCTAATCCAATTAGCTAAATCACCCTCTATTCCACACATCTGCATTTTCTGTAGAAGTCTTCCAGGGGCCACCTTATCAAAAGCCTTACTAAAGTCCATATATACTACATCAACCGCCTTACCCCCATCCACCTCTCTGGTCACTTTCTCAAAAAAAAAACTCAATGAGGTTAGTAAGGCATGACCTACCCTTCACGAAACCATGCTGACTATCCCCAATCAATTCATTTCTCTCTAAATAACTATAAATCCTATCCCTAATACTTCTCTCCAATACCTTGCCCACCACAGAAGTAAGACTCACTGGCCTATAATTCCCAGGAAGGTCTCTCTTCCCCTTCTTAAACAAGGGGACCACATTCGCCATCCTCCAGTCCTCCGGAACCACACCCGTAACCAACGCGGACCTGAAGATCAGAGCCAGAGGCTCTGCAATCTCCTCTCTTGCCTCCCAGAGAATCCTAGGGTAAATCCCGTCCGGCCCAGGGGACTTATCCAACTTCAAACCCTCGAGAATTTCTAGCACATCCTCCCTATCTCCTACAATACTTCCCAATTTGCAACCCTGTACCTCAGTGTTCTCCATAGCTACATTTCCAGCACTCTGCGTGAATACCGAAGAGAAATATGTATTCAGTGCCTCACCAATCTCTTCAGGCTCCACGCACAACTTCCCACTGCTGTCTATGACTGGCCCTAATCTTGCCCTAACCAATCTTCTATTCTTAACATATCGAAGGAAAGCTTTAGGATTCTCCTTAATCCTATCAGCCAACATCTTCTCGTGTCCCCTCTTAGCTCTCCTCAATTCACTTTTTACCTCCTTCCTGGCTAATCTATAGCTATCCAATGCACTATCTGAGCCTTCAAGCCTCATCCTGACATAAGCCTCCTTTTTCTTCTTAACCAGCAAATCAACTTTTTTCGTACACCAAGGCTCTCTTACTCGTCCATTTCCTCCCTGCCTGACAGGGACATACTTATCAAGGACACGCAGCAGCTGCTCCTTGAATAAGCACCACATTCCAGATCCCACCCAGTCTCATCATTCAGACTGGAAGATCACAATATTCAACATTATTACCTTAGCCAATAATGTTCCACCTGTCAACAGGAAAAGGAGATTATTAGCGTATTGTCCACGTTCCTTCCACTTTACTTCGGAAAGCTAACCTATGTCATTACCAGTAACTAAGGCCATTATTAACATCTGTAATTTTTAACTGGTGAAAGGAGTCACTCTTTTGCTGGAACCTGGGCCCCCTTTATCAGCTTGAGAGATTGCTTCAGCCTCGTTACCCATGAACGAATTTACTCCCTTAAATAGCAAACCTATGATTAAACTTGTTTTTGCATATCCAAAAACAGATAAAAAAAAGTTGCCTTCCTGTGCTCCATTGTGTTTACAGAATTTGACCTGTTTACCACTGTGTTTGCCATCATGCTGCATTCAGAACGAAGTTGGCCAATACATATATATTGAAAATGCAGTTTAAGCTTATAATCCTTGGTTATAGTGACCAAAGAGGTGGATGGGGGTAAGGCGGTTGATGTAGTATATATGGACTTTAGTAAGGCGTTTGATAAAGTGGCCCATGGAAGACTTCTACAGAAAATGCAGATGTGTGGAATAGAGGGTGATTTAGCTAATTGGATTAGGAATTGGCTGGCAGATAGAAGACAGAGGGTGGTGATTGATGGGAGATATTCATCGTGGAGTTCGGTGACAAGTGGTGTACCTCAGGGGTCTGTTTTGGGGCCCCTGCTGTTTGTAAATTTTTATAAATGATCTGGATGAGGGTATTGAAGGATGGATTAGTAAATTTGCAGATGACACTAAAGTCGGTGGAGTGGTAGATAGTGAAGAGGGGTGTTATAGTTTGCAGAGAGACTTGGACAAGTTGCAGAGCTGGGCCGAGAGGTGGCAAATGGAGTTTAATGTGAAAAGTGTGAGGTAATGCACTTTGGCAGGCACAATAAATGTGTAGAGTATAGGGCTAATGGTAGGGCTCTTAATAGTGTTGGGAAACAGAAGGATCTTGGTGTATGTGTCAATAGATCCCTGAAAGTAGGCAGTCAAGTGGATAAAGTTGTTAAGAAGGCATATGGAGTCTTCGCTTTTATTGGTAGGGGGATTGAATTTAGGAGCCGCAGCATCATGTTGCAGCTGTACAAAACTCTAGTGCGGCCGCACTTGGAGTATTGTGTGCAGTTCTGGTCGACACATTATAAGAAAGATGTGGAGGCATTGGAGAGGGTACAGAGGAGGTTTACCAGGATGTGCCTGGTATGGAGGGCAGGTCCTATGAAGAGAGGTTGAAGGATTTGAGGTTGTTTTCGTTAGAAAGGAGGCGGCTAAGAGGGGATCTTATTGAAGCATATAAGATGATTAGAGGTTTAGATAGGGTGGACAGTGGATAGCCTTTTTCCTAGGATGGAGAAAGCTAGCACGAGGGGACACAGCTTTAAATTAAGGGGTATGAGTTATAGGACGGATATCAGAGGTAGGTTCTTTACTCAAAGAGTGATTAGGGAGTGGAATGCCCTGCCTGCAGCTGTTGTAGAGGCGCCAAGTTTGGTGGCGGTTAAGAGGTTAATTGATAAGTATATGGAAGAGAAGGGAATGGTTTAGTTTGGAGGGGCATTGCTTTTTATTTTGGTCGGCACAACATCGAAGGCCGAAGGGCCTGTTCTGTGCTGTAATGTTCTATGTTCTATGTTCTATGTTCTATGTTAATTTGTGGTTATACAGTTTATAATACCCTTGCAGTTTATAATATCTTTGTGTATTTTGTTCCAGGCACATTGTGAATTCTCACTCTATATGAAGCACTTCATGATTATTTTTACCTGGTCTACTTATTATGATAAAACTAAAATGAAGGGCCTGATGTTAGAATTCTATACTATGCCCCATCAGATACAAAGCAGGAAACTACCGGCGAGTTAACATACAATTGGAGGAAATTGCTGGAATCTATTACGAATGGGGTTATAGCAGGAAATTTCAAAAATCTCAATGCAATCAAGCAGTAACAACATGATTTTGTGATAGGCGAATCATATTTGCCAATTTTATTGGAACTCTGAGGCAGTAACGAGCAATGTGAATAAAGAGGAATCAGAAGATGTGTTGTACTTAGATTTCCAGAAGTTATTTCATAAGATGCCACTTCAAAGGTTACTTCACAAAGTAAGAGTCATGGTTTAGGGACTAACGTATTACTTTGGGTAGAGGATTGGTTAGCAGGAAACATGTTGTAGGTATAAATGGGTCTTTTTTGGGTTGATGAGTGGACTGCCAAAAGGATTGGTGTTAGGACCACAATGATTTACAACAAGTCCTGGCCCTTCAATCCACTCACCTCATGAGGTCTGACTCCCATCTCAGGCCTGACCTCAGCCATTCCCTTATAAGACCTGACCCTTCCAGCGAAGCCTTACTGCATCACCAAGGTCTGCCCCCTTCTGCCCCTGAAGGCCAATCCTTCCCTCCACAAACTCCCGTTAAGTCCTGACCCCGTCCCCTCATGAGGTCTGACCACTTCCTCCTCTGATCCCTTTCCTGCCGTCTAAATCTTACCCATTTGCCTTCTCCCTGACCTGATGAGGACCTTCATCTTTCAGTGGATCATTCATCTTGCCTGTTTTATGACAGCTAGCCATACAAGAGGGACATATCTCCCTCACTTTGATCTCCTGCACTTTAACACTAGTTCTTGGGGACAAGCTGCAACACTTTAAACTTGCCTGGATGTGGTTGGAAGGTCAGGTGAATTAGCATTGAAAAAACTGACAGAGATAATTGGGCACAAAGTGGCAATCTGATGCTGAGTGCCGCTCTGAGAATACTTAAGCCCGTTAACTTTGTTACCGTCCACTGATTCAATATTTGTTGCCCTTATTTCTGATTCTCAGCACCCCACAACATTTTGCACTTGGACCTGGAAAGTTACCCTTACTTTCTTTTGTTTTTGACAAAGACCAGTATGCCTGAAGAAAAATTTCATGGTGAGAATTTTCAGCCCCGCTCACTGCCAAAATTATCCAGTCCTACCAAACATCAATGGACGTTCAGCTAACCTGTTGCATCTTCCACATTGGGTTCCATCATGGCCAAGCCAGGAAATCCTGGTTTCCAACTGGTAACCTCCTCCACTACATATCACATATCAAACATCCAAGCAGTGAATGATAGACCTAGAACCTAGTCTTCTTACACTACAAGCCATTGTTTATAGCTGGCACGATCTTACCCGCCGTTTGTGCCATGCATCCATTGCAGTGAAGTCAGAAAATTTGGCACCCGCTAAATCTCCATTCACTCTAACACGATGGGTAAATTCTGCCAGCGTGAAGGACGCAACATTTTGATTGGTGACTTGTAACAACTCCAGTCATCTCATAGTTTGCAATTGAAGCAAATACAAGTCTCTCTGGAAGCATCAAATCTTTCAGATTGTATTTCACATGGTGCACTCAAACCAAACATTTCCTCCAAAACTGCTGACACATTAGCACTTTATCATTTAACAATAACGTTAGTACTCAGTTTTTCAGCGGAAACTGAAACCTGATGTAAAATAAAAAGTGGAAACCACCTTTGCTAAATTTTCTGTCAATATTTTGTCCTGATCATTCTCGTACAGATAAACAAGAATTAATATTCGTAAACTATTAATTCAAGTTATGTTTGGAATTCACTTAGTGAACCCTGGATATATTTAATTTGCAACTCATCTACTATTTTTGCTGTCTCTCTATGGTTTGCAGGTCTGCACCTGACTGCAAATGTCTTCATGTTTCATTTGCACTTTTGCAGTCCGACCTCAACCAAAGCAAGGCCCCAGAATCTCATAGTTATACCCAGTACTGCCCCTCTGTTGTATTTGCCTCCCACCTAATTTGCAGTTCCAACAAGGAAGGGTACCCATTCAGCTGCCAAGCCAGCACGGAGCAAGTGGGAAGTGATGTCTGCTTGGCAGCCAGTACATCCCCTCAGAACAAAGGGTAACTCAATATGAAAGGAGGGTAAGTCCACTGAATGACCCCCCCACCCCCACCTTTCTGTCAGTAAGCCTTAGTCTTGGCCCCGGGCTGCATTTGTGTGCATCCCCAGCATTTTCCTTGGTGCTTCTAGTGTGTTGGCCTACCCAAGAAGTAGTGGCTGCCTGAACTCTCGCCTCTGCTTTCCCCTTTGGACATGAAGGCACTAGGTTCACGCTCATGTAGAAATGTTGTAAATGGCGGTGATGTGACCTCATGCCTTTTGGTGCGTGCGGGCTCAATATCCAGAGTGAGTGCTCACTAATGATATGCTGACGCATTCAAATTAGGTTCATGCCCTTTCCCGATGTGTTCTGCATCATTTTGCCAGCAAGATTAAGTCAAAATCAAAAAATGCAATCTCACCAGCAAGAATCCCACTTTTCCCATCGCTCCGCATTTTGAGCCCGCAGTGCCATTCTCGTGGACAGCGAATATGGGCTCAAGATCCTGCCCCTTATCTTTAACACGAATTTAATTCCTTTCCTTGTCTATTGGTTTGTTTTAAACAAGACAGTTTGTATTATATAGCTGCAGTAAGCACTGTGTATTAATATATACATGTCATCACTGGAAGTGACGTCGCAGGTTGCTAGCACAGGAAACTATCGGAGTGAAGAAACAGCCTGTCTGAACACTCTTTGTAAATAAAGGTGTTAATTTTTAACCCTCCTTGCTTTCTGGCATCAGTACCACAGCACTGAATGGTTTGAACATCCGATTAAAACTTGAGCTGATCTTACAACTCTATATCCCCTTTATCACAAAGATGGCCTATATCCATACCTCCATAGTATTACCCATATCCAACCCCTCTACAGCTATCTGATGCTAAAATCTTCAAGTTTAAGTCACCCAAGTGTCTGATAATCACAGCTTTAACCATCTCCTCTTCATATTCAATAGTATTACTAACACTTTATCCTCCACCATCAAAATGTTAACATATTGGGGATAGGGAGTTAGAGGAAATCACTTTTAACTGATGCCTATTTGCACTGGCCATATGAATACTGTGGCTATAAGAACAACTAAGAGACTAGGAGTTCTGCAGCAAGTACCTTAATTCCCAACTCTCCAAACCTGATCTCCTAAGCACAAGTCAGGAGTGTCATGGAATATTCTCCGCTGGTTGAGTGCAGTACTAACCACATTAAAGAAGCTTAACACATCCGGAACAAAACAGTCCACTAGATGGCCAGCACACACACCACTTTAAACGGTCACTCCCTACATCGCTAGCACACAGTAGCAGCAATGTGTATCATTTACAAGATTCACTGCAACAACTCACCAACATTCCTTTAATAGCACCTTCCAAACCCACAGCTCCCACCATCTAGCAAAACAAGGGCAGCAAACTGTTGTGCCACACAGCCTGTTTCAATCCTTATATGGTGGACAAATAACTACAAATAGAAGTCTTGTTAGTACAACCATATTTATTTAAGACAGACTGTGTGGCACAACAGTCTGTTGTCCTTGTTTTGCTAGATGATAGGAGTTGTAGCTTTGGAAGGTGCTATCAAAGAAATGTAAAGTGTGATGGATCACAAACTTAGGACCAGCATCTGTCAGTAATTCCCCAGTCACTCAGCAGTCAGGCAAGGCCCAGGCATTGGCATGCACAGCAATAATACATTCCTTCACCATATTCCAGAAGCTACAATTAGTAGCCCTCTACAAATACAAACAACTACATATTCTAAACACCATTATTACAATAAGCTAATTATAAACCAACAGTCAAACAAACATTAAAATAAAGTATTTGTAGATCTAAAGCACGTTTTGGTAGTAGGATTTCCAGTGGTTCATTAGTACAAATTGCAAAATGGCAGGCTTCTTGTAAACATTAGTCTACTGAATTAGAGGGGACCATGGTTCAAGAGAGGATCCTAAATTCTGCTTCCAGGTGATCCTCTTTTTCCATTGGCTTTATTGGATTGGGAGCATGATTAAATATACCAGGGTGAACAAAATCAGTACTACCGCCAGATATGACATTATGTGAACAAATGGATGGATTTGGATGTTTGAGTCTTGATTCCAAAGGTCATTTCAACAAGATGTGACTTTAATTTCTTTAATCCTCCTTTTCACCTCTTGGGTCTGCTGTACTAATTTGGTGAAGTTTCTATGGACTGTAGTCAATTTTGCCCGAATCAGGTTCAATTCCTCCGGCAAGATTGTGTCATATTTCTCATTGTGCTCTCCTAGAGTCTGCCAGAGCTCGTCAGTGGCATTCAAATCTATCCCTCCCTCTTATGGATGTCTATTAGTTGAATGAGGCCCACCCTGCTGGTATGTCTGTTTTGATACAGAATGTGGTGTTACTAATGATATAATGTGTCACGCCATACTGATATTGTTTCAGGGAGGTGGTGAGACAGTATCTCCCTGCTCCCTTGTAAGCTACCTGAGTTATATCTGTGTCCAGGCTTTGAGCCTCTACTGAGCAGTTTAAGCTAGTGTTTGTTCTGAAGCCAATCAGTGCATGCTCATTTAAGTAAACTGAGTACGGGCATGCGATTATGTCATCAGTTTGCTGATATCTGTTCAGAATAGTGCTTATGAGCCTCTCTTCTTTTTCCACTGCGTATGTAAAGTGCCATTGTGCCCTATCCAGATATCCTCATGGATAGTCCCTATATTTTCTACTTCAAAGACAGTCTGACCTGGTTGTCAGTGATGATGGGGAGCCCTAATATCATTCCCTTTGCAGTTTTCATTAAACCAGACTTTGGTCAACTGTTGCATATGGCAGCCAGATAACTCTGCCAGGAAAGTTTATTATCCAGGTCAGCTAAATCAAGGGTGTTGATGTTGCTATCCCTGCCACATATGCTATGACCATGTCATTGAATAACTCCCTCTGGGATCTTTCCTGTCTTTCATCCATTCCTACCTACCGTCCTAACAGTCTGCGAGTTGAGTGGAGGTATAATCTCTTAAATTGTCGAGAGCACCACTCTGGCAGTTGGGTCTCAGCTATATCCACCACCACAAGTACCAATTCATGGTGGATGTTGTCAAATAAGGTGTTCCCTGTGTGATTTAGTATCAATCCATACTGTGGTCCGGGAGTGTCTTCCAGACAAATTGAGTGGGATGTGTCTGGGATTGGCTTCAGCCCAGTTCTTATTTCATACAATGCAAAGTTCCCCTCTATGAGTGTCCTGGGCACCACGACCCGAACTCTAATCCTTTTTCTGGGCTGTTGGCCTGACATCCAATTTCAGGGCACACATTATTTGAAAATCCCCACCAATCTCCCAGAATCACTCAATAGAATGTTATCTCCTAGATAACATTCAGTTGAAATGCCATTTGGTTTTTTTGTATGCCAGCCGCTGGCTGAGAACATTATACTGTTCTCAGGGTGCACCCATAACATACCCTCCTCATATTCCGCTGCATCAGGCGGGGCAAACCATAAATAACTGGGATACCACAAGTTCATCTTGCTTGGAATATCCTGAGTGCTTATCCCAATGATGAGTCCGATGAGATAGCTCATAGGTTGCATTTCTGTCATCGTCGTCACTGTCCTGAGGAGATCAATGTAACTTCTGCTGTTATCGCATCTAATATGTGACATATATACATATTTTAAAGCATCCATGCCCCCTCTTTTTTTTTTGAACACTTATTTGAGAGAGATGTGATCAGGAGGACCCGGGTATCAGAAGTTTTACTTGCATGTCGTAATTTTTTTATTCTAATTGTGGAGCACTACAGAGCAATGTTTTGTTCAGATTGATGAATAAATGAGTTATGGGGCTGTCAGAAAGAGCTTATTTAACTGGCCAGCAAAATCAAGTTACTATTAAGTATAGGGATTCGAACAGCACTGGAGTCGGTCTGTAATGACCTGAGGAGTCCATTCCATAAGTGTGTTGAAGTTTGAAAGTGGAACGCAATAAAACTTAGCACAACTGCCTCTAAGAGTTAAAAATGTGTCCCTTTAACATTAGGGGTAAAGAAAGGCCCTTCTATCATTAGAACACTGGAAATAAAATTCTCAGTGTCACTTGGAACGCAGAGCAGCTGCATACTGTACCAAGCTTTTGCACTGTAAGAGTTTTGTTTATTTCATTTCCTGTTGAGAATGTAGCTCAGTCGCCTTGAAGATTTTAAAATTTAGCACAGCTGCCTCAATGACTTAAAATTTAACATAGCTGTCTTGAAGATGTTAAAATTTAGCATATCAGCCTCAAAGATTTTAAAACATAGAATAGCTCCTTAAAGATATGTATAATTTGCTAAAGTTGTCTTAACTGGAGAAAACTGGTGAAAGAGTGACATCGGATTATATAAGTAACCTGGTTAATCGTACTAGCGGTATACAACCGCTTGTAGACTGGTGCTTCAATGAAAGATTCTTGTACCTTGCATTGGTCTGTACTGTCATCATTTGAAGCACCTCAGATCCCTTCATTCAGCGTTTTTGTTAAGCAATTACCCAACAGAGACTCATCTTTTGAATCATTTGTTTCATGGGGCTCCAACATTAGCTCCTCATCTGGTTTCCATACCCATGTTTATTTATTGGACTGCACTGTGGGACCTGTGTTTGAATCAGTGTTCAGGGGTCCTCTCTCCTCATGTCCCAGTCTAATTAATCTGTGCATCTGGTCCCTTATCTGTCTGGGTTGATGCAGCATCTGTTGTCCCTATCAAAATAACCCGGGGTTGTTTGGTCCGGGCCTCGCTGTTTAAACTTACGTTTTTGGGAGGAACCATAATGCTGTAAGGGCCAATATCTAGCGAGTCGTGCCAGTCCTCTAAGGTGCGCAAGCCTCCTGTTATGTCTGGCTCAATAAGTACCCTAAGGGGCACTTCAAGTGTGAACAAGGCTCTGGACTGTAGTGTGGTAGGGGGAAGGGTCTGGTCTGAGCCTAAACGTGGATGAAAAAGTGCCCTAGAAATATATTTCCCGAGTGAGGCCATTCCAGTTGCTTAGTGTCATCCTCCCCTATCTCTAATGAGGGACGGTGGAATTGATTATTCTAAGTCCCGAATGCTTCCAGTTGATTAATGTGGAACCACTCAGTTTTCCAGTTGGCAATTAGGACTTTATACACTGAGGGGCTTATTTTGTCAGTGATGGTGTGCGGACCTGCATATCTTGGGGACAAGAAAGAACTGGGGTTGTAGAGGGAAATCATCACCTGCTGGCCAGCTGTATATTCTACTGGGTGTACCCTTTTATTGAAATATGCCTCAGTCTGTTTCGGACTGCCTTGCCAACTGGGAAGCTTTAATGTTTTCAGTTATCTGCTGGATGGCTTTCTCATGGGTGGCGAGTAGCGAGCTCAGTTAAGTAAAACTCCAATAAATATTCAGCTCCCCTCACAGACTGGCCAGTCATTAATTTGTGGGGGTGAATCCAGTAGAGTTGGAAACGGTGTTGTGTACATCATGAGGGCAAAGGGAAGTACTGTATCCCATGTTGTGTTGTTTTGCTGCACTGTCTTTCTAATGATTTCCTTTAGCATTCAGTTCGTGTGCACTATGATTCCACTGGATTGTGGTTGGTGGGCGATATGGAATTTCTGCTTGATGCCAAATAAAGCCATAACACTCTGCATCATCCAACCGGTGAAATGTGTCCCTTGATCGGACTCAGTGCTGTAGGCGAGGTCCCATTGTGTAAACACTTGCTCGGCTAATATCTTTGTGGGTGGCCTTAGCTGTGTTGAATCTAGGGGGGAATGCCTCGACCCATTTGGTGAAAATGTCTGTTGTTACCAGGATGTGTTTAAATCCATTTCTACCTGGCAGTAATGGGCCGATATAATTTATTGAGGGGCCTTCTACGGAGCGTGTGTGTCTTAGCTCCGTTTTCCTGGCATACCAATTGGGGTTGTCCTGGGCACAAATTAAACAATTGTCGATATAATGGACAATGTTATCGTAAAGTTCGGGGCCGGCAACATAATTCTTTTAATTGCTCGATTGTTGTTTCTATGCCCTGATGGCCAAGTCCGTCATAGTACAGGTAGATGAGCTGATTTCTGACCTAGGTAGGAACTATGTATGTGTCTGCCTTTAATATCAAACTATCCTGAATCTGTATTTTGTCCTTCCATTTCTCATATGGGGCTGGGTAGACTCTGTCTAAAATTAGTTTTAGGGAACTGTCAGTGCGCTGTACCTGAACCAGGTCAACTATATTAGTTTGGCAAATGAACACAGTGTTCACTCGCTCTCCTACGGGTGGCTGCCAAAGCTGTCCCGTATGTGCACCAGCTTTGGCTAGTGCATCAGCCTTACAGTTACCAGGTGGGGAGATTCTGTGTGGCTTCTAACCTTAATAATCATTTATGTGTGCCTTTGGGTGCTTTGCAGAATGTATTTTAATAAGGGGCTGGTGGTAGAGGCTTTCCGTCTGCAGATACAAAACTTTTGGCTTCCCGTAACGGTAGAAACTCAGTTAGGCTATTGCACACATACATATTATCACAATGTATGTTGGCAGGGGTTAGAAATAGGTCCGGGTGGCTCACTACGTATGTGACTGCTGCTGGTTTTAACAGTTTGAGCACTCAAATGGCTGGGTAGTTTGAGGGTGAGTTCTATTAGTGTCTGTCCCTGATGATTTTCCATACAAATGCCACATTCTGTGATTCTGGTCCTTTTCTCTATGGTCGATGAACATCTACATAAATTCTCATGTTGGTAAGCAAGTGTTGTTCACACCCGGAGAAGCCTTGTTCGACAGGGTCTAAGCCTCGTGAGGCGTAGACTCCTGGGTCTGGTCTACTATGTCTTTCTTTTTGAAAGTGTGTGGTCGGTGGCTGCAGCTTTGAAGCCATATGGTAGATCTGGGTTGGGGACTAGTAAGGCTGGTGCTGTGATGAGGGCGCGCTTTCAATCTGTTACTGCAGCTGTGTGCTACACAATTCACTTCCAGATTGCGTTTTTCTTTAGCAATTCGGACAGTGGGCCTACCTTGGTGGTGAAGATGTGTATATGGTTCTGACAGTACCTTACTAAACCTAGGAAAGATTGGAGGGCACTCACATCTCTGGGGGCAGTGGAAAGTACACTATGGAGTCTATCCTTTTCTGTTCTATCTCCTTCTTCCCATGAGTAATCAATGTACCTAGGTATGTAACCTTGGGTTGCAAAATTTAGGTCTTTTTCGGGTTGACTTTGCAGCCTAATGAGTGGAGTACTGAGAGTAATTCATCCAGCCATGTTATGTGTTCCTCTTTGGTGTTAGTCTGTAACAATAAATCATCTACATATTGGACCAAGCACTCGGATCAGGAAAAACTTTTCCAGTCCAATAGCTGGTTGCCTGTGAAAGATGGACAGGGAATTATGGAAAACCTGTGGTAGGCAAGTCCAAATGTATTGCTGTCCTTGGAAGGTAAAGACAAACTTGTACTGGCAAGACCGATTTAAAGGAATGGACCAGAAGCTGTTACTAATATCTAGTACCGTAAAAAACTTTGCCTGGGCTCCCTGTCTCATCATGGTGGCAGGGCTTGTGGCTACAGTGGTGCCGTCAGTGGTGTAACCTTATTTAATTCCTAGTAGTTGACCGTTAACCTTCATGATCCGTCTACCTTCTTCACAGGCCATATCAGTGCATCATTTGTGGATGCCACTAATCTCAACAACCCCAGCTGTAACAGTCTATCGATTACTTTGGCTAGTCCCTCCTCTGCCTGTCTGCGGAAACTGCATTGTCTCTGTGGTTTCGGCCCTGCAAGTAACACCTTCCCAGGTATCTGGCCACAATCATGTTTATGCCACACAAGCACCCCATTATTTCTTTGAAGCACCTCCCTGATGGCTGGATCACTGCTAATTGTTAAGGGATCAAACCAAATTCCCTTACTGTGCTCACCGTATTAGCAAATGTCCCAACTGGAATGATTGATGGCGCTCTGCTAATCATAGCTATCTGCCAAATGCATTGATTAGCTGGATCGAATGAAAGATTACATTCATTCATATAATCAGACCCCAGGATGTGTTCAGTGCTTGGGGGAAGATCAACTAACACTATTGGATGGTCACACACTATGCCACCTAGGCAGCCCTGTGCAGGAGGCAGTAATGTGTCCCTCCTGCATGTGTCCTGTGAATCCACTAAGTGTAATTCTTCCTGTAGTTGGCTAAGGGATGTCTGTTTTTAATTTTGATACGTTCAGGATAGTTCGAAACCTCCAATATCCCAAAGGAATTCTAAAAGTTGGCCTCTTATCTCGCCGTTAACTAAGGGTCTCCTTAGCTATTGCACAGGTTGGAGAGGCCAGACACCATCAATCTAGAGTTCCATAGATGGGGACAGTTGGATACAGTGATGGGCTTGTGCTTACGGTATGCAAGTGGTAACCTGGACATTCTATAGATGGTGGGTACTCCGGTTTCCTCCCACATCCCAAAAATGTGCTCTTAGGCTGATTGGGTAACAAATTGTCCCTATATTGGTCTCTATATGTCATTAAGACATTAGGATGGCGGCGTGGGCTCGTTGGGCCGAAGGGCCTGTTTCCCGTGCTGTTTTGTTCTTTGTTCTTTGTTCTTTGTGGGAGGTATTCTCTCTAGTACCTAGGATCTCTCCTAACTGGTGGAGCTGGTGGTCCTGGTAGTCTTGGGGACCATGTATATGGTGGCGGGGGTCTTCTACAATCTCGAGCGAAGTGTCCTGACTGCCCGCAATTAAACCATGTTCTTCTATCTTTCCGGGGAGCTGCTGTGTAAGATGGAGCTGCACCTCTACCCTCGTTTCTCCATACTGGACCCTGGCAAACTCTCATTGGAAGAATTCTCGCCTCCCTTTCTGATCCTGACATTGAGGCTCCCTGAACTTCTGTTCCCAGACTAGAGCTAAAAGTCGGAGAAACCATGCTTCATTGTGTGTGGTCTCTGCAGGGCCAAAATTAGTGCAGACTTTCTTGTCTTCCTCTGTGATGTGCGAGACAAATATTCTAGCCTATTTGGATGAATCAGCCTCATTTAATCTAGTCTGAACTAATTCCCATATACTCTCATGAAATGGATCCATAAATGACCCGCAAAGGCAGTCATATGTTTCCCTTTCCTCTGTCTACATTTATTTAACCCATCTACAGGATCCCCTTTATTAAACCCTATTGCGATCAATATTGCTTCCTTAGTTTTGTTTAAGGTTCCTTCCTGACATTTTGATGGGATGACAGGGCAGACTTACAGACTTGCTTACGCACGTGACTATCAGCTTCACCTCTTCCCTTACATCTGGACCATGCATTATGTTCTGCTGCCTTACATCCTCAAAGAAACTGCATGGATCAGCCAATGGCTCAAAGATTGTGATTTTATTTGCGATTTTGGCAAATTGTGCCACCCTAAATGGAGTTGTATATGTAACATCTGGACCCTGAGACTCTCCTACCCAATCGTCACTGGGTGCATCGGTACTGGAGGTGAATCTGGGGGTGCAGTGGGTATGACTTCCCCTGAGAAAGATGGTGGTGGACCCCAATCCTCTGTTTGTGTAACATAAAGTCTAGCAACCTCCTTTAACTCTCCCCAATCTGCATTCTCTATCTCCTCTTCCTCTACTGTCCCAGAGGTACACATAAATCCATTTTAAACCAATAATAGGGATTCCAGCCATGAAATTTCTCGCTGGTATTTGGAATAGTGAATAGTTGCCTGTCTCTGTTCTTTACTGGCTTGATGTAGTGCTTTCATTGCTGCCTGCAGATCAGTGCACTTGGCTTCCAATTTTGCTATTTCCTGCTCGGCTTCACTGATGGCCAAGACAGCGTGCTGGGCATCTTGGTAGGTTTTCTCATAATGGGTCTGAAAATTGCCCAGATGTAATAAATTTGCCTGGTTGATTCTCCTTAATTCATCTATCTTTCTGTCCTTTTCAGCTCTTATCTGTTCTATCCTCTCCTGCTGTTGTTCCTTTAGTTTCTTAATCCCCTCCTCCTTTTCAGTTCTTATTTATTCCATCCTCTCCTGTTGCTGTTCTCTTAGTTTCTTAATTTCCTCCTCAATCTTCTCCAGTGCCCTCTTTGATTCCTCCAGTTTCCTTGCGATCCTTTTCTGTTTCTAGCAGCTGTTGTAAGCAGCTCTCAATGGCAACTTCTTTCTCACTTTTGTCTGCCCATTTTCCCTGAACTTTCCTTAGATCATCCCAGTACTTCTGCCCTAGAGATCCCGGTCCTGTCTCAATATTGGCTCAAAATTCTACCCATAGAAACCATCCTTTCTGCTTAATAAATTCCCGGATTTTTGTTTCCCATTTTGCTTCCCTGTCTCTGTGCTGTTTCCTGCGATTTTATATTCAATGACAAGATGTAGGGAGTTAATCGGACTGCGGGTACGGCTTTGAGCAATGTTCCAGCTCTAATCCCTCCGGATATGAATGCAAACCTATGGAGTTTACCCTATGCACAATAAACAATTTCCCAAAAGCAGTTATTTGTCCCATAAGGAGTTTACAACTGTTGGCTTGAGTTTTAAATAATCATTCAGTATAGATTCTGTGGAGTTCGATATCGGAGCAACTAAGGTGCTTCTTGTTGATGTCCTAGCAGAGTTGCCAATTGTTGTGTCTGCTGCACAGTCTATTTTAATCCTTATATGGTGAACAAATAACTGTGAATAGACGTCTTGTTAGTATAACCAACATTTATTTGAGACATACAATCAATAATCATCTACCCAACCAACAATAAGTTGTCTTACAGAAAATACTAGAGTTCAAGTCCAGTACAAGATCTTGACTTAACTTTGTGTGACTGGCAAGTATCAAAGCAGATATTGGCCTTTATCTGTGCACTGGTCTCGATTGTCCTCTTCATAGCCTGGTCCTTTGGTCTGATCTGGCATTTTGGCTTTGGTCTTCCTTCCTTCTCAGGTGTGGTAGCTGTCCTTGTGTTGGTCACTGCTGGCTATGGTCACTGGTATTGTAGTTCATTTATGGGGTCCCAGAGAAAGAGATTCTTGGTTGTGTAGCACTCTTTACACCCCGTTGGATTACGCGCTCCTTTTGGCCATTGCCAATCAATCAATCAGGACTCGATTACTCTGATTGACAAAATCCAAGTGGGTGCTGTCACACCAATCTCTGGACGTGTCCCCAATGACCATGTCTGTAGGTACTGGGGGCATGTAGAGTACACACTCCCTCCCAAATAAGAGGTTATGGTACCCCTATGTCTGGTAAACAACCCAGTTTGACCAGAAAGTCCCTTCATCCTGGAGATGAGCCATATCCTATGTATTCCCTCATCTGGATTGCAGCCTGTTTATCTCTGTCTTTAGGCCGCAGCCTGTCATTTTAGTTCTTGCTGAATTGTCCCAAAATGCTTTACAAATCACCATTTCAAATGGCCCATTTGGCCACAAGACACATGAGAACATCACCTGCAGCATCCCGGTCAACTCACACTATCCTAATCTGGAATTATATTGCTGTTCCTTCATTGTCATTGGGTCAAAATCCTCCTTAATGGCATTGCGCATGTGCACCTACACCAGATAGATTACAGCAATTCAAGAAGATGGCTCATCATCACCTTCCCATGAACTATTGAATTATTGTTAGCGATGTTCATACACAAATAATAAATTTGTAAGAAATCATCTCATTGTCACCTTCAGATCTGGCTTCAACAACTCCAGTTTACCAAGATCCCTGCTGTCTAAATCCTACCCTGCATTAAATCTAACCCAGATATAACTTTTGTTCTTGCTGATGTAAATTTGATCCTGAATGCTCAAATCCTCAAATTTAATTTGCTTATCTTTGCGTTTAAAGCCTTTGTTGATTGTATCAATCTCTTAAATCTCCATCAACTCCAAATTTATTATTCCTTTGAAGCTGATCACTTCTATCCTCATTCCTTCATCTGACCATTGTGTCTTCACCTGTCTTGGCTCTACATCTGTACAATTCCTTGTCTAAACACTTGCACTTCTTCACCTCTCTCCCTTCCTGCATGTGCCTTGTTCAAACTCCTTGACCAAGCTATTGATGACCGCTTGCATATCCATCTATAGTTGATCAGAGCTTTTTACAGTGCCTCATAGTTGCTGATCCACTATCTAGAATATTGCTAACTGCAGCTTCATTGGTTGATTTCAGCTATGATAGAAGTTAAGAGATTATGATTGACCATAATGTCCCTTGTCTTTGGTTGTCAACAGTACAAAGTCTGTTTTCGGAAAACAAAATTCTAAAATTAATAGTGTCAATTTCAAAATGTTGGTGATGGCATGACAGGCTTTTTCAAAACTACTTTTCAGACTTTCATTCTTAATGCTATCAAAGCCATCTTCATTGCTTCAGCTTTCAAGAAACAGATAATCCCGATAAGCCAACATATATCAAGTCCAGTAGCTGTATTCTCTGATATAATAAAAACTCTAATGTAATAGGCATTAAGATTAACTCTGAAAACATATTTCTAACAGCATCACTGTAACAGACATTTTTGCTGCAACACTTCTTTGTATGGTTTACTGAAAATAGTTTTAATAGCACATCTGTTGCCCTGTGCCTGTCCAAAATATAACAACCTCTGACGTAAGCTTTAAATATGCCTAAAAACTTCTAGATGTCACCAACATCTTGTCACATTGTAAGACCTCAGTTACTTTCTGAGCATTCTGCCACTCTCCCACTGCAAAAATGTAAATCATAACTCAGTAATATTAACAAGTTGTGTACACAGTTAATGTGCTGACTGTTCTTGGGTGAGTCAAGATAGAATTACAGACTGCTGGAGGAAGAGTCGATATATTGAAACAATGGGATTTAAACTGACTAAAAGTCATCCCTAACTTTTATTCTTTTTAAAACTTAAGTCACATTTTTACCATCCTTGAAATGAGTAGTTTATGAAATAAAATGAGATGTGTTTTGCAATTTTGCTATCTGGCAAACACAAAAATAAAATTGTACCTTTCACATGATTGCCCCTATACACTGGTTTATATAATGACGTTTTAAAACAATGAATACTTTTGCAACACTTAATGCCAAAGATAGTAGAATCTGATAATAAGATATCTCTGAACTGATCACAGAGATAAGATTCTTCTCAAGCATATGTTTTTAAATGGAAAACCTGCAAAAGCAAGTATTAGAAAAACAAAGCAATGCCCTGAAGCAGCTTTTTAATACTGAAGAACAGAGCAACATAGGAACAAGAGTAGTCATTTGAGCCTCTCAAACCTGCATCACCAGTCTTTAGGATCATGGATGATCCATGAGATAACTCCATCTTTGTCCCTATTACATAGAGGGCGGGATTTTCCAGCCCTGCCTGCTGCAAAACTGGAAAATCTCGCCTGAGATAAACAGACCTTTGCATGATCAGCCCCATCTGCTATGATTCTGGGATGGACAGGAGGGGAAAATTGCTTCCTCAAAATTTTATGTATCTCTTAAAGCTATACCCAAACTTTTATCGTCTTGAACATGGAACAATAATTCAACTCACCAGATATGTTTGGATCAACCCTAGGGTCAAATACAACAGAACATTTGGCATCCTTGAGGAATGACTTTTCCTATTACTTACCTATTACAGGCCTCAGTAAAAGTTCAGAGAAAAACCAGATTAAGTTTTTCTTTTTCATTTTTTCTTTCATTCGTGGGACATGGGCATCACTGGCTGGCCAGCAGTTATTGCCTATCCCTAGTTAGCCGAGGCAATTGAGAATCAACCACATTGCTGTGGCTCTTGAGTCATACATAGGCTAGATCAGATAAGGATGGCAGATTTCCTTCCCTAAAGGACATTTGTAGTTTGATGATTCCACGAATCATGTTGTCCTGATGCAAGAATTGAATCTGAAACCAACCTCAGGGAACTATTAGCAGTCTTGGATGATTATTTAAATTCTCCAGCTAAGATGAGCTCAGAGCTTAATAAGAAGGATTGAAAACACCCAACAAAATAGAACATAGAACATAGAACATTACAGCACAGAACAGGCCCTTTGGCCTTCGATGTTGCGCCGACCAATATAAAAAGCAATGCCCCGCCAAACTAAACCATTCCCTTCTCTTCCATATACTTATCAACTAACCTCTTAAACGCCACCAAACTTGGCGCATCTACAACCGCTGCAGGCAGGGCATTCCACTCCCGAACCACCCTTTGGGTAAAGAACCTGCCTCTGATATCCGTCCTATAACTATCACATGATGATAGAAAAGGCAAATCTGAGAAATGATGAAAGGAGAAATGGAGCAAAAGGAGAAATGATGAAAAGGCAAAAGGCAGCTCTTGGATAAACCCCATGACTGTGTCAGAGAGGCTCAGAACTCTCTGGAAGTCCCAGCAATACATTCTTATGGGAAGCCTAAGCCAGAAATTCCAAATGATTTCTTCTTTAAATGTGTGGGCACATATCCACAACTGTACTAGTAGCTGGTAATGAACAACAAAAAAAAGGTATGGGCTCGAGTCCTTCCTTCTCCCTTGAGGTTTCTGTGGGCTCCTGTATCACTCTATGGGGCAGTAGTACTTCTGCAGTGAACTCCAGAAGCTCCAGTGTCACCTGGCCCTACCAATCCTGGAGGACCGCCTGCATCCTCCCCATGGTTGGTGCATTGGCGACCTGAGTTGGACACCAGCTGTCAATGGGCACAGAACGTGGCCTCTGAAACTGACCTACACTCTGCAACTCCTCAGCCATGACCCTCTGTGACTGGGGCCACACTCTCAAGGACTGCTGCTGTAGCCCACTGTGTCTCAGCGCTGTCCCTGTAAGCTCTCGAGCCTCTCAGCCACGGGCTGCAGAATCTCGAGAAGCCTGTTCAGTTGCTCAGCTGTGATTCGGTCATGGCCCTCTGGGATCGCACTATGGTCTGCTGTGCCTCTGCCATCACTTGGAGCCTGCTGCTCATGGTGAGAATCCCCTGCCTCAGGATTTCAGGATGGACGCCACCTTTGCCTGGGAAGCATGCAAGACAGGCAATAGCTGATCCACCTGAAAGCTTTGGGACTCCTCCCAATAGCCTCGCAGTCAGACCAGTGTGTCCTTCAGCCCCTCCTGCATTCCCTGGTTCTGTTGCTGTATCTCCAGCAGCTGAAGGAGAAGTGATCTCAGAAGCCCAGCATGTAGCCTGGGGCCAGCTGAGTCCTCACCTCCGGCAGGCCCCTGCATGCCAAAGGCCTTGGACGATCCCTCCTCCAGCCAATGTATTGTACTCACCAGAGAGTGACCCAGAAGCCTCACCACTAACTGGACGTGTCAGCATCTGGGAATTGTGAGGCAGAAACTGATGCCAAAATTGTGCCAGCCTCAGAGGGTCCTTCAGCCATATCCTCCGAAGACTCATTCGAGCGGTCTGAACCAGGATGGGCAGGACCAGCAGGGGCCTGGACTCCAGATGGCCGGGGGTGTCCAAATCTGTCCCTGCAACACAGGACATAAAGTTAAGTACAAGGGAGGGAGAGGCATCTAGGGTGTCAAACACATGATTCAGATTTTTCCACTCAACATGGAACAAACCACCAAGAAAATTATAATAGAGGAACAGGTTGTTTGGCCCTCCAAACCTGCAGTGGCCAGGCTGCCCATCTGATTTACAGACCCCTACACTTGCAAGTGTGCTGATGGGGAGAGGGGTGGGCGTGGTAGAAAGGTAAAATTATGATGAGATACTGACAGATAAAGTGATTGGGTAAAACTGGGGTAAATAGATTTTAATATCGGCAAATTTGATGCTATTTACTTTAAACCTAAAGAAGATAAAACAGTATAATTTTAGTGAACATTCATGCAATGGTCCTAATGTAGCTAGAATTTGTCACCTAGCCAAATCACTGTTCCCATTAGTGGGATGGGAAAATCCCACTACCGTGAAACTCTATAAGATCCTGGCTTGGATTTTTTAAATGGTAAAAAAAAATTAAAAACAGTGGCAATGCAAAAAGACATCAGGGTCCACATTGAAATATCATGAACAGGCTCAGAAAATAATCAAAATGGCTAGCAGAATGCTGCCTTGTCTGGCATTTTAGCCATGGTGTAATATATGTTCTGGAGATACCAGTGCCTTGATTAACACAATGATGGGATGGCATGGTGGCACAGTGGTTAGCACTGCTGCCTCATAGTGCAGGGACCCAGGTTCAATTCTGGCTCAGGTCACTGTCTGTGTGAATTTGCACAATCTCGTGGTGTCTGCATAGGTTTCCTCTGGGGGTTCTGGTTTCCTCCCACAGTCCAGAGACGTGCAGGCTAGGTTGATTGACCATGCTAAATTGACTGTAATGTCAGGGGGATTAGTAGGGCAAATGTTTGTGGTTACCGGAAGAGGGCCTGGGTGGGATTGTGGTTGGAATAGTCTTGATGAGCCAAATGGCCTCCTTCTGTACTGTAAGGATTTGGTGATTCTATGACAGGTAGATGAGCAAAATCAGCTTTATTTCTGATAGCTCCCTGCTCTTTACTGTTTCTAGCTGGTAATAACTTTTATTAGTGATCAGACTGTCAATCCAGATTGGTTTTAAGTGGTCTGTGTCATGACTGACTAACTTTTGGGCTGAGGTGAATATTAATGAGAGTGCAATTAGTAGCTAACAGGAAGTATCAGCCAGAATCGCACGCTCTCCTGCTGGCAGGTTTTTTGGCAAGGGTAGAAGCATGGAATTAAAGGAAAGGAATTTTCTCTGCTTGCCCTAAACCTCACAGCCATTTTATACATAAGGTCAGCAAGCCCTTAGATGGGGAACACATCCTTGCATCAATAGAGGTCCTTAGGTGCCTATAATAGCCACTTACATGCTATCTCCCATCCAGTCTCAATGTTTAGGATGGCGGAAGGATTTGTTTGGCGTGCAGCCTTCCCTAAGGGCATCTTGTCTTCCACACCCAGTACTTCGGGCTCAGGCATGTTGCTGCGATTCTCTTCATTCATTGCAGCTGTTGTAGCTGTCGGGATTGGAGACCTGCTCACCGATATGATTGGCCAGCAGACCTTTAAGGCAGGGCTTCTTCCTGAATGAGTCACGGAAGTCCTACCTGTGGCCAGTTAACACTCAGTCAAGTGTGAAATGGCTGTGGGGCATACAAATTCGGTAGAAGTGTGTTCCATGCCACCTCTTTGGATAGCTGCGAGGAAGACCTAACCATCTGAAATATTCAGGCCATAGTTCTGCATGCTCTTCATATTGGCACCTCTCAATTTTCTTGACGATTTGCGGTCTTCCGCTCAGTACAAAGCATAGAATATCTGACAAAGATTCTGATTGTGGTATTTTTATGTGTTGTGTTAATTTCCATTCGGAGCTGGATGGCAACTGTTAAACTCAGTTCATATTATACAACTATAATCCGCAGAGTGAGTTTTTTGTTTCACTAGTCTGGGTTTAAATGCAGGCCCAGAGATGGAAGTTCAGTGTTTGAACCCACTACACCATCCAGCTCACAATAATATGCTGTAAGAGATATTCCTCTCTCATTCTCTTCTATAATTTTCAGAATACCATTTCAAAAGAGCTACATAATGTGGAAGCCAGTGGGCTTGGCCGAGCTGCAGTATATCTCCTCTATTTCTCCTGCCCTGGCCCAGCAAGCTAACTTAAAATTCTTCTTGCAATCAGAATCTCAATCTTGGCCCCCAGCCTCTGGTCACCCTCTTGGCTTTCTGACCAACTGCAATGTCCCATTTTTATTACTCCTAAATTTTGTGCTCGTTGGACACCATTTTTCTTTGGAATGCAGGTTTATTTGGTGCTATCTTGTAAGAACATGTTCTGGAGAGGGAAGGGAAGGGTGTTGGAAAAATTAAGAGAAGCTTTGACAATGGCAGCATTGCACTTATCCATTGTGCACTTCTTCTAATGCTACCATTTCTTCTTCTAAGTACAGCAGGTTTATGTTTCACTTCTGCTTCAGGTACTCCCAATAGCACACACACCCCCTCTCCCTGTCTCATCTTCAAGTTATTTTCTCCCTCTGGCTACTGCTGAAATTTTATTTGGATATGTACTTCTGCCCTTTCATGGTTTTCCATCACCCACCTTTTAACACACGCCCACCCGCAGTCTATCTGATTTGTTGCAGCAAGAATTCACCCATCTTGTTTATTATTCCATAGTTAAAGTAGTCAACCCTGCAGTCACAGCAAGATCATCACTTGGGAGCAGGACTCACACTACCTCACTCTCCGTGATGCAAGACTGTCCTCTGAAGTTCAAAACCATAATACCAAGCATATGTAACAATATCAAATACACATTTGTGTGAAATTGACAATAATTTCCCAATTGATATTAAATGGACATTGCACTAATTTTCAAAGAAAATCACAAAAGGAATATGGAGCAATGACTCCAATGTTATTAAATATCCTTCAGCAGTGAACTGGCATCCAGCCAAATTTTAACAGACACAAGTATATGTTTGTGATTTTCTCCTTAGTTTAGTTAACACTTCCCACATGTTTTAAAAACACATTTAGTATGCTCGTGTTACAGAACTGTTGTTTTCAAATGTACCCCGTCTTGTTAGAGCATCTGGATAATTGATATTGTGCTTCCTGTGGAAATTGTTCCTCGGTTGCTAAATGACACATGCAAAATATTTGTTTGTGATTTATTTGGATCAAATGAATCAGACTCTAACCTTAAAGCTCATGGTAAAAGAGAGGCAGTTAAAGACTGGTGCAGGCTGAATGCATAATGATAACTGTGAGAATACTGGGCACAATGCAGTTCATGTCATTAAATATCATCTTCAGATTTGATGAATAAATACTTTTCTTGTTCATGTGCGCTCTGATATTTTGGGCATGATCTTCCCAAACAAATTGGTGTTAGAAAAGTCTGAAACCTGGCATTATTTGCACTAGAATTTTTAGCGTGCTCCTCACCATCTTACAACACTTAATGCAATGAAAGAGCCTCAAAGCAATTCATGCTACATAGACCCTCCAGGAACATAACTCATGCAAAGTGGCTGTAGCTGCATGGTATTAATAAAGAGTAGCTGTATATAAGCGCTAACAATAGACTCACGGTTAGTAAAGTTTGGGAGATGGTACCGTGAAGAGCAGCCCCAAGGTTCATAGAGGGAGATCTGGGCTACCTGCTGAATGCCATCAGGGGGAGGAGGGCCATTTTCTTTCCACCATGATAATCAAGTGGTCGGGCTGGCTATGTGGCCTGGGAAACAATGGCAGTGGCAGTCACTGCCTACTCACTGGCACAGAGGACTGGGGGCCACTGCAGGAAGAAACTAAATGGTCTCCTTCGAGTAGTAAGGGTGAATGTCCATCCTCATCCAAGTACCTAACCATCTGAAATGTTCAAGCCATAGTTCTACGTGCTCTTCATACTGGTGCCTCTCAATTTTCTTGACGATTTGTGGTGTTTCATTCAGTAGAAAGCATAGAATCCCTGACACAGATTCTGATTGTGTTATTTTTATATTATGTGTCCAATTCTACCTGGAGCTGGATGGAAACAACTAAACTCAATTCATATTATTTTACTGTAATCCATAGAAAGAGTTTTTCATTTCACTAGTCTGGGCTGCATTTAAATGCAGGCCCAGAGATGGAAGTTCAGTGTTTGAACTCACTACACCATCCAGCCCACAATAATGTGCTATAAGAGATATTCCTCTCTCATTCTCTTCTATAATTTTCAGAATACCATTTCAAAAGAGCTACATAATGTGGAAGCCACTGGGCCCGGCTGAACAGCAGTATATGTCTCCTCTATTTCTCCTGCCCAACAAGCTAACTTAAAATTCTTCCCAAAGTCAGAATCTCAATCTTGGCTCCCAGCCTCTGATCACCCTCTTGGCTTTCGGACCAATATGCCATTTTTATTGCTCCTACATTTTGTGCTCGCTAGACAACATTCTTCTTTGGAATAGACGTTTATTTGGTGCTCTTCTGTCAGAGCACGTTTTGTAGGGGGAGGGATTGGAACAATCAAGAGATGCTTTGACAGTGGTAACACTGCAACTTTTCCATTGTGCACTTCTACTAGTGCTGTAATTTCCTCTTCTAAGACAGCATCTCACCTCTCTCCACTGTACTCCCCACTTCCTCCTCATGTTCTTTCCTTTCTCTTATTTTATTTGGAGACTTTCTTCTGATCCTTTATGATTTTCCATCACCCCATCTTTCCATCCCCACCACTCAACCCCCACACCCCACCCACCCACCCGTAGTCTATCTGAGATATTGCAGCAAGGATTCACCCTTTCTGCATATCACCCCACAGTTAAAGTAGCCAACACTGCAATCACAGCAGGATCATCACCCCGAAACAATGGCATATCTCATATTGTCTCACTCTCAGTGATGCAACAGTGTCCTCAGAAGTTCAGAACCATAATATCGAATGGAAATAACAGTATCAAATCTACATCTGTAGAATCAGTTGTATGAAATTGATAATAATTTTCAATGGATATCAAATGGGCATGCACTAATTTTCAAAGAAAAACACTAAAGGAATATGGAGCGATGACATGATCCAAGTATTATTAAATATCCATCACCAGTAAGCTGGCATCCGGCCAAATCTTAACAGACACAAATATATGTTTGTAATTTTCTCCTTAGTTTAGTTAACACCTCCCACATGTTTTAAAACCTCATTTAGTGTGCTCGTGTTACAGAACTGTTGTTTTTAAATGCACCCTGTCTTGTTAGAGCATCTGGATAATTGGTATTGTGCTTCCTGTGGAAACTGTTCCTCGGTTGATAAATGACACATGCAAAATTTGTGATTTATTTGGATCAAATGAATCAGACTCTAACCTTAAAGTTCATGGTAAAAGAGAGGCAGTTCAGGACTGGTGCAGGTTGAATATATAATGATAACTGTGAGAATACTGGGCACGATGCAGTTCATGTAATTAAATACCATCTTCAGATTTGATGAATAGATGCCCTTCTTGTTCACGTATGCTCTGAGATCTCGGACATGATCTTTCCAAACAAACTGGTATCAGAAAAGTCTGAAACCTGGAATTATTCGCACTGGTCTTCTTGGTGCGCCCCACACCCTTACAATACTTAGTGCAATGAAAGAGTCTCCAGGCACGTAACTCAAAGTGGATGCAGCTGTATGGCGTTAATAAGGGGGAGTTGTATTTGAGCATTAACAATGGACTCGCAATCAGTAATGTTTGGGAGACAGTTGGGCTGTTTATTGATGCCATCAGGGAGAGAAGTGCCATTTTCTTCCCAACAGGATGGATGGTGGTTGAGGGATTGGGCTGGCAATGTGGCCTGGAAAACAATGGCAGTGGCAGTCAATGCCCATGCACTGGTGTAGAGGATCGGTCATGATGTAGAGATGCCAGTGTTGGACTGGGGTAGTAAGAACTCAGTAAGAATCTAGCAACACCAATTTTAAATCCGACCGATTTATTTGATAGTAAATTTGCGAGCTTTCGACTTTCTGTCTTCACCAAGCTCGCAAATTTACTATCAAATAAATCAGTTGGATTTAAAATTGGTGTTGCTAGATTCTTATAGAGGATCGGTGGCAGGAACAAACAGAATGACCTCTTTCAAACAGCAAGAATGAGTATTATCCTGTCCTGGCATCAGTGGCACAGTGGCTCTGTTGTTAGCATTGCTGCCTCACAGTACCAGGGATCTGGATTCAATTCCAAGCATTGGTCACTGTCTGTGCAAAGTCTGCATGTTCTCTCAGTGTCTTGTGGGTTTCCTCTGGGTGCTCAGGTTGCCTCCCCCAGTCTGAAAGAGGTACTTGTTGGATGCATTGGCCATGCTAAATTCTCCCTCAGTGCATCAAAACAGGCAATGGAGTCTGGTATCTAGGGGATTTCCACAATAACTCCATTGCAGTGTTAATGTAAACCTTGCTGTAACACTAATAAATAAACCTTCACATCTGTCTGTCACATCTGGAATATCTATGTCCATGGCCTTTGTGACTTTGCATCGTCAGAGGTAGCCAATAGGGTAATCACCTCCTATTAACATCCAACCCAATAGAATTCATTCATTATTGACATAATAGTCAATCCAGGTAAGCCTGATAAATAATTCTCTCATTCTTTCACTCAAAAATTTCCCAGCTTTTAAGGATGTATGCAAGGTCTGCACTGAAAGGGCAATGCAGAAAGCATAAACCAGAACAAATGATTTGATGTCGTGATAGGCCACACCCAGAGGCCAGACTTGTACAGCATTCCAATCAGCCAAAGACACATAACAGAGATCATCAAAATAAGATCCATGAAAAATCTTATCAAGTTATACAGCCAGATGATAACCAGATCTTCATACACAAAGCAGCAGATGTTCCAGACAATGAACATTGGGGGGGTGGGATCCTGAGTAGTTTGGAAGTTAAGAGGGACGAGAACAGGGGGGTCATAGATGAGAACTGTAAAACACAGCAGCGTACGGGTGAAGTAAGGCATGGTTTGAAATGCGTATAGTTTAATGCAAGAAGTATTCGCAATAAGGTGGAGGAACTTGCAGCTTGGACCAGTACCTGGAACTTCGATGTTGTGGCCATTTCAGAGACATGGATAGAACGGGGACAGGAATGTTTGTTGCAGGTTCCGGGGTTCAAATGCTTCAGTCGGAGTAGAGAAGGAAGTAGAAGGGGGAGAGGAGTGGCATTATTAGTCAAAGACTGTATCACAGTGACAGAAAGGAAGTTTGATGAGGACTTGTCTGTTGAAGTAGTATGGGCTGAGATTAGAAACAGGAGAGGAGAGGTCACCCTGTTGGGAGTCTTTTATAGACCTCCTAAAAGTTCTAGAGAGGTAGAGGAAAGGATGGCAAAGTCGATCCTGGACAGGAGTGAAAGTAATAGGGTAATTGTTATGGGGGACTTTAACTTTACTAATATTGATTGGAATAGCTATAGCTCTAGCTCGTTAGAGGGGTCAGTTTTTGTACAAAGTGAGCAGGAAGGTTTTTTGACTCAGTATGTAGATAGGCCAACTAGAGGTGAGGCTACATTGGATTTGGTGCTGGGCAATGAGCCAGACCAGGTGTTAGGCTTGGAAGTTAGTGAACATTTTGGTGATAGTGACCACAATTTGGTTACGTTCACCTTAGTGATGGATAGGGATAGGCATGAAGCTGGGGCAGTAGTTATAGCTGGGGGAATGGTAATTATGAGGCCATAAGGAGGGAATTAGGGTGCATAGGTTGGACTAGGAAACTACAGGGACTGGGAACATCTGAAATGTGGAGCTTATTCAAGGAGCAGCTACTGTGAGTCCTTGATAAGTATGTCCCGGTCAGGCAAGGAGGAAATGGTCGAGTAAGGGAACCATGGTGTACTAAAAAAGTTAATTCGCTGGTTAAAAGGAAAAAAAGAGGCTTATGTCAGGATGAGGCTTGAAGGCTCAGTTAGTGCAATGGATAGCTATAGATTAGCCAGGAGTGAGCTAAAGAGTGAGTTGAGGAGAGCTAAAAGGGGACACGAGAAGACTTTGGCTGATAGGATTAAGGAGAATCCTAAAGCTTTCTTTAGATATGTTAAGAATAGAAGATTGGTTAGGGCAAGGTTAAGGCCAGTCATGGACAGCAGTGGGAAGTTGTGCGTGGAGCCTGAAGAGATTGGAGAGGCACTGAACAAATATTTCTCTTCGGTATTCACGCAGGGAGATGTAAATGTAGTTGTGGAGAACACTGGGATACAGGGTTGTAAACTGGAAAGTATTGAAGTAGATAAGGAGGAGGTGCTAGATATTCTTGAGGGTTTGAAAATAGATAAGTCCCCTGGGCCGAACGGGATTTACCCTAGGGTTCTCTGGGAGGCAAGAGAGGCGATTGCAGAGCCTCTGGCTCTGATCTTCAGGTCGTCGTTGGTTACGGGTGTGGTTCCGGAGGACTGGAGGATAGCGAATGTGGTCCCATTATTCAAGAAGGGGAAGAGAGACCTTCCAGGGAATTATAGGCCAGTGAGTCTTACTTCTGTTGTGGGCAAAGTATTGGAGAGAATAATTAGGGATAGGATTTATAGTTATTTAGAGAGAAATGAATTGATGGGGGATAGTCAGCATAGTTTTGTGAAGGGTAGGTCGTGCCTTACTAACCTTACTGAGTTTTTTGAAAAAGTGACCAAAGAGGTGGCTGGGGGTAAGGCAGTTGATGTGGTATATATGGACTTTAGTAAGGTGTTCGATAAGGTGGCACATGGAAGGCTTCTGCAGAAAATGCAGATGTATGGGATTGAGGATGATTTAGCTAACTGGATTAGGAATTGGCTAGCAGACAGAAGACAGAGGGTGGTGGTTGATGGGAGATATTCATCGTGGAGTTCGGTTACTAGTGGTGTACCTCAGGGATCTGTTTTGGGGCCTCTGCTGTTTGTAATTTTTATAAATGATCTGGATGAGAGTATAGAAGGATAGATTACTAAATTTGTGGATGACACCAAAGTCGGAGGAGTGGTAGATAGTGAAGAGGGGTGTTATAGTTTGCAGAGAGACTTGGACAAGTTGCAGAGCTGGGCAAAGAGGTGGCAAATGGAGTTTAATGCGGAAAAGTGTGAGGTAATTCACTTTGGCAGGAATAACAAATGTGTAGAGTATAGGGCGAATGGTAGGACTCTTAATAGTGTTGAAGAACAGAGGGATCTTGGTGTATATGTGCATAGATCTCTGAAAGTTGGCAATCAAGTCAATAAGGTTGTTAAGAAGGCATATGGAGTCTTAGCTTTTATTGGTAGGGGGATTGAATTTCGGAGCCGCAATGTCATGTTGCAAACTGTACAAAACTCTAGTGCGGCCGCACTTGGAGTATTGTGTGCAGTTCTGGTCCCCGAATTATAAGAAAGATGTGGAGGCTTTGGAGAGGGTACAGAGGAGGTTAACCAGGATGTTGCCTGGTATGGAGGGCAGGTCTTATGAGGAGAGGCTGAGGGATTTGAGGTTGTTTTCGTTAGAAAGGAGGAGGCTAAGAGGGGACCTGATCGAAACATATAAGATGATTCGAGGTTTAGATAGGGTGGACAGTGATAGCCTTTTTCCTAGGATGGAGAAAGCTAGCACAAGGGGACATAGCTTTAAATTAAGGGGTGGTGGTTTTAGGACAGATGTCAGAGGTAGGTTATTTACCCAGAGGGTGGTAAGGGTATGGAATGCCTTGCCTGCGTCAGTTGTAGATGCGCCAAGTTTGGTGGCGTTTAAGAGGTTAGTAGATAAGTTTATGGATGAAAGGGGAATGGTTTAGGTTAGAGGGTCACTGCTTGTTCCTAATTGGACGGCGCAACATCAAAGGCCAAAGGGCCTGTTCTGCGCTGTAATGTTCTGTGTTCTATGTTCTATGTTCTATGAACATCACAGAAAGTATTGGCATAGACTCTTTTGCTGCTGTCCATACCCTATACCCCCATTCCCACTCAGTACAGAAATGACAAGACCAATAAAAACACAGAGAAGTCTTTTGAGTTGCTCATAAATCTGTTAAAATAAACAACCATTCAAAAATGTCTTGAGAAGCCTAATACTATTAGGACCTCTTTAAACAGTGAAAATAATATGTTCACAATCCTCCTGACAACTGTATTAATATCCCATGCTAAGCTGAATCCATTGGTAGGTTTCAACTCAACCAAGACTTCATAATGAGATTCTATTGCATATAACTGTGTCAATCAGCTGAAGAGATGAATAAATTAAAACTTCCGAAATCATTCAAAGATCTTAATCATACGTTCAAGACTTGAAACAGTCGAGCATCTTCCTTTGTGCTAGGTATGACTCTAACTAATGGAATATTTCTCTCCTCATCTCCATTGATTTCAGTTTTGATTGGGCTTGTTAACACTTAGTCAAATACTGCCTTGATGTCAAGGAAGTCACTTTTACCTCAGCTCTTGTATTCATCTCTTTTCTTGAGGTTTAGACTAAAACTATAATAAGATTAGGAGACAAGTGGCCCTGGCGGAACCCAAACTGAGCATTAGTGAGTACCACAATGATATTGGGGCAGCATGGTGACACAGTGGTTAGCACTGCTACTTCATAACTCTAGGGACCTGGGTTTGATTCCCGACTTGGGTCACTGTCTGTGTGGAGTTTGCACATTCTCCTCGTATCTGCGTGGGTTTCCTCTGGGTGCTCTTGTTTCCTCCCACAGTCCAAAGATTAGGTTAGGTTGATTGGCCATGCTAAAATTGTCCTTAGTGTCCTGTGATGTGTAAGTTTGTGGGTAAATATGTAGGGATATGCAGGTAGTTCCTGGGTGGGATTGTGGTCAGTGAGGACTTGATGGGTTGGATAGCCTCTCTCCATACTGTAGTGATTTTATGATATTGCTTATAATGTTTGTCTTGGGACAATTATAGTTTCTACAGAAGTTAGTCGTCCGAGCTTGTTTCACAAAGAGTTTGCACTCACTGTTTCAACAAGTAGAAATCCAACATAAACCCAACACTTTTATTGCAGAAAGTCTAAAATTGAACTGAAATTTCATTGTACTTCTTTGGCTGCAAGAACTCGCTGCATCTAAGACAAATCACTGGGTAATATTGTGCTGTGCAATATATATAACTATCTGTTAGTTTAATTAAAGTTTAAACCTAATTATTTTGGACATATTTGACCAGTGTTTGGTTTTGTAAACTATCTTAATAGCATCTGCTCTCTTTAGACTTGTCCTTCCATGTTTAATTTTAAGTCTTTAGTAGTGTGGGGAGTGGAAAGAATGTGGAACAGGCAACAAGACATCAGAAAGAGATCTGGAGATGACTGTAATAAAGTGACTATGACGAACTGGAAATACCAAAGACATAAATGCTAATTCTGTTTGGAGTGCTACAGAATAAATAATCTTAGATTAAGTTATTTTAAAATGTTATTTTATTTATAAATTTTATAAAAAGAAACATTTTAGACAAACACAACGAAAAATAATTAATGTTTTTTTAAGAGGCTGTTGAAAGTTAAGCACTTAGGGAGGGAAGATGATCAAGCAAAAGATGAATAGGAAGAAGAAATCTTGCAGGTTTACAATAAAAGCAAATTATTATGGATGCTGGAATCTGAAACCAAAAGAAAAAATGCTGGAAAATCTCAGCAGGTTTGGCAGCATCTATCAGGAGGGAAAAAAGCTGATGTTTGGAGTCTAGATGGCCCTTTATCAAAGCTGATATTAATTTGACAGAAAATCTGGCCCAATAATGCCCTTGACCATAAGGCCATAAGACATAAGAACAGAAAGAGGCCTTTTAGCTCATCAAATCTGCTTTACCATTCATTAGATTACGATTGATTCAATATGATAATCCTTAACTCCACTTTTTCATGTAATTCCCATAAATTTTGATTCCCTTAATGATTAAAAATTTGTCTATCTCCTTGAACACATTTACTGGAGGATCAAATTTAGATGTGAGTTTTACTGTAAATGGCAGAACCCTTTTAGGAACGTTAACATACAGAGGATCTGGGCTTGCAGGTCTACAGTTCCCTAAAAGTGGCAGCATAGGTGACCATGGCTATTTAGAAGGAATATGGCATGCTTGCCTTCATCGACAGGGGCATCGAGTACAGGAGTTGGGAAGTCATGTCGCAGCTATATAAGGTTGCATTTGGAAAATTGCGTGCAGTTCTGTTCGCACTACCAGAATGACGTGGGAGCTTTGGAGAGAGTGCAAAGAAGGTTCACCAGGATGTTGCCTGGTCTCAAAGATGTTGGCTATGAAGAGGGGTTAAATAAACTAGGATTGTTTTCACTGAAAAGATGGAGGCTGAGGGGAAACAAAATTATGAGAGATATAGACCCGGTGAATATTCAGTGGCTTTTCCCAGAGTGGAAGTATCAATTTCAAGGCGGCACAGGTTGAACGTGAGAGGGTGAAAGCTTAAGAAGATAGGCAGAAGTTTTTCACACAGAGAGTGATGGATGCCCAAAATGTGCTGCCAGAGGTGGTGGTGGAAGCAGACACATTAGCAACATTTAAGAGGCATCTGGATGGGTCAGTGAATAGGGAGGAAATAGAAGGATACAGACTGAGTAAGGGCAGAAGGGTTTTTTTAGTTTAGCTAAGGTATTGTAATAGGTGCGGGCTTGAAGGATTGAAGGACCTTTCTCTGTGCTGTACTTTGTTTTTTAACCCAAGCCCTCTGTAGTAATGAATTCTACAAATTCTCTGTTTCAAATGGATGACCTTTTACTCTGAGACTCTACCCTTTGGTCCCAGACTCTTCTATAAGGGCAAACAACCTCTTAGCATTTATCAAAATAGTTTACCGTGGAATTTGACACAAACTCATTAATGAGACATTACTAATATTACACTGCATGATTTGAACTCACAGATGTGAACTGTATTTTTTGCAGACTTTCTCCTCCCAGAAGACAGTGGAGCACAAATTGGTTAGTGCCCGAATGCAACGTAACCTGAAGGTTACAATCTGTTGATCTCCTGATAATGCATCTTCAGACCTCTCCTGAATGAATGTGGTAAGCTGCAGACTCCCGTTGTGTTTTGGGAAGGAAAGGGAGAGTAGATGATGGCCTCAAATAGATTGGCAGTGACACAAATGAGTGCTGTGAATCAGTGAGAAGTTCCCTAGTTTTTCCCTCTTGTTCCAGATAAAGATCAATTCAAAAAGCATGATTTGCCTGATAGGAGGGCCTTCTCCAACGGTTGCTCTGACTGCTGGCTAGGCTACATTTTGACTCAGAGATGGTGACTAATTTAAAAGAAGGATACACAAGCAGATATTTGGCTCCTCAAATTCAAAGGATATCTGTCACTCGATCTACGTAGCTGCCAGGGTTGCCTGAATTATCACCAACCCAAAACGATTGTTTCAGAGCCATATTGCCTCAACATATGCCCTTTGCCTCCATTTTCCTAATATGGTCTTTCTTCTCTTTTGTTGAATTCTGGTGACCAACAGCTGACTGTGGCTCAGGCTGGGAAGTGAGAGGCGCTTGAGCTGAAACAGTTGAAACAGACAAAAGATAATTGCACCACTTTTTATTCTCAAAACAAGCTGGTGACAGCATGCTAGTTTTCACTGGTGCAGAACAACACCACAGTATTTTTTTTAAGAAATGCACTAACAGGAGAATCTGACCCACCTGTCAATGTACTTACCGCACCTGACCAAGCTTAAATACCCTACTGAGAAAACGAAGCTTCTCCACATGTTGAAACCACCAGCTGATTTCCAAATACAATATATGTTCTGAAAATACTTTAAAATCTGTACGTGGTCATTATTCAGAGCATGTGGCATGCTGGCACATCTACAGTTTTGTTCGATATTTTTCTTCTAGAAAGTTCTTCCTAATTGGCTGGCTCTATGCCAGCTTTATGCCACAGAGACTGCTCTAAATAATTTTACGTGCAAGTAATACAAGAATAGGCAGACTTTGGGTGGCTGAGAGGCATCACAGTGGGTGATGTGTACGCATAGTTTCAAAGCTTTAACTCACTTATTGATGCTGCCGCTGTGTACGGCTGTGAGAAAGTAAGGTCACCCTTCAGTCTCTTACCTTGTAAGCCCCGGCAAGGGATTTCATTTGAAGTGTGTTAACTCAGCTCCTCTTTATGACCAACATATGATTAAAGTCTCAAAAGCAATGTTCTTAATGTGGTCATCTATTAGGACAACCTGTTCCAATTCCATATGCATAATACAAGTCTCATTACATGTCCAACTGAATTTCTTTTAAGACCCAAGAAAGCAGGTCATTAGATCCTGACATTGATCAACATGGCTGAATTTAGAAATGTTTCAACTTTGCTTTCTGGTATTAAAGATTATATTTATTCACATAAGGACCATGACAACCATAGAACTGAGATAGAACTGAAGCTTTAACTGAATCAATGCATTATGTTTGTTGACATTTCAAAGATGTGCAAGTTATGTTCCTTGACCATGCTAAATTGTTCTTTAGTGACCCAGGTTAGGGGGATTATTGGGGTAAATACATGAGGTACAGGATTAAGGGCTGGGTAGGGTCATCTATTGGAGAGTCGATGCAGACTCAAATGACCTGTTCCTGCACTTTATGTATTTCTATGATTCCTGAGGACCTGGGGGTCCAAAGCTCGCCCCTGGGGAAAACAATAATTCATCTGCAATTTTATGTGAAAATGGCCAGTTATTGTTGAGAAGGCAGGCTTGCTGTCCATCATTTAACAACGCAAGGTCCTCTAACAGTTAAGAAGCATCAGGCAGCTTTTACACTGTTGCTCAGTAAGAGAGAGGGAGCCAATCAGTTTGAAGTGCCCATTCTCCAATTTCTTGAAGCTTTAATTAAAATGTGGAATGAACATCCGGCCCACTATTATGGAATGGGAACCCTGACAAAAGTGGCCTGAGGAGGAAGTTGAACACAGTAAGAAGTCTCATACCACCAAGTTAAAGTTAACACGTCTATATAAAGAAGAAGCGACACTCTGAAAGCTGGTGCTACCAAATAAACTTGTTGTGAGACTTTTTACTGTGTTTACTGCTGTCCATCGCCGACATCTCCACATCGAGGAAGATGAAGCCATACAGTGGGGAGGCTTCAAACCTACCTTGAGTGCTGACTCTCTAGAACATGAGAATCAAGCCTTCTCCACCATTCAATAAATTTTTAAAAGTCTATTTATTAGTGTCACGAGTAGGCTTACATTAACAATGAAGTTACTATGAAAATCCTCTAGTCGCCACACTCTGGCCCTTGTTTGGGTACATCGAGGGACATTTTAGCATGGCCAATACACCTAACCAGAATTCTTTTCAGATTGTGGGAGGAAACGAGAGCATCCCGAGGAAGCCCATGCAGACATGGGGAGAAGGCGCAGATTCCACACAGTCAGTGACCCATGACAGAAATTGAATCCCAGGTCTCTGGTGCTGTGAGGCAGCAGTGCTAACCACTGTACCACCATGCTGCCCAGATCATGGTTGATCTGATCGTGGCCTCAACTTCGTGGCTACTATCAGAGGCCACTGTTTCCTGAGGCTTCTGAGTGTTTGTAGCAATGTACTTAGCCGCCCTCCCCCTCCTCCGCCACCACTGCTGGAAAATTCTAGGCAGCTTCTAAAAATAGACTTTAATAGATTTTACCAAAGGCTAATCACTCAATATATTGTTTGTGTTCAATACACGCTTATTATTACCTCATTAACGTGATTATATTCTGCAATTGTGCAGTTTGAGCACACTCTATGTTGTCCATGTGCATGGACCAATGCACATCAGGGAAAAAGAGTTTCGCCCATGAGTTTCAAATGCTTCAAAAGCTGATCATGCTGCTGTTGCCAAATAAAAACTATCTTGTTCTTTTATCTAATCTAGTGTTCTGTTTTCAAATAAAACAATTTGCATTTTTAGGAACAGGAAAAACCCTTTTACACAATAAATAACCCACTTTCTTGATAACAAATGTTCTCACTGGCCTCCTTCTCATAATAATTCATTTACTTATCTCTGAGTGTCACTTTGATTTGATTTATTATAGTCACATGTATTAGCGTTACAGAGAAAAGTATTGTTTCTTGTGCACTATACAGACAAAACATACCATTCATAGAGAAGGCAGAAAGAGAGTGCAGAATGTAGTGTTACAGTCATAGTGGGGGTGTAGAGAAAGATCAACTTAATGCAAGGCAGGTCCATTTAAAAGTTTGATGGCAGCAGGGAAGAAGATGTTCTTGAGTTGGTTGGTATGTGATCTCAGAATTTTGTATCTTTTTCCCAACAAAGAAGGTGGAAAAGAAAATGTCCGGGGTTCATGGAGCCCTTAATTTTGCTGGCTTGTGTGATGGATTGGGCTACATTCACGATCTTTAGTAGTTTCTTGTAGTCTTGGGCAGAGCAGGAGCTGTACCAAGCTGTGGTACAACCAGAAAGAATGCTTTCTATATTGCATCTGTAAAAGTTTTTGAGAATCATAGCTGACATGCCAATTTCCTTAGTCTTCTGAGAAAGTAGAGGCATTGGTGGGCATTCTCAACTAAATTTTTGTATGGAGGGAGCAGGACAGGGTGTTGGTGATCTGGACACCTAAAAACTTGAAGCTCTCGAACCTTTCTACTTCATCCCTATTGATGTAGATAGGGGCATGTTCTGCTTTATTTCCTGAAGTCAGCGTCAATCTCCTTCATTTTGTTGATGTTGAATGAGAGATTATTGTTGCTCCACCTGTTCACCAGATTCTCTATCTCATTCCTGTACTCTGTCTCATCATTGTTTGAGATCTGTCCCACTATGGTAGTGTCACCAGCAAACTTGAAAATCAAATTGGATGGGAATTTGGCCACACAATCATGGGTATATAACGGCTATAGTAGGGGGCTGAGAACACAGTTTTGTGGGACACCAGTGTTGAGGATGATCATGGAGGAGGTGTTGTTGCCTATCTTTACTGAGTTAGGTCTGTTAGTTAGGAAGTTCAGGATCTATTCGCAAAGGGAGGAGCTGAGGCCAGGTTGCAGAGTTTGCAAGTGAGTTTCCTAGGAATAATGGTGTTGAAGGCTGAACTGTAGTTAATAAATAGGAGTCTGACATAGGTGTCTTTGTTATCTAGGTGTTACTGTATTGGTGCACTCTTTCAGGCTGGTTGCAGAGTTTTTAAATGCTTACCAACCCATTGACTCCAAACAGTCCCGTAGGAGATCATCCTTAGACCAACATTGCACCACCTTCTTTGATGGATTCTCCTGCTTCAGGTTTTAATTGTAAATCAGGAGCAGCAGCTTTGTGTCTGATTTGTTAAAGTGTCATGATGTAGAGATGCTGGCGTTGGACTAGGGTAAACTCAGTAAAGTTTCACAACACCAATTTTAAATCTAATCAATTTATTTTGATAGTAAATTCACAAGCTTTCGACACTATGGCCTTCGTCAGGCAAATGCAGTGTTCTGGTCTGCAATAGCACTCATACCAACACAGACAGTCACAGATTGCAGATTAGAATGCGAATCCTTACATCTAACCTGCTATTCAAGTGTTAAAGTGGCTAACAATGTGTGTGAAGGGAATCCTGAGCATTGGTTAGAGAATTGCGTATTTTCTCCAGACAGCACAGTAAGTGAGGTTTTTTGCTAACCCAGGCAAGTTACGGGGGTTACAGATAGTGTGTCATGAAGCCAAGATCCCTATTAAGACTGTCCTCATGTGTGCGGAACTTGGCTCTCAGCCTCTGCTCAGCGACTCTGCGCTGTCGTGTGTCACGAAGGCCCCCTTAAAGAACATTTACCCGCAGGTTGGAGGCCGAATGCCCATGACTGCCCATGACTGTTAAAGTGTGAACAGGTGACAGAGAAGGCGGTTCTATTTACATGATCTATTTTCTATTATAGATATAGGCTACTTTCACTTCAGTTAAACTAAATATATTCCTACCAATTTACTTATCACAGAATTATTATAGTACAGGAGGCCATTCAGCCAATTGAGCCTGTACCGACTACAATCCCACCCAGGCTCTATTTCCATAACCCCCATATTTACCCTGCTAATCTCGGGTCAGTAGGGTCAATTTTAGCTTGGCCAATCAACCTAACCTGCACATCTTTGGACTGCGGGAGGAAACTGGGGCACCCAGAGGAAACCCACACAGAGACAGGGAAAATGTGCAAACTCCACACAGACCCAAGGCCAGAATTGAACCTAGGTTGCTGGCGCTGTCAGGCAGCAGTGCTAACCACTATGCCTCCCCATTACTTATATTACTCTAGCTTTCTAATTTCAAGATTTTAGTGAACTCTTCGCTATTGTATAATTTTGGATTCATTTATTCTTCCTCAAATCTACAAATCTAATTAGGCCACCCAGCACAATCTAACTTCTTATAACTCTTCTTCAAACTCATATCCTGGAATCATTGATGGTCTGACTGGCCTCTTTTTGCACTGTAGGGAGCTCTATCATTCTATGATCATCACTGCGCACTCCTGTACTTTCAAGAGTATCAATGTCCTTAAAAAAGAAAGTATTCTGAGTGTTAACACATAACTCATTTTTAAGAATGCTTATAGTACATGCAGTTCATAGAAGAATACAAAGTAAGGAGCAAGAAAGGGGACATTCAAAATCAAAATTGTTTATTTCTACAGGCAAGTAAGTATTTCTATTTAATAACTGCTTTACAACAGAGGATCAGTGCCAATTTGACACACTGTGCCAATTTGAAATACTGTGGCAATTTGTGCACCAGGTACCACAAATGATAATGTGCTAAATGTCAAGTATTCTGTTTTTAGTGGTGCTGGCTGAAGGATAAATGTTAAATAAGAGATGAGGACTCTTTCCCTTCCTTTCAGTAGCAGCATGGAATTGGACGAGACCTTAGTTTAACCTGTCATGTGAAAGATAGTCATGCAGCACTTCCCCAGATAATACTGAAATGTCAGACTTCAGAAGGGTGGCACAGTGATTCGCACTGCTGTCTCCCAGTACAATGGACCTGGATTCAATTCTGGTCTTGGGTGACTGTCTATATGGCATCTACACATTCTCCCCATATCTGCATGGGTTTCCTCCGGATGCTCTGGTTTCCTCCCATGCTTCAAAGATATGCAGGTTAATTAAGTTAACTGGTCGTGCTAAATTTCCCCTTAGTGTCAAGGAAATTAGCAGTGTAAATACATGGGGCTACGAAGGTAGGGCCTGGATGGAATTGCTGTCAGTGCAGGCTCGATGGTCTGAATGGTCTTCTTCTGCACTGTAGGGATTCTATGACTCAATCCTATGCTGACGTATGGGACCTTCATTCCATGCATTGCAGACTCCAAGACAAAAGCATTAGCACTTAGTAGCAAGAGTGTCAAGGGCTGATATTTGTAAGTATTCTTCTGAAGGGACGTGATGTGCTATGGGAGTAAGTGGAAAAGAGAGAAAATAAAAACTGGTGCTCTTGCTTTAACATAAAGAAATAACTCATGCTGATGCAATTTACAGGCCAGATTGAGCTGTCAGTAATTTAGAATTAATCTTACCATTGGCTAGCTGACTTACTGATCAGTGAACATTGGAAAGAGTGGAGATAGAAATGTGAACAGCAGTTTTTTAGATGACTGTGTGGGAGATTGATGCGATAAAATACCAGGAAGCTCCTATTGCCAGAGGGGTTTCCCAGTAGTGCGAATGGCAGCAGCTCAGTTGCTTGCCAAACGGAGGAGTGCTGCCAATTTGAGTTTTAAGTTTTTAAGTTTATTTATTAGTGTCACAAGTCAGCTTACATCAACAATGCAATGAAGTTACTGTGCAAATCCCCAAGCTGCCACACTCCAACGCTTGTTCGCACACACTGAGGGAGAATTTAGCATGGCCAATGTACCTAACCAGCACATCTTTCAGAGTGTGGGAGGAAAACAGAGCACTTGGAGGATGTCAGCGCAGACATCGAGAGAACGTACAGACTTCATATAGGCAGTGACCCAAGCCGGAATTCGAACCCGGGTCCCTGGCGCTGTGAGACAGCAGTGCTAACCACTGGGCCACTGTGCCGCCCCGTGACTAATAGCCCAATTAAAGATGGTTTCCCTGGGTTGCATTGTCTCCCCACTATTGCCACGGGGAGGGCGTCAGCTGCCTGGAGGCATTCTCCCAGTGCGGGAGTCACCATAGTTAGGGGATTGAATTTTACGCTGGTCAATGATGGGCAAATGCCCGAATCAGAAGCATGTAGATCACGGACTCCCACTCCTGCCTTTGAAAGACACCTGATAATTCATCTTTCATCCAGTTAGCAGCTACCCAACTCCTACGTGGAAATGTTGGCAGTGGGCCTAACTGACAAAGGAAAAGCGGGACGTCCAGCGATTAGAATTGCTAACCAGGAGTGTTGACATCAGGTTCGTGATCAATGGTATCATGCATACATGGAATGGTTGCAGGCCTGATCTTCAAATGGAAAATTCAGACTAGACACTCTATGACTCAGGGAGGGGACCCATTAGCAAATCACGCCCCTGCTGCCTCAATGCTGTCACTGTCCCTAATCTCTGACTACTCCTCTTGTAAAAATGTACAAAATGGAGGTACTCTCATATTTGCCTTGCCGTCTCAATGGTGCTACCAAGATTTCAGGGTTATGAACCCTTGATTGGATCATCGGTATGGAAGGCCTCACCCACTGATCTTAATTGGCATCATTCCCCACCGAGGCCTCCTGGAAACATTGTGGTGAAGTCCTGTCCCGCCGACCTGTCCATCTGAGTGTTCAGACCACCAGAAAGAAGGGATCTCCTCTACTTTGGCAAAAACCCACACTGTGTCTCATTAAAGATTTTTAAATCGATCAATGATAATTTGCTTGGTGCTGCATACTGGTTTGGAATTTGTCCTTGTTCTGCCCATTTCTCATTTGGGGCAAAAAGGGGCAAAAAATAATGACGATCTAACCTCAGTGACACCGGAATAATGTTTAGTGTAATACTGACCTCTTAGGTGTCTCTCATAGTTGCCTCAAAATATTGATAAAAGTATAAGTCACACATGAATAGAACTTAGTCACAGCTGCACTTGAACATGCATAGAATCTCTACAGTACAGAAGGCAGCCATTCAGCCCATCGAGTCTGCACTGACTCTCTGACAGAGAATCCTACCCAAGCCCTTTCTTGTAAAGCCACATACTTACCATGCTAATCCCTCCAACCTACACATCTTAGCACACAAAGGGGAAATCTAGCACAGTCAATCCGCTCAACAACCATGCACATCTTTGGAGTGTGGGAGAAACTGGAGCCCCAAAGGAAACCCACGCAGACGCAGGGAAAACGTGCAAACTTCAGACAGATAGTCACCCAAAGCCGGAATCAAACTCAAGTTTATGGTGTTGTGAGACAGCAGTGCCAGCCACTGTGCCATCATGCCATATAACCAATTCAGTGTGTTCCTTCATCGGGGTCTTGTGATTCCACTTTAACAAACTTGGATGATCATCTAAAATATGACTAATTTAACAATGCCTGTTGAATGTAATTCATCTGCACATGCAAATTTTTCTTGTATTTTTATCAAGCGCTATTCCTCCAATGCCCAGAGATGTGTATTTATTCACATTTATTCAAGGGTGCTTGGTCACTATGGAGTAATCACAAGGCAATGAGCTAATCAAGAGGTTTGAGTGATGTTTAATTTCCTTTGACAGTACCATGATTAACAGGTCTGGGTAAATTCATTTTACGTGCTGTTCTAACTCATTTGTTAATTCATTTATTTGAAATGAAGTTCCCTAATTTGAAACTTAGACAATACTGATGAGTCAATTGAATCCTGAGAATAGATGAGGCTCCAAATTTCCAAGTCCAGATTTTCACAGTAATTTAGATTGTTTCGGTTATATTTTGAGTTGTAGTTGTTGCATTCTTGTGCTCCCTGTGTTTTGATGTGTGTGACTCTTCAATACTCTATAACTTCATTGTAAATGGTGACATCCTAGCATTGCTGCTGTTTTGACTGATGTATTAATGTGCATAAATTAAATATCTCCAATTAAACAGCAGACCAATAAATTTGCTGCAAAAGGCCATTGAGTGCTCTAAATTGATATTGCATGGAGCCTTTTCTAAGCTCATGGTGCTTTTCATGCAAAGGTACTGTAAAATTTCAACTTTGATGCAATGTATTGCACAGGTTGGTGCCTGTCACATAGGACAAGGGCTCCAATAAATTGTAGAAGCATTTTAATTCTCAAAGTTAATTAAACACTGCCAGGAAATGGAGAGAGGAGTTTGGAGACATCTCGACTTATGCAACATCTGTGAGATAAGGAAAGTTGAAACATGTTTTTGTATCTGTATTTATCTTCTGATATGTACAATGTGGGGATGCAGTTCTTTGAAGATATTTGCTCGGTACAATCAGTAACAAGTGGCAAGCTGTTTACAAGCTTGAAAGGAGAGATTACATGAAATTAAAAAGATCTTGCAGTAATTCATGCTGTTGCACACCATCATTACTTTACACTTGGAAAGTTTTAATTGCTTTCCATTTCTTACACAGAATACGGTTCAAACATTCACAGCTGGCTGCTCCCCTTTTCCTGGTGTCTCATTAATAATCAGTAAAACTTTGCACCACCTCCAATTTCTCTGTAGCTCTGAATACAAGGTGATTAAAGACTCCTAGTAAATCCTTTTTACTAATCTGTCTGTTCAGGATACATTTGGGAACCTGGAGCTTATGTGCATAACAATGCTATTAAATCACATGAATTGGGCAATGCATTAGATGGAACTGATGCAAAAGCAATAGCGTTCAGCAAATCAAGTGGAAAATCAAAATTTATAGTTATTACTTATTGCACTAAGCAAGCTCATCAGATGAGTACAAACAACAAGTGCTTATCATGGCCCTTCTGCCAGCCTTCCCATCATATCATCCAACTGGCTCTTGAAAGATCATAAGCTTTCTAGTCTCCAAAGGTTCATCTCCTTGTTCAGGAAACAGAACTATAGGTTTACCATCCATTTCTGAAAGCTGGTTTCTTTATATTATGGAATGTAATAACAGAGGTGGTCCAGGTATCTACACTCAGCTACATATGGTACCAACATACAAGAGGTGCAGGGAGTTAGAGTGCCATGCACTGAATGAAGGACAGTCTCTAAATTATTTCCTGTTAATTCAAAAATGTAGTTTAGCATTCTTTCCACTTTAGTTGACTAAAGTTGAAAAGTGACTTAACTAATACTAAATGCCAATCTTAACAATATTGAAAATGCTTCGAAACTTGCCTTAGGCTGAGTTTGAACAATACCGTTGACCTGTTATTCATTATTTATTACAGTATGGGGTGTGATGCATTAAATTTCATTTGCTGCTTTTCTACGCATTTACAGATTTTATTTTGCTATCATTTCAGGTCCCGACTACTACTTCAAACTCAATCTAACTAGGTTAGCATCAGCTTTAAACCTGACCACTCTGCCACAATATTCCAAATCTAAGTTGTTGATATCAATTACAAACATTAGGGAGATGCCACCACCGATCCATGGGGGACTTCACTCAGAGGGGATCATTTTAAATTTGGATGCATTTTCAAAATGGTGATATCAGATTGACCTCCCATTATGTGTTATGTCCACTGATTTAATAGAAAGAAAAGTAATCAACTTTATTATGGATGGATAATTTGATGCAACTCATTTTATTCTTTCACCCAAAGTTAAAATTACCTATAGTGCTTTCCCTTCCCCAGGCATCAAATCGTGAAACTGGTAAGTATTGTTTCTTTTGCTTTGAATTTAAACCACTTTAAGTATCGGCTCGGTAGTGTTCTCTCACCCGAGTTTGACTGCGCATTCTAACCCCATCATGGATGCAAGTAGTGTAATCTAAGCTGACACTTCAATGCAATACTGAGAGAAAAGTGCAGAGCATCAACCCAATGGCCTCAAGTCCCAAAGACTTGTGAGGAGCTGGACCCACTTACCTTGAGGCACTTGTCCACTGCTGTGTTCCCTGAGAGCATCCAATCATAGCAAGGCACACCATCTGCTCCTGGGGCAGTATTCCCCTGGGGAACAGCATGAAATTGGGAAGGGAGGCCAGTAATCCAATCTGAGCATCACAGATAAAAGAATACTGACTTGGTATTTTGAAAAAAAAAATAAATGAATTGTTGTCAATATCCTTTGTTTCTTTATTTTCTGTTTTTTTTCTCTTCTCATTAAACTGTTAATTTATACTGTACTAAAGTTCCACATGTGCCTTGACATCCCTACCAAATTGAGTTCTTTTTATTTTGCAGTTTAATGTGTGCTGCTGTGAAAAAAAATACTTAGATAAGGATAATCTGGCTTATCGATACAATGTTTCATTAACACCTCCTCCTTTAACAAGGATGTGGTTGAGCTGTGCATCCAGTATCTTCTGAGTTCTGGCCTTTTATGTGTTACAATAAAAATGTTGTACCTTTTGATGAGAATGTTTGTGTGATTACTTGCTATGAATTTGTGCATGCTGCCAAAAAAAATGTGTGAACACATTGGGCAATGCCTGATAAATAACAGCAACATGCATCTCCAATTTATAGCACCCATACTATACCGAAACGTCCCAAGGTGACATACGGTCATGTGGTCAGACAATGGGTCAGAACATAGTGTCAAAATAACAACAAGGCTAATGGCGCTCACCATTGTTTACGGATAAATTGTCATCTGAGAAGTAGATGTGTGGCATGTTCAAAAGTTGATGCTACAATTGTTCTTCTGTTAGCTTTGTGTAAATAACAATCTGTCCTTTATTTTATTAATGCTGCATATGCTCATTAATTTTCCCTTAAACTTACTACAGTAAGTTAAAAAGTAAAATTAGAAAACTCTGAAAATATTCAGCGGGACAGATAGTATCTGTGGAAACAGAAGCATTTTCAGATCAATGAGTTTTCATCACAAAGTTAAATTTTATCATAATAAAGTTGTTAGAAAACGTAGCCAGCCTGAGTATTGGGAGAAGTTGAGAATTCAGCAAAGGAAGACAAAGAGATTGATTAAGAGGGGAAAAATAGAGTATGAGAGTAAATTTGCAAGCAATATAAAAGCAGACTGTAAAGACTCCTACAAGTATATTAAAAAAATAGATTAGTGAAAAGACAAATGTAGATTCCCAACAGTCCAAAACACCAGAATTTATAATAGAGAACAAAGAAGAGGAAGAGTGATTAAACAAGTACTTTTGTTCTGTTTTTGCAGAGGAAGACACAAATAACTTCCCAGAAATTCTAAGAAATTTGTAGACTGTCCAAGAAGGAGGAATTAAAGGAAATTAGCATGATTAAAAAAAATGTGTTGGAGAAATTAATGGGACTGAAAGCTGAAAAATCCCCAGGGGCTGATAGTCTATATTCCAGGATACTAAAGGAGGTGGCCATGGATATAGTAAATACTTTGGTTTAGATTCTGTAGATTCTAGAATTGTCCTGGCAGATTGGAAGGTGGCAAGTGTAATCCCTACTATTTAAAGGAAAAAATCAGTTGCAGACTGATTAGCCTAACAACTGTAGTAAGGAAAATGCTAGAGTCTATTATAAAGGATGTAATACAGAACACTGAGAAAATATTAACTGGACTAGACAAAGTCAAATGGATTTACGAATGGAAAATTACAAACCTATTAAAGTTTTTTGAGGACACAATTTTTAGATAATTCTGTTATTTTTGGAAGTGAAGCTGTCCTTTCCTTTCTTGTTTCTTTTCTCTCTTGAGCTTTCCTCTCTCGCTCTTTTTCTGTTCTGTTCTTTAGTTTTCGCTCTTCTTCCCTTTCTTGGAAATCTAACTGCAATTTAAACTTTTCCAATTTGGAATTGGCTAGTGGAAGGTATTATGAATGATGATTAAACTCTACAAGGTTTTTACACAGAGGGTGGTGGGTGCCTGAAACTTGCTGTTGAAGGAGGGAGTGGAAGCAGATACATACATGCGTAGAACATAGAACAGTACGGCACAGGCTCTTCAGCCTTCAATACAAAAGTGATTTTTAAGGTGCATCCGAACAAATACATGAATAGGATGGGAATAGAGAGATATAGTCCCTGGAAAGGCAGGGAGCTTTAGTTCAGGTGGGCAGTATGGTCAGTGCAGGCTTGGAGGACCGAAGGGCCTGTTCCTGTGCTGTAATTTTCTTTGGTTTTTGTTCTTACATATAACTGCTTTGTCGGCAACGAGATCCAAACATGATTTCAATGACTGCCTGATTTTTCTGATTTTTCCTCTCAACACTATCTGTAAACAGAAAGGTCTTGTTTGATTTTTGATTCTCTACTTTTTAAGTGGCTGTGTTTTTTCCTTCAGCCCCTGAGTTTTGAGTAATCCAGTGCTCTATTAATAACCCTACAACAAACTCGAGGTGGGGTAAAATCAAAAGATTAGTTTATTTTGCATACACTCAAAATACAGGAAGTGGGTTAGCAATGTAGCCCCCCAGTATATTCACACAATAAAACAGAGCTAAGAGAAAGATAGGGGTATAGGGCAAAGACTAGAGACAAAATAAGATTTGTTCTTTCACATATTTTCAGAGTCGAGAATCAAAACTCCAATGGATATTGCTTATTTGAGGAAGGATGTGTTTACTATAGAGGGAGTGCAGCGAAGGTTTACCAGGTTGATTCATGGGATGGCAGGTCTGTTAATATGAGGAGAGATTAAGTTGATTAGGATTGTATTCGTTGGAGTTTACAAGACAGAAAGAATCTCATAGAAATTTATAAAATTCTACAGAATAAGAAAGAGTAGATTCAGCAAGAACATTCCCAATGGTGGGGGAGTCCAGAACTAGGAGTCATAGTTTGAGGATAAGGGATAAACATTTTAGGACTGAGATAAGGAAAAATTACTTCACCCAGAGGGTGGTGATTGTGTGGATTGTGTGGAACAGAAAATAGTTGAGCAGAAAATATTGCTTGATTTCAAGAAGAAATTAGATATAGCTCTTGGGGCTAAAGGGATCAAAGGATATGGGAGGAAGGCAGTATCAGGATATTGAATTTGATGATCAGCTATGATCAAAATGAATAGCGGAGCAAGCTTGAGGGACCAAATGGCCGACACTTGCTCTATTTTCTATGCTAGTTGGCTGAAGCTGATGCAGATAATCCATTTTTCCAGTAACCCTGGCTTCTATGATGAGACATTGAATTTTCAGCAGCATTGCTACAGAAATTCAGACATTCCAATAGAAAACAGTGTAGACATGAGAAGCAGACAATTTAAACATAGACAGGGCTCTGATTCTGCTGCGCTTTTGATGAAGATGAGACAGCGTCTTTACTCAGCTCCACAAGGCAATATTACAAGTGTGTGTGTGTGTGTGTGTGTGTCTGTGTCTGTGTGTGTGTGTGTCTGTGTGGTAGGTGGGGAAGTTCTTGAAACATAACTTCTACTTCTTCCCCATGGTTTGGGAAAATAATGTATATACCTGGTCTGGATTCTTGAGATAGCTATTGTTGCACCTATTAATGTTTTTCCAGAGGTTTCAAAGCCCCTTTGTCCTCGCACATATATCATGTGATACCTTATCAAAAAATGGCAGAGTGGTCACCTCACATACACAGCAGGAGGAGGCAGTGATAGCCAAGGTCTCTCGCACTAGGAAGATTACTAGTGACTACTAGAGAAGAGATTTCTGCTAAATCAACTTTAGATAGGCTTCTGGAAGTGTCCACAGAAAACATGTTGGAGATTTAGACAGTATCACAGGAACAGAGCATCACAAGAGATTGAGGAAGTCCACCCACGTCCTTTCCGATGTTGTGGCTCAGGCATGCAAACGCGTAGACGTCTCCACTGTGTTGATAGTGGACATGATGTAGAGATGCCGGCGTTGGACTGGGGTAAACTCAGTAAGAATCTGGCAACACCAATTTTAAATCCAACCGATTTATTTGATAGTAAATCTGCGAGCTTTCGACTTTTCGTCTTCGCCAGACAAATGCAGTGTTCAGGTCTGCAATAGCACACATATCAACACAGACAGTCACAGATTGCTGATTAGAATGCGAATCCTTATACCTAACCTGCTATTCAAGTGTTAAAGTGGCTAACAATGTGAGTGAAGCATTAGTTAGAGAGATGTGTATTGTCTCCAGACAGCACAGTAAGTGAGGTTTTTTGCTAACCCAGGCAAGTCATGGGGGTTACAGATAGTGTGACATGAAGCCAAGATTGATAGTGGACGCCATGGAAATCTAGGTCCAGCAGAACATATAGTTTCGTTTGGATATGTGCTCGGACCAGCTCCCCATTGCCATAGCGAAGGGTACATTTCAGCAGAGGCTAGGCAAGAAGGAAATGAGACCCTCAATTTGCCTCCAGGTGCTTCTTCCCCTAAAGGACGCAGAGAGGGCCCTAGGGCATCCAAAGAATGAAGAAGCAACAGGCAGACATCCCATTCACTTTTCATGGAAGTCAGGAGAACATTCTGGATTGATTTCCTGACATCAGGGGACTGATTTCTGGTCACATCCTCCATGATGTCTGTCATTCCACCCAATGACTTCAATCTTACGATTATTTTATTTGAGGAAATCATTGTTTAACCTAAATAGAAGATCAGGCAGGTAGTGCACCACATTATAACCATATGCTGGTATCCAGAAAGGTGGTGCTGAGATAAGGATTTCTGTGTTAACACATATAAAATCTATCAGATTAATCTGATCACTGGGGACTAAGATTCTTTTTACTGAAATCTCCTTAGCAATTACATAAGTTTCACAGTAGTTAGAGTTGACCTGGTTGCAGGGAAGGATAAAAAGTGCTGGCATGGTCAGTGATGTCCACTCCTCATGAAATAATGATTTGAAAAAAGAAGCTCCATTGATCTGGAGTAGACCAATGGGTGGTAATTGGTTGAATTAGATTTGTTCTGCTATTTGTGGACAAGATATACCTGGACAATTTTCCACATTATTGGAATGACCAGTGTTATAGCTGAACAGGAATGGCTTGTCTCAGGACATGATCTGAAGCTTAAGTCTTCAACACTGTAGCTGAGATGTGGCCAGAAGCCCATCACCTTGGCAGTATCCAGTATCTTCAGCCATTTCTTAATATCAAGTGGAAAAAGTTGAATTGGCTGAGGACTGGCATCTACAATCCCAGGGACCTCTGGAGGAGACTAAGATGGATCATCCACTTGGCAGTTCTCACTGAAGATGGATGCAAATACTTCAGCTTTTTGATTTTCTGGGCTTGCCCATCACTGAAGATGGGGAAGGTTGTAGAGTCTGCCACCATTCACAATAGATATGGCAGGAGTGCAGGTTTTTGATTGGATCCATGGATAATGGGCTCTATTTGCAGCTTGCTGTTTCAGCAGATCGGGATGAATGCAAGTCCTGTGTTGTAACTTCACAAGATTGGCACCTCATTTTTATATACAGCTGCCCCTGTCATGCCCTTCTGGCTGGTGGTAACATTAAAATTAGGATTGGGGATATGCCAGGCTATGAGGTTACACAGGTTGTGGTTTATTACAATACTGTTGCTGCTGATGGCCACAGCGTCTCTTGGATGCTCAGTTTTGATTTACCCCAAATGAATCTATTCCATTTAGCAATGTGTTACTGCCATACAACATGAAGAACAGTACCCTCAGTGTTCAGAATGGACTTCACCTACAACAGACCGTGCGGTGGTCACTCCTACCAATACTATCAGCACAAATACATCTAAGTAGGCAGATTGCCAAGGGTTAGATAGTATAGGTTTTTCCCTTTTGTTGGTTTCCTCACACCCAATATTCTCAAGGATTTGGTCAGGAGTGGTGCTACCAAACTATACCTGGTGAGGGACATTGAAGTCCCCATGCAATGCTTCTTCCAGTTGGTGATCAGGATGGAGGAACGTTGATTTGTTAGCTGATGGAGGGCAGCAGATAGGAATCAGCAGGAGATTTCCTTATCCATGTTTGGCTTGTTAGCTTGAGACTTCATTGGTTCCAAAGTCAACGTTGAGGTCTTTCATGGCAACCTCCTCTTGACGTAAGCTACTGTGCTGCCATCTCTGGTGTCTGTAACATTGTAAAATATGGGTTGAGATTCTCCCAAAAAAATTCTAACTCCCCAATTCGGGTAAAAATGAGAGTAACTCCCACTGGTTTTTATGATTTTCAGAATGTATCTCCCACACTCTGAGCACTGCAGAGAGCATTGATTCCCTTTAAAAATCCATGTGTGGGACTTATTTCCTCCTGACAGGCTGGCAGTGCAGTATTGAGCGAGCCACTGAGCGTGCACCGATCTATCAAAGCTGGCATTGCCAGCCTCCCTATCGCTGGCCAGCTGATCACTGGCCTCCTGGACATTTCTGGGCCAGTCCCGATGTCTACCCACTAGCCAGACTTTATCTCTCCGACAGCAACCCCCACCCCCAGCTGCCCTGAACTACCCCCCTCACTAACAGTCCTTCCCCCCCCCACCTCCACTGACAGCCTTAACTGCCCTGGCAACCCCACCTTGCACCCACCGCCATCTGGAATGCTAGCTTTTTCCTTTTCATCCTCCCTCTCTCCCTCTGTCATGATTCCTGTGCAGAGTGGCATTGAGATCCCTAACCCCCACCAAGTGCCCCCTAAAGGCCCTGCCCTCAATAGTCCCCATCCTAATTGGCCCAACCCCTTGGCACTGCCCAATGCCCAGTGGACAGTGTCAAGGTGCCCCTTGGGTATTGCCAGTTTGCACCATGAACAGTGCCAGAGGGCTAGGCTGGCACTGTCTGGCTGACACTGCCTAAGGGATACCTCTCCGTACCCCTTACCACCTTGGGGCCCTCCCTGGCCTCTATTCCCTTCAGCAGGGTCAGGTCACTTATTCTCCATTGTAAACCCCACTGGGGAACCAGTCCTGGCAGTGTGGTGAGGTGCGGGGTGGGGGAGGTGGTGGAAGCAGATGCTTGGATGTATTTAAATATTGACATTAGCTTTACACCAATTACTAACATGCTGCTGGTGACTCTAAAAATGTTTTCCTCAGAAGCACGTGAAGGCGGTGGCTTCCATGGGCGTTAGCGAAACGGCCTTCTCTGATGTCTCCTGGCTGTCACACCATGACAGGCTGGGAGAAATGGCCCCATGATTTGGTGTACGATTATGTCAGGTTGTTCTCAGCTAGTGTGGACAGCAGCTTTTTCAATGCTGGCACAATCCCCAGATGTGGTTGAGGAGGAATCTTGAGGGTTCACTGGGCATGGTGTGTCAGCATAGTTTTTGATGCCTAGGTTGAGGCTGGTGCTCTGTCTTTTTCACTCTTCCGCAGTGGCTTGCTACAGCTGAATGGCTGTCAGAGGGTATGTAAGGTCAACCATGTTGCATGGGGCTGGATTCAAGTAGGCCAGATCAGAAAAGGATGGCAGATTTCCTCCTTGCAAGACTAATAGTGAGGCAGAAGGAATTTTACAACAATTCAGTAGTTATGGTCAACTATTATAGAAACTAGCTTTTAATTACAGATATATTAACAAATTCAACTGAAGTTTCACCCAAATCCCCTGATGGGATTTGAACCGATAACACCAGAGCACTAGCCTAGGTCACTGAAATACTGATCCATTAACATTACCACCCAACTACCCTTGTCCTCATTGCTGTCGACAGAATCAAAGAAGCCAATATCAAAGTAAAATGTTTCATTATTGTCAAATTTGTTATATCATGGATTGTACTATCAAAACAATCTCAAGTTCAGATAGTTTTTGCTCGTCACTTAACACTTCATGTAATATATATATGGATACAGATATCTTATTTTAGATTTGCTACCTCATTTAACCTAGAGTCTGCCTGCTGCTAGCAATGATTAGCACTGTTGCCTCACAGCGCCAAGGGCTGGGCTTCGATTCCTGTCTTGGTTCACTGTGGAATCCATAAGTTCTCCCTGTGTCTGCATGGGTTTCCTCCGAGGGCACCAGTTTTCTCCCACAGTCTGAAAGATGAGCTGGTTAGTGCATGGACCATGCTAATTTCTCCCTCAGTGTACCTAAATAGGCGACGGAGTGTGTTGACTGGAGGATACTCACAGTAACTTCATTGCAGTGTTAATGTAAACCTACTTGTGACCAATAAATAAATCAGTTAATAAATAAACTAAGCTTTGCAATTCCAAGGAAGAAGGTTTCACTCAATGGATGCAAGCAAATTGCATTGTTTCAGTAAATTCAAGGAAAAACAAAAAACATGAATCTTTGAAGCATGTTTCCAAACCACAACATCCTGGCTTTGTTTTTTTTCTATTTCTGCTGCAAAGAAAAATGAATTCAACCACAATGGCTTTATCTACATGAAGTTATCAACGTCATCTAGCCTGTTGAGTGACATTTAAGCTGAATCAACTGTTTAAACATTTGTGCAGAAAGTAAATATTTAGCCTGCAAATAATAGTTCATATACATTATATAGATATACATCAAATCAAATCTATTTAACTTTAAAATAAATCTTGTTATATTTTACATAGACTCCAATATACCCTAAGAGCTTGGTTAATTTAAATAAAAAGCTTGCTGTTTGATTTGATAATTGAGTTTGATTGCTGATTTGAATTGATGGGATTGTTGGGCCTGGGATATGTATTTGTGGAGAGATTGCTCCTAGTGATGTCTCACCAGAAATAGATCCCAAACTTGACAAGAGATCATGTTAGAGTCTTTCCAAATGTTGAAATGAATTAGTCCTGTGAATATTACTTTTAAATTACACGCCCAAAGTAACTACAGCATTCTATAGTTTATTATACTGTCACTGTACAAATGGAAATTGCAGACAAATAGCATTACCATTACTGAATCTGCCACGATCAACATTGTGGACATTACCATTAACCAAAAACTGAATAAGGTTGGCTACATAAGCAATTCAGAGGCTGGCAGTTCTGTAGTGAGTCACTCACATCTTGACTCTTGATGGGGTTGATTCTCCCAGCCCGCTGCACTGTTCTAGCAGCACAACGGGCCGGGAGACATCACTGGACTAATTCATTTCAACATTTGGTAAGACTCTAACATGCTCTCTTTTCAAGTTTGGGGTCTATTTCTAGTGAGACATATTACTACAAGCAATCCCTCCACAAATACATATCCCTGTTTCATGAGTTTCCCACAGGGTGCCTGGGCCGCCACGGGTATCCCAGACCAAGATTTTAAGTGTCATCAGCTCCATATCGGAATCACTGTTGTGGATGCTGGCAATGAAAGAATGTAACCTACATCTCTCACCAAAGATATTTGGAGCTGGCTATGGAGATGAGCAGTACGAGGGATATGCTTAGATCATGGTTGCAATGTTGGAAATGATTTAATGATTAAACTGCATCAGAAACGTGAGTAGATTTGCTGATTCATCTACATCCTGTGGTTTAAGCCTTGCCCCTTTTCACTTTGTCTTGCATTCTTCATCACCTCAATCCTTACAAACCCACCTTTAGGGCGGTACAGTAGCACAGTGGTTAGCACTGTTGCCTCACAGCACCAGGGACCTGGGTCCTTCGCTGCTGTTCACCCTAATCTTCTTAAAATGTCATGTCTCTTCTTCATGATCCCCTCACTGAATTCATTGCATGCACCAAGTGGATACCTAACATTCATTCACTCACTCATTATTTCTTTTTCATCCCTTGTTGGTGAAAAATGGAAGGCAGAGAGACAGGACTAGAGGTGAACAACCACAAATAATCCAGCTAACAATGCACAAGACGATGCTGCAAAGATAAACGGCACAGATGGGGAAACAAGAAGTGCACGGTTAGCTGCTGACAGAATTGTGCACAAGCTCGCTTTATCGCAGCAACAAACTTTGAGAAAACTGAATGTGTTGACTTTTGCGATTGTGAGTTTGCCACAGCCAAACCATATCAGGTGGAAATTTCTCAGAAAAATTCTGAGGGCAGAATTTTAGGACCTCATCATGCCTTTGCAATGGGAAAATGGTAAAATCGGGCGAGAGGCAACAAGCGGGAATTGTGCCCATTTTCATGCCTATTCCCATTATACCAATAACAAAAACTTGGCATGATTGGGAGCTCGCCCAAATGGGTGAAATGTTATTTGTGTTTTTTTTGCATTGCCACAATATTATGAATGAGCTTCACTTCCAATTATTGCCCAGTTTTTCTCACTAATCCAATTTCCCGCATTTATCCCTCTATATCCATTTCACCTGTATAACTATCTAACTGCTTTTAAAAGACAAAATTGTACCAGTTCTACTACTGCCTCTGGCATCTTGTTCCACTTACCACCCTCTGAATGAAAATATCGCCCCTCTGCAGCCTTTCATATCTCTCCCTTCTCACCTTAAACCTGTGCCCTTTAGTTTTAGACTCCCCTACCTTTGGGAAAAGATGTTGACTATCAACCTTGACATATTCTTCTATTTTAAATTTTACTTGTAAACTGGGAAGCTAGATATAAGACATAGAAGAATAAATGATATGGTTTATGGTTTAAATTATGGTTTAATGAAATAGGGAAGAAGACACTCATGTGGAGCACAACACTGGCATGGATCAGTTGGGTCAATCTATTTATTCATTGTACAATCTAAATAATTCAATGTAATATGGAATTCTCAAGATATTGAGTTCATAAGGTCCAAGTGCCCAGTCCTGGACTGATAAAACAGCAGATCCATTTGTCTATGAATCTTAGTTTAAAAATTGACTTTGTATAAATTATGCTAATTATAGGACCTCAGGAATAAGAATTTATTTTACATCTGTAATTGAATTAGACAGCATAAATTTTATAAATAACAGACAGATAATAACAATCTAGATATTGACTAGTTAGCTGATCTATGATCATTATTTTATAGACATCTATAAGATCAACCTTAAGCCTCCTATGCTCAGAAGAAAGTCCCTGTGAATCCAGCCTATCCTTATAATTCAAACTATTAAGTTCCGGTAGCATCCTGCTAATTTTTTTTCTGCACTCTTTTTAGTTTAATAATAGGGTGACCATAACAGTGTTCCCAGTATAGCCTCACAAATGTCCTATACAACTTCAACAAGATGTCTCAACTCCTAAATTCAATGTTCTGACCAATGAAACTTGATGTATAAAAGTTGGATTCAGGTGCTTGAGCAAGGAGAGTGAGAGAGAAGGTAAGTCTCTGCATTAAAAATGCTCCGTGCTGCATAACTATGATGTTCATGGTGGGAGATAAAGCAGGGATGTCTGAGGTAGGTTCATAACTCAGAGAATGTTGGGGTGTAGAATGCACTGCCTGCTGATAGTGGAGTCAGACACTTTAGGGACTGTCAAGTGGTTATTGGATAGACACATAGAATACACCAGAATGATAGGCAGTGCAATAGCTTGATCTTGAGTTTGAACAAAGATCGCATAACATTGAGGGCTGAAGGGCCTGTACTATGCTGGACTGTTCTATGTTTGATGCTCCGAGGGGCTTGTTTTGTGGTGGCCATGTTGTGTTTCAGACTGGGGAGAGCTGCGAATGTGTGGGAGGTGTTGGGGGCTGTTGTTGCTCACAGGGTCTAACCTTGGACTCTCAGCATGGATCTAGGTCAGAGCACTGACCTCGGGCCTTAGTGCTGACTGTGGGTCCTAGTGCAGGCAGTCGCAAGCACTGTTGCATATAGAGGATGAATTGGAAACACTCTGAAAGTGTTGAAGCCTCAGAACTTGTCAAGCAGCACTGTTTGTGGCCACTAATGCATGGGTTCTGGGTAAATGTTTGTGAGAATGGGGCAGGGGGAGCAGTGGTGAACTGGGGGAGGGCTGTTTTGTTATTCTGGGATCTGCGGGATGGGTATGGGGAATGTATGTTGCTGGGTTGGGGATGAGTAGAGCTGTTTAACCTCTGCTTCTGCCTCTCCCCTTCCCCAAATTCCTCCCTTCAGAGTGACGAGATGGCTTTTACAATGTAACCCATCAATCTTGCTGCTCTTTTGGTTGCTGCTGGAGCTGAGAAGAAGGAGCAAGAGGAAGAATTGCGGGTACAGGAGGCCCAGGCCTTACCACTGGCAGGAGTACAAGCAGACTTCGGAGGAAGGACATGGCCACTATTTGCCTTAAAGAGGGGAGATAGCGGAAGGAGGGAGTAGAGACCCTGGCAGTTATGCACGTAAGTGTCCTTCGAGCAACTGTTGGATATTGCGTGCCATCAACATCTACGATTCCAGCTCCGAGAGGAGACAATGCAATACCTGTGCCATTTGTTACAGGAGCTGACACCTCGCGATATGGGGGGAGGGTGGGCGGGTGGGGGACACCCGCTCCCAGAGGTTGTCGAGGTGACAGCCGCCTTAAATGCTCATGCCATCAGGTCCTGCCAGGCTGCCAATGGAGACCTTTGTGGCATTTGCCAACCATTCATCCATAAGTGTGTGAAGAAGGTTACGGATGCCCTGCATGCTCAGGCTAGTCAGTATATCAAATTTGGCCAAGACCAAGCCCAGCAGGAAGTCTGGGCTTCAAGATTTGTGGCCATCGTGGGGATGCCAAATGTGCAGGGAATGTGGGACTGCACCCACGTCATCCTCAATATCCCAGTGAAGAATCTAGAGAGATTCATGAATGGAAAGGGCTTTAAACTGGTGACCATCACGCATGTCTGCGCCCAAACATCCTAGCAGCTTGCATGACAGCTTCATATTGAGGAGCTCTGATGTCCTGGAGGACTTTGAAGAGGAGTGCAAGAATGGCTCGTGGGGGACATAGGGTACCCATGGACTTGGCTGATGATACCTGTGCAGAATACAATATAACGAGACCCATGTTGCTTACTTATCCAATAGTGGCACAGTGCATAGGGCTTCTCAAAATGTGGTTCAGATGCCTGGGCCACACTGGCGGTGCCCTCCAACGTCATCTGATATTGTCTCACATTCTAGTGATGTGCTGTGCCCTACATAACATGGCTCAGCAGTAAGGAGAACTTTTCGAGGAGGAGGATGTTGGAGCCAACCAACCAGGCTTCACTGGGTAGGAGGCTGCCTAGCAGGAGGAGGAGAATGATGACGGGCTGGTGGCAGCAAGGATCAGGCATGTGAGGATGACGAGAGAGGCCCTGATCACCATGCGCTTTGGTCACTAGAGGCCTGTGTTGCTGCATATGAGTACCATCTCTGCGCTCACGCCTGCTCCTCCCACCTTAGATTCCTACAATCTCCTCTAACATTGTAACATCAGAGTGGTGGGCCTAGTTATGCTGTGTTATTGAGTTTCTGTAGCAGGCAGGAGGGTGATGATGACTCGCAATGTGATACCCTATGTAATGATGTCTTGGTGCAAACTAGTTTGACTCCTGCCTGTAATGTTGGGAACGGGGTCTCCAATGTCTGTGGATGTGGGTGGGTGGTGGGGGGGAGGAGGCTGTATCTGACTTGGGGGAGGATTCTGCCAGGAGAGCTGCTTCATTTTTCGTTTTTTCTGCACATGCACAATCTCTGCCTCCAGTCTGAGCTGCTGGAATAGCAAATTGCTGTGAGGGTTCACCCACTGTGAAAGCTGCCAGTGCATGCATGGCATGCCCACACTCATGACCTACCCAGCACTCGTGACCCACACCACATGTGGCTAAGCATATTGCATGTACCATTTTCTCATTTCAGAACTTCCAAAGCACCAGAATCTAATTTTGTAGCCTTCACAGGAACACAGAAAAAAGATGGCACACAAAAATAATTGCAAAGATTTTACTCAAAATAATTGCCATCATTTTACCAAAAATAGATTATTTCTATCATGAATTAAAAAAAGATTATTTCTAATGTGAACCAGTAAATTACTCAGACTGTGCAAGACCATTAGAAAATAAAGAACGTTATAGCAGCAGGATTGTGCAACACGTTGTCACAACAGGCTTCTTGGTTATGTGGTTTGACCTAATGTTCACTATCCTTTCTCAATTTGCTTTCATAAAAGAAAGCGAAGTTAATTTGGTATGGACTTCAATCACAGTTTTCAGTGCACTGAGCATTGTTTAGACATTCCAGGCAAAATAAGAGGACCCTTTAGTTTTTGTATACATTTGTTCAACTGTGAACCTATCACATCCAAATGATGTTGACACAGACATAGTGTGCAGAGTGACCTACTTTAATACTCTTTTTCCTTTGCCAAAAACATATGCAGTTGTACCAACCTCAGAAAAGTGCTCCCGTCTGCACCATTTAAGTATTTCAATTTCTCCTACCAACCATGCTTGTAGCAAGTCTGATTTCCAGATTATTACAAATAATGTCTAATTATGGACTAAAAACTCAATCCAGGAGTTTAAACTCATTTCAGTTTGGAAGATTGAGCAACAATTTATTTTGGCATAGAATGGTTACCTAAGCATTCAATATGATGGTGTGCATGTGCATGTGTATTCTCCATTGGAATTGAGCCACTTGCTTTCTTTTACTGAGTTCCTTCATCAGCTTCCAGAGCTGGAAGTGCATTAAATAGTAGTTAAAATATTTAAATAAGGAAGGGATGCGATGATTTTTGTAGGACCCTTTTGTAATGTTGGGTTGACATAATTCTTGAGTCGTTACATAAGTTGCTCAGTGACTGATGCCAACGGTAGCAAAGATCCTTCGACAGTGCTATTTGAAAGGTCAACTCACCATATATAGACTATTGGCTACTTCATTAATTTTTGCTGTTTTCTTACTTCCAATGTTTATTTTGGGTGCTTCAGTATATTTCTCAAACAGTTTTGTGTAGCTACAGTGGTCCTTAGGGCTACCTCTGAGCTGGAGGACAAGGCAGAGTAATTAAAGGATAAGAGAAGACAAGACCAACTGGAAGGATACAGAAAGCAGGTTCTAGCTCAGCAGGCACTGAAGACATAAAAACATTTTAGAACAAAGGACAATCTAACAGTCTTTAATTACTGTTAAGGACCAGATCAGAGTATATGCAGAGTATATATAAATCAATTCAATTCAATTCATTCAATAAGACTACGAAGATGAAACTGCTTCCCTGCACTGCTTCAATTCTGCTTCAATTACTCCAGCAATTACTGATTACTGGAGTAAAATAACACTCTGGAAACTTTTGTGAATAAGACCTCCAGAACCAAGAGGGAAGACATGTGAGCTTCCATGGCAGCACTGTGAGCTCGCTTGTCAGATGGAGACATTATCATAGGCGGATGCTATGCTGCCATTGACATGTCATGGAACTGACCCCTTATTTCATTTTTGATACATTGGCCATGCTCAAAGCCATGGCACAAATTGGAGTTGGACTTTTAGAGGCCCTGAGCCACTATCTGCAAGTTCATTGGCATGCTGCTGAGTGCAGGTGGCAATTCCTTTTTATATGCCTCTTAGCCTTCTTCGGCTTGGATCCTCGAAGCTATCGTCTGAGGAATTGGAGGCAGTACTGCAGAAGGAAAGCTGCTACAGCAGCAGAAGAGAAAATGAAGGCTGCTTAATATGGGGAACAGCCTTGAAGAAGGCCAAAAATGGAATTTGATCAATCTAAGCATACAGGAAGGATAACAAAAGTAAATGGATGGGAGCAGGACTGGATCCAAAGGATGCCTCTCCGATGCTTGCTTTATTAGTTCGCATATCAGTACCTTCCATCAAAATAGGATAAAATTGAGAGAAATGATAATGTGAAGGTACAATTTCTTGAAACACATTTCAGGATGTAGCGCAAAAAATAAAAGACAAAATGACATTGCCAAACGTAAAATCGTAGAATCATTGAAACCCGACAGTGCAGAAGCAGACCATTTGTGACACAGCATCCATGTTACTCCTGTAACCCCATGTATTTACCTCAATAATCCCTCCTAACCTATTCATCTTGAGACTCTAAGGGGCAATTTGATTTGATTTGATTGTCACATGTATTAACATACAGTGAAAAGTATTGTTTTTGCTCATTATACATAGAGAAGGAAACAAGAGAATGCAGAATTTAATGTTACAATCATAGCAAGGTGTAGAGAAACATCAACTTAATGCAAGGTAAATCCATTCAAAAGTCTGACAGCAGCAGGGAGAAAATTGTTCTTGAGTCTGGTGCAGAAGGTGAAGTCGCATGGGATCAGAGGTGAGCTGGCAAGGTGAATACAAAACTGGCTCGGTCAAAGAAGACGGAGGGTAGCAGTGGAAGGATGCATTTCTGAATGGAGGGCTGTGACAAGTGATGGTTCCTCAGGGATCATTGCTAGGACTTTTGCGATTTGTAATAATTATAAATGATTTGGGGGAAAATATAACTGGTTTGATTAGTAAGTTTGCGGATGACACAAAGATTGGTGGATTTGTGAACAGCGATGAGGGCCTTCAGAGAATACAGCAGGATATTGATTGGTTGGAGGTTTGGGCAGAAAGATGTCAGATGGAGTTTAACCCAGACAAATGTGAAATAATGTATTTTAGAAAGTCTAATACAGATAGGAAATATACAGTAACTGGCAGAACCCATAAGAATATTGAAAGGCATAGGGATCTGAATGTACAGGAACAGATCACTGAAAGTGGCAACATAGGCAGAGAAGATAGTCAGAAAGGCATACGGCATACTTGAATTCATTGGCCGGGGAATTGAGTTTAAAAATCGACAAGTCATGTAGCTTTAGTTAGACTGCACTTGGAATATAGTGTTCAATTCTGGTCATCACACTACCAGAAGGATGTGGAAGTTTTGGAGAAGGTACAGAAAAGATTTGCCAGGATGTTGCCTAGTATGGAGGGCATTAGCTCTGAGGAGAAGTTTGAGAAACTTGGTTTGTTCTGGAACAACGGAGGTAGAGCAGTGACCTGATAGAAGTCTACAAGATTATGCGAGGCATGGACTGAGTGGAAGCCTTTTCCCAGGGTGGAAGAGTCAATTACTAGGGGGCACAGGTTGAATGTATGAGGGACAATGTTTAAAGAAGATTTTTTATACATAGGGTGGTGGGTGCCAGGAATTCGTTGCTGGGGGAAGAGTGGAAGTGGATATGGTAGTGACTTTTACTGGGCATCTTGACAAATACACGGTTAGGGTGGGAATAGAGGGATATTGTCCCCAGAGGGGTTGGAGGTTTTATTTAAGTCAGGCAGCATGGTTGGTACACTCTTGGAAGGCTGTAGGGCCTGTTCCTGTGCTGTAATTTTCTTTGTTCTTTGAATCAGTTGGTACGTTAACTCAGACTTTTGTATCTTTTTCCCAAAGGAAGAAGGTGGAAGGGAGAATGTCCAGGGTGCGTGGGATCCTTAATTATGCTGGCTGCTTTACCAAGACAGTGGGAAGTGTCAACAGATGGGAAGCTAGTTTGCATGATGGATTGGGTTACATTTACAACCTTTTGAAGTTCCTTGTGGTCTTGGGCAGAGCAGGAGCCATATCAAGCTATAATATAACCAGAAAGAATCTTTCTATAGTGCATCTGTAAAGTTGGCGAGGGTTTTTGCTCACATACCAAATTTCTTAAGTTTTCTGAGAAAATAGAGGTGCTAGTGGGCTTTCTTAACTATAGTGTTGGCATTGGGGGGGGGTACCGCTGTGGGGGGCGTGAGGGCAGAACAGTTTGTTGATAATCTGAACACCTAGAAACTTGAAGCTCTCGATCCTTTCTACTTTGTCCCCTTTTAAATAGACAGGGCTTGTTCTTTATGCGTCCTGAAGTCAAAGACAATGTCCTCCATTTTGTTGACGTTGAGGGAGAGATTATTGTTGTTGTAATTGTTCAACAGATTGTCTATCTCATTTCTGTATTCTCATCATTGTTTGAGATCCGACCCCCTATGGTAGTGTCATCAGCAAAATTGAAATTGAACTGGAGAGGAATTTGGCCTCACTGTCATAGTTTTATAAAGGCTATAGTAGGGGACAGAAAATAGAGTCTTGTGAAGCACTGTTGTTGAGAAGATGTTGTTGCCTATCCTTACTAATCGTGGTCTGTGAGTTAGGAAGTTCAGGATCCAGTTGCAGAGGGAGGTCCTGAGGCCCAGGCCACGGAGCTTGGAGATAAGTTTCATGAAATAATGGTGTTGAGGGCTGAGCTGTAGTCAATAAATAGAAGAAAGACGTAGGTATTCTTATTGTCTAGATGTTCCAAGGTTGAGTGCAGGGCCAGGGAAATGGCATCTGCTGTGGATCTGTTGTGGCGGTAGACAAACTGTAGTATATCCAGGTAGTCCGGAAGGCTGGAATTGATTCGTGCCATGACCAATCTTTTGAAGCACTTCATAATGATTGGTGTCAGAGCCACTGGCTGATAGTCATTAAAGCATGTTGCTGGTTTTCCTTAGGTACTGGGATGATGGTCATCTTCTTGAAGCAGATAGGAATCTTAGTTTGTTGTAAAGAGAGGTTGAAGATGTCTGTGAATACCTCTGCCAGCTGATTCGCGCAGGATCAGTTTTAACATGACCAATCAACTCAACCTGCACATCTTTGGACTGTGGACTTTAAAATTAATGGTATCCCTTTAAAATAATGCTTACTGAGTTTTTCATTTATTGTAGCTAGCAGTCTTATCAAATTTAGTCAGATAGTATGGAAGTTGTAATATCCTGGTCATAGGAAAGAAGGAAAAAATTATAAATGCTTTACAACCAGTGAAATATTTTTGAAGTCTAATCACTGTTGTAATGTAGTGACAATAAAGTGGCAACCGATGTGCAAGCTCCCATAACCAGCAATGTGATAACGATCAGACACTCTGCTTTTTGTGCTGTTGAATATCTAGGCTATTGGGAATTAGTGCCATTGGTTTTTTTATATCCTTTCCAGCTGATAGAGGAAGCCTTAGCTTCATGCCTCATCTGAAAGAAAGTATCTCCCACACTGCAGACCTCCCTCAGTACTGACATTTTATTCGACATTTCTACCAACAGCTTCAGAGATTTGTTGGGCAAACACCACCCCACCCATTACAAATAACATCATCCAGTTTTCAATTGCATGAAATCTTCAAACTATAATTAAAAGCTAAATACTGCGGATGCTGGATATCTAAAATGCAAACAAAAATTACTAGATAAAGTAAGCAGGTCTGGCAGCATCTGTGGATGGTTTCATGCATAGCCTCTCTATAGGTTCAGGCCTGATTGTGTGGACTACAAAGAATTGTCCATTAAAAGGGTCATGTTAACAAAACAGGGATGATAATGAATGATGCTTGGCGCAAAATGTGGTCACCCCTTCAGCAAGACAATATCCAAGACATTTCCATCACGATCCCAAGGTATGTCCTGTACAACCAGAAGAAGAGGGCCATCAGAGGTGGCAACACAATGGTATATAGTCAGAGTTTTGCTAGGATTACTCAACATTAACTCCTGACCCCATGGCATCTGCTCAAACACGAGTAAGTAAATGTCCTGCTGATTGTTTATCCCCTCACCTTATAAATCCTTATTCCTCCATGTTAAATATTAATTAGAAAAAACACTGAGGATGACAAGGGCACAGAGTGTAGTCAAGAGTTTAGCAGCATCAGTGTTGACTGAGTGCTAAAGGAGATAATTACCGTACTGCATTGGTGAGGATATCAACAAAAGGGAAGAACCTACTTGACCTCATCCTCATCAATCTACTTGTTGCAGATTAATCGGTAGAAGCGACAAATGCACAGTCCCATCTTTAATACCAGCCTCCCAGACTACCTGGATCCACTACAGTTTGTCTACTACAGCTCTTGTCTGTGCAAGAACTCCACAGCAGGTGCCATCTCCATGACTATGCACTCAACCGTGGAACATTTAGATAACAAGAACATCTATGTCAGGCTCCTATTTATTGACTGCAGCTCAGTCTTCACACCATAATGCCCATGAAACTCATCTGCAAACTCCGTGGTCTGAGCCTAGGCTTCTCCCTCTGCCACTGGATCCTGAATTTTCTAATTTAGAGGCCACAATTAGTCTGGATACGCAGCAACACTTCCTCAACACCGGTGCCCCACAATGCTATGCTCTCAGCCCCCTACTATGGCCCTTATACACCTATGACTGTGTGGCCAAATTCCCCTCCAAACACCATTGTAGTAGGTTGGATTTCAAACAATGATGAGACAGGTACAGGAATGAGATACAAAATATGGTGAACCAGTGCGGTGACAATAATTTGTCCCTCAATGTCAACAAAATGAAGGAGATCATCATCGACATCAGGAAGCATAGAGAAGAACATGCCTCTGTTTAAGTCAATGGATACGAAGTAGAACGGGTTGAGAGCTTCAGGTTTTTAGGTGTCCAGATCACCAACAACCTGTCCTGGTCTCCCAATGCTAACACTATAGATAAGAAAACCCATCAATCCCTCTACTTTTTCAGAAAAGTAAGGAAATTTGGCATGTCTGCTATGACTCTCACTGACTTTTAAAAATGCAACATAGATAGCATTCTTTCTGGTTGTTTCACAGCTTGGCATGGCTCCTGCTCTGCACAATACTGCAAGAAACTTCAAAAGGTCATGAATGTAACCCAATCAAAGATGCAAACCAGCTTTCCATCCACTGAGTCTGTCTACACTCCATACAGCCTCGGCAAAGCAGCCAGCATAATTAAAGACCCTATGCATCCTAGACATTTTCTCTTCCACCTCTTCCTTTTGGAAAATAATCTGAGGTCATGCACCAACCGATACAAGAATAGCTTCTTTCCTGCTGCCACCAGACTTTTGAATGGACCTACCTTGCATTAAGTTGATTTATCTATACTCTAGCTATAATATATTACTACATTCTGCACTGTCTCATTTTCTTCTATTAAGAGAATGCTTTGTCTGTATAGTAAGCAAGAAATAATACTTTTTACTGTATGTCAATACGTGACAATAATAAATTAAATCAAATCAAATCCTTCCACATAATATTGAGAAATGGTTGAAGCCACTAAATACCACAAAGGGGAGTGGCATGGTGGTAATGTCACTGGGTTAGTAATCCAAAGGCCCAGCTCATGCTCTAGGGTTCAATTTCTACCATGGCAGATGGATGGAATTTAAGTTCAATAAAATCTGGAATAACGTTAGTCTCAGAAATGGTGAAACTATTATCATGATGAGGTGAGAATGATTGCCCTTGATACGAAGACAACATTTGGCTGATTGCAGCATCAAGCAGCCCAAGCTAAACGGATGTTAATGGGAAGTGGGGGAAGCTCTACACTGACAGGGATCAATGGAAGATGGCTGTGGTTGTTAGAGGTCAGTCATTTCAATGCCAGGACATCCTTCCAGGAGTTCATCAGGGTACAGTCTTAAGCCCAACCATCTTTCACGATCAGAAGCTTTTGCAGTTAGTTTTTATGTCCCTGCAAGCTTATTCTTGTGCACTCTTAACCAATTCCTTTGCCCTCCTTTGTTGAATTCCAAACTGCTCCCAACCCTCACACCTACAGTCTTTCTGCCCAACGTGAATGCCTTTTCCTTGGATCTTATACTACCTCTAATTTCACTTGTAAGCCATGGTTTGGTCATCTTTTCCAATTTATTTTTGAGTCAGATAAGAATGAACAACTGTTGCAGTTCACCCATGCACTATTAACAATTACCTATCCACTGTCATTCCTTTAAGTAACATTTCCTAATCCATCATAGCCAACTCGTGCCTCATACTTTTGTAGTTTCCTTTATTTAGATTCAGGGCCCTTGTTTCAGAATTAACAAGTCACTCTCTGCATTTATGAAGAAATCTATCATATTATGATTGCTTATCCTAACAGGCCTCACACAAATAGACTGTTTTCTCATTATATAATGTCCAATCTAGGTTGTTTGTTCTCTAGTTGGTTCCTCAATGGATTGGTCCAGAAAACCACTCTGTATACACTCCAGGAATTCCACCTCTCTGGTATTGTTACTAATTTGATTTGTTCAATCTATCTGCAGATTAAAGTCACCCATAATTACAGATGTTCCTTTACTGCATTGGTCTCTAATTTCCTGTTTAATGTCATACCCAACATCACTGCTATATTTTGGGGGTCTATATTCAACTCCAGCAATGTTTTATGCCTCTTGGTTTCAGCTCTACACATACAGATTCCACATTGTCAGAGCTAACATCTTTCCTCACTATTGTGTTCACTACTTCTTCAAGCAGCAATGCAACCCCATTGTCTTTTTCTTTTGATCTGTTTTTCCTAAACAATGAATACCTTTTGACACCCTGTAACCATCTACAAAGAACAAAGAACAAAACAGCATGGGAAACAGGCCCTTCAGCCCAACGAGCCCGCGCCGCTACCCCGACGTTCCCACCTCTACCCGTGATCCCTGTCTATGTTTATAGATCTATGGATTAAAAACCAAATTTGAGACAATTTAGGGAGAATTTGTTTTGCCAATTAGCCTAAGAGCACATCTTTGGGATGTGGGAGGAAACCGGAGCACCCGGAGAGAACCCACGCAAGCACGGGGAGAATGTGCAAACTCCCACAGACACAGGCCCATATCCATGTATCTGCACAACACAGCGATAGTCACTGAGCTATCGTGTTGCCCATCAAATGGTCCAGGTCAAGTGTACACTAATGACGTGAAGCACTAGGATACTCGTGGAAAAAAAATCCAAGAACAGTGCTCTCATGACCCATCGCATGTATGCCCCTTGTTAGACAACAAGGTGGACCAAAGCACCTGTAGGATTAAAAACATCAATATCATCATCTATTTACACATTTCCCAGGAACTCCCAAGGCTTATGATCCCTATTTTAAATCAGTTTTCTCATACCCCTCCATTCCCATTCTGCTCATGTGCCCATCTAAGTATTTCTTAAATAACTCCAGAGTACCTGCCTCCACCACTTTACTTGGCAGCGCATTCCATACCCCCACCACCCTCTGTGTGAAAAAACTCTGTCTAGCATCCAAATTATACCTTACCCCCCCTCACCCTAAGCCCGTGACCTCTCGTGCTATTCGAGTCCATTCTAGGAAAAAGCTTAACCCTGTTTACTCTATCTATACCCCTCATAATCTTGTACACCACCTCTATCAGATCTCCTCTAAGTCTACGTCTTTCTCAGGAAAACAGTCCCAATTTGCCTAACCTCTCCTCGTAATTCAGACCTTCCATACCAGGCAGCATCCGGGTAAACCTCCTCTGCACTCTCTCCAGAGTCTCCACATCCCTCCGGCAGTAAGGCGACCAGAACTGGACACAGTATTCCAAATGAGGTCCAACCAGCGTTCTATACCACTGCAACATTAAAGGCCAGCTCTTGTACTCTATACCCCTTCCTATAAAGTCTAGCATACTATATGCTTTCTTCACAACCTTCTCCACTTGCTCTGCCACCTTCAGATACATTTCAGAATACAGAGAGGCAAGAGAGGTCCCAGAATGATTAGAGAATAGCCAATGTTGTTTCTTTGTTTAAGAAGGGCAGCAAGATAATCCAAGTAATTACAGGCCGGTGAGCCTTATATCAGTGGTAGAGAAACTATCGGAGGGGATTCACTCCCACTTGGAAGTAACTAGACGTATTAGCGAGAGATAACATGGTTTTGCAAAGAGGAGGCCATGCCTCACGAACTTGATTGAGTTTTTCAACAAAGATGATTGATGAGGGCAGGGTAATAGATGTTGTCCACATGGACTTCAGTTAGGCCTTTGATAAGTCCCTCATGGCTGACAATATAGAAGATGAAGTCACATGGGATAAGAGGTGAGCTGGTAAGGTAGATACAAAACTGGCTCAGTCAAAGAAGACAATGGAAGGGCGTGTTTCTGAATGGAGGACTATGATGAGTGGCATTCCTCAGGGATCAGTGCTGGGGCTTTTGCTAATCATATATATAAAAGATTCAGAAGAAAATGTAACTGATTTGATTATTAAGTTTGCAGATGACACAAAGGTTGGTGGAATTGCAGATTGCGATGAAAACCAGAGGATACAGCAGGATATAAATTGATTTGAGGCTTGGGCAGAGATGGCAGATAAAGTTTAACCCAGATAAATGTGAGGTAATGCATTTGGAAGGTCGAATAAAGACAAGAAATATACAGTAAATGGCAGAATCCTTAAGAGCATTGATAGGTAGAGGGATCCGGGTATACAGTTACTCAGGTCACTGAAAGTGGCAATGCAGGTGGAGAAGGTAGTCAAGACGGCATGTGGCATGCTTGCTTTCATTGGCCAGGCGACCGAATTTAAAAATTGACAAGTCACGTTACAGCTTTATAGAACCTTAGCTAGACTGCATCTGGAATATAGTACTCAATTCTGGTTGCCACATCACCAGAAAGACTTGAAGGCTCTGGAGAGGGTACAAAAAAGATCTACCAGGATGTTGCCTGGCATGGAGGGCATTAACTAAGAGGTTGGAGAGTTTGTTCTCACTGGAACGATGGAGGTTGAGGGGCGACCTGATAGAAGTTTACAAGACTGAGGATCATGGATAGAGTGGATAGTCAGAAGCTTTTACCCAGGATGGAAGAGTTAATTACTGGGAGGCATATGTTTAAGGTGCGAGGGGCAAGGTTTTTACACAGACAGTGGTAGATGCCTGGAACGTGTTGCCGAGGAAGATAGTTGAAGCAGATACAATAGTGAGTTTTAAAGGGTGTCTGGACAAATGCATGAATAGGATGGGAATAGAGGGATATGGTCCTCAAAAATGTAGGAGATTTTAGTTCAGTAAGGCAGCATGGTTGGTGCATGCTTTGAGGATCGAAGGACCAACACGTTCCAGGCATCTACCACTGTCTGTTTAAAAACCTTGCCCCTCACACCTTAAACATATGCCTCCCAGTAATTAACTCTTCCATCCTGGGTAAAAGCTTCTGACTATCCACTCTATCCATGCTCCTCAGTCTTGTAGACTTCTATCAGATCGCCCCTCAACCTCCATCGTTCCAGTGAGAACAAACTAAATTTCTCCAACCTCTTAGTTAATGCCCTCTATGCCAGGCAACATCCTGGTAGATCTTTTTTGTACCCTCTCCAGAGCCTTCAAGTCCTTCTGGTGATGTGGCAACCAGAATTGAATACTATATTCCAGATGCAGTCTAGCTGTGATTCCTGTGCTGTGATTTTCTGTTCTTTGTACACAAGCATAAATAGCTGTGAAAACATTTATCAAAATCTTCCATTTCGTAAACAGTAAACCTCTCTACTATGAAAGTGACTATCTACCTGAAAAGTACATTCAAACTGTCTAATTAAGTTATATTACTCTGGAAGTGGAAATCACCCTGGTTCATCCCATGAAAAGCCAATACACTTTCTCGTGAAGTCAAGAAATTTCAGTACTGTACATAATAAAAAATATTTGACCAACAATTTTTACATCAAAAACAAATGGCCAGAGTTTGTTTAATGTGCTTTCAGAATTATTCAATGGTGTTAAGTCTTATCAGTAGTATTATTTCTCCAGTCAAACTACAAACCAAATTCTCAAATTAGTAGTTTCTAACATTACAACTATAGTGCCTTGCAGCATATTGACAACAATATATCACCCACTTAAGAATTTCAATATATTTACTGCTATTTAATAACTATATTTTACAATCTTTGTTCAACTTGGCTATGCAGGAAAACTGCAATCTTACTAAGCAAGAAAGTGAATGCAGAAGTCATGTTATATTTTGACTACTGTAACGTATTTGACACATCACACAAGATACTTAAAGTCAAAGCTCATAGAATTAACTATGGAGTTGTAGAAAGACAACTGCACTAAAGGACATTTTTTCAAATACCTAATGGTTTATTCCAGGAATGTACCAGAACAATCTGTTTCTATATAAATAAATGTGACCTGAACACACAGAGGAAACATCAAAACTAGCTGGCAAACCATAAGAGAAACAAACAGTACAAACAGATAGACTATAATTGATAAATGTCAGACAACTACAGTTGAAAATTGAAGGATGTTCACCCTAAAAAAGGTCAGACTAAGTTCTGAAGAATTAAATAGAATCCTACATATTGGATCCATAGATTTAAAGGTAGATCACGTTGTCAACAGCTTAAAAATGACAGGACAAGAATTATCAGATGTGAAAATGTTCTTGCAGAGATGATTAAACAAAAATCTAATCTCCATAATCTCAGCTAAATCATATCCTATTGCATCTATCTGTGCAATTAATTTAACCACTTTATAGCAAATTCTCCATACATTTATTTACAAGATGTTGAGAGGAATAGATAGGGTGGACTCTCAGAGACTATTTCCAAGGGCTGAAATGGTCGCGACGAGAGGGCACAGATTTAAGGTGCAGGGAAGCAAGTACAGAGGGGATGCTAGGGGAAAATTTTTCACTCAGAGGGTGGTGAGTGAATGGAATCGGCTGCCGTCGGTGGTGGTCGAGGCGAACTCGCTGGGGTCTTTTAAAAGACTTCTGGATGAGTATATGGGATCCAATGGGATTGGGGGTTATAGATAGGTCTACGGCTGGGTAGGTTTTGATGTGTTCGGCACAACTTGTGGGCCGAAGGGCCTGTTTGTGCTGTAGTGTTCTATGTTCTATGTTCATTAAGGTACAAAGCAGTAAGGATTGTCCTTTTAACATTCCTTGTCCCATCTCCCTTTTCATAATGGCCCTGCTTGATTAAAGCAACTCAACAAGGCTCTTTTGACAGAATCTTTCAAATCATGACATATACTACATAAAAAGATGGGGGCAGTAGATGCATGGAAACACCATCACCTGTGTTATATATTTGAGGTTGTTGTGTTGTTGCATATTTTTTAAGAATGTAATCACATGAATAGTCATCAGCTGCTTTTGGGCTTTACCTCGGTCTAGATCAAGAGAATTTGTAGAGTTACCAGTTATAAACTTGCATTGTTGTTTGCATCCAACCCATGTGCTACAACTCCACATTCTATTATCCTGAAACTACAGTCCATTAAAAGCTGCAAGCTCCTTTCCACGTACCACACCATCCTGACATTGCCATTCCTTCACTGTTAGTGGGTCAAAATCCTCAAACATCCCTTCAAAGCAGCACTTTGATGAACTTATACTATATAATCTGTAGCAGTTCAAGAAGGCGGCTCACCATAACTTTGACAAGTGGAATTAAGATTGGGCAGACCTAGCAAGCATTTTTAAAATTCTTTCATAGGATGTGGCCATAGAACCGAAAGAATTTTAAAAATGCATTAAATTTAAGGTGAACCAACTTTGAAGGTCAAGTATGGTAAAGGGATTCTATCAGTAGTCAAGTATCATAAATAGACTAAATTTCATATCCCAGAACCAAAAACACTTTTCACAGAAAATGAACAAAACATTATTTTGAATAGAGACACAAATGTGATGAAATGACTTCATGAAAATGTTAACCACAAAATAGTTGCTGCAATCGGACCCAAAATCTTTGCCCAGAAGTGGTTGTCTTGACCCGTGCACTCTTGTGGCCAAGTTATAAACAGCACTTACAAAGCGACACCAGTGATTCCATTACATTCAAGTATGCACCAAAACCCCTTGTGAATGCTAATTCCAAAATATATTCACCAATCTGATGATGCTGACAAACCCAAAATATGGCCCATTGAGACATCTATAAATATTAACAAACCTATGGTGAATTTTATGCAAGGTTTAAGTTGTTTGATTCAAAAATAGGGTCTTGTGTTAAATGTTAAGACAGAGTATGATATTTTTTGTACACTAAAAAGCATGTGTTTAGGGACAAGTGAACAATTTGCAACTGGAATGGGAGCAATCATTTGCATTTGTGATTGTCAGGGTGGGGCGAACACTGTTCAATCATGAGAAGCGTGGAAGAAAACTGGGTTTTGATTGAAATCGAAGGAAGTAGGGTACTGACCTTTGTATGTTATCAGTGGTACAGTAAACAATTAAAAAGAATATCGAACTGTACTGATTTAACAATTGTGAGATTTAACAATTTTGTGCCATCCATACAGAGTCAGGCTGGATTCTGGAACTGGGCTCTGGAAAAGGAGGGGTGCTGGTTCACCTACTGAGAAATTTAATATACAGGTTGCAGAGTGCTGGATGACCTCAAGTTTATAGAGGGTTCAATGTGGCTGGCCAACCATGACTGTCTTGAAGTAGTCTAGCTAACAACGGCATGAATGAAGGTTTCCGTAGCAGATGAACTGAGATGAGACAAAGTTAGGTAATCTTATGGATGTAGAAATAGGCAGTCATAGCAATTCTGAGGCCAAACCTTATCTTGGGGTCAAATGTTGTGAACAAACTAATTTAAGCACAGACTTTTGCCAGGGAGAGATGAAATCAGTAACTAGGGAATGATGATTTGACTGGGGACTGAAATCAATGACTTTAGATTTCATGACACTTAATTGGATGTAACTTCTGCTCAGCCAATGCCGGGTGGATAAATGGTCTGATAATTTAGTAACAGTGAGGCAATTGAGGGGTGTCGCACTGAGGTAGAACTGGGTGTTGCCAGCATACATGTGAAAACTAATTTGGATGGTGCCACTAAGGAATTGTGCCAGGATGGCCAACTCTTGAGGAAACAAGGAAAATTTTGACCTGAAAATGAGACTGTTGTTGGTGCTGATGAGTCCAGACATCCCAGATACCTGGAGTGAATGGGCTGCTGCCCAGTGGGAGGAGACCTGGCCTGGGAGGAATTCATAAAATGCACAACTACAAAACCACATTGGAAATTTACCACTATTCACGCTGGTGGGATTTTCCCATCCTGTCACGGTGAATGGAGTTGTGGCTGGTCACCAAATTCTCCAACATTGTTGTAGCAGGAGCATGGCGTGAATGGCAGGTAAGATCACACCTCATGCCTTTGTAACATTTTACATAAAATATGCTTTACTATTAATTGGTCTCCTCAACCCCATTTGCATTCTGCACACTGCTCTCTCGATGCTCCACACTCGTAATTGCTCCCCACCCACAACTTCACTCCCTTGACAGGCTCAGAAAACAACTCCTCTCCCCAACATCCATGCAAGCAGCAGTTCTGCTTCCCAAACTTCCTTCCTCCCTTTCACTCATTAGTCTGTAGCCACCTAGCTACTGCCCTTCTAGTGCCATCCCTCTCCATGGAACAGAATAATAGAATCCCTACAGTGCAGAAGGACACCATTTGGCCCAACAAGTTTGCACAACTACAATCCTACACAGGCCCTATTTCCGTAATCTCATATATTAATCTGCCTGACACTAACTTAGCATGGTCAATCAACCTAACCCAGTCTTTGGACTGTGGAGAGAACTGAAGCACGCAAAGGAAATCATGTAGACACAAGAACAATGTGCAAACACCACACAGACATTAATGAGGTTGAAGTTGAACCCGGGCCCGTGGCACTGTGAGGCAGAACTGCTAACCACTATGCCACCATGCCGCCCTTCCCCTCACCAATCCATCTGCGGGGGCTGCAATTTTCTATACAAGCCCAGAGCATCAGCATGCTAACTGAACTAATGAGCATCATAACTAACTCAACCCTAACCAAAACAAGTTTTTACACAAAAAGAATCAGAACTTTGACGACATTTTTTCTCCTCTGTTTCAGAGGCTTGTTGAGGCTAACTGTGGTCAACAGCTTGGGTCATTGAGATCAAATAATATAACCCAAGCTGGTGATAGAACCTGAAATAATCAAATGTAAGTATCAGTGTCTTAGCAAAACAAATTGCACCTCAGCGTGCTACATATAATCACTCTGACGTAAAAGGGCTCAATAATGGTAATAATGTACCTATCTCTTCCTTACTGTGATACACTTGAGTTCATCCAGGCCCCTCCGACTGTTTCAGTGTTTCACTTTCTCAATACTTAACTTTGCAGTTTATTTTTATGTGAAAATTGTGCAGCCTTGGAATCATAGAATCTGAGAATCATACACTGCAGAACAGGCCCTTCTGCCCATCAAGTCTGCTCTGGCATGCTAGAAACACCTGAACTCCCACCTGATCCCATTTATCAGCATTTGGCCCATGGCCCTGAATGCTATTGTGTGCTCATCCAGGTACTTTTTAAAGGATGTGAAGCAATGCACCTCTATTACCCTCCCAGGCAGGGCATTCCAGACCCTCACCACCCTCTGGGTACAAGAATTTTTCCTCACATTTGCCCTAAACCTCCTGCTCATCACTTTGAACCTATGTCCCTTTGTGACTGACCCTTCAGCTAAGGGGAACAGCTGGTCCCTATCCACTCTGTCCATACCCTATCGGATCCCATCCAGACACTCAGGCCTCCTCACATCCCATCCATTCCAGGAAGCCAGAAGCACTGCTTTAGGACAGCTGGAACCCCACCTTAGCATTGCAGGAAATATCACCTGAGTGTGTTGCATTTCCACTCTGGATCTCCTGGAAAACCTCTTCAACCCTGCCGACCCTATCCAGCCCCACCCTCCCCTGCACTGGGACTTCTAGAACCACCTCCTCAGGGCTTCTGGATTCACACCCTGGGATGCTGGATTCACAAGTGAGACTTTAATCTGTTGCAGTCCCGTCTGAGACTCATGCCTGCCAGTCCCACCTGTCTCTGGATCCTGTCAAACAGCTCAACCTCCTCTCCACCACCTCCCCCAACTCCCCACCTTGTCTGCTAATCCTCGTCCCAACCACAGACCTATAGGACAGCATTACCCCCAACTTACTGGTTTGATTTGATTTATTATTGGCACATGTATACAATGAAAAGTATTGTTTCTTGCACTCTATGGAGCCAAAGTATACCTTACATAGAGGAAGAAAGGAGCAGCTGCAGAATGTGATTCTACAGTGGTAGCTAGGGTGTAGAGAAAAGTCAATTTAAGGTACAGTATGAAATCTCACAACACCAGGTTAAAGTGCAATGAGTTTATTGAGGGTAGTAGAGGTGCATTGCTTCACATCCTTTAAAAAGTACCTGGATGAGCACACAATAGCATTCAGGGCCATGGGCCAAGTGCTGGTAAATGGGATTAGGTGGGAGTTCAGTTGTTTCTAGCATGCCAGAGCAGACTTGATGGGCAGAAGGGCCTCTTCTGCACTGTATGCAGGGCCTGTCAAACCTCCTAGCTTTCTGGACCTCCCCAACCCCTACCCGGTGGGCCCCTACTGGCCTGCTGGTCTGGTTTCCCAAGGGTAGTGCACAACATCAATCCTCCCCTCCCATTCCTTCTCTATCAGGCCATTCAATTGTAGATAAGAAGAGAAATGGGGGGGGGGAGGCAAAGATTGATTGTTGGATGCTGGGGAGAAGATGGAGACGCATCAGAAATAATGGTGCGAGAGCAAGGAAGAGATTCATAGCAGCTAATTCTCTGGCTACAGTGATAGAGGGACCTGGGTTCGAATCACGCCACGGTAGATGGAGCTCATTAAAAAATGTGGAATTAAGAATCCACTGATGACCATGAAATCATTGTCAATTGTTAGAAAATAAACATCTGGTTCGCTAATGTCCTTTAGGGAAGGAAATCTGCTGTCCTTATCTGGTCTAGCCTACATGTGACTCCATGGCCACCACACTGTGGTTGACTCTTAAATTGTCCTCTGAGATAAATGAGCAAACCACTCAGTTCAAGAGCAACCAGGGATGAGCAATAAATTTGATTTGAATTATTATTGTTACATACATTGGGATACAAAGACAAGTATTGTTTCTTGCATGCTATACAGATAAAACATACCATTCAGAAAAGAGGAGAGGGTGCAGAATGTAGGGTGTGGGGTGAATGCTGGCCAGTATTTGAATAGTAATCGAAAAAAGGTCAGGATGGAACAAGGTATGAGGCAGCATCACCCAGCAGGGGAGTGGAGAGGCTTTGCAGGAGAGTGAGAGGATATGGTCAACAGTGTGTGAAAGGCAGGGTGACAGGGAGTAGGACTGTCTGTGTGTGTGTTTTAGGGACATGCAGGAGATTCTGAACGTGCTTCAAGTCACTTTCGCTTCCAACGTCACTTCTCGTTGTGAGCTGTCGACTGAAAACCCCGAGCTTCTCATTTCAATCGCCGAGGAAGCCTCGCAAAAGGCAGGCTGAGTCCCAGCCAAAAACCTCAACCGGATCCGGTCAGCTTGGCGGGAAAGGAAATGGACCACCCGATTTATCACGGGAAAATCAACCGGGAGCTGGGGGAGAAGCTGCTGTGCAGGAGCGGCAAAGACGGCAGTTATTTGATCCGAGACAGCGAGTCTCTCCCGGGGGTTTACTGCCTGTGTGTCCTGTAAGTAGCAGCATGCTGAAAGTGGGGATGCTTTCTCACTCACTCACTCAAACTCGCTATGTCCACTCACCAGACAGTATTCCCACTGTCTGACTTCCCATCACCGTCCAGTGCAGTGATTCTCTCCCTAGATCAACGCGTGACAATTTAATGCAATATCTTTCTTTTGCTAATTGATGTTCTTCAGTAAGAGGGATTGACTGCTGAATCATTTTGCCAGGATTGAGAGGCATGTTCTTTATACACTTGTGCACTTACTGGTTTGATTTGATTTATTATTGACATTTATTAGTATACAATGAAAAGTATTGTTTCTTGCGCTCTGTAGAGCCAAAGCATACCTTACATAGAGAAAGAAAGGAGTGCCAGAACGTAGTGCTACAGTCCTAGCTAGAGAAAGGTCAATTTAAGATACAGTATGAAATCTCACAATACCAGATTAAAGTCCAATTAGTTTATTTGGAATCAAGACCGCTGCTCCTTCACCAGGTGAGTTGCTCATTTGGACTTTACTTGGTGTTGTGAGATTTCTTACTATGCCCACCCCAGTCTACATGTCCTCTCCACTTGGATCCCGCAGATCCAAGACTTGTCAGACTTCTTACTGTGTTTACCCCAGTCTACGCCAACATCTCCATATCATAAATAAGGTAGGTCCATTTAAAAGTCTGATGGCAGCAGGGAAGAAGCTGTTCTTAAATTGGTTGGTGTGTGACCTCAGACTTCTGTATCGCCTTCTGACAGTAGAAGGTGGAAGAAATGCACAGGGTCCCTAAATATGTTGGCTGCTTTTTCACAGCAGCGGGAAATGTAGACAGTGTCAGTGGTTGGGAGGCTGGTTTGCATGTTGGACTAGACTTCTTCACAACCCTTTGTAGTTTCTTGCAGTCCTGGATAGAGCAGGGACTATACCGAGCTATGACACAACCAGAAAGAATGCTTTCTGTGGTGCATCTGTAAAAGTTGATGACAGTCGTAGTGCACATGCCAAATTTTCTTGCCTCCTGATTTATGATTGTCACATGTATTGGGATACAGTGAAAAGTATTGTTTTTTTGTTTGCTATAAAGACAAAATATATAGTTTGGAGAGTACGCAGGAAGAAGGAATAGATAGGGTGCAGAATAATGGATGTGATCTTGCCAGCCATTCATGCCACACTACAGCTGTAGCAAAGTCGGAGAATTTGGTGGCCAGTCAAGTTTCCGTTCAGTGCAACGGGATAGAAAAATTCTCTGGTATGAACGGTAGTAAGACTGCGGCCCAAGTGTTGCAGTTACAAATAGGGCGAAGAGAAAGATCAACTTTCTGCCGCTGCTCTGTGTTTAGTCCTACTGGCGTAGTTCGATGTGGTGTGTGGACTTCTTTAACTCTGCCCTAGCTGGCCTGTGCAATCCAACCTATGCTAGGATTTGTCACATGGGATTTGTCGCTTGTGCTAAATTAAATTTTTTTTTGCTTCTTTTTCAAAGTTATTCCTCAGAACAGCTTCCATTCAAATGTGTTTTAAAAAAACCATAGCAAACTATTTTTTGGTGTTGTGCCCCCACCTCACCCCTACTCTTGTTGGAGGATTGGGTATTCTATGCATATACTGAGAAGATCCTCACAGGCGATTGGAACTGAGTAGACGTAGCATGACAAGAGATGAAATGCCGAAAAGCTGAAACTAAACAACCAGTGTTTTTGAATTTGGAGTATGCAGTGAAAAGTAATTAAGGGGGAATTGGATTACTCTTTGAAAAGAAAGAATGTGCAAATTACGAGGTTAAGACAGGGGAGTGGGACGAGGCAGTTGGTTTGTTCAGTGAGCCAGAACATAACGGCCTCCATCTAGACTGTAACAATTCTGTAATCGATTTTGTGAACCCAGCAGAATTTTCCTTGTAGGATTTATTATTTAAACTAACAGTTTAATCTTTGAAATTGCCATTAAAACTAATGTGGGGGAAACTCTTCATCGGCCAAACTCTTAAGTGCCCAAACACCCAGTAGGTGAAATTCTGTGATAGAAGGGCAATTTCATAACATCCATCCACAAAGCAGCTTATGCTTTTTGAAATATATCAAAATAGGTCACATTTCAAATCACAATGAATAACCTATGCCACAAAAACCATAAAAATGACCATCGCTACTTTTCACAGGTAGAGAAAGTGAAGGAGAAGAAAACTTGCCAGTTAAGCAAGAAGGATTTGGTAGAATTTGATAACTTGGTAAATCATTGCACATCAAAGCATTTTTTTGGAATACAGAATAATGTTTTCTCAGATTGTGAACAATGGCTGATTTTCCTGGATGTTGGCTGACAGCACCACCCCCTCCCCCACCCTCCTGCTTGTATTTTCCCCAATGACATGAGTAAATTTGCACAATCTTGCATATGAATTTTGAAAGTGGGCCAGAGGTTCACTTCTTATTGTTTAAAGAAGTCTTGTAGTTCACTTCATGTCAAGGACAAACATAATACTACTCCACTATCAAAATAATTTTAGTGTCAGAAACTGCATGGGAGCTCGATTCATACAAACCCCACAAATGCCCTTAATAGAATGAAACATGTTATTTGGTTGTATTGGATTTTTTCCCACTGAAGAAATGCAAGGTCTGTTTTTTTCCCTACTGTCATGCGAAGTACTAATCATGTTAAAACTCAAAATGATGAATTGTGGCAATTGATGAAAAGAGAAACCATTTTTGTTTCACTTCTGCCAATAATAAAATAATATTTTGTCTGTTTTGATTGTGTTCTGCTCTATCCCTGCATATGGAGTTGATAATTTAATGGTTTAATGGATTTTAAAATATTACTGAACTACCTATTTATTGAAAATGTATATCTGTACCACCATAGACCAGCCCTCTGAGAAATGAGCATATGAAGCATTATGATTTTGTGAAACAGAAATGACCCAATCTCAAACTGATGAAACAGAAAAATTGTGAACTGAATCCTCCTCTATAAAACACAACTGTTCTGTTATGCACCAAAATACCCTATTAATGGAGGTGACATCGAGCATTTACATTGGTTTACAAATCATTCCATAATTTCACTAATTAAAACTTATCTTTTTTCTATTAAGTTGAAAGCACACTGATGGTTCAAATCTATTTCAATCATTGCTTTCTTTCCTCCATTCAATTGCTCACATAGCTACGATAATGAACAATACCAAATAGTAACCTATAACTACTATGGGCTGAATAGTTGTAAAAAAAAATTATTGTGGAAAATGCTGAACAGAACAAACTAAAGCCTGAGATCAGCACTCACTATGCTAGAAAAACCAGTAGACTTTTGGCATTTTGCAGGGACTTTTTCGTGTTGAATGTCAAAAGAATGTTTTCCACTTTCATTTGCAAGCTTCAATCTAGTTGCTTGCCTGTATTGACCCCAAAAATAAACCAAGACCATTTTCAAATTTTATTCTTAAAATTCATCTCAATATAAATATCAGAAGACAATTATTTTCAAAGTAGTTTGCTTACACTTTTGATGTATTTTCAATCACATGCATTATTTCCGTTATAAATGCACTTTCGTCAGACTTGTTAAAACATGCAACTTGCCCTGAAATTGACAGAAACCTTTATATTTAAAGAAACCAGTCAGCCTAACTGAAACGGCAGTTTCTGTTTGTGCATTGTTTACACCAAATTTAGCTTTGTATTTGTACCCCTTCAAACTGATTGATGGATGGATGGTACTTGGCTTTTTCAGACCTTCGGAAAATTAATCTACAATACTTGTTTGTTGTGGCAATTAAGTTGGAGGTGTATATCATTAGAGAAATCCACCTCAGGAAAACATTAGGATTGAGAGAGATTTATGATGAAAAATATTAAGAGGAAGCCGAGCCACATTTATTAGTAGAAGTGACATATACTTTAAAGTAACTTAAGTTTTAAGGCAATAATGAAAAAAAACTGCCATTTGTAGAGGAATGGAATTTCATTGTCTTTCTAACTCAAATCCAAATGGGAAACAAATATACTCTGATACATACAGTTTTGGTGTGCATACCTTCTAAGATTGGAAAAAGATTCAGTTTTATAAAATTGTAAAGTTTAGAAACCCATGTTCTCTTGCCATATCTCAAATTACATAAGTAACATTTTAATGTTAAATTAATAATTTTTGAATTCTAGGCAACAGTAGATTGTGTGATAGGTTTGAGTGACATTTGTTTACAGTTACTTCATCAACAACCTAAATTTTAAGTGTTTCACAGGAGCATTATCAAACAAAATTTGACGCTGAACCACATCAGGAGAGATTAAGACATGTGAATTGGTCAAAGAAGTAGTTTCTAAGTATTGTCTTAACGGAGGAATGAGAGACCTAGAGTAGCAGGAAGATTAAGGGATGGAATTCAAGAACTTTGGGGCTAGACATTTGAAGGCATGGAAGCACAGTCACGAATGTGTATCAATTAAAAGTAGCTACACACAATCGGCAGAATTGCTAAAATTGCATTAAAGAAATGAGAAACATACTTAATCTTACGGAAGCAGAAAAACACTAATCTCACAACTAAGATGGAGAGAAAATCAATAAATTGCATATGGTAGTCAGACTATTTAACAGTGATAAGTATTGAATAGTTCTTGCTGCAGAGTGCATGTGTTTTAATATCCAGTGAAAACTGGACTGGGCTCTTAGACTACTCCTATGGGGAGTAATCTTAGCCTCACAAATAAAGATTGGCCATTTAGACGAATCATTAGTAAGTTGTTGCCCATCTTGCACTAAGAATTAGTATTTTAAGGAGCAAGAAAATTGTTCAAATAGTCAACAGAAAAACTCTTTTAAAAGAACTCTGAAATCTGTTTTAGCAGAGTACAGGTACTACTGAAGTTTTGACCCACTTTCAGATTTTATTAGCATTTATTTAGCTATGCCTATTGATTACACTATAGTGTTTCTTGTGACTTTTCCTATTTTATTTTGTTCCCAAATTTTCTGCAGGCTATTTTAGGTTGGATTGCAATTCCATTGCCATTAGTGATCCTCTCATAACTTATCGAATTGGTCATTTTGTATATGGTCACCAAGATAATTGACTGACCAATGGAATATGAATGCATCACAACCAGGCCTATTCCTGCCCTTGTTTGAACAAACAGATGCACAATGATGCACAAGTCGCTGAATAGTGACCACAGAATCACAGAATTGTTCCAGCGCAGAAGGAAACCATTTGGCTCATCATATGTGCATCAGCTTTACGCCAACTCTCTGCCTTTTTCCAGTACCCTTGCATATTTTTTTCTATTTAAGAGAGAAAACAGCTTCTCCCTATCTATTCTGTCCAGCCCCCTCATGATTTTGAACATCTCTATCAAATCTGCTCTCAGTCTTCTCCTCTCAATGTAGTTTCAGAACATGTTCTATTTGCAGTTAGTCTGGAACCATTCTTGTGTATCTCTCCCACACTCTAATGTGTGGGAGATTTATATCCTTCTAATAGCGAGGTGCCCAGAACTGTATACAATACTCCAGTTGTGATCTATGCTTTATTAACTGCTCTCTCCACTATCCCACCAACTTCAATCATCTATGCATATATACACCCAGATCCCTTTGCACCTGCACCCCTTTTAGAATTTTGCCCCTTACTTTTTATTGTCTCTCTTTATGTTCTTCCTGCCAAAATACATCATCTCACACTTCTTCACACTGAGCTTCATCTGCCACCTGCCTGCTCACTCCACCAACTTGTCTATGTCCTTTTGAAGTCCTACACTGTCCTTTTCACACTTTACAATACTTACAAATTCTGCAACTTTGAAACTGTGCTCTGCACACATAGGCACATCATTAATATATATTAGGAAAAGCAAGGGTTCCAAAATTTCCTCCTGGGGAATACAGTACAAACTTTTCTCCAGCCAGAAAAACATACATTGGCTGTTACTATTGGCTTCCTGTTATTCTGCCAATTTTGCATTCACACGTTCAATGATAGGCACCCTGATTACTTTTCCCCTTGCCTATTATATATTGAGGCTAATTGAGCTTCTGTCACTATTAATCTGGCTCAGCTCAAATGCTAAGAGTACAAGTTCATTTTGGGACTTTTACAGCGAGTTTCTTACACTTCCCAATCTGCCCTTTTCGTTTCTATATTGCTTTTGGTTTCTCTCTCTCCTTGTAGTCTCAGAATGTGTTCAATTTGCAGTTAGTGGTTTCCGTATCCCAATTACTACCTTCATGATTACCTGGATTTAATCTTGGGAGAATAATGGCTCTGCAGCCATTTGAGTATTATACCTTTCCTGTGAGAAGGTGTTGTCTCATTCATATATAAAAAATATTTTCAGATGTGTCAAGAGATAGAGAATTGCTGCTTTTACATAGCTCATCTCCCAAAGTGTTAGTAAAATTAAATTTAGCTCTGACCTACAATTTACATATTGCTGGAGATATATGGAAGTACTATTTGCTTAATACTTAGGATTGCCAATTTTGTTTTCTTGAATGAGTAAGTGGAGGTAGACCTTTTTGCACAGCAATTTGCTCACCTGTGGGTTAAAAAAAAAGCAATAAAGACTACAGCAAAACCTCAATAAAAGCTTAAGCAGTATTCCATGGTGAATAGAACTTAGTTTGCATGATAGGAATATTTGTGGAAATATCAATTTTTAAAACAAATTAAAACAGTGAATATGCTTTAAAACAAATGTATAGAAATTATGCACCTAATTTCACAATCTTGTATGTTTTATCTTGAGAATGGTAGTAATGCTGATTTAGGAGATAACAGCATTTATTGACATAGTAAAGGAATAATGAATTTTAGTCCTGGAGCACTGTTAATGGCTGCATCTAATAGTTTAAAATCTTGCCATGCAATATTAGTACACAGCACTTTAACTCACTCCTTGGAAATGTTTGTCCGCTGTTTTAGGGGTGGCATCCTTCTTCACGTGCTGTTTTGCAACATTGGTGATTGTGTCTCTCTAACCTTCGCAGTCTTTGAGAATGCAAATATCTCGGTGTTGTTTTCAAATCTTGTAGGAAAGGTGATATTAGCTCATGTATTTTCAACAAGTGGAATTCATATGAGTACTTGCGACTTTTGTCTGCTACTATTCAAAATTTCAAGACATTTGAACTTTGTGTCCGGACAAAGTACTTTGTGCTATCTATATAGAAATGGACCAGCAAGTCACTATGGATGGGGGATATGAAGAACAATTTTGGAAGATACGTGTTATAAACAACGTACAAGCACATTGTCATACCAAGTGCAAATTTTCTACTTGTGTAATGGTACATGCAAAATAAGTTGTTATAGCACCATCAAGTCTCTATCAACATCAATACCCAGTGTTTTCACTGCACTTTAAGAAGGGAGTAATTAATCACTGTATATATTTTACAATTTTTTTTACTCATGAATCAGATCTTTCGGAAGGATTGTGTGAAGAAATCCTTTAAAACTACAGAAAAAAGAATTTTCATTATGACCTTCGAATGCGTCATAGCATTTGGGAGAGGGTATAGTCTCATAATATTATTGCTAAATTATTACTCCAGAAAATCAGCTAATGTTTTGGGAGTTTGAATCCCACCATGGAAGATGGTGAAATTTGAATTCAATAAAAAAATCTGAAATTTACCGATTGTCAGAAAAACTGATGGGTTTCATCTGTAAAAGTTGAGGGGAGCCATAGCGGACAAATTATCCTTCTGAGAAAGTAGAGGCGTTGGTGGGCTTTCTTAACTATAGTGTCGGCATAGAGGGACCAGGACAGATTGATGGCGAACTGGACAGTAGAAACTTAAAGATCTCAACCACTTCTACTTCATTTCCATTGATGCAAACATGGTATAGCATGTCCTTCAGTATGCTTCCTGAAGTCAATGACTATCTCCTTCATTTTGTTGACATTGAGAGAGAGATTATTGTTGTCGCACCAAGTCACCAGATTCTCCATCTCTTTTTTGCACTCTGTCTTGTCATTGTTTGAGATCCGACCCATTACGCTGGTGTCATCAGCAAACTTGGAAATTGAGTTGGAGGAGAATTTGATCACATAGTCATAGGTATATCAGGAGTATAGTAAGAGGCGGAGGACACAGTGGGGCATCAATGTTGAGAATGAGTGTGGAGGAGGTATTGTTGCCTATTCTTATGATTGCCACCTGTGGCTTTGGAAGATCAGGAGCCAGTCTGAGGAGGAGCTGAGCCCCACACCAAAGAGTTTGGAGATGTAGGCTGAGCTGTAGTCAATAAATAGAAGTCTGACATAGGTGTTTTTATTTTTAGCTGTTCCAGGATTGAGTGTAGGGTCAGAGAGATAATGTCTGCTGTGCAGTGGTTGTCGACTGCAACTCTAGCTTGGTCCGGTATTCCCTTTTCGCATCTTTGATGGATCTCCGTTGATCATATCTGGCTTTCTTTCATAACTATGATGTTGAGATGCTGGCATTGGACTGGGGTAAGAATGGTAAGAAGTCTCATAACACATGCTTAAAGTCCAAGAGGTTTATTTGGTAGCAGAAATTTTCGGAGTCTTGCTCCTTTTCAACCTGAAGAAGGAGCAAGACTCTGAAAGCTTGTGCTACCAAATAAATCTGTTGGGCTTTAACCTGTTGTTATAAGACTTCTTACTTTCTTTTATAGGAAAAGGTCACCTGGCTTCAGACCTAGACTTCAGCAAGCAGTAGATATCCCTGTTCATGCATGGTTTCTGGTTGGGAATCATGCGTACTTGATTCTTTGACACACAGACTTCTACACACTTACTAATGAACTCTATTACTGTAGTGGCTTACATATTCAGACTGGTCACAGAGTTTTTAAATACTGACCAGTCTACTGACTTTGTGCAGTCCTGTACGAGATCATCCAATTTCTCAGACCAACACTGAATGACTTTCTTTGACAGATTCTCCTGTTTTAGTTTTTACTTATAAACCGGGAAGCTAGACATGAGAGATAGAGGAACAAATGAAATGTTGACATGATTCAGTGAAGTAGGGAAGAGGAGGCTCATGTGGAGCACAAAACTGGCATGGAAGAGTTGGGTCCCCCCCCCCCCCCCCCCCCCCCCCCCCCCCCCCAGACTTCAGAGTGATGCAATGGCTTTTGCAATCAACCGGTCGATCTTGCCGTTCTTTCGGCTACTGGAGCTGAGGAGGAGGAACTGGAGGAAGAATTGTGGGCACACAGGAGGTCCAGGCCTTGCCACTTGCAGGGACATGACCACCAGAGGCAGGAGGTGGCTGCCATTCATCCAGAGCAGGGGCATAGAAGAAGGGGGGAGCAGAGACCCCAGCAATTCCTGCACAAGTGTCCTTTGAGGAGATGTCGGACACTGTATGCCGCTGACATCTCTGACTCTGAAAGGATACCATGCAAGACCTGTGCAACTGTTGAAGGAACTGACACCTTGAGGTGGGGGTGCACCCGCTTTCGAGGCCTGTGTCTGAAGCAGAGATCTGCTTTAATGAGGTTCATATGTCCATCCACGCAATAGTGGAGTTGTGTGATTCCGGTGCCTGGACCGATCTGAAGGGGCCCTTCAGAATAGCCCTCTAATCTCCTCCCATATAGTGTTGCTGTGCTGTGCCTTGCACTCAGAATCAAAATGGAAAAATTGGGCCCAATGCCTTCTAAATTCTCATGTAAATCATTAATATAAATGACAAATAAAGGTGGAGACAGCCCCTATCCCTGAGGTACACCACTGGTCACAGGCCTCTAATTTGAAAAGTAATCCTCTAAAACACCTTCTGTCTTCTGTCATCAAGCCAATTTTGTATCTATTTGGGTATCTCAATCCGGATCCCGTGAGATTTAACCTTATACAACAACATACTATGTGGTACCTTGACAAAGGCCTTGCTAGGTGCCTGCAGACGACATTAACTGCACTGTCTTCATCTACCTTCTTGATTACTCCTTTAGAGAAAACTCAATCAAATTTGTGAGACATGATTTTCCACTTATAAAGCTATGCTGACTGTCCCTAATCAATCCTTGCCTCTCTATTCTATCTCTCAGAATAATTTCTGATGACTTATCTGCTACAGAAAAGGTTAGGCTCACTGGCCTGTAGTTCCTCGGCTTTTCCCTGCAGCCGTCCTAAAAAAAGGCACAACATTGGGAATGACTTGTAGGATATATCATATCTAGACACAAGTGAAAGCCAACAGTGAGCATATGTTGAATTTAAATTATATTTGGTATTTGATAGATTTTTGCTATCTTAACCATTTGCCTAAGAAACCTAATGCACCCATCTGCGTTATCTGCCTATGTGTAGTGAGGCAAGTGAAAAGCCATGAGTGTAGCTGTATCGGAACAGTAGATTCATAAACACTTTATTTATAAATAAATCAGTGAAAGGATGCATGGTGAGTGGGTGACAAGTGGAACAAAAAATCCATCCTGTGAGTGTATAAAAAATCTTAATGTCAGAAGTTTCCAGGATTGTTTCTGTGTTAGCTGTGTTAAATCTGTCATTGGGTTGCTACCACCTACTACCCCTGGAACAACAGGGTGTTACATCAACCAGGCTACTGGATTGCTGTTATCTAGTGGAAAAAACACAAATAGAGATTGACATTAGTACTGTCTGTATCAGAGATTCAGAAATTCTGTTTATACATTAAGTAGAGTAGTTGGGTGAGACATCAGGAAGCGATCAATACCTGGGCAGTAGCAACTCTTTCAGCAATCAGCACTCTCAGGAATAGAGGTGAAAACTAGGAGGGAATGAGTTATGCAGTATGGTGAAGGATAAATTAATAAAACTCATTTGTATATAAAATATGCAAATTTGTGATAAGTTTGTATTACAGTATTATTATTGATTCCGATTGGGATGAGCACAGTGAATTTGACTTTCTCCCACTTTACATTTATTTGAGTCTATCCAAATTTTCAACTTGGAGCACTGATGTGTCTTTGCCACACCTGGTGCCAGTACAGAGCCCCACAGAATAGAATCCAAAAAAACCTGACAGTGCAGAGGAGGCTATTTGGCCCATCAAGTCTGCATCAACTCTCCAAAAGAGCATCTTACTAAGGCATAACCTTAGCCCTATTCCTATAACACCTGCACATTTAGCATGGCTAATCCAACTAACCTGCACTTCTTTGGATTGTGGGAGGAAACCAGAGCACTGGGAAGAAATCCATACAGACACGGGAAGAACATGCAAATTCCACACACACAGTTACCCATATTTTTGACCTTGAATTGGCAAATGGTGGATTAAGGGGTATTTTGTATACGTGCTCTGCTGGTATCAGTTATTCACATAGAGGCATCAGCTTCATAAAAGAAATGTTCATATCTGTTTTGTGCATATAGCATACTTGATTGAACATGCTCAGTGGTACTTAGCTTACAAATGTAATGGGAGTGGATCTCTGAATGTGCCCAATGTCATGAATTTTAATAAAAGCAGAAACTGTCAAATTTACTCTGATAAAGATGAGAAACTGAAAATTATCTTGGAACTCTGGTTAACTATAAGAGTAAGACTCTTTCTTAAACGTAGGATCAGTGCAGTATCAAATTTAAAACTTTTAGAAGTAACTTCTTACTGAATGACTATATATAACAAGAAATAAACTAGTTTGAAAGAGAATAATTTCAATATCGCTGAAAAGAGACATGACGAAGCTGTTATTACTGTCAGATCAAAAACCATGAGCAAGAAGTGAAACTCATAATTTCATTCTGTGACTAGTGTTCTGTACTGCTATCAAGCCAAATAGACATTTGAGTAAAGAGATGCTAACCAGCCTGTGCTTGCAAAACTCAAAACTTAGGCCAGAATTTAATCCTCACGCTTGTCCCAATTCTGGATATGGGTGAAGCTTGGCGAAAGGCATTCTCTGTTGGCCTCAGACAGGATGGTACGTATCTTGGGCAGACATGCTGGTAAAATTCCATCCTTAGCGTCCTACCTTAGATGTAATTCTGTCATTGGAGAGTATAGGATAAGCAATCCTAAGTGTTGTAAGAATTATGCTGACAACCAATTTAAGATTATAAATTGGGCTTGCAGTGTTGCTCAGTCAGAGACTACATATATTACTGCACAGTGTCCTGTTCTTTGCAGACAAAAAGAATACGCCCATATATTGTATCTGTTTCAACTGATGAAAATAGGTGACAGAAATGCTCTGATGCATTCCCCCGAGTAATGCCTTGACCGATCAGTCAACATGCCTAATTCGAATTTGAACAAATCTTGGCAGTTAACTGTCAGTCATCTACCAATCAGAGTCTACCTTTCAAACAATCAGCAATCTCTTTTCATGAAGTACAAATTACACTTGTACTTCAAATGTAAATCCCTTTACATCTGTCATTCTTGCAAATGTCCTGATGAATGCAAGATGAAAAGCTTCTACATGTCTCTTTCTTCAGTGATATTCAAGCTCTGTACTATCAAGAGAAAACTTTCCTCCTCTGGTTTCTAAAAATGAAGAGAGATTTTCTGAATTTATGCTGCTGAGCACACTTCCTTTTCTTGCCTGAATTTTCTAAAGCGCACTCCCAATGGGAAAGTTCACATTAGGAAACAATTTTCATTTTTATTGCTGATCGTGTTTTACACTTCTTGGATTTTCATTTGGCAAACATATAGGAACAAGTAGAAAGCACGTCGCTGGATCACTATCACTAATTTTTCAAATTAAATTAATAGTGAAAAATACTCCAGGAGTGTAAATTTATAATATCCAACTTATAGTTTACTGTTCCCAATTCATAGCCACAAAGCACATGTTGATCACAAGCCTTTCATTGAAGTGATAATTGTTCCACATTTCAAAAGTTTCCTGCCTAACTTATTTTTTTAGAGTAATTATATTGTTTGTTGATTCCTTCCGAGGGCATTGTATGTGAAATTATTTCAAAACTGTGCATTTATTTTCTGCATTAAGTCTATCATCAGCATTCAGTCTTTCCTCCATCCTTTATTTGAATCAGCTGGAATGCCAAGCCTGAGGAACATTGTCACACTTGTAGCAAGTCACAGGCTAACTGAGAAACTGGATCAGACTGCAAGGGATCTGAAGTAGTCATCTTAGCAAATGTATGTTCCAATTTATGGCTCTAATGGAGTAGCAGGAGTATGTGTTGTCTTTTAATTTGAATACATATTGATTTTTCAACTCGCATAATTTACAGAGCAAAACGAAGGATTGCATTAAAAATTTGTTCCTGTCTGGGTGGCCTGCTCATTTAAATGTTATTGTAAAATGAAACTACTATTTTTTTGCCATTAATGTATTATTTTCAATATTTGTATTATTTGCATTGCTTGATTAGCTTATCATCAGTGGGGTGGTCTCTTTGATAAGAAGCAAGAACATCAACTGAAGTAAAATATGAAGGTGTAGGGATAGAATTCTCAATTTGAATGTTATTGAGTCAAAATCACATTGCGGGGTACGAGTAACAAAAATGTTGATGTGCATGCAATTCACCAGTGTACTAAAAGCATTAATCCATTAAAAACAGATTATAATCTGTTACTTAGGTATAGAATTGGTATAAAGGATTGTGTGCCCAAAATAATGACTGGCCACAATCTTGGGAAGAAAATTGTTTAAAAATTGGATAATTATAGCTGTAATAAAAGACTTGTTAAAGTGTGTTTTATAAGTGAAAGTTGGGAATGATAACCTATAAGACAGCAAAAAATCTCTTTTTCAAATTATGGAGAATCAAGTTTCATTTGAATATATTAGTTTTGATTATTTCTAATATTTAACAGCATAATGTCACCATTAATGGTGTAATACAAGACTTGGTTTACAAAATGTAAAACGTAAGCTCTTATGAAACGGAGTTCTTCATTCCTTAATAAGCTATAACATCTTAGCGTACAGACTGCATTCCAAAAATAATTCATAATGTGAAGAACATTAAACTGTGTAGTGTAATAGGGTGTCAAATAAAAGCAAGCATCATTATTTATTACGATATTTTAATATCATGGTGTCTTTTTAGTGATGTGGAAGTCAATGTTGTCTCATTGGAGATTGTAACCCACATTTTGATGATTATTGGCTATCATTACTGAGAAAGGAAAACATTTTAAGTGAGCCTTTATTGCTTTTTGATGTAATTCCAAAAACTGTTAGCTCCCTCAATGTTTGGTGATTGGGTGTAGTATTCAGTAATGAACTGAATCAGCCAAGCATTTAGTGTGAACCTATTTAGCTATCTCAGTCGTAGTGACAGTAGGAATGCCACAATTCACCACAGTATACTAACGATAGGGAGGAAAAAAAATGAAGAGAAATGAGGGATATTTTCAAAAAAGGAGAATGATGATTTCTGTTTATAAATCAAGGTAAATTTTTGACAGAAGTCCAAAAATAACCTCACTGAATTATACTAAAAAAGTGTTAGTTGTGTATGATTAGTGATAGTTGTCTAAGTTAATGGTTTAAGTATGCAAAATATAACCTTGACCTTGGGATCAGTGATAAAAGAACAACATTCATTATGTTTACCACTGCTGACAAATATTTGCTCAGCTTTTGAGCGGCAACCAGTGATCCTTCATGCCTTTGTGAAGGGTTATGTAACGTGTATGAGCTGAGTGAACAACAGCATGTCTCTTCAACAAATCAGATTGATAAATGCTTCGGATAGTTTAAATCTTTTATTTATGAAATCATGTACAGAAAACAAAATAAGATTAGAAAAACAACAAGGCTCAGAGGAAAGAAATATTTTTCCAATTCTCCAACACAGTTAATTTTTGATGGAACATACCTGCAAAAATAAATTTTCAAGGTGCAGCGAATGTGAGGTTTATGAGATTGTTATGTTTCATACTGTACCTTCAATTTAGGATAGAATCAAAAGGATCTGAAGTTTGCCTAATAACAGACCTGGTGGCTGAAGGGAGTTTTGGATTGTTTGTTGCAAAGAAGGTGTGAGCTGTTTACACTTGGAAACAATGGCAGGCAGTGAAAGCCATCTCTGCAGTGGTTGTAGACTATGTGAGTCTGTAAAGTCCCAAGAAAGTGTAGTAAATAGCAGATTGGAAACAGTTATGTTTTAAACTATCTATTTAATCACAAGATTGAACAGATTTGGAGTGTAAAGGAATGGCACGGTGGCACAGTGGTTAGCAGTGCTGCCTCAAAACACCAGGGACCTGGATTGGATTCCTGGCTTAGGTCATTGTCATGTACAGAAAGTAATGTGCACATTCTTCCTGTGTTTGCAAGAGTTTCTTCTGGGTGCTCTAATTTCCTCCCATAGTCCGAAAGACATACTGGTTAGATGCATTGTCTGTGCTAAATTCTCCCTCAGGGTACTCAAACAGGTGCTGGAGTGTAGTATTCAGAGACTAGGAAATGTTCACAGTAACTTCATTTCAGTGTGAATGTAAGCCTACTTGTGACTAATAAATAAACTAAAGAATAGATAATCAGGTTTTCCACCTGAACACAGAGCCCATGTGATTTACATTGCCATAGAGATAGGTTTTGAGAAAGTTGGGGACTTAGGATTGTACGATTGGGTTTTCTTAAAGATATTCTTGAAACTTACAAATGAGGCTGTTTGTCAGGATCTTGGGAGAAAGGGAAAAGCAAGAGGCCAAAAGCCTCTGTGATTCACTGTGCAGGAATATAGGTAGAAGATTGGGTTTGAATTGAAAAGACCAACTTTCTGGGGATTTAAAATGAAAGTGAAGGATTTGCCTATCTTGTGTTAGAGGGAGAATCACCCCAGGAAAACCATTCTTGTGAAAGGCAGTCTGGGATTAAAAATTACCAGGCTGTAAAGGAAAGTTATGGCACCTTGAGGTGCTAAGAATTACTTTGGGCTGGCTCTATGGAATCAAATTACTACATCAGGAACAGTGTGAAGTATACCTGTGAAATGGGTTTTGCAGTTATGTTAACAGCAAAAGGAGAAAGTTCTGTTCTATATACGTTGCCTACAAAAATAATGATTTTAATCTGTTACGGTAAAAATCTTAAAATGTGAATTACTGATCTATCATCCTTTCAGATGAAAGGATTAAAAGAAAACTACTAGGTAGCGTAGAGATATTGACCTGAGCCAGTTTGTTTAGTAATTAAAACTTATTGCACTTTAAAACTTCTGAAGGCATTGGTCCTAATTTTTTCTGGTGTATTTAGTGGTTGAGAACAACAATTTCACGCCCGTAATGTATTTCACCATGGAACCAATTGGTGTGTTTCAATTGTAATAAGTTTTGTGGAGGATCAGAGTAAACTATACAGTAATTATGAGAAATTCCTGTTTAAATGCACAAGTTGCAGTCTGATTTATTCTATCATAATGAATAATGTTATTGGTTTCCTCATTTGTCCAACTGCAAAATTTAGGTCTTAATGATCCCCAGGATAATTTCAATACTAAATTATTTTGAAGTGCAGCAATTCTAGGCTAGACCGGTGAATAATAACAGGATAATTTACCAGCTCTCTGTTTCAGTGTATTGAGATTGAAATATTGGTGGGAAAACTCACTTCTCTTTTCCAAATCATTCCTCCATGCCTTTAACCTAACCACTAGCACTGGCAAACAAAACCTCAGTTTAGCGTCCAAAAAAGAGTCAACCTAGGTTACCATCTATAGTGCACATGTCAGCCTGTTATAATATTTATTCTAAAAAATTCATTCATGAGATGTGAGCGCGACTGGCAAGATCAGCATTTATTTCCCCTGAGAAAGTGGTAGTGAGCTGCCTATTTGGGTACACCAAGTGGCTTGCTAGGCTCTTTTGTAGCGTGGATAAGAGTCAATCATTTTGCTATGGGACTGGAGTCACATTTAACACTGGATTTTCAATTCAGTATCGGCAACTCAAAATGGAGGCTAGTCCCATGAGTTATTAGTCTCAGCAAATTTTCATTTAAATCAGCTACCCTGTAACCTCAAGAGAATTCTGAAATGCCAGTGTGATTGGTATCATTTATGAACTCCAAAGCAAGGCATTGGGCAAGAAGATCATCATAGGTTGTGCTCTGATGTTTTCTTTGGTGTCATTGAAAAGGTAAGCATACCACCAATTGGTCTTTATTTTCTTCATTAATATGTGTATTGAGACACGATTGTGTGCGTCAAGAGCTTTAGTGAAGCATACCTTATGTTATTTTCGCAAATATTAGGATATTATTACATTGATTTCAAAAATTTAATGTTATAAGTAGACCTATTGTTATGTGTAATGATATATATGTATACACACAGATTTGCTTTTGCTATGGTGGAGAAATCAATTGTAGCCTATAACAGCAAGTTATGATTATATTCATAGTATCTGCAATCTTTCCTGAAAAAAATAACTTTAAAGCAAAATTAAAATCAAGTCCAGAATTCTGAAGAGTGACTCAAATAGTTGTGGTGTGGTGGTGAACTACCCAAGATAATTTCTCCATGCCACACTGTACTTTCCTCCTCATTTGCTCATAAGAGCCTTTCATTTCCCCTTCATTGAGAAATGAGTAGGTGAACAATATACGTGAGCCGGTTTTACCTTGCATTCTTCAGATGTGGTTAAAGGTTTAAGTTCATTTATTAGTGTCACATGACTTACATAAACACTGCAATGAAGCTACGGTGAAAATCTCCTTGTCAACACACTATGGCACCTGTTTGGGTACACTGATGGAAAATCTGGCATGAGCTGTGCATCTAACCAGCACTTCTTTCAGACTGTGGGAGGAAACTGAAGCATTCGGAAGAAACCCACGCAGAGATAGAAACAAATGGCAGATTCTGCACAAACAGTGACCCAAGCTGGGACTCAAACCTCGGTCCCTAATGCTGTGAAGTAGCAGTGATAACCACTATGACACCGTGCTGCCCATAAAGCAATCACAAATATGCTTCCGCAAGGATCCTCCACTTGGAAACAGCAATCATTCCTTGAGAATTGAGCACTTCTCATCACCACCATAAAAAATCTGCTGGTTCCGCCTTTGGCCATTGTTCACAACTTTGAGCATGGGTCTCTTGTCAGGGTGCCTTGGAAAAGAACAGGAACATTCGACACTCCCCCCTCCCCCCCAGGTCTCAAATGATCTTGCTAACATATAGTGTAATAAGTATATAACGGAAAAGTCCCTGAGGGACATACCCCAAAGTTTCCTGTGAGGAAATACATTTTGTGCCTTCATTTAGCACAAACATTTTCAGAAAACTTTCAGAAATTTCTAAATCTGAAACTGTAAAAATGCAATGTTTTATCTTTCAGGCTTTTTTTCTGCAATATGGGGAATAAACTACTGGGTATGCCAGTAAATTACCACTAATTTTTTTCATGTGTCAAAGGCACATTTTAGTAATCAAGGAAAATTTAACCAAATTGCACAATGTATTCCCCCAAATACAAAATCTTTGTATCCACTGCAATAGAAACTCAATTGAACTTATTCACCCACAGAAAAGTAATATGTTAGTAGTAGAGCTGGCAGTGCTCAGAAAGCTTGTGATTCCAAATAAACCTGTTGGACTTTAATCTGATGTTATGAGACTTCTTGTTGTGCCCACCCTAGTCCAATGCCAGCATCTCCATGTCATAGAATTCATTGGCATCTCAATTGTTTCTATACTTTGAAATGTGTGCTCATCGTATTGGAGTGGGTGTTCATGGCTGATTAAAATATTTAATAAAGGCTTCAACACTGGATGTAGGACCTTTCTGTGATATTGATCCATTTTACCACATAACTTGCTGCAATATAAACTCTCTCAGAAGCACGTGACACATTTGGATAGGAATGATTCATCAGCAAACCTATTTAAAGGACTTGTCCACTAACTAATGCTAGTTTCTCCTTTTTGGGTTCAGGAGGTCCTGTGAGGCTGTTTTCTGATCTCTAAAACTTTATTCTGACTTTTCAAAAGAAGTTTTACTCGTATTGCACTTTGACTACTCCCAAAACAATTTTATGATTGATTTTATTAAATTAAACAGTAATGTTCTGGTAGGGCTGGCTCAGGCAGAGGGGAACACCAAAAACTCAGGATCTGGCAGGAGCAGCTGGGAGTAGAGAGATGGAAAGGACGGCATTGTACAAAATAAACTTTCAATGAGTCTTCAGAAAGCAGACACTACTTGAGATCAAGAGGATGGTCTCTGGTGCTTTTGCTTCATAAGGGAGGCTTTCATCAAGCAATGTCACAGCCACAACTCAAATCTCCAATCATGGAATGGCTAGAAATATTTGCGGTTGTCAAAGCCAGTGTGACTTTTAACTTAATTTTTCCATGTGAAGGGGGTAGAGTGTGGGTTCCTTCTCCATTCGTAGTCTGCTGTCTCAACTTGTCTGTGATCTTTTCTAAGTGGGGAGGACCTATGAGGGCTTGAAGATTTTAGCAAACGGGTCTGTCATGGTTAAGTATTTGATATACATGGTGCAAGATGCGAGGTGTTAGGAAATGTGGGTTGCTATCAGTTGTGCTTGTGTGACTATGAGGAAATGGAGAAAGAGTAAAGCGAGATGTTGGTTAGTGGAGAGGTTTGTTTAGGATGGTAGGGTAGCATAGTGGTTAGCACTACTGCCTCACGGTGCTATGGACCCAAATTTGATTCCTGACTAGAGTGACCGTCTCTAGTTTGCACTAGAGTGGAGTTTGCACATTGTCTGCATGGGTTTTCTCTGGGTGCTCTGGTTTTCTCCCACAATCCCAAGATGTGTGGGTTAAGTTGATTGGACATGCTAAATTGCCCCTTAGTGTACTACCTGGGATAACAGCATGGGGTTATGGGGATAGGGCTTAGGTGAGATTGTGCTTGGTGCAGGTTCGATGGGCTGAATGGTCTCCATCTGCACTATAGGGTTCTAAGATTCTATGGTGTGGAGGATGGGAGTGTTTTGAGCAGCCAGTGTCCAGGTAGTTAAACATTTGGCACAGACTTACTCTTACAGCCTCTTTCCATTGGCAGCAGAGAGATTGCCTGTGGTCTTTCTGCTTCCTGGTGGAGTAGAAACAGCATTTTCCATCTATGGTCTGGAGCATGGCTTCCAGTGTGATACAAGTAACCTGTCTTGATTTCTGCCACTCACCTTCTTGAATCTGTGCATTTTCCTTGCAAACTGAAACAAGAATGCATTTCCCATTGAAGAAGCCCCATCAAAAATTGGCTTTACACCGTGAATCACTCCGATTGAGATCATGGCATGAATTTTGAATCATGCAAACTAATGCTGCCCTGCATTCAGGTAAATCAGTAAATTTGGGATTTGTCCCTCAGGGACTTTTCCATTATACACTTATTACACTATATGTTAGCAAGATCATTTGAGATCTGCGGGGAAGGGGGGAGTGTCGAATGTCCCTGTTCTTTTCCAAGGCAATGAATTTTAATACATCAACTGTTTCAACACCACTTTTTGCTGGTGTTGTAAGTTGCAGTACTGGGATGAAAATTATCAAAAGCTGTCATGGGAAGAAAACCTCTCAAAAGGAGCCCAAATCCTATTTCAACTAATTGAAAGCCGTAGCTAGCAAATTCATCTGGGTAGCCCCTGTAATATTAGTGCTGCCATTTCAGAACCACAATAACGTTTTTGTGCTGTGTGTGCACACACTTCTGTTGCGGACTGCATTATTTTGGGTGAGTTGGTAGTATTGGCACTAGCACCCTGCAACACAAGAACGCAGAGTAGGCAGCTCTCAGTCGCAGTGAGCAATGAATGCTGAGCTGATTCTCCTTCCACACTGGAACAGGGACACTGCTAACATTTCTTCTTTCGTCTTCCATTGCTTTATATAGAGCAGTTGCTTTGATAGGATAGCAGAGCTCCCATGGTGCAGAATGCCATTGATTGCACATTGATTACTTTGTGCACACTGTGGGTGGCATTTTCTCAGAAAAATTTTAAGCGTTGAACGGGCAAGAAAATGGGAAGTTTTCTCATCTATTTTTGTCAGCGAAGTAGATGATGGTAACTTACTCTGTGCATTGCAGAGGCCCTAAGTTGATTCCCAGCGATAGGGAAAGGTTGGAGTCTTAGCTCAGCGAGAAACTGGCTGATGAACTCTAGGGGCACTATTGTGCATGGGAGATCAGTCAGTCGCATCACAGACATCATGCCACCACCCCCTCCCCCCTCCCCGCCCCGTCCCTTTGATTGTCATCTCGGCCAGTTTTAATTTCACTAGGGACCAGCAAGATCGTGAAAGGCGAGAAATTGGGTATGAACCTGATATTTCACTCCTTGCCCTATCTTACTGGTTCACAAACTGATAAGAACCCAGGTCACATATAAATGCAGAAATGTACTGCAGTCACGAACAGTTTCACTTTCTCGGTGTTCAGCTAATGTGCACAGTGCACCACCCCCCTTATGAATGCTCACTATCCTGACAGTGATCATGATGCCTTCATCCTGTACCAGCCTGCTTTACCATCTGAACTTGAGCCACCTTGGGAATCCTTGCGTGAGAAGGGCTACGCACTTACCACTCATCTCATGAATCTGGTGCACAACTCCTGCGTATCCGGGCAGCATTCACATAATGAGAGCTACGGTGCAAAACAGCATGTCATTGTGTGGACCATTGGAGCGCTTCAGCAAGATTCTACTATTGGACCTCTCTGGAGGAAGCCTGTATTACTTGCTTGAGCACATGCCAATGTTCATTGTGTTCTGCTGCATCTTGTGCCACTTCACCATCATGAGATGGATGGCACGGTGGCACAATGGCACGGTGGCACAATGGTTAGCACTGCTGCTTCGCAGCACTAGGGATCTGGGTTCAATTCTAGCCTCAGGTCACTGTCTGTGTGGAGTTTGCACATTCTCCTCACATTTGTCTGGGTTTTCTCTGGGTGCTCCAGTTTAGTTTTGCAGTCAAACGTTGTGCGGGTTAGATTGATTGGCTATGATAAATTGATCCTTAGTATCGACAGGGCTTAGCAACATAAATTCATGGGGTTGTGAAGAAAGGACCTGGGTGGGATTATTGTCTGTGCAGGCTCGATGGGCTGAATGGCCTCCTTCTGCACTGTGGGGATTCTGTGATTTGAGGTCACTGCCCTTTCACCAGGTGTTCAGGCAGTAGTAGGAGTGGGAAGAGCAAGAGAGTGAAGAGGAGGAGAGGGTTGGGAGGAGATGGTCCAATATCCCTGTTTCTTGTTGGTTGGTCTGTGATTGACTCATCTGATGCAGTACCAGAGAATGCCATTCAATTTTCTCAATGAAGAATAGTCATGCTTATCTTCCCCCTATTACTGACCATCTCTACATTAATGATAACTAAACCAATTATCCCTCAGCTCATATTGTCAATTCTTGATCTTTGCTAAGTTAGCTGTTTTCATCTGGGGGCAACAGTTAGGGGATTACAATCATAATGTTGGCAGCAATGGGCATCTTAGAACAGGTTCTTTAAAAGAGATAGAAAATGATCAGGTACAGTTCTTGCTCCCTTTTGCTGAATGGGTACAGTTCTTGCTTGACTATGATACCCGGTGTGATTGAATAGCTGTCAGGTTCATCCACAGGGAATGGATTCATAACCAGCATATCAGAGTCAACCCACTCAGAGTGGCAAGAGAAGGAAAGAAAATTGGGAAAAATAATTTCATATTATATCACTGACGATTCACAGTGTCATTGGCACCACAAATACATACCTTCAAACTTGTTTCATCGATGGTTCTGTTCATTTTTGAACAAACTCTAAGCCATCTTCAGCCCATCTGCAGGTTAATTCATTAAATATCTATACAATACATTTTATTCCGAGCAAGGGCAACTTTTAGGCAGCAATGGAAAAAATATTTAGGTAGGGCATTCGTAGTATTCTCATACTACACAAGTACTGTTCAGCTCAGTTTGTGGTACTAAAAATATTAACTAGAATTGGATAAAATTTCAGGCATTTTGCAATAACTTGTGAAATGAACATCTTTTCTACAGAAGGTACTCAACTCTGCAATTATGCAGCAGCTGTGTTGCAATCTTAGTAATTGGCTTGGTAGAACAGCAGTCAGGTTTTGCAGATGGACTGACCTCAATGTTGCTACTCAAATTCCGTCTCTTCCATGCGCTTGAGTGGGACAATGGAGGGAGAAGGGAAGATTTCTGCTTAGCTGAGGCTTTCCCATCGTAACAGTCACTAACAGTGAATCCCTCATTAGTTCCAGCACACCATTGTGCACTCTGGGATTTCAGTTTATTTATGTAAGTTTGCTCGTAGGCTAATTATCATGAAATGGAAGATTTCCTTAGTGCACTATACCTCGTGAAATCAGAGACACGTTAATAAAGAACATTTTGTTACAAATAATACACAATGACTCTTTTTACCGTGGCAGTTTTCAACACATGTATGAATAGAGTATAGTTTTTAAACATTGTTTAGAAGAGCTTAACTTCTTATCATAACATTTCCTTCCTGCTCAAACCACACAAGCAGCAAAAGGGTTGAGATGAAAAAAATTGAGTGGGTGCAGACACCCCTTAAGATTCAAAATAAAAAGAGTGAGTGGGTGCAGGGACTACAGACATATTGTGAAGAAATGGGAGAAAGGATTACAAGGAAAACAATGAGAATAAGAAATGAGAGGGAGAAATTATTGAACATAGTTGGGGCGGGGGAAGGATGCAATGAGACTGCAGGTGCTGGTACAGAGATAAAATTTTAGAAATGCTATAGTGCAAAAGCAGACCTTTTTACCCTACTGACAACAATCCCACCCATGCCCTATTCTTCTAACCCATATATTGACCCTGTTAATCCCCCTGACACTAAAGAGCAACTTACGATGGCTAATCTACCTAACCTACATATCTTTGAAATGTGGGAGGAAACCAGTGCACTCGGAGGAAACCCAAGCAGACGTGGGGAGAATGTGTAAATTCCACACAGACAGTCACCCAAGCCGGGAGTCTGTGAGATAGCGGTGGGAACCACTGTGCCATCATGCCATGACAAATAATATTGAGAATAATAGAAACTGAGTTGAAGCAAAAATCAAGATTAGCATCTGGAAAAATATGAAGCACTGGCTGGATATTTCAGGAGCAAAATGTAGACATTTGCGCACAGAATTTTGTTTAAAGTGAGAAAGTGAATAAAGCAAACCAGATTTCACTGTATTTTGTGACAAGTTAACTGTTGTATCTCTGAATAGAATTCTATTCTGTGATCAGTTGGAGGGTTACAATGCAATTTTTGTAATTCTCATTCACTCCACAAATTTTTCACTGTTTTTTTCATTGCTTACAACTCGTTACCCTGATAGGCAGAGTACTGGAGGTGTGTGGGACCGTTACTGTATCCGCAGGTTGTCTCCTACAAGGCATGAGAGTAGTTAGAAAGCCATGAAATGATTATATAGAGTGATCTGTAAATGAGTGTATAGGTTTCATTTCTGGGCAAATGCTTTCAAGTGGAAGTGATTCCCCTGCAGACTGATATACTTGTCTGCTGGTTCCAGAATTAGTAATACACCTCCCTCTTGTGGTATCCTCTCCTTCTCTGATCAACTGAGCAGCACACCTCATTCTTAACTGTCACATTCACCACATCATAATGGCAAATGTTCAATGCTGAAAAGGGATGGCACTTTCTCTCTCTTTCTGACAACGTAGTTAATTTTATGATCGCTGTTTTCAGTTCAGACCAGAAGTAACCAGATTTATTGAGAAGTTAACTCCAAAACTTGCTGTGATGGGATTTGAATTCTCAACCTCTGCCTCACTAGTCCATTACCACAAAGGCTAGTCCACATAGTGTGAGCAGTGGCACATATTTAAAGCACTGATTGTGTTGTGTATTCACATAGCAGCGTCAGCATTAACACCCGACAGTAGTCACAATGCATTCATCCTGTCAGCCCGCTGCTTCACTAATCGTCTAGCCATCATGTTGAGCCAGAAGGCGACTGCTATCAGGGCAATCCTATTCAAATCCACTCCACGAGCCAGCCGCGTGTTGTCAGCAATTGTGCAATAAGGGCAATACTGCCATGAGGAATGTCACTGTGTGGGTGACCAGGGTTCTGAGGCAATCTTTCCACTGCTTTTGCTTTCTGATGGTGCCTAAGTGACCTGTCAGTTATCAGGAGGCAGAGGAAGAGGAGGAGGAAAGGAGAGGTAGCCACATCCATATTCTGGATGGTTGGAAGCCCCTTTGAACACCAGTATCCACAGCCATCTTAACAGCAGCGGAGCTTGCACTGTAACAAACTGAGATTTCGTGATCTTGGTCTGAACTTTCACTGCAGCACTTGGACAATAGCTGGCTTTTGCTGGCACTGCAAACTGGAAACTGAGACATTGGCCATTGATACATTATGATGTACGTGTTCTTCTAGAGTTGACCACAAGTGGGAAAGATGGGCCTTGAGTTCTGGACAGATCCTTGTGTCAAACTGGAGGCAACTCTTCTTTGTTACTTGATAGTAACAGCAGGCTTTTTGGTAGGTCTGTCAATGCATCATGCACCTCTGTGTACATATCCACCACGCTGTTTCTGTAAATGCTTCTATTCAAATCCTCATCTGAATCCTCTGCTGCCAGCTGCCTTCAGGCTGAGGTTTGCTGCAATGTGATCCATTCTCCCTGCCTGGTGGCTCCTCCATGTGCAGGTTGTGTCTCAATCCTACCCTCTAACTTATCCTAGTGTTCGAATCTGGGCTGGGTGCTGTAACCATCAGGTTGAGTGAGAGGGTTTCTTCCTCCAGAGTCGGTGTCATAATATTTCCTTCCTCCTCAAACCACAGAAGCAGCAAAAGGGTTGAGATGAAAAAGATTGAGTGGGTGCAGACACCCCTTAAGATTCAAAACAAGAAGAGTGAGTGGGTGCAGGGACTGCAGACATATTGTGTTGAAGAAATGGGAGAAAGGATTACAAGGAAAACAATTAGTGAGAATAAGAAATGAGAGGGAGAAATTGAATGTAGTTGGGGCGGGGGAAGGATGCAATGAGACTGCAGGTGCTGGTACAGAGATAGAATTTTAGAAACGCTACAGTGCAGATTATTTGACCTCTCATTTCAAAAGTTAGTAAAGAAAGAGTTTATAGATCTTTAACAACATAAAAAGCATAGTGGCAGGATTAGCGTGAGGGAAGGGGAAGAAAGCAAGAGATTCATAACTACAGTAAAATATGTGCCTTGTTTCCCCATGCCACTACCACACCAAATGGTTTAAGTTTATTTATTAGCGTTACAAGTGGGCTTACATTCATACTGATGTGGAGCTGCTGAAGTTGGACTGGGATGTGCACAGTAAGAAGTCTCACAACACCAGGTTAAAGTCCACAAGTTTATTTGGGATCATGAACGTCCAGAGCGCTGCTCCTTTCTCAGGTGAGTAACCTTGCGTTGTGAGACTTCTTATTATACATTAACACTGCAATGAAGTTACTGTGAAAATCCCCTAGCTGCCACACTCCGTCATCTGTTCGGGTACACTGAGGGAGAATTTAGCATGGCCAGTGAACCTAACCAGCCCTTGGATTGTGGGAGGAAACTGGAGCACCCAGAGGAAACTCATGCAGACATGGGGAGAACGTGCAAATTCTGGGTCCTTGGTAATGTGAAGCGCAATGCCACCATGCATTAATATGCAACAGATACTTTGTCCCAAATCTAAGTAACAGTTGGTCATATTCACTGAAGCTTCATTTCCTTTTGCAGGTGTTCTGGATTAGTTTACACATACCGTGTTTTCAAGACTCCGACTGATTCGTGGACCGTTGAAGTAAGTGATAAACTATAATCTTTAAATGAACATGAACATGTTTATTTAAATGTTGAGTCAATTGTGCGTCATATGCTGGTAACGTTATGCATGTTAAACTTTTGAGGCCTTCTCAGATGGTTGCTGACTGGTTCTACAGGAAAGGCAAGGAGCTCCCGGGGAACAATAGGCTGGATAGCACTTGCTCTGGGTTTTGGAACAGGCTGATGCTCTCTTACTTCAGAAGTGTTTTTTCATTAAAGGGAACATGGGGATGCTTCTGTCAATGATCTTATCAAGTGAGTTTCCAAGAAAGGGCCTAGTTTCCTGGAATTGACATTGAAAGTTTTCTGTTTTTCTTCCATTTTGACATATTATTTGCATAAGTTTCTTGTTGGAGTCAATGTACCTTTAATCAGCTGTCAGTTTCCATTATATCCTTTATAGAATTGGATAATGGAAAATGATGGTATGTGCCACCAGGGTGCAATGATACAATGCAGACATGGTGATGCAGCATGATCCTTGCCACTTTTTTTCCAGCTGTTATTCTAATCTAAATAATAATACCTGAAATAAAGTTACACACACCATAGCATGTTCCTTTAAACTCAGAGACATTTGCTGGAATTGACATTTTGATATCTTCAGCATGCTGATCAATGAAAAGGAAGGTAATCTTAACTTGGTTGGGTTCTTCCTGTCTGTAAATTATGGGGGCAATTTTGAGCTTGAACTTTCTGTCTGCAAGAATGGCAGTGCACGCTCAAAGTCTGGAGAGCGCGATTTACGCTGACGAGATTCCAAGTTCTGATGTTCCTGGCCCCCTCACCAGCAGCCGGATGTGAAACAAGATGCAGAATGCTAATTTTAGTGCATTAGCATATCATTAGCGAGCATGTCATTAGCGAGCACTCTAGGACTTCCCCTCTCACCAAATATACAGCGGGCACTAGCATGCCGTTACACCGTTGCCATATACAGCAGGTCTACATAAGCCTGAACTTGGTATCTTCACCTCCGAAGGAGGATTTTGGATGCAGCCAGCATCCTCTGCTGTGTGGACTGCTCAAAGAGCACCGGAGAGGACGCAGGGCACACAGATAGGTTAAACCTGGGCTGTCACATCTCCTTCTGCAGTGCACTTTCAGTGACCAGGGCTGCCACTGCATCCCAGGCAAGGGTGGTCACCTTGCTGGACTCCTGGAGTAGGGCTATAGATTATCCTGCCTCTGCGCCACTCTATCAGGCAGTTTATGAGGGCACCCTCTGTAAAGCACGGTGCTACTGCTTGTCTGCTGTTTATATGGAGTTCCCTAGTGCCTACAGCAGTTAAATTGTTATGCAGTGAGAACAAAAATTAACACTAATGTACCATAAAATTTGGACCAAAATACCAAAAATAAGCCAGCACCTTTGAAGCAAAACACTCTGGTTTTTGCACCAGAATCCACAGACTGTCGTTATTTGGTAAGATTTCACCATGTGTTTTCTAAATTTTACTTATTTCTATATTTATCTGTAAAGACCCATTTCTGGTAATGGACCGAATTTATTTAGATGCACAAAATACTATTTAGTGGTCAATTAATGGGTGGGATTTTACTGGCATGTGGGCCCAAGGTTCATACAATCCTGCTCCAGGCCAACAGAGAACCTCTGAGCCTCGAGATCGGAGGCTTAATTCTCTGAACCTCGCCCACTCCAGGAATCAGGGTGGGTGGGGCCAGTAAAGTTCCAGCTTTTGTGTGGTTCATAGAGCAGAAGGGTCACTCACACATTTTACACCCCCATGGATTTAGCACTGACTTCAGAGGTAGGTCATTAACAAGTGGCCATGCTGACCAACAGAGAGTTTAAATCTGCTGCTAGGTTTTATTCTGTGTTATGTAATCAATTCATCAATTTCAAGTTAGGATGGCATTGAACATGATTATATTAACTCTTTCCTAACTGCCCATCTCTGAGCTATTTCTGTCCATTTCATTGATATGATGCTTATCGATTGTTCCTTTTAAGCTCTAAATGTTCTTCCTTCACTCCACATTGCCGCTGTATTGAAACTAAAATTGATCAACATAATCTCTGGGAGAATGATTTATTTCCAAATTTCAACAAGTTCAGTTCTTCATAACTCAAGTTTCATGTCCCACAGTTACACCTTTCCGATTTACTCATTCAGTTTGTTGCTCCTGGGTATCTTGCAGTATGAGTCTTGGTTCCTCACTATGACATCTCAGTAAATAAAATTGCATAAAGTAAGAACTAAAGTTAAAGCTTATTTATTAGTCACAAGTAGGCTTACACTAACACTGCAGAGAAGTTACTGTGACTTTCTGTGCAATTGATATTGAGGGATCCAAACATATCGTGCCCAATTTTAGCATTGCATTGCTCCCATTTTTGGGCGAGAAAACTTGGTAAAGTCGGGTGTGAGGCGATCGGTGCCCATTTCCACGTCGGTTTCCCCTTTACCAAGGCCCAAAAAATGGCTGCGATCGGGATGGCGCTGGAACAGGTGCGGCAGCCATTTAAATTGACTTATTGTGCTGCATACCCAACTTAACTGGCACTTCTCCCTTTACCACCGCAGTTGCCCAACCAGAATTGGCGGGAAACAGGTATGTTCCATGAAAATCTAATTCAGGCGCTCCAGTTAGTGAGGAGATAAGGACCTAGCATCCGATGGCTCTCTGTTTGAGATTGTGGGGGTATTGGCAGGGGTGGGGAGATAGGGATGATGAGTCCACTGCCACTCTGCCTGAGATCATTGGAGGGGAAAGGGGTCTGCTGCCACCCTGCCTGAGATCAGCTGGGGGGGTGGGGGCAGGGGGGGTTCTGCTGCCACTCTGCCTGAGATTGGGGGAGGCACCACCTGCAATGGTTCAGGGTGGTGAAGTGAATGAGGGGAATAAAAGGGTCAGTAATGTTGTGGGAGTGAGGCAACATCTGTGGCTGCCAAGGGGAGGCATTATTCTGCCCAGGAGGGATGTAGCAGGGGAGCAGCATTCTATCTTTTTTTTGCACATGCGTTGATCGGAGCTGCAGGGCTTGGGGTACATCAAGCTCTACCCACAGACTTGTGCAGCGCAATTCAGACTTGCTGATATTTTTGCAGGCAATTGCATATCGGGGGGGCCTGAGAGCATGTCTAAAAGTTGGATCTGAAAACACTCCAAGTTTCAAGTCCTCCCAGCACTTAGAATCAAAATGGTAAAACACGACCCATCGTGTAAAAAAATGCACTTGAAGAAACGGTCTTTTAGAGGCCAATGAAAAATCCAACTGATATATACTCTGATTCTTTATGTGGATTACAGTAGTAAAAATTAAATGTACAAGATAAACTTATAAGATTATTTATTAATTAATAAATTTAAAAAAACCTATATTTTTTATTTTATATTTTATAACTTTTACGTCTGTTATCGACCTAAAGCATAAAAGTATTTTTTTAATTAATACAATCTGTTTAACTTTGCACAAAGAATCATTCAGGGTGACGCAACTTGAAATCTTTTTTGGTCGGGGACTGATGGACATTAAAATGTTTTTGATCTTTAAAAGTAACATGCCTTATTCTCATACAACTTGGCTGTCACAACTATGCACAACACATTGTAAATACATGTTTGCTGAGGTCATGTATTGGGGATTAATTCCATTTCTAATTTTTTGGCTTATCTTTGGTCCTGAAAATTGTGTAAACCAGTAGGCCTTGCAAATCTCAGCAACAGTTCCCTAATCCCATTATGAGCTATCAGTTGACTTAGGTGTTTATCATTTTCTGTCAACTAAGTTAAAAAAGACTGTCATTTATATAGCACCACTCACAACAACAAGATGTCGCAAAGGATTTTACAGCCTGCTGTGGTAAGTAGAATCATAGAATCATAAAATTCCTAAGATGCAGAAAGGGCATGTGGCCCATCAAGTCTGCAATGATCACAGTTGCACTGAGGCCTTATCCCTTAACCCTAAGCATTTACCTTTCTAGAATTTATCCTGACACTAAGAGGCAATTTACCATGGTCAATCAACCTAACACGCACATCTTTGGAGCAGTGTTCATAGCCAGCAAAAGACAATCTAACTATCTCCCTTTGACATTGAAAAGTATTATCATCTATTCTGGTTGATACTTCCTAAAAGACCTTGAGTAAATTTGTCAGACATGACTTCCTTCATAAAACTCTGTTGATTCTGTTTGAACTTGGCTAGAAATGGAAACTACTGGGCTTATGTGAGTGGATAAAATGCAATAAATCTTTTTGTTAGCACTCCTGACATTTTATTCTCAAAAACTTGGGGAAAGGACTTTAAAATTCTTTGAAATTTGATAACCTTCCCTTGACAGGATCTTCTGATAGTTTTGATAGTTAATTTTAACAGGTCACTCGACAATCCCAAAATCTTGACAGGATTGAATTCATGTAATTTTTGCACACATTTATACCAACTTTTAACAATTCCCAAAGGCCCCTGACCTCCCCAAAGGGGCCGCAGGATCAGATCTTAGAAACTACCTTCTTTCTCCAAAGTGATATCCTGGCTATCTTAATTAAGTTCAGACTTGCCTCTGCCAGATCTGTTGTGCGCAGGATTTCACACTCCTGGCTGACCAAAATCCCACTTCAGTGGAGGTAGCTCATAACTTAATGGCCAGCTATCTTTCAATTCTGCTCCCTGCAAACATGAGAATTGCAATATTTCATGGTGGGGCTTATGATTCGTGGCTATTTTTGCCACAGTGGAGAGTTTCTCTTTGTCATGGCAAAAATCTGGGCCAACTCTTCATTCTTCTCTGTGGGTGCTGGCTAACCTGCTGTGTTTCCAGTGTTTTCAGTTTTATTTTAGCATTTTGCCATCTGTAGCATTTTGCTTTTAATATACATGAAAGATACCCTTGATCACTGATTGAAGTCAAATGATAATAATGCTAAGGCTGTGTATAATGAGAGAGGACACTATTCTCTGCTTTTCATCAAATAGAAATTGTTGAAGAAATAATTCTGAAGTGCGTTTTTCATAGTCCTTGTTGTCATGGAGATACACTCTCCATTGGAATGGCAATATGAATTTGTGCTGCCAGCAGTTGGAATTCATTTTAATTCAAGCGAGTAACTATTAGTGATAAATACTTTCTCTTTTGCCTTCACAACACCACCTAGAAAGACAGTTGGGGTAAGTGGTTAAGTAATCTCAGTTATAATGAGATGTATGATTTGACTCTTTTCAGACTTTGTCTTCTGAAATATTTTAATTTCTGTTTGAGCCATTAAATGCACTACTGGTTGCATCACCTGTTATTTCCAGCTCAATGTGTGTTACTCGATATGATTTCATTTTGAAGTAGCTGTGTATGTTCATGAAGTCCCCCAAGAAATTATCTAAGACTTCCTTCTCTTCCTTATTAACATGTGATTCCTTAGCAATCTGAAGGCACAGTATCCTCTTTGACATGAATGTAGATAACATTTATCATTTTTCTTGACCCCTTAACTTCCTTGTACAAAGAGATAGGATTAATTGATGACCTCATAAGGAAGGCACCCGTTGGTAACTGCTGTCATAAAATGATTGAAATTTATATTCAGTTTGAAGGAGAGATGAGTGGCTCCAAGACTAAAAACTTAAGCCAGGACAATAATGAGAACTAGCTAATCTGATCGACAAATCAAGTTGACATGCAGAGACAGACATTTAAGGAGATATTTCAGAATGTATAGAGTAGATACTTTCCAATGAGTAAATAAAATTCCAAGGAGAGGACCCACCATTAATGTTTAAAAGAATTAAAGGTAGTATCAAAAGGCTTATAATTATACAAAAATGGATGGCAGGCCAGAAGATTGAACCAAATACAAAAAAATGACAAATGAGTAAAAGAATGATAAGGAGGAAAATATTAGAATACAAGAGGAGGTTATCTAGAAATATAAAAACATATAGTACGTGAGTAAGAGTTTCTATAAGATGGTTTAAAGAGAAAAGAGTTAATAAAGTGATGTTGACCCCATAGGAAGTGAGTCTGGAGAATTAACATGGGAAGATAAGGAAATAACAGACGAATTGAACAGGTATTTTGCATTGGTCTTCACTAGAAAGGACTTGTGTAACATCCCAGGAACAGCTGTAAATCAGGAGGGGGAAGGGAGGCAGGATCTCAGGAAAATTACAATCATCATGAAACTGGTACTGAACAAATTGTTAGAGTCGCAGGTTGACAAGTCTCAGTTTTTGACGGACTTCATGCAAGGATCTTAAAGGAAGAAGCTAGTGAGATAGTTAATGCATATTTTCTAATTTTCCAAAATTCCCTAGATTTGGGAAAGGTTCTACTAAATTAGAATGTAGCAATTATGATACCATCATTCAAAATGAGAATAGGGAGAGACTAAAAGCAGGAAACTATGGAGGGAATTTTCCTGTCCTGTCCTGTCCACATTGGGAATCTTTGATTTTGATTTGATTTGATTGATTATTGCCATATATTTTAGTATACAGTGAAAAGTATTATTTCTTGTGTGCTATACAGACAAAGCATACGTTTATTGAGAAGGAAATGAGAGAGTGCAGAATGTAGTGTTATAGCCATAACTATGGTATAGAGAAAGGTGAACAATGCGAGGTAGGTCCATTCAAAAGTCTGATGGCAGCAGGGAAGAAGCTGTTCTTGAGTCAGTTGATATGTGACCTCAGACGTTTGTATCTATTTCCCAACAGAAGAAAGTGGAAAATAGAATGTCCGGGATGCATGGGGTCGTCAGTTATGCTGGCTGCTTTGCCAAGGCTGCGGAAAGTGTAGACAGATCCAATGGATGGGAGGCTGGTTTGCATGATGGATTGGGCTACATTCATGACATTTTTTATTTTTATGTTGTCTTGGGCAGAGCAGGAGCCATACCAAGTTATAATACAGTAGTGAAAGAGTGCTTTCTATGGTGCATTTGTAAAAGTTGGTGAGAATTGTAGCTGACATGCCAAATTTCCTTAGTCTTCTGAGAAATTGGAGGCATTAGTGGGCTTTCTTGACTATAATGCTGGCATGGAGGGACCAGTTTGTTGTTGATCTGAACACCTAAAAACTTGAAACTGTCTACCCTTTCTATCTCATCCCCATTGATGTAGACAGGTGCATGTCCTCCTTTATGCTTCCTGAAGTCAATGATAATATCCTTCATTTGTTGACGTTAAGGAAAAAATTATGGTTGCCACACCAATTCACCAGATCCTCTATCTCATTTCTGTACTTTGTCTCGTGATTGTTCGAGATGCGACCGACTATGGTAGTGTTGTCAGCAAATTTGAAAATCATATTGGAGGGGAATTTGGCCACATAGTCATAGGTGTATAAGGAGTATTGTAGAGAGCTGAGAATGCAGCCTTGTGGGGCACCAGTGTTGGGGATGATCGTGGAGGAGATGTTGTTGCTTATCCTTACTAATTGTGGTCTGTGAGTTGGGAAGTTCATGATCCAGTTGTAGAGAGAGGTGCTGAGGCCCAGGCCATGGAGTTTGCAGATGAGTTTTGTAGGAATAATGATGTTGAAGGCTGAGCTGCAGTCAATAAATAGAAATCTGATATAGGTGTCCTTGTTATCTAGATGTTCCGAGGTAGAGTGCAGGACCAAGAAGATGGCATCTGCTGTGGACCTGTTGCAATGGTAGGCAAGCTGTAGTGGATTCAGATATTCTGAGAGGCTAGAATTGATTTGTGCCAAGACTAGCCTTTCGAAGCACTTCATAATGATGAACGTCTGAGCCACCAGCCGACAGTCATTAAGGCATGATGCCTGGTTTTCCTTAGGTACTGGAATGATGGTCATTTTCTTGAAGCAGATAGCAACCTCAGATTGTTGTAAAGGGAGGGTGAAAATGAATGCGAATACCCTCACCAGCTGATCTGTGCAGGATCTGAATGCTCATCCGGGTACCCCATTTGGACCAGTCGCTTTCTATTGATTGACCTTCAGAAAAGCTGCTCTGACATCTGCAATGGTGACCCCAGACACAGGTTCATCCAGCGCTTTCAAGATGGAGGGCATGCACTTGCTGACTTCTTGCTCAAAACGGGAGTAAAGTACCTTGAGCTCATCAGGGAGGAGTGCATTGGAGCTGGTGATTTTCTATGCCTTCACCTTGTAACCTGTTACGTCTTGCACATCTTGCCGTAGTCAGCAGAGGTCTGTGTGGCTAGCCTGGGACTCCAGCTTGGTCCAGTGCTGTCTTTTAGCGTCTTTAATTGAACTCTTCAGATCATATTTGACTTTCTTGTATAGGTCAGTATTGCCTGACTTAAACGCCTCAGATCTGGACTTCAGCAAGCAGTTGATGTCTTCATTCATTTATTGTTTCCGGTTGGGGAACACACAGATTTACTTCTTTGGTGCACACAGTTTTCTATGTACATAGAACACTACAGCACAAACAGGCCCTTCGGCCCACAAGTTGAACTGATCACATCCATACCTACCAGGACATAGAACTATCTGTAACTCTCAATCCCATTAATCCCATGTACTCATCCAGAAGTCTTTTAAAAGACCCTGGTAAGTTCACCTCTACTAATGAAGTCAGTAGTGCATACTCGCTGGTTGAAGAATTTTTAAATACTGACCAGTCCACTGACTTCAAGCAACCTTGTAAATCATCTGATTCCTCAGACTAATAATGCATGGCTTTCTTTGATGGATTCTTCCGCTTCAGTTTTTGCTTGTAAGTTGGGAGCAGGACCATAGCCTTGTGGTCTGATTTGCCAAAGTGTGGGCGGGCAATGGAGCGGTAGGCATGTTTGATATTTGTGTAGCAGTGGTCTCGGATGTTTGGGCTTCTGGTGGAGCAGGAGACACGTTGGTGATAACTTGGTAATACGCTGTTGAACTTGGCCTGATTGAAGTCCCCGGCCACAATGAACAAGGCCTTGGGATATTTTGTCTCAAGGCTATTCATAGTGATGTATATTTAATCCAGCGCGATCTTCACTGCCATCAGGATAATGGAAGTGAACACCTGTGAAAGGTAGTAAGGGGTGATATTTTGGCATCAGGTGCTCTAGGTCTGGGGAGCAGAAACTTGACAGTGTTATTACATCTAGGCACTACGAAGTGTTGATTAGGAAGTAGACCCCACTTCCTGTAGCCTTGCCTGAGGCTGCTGTATGGTCCATTCGATAGATTAAGGAACCCTCTGGTTGTAGGGCACAGTCCGGTGAAGCAGGAATGAATCATGTCTCTGTGAAACAGAGTGCACAGCAATCCCTTAGTTCTCATTAGAAAGTATGTCTGGCTCTAAGTTCGTCTAGCTTATTTTCCAGAGATTGGACATTTGCAAGGAGTAAGCTGGGGAGGGGGACTTAGGGACCGCATTGTTTCACTCTCACTTACAGGCTTGCACATTTTCCATGCTTCCTGGAGTGTCTGCTTCTTTTCGAGCCTGAGAGACAGTGAGAGTAGTTTGCGGTGTTAAGGGTATGGTTGTGTCTAATGAGATTCTTTACTGTGGTCAGTGCGTGGATGGAGGATTTGTTGCTTAGTATCATAGTGGACGGGAGCATGAGGGGCCATACAAAGGTCTGTTGACCTCAGGAGGGATTTTTTGATTTTGGGGCCAGCGTGGCTGGAAAATCCCACCCTATTAGATCAGTTAGCTTGAACACTGTCCTAAGGGAAAATACAGAGTCTACAATCAAGGATGTTACAACAGGACACTTGAGGAAATTTTAGGAAATTGGGCAGAGTCAGCATGATTTTGTGAAAGAGAAATCACGTCTAACCCAATTCATTAAGAGTTTTTTGAAGAAGCAAGACGTGCTGTGCATGAAGGGGAACCAGTAGATATACTACACTTAGATTTCCAGAAAGCATTTGATCAGGTTCGATATCAAAGATATTGTGGAAAATAAAAATTCAAGGTGTAGGGGGTAACATATTGGCATGCATAGAAAATTACTTAGCTAATAGAAATCAGAGAGTAGCCAAAATGGGCCATTTTCATTTTGGCAAGATAAAATGAGTGGTGCGCCATAGACATCAGTGCTTCCCTCAACGTTTTACAATTTATGTAAGTGATTTGAATGAAGGGAGCAAAGGAACGGTTGTAAAATTTTCTGATGGCACAAAGATAGGTAAGGGAGCAAGAAGCAAAGAGGACATAATGAGACTCCAAAGAGATACAGATAGGTTAAGTGAATGAACAAAGCTCTGACAAATGGAATATAATGTGGGAATTGTGAACTTTCATTTTGGCAGGAAGAATAAAAGAAGTAGTAAATTATCTAAATGCTGACAGATTGCAGAGCTCTGAGATGCAGAGGGATTTAAGTGTCCTAGTACATGAATCAGAGAAGATGAGTATGCAGGTACTGCAAGAATTTAAGAAAACTAGTAGTATGGTGTTGTTTATTGAGAGGGGAATGGAATACAGAAGTAAGGATGTTATATTTCATTTATAAGGGCATTGGTGAAACCATATGTGGAGTACCATGTACAGTATTGGTTTTGTTATTTAAGGAAGGATGTAAATGCATTGGAAACAATGCAGAGAAGATTTACTAGATTAATACCTGGGATAAGATGCTCCAGTCATAGCTGCCCAAAGACTGAAAGTTTCCGCCCTAGGTCAATGGACCTTTAAATGTTACATCAAATTGTGCACCTCTCCCCTGCAACGATTCCCATAGTGCATGGGACCACAAAATTTACCCTCGGAATGGGTAGATTGTCTTATGATGAAAGGTTGATCAGTCCAAGCTTGTATCCACTAGAGTTTAGAAGCATTTATTATTTTTGAAAGGTCCTTTTGAAACTGTTTCCTCCATCCCTTTTGTTAGGGAGTTCAAGATCACAACTTGATGTAAACAGATAGCTCTTATTTTGCCTTTGGTTGTTTTGCCAATAAACTTAAAATTATGCCCCATAGTTTCTGATTTTTCTTTTGATTTGGTTTATTATCTCATATATCAGGATACAGTGAAAAATATTGTTTCTTGTGCACAGTACAGATAAAGCATATCAACCATAGAGAAGGAAAGGAAAGAATGAAGAATGTAGTGTTACAGTCATAGCTAGGGAATTGAGATAGATCAACTTAATGAAAATTTTAGAAGCATAGAACAAGAATAAAAGATAGAATTAGAAGATATGCTCGGCACTGCTTACAAGAAGTCACCATAATGCGGCATCATCTTGAAACAGGAAGATTCTATTACTGTTATTTCTACTATTATTATTTCCATTAATGGAAATGCTTTCTCCATAGTTACTCCTGTCAAAACCCTTCCGTGCTTTGAACTCCATCAAATCGCTTTTTAGCCTTTTTAACTCTCCAGTTCCAACAGCCTTCCCACATAACCAAAATCCTCATCCCTGGTACCATTCTAGTAAATCTTTTCACGTCCATCTCAAAAGATGGCAAATAAAATTGAATGAAAGAAATATTTCCATCAAGATTTAATCAATGTTCTAACAAAGGTTTAGCAGCTGCCTTGTTTTTGTACTCAATTCCATGAAGACAAGAATCCAGCTACTTTTTTGCAGCCGTTCAGTGTTTGTGCCACTTTCAAAGATTTGTGACCCTACAACCCAAGTTTCTTCATTCCTTTAGTGCTTTCCCAGAGGAAAAATCATTAACCTCTTCAGTCCTTCCAGATAGTTACAACCTTTGATTTTCGGTATCATTCTTGTAAATCTTCCTTGCAGCTTATCTGAAGACTTGAATTTTGCACAGTAGTGTGTTCTAGCTAAGGTCCATACATGTTTAATTTAGTGCACAATGAAATTACTCTCAACCCCATTTGTACTCATTTAACGTTATAGTACCCTTGATGCACACATACAGGGATGAATTTTCCCATTCTGTCTACCAGGGGAATTGTAGCGAGTGCAGGATGGACCATGGAATGATTTGTTGACCTTGTGCGGGATTTTCTGGTTTTGGGGCGATTGTGGCCGGATAGTTCTGCCCACTGACTTGGAATTTTAACTATGTTCCTTGCGTGATTTTGCTTTCTATTCATTATCATTAATCTTCGCATTGCTATGTTGTTCCACCACATTCAGTTTTTCTTTCTCTAGTTCACTTCTCATTTTCTCTATATTCACATGCTGTTAACATCCAGATGCAGCACTTCATCCCATGTTTAAATTAAGTATTTCTAGTAACTCGAAACTGGAATTAGCCTTTCTCCTTTCTACAGTTTCATTAGAGAAGCATTTTTTTTTGACTCATTATGTCATTTTCTGCTACTCCTCTGACCTCAGCGGGATCCTATGTTCTCTGCAGTGGACTGGATCCTATTCATAAGATAACAATAAAGTATTTGCTATCCACAATGGATTATTTATTGAATTATTTCTTTTTGGTACAATTATCACCCACTGCTTTTTCAAGTTGCAGGGAATGTACGTCACAGTCTGGCACACACTCTTGGCTCAAGATGAGCAGAAACATGCATAGTTAAGAAAAGTGAAGCGGTCAGCAAACCAAATACACCATCTGTTGGGAGACATGACAAGTTGATGCTTCAGGCTCTATCTCCTCTTCAGTCCAATGCATACAGTTTTTTCACTCCTTTGCACCTTGACAAAAAAAATCTGCTGACAGGCTACTAAGCCCTTTAGCTGCTTCTTTGTAATAGAAGGCGGGGTACTTGTACTCTGGGAAGTATCTTTATGCATTTCTATTTCTGCTTTACCTACACTGATACCCTCTATTCATTGTTTTGGATTTCTTTTCATTTCTATTTTTTTCTGGTTCTGGTGAATCTTTTTCCGTCCCACTTTCTCCCCTCTTTCTCTCACAGAATCATAGAATGGAATCATAGAATCCCTACAGTGCAGAAGGGGGCCAATTATGAGGGTTGCATTCAAAGTTGATGTTGCTATCTGGCAGAAAATCCTTGGCATATCACTGACAATATTCTATCTGTTAATTCAAACTTGGAACAATTGGCCACATACTTTCTCCTTCATCAATCTTACCTATTAATGTATTCCATACCCTATTGTATTTGGAGTGAAATAATATAGCCAATTTTTCCAAGTTTGAGTTACAGATAGAATACTGTCAGTGACATGCCAAGGATTTTCTGCCAGATGGCAACATCAGTTTTGAATGTAACCCTCATGATCGCCACATTTTGGGAGGGAGAAGAAAATAAATCAATAGGTCCTTGTCTGATTCACAAGGAACCAGCTCGTTTTGCCAGGTTGACTTCATGTTGCTAAATATTCTTTTGTTCTTATGTGTTTACAGACTGCACCTGGAGTCCATAAGAGATTGTTTCGCAAAGTGAAGAACTTAATTGCTGCATATCAGAAGGAGGGTCAAGGCTTAGCAATGCCTTTGCTATACCCTGTGTACAGACAGAAAGGTACTTGTGGTGATTGTTCCTTTAAAGGTAATACAGCAGGTTAAGGGTCACTTGGCCTGGAGGAACTGATGGGAACTCAGAATAAGAATCAGCCCAGAGTGGGTAGCACTGCTGCCTCACAGTCCCAGGGACTCGGGTTCGATTCCTGCTTAGGTCAGTGTCTGTGCAGAATCTGCAGGTTCACCCCGTATCTGTGTGGGCTTTCTCCAGATGCTCTGATTTCCTCCCACAGTCTGAAAGACATGCTGCTTAGGTGCACTGGCCATGCTAAATTTTTCTTCAGTGTATCCGAACAGGCACCTGAGTATGGTGACCAGAGGATTTTCACAGTAACTTAATTGCAGTGTTGATGTAAACATACTTGTGACACTAATAAATAAAATTTAAACCACTTAGGAAGGAAGACATGTAAGAAACTAGTTACAGCCATTTGGCAGCTGAACAATTCTTATTAATAAATCATTAGTGTGTCCATTAATGAAGTCTGTGAAAGTATAGTATTTAAACTCACCTTACCATTATCTGAACCATATGTGATTGGAAATACAGTTCTGCTGGTTAAGTGTATTGGCCATGCCAAATTCTCCCTCAGTGTACCCAAACAGGTGCTGGAGTGTGGCGACCAGGCTCGAAGGACTGGATGGCCTACTCCTGCACCTATTTCTTATGTTCTTATGTTATTTTCAAATTAACTTTATTGCAGTGTTAATATAAGCCTATTTGTGACACTAATAAATAAACTTTAAGAACTGAAACTGGATGCACAACTCAAATCGGCACAGATAGAACTTGAATCGGAAACTCTCTGCTCTACGCAGCTTAGTGCAAGATTGAGGCATGACTTTTAGCCCACGAAGCAATCACAGAAACATAGAAAATAGGTGCAGGAATAGGTCATTCAGTCCTTTAAGCCCACACTATCATTCAATATGATCATGGCTGATCATGCACTTTTAGTATCCCACTCCCGTTTTATCTCCATAACCCTTGATCCCTTTAGCCTGAAAGACCATGTCCAGTTCCCTCTTGAACAAATCTAATGAACTATCCCCAACTGCTTCCTGTGGTAGAGAATTCCATAGGTTCACAACTCTCTGAGTGGAGAAATTCTTCCTTATCTCAGCCCTGAATGCCTTACCCTTTATTCTCAGCCTATGCCCCTAGTTCTGGACTTCCCAACATCGGGAACATTCTTCCAGCATCTAGCCTGTCCAGTCTCATCAAGATTTTGTATGTTTCTATGAGACCCCTCTCATTCTTTTAACACAGTGAGTACATGCCCAGTCGATCCAATTTCTTAATCGTACAGCTCAAGTATAAGCTTGTTTAATAATAACATATTTAATTCTCATTCAGTTTTATTAACTGAAATTCATCAGTGTAACAGTGAATATTTACTTGTTTTACAGGTGATGAAACAGAAGATTATCTCATGATGCAACCAGCTAAATGATAGCAAACACTTTTTAAAAATTTCCAACAAGATGTTGGGCTGAACTTATTATCAATGCTTTCGATTGAAATGGGCTGCAGCAGTCAACCTGAAAATATCTTCATTGATCTTTTGGTGGTCTAGGATACTTTGACAATCTAAACATCATTTTCTTGTTTTTAGAGTACCAGATGCTTGGTCAGCAATTACTATTCTAGACATTTACATGTTCGAATCGTAAGTTCTGACATACTTCAGTACTCAAGTTCTTGATGAAGCTCTTAATAATTCATTTATTTATTTACATTTTTCTCAACCTTGTCTGAAAAGGGGTCTCTGTACCCTTCATTTTGTTCCATAACTCCTACTGGTGTTCAACTAAAGAAAGGAACCAAAGAAGTTTATTTTTTTTAACGACTTGACTAAATTAATTTTAGAAGTTTTTTTGCAGAAGCTGCAGTATTGTTATTTGTTAATAATTTCATACCAGCAATACAAAAATGATAACAAATTTCCATTGTGAGGATGGAGATTCTGGGTTTCTGCAGAGGTTGCCCTGATCTTTCGTCATGGTGACAGACCAAACGCCATGGTTTTGAAGATTGTGGCAGGAATTGGAACAGCTCCTGCAGAAACCCAGGACCAGTATTTTCCCAGAACTTAGTGAAGAACAGTTTCTCTGAACAGAAAATGCTGGAAAACCTCAGCGGGTCTGACAGCATCTGAGGAGAGAGACTACAGTTAAAGTTTCGAGTCTGAATTGCGCTTTGTCAGAGATCGACAACAGTTCTGATGAAGGGTCATCCAATCTCGAGATGTTGGCTGTATTTTCCCTGCGTAGATGCTGTCTGGCCTGTTGAGATTTTCTAGCTTTTTCTATTTTTGTTTCAGATTCCAGCATCCGCAGTATTTTGCCTTTATCTTAGTTTTTCTCAACAACTGCGTATGGATGCAAAATGTACTGCTGAACAAACATGCCTGAACTAAATAACAGTCTTATCACTTACAAGGCTTGATGAGCTGGTTCTTCATTGACCGTGATGGCGACATAATGATTATATTTTCAACATGGATAATACTGCATTATGAACCACAGAAAACCAATAAGACCATTGTCCAAAGTTATTTCCCCCTGAATTTTGTTGAAACATATTTGTAACCAGATGAAATGATTTCATGTATCTTAGAGCCTTTTGGCAAAGATACATATAAAATTAAAAGAGAAAGTTATCTCAAGTGGATTGAATTGGCAGACAGATATGAGATATGAGCATGTCAGTATGTGGTTAGGAGACAAATATTCTTGGAGCTGCTGTAATAGACTGCTGATTAATGCTTTTGAAAAACTGTTTCTGTGAAACATGTTGGATTTAATAATTGGCTTTTGTTTTAATTGATAGTCATTTGAATCAATTTCTTTCAAAGGAATGTAATGATAAAGCAATAGCCATGTTCCCTTCAACTTTTTTTGTTTCTCATTCAAAGTACATTTTGTTTTCAGTCCAAGCTGTCAAGTACATGTTTTTTAATTTGATTTATTATTGTCACATGTATTAGTATGCAGTGAAAAATATTGTTTCTTGTGCTGTACAGACAAAGGGTACTGTTAATAGGGAAGGAAAGGAGAGAGTGCAGAATGAAATGCAATATTTGTTCCAATCAACTCATCCTTTTATTTGATTAGATGCTTGGAGATTTGCCAACTTGTTTTGCTTTTGTACTTCTCATTTTCTCAAAAACTTCCAACAGAGTGGCATAAAAAAACCCCACGAAGAGTGGAAAAATTAAAAGCTGAAATTGCAGCAAGGCATGGTAATCATTTTTACTTTGGATTTCCTTAGTTACCTATCTCCGTATGTGGGGTACAATAAAGTGCCTTGATCTTTGCTCAGGGGCAACCTTGAGTGTCTGTAGGTCATTTAGAATTAAAGAATCCCTGCCGTGCAGAGGGAGGTCTTTCCGCCCATCAAGCCTGCACTGACAACAATCTCATCCAGGCCCTATCCCTGTAGCCTCATATATTTACCCTTCTAATCCCCTTACACTAAGGGGCAATTTAACATGGCCAATTAACCTAACCCACAAATCTTTGGAATGTGGGAGGTAATTGGAGCAGCCGGAGGAAACCCATGCAGACATGGGGAGAGTGTGCATACAGATAGTCACTTGAGGCTGGAGTTGAACCCAGGACCCTGGTATAGTGTGGCAGCAGTGCTAACCACTGTGCCACCCATTAAATTGCTTAGAGGAGCACAACTCAGCCCAAGCGTCACTTAAAGTCTTCAGACCCACTTGCTAGCAGCTGTCTCCAGATAGTCATGAAGAGCAGGAAGCCCAGATAATATTATTCCTCCCCCTCTCCAGCATGGCACATTAAGACAAAATGCTGTGGGCCAACCACTACCTTAGAAAGCCACTAACTTAAAAATAACTGATAATCCTGCCTGGTTCTGACCTCTGTTGTTCATTCTTACTCTAGGCATAGCCTTCATCAACTGGTTTGTTTTGTCTTTAAATAATAGTTTGCTATTCGCTCATGTGACTTTTGTTATTAAAACCAAATAATTTGCGAATCTTTGTATGTAAAATATAAATAAATATATCTTTAGTACTTTAGGTTGATGCATTATTTTTCAACATCACTTCACCCCACATTTATCAAATCTTTCTAATGTAAACCTGATAGAGGTTTATAAAATGTTGAGAGGAATAGATAGGGTGGACTCTCAGAGATTATTTCCCCGAGCTGAAATGGTCACTATGAGAGGACACAGATTTAAGGTGCAGGGAAGCAAATACAGAGGGGATGTTAGGGGTAAGTTTTTCACTCAGAGGGTGGTGAGTGAATGGAATCGGCTGCCGTCAGAGGTTGTTGAGGCAAACTCGCTGGGGTCTTTTAAAAGACTCCTGGATGAGTATATGGAAACGAATGGGATAGGAGGTTATAGATAGGTCTGTGGATTGGTAGATATAGATGTGATCGGCGCAACTCATGGGCCGAAGGGCCTGTTTGTGCTGTATTGTTCTATGTTCTATGTAAGTATCAGCAATCCAGTCAAGAGGGACATCATCAGCTCTAGTGGTGCACTCTAATGTATTCACATATAATTCATTGGTCATTTGTCCAATGCCCATTTTTAAATAGTTTATTGACCACATTAAGATAGTATTAAAAAGTAAGTTTTATATGAATGCACAAATATGGGATGAGATTTTCCCAGAAATTGGCAAAGGTCTATCATGGACAGAAAAAGCAGTGTTGAAGCTGTTAGCAGCAACGGTAGATTTCTCCAACATATAATCTAGCACATAGGAAAAAAACATCAAGGTCCCATGCCATGACGTATTGTTGGCAAGGTGGCCTCTGATTTGTCTGCCCTGTCAACAACTTGATCTCTTGTGGATCTGATTGCCATTTTTAATGGCCACCTCAGTACCAAGGAGTTGACACTGGAACCCCCAGCACTGCTACCTGGTACTGCTGTCTGGGGGCAGTGCCCAGCCAGTGCCAGCATAGTGTCAGGGGTCAGTGCCTGGGCATGGATTCCTCCCCCCCACACTCCCTTCAAGCATTGCCCTCACCTTGGAGTCTGCATTGCAGATGCACACTATTCTGCAGTCATGCCAATGTAGATGGATTTTCTGATGAGAGGTTGGGGGGTATTATTCAGGTCTATGGACCTGATTATGTTAATTCATTCCAAAGACATTCTCAATATTTCACTGCCAGGAAACATACTCTGTTACCATTGGAGAAGGGGACAATCACATCGTGCATTTACATCCATGTAAAACACAATTTGGCTGTTCTCGTGAAATTTTTTACTCCTATTGCTGAACCCAGGCAACACCAGAATTATAGGGAGTGGGATAGCTTGATCTTGGGTTTAGACATAGCTCGGCACAACATTGAGGGCCAAAGGGCCTGTACTGTGCTGTTCTGAGCATTTTAAATTGCCATGGGCAATGGGGTAGATTTTCAAAGAACATAAAAAATAGGACATAGAACAGTATAGCATAATACAGGCACTTCGGCCCTTCACGTTGTGTCGAATTATGTCCAAACCCAAAATCAAGCTATTCCACTCCCTATAATTCTGGTGCATTCCATGTGCATATCCAATAACCGCTTGAAAGTTGCTGAAGTGTCGGACTCCACTATCACAGCAGACAGTCCATTCCACACCCCAACCATTCTCTGAGTGAAGAATCTACTTCGGACATCCCTTCTATATTCCTACCATGAATCTTATAGTTATGCTGTCTAGTAACAGCTACATCCACCTGAGGAAATAGTCTCTGCACATGCACTCTACCTATCCCCCTCTTCATCTTATAAAACTTTGTTAAGTCACCTCTCATCATCCTCCGCTCTAAAAGGAAAAGCCCCAGCTCCCTCAACCTTTCCTCATAAGAGCTACCCTTCAATTCCAAGATTTATCAGGCAGTATCCTGATAAATCTCCTCTGCACTCTCTCCAATGTTTCTACATCCTTCAACACCCTTCTTATAGTGGGGTGACCACAGCTGAAGACAATATTCCAAATGTGGTCTCACTAAGGTCCGGTATAGTTGCAGCATAATCCCATAGCTCTTAAACTCAAACGCCATGTTAATAAACACTAACATACTATAAGCCTTCTTCACGATTCTATCCACTTCAGTGGCACCTTCAGAGATCTGTTGATATGAACCCCAAGATCTCTTTGTTCCTCTACATTCCTCAGAACCCTGCTGTTAACCCTGCAATCCGCATTCAAGTTTGTTCTACCAAAATGAATCACCTGGCACTTAACAGAGTTAAACTTCTTCTGCCAGTTTTTGGCCCAGCTGTGCATCCTATCGGTGTTTTTGCAGTCTGCAATAGCCCTCCACCTCATCCACAACTCCACCAATCTTGAATTTACTAACCCACCCTTCAGCCCCCCTTTTCCAAGCCATTGATAAAAATCATAAATAGCAGAGGACTCAGCACTGATCCTTGTGGTACACTACTAGTAACTGGCCTCCAGTCTGAAAATTTTCCTTCCACTACCATCCTCTGCCTTCTTTGGACAGCCATTACTTATCCAATCACCAAATTTCCTTCTCTTCCACATCTTATTATGTTCTTCATGAGCCTATATGAGGAACCTCATCAAACGCCTTACTAAAATCATGTATACAACATCAACTGCTCTACTTTCATCTACACACTTAGCTACCTAGAATCATAAAACCATAGAACCCTACAGTACAGAAAGAGGTTTTTCAAAATTGCTAATACATCTTCCCTCAGAACATCTACCTCCTCCATCCTATCAGTCTATATCACACTCTCATTCTCAAAATCATATCCCCTCTCCTTAGTGAACACTGAAGAAAAGTATTCATTCAATGCCTCACTTATCTCTTCTGATTCCATGTATGAGTTCCCACTACTGTCCTTGGCTGGCCTTAACCTCACACTGGTCATTCTTTTATTTCTCATATAAAAGTAAAAAGCCTTGGGGTTTTCTTTTATCCGACCTGCCAAGCACTTCTCATGCTTCCTCCTAGCTCTTCTAAGCCCTTTCTTTCACTCATTCCTAGCTACCTTGTAACCCTCAAGCAACCCAACTAAACCTTGTTTTTTCATCTTTACATACGCTTCCTTTTTCCCCTTAACAAGACATTCAACCTCCTTTGTGAACCATGGTTCCCTCATTCGCCATTTCCTCCCGACCTGTCAGGGACATACCTATCAAATACTTGCAGTATTTGATCTCCGTAAAAGCTCAACTTTTCATTTGCGCCATACCTGACAGTTTCTGTTCCCATCCATCCTATCAGTCTATGTTGCAACTGTGCAAAACTCTAGTGCGGCCGCACTTGGAGTATTGTGTGCAGTTCTGGTCCCCACATTTTAAGAAAGATGTGGAGGCATTGGAGAGGGTACAGAGGAGGTTTACCAGGATGTTGCCTGGTATGGAGGGCAGGTCTTATGAAGAGAGGCTGAGGGATTTGAGGTTGTTTTCGTTAGAAAGGAGGCGGCTAAGAGGGGACCTAATCGAAACATATAAGATGATTAGAGGTTTAGATAGGGTGGACAGTGATAGCCTTTTTCCTAGGATGGAGAAAGCTAGCACGAGGGGACACAGCTTTAAATTAAGGGGTGATAGTTATAGGACGGATATCAGAGGTAGGTTCTTTACCCAAAGGGTGGTTCGGGAGTGGAATGCCCTGCCTGCAGCAGTTGTAGATGCGCCAAGTTTGGTGGCGTTTAAGAGGTTAGTTGATAAGTATATGGAAGAGAAGGGAATGGTTTAGTTTGGAGGGGCATTGCTTTTTATATTGATTGGCGCAACATCGAAGGCCGAAGGGCCTGTTCTGTGCTATGTTCTACGTTCTGTGTTATGCTCAAAGGTTGCAGGATATTTGTTCAGGAGTGGGTAGTGCAAGACCAGCAAGTTTTCAATTCTTCTGAAAATTGGAAGAGAAGTCCTGCTTAGCATGTTAAATTGGCCACTGAACATCCTTACCTAGTTGTTGCTTAGTGTGCTGTGAACCACCTACATGTCAAAACACTGATACTGTACTCACTCTGAATGATACTGCATATAATTGTCCATAGGAACAGTAATAAGCCATTTGGCCCCTTGAGCCTGCTCCATCCTTTAAAAGATCATGGTTGATTTTCCACATCAACACCATCTTTGCACATTATCCCTGTATCCCTTAATGTTATTAATATCTAGAAATCTATTTACCTCTGCTTTGAACATACTCAATGACTAAGTATCCACAACCATCTGATGAGAATTACTCTGAAGAAGTTCCTTCTTACCTCAGTCCTATAGTGCCTATTTTTTATTCTGAGTCTTCCGCTGGTTCTAGATCCCATGAACAAGTGAAACCTTCTCCCTGCATCTATCTTATCAAGCCCTGTAAGAATTTCATTTACATCATAGAATCCCTACAGTACAGAAGGAGACCACTTGGCCCGTCAAGGCTGCTCTGACTCTCTGACATCATCTCATCCAGACCCACCCCTGCCTAATCTCTGTAATCCTACACATTTATTCACTAATCCCCTAACCTACACATCTTTGGACACTAAAAGGCAATTTACCATGGCCAATCCACCTAACCTGTCCTTCTTTGAACTGTGGGAGGAAACTAAATCGCCAGAAGGAAACCCACGCAAAACAATCCTGCCATCCCAGGGATTAATCTGGTGAACCTTTGTTGTACTTCTTTTATGGCCAGTAAAATCTTCCTTAGATAAGGAGACCAAAACTGCACCAAGGCTAAATACAGCCTCATCAAGAATTCCTTCTTCCTGTACTCAAATCCCTCTGTAATCAAGGCTAATTTTTCATTCTTAATTGCTTGTTATACTTACACGTTAGCTTTCGGTAATTTATGAACAGGAGCACCTGGGTCTCTATGGACATCAGTCTTTCCCAATCTCTCCCCATTTAAGAAAAACTCTACACTTCTGTTTTTCTGACCAAGGTAGATATCTTTCCATTTTGCACATTATATTCCATATGCCATGTTATTGCTAATTTACTTCATTTGTCTAATCTTCTTCAAAGCCTCTTTGCATCCTCCTCACAACTCACATTCCTGCCAAGTTTTGCGTCCACAGCAAACAGCAGCATTCTATCTGGTGTAGATACACCCATAATGCTGATAAAAACTAAGTTCCAAAATGTTGATCTAGACACGATTCTCTGATTCTCATTTACTTCAATTTTGCTCAAGTTTCTTTGTGCCAAACTTCTGTCACACAAACACTACCGCGATGTCAAGAGCAGTCATATCCATATCATCTCTGGATTCAGCTCTTTTGATCATGTGTAGATTAAGACTGCAATGAGAGCTGGAACTAGCAAAACCCAAACAGAATATCAATGAGCAGATTATTGCTCTGCAAACGCCATGTGATAGCGCTGTTGATGATACCTTCCATCACTTTGCTGATGATTTAAAGTAGATTGATGGATTGGGATATCTGGATTAGATTTGTCCTGCTTTATGTGAAATGGGCATATCTGGACAATTTCCATATTATGGGTAGATGTTGTAGCTGGACTGGAACAGCATAACTGGGGGTGCAGCATATTCTGAAGCGTAAGTCTTCTGTACTACAGGTGGGATGTTAGTAGGATTCATAGAATCATAGAATACCTACAGTGCAGAAGGACACCATTCAGCCCATTGTGCCTGCATCAACAACAATTTCACTCTGGCCCTATCTCTGTAGTCCCATATATTTATCCTGCTAGTCCCCCTGACATGAAGGGGCAATTTAGCATGGCCAATCAACCTAACCTGCACATCTTTGGGCTATGGGAGGAAATCGGAACATCTGGAGGAAACCCACACAGACACAAGGGGAACAGGCAAATTCCACACAGTCACCTGAGGCTGGAATTGAATCCAGGTCCCTGACACAGTGAGGCAGCAGTGCTAATCACTGTGCCATTGTGCCATCCCTTTGACTTAGCCTCTGCTGTATTCAGCTCTTCCTTGATGTAAATGGGCTAGAACTGACTTTTCTGATATTCGGTATCTTTAAAGGAAACCAAGATGGATAAATCTTACCTGCTCCCAATCCCCCTCCACTCCAACACTAGCCTCAGGTGCTTACAAATCTTTTTCACTCGCAGAATGATTTCTACTGTCATTGAGAATGGGAATATCCTCCCATTAGTTGTAAAGTTATCCATCACAATTTATAATTGGGTGTGACAGGCTGGTAGAGCTTTGATCTGATGCAATGCTTGTGGGATTGATACATCTGTCTGCAGTATGTTGCATCCACTGTTTAGCATGCATATAGTCTTCAGCTGCAACTTCACCAGATGGTGTCTTATTTTTAGAAATGACTGTTCTTGTTGCTGGCAAGCTCATCAACATTTCTCATTGAAACTAGGAAGACGCTCTGGCTTGGTGGTAATTATAAATTGAGGGATAATAAAGATTTCCAATCAGCAATCAGAGTATGGACTCAGATTTAGAAAACTAAATGTAAACCAGTAAAAGTATAATATGTGGCAAATGCCCCAGACTAAGGGGAGGGTGCCCCGTCGGAAAGAGAAGGAATCGTCATATCTCTCAGCTAGGAGTTGGTATAGTCTGGTTAGTGACATAGCAGAGGCAGCTTAGAAAGAAGTAAAGAAAGAAATTAAGGAAACTCACAGCAAAAGTTAAAATGCTGTGAGACTAGACTTTATGCCTGTGTGGGTTTCCTCTGGGTGCTCTGGTTTTCTCCCACAGTCCAAAGATGTGCAGATTCGGTGAATTGGCCATGTTAAATTGCCCCTCAGTATACCCAAACAGGTACCAAAGTGTGACAACTAAGGGATTTTCACAGTAACGTCCTGACACTGTTAATGTATGTTTACTTGTGACTAATAAACTATTTAACTTTGTTTTCAGTTTCCATGAATCAGAATAGTAGGAAACTTCTTGATCTGTGAATCTTGTGTGAAGATGTGTGAGATTTACGGTGCTATGTATCAGTGGCTAATGGGTGGATTGCATTACTAGCTGTTATTCTTATTACACCTAGTAAAGATGTTAGTGTTTATGGGTTTTGAATGTTGTCTCATTATCTCTCATAAGAGCCGAAATGTAAGGTCAGAAGGTAGGTGGACGGTCTGATGACTATAGAATAGATAAATATTAAGGATACGAAGGAAAGCAAGAAACTTCGCAATCTCTCAAGTTATATCAAAATACCAAATGTATGAAATGGTTACTCATTTATGATGTTATCAAACATTACCTTAGAGTTAAATTAGCTTAAATGTGCTGCTCTTGAGCTAGGCACAACCAGCTGAAGACGGACTCCAAATTCAAGGTTCTTACAGGCAATGAAGTGTTTTTCAAAGAACTACAATCGTTCTCCTTTCAATCGGACACAGACATAGCTGTCAATCAAACAACAATATTTAGATACCTTGACTTGTGTGACAGTGTTTTGCCAATCTGTTAAGATGTGTGAAGACATTTTAGAAGATAAAACAATTTATCTTACGCAGATTATCGAATACATCAAAGCTTTAAAACAGAAAGTTTGAGAGGAAGTCTGGAAACACATGTTTTGAAGGCTTTGAAATAAAAAAAAAATTAGCATACTCAGCTCTCTCTTCACTGACAAGAATTGGAATTCAGAATTCAAATGCGTGCAATAATACAGTAAGTGTCGATAGTTTACTTTGATATCCTATGATTGCAGAAATAAATTAAAACTGACTGCCCCTGATAATGTGAGTCATAAATTAACCTTTCAGCTGAAAGATGTTGAGCTTGTAGACAACTGCAGTAGACAATGTCTGGCATTTATGTAAGCAGGTATGTAAATAGAGAAACAGAATGCTTTCATGATTGATTCCGCAAAAGCTCAGAAATTCATTTCACACATTTCCCGATACAAAGCGAATGACAATGCATACCCAAAATCTGAAGCTAAAGACTTGTTTTACATTGGGTCTTTTTATAAAGCCTATCAATTGTGGGGGCCAATTGATCCAGCTCACCATCTAGAACTTCTCAATATGAGTTGGTATGGATGCCAAGCAACCCACAGGAACATAGGACATTAAACTCCTCAAGACTGCCCCAGCATTCAATCAGCACCTCAAATTCTTTCACCCTCCTTTGCTCCATATCCTTTGATATCCTTATTTAATGTTTAACTTTGACCAAAATCCATATTGTGACTGCTCCCTTTATTGCATAGCCATAACTTTCTTCACAAATCTGTTGTGTGTCACTGTATCGAATGCCTTCTGAAAGTCTATACACTCCACATCAACAGAATTACCCTCATTGGCACTTCCTGTTACCTCCTCAGAAAAGTCCAATAAGTTTGTCAGACATGGTTTTCCCATTAGAAATCCATGCTGGCTCTTCCTAATCAACTCACATTTTCTTATGTGACAATTTTAACCTGAATAATTGTTTCCAGAAGCTTTCCCACTACTGATGTTAAACTGACTGGCCTTTAATTGTTGGGGTTCTCCTTACAATCTTTTTCGAACAAGGACATAACTTTATGTTTCTCAACTTCTCTGGCACCTCCCCTGAGTCTAGAAAAAGAAGTTCCTCCTCAACTCCAATCTAAACTGCCCTCCCCTTATTTTGAGGCTGTGCTCTCTAGTTCTGCTATTGTTTTTAAGTGGGAAGTATCTCTCTACCTCTACCCTATCTAGCCCCTTCATTATCTTGTAAGTTTCTATGAGATCCTCCCTCAGCCTTTGAAACTCTAATGAGTACAGATCCAGTCTAATCTCCAGTATCAACCTGGTGAACATTCTCTGTACTCCCTCCAAGGCAAATACATCCTTTTGCAAATAAGGCGACCAAAACTGCACACAGTACTCCAGTTGCAGCCTCACCAGTGCTTTGTACAGTTGCAGTTTGACCTCCCTGCTTTTATATTCTATCCCCATCGCTATAAAGGCCAACATTCCATTCACCTTCTTGATCACCTGCTGCATCTACAGACTGGGTTTTTGCAATTTGTGCACAGGAACACCCAGGTCTCTTGCACTGAGGCATGCTGCAGCTTTTTGCCCTTTAAATAATAATCTCTTCTACTATTGTTTCTACCAAAGTGGATAACCTCATATTTGCTAATGTTATGCTCCATCTGCCATGTCCTTGCCAACTCACTCAGCCTATCCAGATCTCTGCAGATTTTCTGCGTCCTCCACGCAATTTGTTACAGACTGAAACCTAATCAAGGCGTTTCAGTGGGGTTTATATATAGATTAATAGATATTCGGGAGTGAGTTACGGACTGGAAGCTAATTGAGGGGTTCGGGGCGGTTTCTGTGACTATTGCTGTGCTGTGCAGATACATGGATTTGGGCCTGTGTCTGTTGGAGTTTGCGCATTCTCCCCGTGCTTGTGTGGGTTTTCTCCAGGTGCTCCGGTTTCCTCCCACATCCCAAAGATGTGCTCTTAGGCTAATTGGCAAAACAAATTCTCCCTAAATTGTCTCAAATTTGGTTTTTAATCCATAGATCTATAAACATAGACAGGGATCACGGGTAGAGGTGGGAACATCAGGGTGGTGGCGTAGGCCCGTTGGGCCGAAGGGCCTGTCTCCCGTGCTGTTTTGTTCTTTGTTCTTTAAAAACTGGACGATTATGGCTAGAATTTCCATTCTCACTTCTTTCAAGTTTCTGGGGTGCATCTCATCCTGGTATCTTGTCCACTTTCAGTACTGACAGTCTATTCAACACTGCCACCTTATCAGTTTTAAACTGTTTTAGGGACAGTTTTCTCAACTATCACCATGTTCTAGGCAACATCTAGTTCCTTGTTAAAAACAGATATAAAGTATTCATTTCATACCTCAGCCATGTTCCATGTGTGATTCACATCTGACTTAGAGAACCGGATTTGGATTTTGGTAGCCACAAGGAAAGGGATAGAAGTATTACTGTACTGGAAACAAAAAGATAGGCTATTATTTTGGGGAAGAACTGTCAATAGAAACCATTTTGGTTCAAGTCCAGATTTGGTTACTTTATATGTTCATCGTCAAAACAATATACAATCACATAGTGATTGCCATTTTAAAATGTGTCCAAAAACTTGCTATCATTGCTAATGTGTGGTACCTTCAGTCAAGAGCTACACAATAATACCGGGGGTGGAATTCCCTGGCCGCGCTGCTCTAAAAGCCAGAAATTCCCACCCGACCTTCGATGGTGTTTCATATTTTCTGCAACCCTCCCGCTAAACCTCCAGTGGTGGGCAGGATGGGAGAGTCTGGCTCAGAACTTCAAAAGATTGAGCTGTATCGGGCAATTGTGTAACATGGGTGTGTTCATTCTTGCTGAGAATAGACCGGGAAAATTTTATAAAAACTTTAATAATTATTTGAGGTGATTTAATAATTTGAATACTATTTTCAGAATTTCTAAACTGTATGCATTGACTCAAGATAAGGAGAACAAAAATAAAATATGCAACTCAGTCCAAATTTCTTTCGCAAAATAATAATATAGCAGCGGAACTGGCTGCCAGTGCAAATGGCTGGAGAGGAAGTTTCAGAAGCTTCAGATGACATCTGATGGTATTCTTGGTTATTATACCTAAATTAATTATTCATAAAATGCATCATGAAATGAAGTGATTACTAGATGAGGAAAGTTGATGGATGTGGTCTTATGCAGCCAGAGAAATGTTACAATGCAGAATCCTTTATCAATTCTAATATCCAAATTAAATCAGTCGTTCTAATTCTTAAAAAGTTATAAAAAAGATAAACTTGTGGCAGTACTGTAATTAGAATATAAATAATTTGATTTTTCAGATTCACGCGTTCTCCCTGTGGTTGCGTGGGTTTTCTCCGGGTGCTCCGGTTTCCTCCCACATCCCAAAAATGTGCTCTTAGGCTGATTGGGTAACAAATTGGTCCCTATATGTCATTAAGACGTTAGGACGGCGGCACGGGCTCGTTGGGCCGAAGGGCTTGTTTCTGGTGCTGTGTTGTTCTTTGTTCTTTATTTGTTCAGAGACAATGGGGGAATTTTAAGCCACAGAAATCAATGGGTTTTGATAGGTGAGATTTTAAAATGTTGACTATCTTAAACTGGTAATAACTTGCCCACTTGCAGCTTTAGCAGAGGTGGGGCAAGGAGTGGGCAACCAACTGATTTCAGGAGGCAAATTGTCAGTTTAAGTATTATGAGCCAGTTGGCAGCTTTGCAGGGTTAAACCTGGCCAGCTCAGTATCCCATGCCTTGGGAAATCTTGCATCTAAGAGAGGCAAGAACTGCTTCACAAAACAGGCAAAGGCTTATGGACAAGATTGGGGTGAACAGCTTCCCCTGACAACCCAACTTGTTCTCTTAATCTCAATTTAAATCAGCCCCTTCAGAATCTTCACCCATACAAAGACTTCCGAGGGTCAGGGACCAGAGACCACATTCCCACTAGCTGCATGACCTAGGCTATCGCTGGCCAGTTGCACTCAGGTTGTCTTGCCTCAGCCGGCACTCTGTGCAATGATAGGAAAATTCCGGCTGATGGACATGAATGATAGTGGGGATAGAAATTCCAGCCAGAGTACCAAAATTCGTCCGCAGGACTTCCCGACTGATTGTTCCCTGCCAATGCTGTAACAGGGAGGTATCACCATGCAAAATCAGAAACCTCATTTAAATACATTTTAATATCATTAATAGGCTTCCCCTCTCGATTATCCCCTCACCTTTGGGTTTCCCATCTCCGATGTCACAGTGGCAGGGTTTACAACAGGTTTCGTAAAATAGGAACCCAGTGAACAATCTCCGCTGGAGGTACACAGATAGATACAAATCCCAGAGGAAGCGGGTATTGTTCAGGCATTGGCATTGCCCAGCACTGTCCTCTGGCATCATCTGCCTTGTGCCAAGGAGTAGTAAGGGGGCAGTATAAGGCGTAAGATGGATGGTGCAGGACTTCCTTTGAGGAGGTCTATGGAGGATGGGTTCCCTGTGTCTGTGACATGAGGGTTTCCTCATGTGCGTGGGAAGGGTTTCACTGTGTCCATGGGTGTGGGGAGGAGGGGTTTCCAGGATGTGTGGGATCCAAGTCTATGTGGGGAAGAGGGGTAAAATTCTTATTTTTACTTTTATTTCTGTCAGATCAGGCTTTCTTAAAGACATCCCAATCTCGTGTGGGACCTGCTTGCAATTTCTACTAAGTTTCAAAGATCTGGTGGGAAAAACCATCAGTGAAACTAACGGGCTCTCTTTTTCACCCATCCAAAACCATACTTTGTTGATAAAATAGAAAATCCTGCCCAGAGAAAGGGCAATTAGGAAGGACACAGATCGCCAAATGAAATAAATCTCATTGATGCTGTCAGCAGAGGAGTGGAACAAATGTGGGAAGCATTAGCTTAAAAATACACACACAACTGATGTAATTGATTAATGCACAGATGGTTAACAATCCCATTTACAGCCATTCATTATGCTCAATTTACTTGAGTATTGGCCAGGCTTCTCACAAAGAATACATGGAGAAAAAAAAACCTTGATAATTCAGGATAAGGGAATAGTTTAGTTCTCCCAGAAGAATTAGCCACCTAAGAGTAGACAAAATGGGTGAAGGTTTTATGTCCCAAAACCATAAAATCCCACCCGGGGTCAAAGGACTTTCCTATTGTCTGCCACTTGTCTGCTCTGATACCCGAGGAGGAAGGGGCAGTAAAATTCTGGCTCTTCTATTTATGTCTTTGCTTCCAAATATGTCATCAAGTTAACAAAGTTACATAGAAACATTTAATATTATGAAGTACTGCTTTTATAATACATTTGCATGTAATAAAATTATAATCAAAATTTCCATAATTCTGGGGGCAATTCCCCCAGCCTGTTGTGCTGCTCAGTAGTCCAGCAGGCCAGCAGACATCAGCAGAGGCGGTTTAGCGGGCTCACCGCTGGCCACCATGGCCTCCGCGCATCTCTGGGTCCAGGATTTCTGGCATTGTCAGTTCCACACTGGAAATCACTGTAGAGCTGATTTAAATATCATAATGCCACTTCAATATCATTAACAGACCCAGATTGGCCAAGGGGCAAAGTGGCAATGCCAAGATCCACCTGGGATCGGGCAATGCCTAGTGGGTGGAGCCTGTAGGGAGAGATCAGTGGGGATGAGGTGTCCATCCATTCTTCAGTCAAGATCAATGGCAGAGAGAGGGAAGGAGTTGATCGCAACTGACCTTTGGGGTGGGAGGCTGCTGTTGGGAGATGGTTGGGACTACTAGGACAGAGGTCAGTACTCCTGAGGGTGGGGGTGTCAGGTAGGGTCATGGAGATCAGGGCTGACAGGGAGGGGTGTAATCAAGAGACATGCGGAAACCAGTGATTGTGTGGGAGGGGTGGGGAGATAGGGTCACATGGTCCACAGATTTTCAGCATGAATCTCCCTGAGGCACTCTGTGATGCATAGAGTATGGGAGGTTCATTTTGAAAATCTAGCGAGAGTTACTCCAGTTTTTATACAAATTTGGCACTTAGAATTTCTTTGAGAGAATTCCAGCCCAAACATTTTTGAAATTATGGTTTTGGTGATTTTTTTTTGTCAGGGGAATGAAACCCAAATCTTGTGGGTAAAACGTGCATCGTTATAGTCATAACAAAGAGTTTGATCAAATGATTTATTTAAAGTGGGCTGTTGACCCATTTTAAACAGTAGAATAAATTTTATGTAACTGTGTTGAGCAAGGCATTTAATTGTTGTCGCATACTCATTCAATGGCTTGAAAGTAAATTTCCAATCACGAGATCTCACAAATTAATTAAAAATTACAGTACCACTCAGTTCCTGCTGATGGCAGTGCAGAACCTCCAAGTTGGGAACGAGTTGTCACAAGTGTAATGTTTCTACATATTTTAGGTCATTATAATCATAAGGCCTTTCAGTCTGCTGCTGCAATATTCAGGAATACACTGAAAATCATCAGCTCACACACATATTTGAGTGCCAGCCATGGTAGCACTCTCACTCATGAACTGCAAGGTTCCAGGTACAAGTTGCGCATCAGGATTTGATCCTATAATGCAATCTTTTTAATATTGCAAAATGCATAAACTCTCTATAATGTAATTTCCTATAATTTTTCCATTTCATCATTGATTTTTGTAAATCACCTTACAAACAGCAACTTACTGCTGGTTTACCATTCCTACCCAACAAACTAACTGATCTGTCTAATCTGGATCTAACTAGTTACTACATAGCTAAAATAGTAATATTTAAGAGAATAGCTCAAAATATTCATACTCAACCTGATGTGTTATGGCTCAGGTTAGAAACTCCGAACTGTTCTACGGAGTCTGTCTAGATCATAAGTTTTGCATCTTGAATTTGGCTAGGAGAAGTATGATATGTTTCACTTCAGATATGATTCAAATGAACCACTAAGGACATTTTATCAAACAAAGTTTATTTAAGAATATAGTTAACATGTATAGTAAGAAAATTAGCAAAAGACTTTTATCAATTACAAACAAGAAACAAAACAACCACTGCAGTATATAACCCTTAACAAATATATCTAATGTGTTCCAACCAAACTAATCCTGATAACAAAAGACCCTTTTCACAGGTTTAGCACAGCAAAGACTAATGTGCATGCGATACTGGACTAGCCTTTTGGATGAATTCTGCAGTTCTCTGGATAGATTCAGAACAGTTTGAAGTCAGAACAGCTTTCCAAAACACCATGGACTCCTGTCAAACCACCAACAGCTGATTCCCCACTTCAGAAAGACAAGACCTTACTTTCAGATCACCAGCAGAATTTCCAAAACTAGGAACAGAGAGAGACAGACAGAGAGAGAGAGAGAAAGAGAGAAAGGGAGCAAGCGAGAAAGACTTCCTTTCAGCTTGCTGATCCTTCTAAAACTTGACTCTAACTGTAGCTAAACAGAAGATGAAATCTTGAATTCATTGGAAAGGAAGAAACCTAACAAATCCACATGATTATTCTCCTAACAGTGCAGGATTATAAAACAACCCAGAGTTGAAATAAACAGACTCCATTTAAGATTTTGAAGTAACAATAAAAGGACCCCTCATGGACAACTAGGCAGCAATCAAACCAAACTGAAAAATATCTGTTTATAACTGTAGGGAAGAGAATAAAAAAAATTTTTCTAAAAGGTACACTAGTGACACAAATTTTAAAGAAATATTTATGAATGATCAAATGGTTGCAATAAAAAATTGCAGGAACAGGAAATGCAATAAGGTATCAGCAGCCCACTCCTTTTTATAGATAAGATTCATAACAATATGTATTTTCATTACATTCCTTAATCCATAGATTCAAGAAATGCCAAGGCAAACTGATTCATATTATCTACTATTCTGGTCAGTTACTCATTCCTTCTATTAAAGGAAGAAATTCCATATGAGTTCCCTTCTTACCATAAACTTGTGTCCCTTGGTGAATGATTGTAGTTTTGTAGGATCTTATGTTTCTAAAAAATGTTTTAAAGAGCTTTGCTTAAGGTTAATTAAATGTAGTGACTACCATCATGTAACAGAAATATGACAACCATTTTGTAGAAACAAAATGCACTAGTGACAATCTTTTAATATATTCCTGAATATTTGAAAACTTATGTATGTATTCGTGGCTAAAAATGAATAAGAATGAATCATTATTATGAATCTGCATACCTGCAGGAGTTTCATTAACTTATGCAAATTGAGGTCATGGGATGCCATTTTAATTGCATATTGAGCAGAACATTTGCCATATAACATCTGGTAGTTCAACAGAAGAGGCCTGAAAGGATAAGCTTGAGGCTGAGTTTGGCAATCCCAGGAAGAGCAAGAGCGATGCAGACTCTTCCCATGTTCCCACCTCTCTACAGCTGCAAGCATACATCCCTCATGCATCTCTGCTCCCCCTTCTCCCCACGCCCCACACTGTTTTCCCAGCTGGGTTGGTCTTTGGATGGTCAGTAATGGAATAGGGCTGGTGAGCTGCAACATGATGGCTGTTTGGTTGCGCACTCCTCTCATCTATGCTAACGAGGCTGAGCACTTGTAATGGAGCAGCATAAAACAATCATTGATCATTACAAATCTGCCCAGTAATTTTTCTGGTGACTTTCATGGTTGCTCTTCCTGGAATGGAACAAGGGGTTCAGGTTCAGTTATGTGCAGAGATTGGAGAGGCTGCGGTTGTCCTACTTGCGGTAGAGAATACTGCAATATTTAATAGGGGCATTCAAAAATAATCAGAGGTTTTGATAGAATAAATTGCGAGAAGCTATTTCCAGGTGTTGGAGGGTTGATAACCAGAGCACAGAGTTGACAAGCAAACCATGGAAACGATGAAGAGAATTTTTTTATGCAGCGAGTTGTTGCGATCTGGAATTCACTGGCTGAAAGTTTGCTGGAAACAGGTTTAACAATAAGTTTCAAAAGAGAATTGGATAAATACCAAGGGAACATTTGCAGAATTTGAGGAAAGAACAGAAAAGGGGAACTACTTGCATAATTCGGACAAATGACTTCTGTGATGTCTAATTTTATTTTTTGGTCTTATAATACTTGTCAACGCACAGTCAATTTTTCCCTCATATTACATAGTATTAAACAGTATTTACAACATAGAAATAGGCCTATCAGACTTTGCAAGAGCTACTCAACTTATTCCATTCACCTATTCCTTCCCTAGTACTCAGTATTAATCCAATCCCCTTTTTAAGATAATTACTCAAACTTCCCCCATTCTCACAAGCAGTGAATTCCAGTTAAACAGACCATTCAACCCAACAGGCAAAAATTGCTGTTTGTTCTCTTCAAATATCTCTCTGACTTTCTTCATCTAACTCAATCAATACATCCTTTTCTTTCTTTCTCCCTTACACGTTTATGTATCTTCCTTTAAAAGCATCAATCCCCGTTATATTACTATTACTTGTAGTGAGTTTCATATTCTAACTCTTGTCTCATTTCTCCTGAATCCAATAGGGAACAGTGACAACTTTATATTAATGTTCTCCTCACATGCGGAAATATCTTCTCTAGATCTACCTTATCAAACTCTTTCATATCCTTCTAGAACTCTCACAGTTTTTCCTTTTCTAGAAAAAAATCGCCCCAGATTGTTCAACCTTTCTTGATAGGCATAACCTCATTGTTCTAGTATCAAGCAAATAAACCATTTTTGTTTGCATCTTCTCCAGTGACTCTGCAAGGGCAGTGTAACTGGAGTACCCCAAAGATGCACTGAGGAAATCCACCACCAAGTTTCCAGGTAGGATTTGCGTGGTGTTGCTTAGGAAGCTCAAATATCCAATGGGAAAACATCCTGTGCTGGGAACCATCTGAAACTTGCAACTTCAATTTCAAATTTTAGATGGTTCTGACTGTCATAGAGTGAAATTTACCCAGGAAAAATTAAAAGAATTGAAACTACTTGTAGCTTCTGGGTAATTATTTTTCTGTCTAATGTAACAGGTTCAATGTAACTTCTCTGCTTCTCCATTCTTTGGACAGCATTTTCCAGCACACCTCACCCCTCCTCCCCTGCACTTCACAGCATATTTCTGGCAGCAGAGGTGGCTCACCATTGGCTGCAGGTAGGATTTTCCAGTCTTGCTGAAATCAATGGCCATTTGTATCGCTCGTGGCTGCACTGCTGTAGAGCACTCTGTGAATTCACCTTCGGTGGAACCAGAAGATCATGCCAGGCGAAAGGGCTAGAAAATCTGGTCCTTTCCCTTTATAAATAGACCTCAGCATTTTGTTTGATATGTATATGGCATTGAGAAGCTTGGTTTAATGATTTATGCAACAAGGTTATATGGAGTTGTATCTGAGAATCATAGTGTAGCCTTTGCAAGTTGACCTTTCATTTGTCCTGTTGCTGGTTGAGTTGTGTCTCCACTAGGATGCTTCCATTCAGACCCAGACATGGTGCCTTTACAAAGTGGAACTGAAGCGGAATGCCAGTGCATCGTCATCACCTCCACTTGATCCAGTTGGTCAGGAAACCCAGAAGTCAAATGCAATTGTCACAGATGAATCAAAAAGTGAGTGATAAGCACAGTACTGGAACCTCTGGCTTCCTCTACACACTGGTGGATGTCCTCTGTAAGAGTCGAATCATTAACATTCAGCCTTATATTTCATTCCGTTGGAGTTTTTTTGAAGCTGTCCTCCTGTCTTTGCTTATTATTTTGATTACTTGTCTTCAGACTGATATTCCATTCTGCTCACCACCAAATATTATTGAGATGGAATTATATTTCATTAATTCTTTTGACCTTTACTTAAAAAAAATTGTCTTCTTTCTTTTCCTCAAGCAGAATAATTTTGGCCGATCCTAATGCCAGTCAAAATCCACAACCTTTGTTAGTACATTGATTGCATTCATTTCATCTTTCATGACATCCATATATAAACATGCATTTTACTCTTTGCTCCAGTTTGGTTTTGTAAGTGGGAAATCAGCAGTACAATCCATCCAATAACTTTTGTGCTGAATTATAATCCATTCATTCTTTTATCTTGCTTAAGTTTACTTCTAACAGCAACAAAATCTGTTGTCATTTCACAGGTTCGTTGTTCAATTGACATAAACAAAGAAATCACACCTTAATCTCAAGTGATGTGTTGTGTCACCCTCTCTACCTGGAAGATACATCACAAGTAACATCAGGTCAGTCAGAGTCTGTCAGCCTTTGAATAAGTGATCAATATTTTAAAAATAAATTCAGAGAAAAGGTACAGCAATACACTGTCAAGAGAGAAATTTCTCTCAATAAATATCAATAAATATCTCCATAAATGTTTATTGTAACTGGCAGAGTGGAAAATGTTGGGCAGTGAGCCTCAATTACCTGATTTATTCTACTGCTGAAGACCAATTTCCTCCTCTCTTTACCTTCTCCTGTCTTCAACATGTTCTTGGTCCTGTGACTGATCTCCCTCCTGCCTTCCCCAAGGTTGCAATACGAAGCCTTATCATCAGATGATGTTCAATAGCAAGCAGCACAGCATCACAATTCTTAAAGGCTCTAGTTAAGCTAATGTGCAGAGTGTCTCCAGACTGTTCAGAAATGCATCTCCAGAATTTTCATTATGAGCTCTATGGTGACTGAAGTGAAAGAGCGGACATCATTACAGTCAGGTTCACTTAACGACATGACAAAACATCATTGGCAACATTGATTTACCAGGAACCACTTGAAGACAAGAATGCAGACATAAAGGGCTGCCCTAAAATGTGTGCTGTGCTGCTGCTTTTTGAAAACAAGCAGTATATTGGGAATTGGAATCCCATGTGGCTGACAACGATGTAGGAACTGATCAAGGCAACATGTGTGGCCATATTTGTTCATTTTATGATCTTTGGATTCGAGGACATCTAAGTGCTCACTTTGTTCTTAGCAATACTTACTGTTCACCCTTGCCCTCAACACAGGTTCTACCTAAAAGCCACGGCTAGAAACTCAGGCAAACCCAAGATCTGACAATGAATGTGCAATTGGCACATATCACCATTATTTAGATAAGACTTAAGCACAGTTTTGAATGAACCATGGGGTTAAGCTTCTTGCATTTACCCTGACTACTTTGTGCCCCAAAAAAAGTCCACAGTGAATTTATCCCGCATTCTGTCTGCTTTAATTTTCTGCTCTGACGACTTGAAGAACAAAGAAAAGCACAGCACAGGAACAAGCCCTTTGTACCAAGCCCCCGGTGATCACAATGCCCTAACTAATTTGAAAAAAAGCTTTCAGCTCTTACTTGGTCCTTATCCCTCTAATCCCCCCCCCCACTCATGTAACTATTTAGATGCCTCTTAAATGTTGCTAAAGCGGCTGCTTCCACTACATTCTGGAAAGTGTTCCAGGACCAACACTTTCTGCATGAAAAACGTCCCCTGCACATTTCCCTTAAACTAGCCCCCCACTCCCACTTTGAACCTGTGTTCCCTTATAATTGACATTTCTACCCTGGTAAAAAGGCTCTGACTATCCAACCTGCCTTAGACTCTCATAATTTTGCAGACCACTCTCAGATTTACTCTCTACCTCCGTCTTTCCAGGGAAAGAAATCTTAGTTCAATCAACCTCTCGTCATTGCCAATGCCCTTTACTTTGCAGCTTTGTTACCCTCTAACTAAAATTTTGTACTAGCCCAGCCACAGACGTCCATATCCCACGAACGAATATAAACAAAAAAGTCTTCCTTCCTTGTTCCTAACTTTCTCATTTGAAATGCATCTACCTGATATGTGAACCATTCTCTCCAGATAATTCAACCCTTGCACATTATTAGATGCTATTCCTTTCAGAGCCAAAGGAATTGCAGTGTGAAACCAGTAAAAGAAAATGATGCTTTTGCAATAGCCTGCATGAATCCACTCAGGAATTGGCAAATGAATAAAAGTTAATGCCCAGCCCAATTGTGCTACTTTTATTTATAAACTTCCACACAGAATCAGTTGTTTCCACAAATCCAGAACTGACTTCCATTATATCTTGCGTGAATGCAGACTGCATACTCAGTACATGAAAACACGTAACAATTAGCAGGTCGCAATGGCTGGCAATAATAATGTTTACCAGTAACTTCACAACATAATTAAAAAGACTAACAGCTTGTCTGGCTTGTCCTTCTCATACTTCAAGTGTTTGATGACATTTTGCCAAGACTACATTTTAAAATTAGTTACACAAAGTTTAGTAAAGAAGTTACAATTCTGTGCGTAACTCGTGATACTGTTATACCTGAAAAAGAAAACCAAATTGCTCATTAACCTAGCAAATACACCATCAAATAATTTAAATGAGGCAAGAACTGGTATAAATGGTGAACAATAAAGGTATGCTTTACTGGGGAAATAATGCACATCAGGCATTCACCACACCCACCACTATAAACAGTTTATAATTGGTGTGCTGTGCTTCATACACCAACCGTTCATACTCTCCTTGTTCACAGTATTATAGACCATTCATGATTAAATTAAAAAAGAATATTAAAATTAAATAGCTTCAGCTAATATATGTAGCTCAATAATGCCACACACTCTTAGACAATCATTTTGTGACAGAAAATATGTGAGTCTGAACTGTTATGAAGAACACAGTTGGCATTTTTTCTAGTGGTACATTAGAGACAAAATACAGTATTTAAAGAATGCACTCAACCCCTACTAGCGCATTCTGGAACTATAATATAGAGTTATGTCTGATCTGGACTGACCACTATTTTCCAATATTACTGATAATGGACCAGAGCTGTGGTCCAACCACTAAAAGGAATGCTAAACAGGGGTATTATTAAAATACCATATTTTATCACATTTGAAGGCAGCTTGAAAATTGACTTGTTTTCTCCATCACAATATTTACAGGATATCATTCTAGAAAAGAGTACAGCAAATCAACAAATGTCTTAAAAACAGGCAGTCTTTGGTGACTGAAAGGCAGGTGTTTCTTCACCGTTACCTCTTCCCTATTTCACTCTGTCTCATAAACTGGATGTTGTTGGCACTGTCGGAAAGATCCGGATACTGTTCCACAAACAATACAAAAAACCCATCATAGCCTTGTACGCTTCCACTGCTGAGCAGCTGCTGCTTTTCTCCCTCAGTCCAAGACCTGATACCCTCCTCCCCCTCTTGCACCCTGCGCTGTTCCTTTGCCCAGGCTTGGGCTACAGCTCTCTGCCGGGCCATCTCCAACACGTGGACTTTTTCTTCTTCAATAGTGGCACCATAACGAATGTTGAAGCTTAGAGCTCCGTACTGCAACTGAATGTCTGCAAACCTTCTAGTCCTTCTATTCACCACAGAGGTCATCTGAGAGACAGTCACATTGACACCATTTTCCAGTACACGACCCCCTCCGGTATTCCCTATTATGGCTAGGTCTTCTTCTAGAGGCCCTGACTTGACAAAGTAATGTGTATCACGACCATCAATTGTAAAATGGAGATTTTCCAGATAATCAGCTCCATTGAGGACAGCAGCTATTCGTCGGCTGTCATCACTGGCGACTCCAATGATGTCAGCGGTCACCTTGCCATCTTGAATTGCAAACTTTACTCCTTTACCAAACATGGAAGGAACTGCAGCAAATTTTGGTCGATTATCTTGGCAATATTTGCGGTTCCTTATGTAAGCCTGGGGCAGACGTTCCAGAGAAATGAAGCTTTTGAGCTGCTTCTGTAGTTCACACTGCACACCCAAAACAACCTGTAAAGAGAAAGAGCTCCTATTAAAGTGCAAACAAACGACAATAGGGTATTATTTCCTCTGACCAATCTGATACTGAGATTGTGAAGACACCAGAAAGATTCTTGTGACTAATTCTGCAGGAATTTTAAACGTTCTCTTTTAGAAGACAACAAAAAAAATTCTTTCCATACATACAATGGGTGGGATTTTCTGGTCACACTTGACCCCAAAACTGGAATATCCTGCCTGAAGTCATTGGACCAATGCATATTCCACTCCCCAGTCTGCTACACTTCCTGATATGGGCAGGGTGGGAAAATACTCCCCATGTCACTGACATAAAGACAAGAAATAAATAATCTTCCAATCTCTTTAACATTCGATTTCTGAGATTTGTTATAACTACTAAAAATATATTTTGAAGGAGATCTATTGCATTAGATAGGTCACAACAATATTTTAATAAATCCCAACAGAAAATTCTCTTAATGTTTCAGTTTGATGAGTTTCCATCTGAACTGGAAAAGTTATAAAGATATCAGAGTTTAGGCAAATGCAGAACATGGCGAATGGGAATGAGCAAAAGGAAATGTCAGTGACAAGTGGGAGGCGGGAGAGATTAAATTACAAATGAAGGCTAATATAGGGTCAGAGAGGATGGTCATGGCACAAACAAAGAAATCAGTTCTGGATCCTAAGGAGGTTGGAATGTGTGTAGGAGAATCATCAATAACTGTCATTCAAAAGCAAAAAAAATACAAAATGTCACAAGGGAATAAAAATAAATAAATAAAAATAAATAAAATGGAGGTGGTATGTGTGAACACAATATTTAGTCTGGAAGGCTGCAAAATGCCCAAATAAAACATGAGGTGTGGCCAAATGTACAGAGGTCAGAGTGAGAGTGCGGCAGAGAATTAAAATGACAGGCAGCAGGAAATACACACACACACACACACACACACACACACTTATGTTTGCAAACTGGAGGAAAATTCCCATTAAGCAGTCACCCACTCTGCTATTGGCCCCATGTAAAATAATCCATTTCATACAATCATGGAATCCTTACAGTGCAGAAGGAGCACTGACTCTCTGATACTCTCAGAACATAAGTAGCTTACCCATGTCCTCTCTCCCACCCTTTTCTTGTAACACCATACATCTTTCATAGCTAATCCATCTAACTAAAACATCTTGGGACACTAAGGGGCAATTCAGCATGGCTCCTCATCCACCTAACCTGCACATATTTGGAGTGCGAGAGGAAGCTGGAGCACCAGAGTTGTTTTTCAAACTGGAGGATTGTGACCAGATGTGCCAGAGGGATCGGTGCTGGGTCCACTGTCATTTGTACTAATGATTTGGATGAGAATATAGGAGGCATGGTTAGTAAGTTTGCAGATGACACCAAGATTGATGGTATACTGGACAGTGAAGAAAGTTATCTTCAGTTGTAATGGGATCTTGATCAAGTAGGCCAGTGGGCTGACGAATGGCAGATGGAATTTAATTTGGACAAATGCGAGGTGATGCATTCTGGTATATTAGAACATAGAACATAGAACATTACAGCACAGAACAGGCCCTTCGGCCTTCGATGTTGTGCCGACCAAAATAAAAAGCAATGCCCTTCCAAACTAAACCATTCCCTTCTCTTCCATATACTTATCAATTAACCTCTTAAACGCCACCAAACTTGGCGCATCTACAACAGCTGCAGGCAGGGCATTCCACTCCCTAATCACTCTTTGAGTAAAGAACCTACCTCTGATATCCGTCCTATAACTCATACCCCTTAATTTAAAGCTGTGTCCCCTCGTGCTAGCTTTCTCACCATATTGAACCAGGGCAGGACTTATTCAATTAATGGTAGGGCTTTTACTGAAAAAAGAGATCTAGGGGTACACGTTCATAGCTCTTTGAAAGTGGAGTCACAGGTAGACAGGGTAGTGAAGAAGGCATTCAGCATGCTGGGTTTCATCGGTCAGAACATTGAATACAGCAGTTGTAACGTCTTGTTGAAGTTGTACAAGATATTGGTAAGGCCACACTTGGAATACTGTGTGCAGTTCTGGATACCCTATTATAGAAAGGATATTATTAAACTAGAAAAGAATGCAGGAAAGATTTACTGGATGCTACCGAGACTTGATAGTTTGGGTTATAAGGAGAGGCTGGATAGACTGGGAGTCTTTTTTTTCTGGAGCATAGAAGGCTGATCTTATGAGGTCTGTAAAATAATGGGGTGCATAGATCAGCTAGATATCTTTTCCCAAAGGTAGGGGAGTCTAAAACTAGAGGACATAGGTTTAAAATGAGAGGGGAGAGTTACAAATGTATCCAGAGAGGCAATTTTTTCACACAGATGGTGATGAGTATCTGGAACATGCTGCCAGATGCAGTAGTAGAGGCAGGAACAATTTTGTCTTTTAAAAAGCATTTAGATAGTTACATGAGTATGATAGGTATAGAGGGATATGAGCCAAATGCGGGCAATTGGGATTAGCTTAGGGTTTTTAAAATAAAGGGCACATGGAAAAGTTGGGCTTAGGGATCTGTTTCCATGCTGTAAATCTCTATGACTTTATGACACCTGGAGGAAATCCACACAGACATGGGGAGAACATGCAAACTCCACACAGACAGTCACCCAATACTGGAATCAAACTTGGGACCCTGGCACTGTGGAGCAGCAGTACTAACCACTGTGTCACCATGCTGCATTTGATGAATGAAGCACAACTGCTGATGATGGTTTTGCTTTTTCTATTTATACCTCCTCAAAACCCTCTTTTGTTTGTTTGTTTGTCTCATCACCATTTCCTTCTGTCTGACGCCAGTAACCTTTTTGTTATTTAATCTCTTCAGCCTTCCAATCTATCACAGACCCTTCAGAGATCATACAGCTCAGGAACAGACCCTTTGGCCCCCCAAATCTGTACAGATCATAATGCCCTAACTAGACTAAAAAAAAACGTTTTGTCTTTACTCAGTCTGTATCCCTCTAATCCCTCCTTATTCATGTGCCCATCCAAATGCCTTTTAAATGTTGCTAATTTACTGCCAGAGAAGCTGGTGGAAACAAGCATGTTCCAGGCACCCACCATTCTCTGCATGAAAAACTCCCCCTGCACATCTCCCTTAAATTTTCTACCTCTCACCTTGAACCTGTGTACCCATGTAATAAATACTTCCACCCTTGGAAAAAACCTCTGACTATCCACCCTATCTATGCACGTTTCCTTTGATTCTTTCCGCTTCCTGCTTCCCTTGCCTCTGTATTTGCTTCAAACCTGTTGCACTTCTTTTCCAATTCTGTGAAATAGTCATCAACCTGAAACACTGGCCGGAATTTTACTGGCATGCCAGCCCTGATTCCAGGGGTGGGTTCGGCTTGGCTCAGAGAATGGCATTCTCTGTTGGCCTTGAGCGGAATTGTGTGAAATTTTGGCGGACATGCCAGTAAAACTGTGCCCTTTAACTCGTATCCCTCTCTAGAAATTCTGCCAGCTATGCTGAGTATTTCCTGCAGTATCTGTTTTTATTTCATACTTTTTAGCAACTGCAATGTTTTGCCTTATGATGAATCCAAAATTGGTTCAACAGCGGAGACAATCATTCACTGATTAATGTGTGTGAAGAATCTTAATATAAAAAATTGTGCCTTTGCTACTGCTGCTTCTAGATTTGAGCCAGTTACTGAACAACTTTCTTTATACATGACAACAGATCATAGCCCTGAATTACTTAAAGGCACACGGAACTTTTAAGTAAGACATATATTTTTTTAAGAAGAGAAATACAAGCAAAAACTGGCTGAGACTACGTGCTACAAAATCCCAGTGTGGATTCCAACTGACTAACTAGTCCAGAGAGAATGGAATGGTGCACCTTTTCTAACAGAGACACTTCAAAAGAAGAAATGCAATGAAATAGCTGAACTGTCATCTCCGGTGACAATAATAGAAGCTGATTATCATCTTGGTCAAAACCATCTTCTGTGAGTCATATCCCAAATTGTAATCATGATGTAAAGTTGAAAAAATGAACTTTCTGGGTGAGAGACAGGTTTGTATTTTTTGCCTCCCAGGAATACATGAAAAAAGGGTTAAAAAGCAACTGTTACCCAGATCTGCTTGTCTGCTGTTCTAGTCCTATTGTGTTAATGTGTGCTGTGAGGGTCACAGCTGAAGAACATCCAGCAGGCAAGACTGCATTTTCAGGTTAAAAAAAAAGTCTCTCTCTCTCTGATTGCTGGAAGCAAGTTATAATTTGACAAAGCCACAGCCGAAGAGGAAATAAGGCAATTTCTTTCAGCTAACATGCAGAATCAAGAATCTTCAAACCAACTGAGCAATTATCAAAGTCAACGTGAAAGGAATCACCCAACTGAATAGCCACAACACTTCTCCATGGACAAGCCAAAGACTAATTTATATGTTTTTTCCTAATTTTTATTTTTGGACTCACTTCTCATGTATAAGTCTGCCTGTATGTGTGCTGCATTTTGTTATTTTTTTCCTTGTGTTTTAGCACTCTTTTCTTTAACTCAAGGCAGCCTGGTTAAATTAGTTCTTTTTTAAACATAAATAACTTGGACTGGGCATGATGTGGAGCTGCCAGCATTGAACTGGGGTAGGCACAGTAAGTAGTCTCATAACAATAGGTTAAAGTCCAACAGGTTTATTTGGTAGCATGAGTTTTCAGAGCACTGCTTCTTCATTAGGTGAGTGCAGGATTTGTTTCACAAACAGGGCATATATAGATACAAACTCAATTACAAGATAATGGTTGGAATGTGAGTCTTCACAGGTAATCAAGTCTTTTCAGGTGAAGATAATGCCAGTGGAGAGAGGGTTAAGTATAGGTTAAAGAGGTGTGAACTGTTTCACTGTCCTGGCTGGAGACAATTCACACCTCTTTAACCTGTGCTTAACCTTTCTCCACTCACATTGTCTGCACTTGTAAAGACTCAATTGCCGTTAAGACTCACAGTCCAACCATTATCTTGTAATTGAGTTTGTACCTATGTATGCTCTGTTTGTGAAACAAATCCTGCACTCACTTGATGAAAGATCAATGCTTGGAAATTTGGACTGGGAAAAGAGAAGGAATTCTTTTTAAAATTAATCTTGTTGCAATCAATTGATGGCGTTGAACAATGTTGGTGCATTCGCTGTTTCTCACCTGGGGCACAACAATTTGGGGGCACCTTATCTGGAATCGTAACAATTTGGCAGATTTTGCCAGGAGACCAGTTGTAACAATAATGTTTGATTATTGCTTTTGTGTTTACCCACTTCCTTTTTAATATTGTGCTGACTTCAGTTTACTTTGGTAATCTACTCCATACTCTAATCGTATTCATGTGGAGAAATCTACAATCGTGCATTTCAAAATTCCATTGAGCTGATTGCCATAACTTGACATCAAGCTATAGACCTTTCCGATCTTTAGTCCATTACTTTCATACCCGAGCTATACCAGGCATTGACCTTGTACGAAGAATAAACATTCTCACTGTTTAACTTCAATAGTTCATGTCTATAAATTTTAAAATAATCTAATAGTACAAAGTATTGTAAAAAACCACAGATGGCTATCCCCACATTTCAATTCACCTTTTGCAGCAAATAATCCATTCAATATACTCTACCCATTGCTGGTCTTGTACTTTCTTTCTCTGGCTAATGGCTGGAATTCCCCATTCGTTCACGGTGGTGGGATTCTCTCATCCCACAGGCAGCGCACTTCTTTGCACGGATTTCCCAGAGACATCGATGGGAAATGCCATTGACAGCACTGGGACCAAAGAATCCCACACCCACTGAACAGACTCCTGCCACAGAGAAACACGCAACTGGAAAGCTGTGGAATCCCTCTCAAGGCCTCGCTGAATTTGGTACAATTCCAATCAGAGACTGCGTGAAGTATGACTTGAAAGTTAATCACTGCACCAGAGGTAATAGCTATTAGGGATTTGTCAATCATGCTAACATGATTTCTAGAAATATAATGGATGTATGGTGTTCAGTTTTACATTTTTCAGAGAGTTAAATATTCCCGGCTTCTTTGTACATTGCCAGCTTTATGGTTTAACCGATATTATTAGAATCCTCCATTTGGATAAAGGAGTCTTGATCGCAAAATAATATTAACATTTTATATATAATCAAACCTTTGAAGAATCCCAACACTACTTAGCAGTTAACCTTAGACTGCAAGAAAACTAGGAGAGGGCATTCTTGCTTGCTTTTTTGTTTGGGGAATTGCTCAAGAACTTTTAAAGAAAAGGGGAAATATTGTTTTTGCGTGTACACTTGTGTATGCTTTTAGTGATGATACAATGAGTACATCACAAAATATCATCCTATTAATAGATGAGCACCAAGAATGACCCTTTATAGAATCATAGAATCTCTACAGTGCAGAAAGAGGCCATTTGCTCCATCAGGTCTGCATTGACCACAATCCCATTAGGCCTGTGGGATGAAACCAGGGCATCTGGAGGAAACCCACGCAGATGCTGGGAGAATGTGCAAACTCCACACAGACAGTGACTTGAGGCCGGAATTGAGCCTGATTCCCCAGTGCTGTGAGGCAGCAGTGCTAACCACTGTACCACTGTGCTGCCCCAGGGTACTTTATGATTTTTCTGTGCATAGGATTTTGACTTGCACAAATTAATTGCTGTTTCTTTCTACGATAGGGCTGTGTCTATTCTTTAAAAATGCCTAACTAGCTGTGAAGCACTTTGGGATATCTTGAATAGAAGGGACTTGCCCATATGAATGCAAGTTAGTTGTAGCACAGCTGTAATGCACAGCAACATAGCAATCCATTTGCAGATGGCCAGAACTCTCAAACAGTAATGAGATAAATTATGAATTTAAATTATTCTAGTGATAATAGTTGAGAAATAAATGCTGGCCAGAGAGTGGAAGAATGCCCCATCTCTCTTCAAGTATTGCCAAGGATCATTTACAGTTACCTAAGATTGCAGAATGAACCTGGATTGGCACGATTCATTTGGCCTCACTTGCCCCTGGGATGCAATGGGGACTGTTCGGCAAAGGATCCACTCCAAATGACAATCCAGTGACCTTTTTTTGAAAATACAAGTGTATGGAGGCTGGATGAGAGCGGGATTGGATCCAAGCCTGAAGAAAATCAGCCTGTTGAAGTGCTTTGCTTAGGTTCCTACTTAAAGACTGACCATTTGAATGAGGTTGATAGTGTCTCTTAAACATGGGTTTTCAGAAAAGGAGGCAAAAAATTTGGAAAAATATATTAAATAACAAGACAGGGTAATGTGTTTTCTCATCATACCTTGCTGGGATCCCAGTTTTGTGTTCTGGATTGAGTTTTCAGAAGTTCATAGTTTGCTTCCATGACACTCATTTCTGGCTTTGGAAATCCGGGCACTACATTATGCAACTGGAAGCCAAATAGTTGCAGCCAACTTCCAATATCTATAAACCCAGAGAAAAGAATAATATATTTATATTTAGCACACTTCTGTAAATCATCACTAGGCTTCATGTTATTCAACTATTAAAGCTATATTAGTTATGAGTAAACATTATCGTTATTCAGTTTACACTGGAGATCTGTATTGAAAATTCTGGCTTACATACTGTATACAGTTGACTGCACTGGATAGAGTCAAAGAGGTAAGAACTGTGCTTGATGAATGGAGGGAATGAACTGAATGGGTCAGATGGCCTTTTCTCACTGCATGTGCTAATTGTTCTTGAGAAATTCATTCAATATTTACCCAGCCACAGATTGCGGGCCACTCATCTCCTGAGCCATTAAAGATCAGTTAGAAAGAATGGAGATTTGCTTGGGTTAGATTAAGATACACAAAAGAATTAAAAGGCCAGGGATTAGCAGAGATACAGGGTATATGGTATGTCAGAAAAGATGGTCTACTAAAAAGAAACTATGAACAACAGTGACACAAAAAAGAGAAGGAAGAATTATTATAAAGTGTTGCTCAGTCTGTGGATTTTATATGATAGATACCAAACCCAACCATAGTTTATACATAAACATTTTTATGAACATGAATAACAGAGGCATTTCTTCATCTGTTCACATGTGACAAACATCTATTTCTACGAATGATATGACTGATCACATCTTTCAGAGTGAAAACTCAATCCAAAACACAGGACAGAGCCCTCAGGAAGGTAAAATCAAAAAGATTCCGGGAAGCTGTATTTTGCTCATTTACCATTCATTTTATTCTGCTCCTCAGTAACAAATAATTGGGTATTAGTCCAGTCCAGTCCAGTAAAACGTTACTCAAATGGCCACTAATCAGATAAGTTTCAGATTTACACAATTTATAAATGAAATGGTGAAGTAAGAAACCTGAAATCAATGTTTTTAGTTGATATTAGATCTATTTATATAATGTAACATTATGTAGGCTAACCCCCTTCCTAACCAACAGCGAGTGTCTTAGAAGTCTCTCTTTATGTGCTTTTAAGAACCTAATAAAATCAACAAATTAAGTGATAAAGAAATTAACAACCACTTAAAGGGTATTGCAACAAAAAAATCAAAACTTGCGGAAGAGTCTTATGTAATTAAATTAAAATAGTTTTCCTGGGAAGTCTTTCTTTATGTGTGTCAAGACACTTAATCAATCAATACCCTCCACCTGTATATCCTTAACATTATATATTCTATTATATTCAGAGTTTGGAGCACTCTGAACTTGAAAATCCCAGTGTTGCCAACTTTCTCCACTCCTGCCTGCTAGTGTGATGAATCCGGCCATGCCTATAAATCTTTTCGCACTCAGTACTGGATTGTCTGAAGAGAAAAACTGCACATTGATTTTCTTCCCTCAGCCAATACTGTGCAAAAATGAGAAAATTCCACTGATAAATATGCTTATGGTCCTCAAAGTCCTTAAGAGGCTTAGAGACTGTATTGAATTTAGCCATCCGTTGCTGAGATGGCATTGTGCTCTATCTGGACAGAAAGTATAAATTTTGCACAGTGCAAATTTTATCTTCCATCTGCGCAAACACTTCCTGAAAGGAAAGTGCTCTAAATAGATAATAATATGAAGTTAGGACCAGAAGTAGACTCATTATTTCTTCAAGACTGATCCATATTTCAATTAGATCATTGTTGATCTTTACCTCAATTTCCTTTTCTGTTTAACCCTCAAAAGATTTGTCCAAGAACATCCTTATCATCTCAGTGTTGAAACTTTCAAAACCTTTTGAGGGAATGATTTTCAGACAGTTTGTATGAACAAGTGCTTCTGATATCACTTCTAAATGACTTTGCTTTATTTTTAAACTGTGTCCTCATATTTCATATTGACCACCAACAATAAACCTTGTCCTTAAACTTCCCTCTTGAATTATTTTGAACAGCTTGATTAGATTACCCTCAATGTTCTAAAATAATTGGCATACAAGCCAAGTTTGTCCAGGTTTATTTGCCATGAAGTGGAGATGCCAGTATTGGATTGGGGTAAACACAGTAAAAGTCTGACAACACCAGGTTTAAGTCCACCCAATTTATTTGATAGTAAACTCATAAGCTTTCTCCTTTGTCAGGTGAATGGAGAGCTCTGGCCTCAAACAGACCATGTAACAGCACAGACAGTTTACAGATTACTGATAAGAATGCAAATCTTTACACCTGACCTGCTATTCAAGTCTTAGTAAAGATTCATATTCTAATCAGTAATCTGTAAACTATCTGTGCTGTTGTATGCTCTGTCTGAGGCCAGAACTCATCATTCACCTGACGAAGGGACAAACCTCGAAAGCTTATGAGTTTACAATCAAATAAATGGGTTGGACCTAAACCTGGTGTTGTCAGACTTCTTACCAAGTTTATTTGCTGCAGAGGAAGTGCAGAGAAGGTTTTCCAGACTGATTCCTGGGATGGCAGACTGACGTGTGAGGGGGAAGTGAGCTAGTTAGGATAATATTCACTGGAGTTTTGAAAAATGAGGGGAATCTCATAAAAACCTATAAAATTTTAACAGGACTAGATAGGGTAGAGGCAGGAAGGATATTCCTGATGGTGGGGTGTTCAGAAGCAGGCTCATAGCTTTAGGATAAGGAGTAAACCTTTTAGGACTGAGATGAGGCACAATTTCTTCATCCAGGGAGTGGTAAACCTGTTGAATTCATTATCGCAGAAAGCAGTTGAGGCCAAAACTTTGTATACTTTCAAGAAGCAGTTGGATATTGGGCGGAATTTTCTATTCGTGATCACCTCCCAAGGTTGGAAAATCCCACCCTAGATCAAAGGATCTTTGCATCGTGTGTGTCCCACTCGCTATGGTTCCCATGGCTGTCTGGACAGGAAAATTTCACCCATTGTTCTTGGGGTGAAGAGGATCAAAAGACATTGGTGGCGCAGGGTGGGGGGAAGAAGACAAGATCAAGCTATTGAGTTGGATGGTTAGCCATGATCACTATGAATAAGGAAGCAGGCTCTGAAGGCTGAATCGCCTATCTCTGCTCATATTTGCTATGTTTCTATGTTGATCTGTGTTTGTTATTTAACCATTAAACCCGAAATTCTGAGATCAAATGCAGACTAATTGTTGCTGTTGAGAGAAGTGAGTACATAACAACACTGACTTAACACTGCATGAGACTCAACAGAGGAGTAAGACTGGCAGTTTGTTGTAAATCCTCAGTTCTTCCTCCAGGGTGAAGTTATTAAATCTAGCAAAACTCAACAGAAAAGATCAGCTCTCTCTGAGCTTTATGGAAAAAAAAATTGTAGGTTTTTCAGTTGTAACTGGTTGCAGTTTTGAAAAAAACTATTTTGAGCTATTTAGGTCTATTATGACACATAGTTTGCTATGTTACACTTCCAAAATGACATTTTGAAGTGTTGCAGACATAAAGATTTATCGGATATTCATGGAATTCCTGTTGATTTGCTCAGAAATCATGAAATCAATGGAGTTTCAAGATAAATTTAACATAAAAATATCAATGCGTGAATTTAGAAGAAAAATATGTTTATTTAAGTGTGGCTTGTTGGGTGAATGGTGATAGTCGTTGAATAATTTGTTTATGTTTGGACACATACAGATTGTAAGAGGAATTGATCTGAATGGGGAGGATTGTGTGAATTAATTTGGGACAAGTATTAAATATAAATACATAAAATATAAATTATAAAAGTTTTTTTATTCATTCGCAAATATGGATATTGCTGACTGGCCAGCATTTGGTGCCCATCCCTGGTTGCTGATGTTCAGACGACAGTTGAGAGTCAGGCACATTGTTGTGGCTCTGGAGTCAGATGTAGGCCAGACCAGGTAAGGATGGCAGATTTCCTTCCCTAAAGGATATTAGTGAACCAGATGAGTTTTTCCAACAATCAACAATGGTTTCATGGTTATCAGTAGATTCTTAATTCTAGATATTTTGAATTGAAAAAGAGATCAAATATTTAAATTGTGAGGTTGCATTTTTTAGAGACGAGTAACTAGAAGAATGCTAAAATTATTTAGCATTTATTAAACAATTAAAATACACAATTAGTGAATATAAGGCAATATTAATTGAAGTAAAATTGATCAAATAAAATTAGTAGTGTGTAACCTGGATTAAAATTTGATATGGTTTGATTTATTATTTCATATGTATTGGGATACAGTAAAAAGTATTAGCTGTTGCGTACTATACAGGCAAAGCATACCATTCATAGAGTACTTAGTGGAAAAGAAAAGCGGAGGGTGCAAAATATGGTGTTGCAGTTAAAAATGTGTAGAGAAATGTCTGCTTATATATTGCAGGTCCATTCAAAAGTCTGATGTCAACAGGGAAGAAGATGTTCTTGATTGATTTATTTGATCAATTTTACTTTAGTTAATATTGCTTTATAATCATTTCAACATTAAGGTGAATTTGCTCATTGTTTAAATAGGGAGGATTTACACAGCAGACATGACTGCACAATACGGATATTGAACATTGAGAGGCGGGAGAATATGTATTATATTGAAAAGTGTGTGGTACATGTTCATGGTACAAGCAAAGCCTGGTGGGTAGGCTACAAAGATGAAATGAGAGTTCTAATGAAAAGTCATTAATCTAACCATTGAACTGAAATGTCTCGTAAAGTGGGAAGTGCCACCACTGGAACTGAAAGCATGAGCTGACCCCACTCTAAGATAAAATTTTACTGGCTACCCATTAACTAGCAGAACTGACGGCAGTGCTACAGTCCTCAGAGCCACTCCTGGTGGTGGCTACTACTCAGGCTGCAACATGAAGTAGTGCTGTGTCATTCTTGAGGAGAAGATGTGCCTTTGAACAAGCCTGGGACAGACAGGTCAGGGCCCTAGGTGATTTGGAGTGGGAATGGGTGAATAGGTGGATGAGTGGTTTCACCTAAACTGCAGCTGTTGCCTGTGCGGAACACCTCCATGAATCATAGAACGGCCATTAAGGAGCCATTTTACTCCTCTCGCCCACTCACCCAGAAACCTGCTGGAAGGCTGCCATAGTCTGCCTGGCTGTTCTCTCATGTGGCAGTGGGCCATCCTGATGCAGGCAAAATATCAGCATGGGCAGAAAGTGGTCCTTAATTCTAGTGCCTACCCATACTGCTGAAATTCATGCTGCTGCTAGCAATAGGCTGTGGTGGTGGGAAGATACTGGCTCTCTTCCTGCTTCCCAATCTGTTTCATTGGACTGTCAAATTTCAGCCATTACCACTATCTTTCTCCAAATTTTGCTCACCTGTTGCATAGTTCCAGCCGTTTCTCACCAGCATTCCTGGTGCAAGCAAACGGGACTTGGGCGGGTCAGTGCCAGGGATACCAGAGGCTTGTCCTGTGCCCAGTTGTGTTGGAATATACATGTGAGCACGGTGTGGATCTGTATCTGTGTTTGTTTGCTGTGTAACATTTTCAATAAACATATCCAAAAAAATGTGTACTGTGAGTATGACTGCTTATGCATTCATCAAAAACCCCTACTTCTAGTATTTTAAATGAGATGCCAGCCTGGATATTAATCGGTTAATGGCTCTATCGAAGTGGCAAGGACCGGAATTGCAGACTTTGAAGCATATTTTAAAGTGTATTTATTAAAATAATTTACTCAAATTTCTCACTTCACCTGGGTGTGATGTCATTGAGACATGTGATGAGGACAATTATATTTGTGCAGCACATCATTCCGTGACAAATCCTGAAAATGCTACACTCACCACATGCAGCACAGCTTTTTTCACCTTAGCCTTGGAGGCAGTGGCAATGCTAATTTCAAAGTGCATTTAAATCAATCACTGTAACATGTCACCTACACTGCAGGTACTGCGTGATGTTTCTCCCTCTTCTCAGTTTGACCCTCACTTTTTTTGAACACCACATTCCTTTAAGAAGTATTCGTGATGCAGATAATTTCAGGACAATTTTATTTCTATATTTAGACCATAGAACCATCTGTTAGCTACGCAAAGCACTGTCTCAATCAGGGTCTTTTAATTATGCTATGAATTACGACAGGAAATCTCTTGTAGGTCAGCAGTCACCAGGCTATATCGTACTGTTTAATACATACTTTGGCAAATGTTGTGTTTGTTAGCCCTCAGTTGCTCTTAGCTGTAGCTTCACAATTTGTGGTGAGGTGAACAACAGGTACACACAACAACATGGCCATCTCTCCCCTTCCATAATTCCCAAAAAGCATCAGTTCTGTATTCAATGTTGCTGTTACTTAATACAATGGGTGGGATTTTCTGGCCACACTCGCCACAAAATCCAGTCCGAGGTCAATGGACCTTAGCATGATCTGTTCCTCCCACTCCCCCTCTCTGCCTGCTGTGATTCCCCTGGTGGGTGGGATGGGAAAATTCCTCTAATATGTATTTATTATTGCTCACCATTTTATCCTATTCGGGTCCCTATTTCCCATGACATTCCTGCTTTTCTTCCCCGTCTGAATATTATCTGCAATCACCATGCAACATTTCTCAATTCAAACAATCTACAACAGAAGGAGAAATGGCAGCAATAAATGCTCCATGACTAAAAAGTCAAAATTCTATACTAATGCTATGTTGTGCGAGGATATTTCTGGAAAGCAGAATCTGGAGTTACCTTCACTTTGTACATCCAGAGCAAATTATCATTTACTGTCCCTGCAAGGGAAGGATGAATAGTTTACTGCTAAAATAGCACTTTTCTGTGAAGAAGATTAGTAGTGGTACTTGCAACTGTCTGAGTGTAGCCGAATCCTTTTTAATTTCACACTGATTGAATTCAGTGCACCAAACTATGACACTGAATGAAATTACTTCATTATATGTCTGTACAGCCTTTTTGGTACAATTATCTGTCAGTCCGCCTTGTAGTTTTCAACAACCTTAACAGCTTTTAAAAATGAAATATTCATATATCTGACACATCTGAAATAAGAATGCCATTCAGCCATTAAAGCAATCAGTCAACCAGGAACACTTGTCAGGAAGTTGAAAAAAATCCTATAACTCAAAACTATCAATAACGTATTTAACTTTCTGTCTGCATAACAGTTAAAGAAAACCACATATTCACTCTAAAGCATCATAATTACCAGATCGACTCAGTGACCTAGATATTTGGTAATACAAGCTCTGTCTTTTTGGGTGTTAAATAGTTTCCAATGCCTCCAACATGGGAAGTTCTCAGGCATACTTTGAACTATAGGGCACCAGTTGCCTGACTGCATTCTAAGTACTCTAGCCTCAGGGGGAAAACTGAAATGTTTCACCACTGGCGTTATCAATGCATGTCAGGTAGGATTCACCCAACTTTAGCATTTTAAAATATGCATAATGTGAGACATGTCAGCCAACCCAGCTTTACATCGAAGTTTGGTCTCAGCACTGACAGACAGGTCCCTCTCTCATCTACAATGGACATGGTGACTCCCACTGACAAGCACCCCATCCCCCCAACAGCACAACATTCTTCTCCCACCACTGAAATGGTCACCTGACCCCCCCCCAGGCTTCGCCAGCTACAGGCCTCATACCATCCCACCAGAAGAGAGACACTCAGGTCCCACTTTCAGCTGCTGCCAGTTCGAGTGTCAATGTTGCACTGCACCCTGGCACTTACAACCAAATCTGAACAGGAGCTGGGGAGACCCTAGAGGCAAATACTGCATCCATGTGTTCCTCTGCTGCTGCCAGGCTGCGGAAAGAGGCCCTTCAAGGGACATGGCGGTTGAGTGGGCTTGGGCTAGGAGGGAAAAGATTGACTAAAAGACTTTCCCCTGCAATGGTGGTCTAGTGGCTGCATGTGCCCGAGTTGCTCCAGAAAAAGTCATGTTCACTCTCGAAGTGGTGATTTCAGACACAATTCTGGATAAGGTATTCATTAATGTTTCTGACCTTCAAAAACTTTGAAACATCCTGGTCACTTTGATTTCCATGCCCCTTGAACCTTCAAGCATTCCTGAGTAGGGATTGGTCCTGGTTAATGTCATAAGATTGAAGTGCTAAATTATGTCATTAAAGTCCTCTTAGAACAAATGCATCACAAGAGCTGCCTTTATTCCTCACTGCAACATTTATAAACATTCTGCCTTTGATTGACAGGTTAAATCAATTATCTACTAGCCATGAGGTTTCAGTTCCTCTTTTCTAATCACAATTTTTACAACGCACTTGAGATATATTCAGTTCCTCTTTTCTAATCGCAATATTTACAATGCACTTAAGATATATTCAATCGTGAAGAGGAGGAAAAATAAACAAAACTCCTGGCTAGTGGGTAGTTGATCAAACTTGTCAACCAAAGCATTTCACAGAGCCAGAAACCAGATGCAGCTTTTTCAATTTCTAAGTTGTCATTGTGCAGTTGATTATATTTCAATAGCCTGTGACCTCAAATCTTGGTGGGTGTCAAATGTCATGTGTTGTGGACTTAATATTTAGCAGGGAGATCCATATTTATCTATTGCCAATGGCCACATGTGCTGAAACCCAGGTTATTTCCAGTATCACCTGCTCATCTGTTGCTGTCCAGGAGGCAATGAAGGAAGGGCCATCCATGTGGTTCTTTGACTTTCCTTAGTTCCTGTACTCACTCCTCTTGCAACAGGAGAAGGATGAGACCTATTAATGAGGAGTGGAGTGTATTGAGGGCATGAGAGGGTAGCATTGTGGAGAGACACTATAAGGGATGGATGTGACATTTCAGTAAGATGAGGATGACTGTCAGTGGTCAGATTAGGATGTGAGGAAGTGTTTCCGGAAGATTCACCTGAGGGATGATGTTCAGGAACAAGCTGGGTTTTGCACTTGAATGTGGAATGTCCCTGTCCTTTCTGTCTCTTTCAGCAATGCCTCCAGGATCAAGACACCACACTCTGCCACTGACTGCCTCTGTCACTTCCAGCTATATTTGCTATCTTCTCCCCACTCTTCATGGGGAACAGAACCTCCCAGTGGACATTTACAGACTGTATGGATGAACAGAAACTTGCTCCATTCAGTCTTGGGAAGATCAAACCTATTGTGTTCAGTCCTAGCTACAAACTCCATCCCCTAAGTTATCAATTTCAGACTCTTCCTGATAACTGTCCAATGCTGAAGTAGGAATGATTGCAATCACGCTGTTGTATTTGACCGTGGGAGGAGATTCCCAATTCATGTTCACATCACCCTTAGGGGAGATCTAATAGAGGGGTATAAGATTATGAAGGGTATAGATAAACAGTGATAAGTTTTTTCCTAGATTGGAAACAAATATTACGAGGGGCCACGGGCTTAGGGTGCGGGGGGGAGGGAGGGGGCGAGGTATAATTTGGATGTTAGAGGGAGGTTTTTCACACAGAGGATTGTGGGTATATGGAATGCTCTGCCAAGTAAGGTGGTGGAGCAGGCATGCTGGAGTTATTTAAGGGATACTTAGATAGGCACATGAGCGGAACAGAGATGGAGGGATATAAAAGACTGTTTTAAATAGGGATCAAGAGCCTTGGGACATTCCTGGGAATCAATTGATTCTTATAGTCCTTCCAACATACTTTTCTGGCTCATTTGTTTTACTTTTGAGCTTCTGGGGATTCCCTTGAATCTGTGCATAAAATGTGCATGTTATTGATGTTTTTCTCTTTTATTCCGTAGGTGCTTCAGTCCGCCTTGTTGTCCAACAAGAGGCATACATGCAATGGGTTGTGCAAGAGCTGCTCTTGGATGTTTCAAGAGTAGCCTAGTACTTCACGCCATTAGTATATGCTTAAACTGGACCAGTTGATGAGCAACATGACAGCTCAGTGACTATCACTGTTTGCTGTGCAGATACATAGATTTGGGCTAGTATCTGTGGGAGTTTGCGCATTCTCCCTGTGGTGTAACAAATTGTCCCTAAATTGTCTCCCCAATCTGGTTTCCAATGTGGATTTCCATACTGTTAAAATGGCAGCATGGGCTCATTGGGCTGAAGGGCCTGTTTCCTATGCTTTGTTGTTCTTTGTTCTATCACATCATCACTAAGACTGTAGACTTGTAATGTTGCCCAACTCCATCCCTGCCTACTGCTCAAACTCCCATTACTGACTTCATGGCCTCTAGGCGTGTTGACCTCCTTCATTCTACCTTTAGTAAACTTGAAGTCATCCACGCTCTGCTGGTGGGATCCCAACTCACATCAAGACCCTCACTCTTGTGCTCACTGACATATCCTGGTTCATGGTTAAAGAGCACTTCAGTGTTAAATTCTCATTCTTGCTTTCCAATCCTTCAATGGCCCACCCCTCCTCTGTAATCTCCTCCAGCCTTATAACCACCATTTCCTTCAAATGTTTTCCATTCATGCACCAAAGAAATTTTATGATGTGCACCAACATCAGTGATATGTAGATGTGCACCACCAGTTAAAATAAAATTCATTTATGTAGAGTATATATTTTTAAGAAGATACCTTAAGTATGGAGGAGAAAGAAAGAATTCCACCTCCAGCCACTGGCACAATTGCAAGTTAGTTCACAAATTACTCAGATTTAGAGCAAAGAACAAAGAACAAAGAACAAAACAGCACGGGAAACAGGTCCTTCGGTCCAACGAGCCCGTGCCACCACCCCGATGTTCCCACCTCTACCCGCAATCCCTGTCCATGTCTATAGATCTATGGATTAAAAACCAAATTTAGACAATTTAGGGAGAATTTGTTTTGCCAATTAGCCTAAGAGCAAACCTTTGGGATGTGGGAGGAAACCGGAGCACCCAGAGAAAACCCACACAAGCACGGGGAGAATGCGCAAACTCCTACAGACACAGGCCCAAATCCATGTATCTGCACAGCACAGCGATAGTCACTGAGCTGTCATTTTGCCCATCAAATGGTTCAGGTCAAGTGTACACTAACGACGTGAAGCACTAGAATACTCTCGAAAAAAATCCAAGAGCAGCCCTCTCGCGACCCATTGCGTGTATGCCCCTCGTTAGACAACAAGGTGGACCAAAGCACCTGTAGGATAAAAACAAGTACATCAGTATCATTTATTTACCATGTTGGCATTTCAACTCATGACTTCTAAGTTTTAGGTTCACTACCATATCCACTACACTACCATATGTGTGAGAGGCATTTGTTAGTCTTTATATTATAGCTTGTACCTTAATCCTTTGATATAAGAAAGGTTGAATTAGTACCAATGGTGGAATCTTTCATTTCAACTTTGCAAACTCAACATTGAAAAATCAGAGGAAGCCTGCCTGTTAAATTGATGGAAAATGTGAAAAAGACAACTTTTACTTTTCAGGCTTATTGAGTGCCTTCTTTACTGAAAACTATTATGAATAGTGTGGGAAACAGGGCTTGGAAGATTAATCATGTCAGGCTTAGCTATCGAACATTTATTTCCTGCTGTGGGGGAGTCTACCAATTCCTTGCTTCTGGGCAAGTATGGCAGAAAACTTCATTTAACCAACAGGATGTGCGTGGCTGTAATAATTAAGTGCATGGCACTTGATGGATTGTTATGCTGCGGCATGTGTCTTGTGGGAATTTTTGACTGATGTGTTATTTTAGTATTCTCGAGAATATCATAAATTATGAATAAAGCCCACTTTGAGCACTGGCTAAATTCAGTTTGATCCTACAAGAGTCAGTTTGTGAATTTTATAGTAATATGTGCTGAAGGCATTTTCTAGAGAAGGACTTTGCCATTACTTTATTCATAAAAAAGGGTGGGAGTTTCTATGACCACGCGTCCATCCCTCTCCCCCTCCACCCATTGCAGGTTTTTCCATAGTGGGCGTGGCTGGTGCTGGGTACTTTCTGTCCTGCCGATGTCTACAGCATTTTGCAAGGTCTATCTGCCTCACCACCAGGGATGTCATCGGTAGGACTGGAAGATTCCGCTGGTGTGAAAGGTTAGAAAATCCGGCTCTGTGCCTAACATTAAAGAAAAATCTATTCAATATATCATGCCCACCATGAAAAATGAAATAGTTCCCTTTCTTGAAGTCTGCATATCAAAGTTTTTGATTTGAATATCCCTCAAAAGATACCAACCAAACTTATTGGACAGGCTTTTAAATAGGACAGAGTTACACGTAAATCGATATTTCATTCAAAACACTAAGTTTTCAACACTGTTAGAATGTAACCAGTGACCATTTTGTATTGGATTAATGTGACTAGTAGTAACAAGTTGTAAAGGTAACTGACTCAGTAAACCATGGAACCAATTACAGAATGATGTGATGGTCAGCTGACTCACTATAAATAAGAACCTGTTTGGAATTGTGGGGAGCTTGGAGTGGCGCAGGGTGAGACCCAAATTTTGGAGTAATGAAGTTCCTTCATTGAAGCCTTTCTTTGATTTATAAGTTGAAATAAGTTTTGTTATATTTTCATTATCTGCATTTGAGAAATTCTTTCTGAAGAATCATGCAGGACTGGAATCTTGATTTTTTAAAACATTAATGCAATAACTTGAATTTGGATGCAGCTTATCATTTTTTCTAATTCATGAATTATTTCAAAATTCCACACATTGGTATCTCAACACACAAGCAAAACAAATGTACAAGACTAGAACAGAGTGTGCTTGTGCAATATAGATTAACATTCAATTAACAATGCCTCACATTTAAAAAGCTATAGGATCAGACGCAGACATAAGAACTAGGGGCAGGAGTATGCCACTAAAAATGTTCAAAAATTCCACTTCCACTGTCTTTTGAAGAAGGGAGTTCCAAAGACTTGTGATCCTCTGAGAGAACAAAGTTCTCCTCATCTCTGTCTTAAATGGATGTCTCCTTAGTTTTAAATAATGACACTTTGTTCAAAATTCTCCTACAAGAGGATACATCACAATATTTAGCACTGCTCCCTCACAGCACCAGGCTTTGATTCAAATTGGTTTGATTCCCAATTTGGGTCACAGTCTGAGTGGAATCTACACATTTTGCCTGCGTCTATATGGGTTTCCTCTGGATGCTCCAATTTCCTCCCATAGTCTGAATGATGTGCTGGTTAGGTGTATTGGCATGCTAAATTCGCCCCCCAGTACACCCAAACAGGCAGAGTATGGCAACAAAGGGATTTTCGTAGTAACTTCATTGCTGTGTTAACGTAAGCCTACTAGTGACACTAATAAATAAACTCTAAACTTTAAAACATTCTCTCCATTTCCATCCTGTCAAAACCCTTCAGGGTCAGATGTGTTTCAATCAAGTCACCTCAAATTCTTCTAAACTCCACCGAATATAAACCTAGTCTTGTCCAATCTTTTCTCATAAGGCAAACCTCCCATTTCAGGTGATAGTTTGTTAAACCTTTTCTGAAATGATGTCAATCATTGAGATCTACTGGGACACCGTGAATTAGAACATTCAAGCAATTCATGGAAGATAGACTGTGATAAGGCAAAGGAGAACTCTTGGACTTCCATAGAAGTTGGCAGGCAACAGTGTCCATTATGAAATATGGTCACATGAATATATTTCTGTAATTTAGTGATAACTTGTTTGCAGAACTTTTGCAAGTTCTGATACTAGAATTTAGTCATAGAGTCATATAGCATAGAAACAGTCCCTTTGACCCATCATGTCTATGCAGACCATCAAATTCCAATTTATAAAAATCCTATTTAACAGCACTTGGACCATAGCATGTAATTAATACCTTGCAAATTAAGTGCTTGTCCAGTTGCTTCTTGATTGTTGCGAGAGTATCTGTCCCTACCAACATTTCAGGCAGCACATTCCATATTTCCACCACCTCTTCGTAGAACAATTTTTCCACAGATTCCCTCCAAACCACTTATTCCTCACCTTAAATCTATGCCCTCAGCTATGGGAAAGGATTCTTATCCTATCTATATCTTGCCCTCTCATATGTCCCCTCAGCTTTTACTGTTCCAGGGAAATCAAACCCAGCCTATCCATTCTGTCCTCCGAGCTGAAATTTTCCATACCAGGCAACATCCTGGTGAATGATCTCTGGACCCATTCGCTCGCTGTTGCTTCCAGAATTTAGGCTGCAAACAGACTGGGACATCCATATAAGGCCTGGTAGTTAAATCCTGAAGGCCTCTCATTCTGCCAGGATCCAGGTAGTTTGTTGTCAATCTTTGTCCCCATGCTTCTGATTCCCATCCCAAGTTAAAGCTGTGGCTATGGTCTCCTGCCATTGGACTTGTTCTAGTGATGCACATTGTGTAATGAATGTGGTGCCCTGACAAACTCTGTAATTAATGATGCTATTTGAAGTTACCATTACTTCTTCATTCCTGTACTTTTATACTTGCTTTATAAAAAAAGGCAAGAGCATTTTGAGCTTTTGTCTTTATCTACATGCTTCTAAGGAATTGTGTATATGAATTCTTTGGTCTTGCTACTGATTCAAACCTATGAGCAGCACAGTGGCACAATAGTTGACACTGCTTCCTCACAGTGTCAGGACATGGAATTCCATTCCCAGTTTGGGTCACTGTCTGTGCAGAATCTGCATGTTATTGCCGTGTCTATGTGGGTTTCCTCTGGAAGCTCCAGTTTCCTCCCACAGTGTGAAAGGCGTGCTGGCCATGCTAAATTTTCCCTCAATGTATTTGAATAGGCATTGAAGTATATCAACTCTGGGATTTACACAGTAACTTCATTGCGGTGACAATATAAGCCTGCTTTGACACTAATAATTTACCTTTAAACTAACTTTCAGCTTCTTTCCTTTTTTTGATTCCTTATTTTTCCTTCCAAAATGTACATTATATGTTTTGCAGAACAGTTTCTTATCTATATATCTTCCTTTCTCACATTCAGATGGTTTCTTCCAACAACATTTTAATAAAAGTGACTCAAGATATTTATTTAATACCTGCTTCATACCTTCTTCCTCAAACATTGTCCTTCTTTGATAAACTTCTTAAAACTTGTAGAAATTTAGGAAAGCATCTTACTATTTTCTTTTATATTGTCTACGAAAAATTTCTCATCTCTACTTTTACAATCTGAGACTCAACGTGGCTTTTCATCGAGACCTATTTTTTGATTTTGAAATCTAAAATAAAACAAAGGAAACTCATCGCTTTTCAGATGCAATTTGAAGATTATGCACAGTTTTCAATGATCACTCGACTGAGTTGGATAGTTTCTTGATTGGTAAGGGGAACCATAAGTTATGGGGAACAGAGTAGCAGAATGAGTTGAGAAACTTATTAACCATGATTGAATGATGGAGCAGACTCAATGGGTTGAGTGGCCCTAATTCTGCTCTTATATTTTATGACGTGGAGATGCCGTTGTTGTATTGACGTGGGCACAGCAAAAAGTCTCACAACAACCATGTTAAAGCCCAACAGGTTTACCTGGAATCATGAGCTTTTGGAGCACTGCTCCTTCACTCATCTGATGAAGGAACAGTCCTCCAAAAGCTTGTGATTTTGGATAAACTTGTTGGACTTTAACCAGGTATTGTGAGACTTTTTCCTATATTTTATGGTCTTCCAGTCTTCTAAAGGCTGAGCTTTGTTACTCCAACCATTTTGAGAAAAAAAAACTTAAAGGAATTAAAACCCAACATCCTTAAAACTTCTAAACTTTAGCTGGCTAGCGTGCACTTACAAGTGTAACGCACATGAACCCCACTGGCCTGGTAAGATAAAGGATTTTATTTTCTGACAAAGACTTGTGGTTATATGTTTTTCCTTACCTGTAGTGAAACGGGTGATGTCTTGAACTGTGCCGATTGGATTGTTATTTTTAAATGAGTACAGATTAAATGGAAACAGATTGCCATTTAAGTCTTCCCAGAGATTATAGTTTGGGGTTGTCCATCGTCCAGATATAACATCGTAATCACGATGCCCCAGATGTATGAGCTTTGTCAGGGGATCATAAAGACCACCGTGAAAACCAATGATAATTTGAAAATCAGCGTTGGAATCTTGATAAATTTCTCCATAGGGTGTGTATTTCATCTGCTTAATTAATTGCCCAGAATTACTGAACACAGCTAAGGGAGTCCCAGTGTTATCACAGGTTATGTAAAACTCTTCACCATTGCTGATCTCCATGGCTATGAGATGACCTTGAAGATCATAGTAGAGTGATGTGATTTCAGAGTTTGTATGGTTGTACATATGAGTGATTCTAGTTGGGTGAATTAGATCTGCATAAAAGTACTGCAGGTGCTGGCCGGTGTTTGTTTTACTGGCTACACGTCTTCCCAATCCATCGTATTGATACAACATACTCCAACCTGCAACATTATCATATGCCCTGTTGAGTAAACCATTGGAGTTGTAGTCGAATATGATATCACCCCTCTGCTTGAGGAAGCCATCTTCATCCATTTTGTACTGCGCTTCTCCAAATCTGGTAATCCTATCCCGTAGATCATACCTCAGTGGGGTGAGATGAGCGTTATTCTCATAGCTCATCAAGTTGATGTTTCCATTTAAGTCGTAATTGTAGCGCCATTGGGGTTTGTTGTTAATTGAAACCGTTTGCAGTTGCCCATCAGCATCATATTCATAGGAGTGTTTAGTAAGATTGGTATCGGTTCCAACTCTTATTTCACACACTATCATACGTCCCATGTTGTCATACTGAATGGTCATCCAATATGTAATGGATCTCAGGATCTCAAATTGGACCTCTCTCACTTGGCCATTGGTATTGAATCTCTTGGTATGTGTCATAACAGTTGTGGTTATAATCTGGTTTAGGTCATAATAGATCACACTGAACTTCCCGAATTGTTCTGTCCGTCCTGACACGTCATCGTGACGATAAAGATCAATGGGCAGGGGAGTTTCATTGATCATAGCCTGCATGCTTGTGATTCGGAGGTTATTGTAACTGTAGTCAAAGCGAGCATTAACAAGAGTGTCGTCGCTGAACCTAAAGATTTGTCGAGCAATAAGAGGTCCAGTTTGTCGAAATCGCACTGTGCAGGTAAATCCTTCGTGTATCAGTTGGATGGTCTTAATCACACCGGCTGCCTCATCGTAAGTGAAGTTGACCTGAGTGGTATCGTAAACAATCTCAGAAAACTTGGACAGTTTGGTGTATTTGTAGATTACCATGCGTCCAGACCCCAAGTACAAAGTTTGGAGCAAGCGTCCATCCTCAGTGTAATCCTGTATAACGGAGGCACTACTGTCAGGTGGACTGTAGATGTTTCTATAATATCCTACAGAGCAAATAGTCTGCAAAGTATGCCGAACCATACTGGGCATGGTGATTGAGAAAAGTCTATCGGTCTGATCATAGTCAAAAATGTACCTCCGTTGGCTGTGCAAAAGAAGTGTCACAGACTGTTGAAAAACAAAACTAAAAGTTATTGACTGGCAATTTGAGATATCCACAGAAACAAACCTAGGAACACTTCCTGAGAAGCAACCCAGAGTTGTTTTAGATAAATTTAAATTACAATGATAGTGCAGGTATGAGCCAGAATAAAGCACTATGAAACACCCTTGAGAATGTGATCCAATACTACATGACTGTGACACCACATGATTTGCAAATTTAGTGTAAATCAGGTGGAAAAGTAACTTAGGGGGATCCTGAGTATTTACAATGAGTGTAATTGTTTCCTAGTGCTTCCTATACCATTTAAATTTACAACTGAAAGTATGTTAGCACCCATGAACAGAGTATATCTTGGGCACTAAAATTTGAGTTTCGCCTGGGTGGTTCAAACAAGATTAATTCTCTTCTCCACCCTATGCTGGCTCTGATTCATCTATCCTCGGACCTTGCGTAGATCTAATGAAATGTGATGTTCAGCAACTCAGCTTTCAATTTAGCACTTTACAGACTTCCAGGGCAGGATTTCCTGGCCGTGCTCACCCCAAGAGAGAAAAATGCCATCCAAGGTTAATGGACTTTTGTGTGATCCTGTTCCACCCGCTACGATTCCTGTGTTGGGCAGAATGGCAAAATTCCATCCCAGACTCAACTCTGGGTCGAACAATTCCAACCAACTGAACTCTGTTGTTATTTTTTCTGGCCACAACTATTGGTGATGATTCTTACGTCTCTAACTCATCTTTTAATGCAACATTTGTCCCATTACAATCTCATTTTGCCTTGCATCATTCCTTTTTCTCAATTAATCTCTCTCGTTCTGTGTCCTATTAATACCATTCCCTTTAAGCCTTCCCTCTTCCGTCTTTTTATTGCCTCTGGACCTGAAGAAAGATCATCAGCCTGAAACATTATTTTGTGTTTTTTTTCCCACAAATGCTGCCTGATCTGCTGAATATTTCCATTATTTTCTGTTTTTATTTCAAATTTCCAAAATCAGGCATACCTAGCTTTTGTCCTCTCAACAAAAAATATTGCCAAACACTCCGCAGGTCAGACTGCATCGACAGAGAGAAAATAATGATCTTCACCAGGGTTGGTATCTGTTAGAGATGATCAGCACTTAAGCAGATGTTGAGACAGGTGAAAAATAGAATGGAGGCAGGGTGATTAAAAAACAAAAGTAATGATGGTGTAAAGTAAAAGATGGTGATAAAGGTGGGGCGGCACGGTGGCACAATGGTTAGCATGGCTTCCTCACACCGCCAGGGACCTGGGTTCATTTCAGCCCTGGGTGACTGTGTGGAGTTTGCATGCTGTCTCCATCTCTGTGTGGGTCTCCTCTGTGCGCTCTTGGTTCCACCAATGTCCAAAGATGTGCAGGTTAGGTGGATTAGCAGTGCTAAATTTCTCTTTAGTGCCCAATATGCACAGTTTAAAGTATTAATGGAATAAATGTGTGGGGTTACAGGGATAGGTCTAGATAAGATGCTCTGTTGGAGGGTCAGGGCAGACTTGGTGGGCTGAATGGCCTCCATCTGCACTGGTGGGATTCTATGATAATGAGGCATGAAATAAAAAAAAAATTGCATTTCTGCAGCATCCTTCATGATCACTGGATGTCAATTAAATACTTTAGAAGCGTGTTATTGTGGTAATGTAGGGACTAATATAGCAACTAATATATGCACAGCAAGATCCCAAAAAATAGCAATGTGATAGTGACCAGGCAAATTTTTTTCTCATGTGACGATCTGATCCAAAGGATGGCACCTCCAACAATGCAACACTTATTGGGTACTGCACTAAAATGTCTGCTTTGAGTTTTGCACTCAAGCTCAGGAGTGGGACCTGAACCCACTACCTTCCAACTAAGTGGCAAAAAGAGCTACCAACTGAACCATAGCAAGCAAACAATAGTGAAGGAGGAAGCATTAATGGTTACAGTAGAACAACAAAGGAAAGCATGAAAACTGTGGTAAAGCTGGACAGGTTTATGAGAATATGGAACAAAGGTAGATGGCTGCAGTTGAGATATAGAGCAATAATGATACCATTGGATTGCAAAACAGATTCAACCCTACTCCTGTTTCTATGTTCATATATTGCAAATGAACACCATTTAAAAAGAGACAGAGTAGAGGGAAGGAGGGAGGAGAAAAAGCACAGCCATGAGAAAAAAATGGATGAGGTGCAAAATAGGAGATGGATAAATGGCAAGTGCAGATGCAGCACTGCAGTTTGCATGGGTGGAACAATATTGTTGGGGAGGAGGTTAGTCAGCAGTTTTGGGCATGTGAGAGGGACATGAGGGTGATGTGAGCAGAAGCAAACGTGTGAGAAGCAAGGTCAGCAGAGGTGTTCTGGGGAGTGGGAGAAGTGCAGAGGTTGGGGTGAACAGGATTGCTGGGAGTGGGACTGGGACAGGGATGCGGAGTAGTAGTAGCAGTGCTGGAGTGAATAAATCTTGAGATAGTGGTGACCAGAGCCAAGGGTGACAAGGGTACTGAAGTCTTTTGATGCTGGTTTATTGGACTGCACTCCTCTGCAGGTTTTACACTTGCTGGGAACAGTTTTAGATACATGAGGCTAAAAGTCTGTATATGTCCTGGGCAAACAGCCCAGGTTTAAGTGCTGACAGTTTTCAGCAGGAATAGTGCTCAGCTGGCACCATGTCTGGTGAGTTAGATCTTCTGGAATAAGGTGTAAATTGGTTTCCTGGAATTTCTGATTTTACATCAGCCTTCAATCGTGATGAGCTTTTCACTACTGGGACCAGAAGATATGGGCCATTGTCCCCAAAGTGTGATGGCCACAACTGTACACAGAACTCCTAATGTGGTCTAACAAATGTCTCACAAAAGCCAAAACTCCTCTCCTTTATATCCTACCTCTTAGGATGAAATACTAACATTTCATTAGTCTTTCTGATAATCTATGGTTCAACAAAAACAAAGTATACTGGAAAAACTCAAATTGTCTAGCAGTATTTATGGAGAAAAGATTTGTTTGAGTCCAACCTGATTCTTCGTTGAAAGAAGATTCTGACAGAGTTAAATTGGACTCAAGATGTTCACTCTGTTTCTCTCTCCCTCTCAGATGCTGCCAGACATGCTGAGTTTGTCCAGCACATCTTGTTTTTATTATGGATATCCAGCACCCACAGCATATAGCTTTCAATTCACTTTAATGATCTGTGTGATCTGCTAAACCATTTTAATGATCATCTCTAAATCTCTTTGGATCTTCCCATCCCTGCCTTTTTATTGTTGAAAAAAATACTCAGATTTATCCTATTTTTTGGTCCAAAATGGATGATGTCCCAGTGACGATGGCTGAAATCCACTGACTTAATCTACCACTATTTCCTTAGAATGTTACGTTTCCAACTGCACTACTTACCGTGCCACCAATCTTTGTGTCATTAGCAAACTTGGATGTCTGACTCCCTATTATGTTATCTATGCAATTAATATAGTGATCAGAAAAGACCTTAGCACCAACCCTCTTGGTACACCACTAGATACTTCCTTCCAGTTTGACAACATAGTCATTAACCCTACTGTCTGTCTTAAACTGGCTAACTAATCTCCTAACTAGGTCAGTGATTTGCCTTTAGCTGTGAGCTTCAGTTTTAACTCTGGGTTTGACGATGAATCACATCCAGAACATTTAACTTCTTTGTCCCATTTCCAGAGAGCTGCTTCACCTGCTGAATATTTCTAGCACTCTCTGTGCGAAGAATTCCCACCTGAGCAAACAGACAACTGCCCTGCATGCTGGATTTTTCACATGTCACTCATTCATCTGCTTTATTGTGTTTAATAGTGACACTGACTAATTGCTTCTCAATTTGTTCCTGCCTCTTTTCAACAAAATATCTTACTCTTGTCTTGTGATTTCCCCATGTGACTGATATTTATTGCCCCGTTTCACTGTATGTCATTGTACTATGAGTCCACTACATAACCTATCTTTAATATTCTTTACACTGTTTGAAGCAGAGTAAGTCCTTTAAAATGCTGAAATTATACCTGAATGGTGAGGGAAAGTCAGTACAAATGTACACTCGAGTGGTTAAAAGATCTCTTTGACAGGCTGGAGAGTACAGGTGACAAAGTTGATGATGGTGCAAAGCAAAAGGAAGTGAAAATGAGACAAGCAAAAAAGTAAATGATGGGCTTACAGAAAATATAAGTGTTTGTGGCAGAACAGCAGAGGAGGAAGAAAGCATGGAAAATCTGGCAAAGAAAAGGTTCATATGATGCAGTAACATGGTGGAAGAAAGGTGAATGGATCCCAAGGGTGCGGACCCACTGCCAACTCACACTTTGCCTGTCTTTCATCTTTTCAGCTATTGACACTTGCTTTGTAACTCTAGGGCTTTAATTTCCCTTTCAGGTTTCCAGCATTCAGATTTTGTTTCTTTTGCCTTCATTCCCTTTATTCTGTTAAGGTGAATTGAGCTGCGTGTAAATTAATCATTCCAGAATTACCAAAGCTTACCTGCATATTATCATTGCATTTAATATAGTATAACCTATGTAAATTAGGTGTACATATAAAATTTGGTACAATTAAAAATCCATTGGTATCCTTAACAAAAATAACCTATGCATCACGTTTAGTAAAAGAAAATCTATTTTAATTAATCAAATTTGCATGCACAAATTTTAATATTGTTTCCATCATAATACATTCCCTAAGTTTCACCTTAGGTTTCTCAATTGCTAAAGGAAAATATATTTTAGAATTAACATAAGTTGTCCATGCTTTTTAGCATAATCATTGTGCTATTCCTATTAACATAATGAATATAGCCTCCAGATCTTTGTGCATTTTATTCCTTTGTACTGACAAAATAGGACAAACCACAATATATTGCAATGTTCTAAACAATATGTCAGAATTCCTTATAGCAGAGAAAAAGGAAAAATATTTCTCTTGAGGCTTCATAAGAAAATGAATTGTACAGCATGGAACTGAGCCATCAACAACATAATAAGCCCCATTTCAATCCGCTTTTGTGACTGAATTGCCTTCTTGGGTGAGGTGGCAGAAGTAATTTTTAACTCCGCCTATTCAGTTGGCCTCAGCATCCCTTGTTCCATATAAACGATGGAAACTCAGTTAAGGAGTCCATTCGTGATCAGTGTACAGTAAATTCCACTGACAAGTGCGTAAATTTAACCACTGCTAACAACAGGCTGTGGCCATTTCCATCTCTGCATGCCTCTTGGGAAGAATTCTACATTGGTGGCCCCAACGTACACTAGAAAGTTGTGAAGGAGTACTATTCTGATGTTACGCAGCCGAACCAATGGCTGTGATGCGGGGTAAATTATTTGACCACACAAACCCAGGCATTGAATTAGCTTGTCATTCTGCAAGTAACATATGCTCATCTGTAAAAGGAGCCCAGCAAAAGTAATACCTATAGGGTATAAGAATTGGATACAAGGTACTTGTTAAGATCTTCTGCTATTGCAAGACAAATACAAATACACCGGACTGTTTTTAGAGGTGTGGTGGTCTGTTTCTGAATTTTCCGGGGAGTATTGCTGCATCCTCACAGGAAAGGCTGATGAATGGGAACTGCAAGCTTTCAAACTTTATGATTCCCAACCCCCCGAATTTGTGACTTTCTCATACCTTGCCAACTAGATTCCACAGACCACGGCTCTACATGGCAGTCATCAGGTGACATTATTGAGCCCAAGACTCTAACAGTTGCTGGTGCTGCCATAGAATGGGGTAAGGGACAGCGGTAGGGTCGCAATGTCACATTAAATTCATAGAGCTAATCTCACAGGCTGCTTGAGGCACAGCTCAAAAGAAGTGCCTAGATCATTCTTGGAACAATGCAAGTAATCTGTGAGAATAATCTCCTAATTATTTAATAGATTTCATGGTTGGTGTTATCTATCCTTTATAGCCAAGTCCAATTCCTTGCTGTGGGCAGAAGTTTATTGGAAAGGGGAAGTTCCAATATCAAGCGCATATATGAATTCCGAGCTTATACAAATGCATGGTGGCACCACAATAATAAATTTTCCAAAGGTGGCTTCATAATTGGCCACTGCCAGGCCTACCACCCAATTAAGGATGAAGGGTAGGCTGTTGATGCAACTAGCCCAATCTGAAGCCTGTTTGTTCTGGAGCCTCATCAACACCATCCAAAGAGTTAGATGCTACTGAAGCAGACCATGACCCAGAGGATGACTCAATATGGAGGCTCCCTCAAGAGTGTAATTTAAATAAATGAAAATTTGGGTGGCTGAGACTGGTAAGGGAAGGGAAACCCCTCTGGATGAGTATTTGGGACCCTGGGGTTGGCTGTTTTTGATTGTGACTTCCTATTTGGGCCTTTGGATCTTCCAGTTCCGATGCCTCCCTGAGATGCTGCTGGAAGGCAGACAGTGACCTCCCCATATGGTGGGCAGTGAGGCACTCCATGGCCTTACTTGGGCCTAAATTATTCAAATGGGGAAACCTTTCCAACCGCATGACTTCACTGGACAGCTGCCCAGACATGGTTCCCTGGCATTTACAGGATCTCTTCTCTCCAGTCCATTGCCCCGAGATCTGTAACATTCTGGCCTATTTTTCAAAAACAATGATGGACCTGTCGCTGGGTCAAAATCGTGGAACCCCACTTCTCTGTCTCCTTTCTCAAATAGCACTGTGGGTGTACCTACACCACATGGACCACTGTTGTCCAAGAAGTCAGTTCAGTACTATCTTCTCAAATGCAATTAGTGTGGACCACAAATGCTGGTCATTCCAGTGTCCATTCTCAAGAACAAAGAAATATGAAAAATCTGAGGGACACATCACTATATATTATCCTCCAGTTCGAAAAACAGTCAGAACTATTCTCCACATGATTATTGGTGATAACAGAAATAATTACACTCAAATGGCTTTTAAAAGACTCTGACACTAGCTATACATACAGAGTGTTTAAATATAATGGTCACCATTGACTGGAGAAATGCTACTTTCATGAATTATTGCTCAGGGCTCAGTCTTTGAGGCTGATAATTAAAGTCGAAGACGTTAATCTCAAATTTCACCAGTTTAACATGAGATTAATCAATGTTATTTGAAAAAAGTGAATCAAATGCTGTATTTGGTGTCTGAATTGTTGGAGCGGGGTGCTGGGAGCTGCTGAAAGCAGCACCTGATATGATGTGTTGCACATTTTGCATTGCAGCAAATAGGTTTTCTGTTAGTTGCACACAGAAGCAGACATTGAACATGAGGTAAATCTATGGTTCAGCCATGAGACTAGGTGCAAGTGGAGTACAGGTGAAAGCTTTGGTGAGTGAAGTACTGAATTAATAATGAGAATGAAAATAAGCTGCACTATTACGGCACTGAAAGCATTTACAATACCTTTATAGCCTGTTGTGCTGTGGACAATCTGAGTCTACAGTGCAGCATAATTTACTAGCAGAGCTTTCAGTTTCTTTCCCCATGGTGCAAATTCAAAATCAGTTCCTATTTGATTTTATTTTTAAGCATGCTATTATGGCTTAGGTTATCAATTTTAGTTCACTCATGTTGTCAAAGGCATTGATACAAGTTTCCTTCGGCTGAACACTAGAAATGATTTTATTTTTTAAAAATTCCAGAACAATTCTATGTTGCCTCACCTTTTCTGAATAAGTGTAACTCCATATTTTCCCATCTGCCAGCACTCTGGATATGATCCTGCCACTCTGATCATATTCCATTCGTTCAATGCATGTCCCCCGCTGAATGCTTGTCAGCAATCCCATGGAGGAGTAGGTGACATTGACCTCGCTGAACTTGTTACTGGGTGCCCAAAGAACTGGACGTCCCAGTTGGTCGTACTGAATCTTGAGGGTAAACTTTCGATGGTCATCATAGATCTTTCCGATTCTGGTGCGACGATCAAAGTCTATTGACAGCAGGTTTCTGTTGTGAGCCTAATGATAAACAAATTGACAATCAGCTTGAATCACTAACAACAAAGTCATCACTTTGATTTACAAAATCAAAGTCTTGATAAAATATAAACAAAGCAATTATGTAACAACAAAAAGGATTGATAATTTTTCTGTATATAATTTATATTGCAATTTATTTACTAAAAAAATCTCCATAAATCCTCTATAAATCTCAGCAGGTCTTGGATTTTAACATCACCATTAACAACAACAGTACCAGGACAAAGCAGCTCACTTGATTGGCACCATATCAACAAACATCCATTCCCTTCACCACTGAATCTTAGTAGCAGCAGTATGTACTGTCTGCAAAATGCATCCACAGCAATTCACCAAAGATCCTTCGACAGCCCCTTACAAACCCATGATCACTTCATCTAGAAGGACAAGGGCAAGGGATACATGGGAACACCATCATTTACAAGTTCCCCTCCAAGCTACTCACCATTCTGACTTGGAAATAAATCCTTCACAGTTGCTGTATTAAAATACTGGAATTCCCTTTGTAATGGCATTGTGGTTCAAACTACAGCATATGGACTGCCGCGTTTCAAGAAGGCAGCTCACCACCACCTTCTTGAGGGCAAATAGGAATGGGAAATAAATGCTGGTCAGCCAGCACTGTGCAGGTCCCTTGACTGAATAAAAAAAACCTGAATTTATGTCATGCTTTCAACACAATAGAATGTCTCAAGTTCTACATAGGTCCACCTGCATTATAGAAAAATAGCCATGGGATATTTGTAGACGTAATCCTTCAAAATGAATGCTGTATGTGGCTACAGCACTTTGAACTGCCCACCAGAAAGTGAAATATTAGTAGCTACACTTCTGTTACTGGTGATACAGAAATATAAAAATCATGGTTGGTTCCAGACATCTGACCAAAGAAATAAAAAGGAAGGAAAGACTTTCAATTATGAAGTGCTTATCACAACCTTAGGATGTTACAAAATACTTACAATTGATGAAGTACCTGTGAAATGCCATCACTGTTGTGCCTTTGTTATATTTTTCTTATGTACCATTTGAATCTAATTTCAACTTATATGATTCCTGATTTTGGCAACTATTATTTTCAAGATTTATGATCGTCAGGAAATTAATTTTGTTCTGATATATAACATAGAAAGATGCATAAGTAGCAAAAAGCAGAATGAATCATTCCACTGATTACTCTCAGCAGATTGTTGTTACCATATTCATGGGTTTCAATGACAATTTGCAGAATTTAATAATATAGGGGCTATAGTAAGATTATTTAACATTTTTTTCTTTCATAAAAAAATGACTGCCATCAAGACAAAAATGAAATGCTGAATGATAGGTGTTAATGTTTTGAAAAGAAAATGTCACATTTTGTTATTTCAAAAGCAGGGCTTATATGTGTCTGAACTGCAGTTACCTCTATTTCAGCACAGTTTAATATAATTTTTTGATTTATTTAAACTTGCCTCAGATAAAGGATTTCTACAGTGTTTTAAGTATATTGTTGAACATTAGAGGTTTATAGAATAGAGTATTGTTCATTTGGCTTTTGTTCTGTGCTAGCTTTCTCTCAGAGCAATCAAAAATTAATTCAGCTACCATGTTCTCAATTGATAACTCAATATCATCTTCTGCTGTGAATATTTATTGAAGTTTTCCTTGACAAAAACAATAGTCTGAGTCTTAAACATTGCTAATGGCAAACCATTCTCTGCTCCTACAATCATTTGTAGAAAAATAATTCTCTTAAGGGTCATTACTAACTTTGTAACCAGAGGAAATAATCTTTCTCCAAGTCAATATTTCCCAAATTGGATTCCACAGAATGGTGGAATTCCCGAGGAGATATCAAGGGGTTCAGCGATTTGAAAAGAGTTGTCCAACTGGAGGCAGTCCTCACACTACATTTGCTACTGATCGGCACTATTCAGCCTATCAGCAGTCAATGCACTGATAAACCAGTCTCTAATTAAATGAGCTGCAAATAGCAGAAAGGTAGCACTCAATATCCTAGGCAAGGGTGAGAGCAAAGGTAAGTGGATGACAAAGCCAGCGACAGAATCAAGTAGTTAGAGTCTGGGCAAGCAGCCATGGAGCAGAAGGGGCAAATGGCCACAGAGCAAGAGAGAGAAAGGTAAGTGTATGTGTGTGTGTAAGAGAGGGGTGAGAGTCTGTAAGGGAGAGAGAGAGAGAGGTGAGAGTGTGTGCGAAAGGGAGTGGGGTGAGTGTGTGTGAGAGGGGAATGAGAGTGTGTGTGTATGTAAAAGAGTGATGAGAATGTGTGTATGTGAAAGAGGGAAGTGTGTGTGTGTGTGTATGTGTGTGTGTGTGTGTGAAAGAGGAAACTGTGTATGTGTGTGTGAGTGTGAAAGAGGGAAGTGTGTGTGTGAGAGAGGGGTGAGAAATTGTGATGTAGAGATGCCGGCGTTAGACTGGGGTAAATACAGTAAGAAGTCTGACAACACCAGGTTTAAATCCAACAGATTATTTGAAAGTAAACTCACAAGCTTTTGACCCTTTGGTCTTCATCAGGTGAATGAGGTGTTCTGGTCTCAAACAGCACACATAACAGCACAGACTGTTTACAGATTACTGATTAGAATGTGAATCTTTACATCTATCCTGCTATTCAAGTCTTAAAGTGGCTAACAATGTGAGTGGAAGGAACACTGCTGTTATGTATGCTGTTTGAGACCAGAACACCTCATTCACCTGACGAAGACCTTAGGGTCGAAAGCTTGTGTGTTTTTTATCATATAAATCGGCTGGATTTAAACCTGGTGTTGTCAGACTTCTTACTGAGAATTTGTGTCAGAGAGAGGGATGAGAAAGTGTGTGAGAGAGTGTGTGTGTTGTGTGTGTGTGTGGGGTGGGAGGGGTGAGAGAGTGTGTATGTGTGAGAGAAAGTTGAGTATGTTTGTACGTGAGAGAGACAGAGAGGTGACTGTGCGTGTGAGAGAGACTGAGGAGTGACTGTGTGTGTAAAATAGTGAGAGTCAATGTATGAGAGAGTGCTGTGTTTGTGTGTGTGTGTGTATGTGAGGCACGGGGGTGACTGTATGTGTAAGATAGTGAGAGTGAGTATGAGAGAGAGCTGAGTGTGAGTGTGTCTGAATATGTGTATATGTGAAACAGAGGGATGAGTGTGTGTGCATGTGTGTATGTGTGTTTGTGTGTGTGACAGAGGGATGATTGTGTGTGTATGTTTATGTGCGTGTGTGTGGGACAGAGGGATGAGTGTGTGTGAATGTGTGAAAGAGAAACAGAGGGGTGAATATGTGTGTGCATGTGAGAGAGAGGTGACAGTGTGTGAGAATGTATGAATAAGGGAGGTGAGAGTGCATATGTGTGATACAGTGATAAGTATGTGAGAGGTGAGAATGTGTGTTTATGTGTGCACGTGTTTATCAGGACTGACAGTATCAGCGTTTGTGAGAGAGGTGAGAGTGTGTGAGAGTGAGAAAGAGAGAGGTGAGAGAGAGAGAGGGATGTGAGTGTGTGTATGAGTGAGACAGAGAGGGGTGAGAGTGTGCATGTGAATGAAAGAGAGAGGGGTGAGTGTGTGAGAGTGAGAGAGAGCGATGAGAGTGTGTGTGAGTGAGAGAGAGGGTGAGAGGCGTGTGTGTGAGAGAGAGGGGTGAGAGTGTATGTGTGAGTGGGAGAGAGAGGGGTGAGAGCATGACAGTGAGAGAGATAGGTGAGAGTGTGTATGAGTAAGGGAGAGGGGGTGAGAGTGTGTGTGAGTGAGAGAAAGAGGGATGGGTGTGTGTATGTGAGTGATAGAGAGAGGGGTGAGAGTGTGTGTGAGTGATAGATAGAGGGATGAGAGTGAGAGAAAGATTGGTGAGAGTGTGTGTGAGTGATAGAGAGAGGGATGAGAGTGAGAAAGATTGGTGGAGTGTGTGTGGAGTGAGGAGAAATAGGTGAAAGTTTGTGTGAGTGAGAGAGAGAGAGAGGGGTAGGATGTGTATGTGAGTGACAGAGAAAAGGGTGAGAATGTGTGTGAATGGAAGAGAGAGGGTGAAGTGAGAGAGATAGGTGAGAGTGTGTGAGATGAGAGAGGGGTGAGAGTGTGTATGAGAGTGAGAGAGATAGGTGAGAGTGTGTGTGAGAGTGAGAGAGATAGGTGAGAGTGTGTGTGAGAGTGAGAGAGATAGGTGAGAGTGTGTGTGAGAGTGAGAGAGATAGGTGAGAGTGTGTGTGAGAGTGAGAGAGATAGGTGAGAGTGTGTGTGAGAGTGAGAGAGATAGGTGAGAGTGTGTGTGAGAGTGAGAGAGATAGGTGAGAGTGTGTGTGAGAGTGAGAGAGATAGGTGAGAGTGTGTGTGAGAGTGAGAGAGATAGGTGAGAGTGTGTGTGAGAGTGAGAGAGATAGGTGAGAGTGTGTGTGAGAGTGAGAGAGATAGGTGAGAGTGTGTGTGAGAGTGAGAGAGATAGGTGAGAGTGTGTGTGAGAGTGAGAGAGATAGGTGAGAGTGTGTGTGAGAATGAGAGAGATAGGTGAGAGTGTGTGTGAGAGTGAGAGAGATAGGTGAGAGTGTGTGTGAGAGTGAGAGAGATAGGTGAGAGTGTGTGTGAGAGTGAGAGAGATAGGTGAGAGTGTGTGTGAGAGTGAGAGAGATAGGTGAGAGTGTGTGTGAGAATGAGAGAGATAGGTGAGAGTGTGTGTGAGAGTGAGAGAGATAGGTGAGAGTGTGTGTGAGAGTGAGAGAGATAGGTGAGAGTGTGTGTGAGAGTGAGAGAGATAGGTGAGAGTGTGTGTGAGAGTGAGAGAGATAGGTGAGAGTGTGTGTGAGAGTGAGAGAGATAGGTGAGAGTGTGTGTGAGAGTGAGAGAGATAGGTGAGAGTGTGTGTGAGAGTGAGAGAGATAGGTGAGAGTGTGTGTGAGAGTGAGAGAGATAGGTGAGAGTGTGTGTGAGAGTGAGAGAGATAGGTGAGAGTGTGTGTGAGAGTGAGAGAGATAGGTGAGAGTGTGTGTGAGAGTGAGAGAGATAGGTGAGAGTGTGTGTGAGAGTGAGAGAGATAGGTGAGAGTGTGTGTGAGAGTGAGAGAGATAGGTGAGAGTGTGTGTGAGAGTGAGAGAGATAGGTGAGAGTGTGTGTGAGAGTGAGAGAGATAGGTGAGAGTGTGTGTGAGAGTGAGAGAGATAGGTGAGAGTGTGTGTGAGAGTGAGAGAGATAGGTGAGAGTGTGTGTGAGAGTGAGAGAGATAGGTGAGAGTGTGTGTGAGAATGAGAGAGATAGGTGAGAGTGTGTGTGAGAGTGAGAGAGATAGGTGAGAGTGTGTGTGAGAGTGAGAGAGAGATGGGTGAGAGTGTGTGTGAGAGTGAGAGAGATAGGTGAGAGTGTGTGTGAGAGTGAGAGATATAGGTGAGAGTGTGTGTGAGAGTGAGAGAGTAGGTGAGAGTGTGTGTGAGAGTGAGAGAGATAGGTGAGAGTGTGTGTGAGAGTGAGAGAGATAGGTGAGAGTGTGTGTGAGAGTGAGAGAGATAGGTGAGAGTGTGTGTGAGAGTGAGAGAGATAGGTGAGAGTGTGTGTGAGAGTGAGAGAGATAGGTGAGAGTGTGTGTGAGAGTGAGAGAGATGGGTGAGAGTGTGTGTGAGAGTGAGAGAGATAGGTGAGAGTGTGTGTGAGAGTGAGAGAGATAGGTGAGAGTGTGTGTGAGAGTGAGAGAGATAGGTGAGAGTGTGTGTGAGAGTGAGAGAGATAGGTGAGTGTGTGTGAGAGTGAGAGAGATAGGTGAGAGTGTGTGTGAGAGTGAGAGAGATAGGTGAGAGTGTGTGTGAGAGTGAGAGAGATAGGTGAGAGTGTGTGTGAGAGTGAGAGAGAGATGGGGAGAGTGTGTGTGAGAGTGAGAGAGAGATGGGTGAGAGTGTGTGTGAGAGTGAGAGAGAGATGGGTGAGAGTGTGGAGTGGGAGAGAGATAGGTGAGAGTGTGTGTGAGAGTGAGAGAGATAGGTGAGTGGTGTGAGGAGAGAGATAGGTGAGAGTGTGTGTGAGAGTGAGAGAGAGATAGGTGAGAGTGTGTGTGAGAGTGAGAGAGATGGGGGAGTGTGTGTGAGAGTGAGAGAGATAGGTGAGAGTGTGTGTGAGAATGAGAGAGATAGGTGAGAGTGTGTGTGAGAATGAGAGAGATAGGTGAGAGTGTGTGTGAGAGTGAGAGAGATAGGTGAGAGTGTGTGTGAGAGTGAGAGAGATAGGTGAGAGTGTGTGTGAGAATGAGAGAGATAGGTGAGAGTGTGTGTGAGAGTGAGAGAGATAGGTGAGAGTGTGTGTGAGAGTGAGAGAGATAGGTGAGAGTGTGTGTGAGAATGAGAGAGAGATGGGTGAGAGTGTGAGTGGGAGAGAGATAGGTGAGAATGTGTGTGAGAGTGAGAGAGATAGGTGAGTGTGTGTGAGTGAGAGAGAGGGGTGATAGCATGCCTGAGTGAGAGAAAAAGAGGGAAGGATGAGTGTGTGTGTGTGTGTGTGTGTGTGTGTGTGTGTGTCTGTGTGTGTGTGTGTGTGTGTGTGTGTGTCTGTGTGTGTGTTGTGGTATGAGTGAGACAGAGAAGGATGAGAGTGTGTGAGTGGGAGAGAAAGGGGTGACAATGTGTGTGAGAGTGAGAGAGAGAGGAAGAAGTGAGAGAGAGGGGTGAAAGTGCATGTGAATGAGAGACAGAGTGTGTGAGAGAGAGAGGAGTGAGAGTGTGAGAGTGAGAGAGAGAGAGGGAGAGTGTATGAGTGAGAGAGAGAGATAGGTGAGAGTGTGGGGTGGTGGGAGAGAGGAGTGAGAGTGTGAGAGTGAGAGAGAGAGATAGGTGAGAGTGTGTATGAGTGAGAGAGAGAGATAGGTGAGAGTGTGAGAGTGAGAGAGAGAGATAGGTGAGAGTGTGTATGAGTGAGAGAGAGAGATAGGTGAGAGTGTGTGTGAGTGAGAGAGAGAGATAGGTGAGAGTGTGTGTGTGAGTGGAGGAGAGAGGAGTGAGAGTGTGAGAGAGAGAGAGAGATAGGTGAGAGTGTGTATGAGTGAGAGAGAGAGATAGGTGAGAGTGTGTGTGTGAGTGGGGGAGAGAGGAGGGAGAGTGTGAGAGTGAGAGAGAGAGATAGGTGAGAGTGTGTGTGTGAGTGGCGGAGAGAGGAGTGAGAGTGTGAGAGTGAGAGAGAGAGATAGGTGAGTGTGTGTGTGTGAGTGGGGAGAGAGGAGTGAGAGTGTGAGAGTGAGAGAGAGAGATAGGTGAGAGTGTGTGTGTGAGTGGGGGAGAGAGGAGTGAGAGTGTGAGAGTGAGAGAGAGAGATAGGTGAGAGTGTGTATGAGTGAGAGAGGGGTGAGAGTGTGTGTGAGTGAGAGAAAGAGGGGTTTGTATGTGTGTATGTTTGTGTGTGTGTGAGAGATGATAGAAGGGTGAGCGTGAGTGTGAGTGGGAGTGAGAGAGGTGACAGTGTGTAAGAGTGAGAAAGAGATAGGTGAGAGTGTGTGTGAGCGAGAGAGAGGGGTGAGAATTTGTGAGAGTGAGAGGAAGAGAGAGGTGAGAGGGTTGAGAGTGAGAGAGAGAGCGGGGTGGGAGTATGGATGAATGAAAAAGAGGAGGTGACGGTGTGTGTGAGTGAGAGAGGGGTGAGAGTGTGTGTGTATAAGGGAGAATTGAGAACATGAGTGTGTGAGCGAGATAGCTGAGAGTGTATGAGACAGAGGCTGTAGTGTGTGTGAGAAAGGGAGAGGTTAAAATGTGAGTGTGAGTGAGATAGAGGATGAGATTTTCTGGTTGCGCTCACTTCAAAACCGGAAAATCCAGGCTGAGGTCAATCAACCTTTCGATGGTCAATCCCTTGTCCACTACCATTCCCATGGTGGGAGGAACTGGAAAACTGTGTGTGTGTGCGTGTGCATGAGAGAGGTGTGTGTATGTGATAGAGAGAGAGCGAGAGAGAGAGATTTATGAGTGTGTATGTGTGCACGTGTGCAGTTGAGTGAGGCCAGGGCTGAGAGTGTGTGTGTCTGATTTGAGAATCCAGTTCTCCAGCAGCACTCCTATTATCAAACAACCCTGTGGGCAAGTGAAGCAGTATTAATTCTCCCATTCTACATTTCAAAAAGAAGGTGCTTCGATGAATAAGAGAACTTTTTAATTATAATAAATGTATATGTATGAGAGATAGAAAATTCTCCTATAAATTAGTTTTTGCACCATTGTGCAAGAACAATCATTTTTTATGGCATAATGCTTCTACATAATAAGTATTTCTCAGGGATTCCATCAGTCCTTTTGGGAGGTCAAAAGCATTTCATGGCTGAAATTGTTTGGGAAATCTTGCCCTAATTATATAAATGCATATTAAACTTCCTCTTAGCCTTCTAATGTTAGAACAGAAATAATTGTAGTTCTATAGGCCTCTCCACATAACTGGTTTATTTCTGGCAAATCTGTTATATTTATAATTTTAAGGCTCAATTTTACCATTGTGTCATGCCCAAAATGTGGTAAAGTTGGGTGGGAGGCCATTAACGTGATCCACGCCCGTGTCTGTGCAGATGGCCATTTTACCGAAACCTGGGATTTGCATGCATTTAAATTAAATTAATGAACTTCCAGCTCAACTTTATCAGCATTTCCACCTTTACCATCACATTTGCCATTCCGGAACCGTGCTGTATGGACCTGCTAAATAAAAGTCTGAATTGGTGCTCTAGCTGCTGAAGAGTGCGTCCAGTGCTTCCAATGGCTCTCTGACTCAGATCAGTGGTGAGGGGAGGAGGGAAGCAGGCCTGATCATTCTCTGGTTGGTGTAGGAGGGGAGTGAAGCCAGATTGTTGTCTGGTGGGTGGGGGGGACGAGGTGGCAGGAGGAGGAGGTGGGTCAGATCATTTGCTGGGGCGGTGGGTGGGGAGTGAGGCTAGATCATTGTCTGGGGGGGGGAGGCAGGTGGTGAGTGAGGCCAACCATTCTCTGGGGAGGGAAGAATGAGGCCGGACCATTGTTTGGGGGAGGGGGTGGTGGGTAAGGTGTATCTCGAGGGGGGAGGCTCGATTGCTCATTGGTGCGGGGGGGGTGCAGATGGGTCTCTGGTGGTGGGGCAGGAGAATCCGCTGCCACTTTGTGGGAGGCAGAGGTGGCGATTGGTTTGGGAAGGGGGGACGGATAAGGGGGGCAGCGATGTGTGTGGATAGTTGGGGGGGGGTAGATAAGGGAGAGCAGTGATGTCTGTGTGTAGTAGAGGTGGTGGATAAGAGGGATAGTGATGCCTGTGGGGGCCATTGTTATGGAGCCGCTTTCTCTGCTTTCTGCGGCTCAGGAGCAATCTGACACGGGTGCACTTTTCCAAACTTTTTCCCAACTGCGCATGCACAGTTCAGAGCTCTGATTATTTCGGCCGGGATAAGCCCTGCCCACAGCGCGAATGGGACTGGAAATGTTTTTTTCAGGCTGAATGCATATTGGGGTGCCTGAAAGCAGATTTCTAAATCGGATCTACATTATGCGCAGATTCAGCACTTATGAGTGAAAATCGTAAAATCAGGCCTGATGTCTTCTTTCTAATATGAACACAGGGCTCAAACTTTGAGAAAGTGCTTTGCACAAGTTTAACATTACTCATTCACTCCTATATTCTATGTGTTTGGTTGTCTACAGTTAGACTTTTAGAGAATTATGTATCTAATCCTTATGTCTCTCTCTGTCAATTGACACCTTTCAGCTACTTCCGTTGGATGAGTTCTTCCCAAAACACATAATAAAAAATATGTTACTGAAGCATTTGTCTGTCCGTTCTCCCAATCTATTGATGCCTTCTTAGAGTCTTTATGTGGAGTTGCCAGCATTGGACTTGGGTTAACACAGTAAGAAGTCTCACAACACCAAATTAAAGTCCAACTGGTTTATTTGGTAGCAAAAGCCATTTGCTTTCAGAGTGCTGACCCTTCGTCGGGTGAATGGGAGTTCTATTCACAAAGGGCACATAATGTGAATAGACTCCCATTCACCTGACAAAGGGGCAGAGCTCTGAAAGCAAGTGGCTTTTGCTACCAAATAAACCTGTTGGACTTTAACCTGTTCTTGAAGTCTAACAGTCCTGCCTGTTCAAAATTCACAGTTTTGTTTCACTAGGAAAGTTTGAGATTTTGCTTCCATTGCTCAAGTTATTGAGTGATAGAATCATAGAGTTTACAACATGGATACAGGCCCTTCAGCCAAACTTATTCATGCCGCCTATTTTTTTAAACCTTAATCTAATCCAATTGCCTGCATTTGGTCTCTATACCCATCTTACCCATGTAACTGTCTGAATGCTTTTTAAAGGACAGAATTGTACCCGTCTCTACTACTATCTCTGGCAACTTGTTCCAGAGACTTACCACCTTCTGAGTGAAAAAATTGCCTTCTGGCCATTTTCGAATCTTTCCCCTCTCACTCTCAAACCTATGCTCTCTAGATTTAGACTCCCCTACCTTTTGGGAAAAGGTATTGACTAGCTGATCTGAGTCCCTCATTATTTTATAGCCACTCCAGAGAAAAAGATCCCAAGTCTATCTAATTTCTCCTTATAACTCAAACTATCAAGTCCCGATAACATCTTAGTAAATCTTTTCTGCACTCTTTCTAGTTTAATAATAGCCTTTCTGTAATAGGGTGACCAGAATTGCACACAGTTTTCCAAGTGTGGCCTTCTCAATGTCTTGTACAACTTCAACAAAATGACCCAATTCCTGTACTCAATGTTTTTACCAATGAAACCAAGCACGCCAAATGTCTTCTTCACCACTCTGTCTACCTGTAACTCCACTTTCAAGGATCTATGAATATGTACCCCTAGATCTCTTTGTTCTGTAATTCTCCCCAATGCCTACCATTAACTGAGTAAATCTTTCCCTGGTTCAATCTGCCAAAATGCATTTATCTAATGCAATTATCTAAATTAAACTCCATCTGCCATTTGTCAGCCCATTGGCCCAATTAATTAAGATCCTATTGCAATCAGAGATAGCTTTCTTCGTTATCCACTATGGCACAATCTTGGTGTCATCTGCAAATTGTGGGCAGCACAGTGGCTAAGTGGTTAGCACTGCTGCTTCACGGTGCCAGGGACCTGGATTCAATTCCCGGCATGGGTCACTGTCCATGTGAAGTCTGCACATTCTCCCCATGTATCATGAGATTTCATGTGACTACAACAATCATGGAATCCTACAGTGCAGGAGAAGGATATTCGAGCCTGATAACAATCTCACGAAGGCCCTTTCCTGATAACCTCACGTACTTACCCTGCTATTGGCATTGCCAATCAACATAACCCACATCTTTGGACTGTGTGAGGAAACCAGGTCATTCGGGGGGAAACCCATGCAGATGTAAGGAAGATATGCAAATTCCACAGTTTTCTCAAGAAAAGTTTCTTTGGTCATCTTGTCTGATATTTACAGAGGAAATATTGGACCTGTGGATTATTTTATGGCATGTGTGTGTTGCTGGCAAGATCAGCTTTTATTATTCATCTCCAGATGAGAGAATGGTGGTGGAGAATCACCTTCTTGAACAGCTAAGCCCACACAATTTACATGTACCCACAGAATTTGGAATTCCAAATTCTAGGATTTGGATCCAGCAACTGTGAAGAAATAGCAATATATTTCTGAGGATGGTGTGTGTAGCTTGGAAGGAAATTTGCAGGTGGTGGTGTTTGCTTATGCCTACTGCCCTTATTCCTGGAGGTGGAGATTATATTTGGAAGCTGCTGTCAAAGCAGCCTGTGAGCCACAGTAGTGCTTCATTTAGATGCGACACACTGCTACCATGGTGTGTCAGCAATGGAAGGATGAATGTGGATAAGGTGCCAATCAAGCAGGCTAGCTCAGAAGGAATAAAAACAGTTCAGACCAGTATTCCAATTTCTCCATTTTACTGTTTCTTCCTTCTATGCCAAAAATTCTCGACTGTTAAAAATCTTGAGAATCTGCCAGCCAGGCCGAATGTATTCATCTGGATTTGCTTTTCTACAATTATCTCAACTAATTATGGACTGCACGGTGTCACAGTGGCTAGCACTGCTGCCTTGTAGCTCCAGGGACCTGGTCCAATTCCAGCCTTGTGTTATAGTCTGTGTGGAGTTTGCCTGTTTTCCCAGTGTCTACATGGGTTTCCTCCAGATGCTCCAGTTTTTTTTTCATAATCCAATGAGGTGCCGTTTAGGTGCATTGGCTATGCTAATGGGCACCTTAGATGGCCAAGTTAGATGGATTTGCCATGATAAATGTGTGAGGTTATTGGAATAGGGTGGTGAGAAGGCCTTGGTAAGACATACTGTCAGAGAGTCAGCGCAGGCCCGATGGGCTAAATGGCCCCCTCTGCACTGTAGAGATTCTATAAATTGTTCCTTTTTTTTGAAAACATTGATGTGATTTATCAATTATGGTGTCTTCAGGATGCTTTAATCTTATAAATATCTCCATTCAACCCCAAAAACTCTTACCCTTCGTTTACCTATTCATTCACTGTTTATATACTTTAATAAAATCCTTTTTCCTATTTGCTTTTATCCCTTTAAATGTTATCCATTAACTTTCTCTGCATACTTTTTAATATTCCTCATGAGTGTCTTCAGTATTTTTAGCCTTAACCTTAATTGTTTAGGTTGAAGGACAATTGCATTGTTTGACAAACCATTCATTGCTTTATGGGAATATATTTATTTCGTATTCAATCCATCTCCTATATTTTGCCAACTTATTGCGGAAATTGCTTTTGATTCAAACGTTAAAACACTCAGCAAGTGAGAATTTTCAAAGGAGAAGGTGCTTTTTTCTCAGATTGATTCTCTAATTGAAGCTATTATGGGTTGCATGATTATAACAATGAGGTTATAGTAACAGTATTTTTCAGCAAATATGATATAAATAATTTTGTTTACAAAAAACCATTCTCTTGTCAGTTTTCACCATCTTGCAAAATTATAATTTAGGGTTTCTATGTTTTGAAACACTTGCATTTTATGTATGATATATTTTTGCTGAATTTGCAGATCAATGGCCCTAAACTTTCTTGATGTGTCACAATGCTGGTACCCTTTGTGATTAATTACACAAGAGACACGAGCAAGGAAAAAGGCATCAAATTGCTATGGGACCCAAATAGCACATATGCCACTCAGGGTTCACATTGGGCTGCTGTCTTGTCCCACAGGGTGGAAACATTAGCTTGACTTTCCTGCTCCGAGATAGTGTGAGATACCACCCATGTGAAAAATTAGTGCCCATGAAGGCTCTTTATAAAAGGCCCCCAAGCAAATTAATTAATTAAAACTTCCTTAATTTTTTTTATGGCTTGGGTTGGTATGCTTGTTGTACAACTTTCCAACTTAAAATCAGGATCCTTAATGCAGGAAGCCTCAATTCAGGGAGTACTTTGTTTCATTTCTTTTGCATCTGTAGTCTTATTTGAAGTGTGGCCACAAAGTATCAGAGTTTGCTGCTGCCCTGGTGTACTCTGTCAGATTCACAGAAGAACTGAGCAAATTTGGCCTGGTGGTTACTATTACCACTTAGTACAATTGTGGCCCAATCATATTTAATTTGTTATTGTTTTCCTCATGTAGAAACAATTACCTAGAACATTGTCCCTGACAACATTTATAACCTTGACAGAAACAACTTGGAAAATGGTGATAATTGAAAATGTAGATGTTGCAATGGATTTTTTGGGGTTGTCGGATCCAGTTACAAATGTGCATTTATGCAAGTACTTTCTCAATTCAGTGGTGTCATTTGTTTTCAGAAATATCTATCTTTGATGGGAGTTGAATAACTTTGCCTTATCTTTAATCATTTGAAAAGATAGTCTAGGGCTATTGTAATAGCGTGCACAGTCTAAATGAATATCTGCTTTTATCATGTGCACTTCTTTAATCATACTGTCGCCTTAAGGAGTACACTGAACAGAGTTTACATATATCTGTTGTATGATGATTCACCAATAGACTTTGTTATAAAAGTGGTTTCCAATTATCAGTACGTCATATCATTATGAATTGCGTTGTTGAAGTAAAGCAGGTTTTTGGTACTAACCCTAAATCTCCTTCCAAAGACGGCAAGGTTGCCTTTGGCCTGCTCCTTCCTCTGCCTCCACTCCACTATGTTTGGATTGTGTTCAGTTGGCAGTGAAATGTTGCGTTTCCCCATCGTTGGGTTTGCAGCTCCAGCCAAGAGGTGAGGTTCTGTCTGCAGGGTCAGTTCCATTCCACTGGCAAAACTGACTTGCAGAGAGCCATCAGGACCAACCTGGTAGGTGTTTTGAATGTGTTCTGGAAAATAAAATACCTCAAATGATTAATAATTACACTTATTCCTTAATTAAAATTGTCCTGGTGGACCTGACCTAGCCCATCACCAAATGGATGGTGGTCCACCTCCATGGACTAGACTAGGAGTGAAGCAATAGTTTGAGATCCACACAGCAATAGAAACAAACTTATCAATAAACAACCTGTAGGTTTCTTAGAATCATAGAATTATAAAATACCTACAGTGCAGAAGGAGGCCTTTCAGCCCATTGAGATTACACTGACAACAATCCTACCTAGGACCTAGCCCCATAATCCCACGTATTTACCATAGTCCATCTGGCACTAAAGAGCAATTTAGCATTGCCATCAACCTAACCTGCACATATTTGGACTGTAGGAGGGATCTGGAGCACCTGGAAGAAACCAATGCAGACATGTGGAGAACATGCAAACTCCGCACAGACAATAACCCAAGCGGGGAATTGAACCCAAGTCCCTGACGCTGTTAGGCAGCATTGCTAACCACTCTGCCACTGCATTTGTTTAAGGAAAATAAACAAATGCAGTGGCACAGTGTGTGGCTTCCAGTCCACTGGTGCAGTAGAGCCAGGGGAAAGAGTAAGTTCCAACTCAAAATGTCGGGCGGAATTCTCTGGCCATGCTTGTCTAAAAGCCGGAAATTCCCATCCAACTGTCAATAGTGTTTTACATTCTCTGCAATCCGTCCGTTAAAATTCCAGTGACAGAAGGGGTGGGAGAATTCCGGCTGTCAACTCTGCTTCCAAACCTACTGAATATTTGCAACACTTTCAGTTTTTATTGTAAAAGATTATTTCTGTTTCCTAATCAATGAACTCAGAATAAAATGTGCCCAATTGGATATTGGCAGAGGTCATAATTGAGGCTAATGGTGCCAATTAGAAGAGCCTGCCAACTCTCATGGTTCAGGTTTAAAAATGAGGAATGACTTCTATAATAATGCAACAGAGCCAATTGGTGCCAGAGCAATCACATTATAAAGGAACTAATATATTATGGAAACCTGAAGGGGAGAAAGAAATAATTGTGATAAATAACAAATGAGATAGAAATCGTCAATCATTTATGGGGTGCAGATGTCACTCACTGGGCCAGCATTTATTATGCATCCTTGAGGTGTTTAAAGAGTCACCCACTTTGCTGTGTCTTTGGAATCACATGTAGGCCAGAACAGATAAGGATGGCTGATTTTCCTTCCCTAAGGGGCAATAGTGAACCAGATCGGTTTTTCCAACAATCAACAATGGTTTCATGGTCATCCTTAGATAGTAATTCCTGATGTGCCACAAATCCATGGGAAATACATTTGTAAGAATTAGTGCCAGTAGAAGCACTTACTCAACATCACTTCTGTCTAAATACTAACAGACATTCACAGACACGTGGTCAAATATTTTTATTGCTATGGGTGGAATTTTGCATTCTAGATACCAAGTCCAAGCAGGATGTTCGGTATGGTTCCTCTTGGGTCACCTGGCAATCTTCCGCATTTTGGTTAATTAATTATGCATGTGTGAGGAACTTGCTGAATCTCATGAAGTGGCCGACAGGAAATAGCCCACGGCGCCATTACCACATAGGGTTGAAAATCCTGGTGCCATACTTAAAGGACGCTTGGACAGACATCCACTGATTGAAGGCCAGGAGCTCCACTCCTCCAGGCTCCTTGTAGCCATGGTTCATACTGAAGAAGCTTGTAAGTGTGAGCTGCCACATTTTCGGATACATGAGGGCTCCTATAGCACTGTCTTTCACTGATCTCCAGGTAACTGCACCAGTTGAGGTATACCAATTATCTGGCCAGTGCTCTCCATTGCAGAAGTCATCAGTCTCTTAACATTATAAAGGCACTGCTGCCTCTTGCTGCTGAGGTTCTGCTCTTCCTGGCCCTGAAGCAATCTGTGATGGGCCTCCTTCTCCTCATCTGGATGAAAGCCATTACCAAGGCGGGGTTGCCTGCAGCCTAATTCATGACATCTCAGTGAATGTTTGACCCATAAAAGCAATAGTGAGTGAGCATGTCTTTTACAGGTCTTCTGCCCTTTCAAAGTCAGCAGGCAAGTGCCAAAGCAAGTGCCAAAATGTGGTCAAATCTAAATGTGGCATCCTTACCCTACCCCTAAGTCTAAATGTGGCATTCTCACCCTACTCCTTCCAGGTCAAAGAAACTCTGGAGGACGAGAGATGGATGTTCCTCCTATTCGTGTGCACATGACGACATTGGTCTTTGACCAGGTTGATGGGAATCATGTGTAAGAAGCTTCAAGAGGACAATTTTCCACTTGTTTCCACCACCTTGGAAAATAGAGACTATTTCTTTGAGATCATAGAAAGACTGGATCCCCTGTCAGTCATGGCCATTACCTAGGAGAATATAAGTTTGGAGTTGTGAGTTGGTTGCCCTCTATCAGCTGTGCTCTTTGGAGATATTCCAACTTCCTTCTTCTCTTCATCCCTGAAGCTGATGGCAAGTGTTTCAGAATGAACAGCAGGTCCACCCATTTTTGGGATCTTGATGTTATGTAACATGTTAGTTGGGAACAAACTTGTTACAATGTGGGCTTAAAGAGAGAACATAAGTGAGCGTTTTTGACATTGAGTTGCCGCCCTCATCTTCCAGATATCATACATCGACTGGAGGGGGTGAGAGGAAAGGATAAGTCCTGGTGTTACTCTCTAATTCTACCCCCAATGTTAAAATAAATTGTAGAATTGTCAGAGAGAATCTGAACTGTTTCACACATGTGCACACATACACATGCACACACATGGACACACACCCTGTGGGGAGTGATCTTACCAAAAGGATTCAAATTGTTGACTGAGTTTGAAAATGGAACAGAATCGCACCCATTTTTTGGGTGAGCTCCCAGTTGCAATCGTACAGCACTTGAGAAAGAAAGAGCTCAGATCTGATCCTTGCCATCAGGGGCAATGGGTGGAGCCTATTCTCACTAGGAAGCCAACTGCTGAGCCTATAGTGCAAGTGCCTCCATCTCCCAGTGCACTTGCCCCCTGATCACTGTCCACTAGGACATTTCTTTTTCCCCACCCCCCACCTCTCACCCCCCACTGATGGCCACCCCGGACATTCCTCACCAGTTCTCTGATCATTGCCCAGGACAATGCCTCCACCCCCAAATCACCCCCACCACCCAGATGATACTGATACCCACTTCCCCCCGCCAGCCTGCTGATCGCTGCCCTGACTGATCTCCATCCTCCCAATCCATGCTAATCCAGCTGATGCTGATCTCCACCATCTTAATCACCTCACCAGGTGATCGCTATCCCTCCCAGCTGATCGCCACCCCAGCCAATGCTAATCCCTACCCCAACCTGATCGCCATCTATCTGATGCTGATCCCATGTGGAGTATCCCCCTGTTGGCACTGCCAGTGTGCCAGGCTGGCAATGTCAGGGTGTCCTTCTTGTTTCTTAGTTCCACTCAAACCGATTTTATATCTGGATCTTCTGATCCAATATCCTCTCTCCAATTGCACTGATTTCATTCTTAACAAATAAAGCTATCCCATCTCCTTCCCCTTTTTCTCTGTCCTTACTATTGAAATCCCTTTGATATTCTATTTCCAGCCTTTATATTAGATTTGTCTTTTTAACATTACTGCATTTTTTTGTAATATGGCCCTATTTATTGCTGTTTTATTTTCCTTCACATTCCACTTTTGTCTTTTAATCCTACGTTTGCTTTCTCTTTTTACCATTCTTTATATCTCCCCACCTAGGTTCCCATCCCCCTGCTACTCTGATGTAAACTCTCCCCAGCAGCACTAGTGAACACTCCTGTGAGGATATAGGTCCTGGTCCTGCTGGGGTACAACCTGTTCCATTTTCCCAATGCTCAAAATCCAAATCCCTCTCTCCTACACCATCTCTCCAGTCACAGATTCATCCTATTTTCCTATTCATGCTCTTGCTAGCTACTTTAGCTATCCTCTTCCTTTTTGTATACTTATAGAAGCTCTTACCGTCTCTTTTCATATTTTTTGTCTGTTTACTCACATACTCTAATTTCACATCATTTTATTTTTCTAGCCATCCTTTATTGTTTTTTTTTTAAAAAAGGATCTTCTCTTCTGACCCACTGTTCATCTTTGTGCATTGCACACCTTTTCTTTCAAATTAACCATCCTTAACTTCTTTGGTTAGCAATGGTTGGTGCCCCTTCTCAGAGTCTTTTTTTTCCCCAATGAATATATCATTGTTGAATGTCCTAAAATGTATCCTAAATATTTGCTACTGCTTTTCTAGCGTCTTACTTTTTAACATATTTTCTAGTATATAGCAGTCAGCTCTAGTTTCATACCATTGAAATTATTTAAGTTTAAAACTTTACTTTCAGACCCATGTTTCTCACTGTCAAACAGAATGTGAAATTTATTATGTTACAATCACCCTTGCCCAGAACTCTTTATAATGAGATCTGTAATTAAACTTTCCTCATTACATATTGTTATGTTTAAAATAGCCTGTTCTTGGCTTAGTTCAAAACATTTTATTCCAAGAAACTGTCCTGAATGTACTTATTCTCATAGTTACCTCTGCCAGTTTCATTTGTTCAATGGAAAGGAAATCTGCTATCCTTACCTAGACTGGCCCACATGTGACTACAGACCCACGGCAATGTGGTTGACTCTGAACTGCTCTCTGAAATATACCAGCAAGTCATTCAGTTCAAGGGCAATTTGGGATGGTCTTGCCAGTTTACCTCACATCACATTAAATATTTTTTAAAAATGTATATAACATATAACAGTTTGGTCATTTTCTATTTCAAGCATTCTAAATGTGAAAACAATTCGGTACTGCAGGCAATTTCACAAAACTTCAATTGGAAGAAGGTAGTAACAGGAGCATTGTAACAGTGAGGTTAGAAATCAGTCAATAACTTTCACTAGGGTTAAAAAGGTTTACTTGTGTAACTCAAGCGTATGTAGATAGGGCATGGTTCTTGATAATCCTTCGCCTCTTTCAGAATCTATTGAGAATAATGATCAGGAATGCTAAAATATGCCTGCAAAAACACATTCATACTAGTGCATTACAGAATGCACATCCTATCATTTGTACCCTAACAACACTTGTGTGATTTCAAGCAGAAATTAGATATAGTTCTTGGGGCTAAAGGAATTAAAGGATATGGGGGAAGGGGCATCAAAATATTGAATTTGATAATCAGCCATGATCATAGTGAATGGGAAAGAAAGTTCAAAGGGTCAAATGACCTACTCTTGTTTCTACATTACACTGGCTGCTAGGAAGGAAAATGCATATTTGACAAGTGAGATTTCTATCATGGTAAGGAGCATTGAAAGCACCATTGTAGCTTTTGCCATTGTCTGCATGATTTCAGAGGTCTGTTACTGCAGTTTGTGCAACCCATACTGCACCCCTCATTGCCCCGTCCACTCCCATTCACCCCAGAAGGTTCCCTGATGAATCAGCTAGAGTCGAGGGATAAACTGGTGGAGTGGGTAGAAATTGCAACACACCAAACGTGCTGGGAGTCAGCAAAATAGAAAATCCCAGCCAGTCAGCGTTTTGATAGTTTATTAGAAGGGGTGAATGTGCGGGAAAAGAGGAATCAGAGAAATCAGCAGAAAAGTTTAGTAAAATCTTTATCAAGTTGCTATAAAATCTGTGCTAATTTTATTGCAGACAAGGCTATAAACACAATAAGAATGCACTAAAATCATATTCTTTTAGATACATTTGAAACTTAAGCAACACTTAACAGAATTGCCACTTTAACCCGTTTCCCTTTGGTTCACTGTTAACCTTATTTTGGAACAATTTAAATGTAAATTTTAAAACGACTGATTGACAGGTAAATTGCAAATTGGTTGACTGACAGATGATCTCTGCAGTGTACTTCTGTTAGAGCTATCTGCAGCTGGAGTGGTTGAATGATTGAGAAGAATGCCAGAATTCTATTTCACTTCTGATTTATGACATGACAGTTAATCTCTGGGTTTATTGAGAAGGAGGTGGCGGCTATTTAAAGTATCTGTTACAATGGAACATAGAATTCAAACAACAAACCAATTCCTTTGAATTGTTGCTGCTCAGGGTCAGGCAGCTTCCATTGGGAAACATTAAAGAAGTTAATTACTGTGTGAATTACAGGGAAAAAGGCAACATTTTTGCCCTATCAACATGAGCACTGGATGCTAAATCACATCCTTGGATCAATATAGTTGGCTTTTACCAATGTACAGCATAAAGTCTCTGCTTAGGTTGAGGTCATGGTTTGATAATAGAAAAATGATTCTTGCACAAATTTAAAAACAAGATCAGTTATTTTTGTAACCTATTTTCTGCATTGAAGTTCAGGTCCTGAGTTCTGCATTCATGTTACCTTTGAAGACATTATCATTATAAAAGATCTTTGACAACATTTTAGCATTTAACTTTTCACTGCCAAGTACAGGAAAAATTGTTGAGTTGATTTCCGATATTAGAACAAAGGAAGTTTGAACAGTGACCTTGCACGTTAAACACATTTCACAAACTTTGCTTCTGCTGTTAAAATTCCAGGATGTGAAGTGACAATGCGTAAATGCATTGACAAGCAATTGATCCAGTTGCATTATTAACATAGCTACCTTGTTTTTGCAAATGGTAATTATTTTGTAAAACTTATGTATACATCGCTAAAGCACTACTTGGCTATACACTTAATTACTTTTAAATTTTTTACAGCCAAAAACTTTTTGTGCCAGCTGATCCAAATGCAAATCAAATAAATTGCTTCTTCAACCATTTGATCAAAATACAACATGCAGAACTTTTTGGTCTTTCTTGACCAGAGAGCGATCTAATTATTGTTTGGACAACTGTGGCTATTATCAATGCTTGGCTGAGTTTCAAGTGCTAATTGGTTTCAGCATAGTAGATTTTCTGTTTACCTGAGAGTAAATGGCAGTTTCAAGAAATTGTAATAATAGATTGTCCCTTTAATGTCTTTTCTTTTTTATTGACACAAACTAATAGGGTTAAAAATATTTCAGGTTTTTATCATGTAATCATGTAATGCATTTTCTTTTCACTATAAATGTTTGGGAGAGATTGTGAAAGGCCTACTTTCCACCTCCTCCCTCAAGGAATGTAAAATATTTTGCATTAACATTGTATAGAATCTGAGGACTACATATAGTGCATTCTAGGGCCTAGAGGTGGCATGGTTAATCTGAGGAGGCATGGATAAGACATGGGAGTATAAAGATGGCACAGAGGAAAGTGTGATTTACATGGCATGGAGGATACATGAGAGTATAGAAGTGGCAAGGATGATCTGAGGGTGGATTCATGAGAGCATAGAAGTGACCTGAGTGATCTAAGAGGGCATGAGTTGATATGGTGTGGGTTGGAAGAATGAGGCATAGGGAGCATTTAAAGACTGTTTGAGAACCAAGATGGGTCTTCTAATCAGTGCCTCCACATCCACATTCCTCACACAGTCCTGAACAGTTTGCAAATGGAATCTGATCATTGCACGAAAACACAAAATGGTCTGTGAAGTCACACATGGACCAGCTGTTCAAGTTTGCAAGCTGTGAAAGTGTGCAGGTGGGGTTTTCCTGAGCCCATAGGAAGATTCAATCCCAGCGGTGTGAATATCACAGAATCAGTGAGATCTGTAACTCAAATCATGACAAATGAAAAACAGTTTGTAATATTTTAGACCAACATGTTCAGTGAATATCGCCTGGTTTACCTTGCCTGTATATGTACACGGCATTTGTAGCTGAGAAGTTGACCGTGATAGCAAAGTTTTCTCTGTTGGATAGATTTGCTTCCACTAGCATCGATTTGTCCACATCACGATAGAAGCTGCTTACTTGGCCAGTAGGAAAAGTCACATTTGTCACGTGACCATCACTGTCATACCTGAGTGAAAAACATAAAAGTTGTAAAGAGATAAAATAGAAATTATGACATCTTGTTAATGCCATATAAAGATCTGTGACAGCATGTTCTCCTACAGGGAAGGAGGGACCAAATATTTAATTTCCTCATCGATTAAGATAAATCCAGATATACATTAGACTCTGTGGCTAGTATTTCATGACCTTGCTCTGGCAAGGCCTGTAAAATCCCATCCAAGGCCAACGGACAATTCTGTTCTGCAAGCCTCACCCATCCCGTTTCCAGGACGGGCAAGGTGGTAAAATTCCAGCACATATATCCATTCAGCTTGATTTCACAATCACCACTCTTGACCTTTCCACTGTCTCTGACTTGTCAGACTACTTGTCTAACATCCTGTACCAGGTGAAGAGAAAATTCTTCAAATTAATTATAGGGAAGAGTGAACCATTCATTGGAATTTTATCGCCCTTCTCACCATGGGTAAGGAGCAGAAAATGGGAAGGTCTGTTGATTTCAGGCAGGATTTTACATTTTCAGAAGGAGTGAGGCTGTAAAATCCTGACCATAGTCTTTGGTTCTGCAGTTTCATCATCAACTTCATCTTATTCCTTGTTAACTGTCTGGAATAGATTTTTTGTAGCTTTGGTTTTGTGCTTGACCTTGAGATGTTTTTCTGACCACACATTCATCCCTTCACCAAAAAAGTCTACCACTAAATCTGTAATTTTGCCCATCTTCACCCCTTATTCAGTTTATCTTCATTTGAAGCCTTCATTCATCCATTTGTTACCTCAAGGTTTGATTATTTCAGTGCTCTACCTCTCCAGCCTCCCTCTCTACATAAAAATTTAAAAAATCCATAAAACATTAGGTGCATTGAACTTGAACAGGCACCAGACTGTGACGATGAGAGAAATTTCACATAAACTTCATTGCAGTGTTAATATAAGCCTTATTTTGAGATTAATAAATAAACATTAACTTTAAAATGAACTCAACTAAATCTCTGCAACCCACTCGCACCAAATTTTATTATTTACCTTTTTGCTTTTACTTAGTCAAATTGACTCTCATTTTGGAAATGCTTTGATCATTAAAATCTCAATCCTTCAATGGCCTTCCCCCACTCTCCTTAATCTCCTCCAGTCCCACAAACCTCCAAGATATGCGCGCTCCTCTAATTCTGGTCCTTTGTGAATTCCTAATTTTAATGCCTCCTCACCTTTGGTGGCCATTCGTTCACTTGTCTTTCGCTCTGGAATTCCCTCCCTACACCTCTCCACCAGAGTTTCCTCTTATCAAGACACTTTTTAAAACTACCTCACTGACCAAACTTTTGGTCATTTGATCAAACAGATTAGAATTTATGTTCCTCCACCAGGAGTGGGGGGGGGGGGACATGTAAATTACGGTGAGTCGTGAGACCACCACCTTTTTGTTCACCTCCAGACTATCCCCATAATAAATTTTGATTGGACCTACCTCACACAAAGTTGATCTTTCTTTACACCCTAGCTATGACTGTAACACCATATTCTGCACTCATTCCTTTCCTGTGAATAGCATGCAAGAAAATACTTTTCACTGTATGCTAATACATGTGACAATAATAAATCAAATCAAAAGTCAAATAATACAGGGGGTGGGCAAGTGGCAATTTGCTCAATATTTTTAAATTATTGACTCCAATACCATGCTGCCCATACCATAACATGATTGGCATGAGCAGGAAGGCCATTTTTCAGAAAAATATTTTTAAAAGGCCCAGGGTGGTGGAAGGGGAAGGCATAGCACATAGTGTTGGAGGAGTGGCAGTAGGCAGTATTATTTTTGAGGTTGGAACTTTTGCACATTGGAGACAACCCCAAAGACTATACCTCCCTCTTCTTACCTTTCCATCTGCATTACAAAACCCACAGCCCTAGTCTTCTATGAAACTCTCCCTAAAGTGCTCAGACTTTCTCAACCCGATACCTCTGACATGCCTGAGTCTGGGATCAACTGGACTCTTTGCCCAGGGCTCACTGCTGAGCTCAGTGCTGCAGGAACTGCAAGAGCTGCTCACCAATCAAATAGGCCGGCAGCTCCTGAGGGAGGGGCTTCCTCACAGTAAGATGTGCAAATCCCACCCTTTCTTTGTTTCTGTTGCCCATAGCGTGTTATTGTCACAGGATGGACCTTTAGTCACTGCTTTCTCTGTAAAATTCAACACAACAATGTGATTTGGTGTCATACTTTTGTTTGCGCTCCTATGAAACTCTTTGTGATGTTTCGTTACTTTGAGGGTGCTACATAAACATAAGTTATTTTTGTTGTAATTGCGGTAGATGGAATTACAAAAGAAAATGGCTGGGATTCTCCCAAAACAAAACTAAGAGTCCAATAGATTGGAAAATGGAGGAATTTTCCACCTGCTTTTTGAATGTACTTACCAGAATGAGTCTCCAACAGTGTGCAATGTAGAATATAAACCGAATCTTGCAGTTTTCCGGCAGATTTCATACATTTCTTCTAACTTACTTATCAAAAATGCAATTAGCATTATCTGATTTTAAAGGCAAATAAACGCTCTAACTCAAAGGCAAGAGTGCTATCATTGAGCAAGGCAGACACATAGCTATGTCATCCTTGACACATCAACTTGCAGTAACAAGAAAGACATTTCATGCCACTCCCATGGTGAATTCGGCATCACTTAATCAGGTGGGAGGGTGAGGGCCCTTCTGCATTATTGCCATTGCCCTGATTAGGTCCATGGTGGAAATATTCATTGATAGCTTTCTGACCTGCTGCCAACCATTGAGGGCCTAAGTGCTTAACTAATACCCACTGAAGGGGCCTCGTCATGCTGCTGCTGGAATTCACTCAGTGGTGGGCCGGGGATTCGTCATGCGGGAAGTCCAAAAAGCAAACTCAATAGCTGGGGAATGTCGCTTATTCAAACACACTCAGTGCCTGATTGAAGGACCTGTAGCAACGCTACTCTTTTTTGCTCCCACTCAGCCTTTCCCCATGATCTCACCTCCCACCATCACTCACCAGTACCTATGTCCATTGGCTATCCTCGGCCTCAGGTGGTTGTAGTACCAGCAGCAACTACTGTCTGGTGATGCTGTCAAGTGGAGAAGTCTCTGATTGGCTGGCAGCTGTCATGAGTGGGATATCGTCCCCAGATTCCTTAGCCCCAGGTAAGGCCTGCAACTGCTCAGTTGGATGCCTGATTGTCACTGCATTCTCCTCACCTTCCCAAAAAGTGGTGGTGAGGGGTTCTTGTTAGAGATCTCTGTCACCTCCATTCAATAGTACCCCTTGTTTCAATAATAATGCGCATTTATATAGCATCTTTAATCTAATAAAACATCTCAATGTACATCACAGGAATGGTAGAATTTTACACCAAACCACGTAAGGAGATAGCGGATGGATGATTATCAGTTTGTCAAAGAGGTAGGCTCTTAGGAGCTTAAAGCAGGAAAAGGCAAGTAAAGAGGGAGAGAGGCTTAGGAAGGAATTTCAAAATGTTGGCATGAGGCAACTAGAATAGTGACTAAATCAGGGTTGTTCCAGAGATCAGAATTAGTAGGGCACAGCTATCTGGGAAGCCGTGAGTTGGGGCAGATTACAGGAGTGACGTGGAGGAATTTGAAAATAAAAATCTAAATTTGAAAATTGAGGTATTGCGTGTCTGGGCACCAGTGTAGGTCTGTGAACACAGGGATGATAGGTGAGTGGAACTTGGTGTAAGTAAAGGCATAATTTCCCAGTTTAAGATTCTTATGCCATGTGATTTTTTCAAACCGACTGCAGGTGATTTATATCAACAGAGACAACAAGCAAAGTGACTGTGGCCTTGTTGACAAGCAGCATAGTGGTCACCATTCTCCCTGGGTCTGAAGGACAGCTTTCTGGACTAAAGAATATTTCTTTCTCGGATTCTTAAGTGCAGAACATTGAAGGTGGCACTGAGGGAAATTGCAGTTGTATTTCAGATTGGAAAATACGGTTTTGTTCTCTGTGGAAAATGTCCTGATGTACCTTTTTTCTTCACACACACTGCGCCTAATGCCCATTCATTTTGAAATCCACCAAATGAGATCCAAGATAGAACTTTGGATTTTCCAGCCCTCTTGTGTTGAATTTTCCAAGAATGGAGGCAGCTCACTATTGGCTGGTGGCAGAATCTTCTGGTCTCACTGAAGTCAATGATGTTTTCCATGGCTTCCAAGCTATGTTACCTGGAAAGCTACTGGCCCACTTCCAGCATGTGAGCAAGGGGGGTGGAAATTCCCAATTAGAGGATCATCCATGATCAGATTGAACAGCAGAACAAGCTGAAAGGGCTGAAGGGTCTACTTATACTCTGATTTTTATGATTCATCTCATCTCCATCCCTTGGCTATCGGTTCTTCACATTAGTTTTATTTCACTTCATGTTCTGTCTATCGAAATCTATTTTATGCATTATAAATGCTAAAATAATTTTGCAGCCTCTTTGAGTGTGTGTATTACTTTTGTTTTATTTTTTCATTTTGATAGCTGTTGGTGCAAAGCCAAAACTCTGCTGGGATTGATTCCTATTATTCAAATTAGCTGACAATGCAAAATTGGGCATTCACCTCTGTGTGCTTTGGGGCAACTCAGTTCAAGCAGCTAGTCACTCCAAGCTCATATATTGCTTTGTTTGCAACTTCGCGGCCGATATGTGCAGAGCTCAGTTATATTTACTGTAGACACTGAGGCCTCTGTGGTTTCTCCTGAATCTTGTGCTACTCTGAATGGCAAAATGATGGATGCAATGATTTGCGTTGCAGGAGATAGTACAACATTGGAAGCAGAAACTTTCCAAAGCTAAAGTTATAGCTTTGATAACATTTCTAAATGTTCTTTCTTGGGATATGAGTGGCGCCGGCAAGTTTGCATTGATTCCCCATTTCCATGGCCCCAAGGGCCTTACTTGTATTCCAATTATGGGTACATCAAATAACCAGTTAAACTAAGTCAAATTAAATGAGGGGCAAATTAAAGGGATACTGCCTGAATCAAAAAACAAACCACAAATAGAACTTAAAATGTTAAACCAAACCTTGTACTCAGTGGATTTAGCTGCTGGTTAAGGTAATATGGAGTGAATTGATTGGGACATTGGTATTTATGGTGTGAACATCTTAAGAGATGACTGAGTCCAACTGGCAGATGGTCAGACATCTGGCTTTCCACCTGTCCTCATTAGGCATGTTTGGCTGAGAGTCCAATATGCCAATAAGAGCATTAGTGCAACAGTGAATCAGTTTCAACAAGTGAAGTGAATCATTGACTTTGTTTGATTAACATCTTTAAATCTTTACAATAGGTTCTTATGATGATCGCCTTTGTAATGTCTCAAAGTTTGTTATAAAGTCTGATACTGGTACATTATGGTATGTCTGATTGACATTTCCATAGTATTGTATGGAGAGTAATTATTTTCAAAGAGTGTTTCTGAATTTTTTTTTATTCAGCAGTCTACAATTATTTTATTACCAAATAGCTATTTGGTTATATACATTGTGCATACTGAGTGAATAGGCATGGAAAGGACATTTGTTGGCATTGATTTGGCACAAAGAGTATGAAGGACCATGGGGAATGGTTGGGAGGCATGAGCTGGCATTGAGTTGATATGGTGCCTATGAAGTGCAATGGGAGTGTGTATAGGGGTGAGGTAATGTGAATGGAGAAGGGTAGAGGTCCTAATTACTTTAACAATTGAGACAAGGTCACAGAGAACAAAGGTGGGCCTTTTAACCAGTCCACCTTGGCACCGGCCACCCAAGAACTGACACCAGGGTTGGCTGGCCGAACTTCATCCTCTATAGCTGCTCCTACCCCCTTCTCCTTGCCCCTTCCCAAAAACTTAAATCATGTGATTTGGGACCTTTTAAACCAAGATGAGTCTGCAGAATTAAGAAATTTCCCCAATTCAAACTACCAGACTCAGCAGTGAAAATTCAGTAGCTTAAGGTACATAAGATTAAAGAAAAATACTGCAGATGTTGGAATCTGAGACAAAAACAGAAAACTCAACAGGTCTGACAACATCTGCAGGGAGAGAATAGAACCAACGTTTCAAGTTGAGATGACCTTTCATCAGAGCTGATGGTGCATATCAGATACGTTTATGGTTGTAAAGCATTTTGAGATGACTAGCATTTGTGAAAAGTGCCACACATGCAACACCTCAAATACAGCAAGCTTGGGACCAAGGCCTGATCGCTGAATTGCCAAGGTAAGTTATATTTCATTAAATTTACTCAATTAAAATGATGCATAGAACTTAGTAGAAGTATCCAGTTTTTGGATAACTCCAGCTTTTGGCAACTGGATTTGAGACAGTATTTGTATATAAGTACACATCAGTTCTGTCGTTTTGAAAAGAAAGCTAAAGTTCGCATCCTTTCTTTTACCTCTTGTCTGTGAATTGTACACAAACATTGCCAAATCTATAAAGCTGTGATTATTTGTAAAACTGAAAGCCTGACAATGCTCTGGCTTACTCCTAATTTGGTAAAATCACAGAACCAAGACTCATTTTTATTTGCTGGAATGGGAAAGAGGATTTTAAGATTATAGCTCCACATTTGTCAAGCCTTATGTTTTGAACACTGTTCCAATGTTTTATTAAATGGTGATATGGTGGCACATTGGTTAGCACTGCTGCCTCACAATGCCAAGGGCCTGCGTTCAGTTCCAACCTCTGGTGACTGTCTGTGGAATTTGCATCTTCTCCTCTGTGTTTCCTCTGGGTGCTCTGGTTTTCTCCCACAGTCCAAAGGTGTGCAGGTTAAGTTAATTGGCCATAGTAAATTTCAAGGAATTAGCAGGGTAAATGCAGGGTAAATGTGTCGTGGGCCTGGGTGAGATTATTGTCAGTGCTGATGGGCTGAATGGCCTCCTTCTGCACTGCAGAGATTCTTTGATTCCAAATTCATGTATAGGATGTGAGCAATTATTGCCCATCTCTAGCTACCCTTGAGAAGGTGGTTAGGATCTGCCTTCTTGAACCTGAGATGTAGGTATTCCTAGGGTGCTGTTAGGGAGGGAATTCCATGGTTTTGGTCCAGCCAGGCAAGACCAGACGGTAAGTGACTTGGAGGGGATCAATCAAGTAAGTGTCCTAAATGGTCGTGCTTGTAGGTTTGGAAAGTGCTGTCTAAGGACTTTGCAGCGCATCTTGTTTCTGTGTTTCCTCATCGCCTGTGATTTATTGCAATGTGCCATCAGACTGCCATCATTCTCAAGTGTTCTCAATCAACAACAATCAAGTATACCTCTTGAGAAATCAGTTTGAATTACTCTGCTGAAGTATTATTAAAATATATCTTAATATATTTGCATAATCAAGAGATTTTGCAAATCCTGATGCCATGGGTAAGTTTGAATAAGTTTTAATGTTAATAATGAGAAAATTAATTTAGAAACTTTTAGTCCGCCTAAATGTATCAATTGTAAAATTGGTACATCTGTGCATATTTCTTGCCTACCTGCATTTGCTGCCTCACAATCTCTTCATTCAGCAATAGCATCAAATATTGGTAACTGTCTCAAAAAGAAAGTGATCAATCAGAAGATCTATGGTATGCACAAATGAAAAGCGAAGAAATCATTAGTGAGCAGATGTCAATTTCTTACAAATGGCCAATTAAGAGAGCCCACCAACAACAAAAGAATGGAAAAGAATGGTTGGACCAAGCAGACACAGCATGGATTCATGAAGGGAAAGTTGTGTTTGATGAATTTACTGGATTTTTATGAAGATGTAACGAAGTGCGGTTGACAGAGGGGAACTGGTGAATGTGGTGTTTTTACATTTCCAGAAGGCGTTCAATAAGGTGCCTCACAACAGGTTGCTGCAAAAGATTAAGGTACCCGGAGTTGGGGGTAAAGTGTTAGTGTGCATTGAGGATAGGTTATCTAACAGGAAATAGAGTGTTGGAATAAATGGGTGCTTTTCTGGTTGGCAGTTGGTGACTAGTGACGTGCTGTAGGGATCGGTGCTGGGGCCTCAACTGTTTACCACATACATAGATGACCTGGAGGAGGGGAGCGAGTGTAGGGTAACAAAGTTTGCTGATGACACAAAGATGAGTGGGAAAGCGAATTACGTGGAGGACGTGTAAGAAGAGAGATTTGGATAGGCTGAGTGAGTGGGTGAGGATATAGCAGATGGAGTATAACGTTGGCGAGTGTGAGGTTATCCACTTTGGAAGAAATAATATTAAAATGGACTATTATTTAAACAGTGAAAAATTACAACATGCAACTGTGCAGAGGGACCTGGGGGTCCTTGTGCATGAATCACAAAAACTCAATCTGCAGGTGATCAAGAAGGCAAATGGAATGTTGGCCTTTATCGTGAGGGGGATGGAGTATAAAAGCAGGGAGGTCTTACTGCAATCGTACAAAGTATTGGTGAGGCCGCAACTAGAGTTCTGTGTGCAATTTTGTCCCCTTATTTGCGAAAGGATATATTAGCCTTGGAGGGATTTCAGAGAACATTCACCTGGTTGATACCGGAGAGGAGGGTGTTAGCTTATGAGGAGAGATTGAGTAGATTGAACCTGTACTCGTTGGAGTTTAGACGGCTGAGCAGTGATTTTATAAAGACATATAAGATAATGAAGGGGCCAGATAGGGTAGAAGCAGAGAGATTCTCTCCACTTAGAAAGGAAACAAGAACCAGAGGACACAGCTTCAAATTAAGGAGTTGGGGGGGGGGGTCAGTTTAGAATAGAGTTGAGGAGGAACTTCCCCCAGAGCATAGTGAATCTCTGGAATTCTCTGCCCATTGAAGTTGAATATGTTTAAGTTGCAGGTAGATAGATTTCTGATTGATAAGGGAATTAAGGGTTATGGGGAGCAGGCAGGTAAGTGGAACTGAACCACTTTCAGATCAGCCGTGATCTTGTTGAATGGCAGGCCAGGCTCGAAGGGCTAAATGGCCTACTCCTGCTCCTATTTCTTATGTTCTTAAAATAGAAGCTCAACCAGTCAGACAGCTTTGAATTCTTTTTAAAAGGTATTTTTGGTCACCATTTTCTCCTTCTGACTGCTAAAAGGAAATATGAGAAGCAAATGATCCCATTATCGATCCTTGGGGGTACATCACAACCCTTATCCCTCCAACCCAAAACAATAAACAGTTGCCTTTACTCTTGTTTTCTAGATCCTATCCACATCTTGGTCAATGAAAGTAAATTGTATTTTAATACATCTTAATTTTATTTTACTCATTGCCAACTCTAAGACAACTTTAACTTCTGATGATATATAAAGCAAATGATCTTGGATCAGCTACCAATTACACAATTTGCTCATTTTCCTGTCCACAGACAGTAATGAATAAGAAAATCAAGTGGGGCGAATAACGAGTGAACTTGCCTTTAAGGCAAGAATCATTTTTTAAGTTAGTCAATGAATAGTAATAAGCAAAATCACCAAATTTTGAAGTTGTAGTGATCACAAAACTATCAGTGTTTGCTGTCATTACTCTGCGAAAATGACAACTTCTGGTATCTACATATGTGTAGTTAAGATAGGGAGATCCAGAAGTTACTGATATCCTGCTCCTTCACATGGGTACAACTTTTAAGTCTTCATATATGAAATCTTAGAAAACACTGAATTGATATGAAAGTCAACTTTTTAAGCCATTAGTTTCCCTGTAAAAATCATTTCAAAAGTTGCAACTTGGTGCCACTGCATTCTGAATGGTGCACTAAATCCTGATTGCTGCTGAACAACCTTTCTGTCCCTGACTAGCTAATCTTATATTTGTGGATTGTGGAAATTTTTCCATGATAAAAATATTCCATAGATTGTTAAATGTTTTAAAAAGTTTTTGGAATTTTAGCCTCTACTGTAATCTACCTCAATCTTTATTTCACTCTCTGTAAAATTCTTGAAGAATAAAGGATAATTTGCCTCTTTTTCCTTTCTGCTTTTTTGTTTGTGAGAATTCTTTAATGCAATTAGTTACTTAGCTTGCTTGAAGCAACTACTCTCACTAATTTTTCACAGATGCATCATAGAAAGCATATTTCCAGGTGTATCACAGCTTGGTATGGCTCTTGCTCTGACCAAGACTGCAAGAAATTACAAAGGGTTGTGAACGTAGCCCAGTCCAACAAGCAAACCAGCATTCCATCCAATGACTCTATCTACTTCCCGCTCCTTGGAAAAACAGCCAGCATAATCAAGGACCCCATGTACCCCGGGCATACTCCTTTCCATCTTCTCCTATTGGGAAAAAAGCTCCAAAAACCTAAGGTCATTTACCAAACTATTCAAGAACAGTTCCTACTGTGCTGCCATCAGACTTTTGAATGGACCTACCTTATATTAAATTGATTTTTCTCACATCATAGCGATGACTGTAACACTACACTTTGTACCTTCTCTTTTCCTTCTCCCCTATGTACTCTATGAATGGCATACTTTGTCTGTATTGTGCGCAAAAAATAGTACTTTTCACTGTATACCAATATATGTGACAATAATAATAACTAAATCAAGATAACACTGTCACTGGATGCTTTGGTTCTCTCTGGCTGATCAGAAATAAACATTATGAAAGTTCAAATATTAGCTTTGGAGATCTTTTGAGTGGCAAACACTGTCACTTTGCAACTGAATCAAACTAAGAAGTTCAAACCATCTTCACAGAAATATTAACAAGCCCAGTTTCCATTATGGAATTCAAGCCAGCAGAGGGTGCACTACACCACTGTACTTACAATTACAATACAGAAATAATCTGGAAGAATTTTTGAAAGGCACATCGCTTCAGGCAAAATAGAGTATTTGCTGTTGCACAATAAGATTTACTTCAATCTTTCAGAGTATAAAGTGGCTAGACTGTTGTGACTGTTGAAAAACAGTGCCATCTTTTATACCAGAGGATCTAAGATAATGGATATGGGTAACTATGGTGTCAGGTTTTTAGTTATTTTATTGCAGCAATATAATAATGAAGGAACAAGGTTAATCTAAATCACATGCTAATTAGCGGATGAAATGGAAATAGACTGGAAACAAAACATTAAAATTAATGGCAAAATATTTATAGCACACATGGCCAATACAAATTCATTCTTTAATATTCTAGATAATTTATTTTCAGACTTTATTAAGAATTCATTTTTAATTGTTGGCGGTAGAAATTGCAGTGCAGACAAATACTTGCACAATATGAATCTTTGCTAATTCCCATGTTAGATAAAAGAATTGGGGCTTCTTGTTTTGTTTTTGGTTGGAGCTTGGAGAAAGGTCAAAATCAAAGGTTGATCCTTCAGGCTGATCGGGTCTGCAGAAAGATTGTGTTTACCAAACTGCTAATGACTTCAGGCACTTCTGCATTAATAGGAATTGACAAAAGGTCTCACCTCCAAGAACTGAAAGCGTTAATCCATCAGAACTCAACAGGCAAAGGTGGAGCACAGACTGGTCCAAACTGCTACTATTAGTGACCGGACATGTATGGATCCCAGACCTGGGCAGCTCACCAACAGTGTCAGAAACTGGAACTGATCAGGTGCTCTCTAGATTTCACAACTATCTGGATGCCAATCAGATTTGCAAATTTGAAAGTGTAAGAAAATAGTTACTGTCTTAACTCTAATTAGCAGTGTTTGTTATGTGGAAACCAGATGGAGGCAATGCTTGCTAAATATATTGATACTTGTCATTTGAAGCAACTCTGCTGAATTGAACACAGCAAATTGGTTGGAATTGGCATAAGTTGATTGCTTATCTGTTTGGTTTCAATCACAGCCTGAAGGATAAGAAGTCCTTATATGACTGAACCAATGGAAGACAACTTGGAAATCTGCTAATCAATCTACTGCCAATCATGCACCCAACTCGGAGATCTGCAATCGGGGAGAATGGAGTATGAACATGTTTGAAAACTATATCCGTACATCACTCCCTCACATAATCCCATACAGGAGTACTCATGAAGGACAGAAGATACAAATTAAAGAACAGGTTTCCAGAAAGAAGACTTAAAGTATCTATTGACAGGAGGAGTTCTGGTGAACCAAACAGAACAATCTTAGTCAATAATTAATCCAAAATAGCCAAGCTCATCTGAGATCGACTGCTGAGGAATAACTATGATTTAATTGAGCATGTTTTTTTTAATGTCCACAATAAAGATTTTGGATTTAATGGAAAATCATTTCAACCATATTTCTCTGTCTCCAAATCTAAGAGGTAAAATCACTAACATATAGCTCAGTAAGGTTGCCACTTTGTACCCAATCCAGTATGAAACCACTGCATACATAGGCACCAGGGACCCAGGTTTGATTCTTGCCTTGGGTCATGCAGAGTTTGCATGTTCTCCCCGTGTCTGTGTGAGTTTCCTCTGGGTGCTCTGGTTCCTCCCACAGTCTCAGAGATGTGCTGGTTAGGTACAATGACCATGCTTAATTCTCCCTCAGTGTGCCCAAAGATTTCACAGTAACTTCATTGCAGTGTTAATGTTAGTCTACTTTGAAACTAATAAAATAAAAAACTTAAACTTTTAACTTTAAATGCGACTTCTTGTGGAGATGTACCTGATTACAGAAGGCCCAGATGAGAATTGGCCACGTGACAGAAACATGAAAAAAGCTTTTTTGTGCATGCCTGGTGTTGTGAGATTTCTTACTGTACCCACCCCAGTCCAATGCTGGCATCTCCACGCCCTAAATGAGAAACAGCTCTGTTTACTCACTTTTGAAAGAGCAACATGCCTGCTCACTGTATCATAAGTACCCACCTTTATGGCTTTTGTTTCAGTTGAACACAACTTTACTTGCCATCAGACATGCTGAAGTTAGCCAAAGTAGAATATGCAAAATGGCTGTGTGCATGCACAATACTAAAGGAGGCTCTTTTTCATTTTGTTTCCGTTATATTCAACCCACCTGCTCAGAAGCTGAAGTATCTTACTCAGTGTAATCTCATGGAAACCCTCCATGTTGACTCCCATTTTCCCTCTGTGTGTCCAACCATCTCCTATTTTTATCATTTCAATCCTATATCTTGTCCTGAATCATGTGTACTGTGTATTAGTTCCCTCATAAACCAGTTGCGGTGTGCTGTCAATGTGACACTTAATTATTTGATTATTGTCCTACGTCTGATTGATAATCAATTCATGAAAAATAAGGGTCCCTGTTGGATCTATTTTTTGTCACGCGCTGGATTATTTAGGATACATCAATGGTGCTTTATCGAGTGATACTGAAGTTTCAGAAGGAATTGGAGCATTTCACACTCATAAAGTCATAAGACTTCTTTTTATAAGCTATTGCATTCTTATTGTCTGATGATTTTTGCATGTGATTGTTTTTCCAATAATTGTATCAGGGAGGTGAGATAAAAGAAAGATCTGTTTGTTTTGATGTTCAGTTTTCTGTCGATTAAACAGCATATAACTCTACTTGAATTTATGACATTACATTGGCCTAATTGTTTCTTTTTAAGTGCTTTTAGTCTTATTGCAATAACCTGTTTACCAAGAACCTTTGCTCCTCAATCAACTCTTTCTGAGCTTATGAAATGGATCTAGAATTACTTCAATCAACAAGATTGTACTATGTTTATAATGTAACAAATCACTCCCTTAATGAGAAATTTTTAAATGTTGTGATCTGAATTGTCTATTTGCATGCACCAGTCAGATGACTTGTTTATATGATATTAGAATTGAAAAACATAACCAACAATTTTGGACATTTATTTTGCATTCATGGTTAAAGAGGTTAGTGACAGAGGAAAAATCTGAGCTGACTCTGAGGATAAGGTTTTATTTTAGTTACTGAGACTGTGAAGGCTGTGAAGGAGCAAGCACTAAGCACTGGCAGACTGATAACCTTGAGTATTAGCAGACGATTGACAGTCCTTGTGCAGGAACTGCAGGGCATTAGAAAGTCAACAGCCTCAAGCATAAGTGCCCAAGTATCAGATGATTGGCTGTGCCAAGCACAAAAATAGCAGCCATACCCAAATATAAAGAGAGAAAGCATTTTGATGAGAATTGAAATGAAGGGTGGGACATTCTCCTAATTGGAATAAATAATTTACTTAACAAGCTTTAAGTCAGCCTCCAAAAAAAAACCTTTATTTGTCCCAATAAAATTATTTGATAATTCAAAGTAAATTTGCTTTCTGGTGATAATGCAATTGATTTCAGCGCTAAAACTTCTGAATTATTGGGTCTCGACTATGTACTGAATCCTGCATTAAATGAAAATCCTCATTACAGTACCATGGACAGGTGGCACTGATTTATTGATGTATGTTTTCTAATGCATTTCATGGGGCTTTGAAGAAGTGACTGAATGGCTAAATAAAGATATGGATATGGTTTCATAAAGCAGTTTTTAAGGTATCAAATGAAGAAAAATAGGCTGGGATTTTGCACAGGCATAAAATGGCCAAAACAAAATTCTTATTGGCAAGATCTAGTGATATGATCATTGCTGACCCCTGTCGAATCTCTACAGTGCAGAAAGAGGCCATTTGGCTCATTAAGCCTGCACCAATAATCCAATCTAGGCCCTATCCCCTAACTTTAGTAAGAAGTCTCACATCACCGGGTTAAAGTCCAAAAGGTTTATTTCAAATCACAAGCTCACCTGATGAAGCAGCAGCACTCCAAAAGTTTGTGATTTGAAATAAACCTATTGAACTTTAACACAGTGTTGTGAGTTTTCTTACTGTGCCCACCCTAGTCCAACTCCATATCATCCCTAACTCTAGCATTTATCCTGCTATTACCCCTGTCAATAAGGGGCAATTTAACATGGCCAATCCACCTTAACTGCACATCTTTTGAAGTGTTGGAAGAAACACGTGTAGACATGGGGAGAATGTGCAAACTCACACAGTGACTCAAGGCTGGAATTGAATCTGGGGACCCTGATGCTGTGAGGCAGCAGTTCTAACCACGATGCCACTCATGTAGGAGGAGGTGAATAGGTAAATACAGGCCCAGCAAAATTACACTCATAATCTCCAGGTGGAAAAGGAACAGCAAGGATAGAAAATTTGTTGGCAAAAACAAGAAATAAAGCGTTAAGGTTTTGTTGACATTGCTTGGTTCACTTTTGCTCTCAGCTTGATATGGATTTGGGCATCAGGGATTAGCTTCCAAAATTTGTTTAATACATGAAAATAGAAGCTCCTCTTCATACAGTGAGGAGGACTTCAAGAGAAAAAAATGAAGAAACAGACAGTTTATCTTATTGATGAACAGGTGAAAGGTGCAATTTTCAGAAGATATGTTTGAGGTAATGAGCCAGAATTTGCTGTCAAAATAACAGTGAGGTTAATGGTGCTTGCTGTTATTTAGACATAAATGAGACACAAATCTGATGTTTTGAAATGTAGGAATCTAAAAGTGGCTGCTCTAGATATAATGGTCCACCACGTATTTCTAGAAAACGACATGTTGCTGTCTTGGAACTTGTTGAATGATGTGAGTTGTTGTATATTTGCGCAAAAAAAACAAATCTTCTTCATAAAATTCAGCCTTGTCCATTTCTGTCCAAGTACTTTCTCAACAATGTGATAAGTCTTAATTATTGCTAAGTAACCTCCCCACTATGAACGATCAACTATCACAAGAGTGTATATAATTCTTCACATTTAATTGTTCTTAGAGATTTTAAAACTGTGAAATATAAGATCATTTTAAATGTTTCTTTCCATTTGTAATTTTTTATCACTCCCTCTTCCTTCATCCAATCTTCCTTTCACTCCCAGAATTTCACTTTCAGTACCTCATTTGACCCCCTTTAATTCAAATTTCCAATTCGGTCTTTGTACTGTTAAATTCACAATCCTTCAATCTGACTGCTTAAGAAGACACATAGTAACTTGAACTGTTCAGTCAGGTTCAAGACGTCCCGTTTCTTTTACTGTGGCGTTATGAGTTTGCACTTACAACAAAAAATTAATAAACCTAAACATGTAAAGTCAAGTCAGAGTTATTGCAAGTGATGTAAGAGAGATATCCTGCAATTGCAAATTTTGGTGCAATACATCCTAGGGAAATAAAACAGAAAAATACACAAATAGAAGCAAGTTCCAACAGATAAAGCATTGAAAAGGTCAACAGGGGCATCAGAAAAGGTAGGGAATATCCATGTGGAGCATGAGGGAAGTTTGGAAAGAAACTTTTTATCTTGGGACATCCGTGTCCTTCGACCAATCTATATTCATTTGGGATAAAAAATATAAAATGCTGGAAATACTCAGAAGGCCAGGCAACATCTGTGGAAAGAGAAAAATAGTTGATGGTTCAGGTCTGAAGAAAGGTTTTTAATCTAAAACATTAACTCTGTTTCTCTCTCCACACATGCTGTCCGCCTTTCCTAGTATTTTCAGCACATTCACATTTCCAACATCCGCAGTATTTAGCTTTATGATTTGCATTTACCTGGTAGTGGCTTCCCTGGGTTAAAGTGTAATCGGGGTCTCATTGTCACTTTAGGCCAATTTTGCTTTGATTTCTGCAGCTCCTGACAGACATAGAAGACATCTAACTGCAGTGGGCAGCTAAAATGATGGCCTGATAGACGAAGTGCAAAATGGGACAGTAGGACAAAATGCTCCTTTTTGTAGGCCATCCCCAATCCTGCCTTTTCTCTTTGTTTCAGGATAGGTTGGCTTAAAATTAATTCCCAAAAGTTCATGATACAACTTTCTATTTTACCAGATCCAGTACAAAATTGTATAACCCTACTTAAAAATTTTATAAACAGAAATCAAAAATATAAGAAACACTAACAATATCTTACTCGTAAACTGTTGTCCAGCCATTTTCATTGTTCTTTGTTGCTAGCAGACCAGTGTTGCCGTGGTATGTCATCATTGCTAAGTCATGGCCCTGGGCAGATACCCTTTTCAAGGCTCCATTGTTGCTGATAGTTAACCAATATACTTGACCACCAGGCACCACAAGCCATTGAGGTGCACCATTTGCATCCCTGCGAATATGTAGTGAATTGCCATTGTTGCCGGTGATGGTGCTGATGTCGCCTTCACTCGTGTAACTGAAGTTATAAACATAATCTCCCGTTATTAAGTTCAAGGTATTCAGGTGGGTCCCATTGCTGTTAAAGAGATACAGCTCTTGATCTGCTGGTGAAGCCACTTGGTATACGTTTGAGTAGCTGTAGCGGGGTTTATTCTTGCTCACCGCTCGGATGCGGATATTGGCAAGGTCCGCAATATATAAAGTACCGTCTGGAGAAACGGCCAAGGAGGTTGGAGTTTTCAACTTTGCATCTTTGGCATAGCCACCATCACCTAGGGAGAGGAGAGATGCGATAATATTAATAATGTCACAAGTACTTTTCCAGATCACCAATTGGAATAAATCCAGGAGTCCACAGAACTGTGGTGTTATATGTGGGGAAAAAGTACAGTTAACATGAAAAGGTAATGACTCAAAGCTACAGGTAGTTTGTTGGAAATTTTTCAGCGTTCACCCCTTTCAGAAGTAACACCTTCCAAGAGCTGGAGATACCTTGCTTTTGCTTGGCTATTATTTTGACAATCTCATCAGCCAGTTATTCATAGATTATCAACTTCCCTATTATTTAGCTTCCGTTTTAATGACAGCTATTGGCATAAAGATATTTTTGTAAATTTCCTTTTAATAGTCTGCAAGCATTGCTACTTGCTGGGGTGCAGTGAACACCAACGGAGTGCTGAGTACTCCTCCAAGTCCCCTTTTTTTCAGTGAGAGTCCAGGCAGTGAGCATCAACAGGTTATTTGACCATTGAGGCAAATCACAGCTGAGTCACACTCTTGGTATAGCAACCTATAGGCAGTTTGGCTCAAGTATCAGAATCCTGCGTTGATGTTTCATTGAGTCGTACCGGTTAACAGCATGGAAACAGGCCCTTTGGCCCAACTTGTCCATGCCTCCCTTTTCTTTAAACCAATAAGCTAGTCCCACTTGCCCACGTTTGGCCCATATCCCTCTATACTCATCATACCCATGTAACTGTCTTAAATAGTTTTTAAAAGACAAAATTGTATCCGCATCTACGACTACTTCAGAAAATTCTCTCTGGGGTGCTGAAGCCAGATCTGCTTTGCGGACACATCAACTTGCTCAGCAGCAATTTGATGAGTACACATTTGAAGAAAAAGTTTAAAAATCATGAAGATACAGAAGCTGTTTATTGAGAAATATATGATAGCGCTCCTTAAAGAGATGACGATGGCAAGACCAAACTGTGTTTAGATAGCCCTGTGGTTGTAGTCACAGGATCTACATTTATCACTCATAGTTCATGAGTGATAAATGTAAGTTATCACTACATTTAGTGATAGAAAAGGAAGTATTTCTGAATGCTTTCAGAGAGTGTCTGTTAACCACAGAGTGCAAATTACAACCTTCAGGAAGGATAAAGATGGAACTATATACAATGAGGAAGTGGAGGGGATGGGGAGAGAACAAAATATAATTTACATTTGACAACACAATCAACTCATGCTATAGCCAATGGGAAAGTCCTGCCCCTTGACCATGAATAGCCACAGGAACAGATTTGATACATAAGGTATTATAACTTTTGCTGTGAAAGTCAAGGCATAATTATTTTCCCAGCATAAAAAGCAGGCACAACTTGGAAATACAAATGAGTATTGCAAAGCCACAGGCAGTATCCTATCAACCTTACTGAATTAAATATTTGAAATTCATGGCTGCACAGTGAAATCTGTCTCACTCTTTGACAGTTTCATGTCAAGTCATTTCAAACAAAGCACAGCTCTATATCTTCAAAAATACAATCACTATTTGACTTGGAAAAAGATTTTGTTCCAATTTTACTCCCCGTTCTTCAGATTTGCTCACTTCTTGTTCATTGTACACTACCAGAACTCCAGAGCTTCTGCCCAACTCCCAGTTCTTCCTGTGTCAGCCTTGAAGGTGCATGCTGACAGATTGCTTAAACATGGAGGATTTGGTAACTGAGCTTGATCCTGTTGTTCACAATCAAACGTTATCCTGCGTAGGCCACAGGACAGAAATCAGGGTTTGAGGGAGGGGAAGTTTTCCATCCCTGCTTTGAACAGGGATGTGAAGAATCCTAAAACAGCATTTACACCAGGGGAACTGGTGAAGAATCCTAAAACAGCATGTACACCAGGGGAACTTCCCACTGAGATAGTTCGCACTCCTCCTCTACGCTGGCCATTGACATAATTGGGTTTCTGCCATGAAAAATCGGGAACCCTATTACTATACATTTAAGTGTCATTAGTGTGTTTCCCCAGCTGTATCATAGTCCTCACATAAGGAATTCTCTCCCCCCCCCCCGTCCCACGTGATGTCATGGCATTGTCCACAATAATGGACTATGAGCGTTGCTCAGCTAAGTACAGAACCCAGGAAGTAAAGGGTCATGCCTGGGCAGTGCCGCCCAGCCAATCTATCAGAGGCCGAGGTTGTTGGTGAGATGGCGATTCATTCAGTGCAAACCTCACCAGCTTGACATCGCGGGGCCTGTCACAGAATTTGTTTTGATCATCTGTCAAGAACTATTGCAGGAAAAGTAGGCAGTGCAGTTGATGGCCTGCACTGTGCTTTTCCTGCCTGAGTTTGATTCAAGCACTATTCTTTATGCATACTCATTCACCTTCTACGCACTCATTTGCCTTCTGCACCTGGGTTTGATTCCGGTTTTGGATGTCTGTGTGGAGTTTGCACGTTCTCCTTGTGTCTTTGTGCCTTCCCTCAGGGTGCTCTGGCTTCCTCCCACACTCCAAAGATGTGCAGGTTAGGTGGATTGGCCATGCTAAATTGCTCCTTAGTGTCCCAAACATGTGCAGCTAGGTGGATTAACTATGCTAAATATGGGTTGGGGAAGGAGGAGGTCCTGGGTAAAATGTTATTTCGGTGAGTCAGTGCAGACTCGTGGGAAATCTCTAGTAAACTTGAGTCATTTCAAGTCCATACGCATGCATAAAACACAATGGGAAAACATATTTGAATTCCATAAGGAACAACCTTTGGGAATTTCTATTCACTCTCCAAGTTATTAAAGCATGATTGCAATATTTCAAAATGCACAAATTTTAAAATGAATGAGAATTGGCACCAGAACTTCAGAAACAGTGACTTTGTGCAGCTCAAAAAGGTCCCTGTTTCGATTCCTGGGTTCTACTGAATTAGCTCATCTTGATCCTGTGGCAAGTGGCAGGTATGTGTAGAAGGTGAACTCAGGGAGATTGGGCTGGGGTGGTGAAATTTGGTGGAAGATACCCGCTTTGGACAAGGGAGGCAAAATCTGGCTATGTTCCCATTGGTTCTGGATGTGCAGAAGGTGAATGAGGGATTGTGATTGAAAATGATGGCTGTAAGGTGGATGTGCTTATTAATTCTAATTCTCTAAAGTCATGCATGAAGAATGGCATTTGCACCAGAGATCTGTATAGGCCCATAGAACTAATCATTAAGATAAGGAGTGAAAATGAATAGCTAAGTTAAAATGGTTGACAAGGACAAGAAGTAATAAGTGGATGCCTTTTGTTTTTGATATATAAAAACCATAAAAAGGTTGATAAATGGATAGCAGTGTAACATGTGCTTCAATCTAATTAGTCATAGTCATTGTGTCCATAAACATTAGAACTGATTCCCCAGAATCTCAACTGTATGTTATTTAACAATAGTGCACACCTGATGTGAGGTTGGATAATGGTGTAGCATTGTGTCTTTTTGAAGCATTCTCTTACTTCAAGTATATCTCTCAAATTCCACAAGCCAGTTGTGATGGCTTTGTAGAATAAACCAAGTGAACTTCAAGCTCCTTGTCCCTCCAAGAAACAATATACAATAGACACACTAAGTTAAAATTCAATAGCCAGTAATATCTATACTGGTTAGCACTGCTGCTTTACAGTGTCAGGGGCCTGGATTTGATTCCCGGCTTGGGTCACTGTCTGTATAGTTTGCATGTTCTTCCCATGTCTGCAATGGTATCCTCCGGTTTCCTCTCATAGTCTGAAAGAAGTACTAGTTAGGTGCATTGGCCATGTTAAATTTTCCCTCAGTGTACCCAAACAGGTGCCGGAGTGTGGTGACTAGAGGATTTTCACAGTAACTTCTTTGCAGTATTAACGTAAGCCTACTTGTGACTAATAAACTTTTATTTTCCAGTGACAATCTGTGCCAATGAAACACTTAGTAACTTAGTGATCATCCACTGATCATTCAAAACTTCCAGCAAACAGGGCAACTCACAAGGTCAGATTCCATGGCGCCTTAAATGTGTACCCACTGGGAAATGGGAAATCATAATGATTTCAACTCATTAATCAGGCATCAGTATATGCTTTCTGAATCAAACAATCTCCAGTTGCCTTTGTGACTTTGGTCCAAAAGATCCTTCTCGATTTGTGTTTGGATCTGCACTCCATTGCTTTAGGCACTGGGGGATCCATCAGGAGCTAGGCAAGGATGGGGCATCTTGACTTCCCTGCAGCAGCTCCTTCTCTTCAGGCAGATTTGCAGGGAACGTGGGTACCTATAGCAAGGAGGAACAGCAACTAGTGAGCCCAAGGCACTCCATCTGGATCATTCTGAGACTGTCCAGCTATTCAGCATGTGACCCCATCACCTCCAGCTGTACAGGCTGAAGAGGTGCATCTTTCCCACAGCAGGAGATCCAAAGAAAGCTGGGGTGCTTCAAATCTCAGCCCTCTGCAGGTCACCTGCCAAAGTCAAAGGCAACAGGGCATAGCAGTCAGCAAGCTGCCTCCATGTCTGCTGTGGATGACGGGAAAGCCCCAAGGCATAGTGGAAGGGATAAGAACAATCACAAATCTTGGACATCACTTGTGCGCATAAATATTCACTCATTTGCTTACATCATGTCCATTTATTAATACGTTTATAAATACGTTCATGAAAATGGTCTCATCATTTGAAAGCATTGTGAATATATAACTAACAGTGTGGCACATCTTCTATGTTGTATTTCTTTGATAGTCTCCTCATGTGGAAATGACCCTCATCTCCTTCTTCAGTTTCCTGCCCTTCATTTTCCGAGGTTCTCATGTCTCCCTCTGGCAAGTGATTCCCTCCTTTGCAGTACCAGTTTGTGAAGGACACCTCTTTTGAGAGTACAGCAGAGCCTAAGCTAAGAAGTTGAAATATTGGAAGCTCATCTTCAAAATGCCAATAATTTGCTCCATGATGGATCATGTCAAGCTTTGCGCCCTATTGTATTTCTGCTCTGAAGCAATCCGAGGACAACGCATAGGTGTCATGAGCTATCATTTGAGCAGGTGTCCCTTATCCCCAAGAATCTGAAATCGCTGCAACACCTGGGAATGACTCAAGATATATGTCCCATGGGAACTCCCAATGTACCTGGTACAAATGTGCATGATATGCTTCTGATGATTGCACTCCAGTTGATTGTTCAGAGAGTAGAAACCTTTTCTGTTAATTGAAGTCAGGGCTTGCTGATCTGGAGCTCTCAAAGCCACATGTGTGCAATTGATTGCACATTGTGTTCTGCAGAAGCCTGAGGTAGCTGCAAACTCCAGAAACCTAGCGGACAGGCTAACTTCATCAAGTGTGCACTTCACATAATGGTAAGCCTTACTGTAGAGGGCATCTGTCACCTCCTTGATACATTTACGTGTTGAGGACTGTGAGATGCAGAGAGGTCTCCAGTGGATCTCTGGAATGATCCATTTGCAAAATAATTGAGTATGATGACAACCTTCAGAGACACTGACAGGAGATAGGGTGTAGGGTCCTCCTGCAGAACGTGGCAGATACGATCCACCACATCTCTTTACAAGGCAGATTTGTACACCATTTTCTCTTGCTCATCTCCAGATAAGAGAGTCTTCTTTGGTCGAGCCTTGGATATGTGAGACATATCTGTGAGATGGGTGTAATCTCATCATCCTCTTAAATGTTATTGGAGCTCCTTGGATCACGGACCAGAGGTCAGGCCTTCTCTCGAAGCTGTGCTAGATAACACAGGGCCCTGCTCCTCCTCCTCAGTCAGATCACTGCCATCAAGTTGGCAGCATTGAGAACAGGCTGAATAAATCAATCCTCATTCTCCCTGCAGACTGAGAGATGCAATAGATCTTCATCTTTATAAGAATGAAGACTGTGAAAGTATAATAGACTGGCAAACAAAAGCCATTCTCATGCCCCAGAGTTGCGTTTGAGCTACCAGCTTTTCACTGATACAGCCTTGTAGCTGAAGCGCGCACACACCGATCTGAATAACCCGGGCCAGCCCTGATGCTTGACATCCCAAACGCACAGAGGATTGAAGAGGTTTGGATGCTTTCATATAATGGTCCATCTTACCAAAGGTACTCCTGCAATCTCATTTGGTATACTGGTCTCCCTATTTGAGGAAAGATGTTCTTGCTACAGAGAAATTACAGTAGGGGTTTATCAGACTGATTCCTAGGATGGTGGGACTGACATATAGGGAGAGATTGAGTCAATTAGGATTACATTTGCTGGAATTCAGAAGAATGAGGGAGGATCTTATAGAAACCTATAAAATTCTGAAAAGGTAAAAAGGTAAAGTTACTATAGTCGCAGATGACCATAGACACCAACTGGTGGTGATTCAACCTGAGGATCACGACACCTTAGGCGAACAGCAAGTTTGAGAAGGCAAGCCTTCGTGAATAACATCAACAGTACGGGAATTGCAGCCATGCTGTTGGCATCATCAACCAGCTTTCCAACAAACTGAGCTAAGCCAACCATCCATCCAGTAGGGTCTCAGACAGTGCTGCATTCTAAAACACAGTGCATGCACATTCTAGAGTATGAGGGGCTTCTGTTAGTGTGGCATGTGAGGGATGGGTTGTTCAGAGACTCACGGGGGGGAGGTGCGGTGTGGGTGCTGAATTGCTGTAAACAATCAATCCCAGAGGCAGCACCCCATCCTCATGTTTGAAAAACTCAAGCACAAACCCCTACTAATGAGGCGTATCACTGTGAGTAGCACTGTTGCAGGTTGGCTTTGAATATTAAGTACAGTAAAATTAAGCCTTTTTATTAGTCACGAGTAAGGCTGACATTAACACTGCAATTAAATATACTGTGAAATTCACTCTGGCACCTGTTTGGGTCAAAGCACTGAACCAGCACTTCTTTCAGACAGTGGGAGGAAACCAGAGCACTTGGAGGAAACCCACGCAGACAAGGGGAGAACGTGCAAATTCCACACAAACAGTGACCCAAGTTGAGAATTGAACCCAAATTCCTGGTGCTCTGAGGCAGCAACGCTACCCACTGTGCCACCGTGCCACCTCTATGTTGTATTCAATGCTAAATCATGAGCATAGTGAGGAGGAGAGTTGCACATCACTTATACCCTGTTATAATTCAGACATGTCTAACTTTCCACTGGCATATAAACCTGGTGAGCAGTGTTGACAATGAGTATTCATGACATGGTAATAGATGCAAATGGATTCTCTAAACAGAATAGGGGGAAACCCGGCTTGCCATCAATCTGCCATGAATGCAGTGAGGGTGAAACTCCGGATTGTTTCCCACTGACGGTATTCTGACCTTTGTCCTCTCCTTCAATTTTCCATTGCCACCCACCATGTAGCCCATCACTGGCAGGACTGGCAAATTGCGTTCCATGAGAAGGCTGCCTGCAAGTCAGGAGTTTTTGCCTTTGTTTATCTCTTACACAATGCCAGCTTAAAAACAAAAATATAAAGCAATCTATAACCCTACTAATTATGTTAAAACCCTTAGGATTGGTAACCAACTTTTGAATAACTGGAGTTACTGAGCTGCATTAGTGGCTAAATTTTTCTTATTCGATGAAACATCTGTGCCAACAGCTGAGAAGTTTTCAAATAGCTCCAATGTAAAATAAATTATTGTGGTAACAAAACTAAAAATATTCAGCCACAAATGCAATTCAGGATTCCTTTGCAAATTTTATATATTGTAAATTTAACTTTTATTTATTTGTGTCACAAGTAGCATTACGTTTGGTGGCATTTAGAAGAATATGAGGTGACTTGATTGAAACGTATTAGATCCTGAAGGGTTTTGACAGGGTGGAAATGTAGAGGATGTTTTAAAGTTGAAAGTTTATTTATTTGTAAGCGTCACAAGTAGGCTTATATTAACACCGCAATGAAGTTACTGTGAAAATCCCTAGTCACTACATTCTGACACCTGTTCAGGTGCACTGAGGGAGTATTTGGCATGGCCAATGCACCTAACCAGCATGTCTTTTGGACAGTCGAAGGAGACTGGAACACCCGGAGGAAACTCACACAGACAAATGCAGAACATGCAGGAAACCAGAGAAAAACTCCGCACACTTGGAGAGAATGTACAGATTCTGCATAGTGACTCAAGCTAGGAACCGAACTCGGATCTCTGGTGTTATGAGGTGGCAGAACCATTTTAAAAAGGGATTTTTTTTGATTCTCATGATGTCGAAATATTTATTATTACAATTGCTGATAAATATTTATCAGAGAAAGGCAAAAATCAGAATAAGAGTCAAGATTCTTTAACCCTACTAAATTTTGAATTTATCAGGAATTACCAACTCAATCCTCATCAATTTCTCTCCACTGCTGTGTTTAGCAAGCTGATAATCTTGGGTTTTAAAAAAATACATTTCCCTTTTTACAAAATCCCATAGAGAATGGGGTCAAATCAGTGTACAGCAAAAGCAGAGCAAGCTTCAGCCAAAATAAAATGTTAACTCAGCAATTTCATTATTAATAGTTTTCTATAAAAGATAAACAGTCATGTGTTGTATTGTTGTCAAGAGGTAAACCCAGTATAATATCATATATTATATATAATATACTGTGCCTCACGGCTAAGTGGGTAGCATTGCTGCCTCACAGCGTCAATGGTGGGTCACCTTCAATGTGTAAGGAAGGAGGTGGAAAATCCCAGACATTGTCATCGACCAATTGGGCCCAAAGGCTTGTTTCTGGGCTGCAAATATTGTATAATTTTTCGTCATTGGATTCAGTAGTTTCTGAGCAAATCTTGAATGGACGTGTCATTACCTGAGAAGCAGTTGCAGTTGGGGTCAATCTTGCAGTCGCATTCTGTTGATGTGCCAGCAAATATGAAGATCTCACCATTGGTGGTGACCTGCTGGATACGGTTGATCTTCCTCTCATCCGTCTCGGCAATGTAAAGTACTCCACTGTGAGAAACAGCAATGGCTCTGGCTGACTCCAGAGTGGAGTGGACAGCCACCTTGCTCATGGGAAAATGGTTGATGCCCGGCACCTGGCAATGGATAGGTCGGCCTGCCACAATCCGCACACGGCTCATTTCAGAGACCTGCAGTACAATGTTATTATCGAGCACGTAGAGGGAATTGTCTATGGGGTTGACAGCTAGGTCAGTTGGCCACTCAAGGCGTACCTGCAAAGAGAAATGATTTGGATTTATCAATGAACTGTTTAGGAATGACAAATTTGCTCAGCAATTTCTTTATGTCTTTGAGCAAAGGCAAATGTAATTTTTTTCTTTTCTTATAATTTGTCCTCTATAGCTAAAATATTTAGTGGGCTAAAACCACCAGTTGAGTTTTAACAGACTGAGCAACAGCATTTCAGCGACTTGGAACAGCAGCTTAACAGTGTTCCTTTGCCTTTTTGATTTTCTATTATTACTGTCATTACTAATGCAATTAGACAGGACTTGGTTGGGATGGATGCCAGAAGTACCAAGGGCTTGTCTCCTGACCATGGGGAGCCCTGAGTCCAGTCGTGTTGGAATGTACACACGAGCACTGTGTGGATCTGTATCTCCGTTTGCTTGCTATGTAAAATATTAGAAAACTTTCAATTAACATATCAAAAAAAAAGCAGCTTCTAAGATGATTGGCCATTTTATTGACTGTACCTTACAATTTCCAAATTTATTGAAAACAGAGTCAGCTTATTCGAACACGTTAACAGTCAACACGGAGGGATTTTAATGGTCACATGTCCTGATCTATTCATGGACCATTCAGACAGACCAACATTCAGCTGAGCAGGGAACAAGCAATTAGACAAAATCATTTTAGACAATGAATCCTGAAATTGATTTGTTATGAACATACTTTGGTAACTGGTCAGATGGTGAGGGGATCATATGCTAAGCAAACCAACGCCCTTTTACGTTTCACAAAAACTGCTTTTCTCCAGAGAACAGGCAAAGCAGATGACACAAGGCATAGGACCCTGTGTAGGTACAATCCCTCTTTCTCTCCCTTCAGCCTGCAGATTTGAGCCCTATTTAATTGTTTGACCATCAGTATACAGTAAATAATGTTTTAAGAATCAATCCACTCAATCCAGAGAAGCCATTAGACCTGGCTTAAAAGAAATCAAGTTATTAATCTACCTGATTAATATATTACTGACCTTTGTTACAATTAAATAAGGAGTGTCATCTATCATCCTTCTTTATAACTTGTGTGAGCGAATCTTCAAATACGTTTGCGAGAGACGACACTTTTTAAAATTTTTATTTAGACCGGTTAAGTACAGTAATTACTACTTGCTTTTTAAAAAAACTTACAAGGAAACTTATCCATATATGTCTTTTGCAGTCACAATACATAAACAGTGGAACACTGACTTAACTGATAATTGAACAAGCTTCTTAGAGGCAAGTATCCCTTCACCAGTTTCCCTTTAACTTCAAACTTAATTCCACTCTAAAGAATACTTCAAGCAAAAAGTCAGAATCCAAAGAGCCAGTAGCCCTGACACCCTGCTATGTATACGCAGATGAGACTCCCTGATTTGGCACGCAAACATAACCTCAATCCGGGAGCTCATATTCCAAAAGATCAACTTCATGGACCTGGTTGAAGACATGCTCTATTGTGGTTAAATGAGGATTGGGAAAAGAGGGGAGCAGGTTCACCCTTCCTCACCTTATCCTAACACTTTCAATATTGGTACGTAGTTCTTTCAATGAGCTTCAAAAATTTATTTCAGTCCACTTCTCTACAAATGCTCATTCTTACCATACACTGACACTCCTACGTCGGACAGAAAAATTCTGGAAACACTGACACTGTAAGGATTTGAACATTATTTAGATAATCTTAACAATAAGTGCTGCTTACAAAGGATGAGGCAATTCATTTTGAAAAGCGAGAATGAGAGAGCAGAGAGTGAAATGTAACTTAGAGACAACAGCATTTGAGAATTGGCTTACATTACCAAAACAGAAAGATATATTTCCAACCAAAGTGAGAGATTGTAAGCAGTTTGGACCAAGTTAATCGGATTAAGGATCTGCAGCTTCTTTAGGGCACAAAATGATTAATAATTTAAATCGGCTTGTTTTCCCAAATCTGATTCACATCATGTGGCTTCAGTACAGTTAGATTTGTACCATTCCATAATGGCAATTTATGTTCTAAATTTTCTGAATTAGCATCAGAATCAATAGGAAAACATTATTATTTCCATTTCAATCTTTCTCTTCTTCTGCAATCTATTCAACCATGGTGGTTTGTTGAATGTGGACTTGACTGAATTGTATATAAATCCACTCAAAAAATATGACTTTGCAGTTTTATGATGTGTGCATAGCCACACATATATTCACACTTACTAAATTGAGCTACAAATGAAGAACATGGAAATAGAGCAAGGTGACATTCATTTGAGTCATTTAATGATTGGAAGAAAATAAGCAGAGGATAGAAATGATGAAACGACATTTAATTAGATGGAAGAATTTATGGTGTAATTGTAAAATAATTCTTGTGATACAAAGATAGTTGTTACAATCTCAGCTGATACTACTACTGGACAAATCTGATCCCAGGGTGGAACCCTAGATTTTTTTTGCTTAGATACATGGAAGGCAGCTACTGAGCAAAGTCACAAGAGTCAGCTGATGAACTTTTAACAAAAGCATACAACATTTCTTAAAGAAGAAAAGATGGACTCTAAATACAACCTACTTCACCCCAACTATATGGGTACGGATATAGATTTGTAAGGATAATATAAGTTAGAAAATTCTACCTAATAGTCTAATGTTCACTACAATTATATACTCAGTGTGTGGTCAGATACCCCAGGATGAAATTCTCCCATCCCACTTTTGGTGAGAATCAAGCAGGAGCCATAAAATTGGAAGTTCACTAGTGTAACATTACATTGTTATTGTCCCAATGGCAGCTCATTGTCGAGTTGTTCTTCCTGCTGGCAGGTGCCACGAATTCCATTTGCATTCATTTGCATCTTATGAATCCTCATTAAAACAGCTGCCCATCAGAATCCTGTCAGGCCTTCCAACCTTCCACCATGCCAGAGTGAAATTATGCTGGTCTGAAAGCCGATTGTTAAAGAGTGGCATGCCCAAGGCAGGCCTCAGTTCACAAGAGGCTTTGAGGTAAGTGCGACAAAGCCTTTTGGCCAAAGTTCTGCACTGCTCCTGATACATTATTCACCAGTCTGCCAGGGCTGGTTCCTGCCCCCTATCTTCATGCTGAGCTAGCCACTGGATCCACGGACCCTTCATAGACTCAGATCAGTACTCCATCTAGGGTTGGGGACTGCTGGGATCTCCTTCCTCTGATCCACACATCAATGTCAATCTGGACAACACTGTGCTGTGGGACTCATGCAGCTACTATGACATATGCAAAGGTCAAAGTTCAACAGGAGGTGGGATGCAAGGGCAAAGTGATCTGATGAAGAAAAAGGGGTGGGAAATGCCAAAGGGAGTTTTGCAGGGGGAGGGGTGGGAGAAGAGAAGAGAACTTCTTAGGGTGGCAATATAGAAGGAGGACTTTGCAAGGGATGGGTTGAGGACAATGTGGAAGGAGGTCTGTGCGAGGAGGGGTGGAAGACTCATGATGAGAGGCAGAAGGGCAAGGTGGTGGATAAAGAGGAGGAATAGCGAAAGGCAGAGGGGAAGCTAAGAAGAGGGAAGCTGGCCCTCGACAGAGCTGAGTGAAAAACTCACAAAAGAGTATGCAGGTTACCACATGAACACTGGAAGGAGATGCATGCAGATTATGGTTAATGTGCCTGTTAGTGTGACAGGCACATTAAGGATGATTAGCACAAACACTAAACAGTTCAGCCTTCATGGTTTATGAAGGTTATTTTTGTCTGGAATTCTCTATGGAACTATGTCAAGGCTTCTGTTTGAGTTCAGGGGCTGAGCAAACAGGAGTCAGAAAGTACAGCCATTCTTGCTGCAAAACAGAAAGGAGTCCATAAGACTAGAAGACCATAGGATGTAGGAACAGAATTAGACTACTCGGCCCATTGAGTCTGCTCCACCATTCAATCATGGCTGATTTTATTTTTCTCATCCCCATTCTCCTGCCTTTCCCCCATAATCGCTGATTCCCTCATCAATCAAGAACCTATCTATCAGAGACAGACACTCAATGATCTGGCCTCTGCAGCCTTCTGCGGCAAAGAGTTCCACAGATCCACTATCTGGCTGAAGAAATCCTCAGACATGCATTAGGGGCTCAAACAGCAGCTGGTTGTCTAGCTATCTGCGGTCTGCTGGTGCATGAAACACACAATAGCAGAGTTTGAGTGGAAGAGCTGAAGCTATTTCAGAGTACATTACACAGAGTGATTTTCAGCATTGGGTGAAGTGATGGGGCTGAGATCTGTACAAGTCTGTTGAGAGAGGCCGGGTTCTGCATTGCCGTAGGATGTTTCCTGTCTCTGCCAGTGAGCTGCCTTCTCGAACTCAGTGAGGGCAACAATCTCAATTGTTACCCTCTCAGTGTGGACTCGCTCACGTTTGTTGTGCATGAGTTTGGCCCGTATAGAGATGACAGAAAGACAAGTGATGACATGGGATGGGGCAGAGGTTGGGTCAAATGCTTGCTTCCTGTGTGTGCTGTGACCTACCCAGAAGGGACAGAGGTTGGAGTTCAAGCAACAAGACAGATGGGATGGTGGTGTTGTGAAAGTCTTGTTGAGAGGTAAGCACTGATATGTGTCTTCTGTGACTGTATGTGTGGGATCCACAAAGGGAATAGCTGCATAAGTACATGACACCATGCTGAGAGTTTGATAGTGGAAGGAGCTGAGAAAGGACTTACTCTATGGAGTAGGTGAGGTCATTCATCCACATATGCACTGGATGGCACTTTGTGGGCAGCCAGACTCACCTGCTCTTCAATGGCCTTCCAGGCTGGAGTGGTGAGGTTGGTGTGCTTCTTTGAAATGTCCCTAAGGTACATCACCCGCTGGTGGGCCCAGCCTCATTGAATAAGGGTTTCAAAGCCTTTGAAGAAGAAAGCTGGTGCTTGCTGCCTTCTTCTTCAGTCTGCTTGCCTTTTGCTACTGGGTTCAGACATGTTGAAGGGTCTAGTGAAGTTGATTGGACAGAACGATACAATTGTGCTAGGCTGGTGTTTAAATATGGCAGCAGGTGAACACTGCTACTGCTGGCCCGCCACCTGGTTCAAAAGGGAACTCATCTATGTATAATTAATGAGTTTCTAAGCACAGAATCTCATGCAGGATCCCACCATTCTGGTCAAAAGGAAAGGTGATGTTAGAAGCTCCTGCCACTGCACTTAGTCTCAAAATAGGAAAATTCTGACCTCTGAAACCAAGTAACAGATGCCACCCAAAACACCTTCGACAGACTTACCATCAATTCCCGCCATACACTTATCACACTGTGACATAACCGGCCTCATTGGGATTCTGTCATCGCACAAAGGTTTCTATCGAATCATAGAACCCTCCAGAGCGGAAAGAGGCCAATTGGCCATTGGGACTGCACTAACTCTCTGTAAGAGCATCCCGCCTGAGCCCTCCCTCCACCTTATTCCCATAACCTCATCCAGTTAGCATGGTAAATCCACAACCTACACATCTTTGGATTGTGGGAGAAAACTAGAGCACCTGGAAGAAACCCCTGGGGAAACCGTGCAAATTCTACACAGTAACCCAAGATGGAATTGAACCCAAGTCCCTGGCCCTGCGAGGTAACAGTGCTATCTACCGTGCCATGATGCCACCCATCTCCACTCTTAAAGGACATGCTTCAGAATCTTTCCCTAAATGATGTTTTCTTCTAGATGTCTTTACCAAGGATTTAACTCCATGGTTTCAGCCTCTCCTTTCAATATTCCTCTGCTCTGAAGTACCACATGCATTCAAGTTTCACCTTCCACACAACCTCTCAGATATTCAGCCATGCCAACAGAACATCATCGCTTCATAGGCCCTTAATAGGAGCCACCAACCTTTTGGTTACCTTGGGTCTTTGAATTCTCGATGTAGAGATGCCGGCGTTGGACTGGGGTAAACTCAGTAAGAGGTCTGACAACACCAATTTTAAATCCAACCGATTTATTTGATAGTAAACTTGTTAGCTTTCGGCCTTTGTAGCCTTCGTCAGGCGAATGAGTTCTCCCAGCCAACATTGTCTCAGGACTGCAACTTGCAGCCCTGTCTTTAATTTGAAGCCTCTCTGCTCCTCATTACCAACTTTACTGAACAGGATCTTTTCCAGATTCCTGCTCTTTTTATTTGACTTGAAACTCTTCTTGGAATTAGCATCTGTCCCTCTTCCTGTTTTTAACACCTTTTTCTGTTCTTTAGTTTGGGATCTGCTCTCTGCAGTCTGTCTTCATGTCCCGCTTCTTTTGGGCCTGTTTCAGCAGTTTCTATGAGAAGTTGTTTACTTCTGGCTCATCTTTTTTCAAATGAACTGACTGCTTTTGCTAGATCTTTGGGCTCCTGGTTACTCGGCAACAGCCCCCATTCCTTTCATGTCCTCTGTTCGCCTTAGGGTCAAAAAACCTTATTACAATGCAGACAGCTAAACAAAACCACAGACTTGCAGGCAACTTTTAAAAATGAAACTAAAACTGAAGAAATATAAATGCAGCTAAATTTAAAGCTGTACCTTCTTCCCTAGCTACAAAACAAATATAAATTACTTAAAACCACCTCTATTTCCTAATATGGTGTTAAATTGACAGTTCGTTCTCAGTCAATAGGTAGAAAATCTATCCTGGAATGCTGAAGAATTATATATAGTAATAACGTTGTACAGATGCAGAAACTGGCTGTTTTTGAATGATGAAGGATGCAGAAGAATCACGTTGCCAGAGATAGATCAAAAACAAAGACTGACTAGTGGGAAGGTTCTTGAAGTATTCTGAGAAATGGAGAATTGCATACCACAAATACAGCACTTTTGAATCAGAGAAAGTGGTTTGTTGCTGTCTGGAAAATGAATACAACAAGTAAAAGGTAAAAAAATTACAGTGGAATCAGTTATTTAACTTCAGAAGCTGATAAAATCCACCTTTTCAGCATGTGGACAATATGAAGTAGATTGATCCTTCAAGCCCAAAGAGAAAATGAATACACGGGGAGGCGTTAACAATAACTAATATCACAGAACTCCAGTCGATAACTGCACTCTTAACCTGAAATATGTGACAAACCAAAGTAATCCAAAATCAAAACATTTCTTTGTCGTTCTGGGATTGTCTAGTGACATTAATATGTACAGACACAAACTAACGTTGAAACATTGCGTCGTGTGGTCAAATCGGCTGTGAGGCCATTAACGCAGTCCACCTCCGTGTCTGTGCAGATGACCATTTTACCAAGGCCCGGGAATGGCAGTGAACTGATTCGCGACCAAAATGGGCACAACGGCAATTTAAATGCATCTGAATTTCAACTGAATTAATGAACTGCTCACATATCGCCCTTTACCACCGCGTTCACCAATCTGGAATTGTGCTGAAATGGATATGCTGAATAAAGTCTGTTTTAGCACTCCAGATTCTGAAGAAGTGAGTTCAGCACTTCTAACAGCTCTCTGACTCAGATCATTACTGGGGAGTGGGAGGGAAGCAGGTCACACCATTCTCTAGTGGGGGTGTTGTGGGAGAGGAGGGGGAAGAAGGCCAAATCATTGTCCAGTTGGGGAGAGGGGGAGAAATGGGCCAGATCGTTGTCTGGTGAGGGGTGGGGAGGGATGAGAAGGTGGGTCAGATATACTTCTAAGGTTGGGGGCGAGGAGAGTGAGGACAAATCATTCTCTAGAGGTGGGGGTTGGGAGTGGGGAGTGAGGCCACATCATTTTCTGGGGGTGGGGGGGGGGGTAGGGTTTAGTGAGTGAGGCTAGATCATTCTCTGGTTTGGTGGGGGTGGGGGTGGGGTGGGGGGAGGGAGACAGGTAAAATATATCTCTGGTAGAGGGGAGTGGTAGCCCAATTGCTCACTGGTGGTGGTGGAGGGGGGGAAGGCCAGATGGATCTCTGGTAGAGAGTTGGGAGGGGGGTCTGCTGCCACTCTGGGCAATCAGTTGGGGAGGAAGGGGGTAGGGGGTAGCGATCGATCTGGGTAATGGGGATAGGTGGATAAGGGGGCAGTGATGTCTGGGAGGCTATTGCTTCCACTTTTGCTCTGGGGCCGCTTTTCCCACTTTCTGCTGTCTGGGAGCAAGCTGACATGGGCGCACTTTTTCAAATTTTTTTCCCACTGTGTACAAGCGGTTCAGAGCTCCTATCATTTCGGGCATGATAAATCCCGCCCACAGCGTGATTCAGACTCTGATTTTTTTCTAGGCGTGTGAGAGAGCTTGGAAGCAGATTTCCAAGTCAGACCTGAAGTGCATCCAGATTCAGCACTTAGAGTGAAAATGGTAAAATCAAGCCCATAGAATCCCTACAGTGCAATAGGAGATCATTTAGCCCATTGAGTCTGCACCAACGAGAATCCCACCCAGGCTCTATCTCCATAACCCCACATATTTATCCTACAAGTTCCCCTGATATTAAAGCGCAATTTACAATGGTCATTTAACCTAACCAACACAACTTTAGAGTATGGGAGGAAACTGTGGACAATGTGCAAACTCCACATAGACAGTCACCCAGGGCTGGAATTGAATTCAGGTCTCTGGTGCTGCGTGGCAGTAGTGCTCACCAATGTGCCACTCTGCCTCCCAAACTTACCTGTTGTTCAATGGATAATTGAATGCTCAGTATCAAACTGAACCCTTTTAACCAGAAAAGTCTGGCCCGCTTTTGATTTCTGTTGCTAGATTGGTTCATTCTCCCTGAAGTAGAAGAACAAAATAAGCCAACATCCCTTCGCCTATCCCCTATTCAATAACTACAGGTTAAAAAAAAGATTAATAATGTCGCTGCTGAATGATCACCACAGAAATATTGATATTACAACCTTCAGCAAAGCTCACAGAATTCATGACTTAATTAGAACCCTGCTACCATTTTTCTCCTCATAGCCATCTGTGATAGCATCTAGTTACAACAAAAGCAAGCAATTGTAAAAGTAATTAAAAATTAGATGGAGATAGAATATCTACACATACAAGACATGGGATTCTTTCATTATGACCCCGTTGTAAAAACACATTTTTTTGCTTTGATTCAAAAGATGAGAATTTGGAGATGAAAAAAAGCAACAGATCTTGCCAGAGTTCTTGGCCACCAGTCAGAAGCAACTAAAAGACAATTACTATAATTTTAAAATTGTTCCAAAATGATAAACACCCAGCCTGTTATTCCCTCTGGCTCCTTCAATGTCTTGTAGGCCCTGAAGCAATTGGTGTTATCTTAATGAAAACTAACTTCATTCAAAATTACTGTGTATGAAGTACATCACTTTGAATAGACTACATTTGTCATTGAGAGGAGTCATATTTCAAAATGTTCATTGCTGGGAGGGAATGTGTTATTCCATCATATTGTAGCCAGTAGCATAATCTGTTTGACATTGCAACTGATGTGGAATGAACTAATTTTAAGTAAAATCTAAGATTGACAATGAATGCTGGCAAAAATGTTGGAAATCAGTTTCTGCCTTTGGGAAGACTCATGTTACATTCACTGCAACAACTAACAGGGTCTACTTATTTGCACTATGATGGTAACACGGTGGGGGCTGGAGAGGGGGCAGGGGGGAGGTGGATTCTATAGCATCTGCGTGTTTTTTGCGGTGGAAGACGGACGACCATTTGCCCGTGGCAGGGTCTTCTGGCCCTGCTACTCTCAATAGGATTGCCCATTGACTCCACCCCACGCTACTGAGAAACCTGCCATCAGCAGGACTAAAAGATACTTCCACAGTGAACTGCTGGAGAATCCCAGCTATTGTTTTTACTTTTCTGTGTAATAATGGTTCCATCTTCTTAATTCCCTTCATTCAAGGTGACAGAGCTCAATTTTTCAGGTGCTTTCTTAATGCTCAATCTCTAATTCTGGCTATTAGTTTCATGATTCTTTTCTTAGGATTTCTATGTCTTGTTTAAAGTTTACTTATGAGTCACAAGTAGGCTGACACTAACACTTTAATGAAGTGACTGTAAAATCCTCTAGTTGCCACACTCCGGCACCTGTTTGGGTATACTGAGGGGCAATTTAGCATGGCCAATGAACCTAACCAGCACGACTTTGGACTGTGGGAGGAAACCGGAGCACTGGAGGAAACCCATACAGACATGGCGAGAACATGCAGACTCCACACAAATAGTTACCCAAGCCAGGAATCAAACCTGAGTCCCTGGCGCTGTGAGACAGCAGTGCTAACCACTGTGCCACTGTGCCACCTCCGGTTGGTCAAAACTGCAGACATGTAGTCACTACAATGATAGCATTATCAGGAAAAATATATTCTGGGGATTTAGCCCTCCTGTTGGGCAGTTGATTCACCTTACTAATTGTCTTTCCTCAGTAACTTAACATGTTAAGTGAAGATTTCACTGGCACCCCTCCCACTCTTTAACCACTCAACAGTAGTTTCTCAACAGTATTTACTGTTGAGGTAAGCATGGATGTTAGGGAACTTGGGGAAATAAATAGTGATATCTTAAGAAGTATACATATTACAGAGAAGGAGGTGCTGGAAGTATTAAAGCGCATCAAGGTAGATAAATCCCCAGAACCTGATGAAGTATGTCCCAAGACATTGTGGGAAGCTAGAGAGGAAATTGCGGGTACCTGAGCGGAGTTATTTGAATCATCAATAATTGTGGGTGAGGTAAGCTTGGAGAACGGTAAATCTTGTGTCTTTGTTTAAAAAAGGCTGCAGGGAAAAGCCTGGGAACTACAGGCTAGTGAGCCTCATATCTGTGGTGGGTAACTTGTTGGAAAATATTTTGAGGGACGGGATCTACAGGCATTTAGAAATGCAAGTACTAATTAGAGTCAGTCAGCATGGCTTTGTGAATGAAAAATCATGTCTCAGCAATTTGATTGAGTTTTTTGAAGGGATAACCAAAAAGATAGACAAGGGCAGTGCAGTTGATATTGTCTACAAGGACTTTAGCAAGGCCTTTGACAAGGTACTGCACGATTGATTGTTGCATAAGGTTAAACCTCATGAGATCTAGGGCATGGTATCTAAATGGATACAAAATTGGCTTCTTGACAGAAGCCAGAGGATGGTTGCAGATAATTGTTTTTCAAACTGGAGGCCTGTGATCAGTGGTGTGCCTCAGAGATCAGTGCTGGGTCCAATGTTATTTGTCATTTATATTCATGATTTGGATGAGAGTAAAGAAGGCATGGTTAGTAAATTTGTAGATGACACTAAGATTGGTGGCATAGTAGATAGTGAAGAAAGTTATCTCTAATTGCAACAAGATCTTGATCAATTGGGTCAAGCTGGGTCCAATGTTATTTGTCATTTATATTAATGATTTGGATGAGAATAAAGAAGACATGGTTAGTAAATTTGTAGATGACACTAAGGTTGGTGGCATAGCGGACAGTGAAGAAAGTTATCTCCAACTGCAACAGAATCTTGATCAATTGGGTCAATGGGCTGATAAATGACAGATGGAGTTTAATTTAGTCAAATGCAAGGTGATGCATTTTGGTAGATGGAACCAGGACAGGACTTACTCAGTTAATGTTAGGGCGTTGGAAAGAGTTACAGAACAAAGAGATCTAGGGGTACATGTTCATAGCTCCTTGAAAGCAGAGTCACAGATGAACAGAGTGGAGAAGAAGGCAATTGGCATATTTGGTTTCATTGGTCAGAACATTAAATACGGGAGTTGGAATGTCTTCTTGAAGTTGTACAAGACATTGGTAAGGCCACACTTGGAATCTTATGTGCAATTCTAGTCATCCTAGTATAGAAATTTTTCACATAGAGAGTGGTGAGTGTCTGGAACAAGGTGCCAGAGGTAATAGTAGTGGTGGGTACAATTTTGTCTTTTAAAAAGCATTTAGATAGTTACATGGGCACAATGGGTATAAAGGAGTATGGGCCAAATGCGAGTAATTGGGATTAGCTTAGGGGTTAAAAAAGAGGCGACATGGACAAGTTGGGATGAAAGGCCTGTTTCAACTCTATGACACTCCTTTATCTATTCATACAGTATTTTATTTTAAGTATTTTAGGTTCTATGATTCAACCTTTCATGAGATTCACCTTTCGATGAAAACTTTACATTCAGTTTTCAAGTCCAAATTACTGATCTAAACTCTGAAGGGTCTTAGGTATTCCAGAACTGATACCTTGAGTCCTCTAGACCTTGTAGCCCTATCAAACTTACATTCCTCTCTGAAGAGGTGCCCAAAGCTTTCTTCAGCCCATTTCTTATCCTGTTTTTGGTTGGCATATACATTTTTGACTGAAAAAGCAAACTTTGAGTGGGGATTGGGCATTCTCAATTTTTGGAAACAAAAGTTGGGAGAGATAATTAATGGCCAGCCGATTTGTTAGTGCTTGTTGTAAACTATTACCCAAAGTCAAAATTACCCCCAATGAGATTTAGATATTCTACTTTCAAATTCGAGTGAATGTAATGAAATAGAGTCATTGGACTTTGAGTGATCTGCCCCAGTTTCTCCCCACTCTTCTGAGCCAATGGCTGATTAATGGTTGCATAGCCATCAGGAATAGTCAGCACTTGATCCACACCTGATCTTAAACGTTAACTCTAGGGTTAAGGGCAGCGTGGTGGCACAGTGGTTAGCACTGCTGTCTCACAGTGTCAGGGACCCAGATTCAATTCTGGTCTCAGGTCACTGTCTGTTTGGAGTTTGCACATTCTACCCATGTATGCATGGATTTCCGCTGGGTGCTCCATTTCCTCCCACACTCCAAAGATGTGCAGGTTAGGTTGATTGGCCATGCTAAATTTACCCTTAGTGTCAGGGGGACTAGCAGGGTAAATACATGGGGGTTACGCAAATAGGGCCTGGGTGGGATTGTTGTCAGTGCTGCCTCAATGGACTAAATGCCCTCCTTCTGCCCTGAAGGGATTCTAATGAATTTCGAACATATGAAGGGGGCCATCATTGTGAATTCTTATCCTGCACATGCATGCTTACTCGTAAAAGTGAATTGATGATGATTAGGTGCGGGCACGCTGGCTGATTTATCATTTGCTTCATCCAGCAGGTTCTGAGAGTATAGGTGTAGTGTCTGGCCCCTGCCCTGACTGCGATCAACCAACTGAATACAGATAAAGAACTGAACTTGGCATCATGCTTCATACACCTTGCCAATTCGAACATTTTGAAGGCAGTTATCCTCATCAGAAAGCTTCCTTGGATCCTAAACAGTGGAATTACTGCAAATCAATGCAAGTGTTTGAAAAATCAATGCCTTTTCATATCCAACATGACACCTGCCCCTCTTACAGATATTCACTGTTTTCTCTGGTGACCAGTCAGGTTTTCTATTCATTGGGTTTGGTAGTCTGCCAAAAAATGTTTGTAATTCAAGTCACTTTAACATAAGTGAACTCACTCAGTGCTCCTGGCTTTCCTGGCTGGGCTTTAAAAGCCAGTAATAATGTTTACATCATTCAAAGATGATAGATTTCAGCACACTCTTGGCACAGGAAAAGTTACATTTAATCAAGAGAATGGTGAAATTAATTTAGAGGAGCACTGCAGGCCAGTTCAAACTCAGACTATGATGGGTTGGCTGATATTAACGAGGCAGTGATGGAACCATACAGTAGAGGGAAAGTAATGTGGTTCATAGATCCAAGGTTTCCATAGAGGAGGTTTATTATTATCCAGTCCCCAGCTTTATCCCAGTTGCCCTGCAACCCCTTGGTCTTTTGAAGTTTTTATCCAGTTTCCTTTTGAAAGTTATAATTGAATCTGCTCATGTCATCCATTCCAGGATATAATAATTCTGCAAATTCACTGATTGGAACCCATGGCACAGCGGTTTGCACTGCTGTCTCACAGCGCCAGGGACCCGGTTTCAATTCCTGGCTGGGGTCAGTGACTGTGTGGAGTCTGCACATTCTCTCCATGTCTGCATGGATTTCCTCTGGGTACTCCAGTTTCCACCCACAGTCCAAAAAACCTGCTGGTTCGGAGCATTGGCCATGCTAAATTTTCTCTCAGTGTTATCTGAACAGAGTGTGGCGACTAGGGGATTTTCACAGTGACTTTATTGCAGTACTGATGTAAGCCTACTTGTCACAAATGAATCAACTTAGACTCTTTCCTGACTTTGCTGCCTCAGGTTGACAGATAGGTTAAATTCTGTTCTTTATTATTCTAAATAATGCTTCTGTGTGTTGCAAGACCACTGCATTGAGCTTAGCTATTCTTGGTGAGATCTTAGTGCCCTGTGGAATCATACCACAACAAGGAGGGGAGGAAATGAGCAAAGAAAATCAACGCAAACCAAAAATATCTAAAAAGGGTTGGCAAGATGAGATCAGGTTGAAGATTTTTTCCTAATGATACTAGCAACAAAATTTCAAACCTGTTTTATCAGTGCACACACACAGTTTTGTCACACTTTAAATGCAGAATAATACAAACACTGACAATAAAGAAAAGAAAAACACTTAGAAAGAAAGAAAAACTTCCCATGGGTGACGGTGAAAAATGTAGACAATATTGAATTGGCACCTATTATACATCCCACAGTTTTTTTCCTTCCATTGTATTCAGGGAAGCAACACTTGGGTGTTTTGTATCAGAGAATGATACAGTACAGAAGACAACCATTTGGTCCATTGTGCTTGTGGCAGCTAATTTGACATTGCTTGTTTCACACCATCAACCAATATTAAAAATGCTTCCCCCAACTACCTATTCCCTTGTTGTAACCAGATTTGCATATTAAAGAAATTCTTTGCAGGAAGATAAAACATGTTAATCTGCTCACCTCAACAAAGAGGAAGCAGACATGCTTTCTGCCAAATGCCACAAGAATGCCTTGATCATAGATAAAACCTTACAGTTTTTGTAACACTCTTGTACCACTTCAGTGAAAATAAATGGATTGTGTGCAAGCAAAGACGTAACTAAAATAAACATGATATTGTAAATTGTATTGAAAACCTGAATATCACAGACTGCAACATTTTCTTTTGACTATACCCCGAGGAGACTTGCTCTTGTCTAGAATGATTTATTCATGCCACTGCACATTATCCTGTATGGACTCTCACGCTGCACCTTACCGTGTTCTCATTAACATTTCTGTCTGTACACAGCAGTAAGACTCTCACCTCACACCTTAGAGTTCCAGGTTCAAATCTTGGTGGAGAATAAGGATCAAGATGCAGTCATGTTTGTGATGAATTCATTAATTTTCGGGTAACTCATTGTGTGCTGCTTTATTGTCCATGTTTTATTCAGAAAGGCAAACAAATAGCTCAGCTGAAAAGTTGGAATGATAGTTCTTCCAACTATCCACAGTGACTTAGAAGAATAAGTTAACAAGGGGAAAAGATATATGGCATAAATACCATTGCCTTTCTAGAACATTCTATTTTTGATGTTGTTTCAGTTTATGGATACCCAATTATTCCCCGTCCTGTGGATTAAAATTTCATACATACTTAATAGTTAGGCAAACCAGAAAAACTATTTTATGCTGGGGTGGTGATGGTTCTGCACGTTCGTACAAAATTTAAGGTCTGCCTTTGTTTGGACTGCTTTTCCACAGCCTATTAAAGGCTGATGGCCTATTAATTGTCCTGAGGCAGGTCTTCTGCTCCCCTGTTTAAGTGGAAGTCATGCCTCAGAGGGTTGCCAATCAATCAAGTAAACACGGTTGGAAAGGGCAAAGGGGAGAAAATGAGGAGAATATTGAGAGGCCTCTGATAGGTATAGGGTGCTCATCAAATAGCCATTCACCTGGCACTAACGCTTGTCAGGTTTGATCTGGTAGCCTGGTGACTAAGTGTGGGTCGGGTGTGAGAAGGATTTAAAAGCCTGTATTGACTTATGGGGTGAGCTGCCTGAAGCCTCCTGCATCGCTGGTAAAATCACAGAGGAAACAGGCAGGGGAAAGTAGACACTAGGAACAGTGACACTAACATGGCATTACATTTTTAACCTCCCCCCCACCACCACCACCACCACCACCACCACCACCACCATGCCCCTGTGCAACCTGTCTTTTCACCTCCAGAAAGCTGTAATTTTCTGACACAAGTTTTCAGAACAGAAATTCCTTTCATGGATACATAAGAAAGATAAGTTAGAAAATAAGCCTGAAAATTGAATGATGTTATTTTTCAGGAGTCCCTGATGGTTACTTACAACATGTGTTAAGTACCTTAAATAGTTAAATGAGGGAGGTCTTAAGGTCTTTTTACATTATCTTTTAAAAATTGGCAATGACGCACAATTGGATTCTTCAGTGGGTGCTGAGATTTGGAGGAATATTTAGTTAAAACCTTTCCGTGAAACCAGAAGCAGTATCAATGCTCCTGGTTTCACATTTCAATTACATATTGATCATGATTATGTTATCTATCCCTTTCTATTCATTTTTGTTGCCTGCTCCAATCCACCAGTAGACACTATAGAGATTTCTGAAAGCAGAAGGTGTTGAAAAAGGCAGATGGAACACTTGCCTTTATCAATAGAGGCATAGATTACAAAAGCAAATAAGTCATATTAGATTTGTTAGTAACTTTGTGAGTCCACAGCTAGAGTACTGTGTACAGTTCCGGTCACCACATCATAGGAAGAACGTGTTTTCACTGAAGGGGGTGCAGAGGAGATTCACCAGAATGCTGCCTTGGATGGAGCATGTAAATTATGAAGAGAGGTCAGATAGGCTTGGGTTATTTTAGTTGGAATAGAGAAGACTGAAGGGCGACCTGATCGAGGTGTACAAGATTGTGATGGGCATGGACAGAGTGAATAAGGAGCAATTATTCCCCTTTGTTGAAAGATTAGTCACAAAGCAACATAGGTTCAAAGTGAAGAGCAGGAGGTTTTGAAGAGATATAAAGGAAAACCATTTCATCCAGAGAATGGTGTGGATGGTCTAGAAGGTGCTGCCTGGAAGGGTAGTGGAAGTGGATTGCCTCACATCTTGTAAAAAATACCTGGACGGACACTTGGCATGTCAATACATTCGAGTCTATGGACCAAGTGTGGTAAATGGGATTAGGTGGGAGGTCAGGTGTTTTCATGTATCAGTACAGACTTGACGGGCTGAATGACCTCTTTTGCACTGTATGATTCTATGATCTTTTGTGACCTTACTTAATCCTTTAGCACCTTTTGCTTTGCACCATCATCTGTTTTGTCAGTTAATCTCTCCTGTTTCCCGCACAGATTTCCTTTTCGTTCTTCTCATCTTTCTCTGTCTTTGTATTTGCCTTAAACCCTGTTACATCTCTAACAACTCTTTTTCTAACTCTGGCAAAGGGTCATCAACCTGAAATATTAACCCTCAGCCCAGATGTTGCCAGACTTGCTATGCTTTTCCAGAATTTTCTGCTTTTGTTTCAGATCTCATATCAGAGTCACATATTTGCCTCTAATGAGGCAAGCAACTGTATATTTTTCAAAATAAATGCAGTGACATAACATTCAAGAAACTTTAATGGAGCCTGAGGCCCAATTTGGGCCTCTAAATTGCAGCATCCAGTGTTTGCACAGTGATAATCCTAGCTCTATAGTCTTGCTTCTACTTTGTATTATGTTTCAGAAGCTAATCTGCATCTTTAAATGTTTACCTGAGAAATGTCCATGACTGAGTCACAGCTCAAAGGTTGCGTTGATGTTAGGCCATTGGAACCTATTATCGTTGTGATTACGCCATCCTGATCAACCTTTCGAATTGTTGTCCCGTCCACAAAGAAGATGAATCCATACTTATCAACAGCAATCCCTATTTGGAAATAGCAATGCAAACAAAATAAAAAACCTTGGCAATATGTAAAAGGAAAAGCCTCATTTACGTGACGCCTTTCAAGATCTCAGCATATCCCAAAGCTCTTCAAAGCTAATGAAATACTTCCACATTGTTGTTATTGTTGGGCTATCACATTTCCTACAGTGCATTTGCACACATCAAAATGTCACAAAAAGATACTGAGGGAGATCTGCAGCTTATCTGCTTTTCATTGTGTTAGTTGAAAAACAAACATTGCCACTACACCAAGGGGAACTCCAGTTCTCTTATGCATTGAGCTAAGGTGGGGCCAATAATGCATTTTCAAATGTGCAGCACTCCCTCAACATTGCACCCAAGTGTCAGCATAGATGATATACTCAAGTATTTGGAAAGACACTTGAGCTTGGTATATTTGGACATAAGTTGGATTGATGTCTCTGAACCAAAGATGACAACAAATGAAGGCTTTCTCTACACTGCTAATTATTCCCTGGACAGCCAGAGGTTACTGAGTAAAGCACCTTCTAAACTGTCCCATTACAAACTTCCATGTCAGTAATTTATTCTATATAGAGACAGAGTAAATCTAAGTAGCTGTTACATTAAGAATTGGTTAAACTGCTCCAGCTTAATCAACTATGCTATCCAACTTGCTATCTGTATCAACATTGCACGAGAAACAGTGGCAATTTCCAAACCATAATTAGATATAATTATCTACACTGTACAATGCTAGAAGTGTGCTTTAGATAAACATGAATTATTTCTAATTGCAAGCAAATACAAACAGAGGTTACTGAACCACATTTTCCATGCTGCTGACAACTCTCATTCATAATAATATTCTGTTTTATTTTTAATTTTTGAAGAACATGCTTTTAAGTATTTTGTTAATGACATCAATTATGTGTCGTGAATTTGACATAATGTCCGATAGTTTTGATCTCTTTCAGAATTTTATGGTTAATTTATTCAGAAAGTTAAAATTTTAAAGGCGTATCTTGATGAAAATAAGAATGTATTCCATAGATTGCTTTCTTTCTAAACAGCACTTGTTCTCACACACAATGGAGAAGGCGATGGCCTAGTTGTATTATTGCTAGACATATTAATCCAGGAACTCAGTTAATGTTCTGAGGACCCGGGTTCAAATCCTAGTATGGCAGATAAAGGAATTTGAATCTAATAAAAAAACAATTAAGAATCTACTGATAGCCATGAAACCATTGTCGATTTTCAGAGAAATCCATCTCATCCATTAATGTCCTTTAGGGAAGGAACTATACTATCTTTACCTAGTCTGGCCAACATGCGGCTTCAGAGCCACAGCAGTGTGGTTGACTCTTGATTGTTCTCTGAACAAGAGCAACTGGAGATGCGCAATAGACACTGGTCAGCCAGTGACACCCATTCCCACAAATGAATAACAAAAAATAGTCCAAGGTAATTGCCAGCACTAATCTTAAACATTTGGACCTAGTGTACAATTAGCTTCTTATTACATTCAATTTATCTACTCAATGGTCTCCTCTGTGAATCAGAACATTGTGATTTCAAGTCCAATTTCAATGACTGAACACATAATCTAAGTTGAGACCTAGGAGTAGTAGAGAGTGAGTACTGCGCTGAGGGAGATGCGATCTTTCAGATGAGATGTTAAACTGAGGCCCTACCTTGTCCCTAAGGTAGATGATAAAGGTCTGATTATGTCATTTTGAAGAACAGAACATTCCTTCTGATATCCTTATCAATATTTAATCCCACAGCAACAATAACAACAAATAGATAATCTGGCAGCACCAGTGGAGAGAGATGTTCTTCACAGACTTACGGAATATTTCCAGCATTTTATTTTTTCACTTCAGAATTCCAGTGTCTGCATTATTTTGCTTTTGTTAATTATTGAATCAGACAGATTCTGGGATTTTGCTTTGTGCAAACTGGATGTCAAGGTTTCTACATTATAACAGTGACTTCATCTTAGTAGTGTTTCATTGATTGTAAAAAACTTCAGGATGTTCTGAGGTTATGAAAAGATAGACATAAATGTAAGACTTTTTTCCACCAATAGGAAAAGCAATTATATATGTTCACCATCAGTTTAGTCCCAAGGGTCAGATTGCTTTTATCCCAAGCATATTTTGCAAGTCAGCCAAAGATGGCAGCTACTTTCCCTATGTTTGTGTCAAGTTCTGCATCAAGGGAATGCCCATAACTGTGGATTCAAGGTAGCAGAATTTGCTAACCTCTTCCAGCAGGCTGTTGTTTCGTGTGATTAGGGGGTGGAGATCCATATCGTATCCTCTGACCATGGTTGTTTTGATGCTTATCGTCAGGGAGATCAAGTTACAGGCATGGGAGTGACAGTCCATTAGTCTTTGCTGCTGTGCTTCCATAAGGGCTTTTAGCATAGCACGACCAGTGTAGGGGAGCTCCCTTAGGATGCGATGCCTTTCTGTCTTTGCATTCAGTCTGGATAGATTGGAGAGCTTGCCATCTGATCTGGTGTGCAAGTCGACTCCTTCCATATCTGCAGGAAAGATACCAAGTAGAGGAGGAGACAGGGGAAATCCCTGTTTCACTCCATTCTTTACTCTGAAACCATCAAAAGTGCAACCGTCAAACTGCACAGTTCAATGCATGTTGTCATGGAAGGAGCAGATGAAAGGACCTTCTCAAAGCAGGTCATCCAGACTTGAAACGTTCCACCGATGCTGTCGAACCTGCTGAGATTTTTCAGCATTTTCTGTGTTTGTTTCGGAATCCAGCATCTCAGTATTTTGCTTTTATCTTAAAATTACTGTTGACCTGTAGCATTATTCTGGCCATTAGAGCATCAGGAACATTTAACAAGGGGTCTTTAACAGCCTAACAGTATAAAATGAATTATTTTGCTATCGGCACATGGGCAAGCTCAAATGAAGACTTTCACTGTAGTAGTTTTGTTCTTTTGATTTTTTTTGAGTGGCAAAGCTTGATTGTTAATAGCAGAACAGCAGATTGAAAACAAAAGCATCACTAAGGTCGAGTGACAATATTGAGAAATGGGAGTATTGTTTCATAAAGGCAGCTGAATTTCATCTTGACAGAAATCACCTCTCCTATCAAATCTCCCCAGTAAAATGAGTTTGCCAGTTAACAGTGCAGTTGGTACCACTCATGATTGCAGACACGGGGTTAATCAAACACTTTGGGAAGAAAAATCCAATACTCTGGGTAATCTACTGTCATGAACTATGATGCTCTGAGTTTCTGGAAAGAAAAGAATTCTCATGTTTATTGAGCATTATTATTATGCAGTCATCAACTAGACCTGCTTTAAGACATAATACTGGGGACTTGACTATGAGTACACTTTAAAAGATAGAAACTTCAGCACTTGACCTCTTGCACTGTAAAAATATTAAGATTAGCAAGATACTGTCCATTTATCTAAAAATATCAGGCAGAAAAAATAGTTTAAATTTTATTTATTAGTATCATAAGTAGGCTTACTGCAATTAAGTTGCTGTGAAAATCTCTTAGTTGCCATACCTATTCGGGTACGCTGAAGGATAACTTAACATGGCCAATGTACTTAACCAGCACATCTCTTGGACTGTGGGAAGAAACACACAGACATGGGGAGAATGTGCAGACTCCGCACAGACAGTGAATGAAGCCAAGGATTGAACCTGCATCCCTGACGTTGTGAGACTGTAGTGTTAACCATTGTGCCACAGTGCTGTCCAATAAATACTAACACATTTTTATTTTTTTAATACTTGTACAATGAACAAATTTCCTTGTACTCTGAACAGTTATAAATCCATAGTGTACGCTTGCATTTTTATATATTAATTAGTAAAACTTGCCAATGTGCATTTTTGTTACTTGTGTCAGGAGAGAGACTCCTTGCTGCAGTAAGCGATACTATAATATTCAGCCCCATGATCATTAGCACTTAGTCAGAAACAAAATGAATTCCCAGTGATCAGAGACTTCAGGACTACATATGAATAATGATTCTTTCAAGTCGATGTGTTGGCAAGCAAAGAACAGATTTAAGTAAAATGAACTGATGCATATTGGGCGGAATTCTAATTTAATAATTCTTTTCACACATTAACAGGTTGAAATTGCATAGTGTAATATTAATATTGAATAAATTAATAGAAACATAGAAACATAGAAGATAGGAGCAGGAAATGCTATTTGGCCTTTCAAGCCTGCTGTACCATTCATTACGATCATGCCTGATCATTCAACTCAGTAGCCTAATCCTGCTTTTACCCCATAACTTTTGATCCCATTCATCCCAAGTGCTATATCCAGCCATCTCTTGAATACATTCAGTGCTTTAGCATCAACTACTTCCTGTAATAATGAATTCCATAGACGCTCTTTGAGTGAAGAAATGTCTCCTTATATTCATCCTAAATGGTCTATGCTGAATGCTCAGATATGATCCCTGGTTTTGGACTCTCATTTATGTGGTAATCTGCCTTCTTCTTTTTGCTTCCAAAGTGAATACCTCACATTAATACTAATTATACTGCACGTGCTGTTGCATTGCCCACTCACCCAATCTGTCCAGTTCATTCTGAAGGATCTCTGTATCCTGTTTGCAGTCCATCCCCCTGCCCAACTTAGTATCACCTGCAAACTTTGAGATGTTACATTTTGTTCCATCATCCAAATCATTAATATATCTTGTGAATAGCTGTGGTCCCAGAACGGATTCCTGTAGCACCCCACCAGTTACTGCCTGCGTATTTGAAAAATACCCATTAATTCCTACTCTTTGCTTCCTCTCTGCCAACCAGTTTTCTATGTATCTCAATACACTTCCCGCAACCCCATGCGCTTTAATCTTGCATGATAATTTCTTGTGCGAGACTTAGTCAAATAGTTTCTGAAAGTCCAAATATACCATGTCAACTGGTTCCCCCTTGTTAACTCTACTAGTTTCAAAAAATTCCAACAGATTTGGCAAACCTGATTTCCCCTTCATAAATCTATGCTGACTCTCTGATCCTGCCATTATTTTCTAAATGCTCTGCTATAAAGTCCTTGACAATGAATTTGAGAATTTTCTCCACTACTGATATTAAGCTTACTGGTCTATGATTTTCTGTTTTCTCTTAACCTCCCTTTTTGAATATTGGAGTGAAATTAGCTGCCCTCCAATCTGCAGGGACTGTTCCAGAGTCTATAGAATCCTGGAAGATGTTATGTGTGCAGATGAGATATATACCTTCTCTGTGTTAACAATGGACAGGGATTCCACCCACTGTCGGGAGATACTGGTGCTAAAGAAACATGGCATGAACGTGAACTGAATTTTCAGGTCTATAGATTAATTATCTACCTGCATTCTCTAGACAATGGAAACGTAAAACTTAATTCAAGTATAATCTGGAGAGCTAAAAGAAAGGAAACTTGCATACTTTTGCAAATTGGAAGGCTGAGTCAGCTGCACCCATCTCAATAGGGCCATTGCATCATGTACCAGTCTAGATTAGAAATGTAAAATTCCAGGCGATTAGGTGATAGTGCTCATGTTATATCATGAGATTTTGATTAAGAGACTTGTTGGAACCTAAACTTGTGAAAATAAAATGTTTTTAATGTGAATTTGGATTCAGCCCATGAAAATTAAAATCAAGAACTATAACTCAGGCTGCAAATGATGCAGTCGTATCAAGAAAGTCTTGAGCAGAAGAAATAGGCTGAGGGCTGTTCTGAAAGTTTAAGTTAAAATGTATTTATTAGTCGCAAATAAGGCTTGCATTAACACTGCAATGAAGTTACTGTGAAATTGCCCTAATTGGTACACTCCAGCGCCTGTTTGGGTGAATTTGTCTCTTCATTAGCATGCTTGAGTAGAAAACTGTCCCAGCAACTCATCAGCAAATTGAGATCTGGTAATAATTGCAACATAGAAGCATAGAAAAACTACAGCACAAACAGGCCCTTTGACCCACAAAGTTATGCCAAACATGTCCCTACCATAGAGATTACTAGGCTTACTTATAACCCTCTATCTTATTAAGTTCCATGTACTTATCTAAAAGTCTCTTAAAAGACCCTATTGAATCCACCTCCACCACTGTTGCTGGCAGCCCATTCCACACACCCACCACTCTCTGAGTGAAAAACTTATTCTTGACATCTCCTCTGTACCTACTCAACACCACCTTAAACTGCATCCTCTTGTGGCAACCATTTCAACCCTGGGAAAAAGCCTCTGACTATCCACTTGACCAATACCTCTCAACATCTTAACAAAGAACAAAGAACAACACAGCACGGGAAACAGGCCCTTCTGCCCAACGAGCCCGCGCCGCCATCCTAACGTCTTAATGACATATAGAGACCGATATAGGGACAATTTGTTACCCAATCAGCCTAAGAGCACATTTTTGGGATGTGGGAGGAAACCGGAGCACCCGGAGAAAACCCACGCAACCACGGGGAGAACGCGCAAACTCTCGCAGACACAGGCCCAAATCCATGTGTCTGCACAGCAACAGCGATAGTCTCTGAGCTGTCATGTTGCACATCTGATGGTCCAGTTTAAGCATACACTAACGACGTGAAGCACTAGGCCACTCCTGAAGTAACCTCCAGGAGCAGCCCTCGCACGACCTGCCGAATGCATGCACCTTGTTGGTCAACAAAGTGGACCGAATAGCCTGTGGAAACAATTAAAGTATTTAAACAGTCCTCCTGTACACCTTGTACGTCTTGTACACCTCTATCAGGTCACCCCTCATCCTTTGCCTCTCCAAGGAGAAAAGGCCAAGCTCCCTCAACCAATCCTCATTAGGTATGCTCCCCAGTCTAGGCAACATCTTTATAAATCTCCTCTGCACCCTTTCTATGCTTCCACATCCTTCTTGTAATGAGACAACCAGAATTGAGCACAGTACTCCAGGTGGGGTCTAACCAGGGTTCTATATAGCTGCAACATTATCTTTTGACTCCTAAACTCAATTCCTCGATTGATGAAGGCCAGTACACCATATGCCTTCTTAACCACAGCTTCAACCTGCGCAGCTGCTTTGAGCATCCTATGAACTCAAACCCCAAGATCCTCTTGATCTTCCACACTGCCAAGAGTCCTACCATTAACATTATATTCTGCCATCCTATTTGACCTGCCAAAATGAACCACTTCACACTTATCTGGATTGAATTCCATCTGCCACTTCTCCCCAGTCTTGCATCCTATCAATATCTCGCTGAAACTTCTGACATCCCTCCACATTATCCACAACACCTCTAAGCTTTGTGTCATCGGCAAACTTACCAACCCATCCCTCCACTTTGTCATGCAGGTCATTTCTAAAAACCACAAAAAGTAAGGGTGCCAGAACAGATTCCTGGGGCATTCTACTCATGAGTGACCTCCATGCAGAATATATGACCCATCTATAACCTCTCTTTGCCTTCTGTGGGCAAGTCAGTTCTGGATCCACAAAGCAATATCCTCTTGGATCCTATGCCCTCTCCCTTTCTCAATAAGCCTTGCATGGGGTACCTTGTCAAATATCTTGCTGAAATCCATATATACTACACCTATTACTCTTCCTTCATTAATTTGTCACATCTTCAAAAAATTCAATCAGGTTTGTAAGACATGATCTGCCTTTGACAAAGCCACACTAACTATTCTTAATCATATTATACCTCCCAAATGTTCATAAATCCTGCCTCTCAGGATCTTCTCCATCACTGAAGTTAGACTCACTGGTTTCTAATTTCCATGGCCATCTCTACTCCCTTTCTTGAATAAAGGAACAACATCCGCAATCCTCCTATCCCCTGGAATCTCTCCCATCTCCATTGGTGATGCAAAGATCATTGTCTGAGGCTCAGCAATCTCCTCCTTCGCCTTCCACAGTAGCCTGGGGTACATTCCATCCTGTCGCAGCAACTTATCTAACTTGATGCTTTTCAAAAGCTCCCACACATTCTCTTTAATGCATCTCATACATGCTTAAACTTTTCAGTCCACTGCAAGTCTTCACTACAATCACCAAGATCCTTTTCCACAGTGAATACTGAAGTAAAGTATTCATTTAAGTACCTCTGCTATTTCTTCCGGTTCCATACGAACTTTGTCACCGTCACACTTGATAGGTCTATTCTTTCACGTCTTATCCTCTTGCTCTTCATATACTTGTAGAATGCCTTGGGGTTTTCCTTAATCCTGTTACCAAGGCCTTCTCATGACCCCTTCTCGCTCTCCTAATTTCCTTCTTAAGATCCTTCCTATTAGCCGTGTATTCTTCTAGATCTTTAACATTAGCTAACTCTCTGAACCTTTTGTAAGCTTTTCTTTTCTTCTTGATTAGATTTATTATAGCCTTTTCATACCACAGTTCCTCTAACCTCTCATAATTTCCCTGTCTCATTGGAATGTTGCTATGCAAAACTCCAGACAAATATTCCCTGAAAGTTTGCCACATTTCTTCCGTACATTTCCCTGAGAAAACCTCTTTCCAATTTAAGCCTCCAATTTCTTGCCTGATAGCCTCATAATACCCCTTACTCCAATTAAACACTTTTCTAACTCGTCTGATCCTATCTCTCTCCAATGCTGTTGTAAATAAGGTAGAATTATGATCATTATCTCCAAAATGCTCTCCCACTGAGAGATCTGACACCTGACCAGGTTCATTTCCCAATACGAAATCAAGTACAGCCTCTCCTCTTGTAGCTTATCCACATACTGTGTCAGAAACATTCCTGAACACATCTAACAAACTCCTCCCAATCTAAACCTCTTACCCTAGGGAGATTCCACTCAATATTTGGGAAATTAAAATCTCCCATCACGACAATTCCGTTATTATTACACCTTTCCAGTTCTCTGTTTCCCAATCTGCTCCTCAACATCCCTGTTACTTTTGGGCAGCCTATAGAAAATACCCAGTAAAGTTATTGACTCTTCCTGTTCCTAACCTCCATCCGTGAAGACTCCGTAGACGATCCCTCCATGGTATCCATCTTTTTTGTAGCCGTGACTCTGATCAACAGTGCCACTCCCCCACCTCTTTTGCCTCCCTTCCTGTCCCTTCTGAAACCCGGCACTTGAAGTAACCAGTCCTGTCCCTGAGTCATCCAAGTGTCTGTAATGGCCACCACATCACATTTTCAAGTAGTGATCCACGCTCCAAGCTCATCCATTTTGTTCACAACACTCCTTGCATTAAAATAGACACATCTCAAACCTTCGGTCTGAGTGTCCCCCTCTCCTTCATCTGCCTATCCTCCCTCTCACACTATCAACAAGCTTTCTCTATTTGTGAGCTAACCTCCTCTCTCCCAGTCACTTCAATTTCATTCCAACCCTCAACCTTTCTGGTTTAAACTCTCCCCAGTAGCCTTAGAAAACCTTCCCACCAGGATATTGGTCCCCCTGGGATTCAAGTGCAACCTGTCCTTTTCCAGAAGAGGTCCCAATGATCCAGAAACCGAACCCCTACCCCCCTGCTCCAATCCCTCAGCCACGCATTTTCAACATCTGACAGTATTCAAAAAACCAGCTAACCCAAATCTGCTGCAGTTTTTAAAATCTGCACCTTATCTTCGATCAAAGAACACTTAACCATATACTCTTTTGATTCTAACTCCCCTCACTGTGCATGCGTGTGTGAGTGCGCGTGTGTGCGCGTATGCGTGTGTGTATATGTGTGTGCATTTGTATGTGTGTATGTGCATGTTCATGTGTTTGTGTGCCTGTGTGTGTGTGTGTGCATGTCCGTGTGCGCACACATGTGCGTGCACGTTTTTGAGTTTTTCAGGTTTAGGGGTAACAAATATGCTCTATCTTTGTCTTAGGAATCCCTTGTTTGATTGGCTCCTTATTGCTTGCAGCTTCAAGTGATAAATATATTTTGATTTAGAGAAAGCACGTCAGAATGGAAAAACTTAGACCTTTGTTGGGACAAACTTGGGGAGGTTGAATCAAAGGAAATTAGTTCACCTCTTACCACCTAGCCTTAACATATGTTATTGCAGTAGATTTACTTCATTCATTCAAAGTTTTTTTAAACTGTGACAATTTAATAGTCGCACTGCATTGTGAAATAGATATATATTCAGCTAGAAACTGGAGTGAAATTCTGTCACAATCAGATTTGTACAGAGCGAGTGCAGTGAAAGTTCACCAGATTAATTCTTGGGTCGGTGGGAATGTCATATAAGGAGAGATTTGATCAACTGGGCCGGTATTCACTGGAGTTTAGAAGGATGAGAGGGGATCTAATTGAAACCTATAAAATTCTTACCAGGCTGAACAACCTGGATCCAGGGATGTTGTTCCTTCTGGCTGGGTTGTCCAGAACAAGGGGTCACAGTTTGAGCACATGAGGTGAGCCGTTTAGCTCTAAGATGAGGAGAAATTTCTTCACTCGGAGAGTGGTGAATCTCTACCACAGAAGGTTGTGGAAGGCAAATCACTCAATATATTAAAGGAGGAAATTGATTTCTACGCTCTAAAGGTGTCAGGAGTATGGGGAAAGTGCTGGAATATGGTTTTGGGATAGATGATCAGCCACAATCATGTTGAATGGTGGAGGAGGCTCAAAGGGCCAAATGGTCTAATTTTGTTCTATTTTCTATATTTATGTCTACCTCTAATTTTCTAATCTACCTACAAACTATGGGCTGAAAACAGGCATTCTTTTGTGTGTTCTTGAGCCCTTAAATCCTTGACATTGTCAATGCCACACACATGCTCTGATGCTGGAAACTGCTGTTTCATTTCACTGTCATTGTTTGATCTCTTCATCTTAAAGGTGCTGCGGCATTTATAAACTGACTGACCAATATGTTTCCTGCTCCATTGAATGGTGAGTTATCTTTAAAGCGCAGTAGTTAGCACTGCTGCCTTGCAGCTCCAGGAACCCAGTTTGATTCCTGGCTTGAGCCACTGTCTGTGTGGAGTCTCCATGTTCTTTCTATGTTTGTGTGAGTTTCCTCCAGGGTACTCTGATTTCCACTCAGTCCAAAGATGTGTGGATTAGGTGGATTGGCCATGCTAAATTATCCCTTAGAGTCGGGGACACTAACTAGGGTAAATGCATGGATTATGGGGATAGCTCTTGGTAAGATTGTGGTTGGTGCAGACGCAATGGGCCAAATGACTTCTTTCTGCTCTGTAGGGATTCCACGATTTATGAACGCAGATGGTCATTCACCTCATCAATACAAGAAATACCAAGAAAATTGATCAAGCCTCCTGTTATGACAGAAGAATAGATTGATACCAAATGCTTTATACCAAATACACCCTCATTGTCTCTGAAATTGTATGAATATGAAATGCACTTGTTTCAAATTTTTGCATTCCACTTTTTTAACAGAGGAATGAATCTATTTTAAGTTTGTTAACACCTTCATTAAAGTATTGGGTAGCACACATACACAGTCTGTTAACTTGTTATGTTGTGGAGATGCTGGCGTTGGGCTGTGATAATCACAATAAAAAGTCTCACAACACCAGATTAAAGTCCAACCAGTTTATTTGATAGTAAACCCACAAGCTTTCGGATGTGGTGTTCCTTTGTCAGGTGTGTGGAAGGTTCTGATCAGAGAAGGTCATATAAAAACACACACAGTTTACAGAATACTGATTAGAATGTGAGTCTTTACAGCTAACCTGCTATTCAAGTCTCAAAGATGCAGATAATGTGAATGGAGATAGTGGACTGAATAAAGATCTAATGCTATCTCCACTCACATTGTTTGCATCTTTAAGGCTATCTGTAAAGACTCACATTCTAAACAGTATTCTGTCAACTGCATATGCCTCTATATGCCCTTCTTCGATCAGGTCCTTCCATACACCTGACGAAGGTACAGTGTTTCCGAAAGTTTGTGGGTTTACTATCAAATAAATTGGTTGGACTTTAACCTGGTGTTGTAAGACATTTTACTGTAATTTATTATGTGCCAACATTACGCTAAATAATTCTGAGTCTGTGGTTATAATAAGCTTCTTATTGAAGACAAATCATGCTGCATGAACAAGCACACTTGATGCAGCCCAATTATGCACTGTATTGCAAATTACTAGAGATATGACTTGCTTTTGAATATTTGATACATGATCATTAGATTTCCTGAGTGCTTTGCCACAGCTAATGTTTCTTAAGAGGCAAACTAAATTCCTTTTCTTAGATAGCTGAAGTTAAATTCCCAAGGAACTTCTTTCTGGCAAGGTAGCAGGAATCAGAAAGCCAGTAGGATGTCAAAGCTGTTTCCAGGATGTTTGCAAGACTGACAATGAAGGCCCTAAACACTCATGTTCATATCTAGAAGACATGCCTATGACAGAAGAGACATGGTAGCATTATCTGTGAGTGCTCCTTGATTACGTGGCTACAGCGGCTTGGCAACAGACACCAACACCAAAAGCAACCACCCACAATGAGACTTGATAACCACCTAATTATGGCAGAACCTGCACCTCATGGACTGGTCTCTCCTTTCATCAGCAACATGTACCATATGAAATTACTCCATCCCCAATGGATTTGCTGAAATGTTCATCATCTTAAGTAGTTAGAAGATGAATTAAATATATTGGAAGTTAAATTCAAGGTTCTATTGAGAATATACCTTACCTCTGGGACTGGTTAGAGAGGCTTCAGATGCCTTGCCCCCATCTCCACAATGGTTCTGATCAAATGGGAGACACTGGTCCCCAGTTCCAGCCACCACCTGAGAATTCCTTAGGAGGTCTTTGGTTTGAACAAGTGACTTCACTCGGTACACTTTCCTACTGCTGGTATCTGATAGATAAAGCAATCCGGAGACAGGGTCCACCGCTAGGTAATACTTGTGAGCAGGGCTATGGCTGGAACAGAAGAAAAGGAATTTCAGAAGTTAGAGAGTTTGCTTCTATTTCCTGCATTCCTTAAAAAGCAGCAAAAGGGTTAAAAAGTAATAACGGTTTGTGATTTAATCGAGCAATATTAAGGGGCAGCTGCATTCTAATATTACTGTACTGATAACTTGGTGATTTTCAATTTGCATTGTACTTCAAGTCAAGGTGACTTTTCAACTATCATTATATTTACCAGGGATATTTCGCAGACACAAGAGGCCAGATCCTTCAAAAAATAAATGATTGCCATGACAACCAAACCACGATCTTGCACAAGTGACCCTGAAGTGCATTAACTCCTCGTTTTCACTCATACCAGGCAATCTGGAACCCTGGTAAGTATAATGACACTTAAATCACTCTGGAAAGTTTTCAAAGTTTAAATAACACTTTATTCCCTGGAAACAAACAAGCAGCAGGAACAAAGAAATGAGCTGATTAACAACTTAAAACAAACTGGATCCCATACTTTATTGCACCACATTAGAGGATTAGTTTATGTGATACGCGCAGCTCAGAAACAGCCATCTATGTTTGTATGAGACCATTTTAACTCTACAATTTACAATGATTTTAGTACACATGTGGAACGTTGAGCTGCAGTCCTATATTACAATACTTGGAAGGTACTACATCTGGTATACAACACCCTTGGGTGTGGTTGACCATCTGCCATGCTGCTGTTGTCTGTTCAGTGACTCCTGGAATAATCTCTCAGAAGCTATCAGCCATTAGCTGATGCCAATGATGAAATATCAATTCTAGCTGCCTTTACTGTGCCAGTGCTGCCAAAGAATTATGAACAACTGCTAGCAGCCGTGTTGCTGAGTGACACAAACGCAATTTGTGTGTCCTTCTCTTTAAATGTTTGACGGATGGCATGACTGAATTTGGTTGGTTAAACACTGATGTGGAGTCTGCTTTGTGTCCCATTGGACACAAACACTTGATCCACCAGCTGTACTTCTGATAAGTTTTGCCAGCTCTCAGCTGGCATCAAGCTGCCTGCCTGATGGAAGCTAAGCATCTCACCCTACAGGAAATCTGTCACTTTGTCATATCAAGCAACAAGAAAGTCTCCAACAGCCAAACATCAATAATTAGCACCTTGTTTACCACAGTCTTTTTATATTGGTGTAAAATCCAGCATTGTCTCATGTAAATCATCATTACTGGACTGCTTCAGTGTACGAAATCAGCCTTCCACAGGCTATGTTTTGCATCCAAATTATATTCATATATTTTTGATCAAAGCAGAAGTATGAGGCCACAGGTATAAATTCTGAAATTGTAACGCAGAGATAAACAGAGTTGTATCTGCATGTGCAGCACAGATTATTTCTTCCTCCAAGATTTCTGCATATAAACTGACAAAGGTTCACTTTGATTTGCCGTGTGACTGCAGCGTGACTGCTGTTACTGCTGAGGTGTGCCAGCTGGTCTTTGAAGAATTGCCAGAACAATTAATGTTTGCAGTGTAACATCAGTGGCAGTGAAGGGTAATGCCGCCTTGTGTTTATGCCACAGTTATGTCCAGCAAGTACAGTGCATATCACAGGAATTAACTACTTTTTGTATACTGGTCAATTAAGTGTGCGGCTGAAACCATAACCCAAATTTCTCATTCAGGATCAGAACCCCAATTTCTGACTGGACAAAAAAAACCGCACATCTTCTCCAACTTCTCAGTGCAGTCCTTCAATGGAGAATCCTGTAGAATGCATTCAGCGGGAGCAATGGAAAGAAACCATGTCTGCTTTCTATGGCACTAGTGGTTGTATTTGGTAATTAAAGGATTGAAATGTCCCAAAATTCAGAAGCAAGGTAATTGTGGAAATGGGGTAGGGTGAGTGAGGGGATTGGGTGGATAAGGTAGGGGGTTAGGGCGAGTGAGATGGTTGGGTGGTTAAGGTAAATGCACAAGGTGGGTATGTGGATAAGATAAGGAGTTAGAACTGGTGAGGTAGTAGATGGGTATGGTAAATGCAGAAGTAGGGTGAAGGGATAGCGTGGTTAAGGTAATGGGCTAGGATGGGTAAGAAGGTTGGATGGATAAGGAGGGTAGAGATGGTATGGGGGTAGGGTGGGTGAGGGGTATAGTGCATAAGGTAAGAAGATAGGGTGGGTGAAGAGGTAGGTTGAGTAAGGTGAGCATACAGGATATATGAGGGGGTTGGGTGGTGAAGGTAAGCGCACAGGGTAAGTGAAGAGGGAGAGTGGGTAAGGGGGTAAGATGGTTGGGTGGCAAGTTGCTCCATTGGATTTGGTGGGGAGAGGTGGTTCTATCGAGTCAGGGGCTAGTCAGGTCACTTTGGGGAGTCAGTAGATGGGATTTGGATGATGTGGTTGGGTTGGGTCAGGTCAGGCTGGGGGGGTTGTTGAAGTTTGAGATGGGGAGTCACGTTAAGGGTGGCACAGTGGTTAGCACTGCTGTCTCACAACACCAGGGACCCAAGTTCAAATCTGGTCTTGGGTCTCTGTCTGTGTAGTGTTTGCACATTCTCCCCATGTCTGTGTGGGTTTCTACTGGGTACTCCAGTTTCCTCCTACAATCCAAAAATGTGCAGGTTAAGTTGATTGGCCATGCTAAATTGATCCTAAATTCAGGGGTGTTGGCAGAGTAAATATGTGGGGTTATGGGAGTAGTGTGGAATTGTTGTCAGCACAGGCTTGATAGGCCAAATGGCCTCTTTCCACACTGTAGAGATTCTTCGAGGTTGTGTTAGGGGCTAGTCAGGTTGGGATGGAGTTTGGTGTCAAGGTGGATTTCGAGGGCTCTGTGTGAGTGATTGTGAGGAGTTTTGGGGGGGTGGGGTCAATTGTATAGTTGCCCAGATGTTAGAGTAAGTTATTTTCAGACTTAAATTTCCTGGGTAACTATCCAGGGAAATTCTGTGGAATTGTCCAGAGTCTGCAACTCTTAGACCAGGATTTTCTGGCCCTTCCTCCTGATGGGATTTTCCAGTCCTGCTGAAGGTTACCCCCCCCACCCCTCCCCTCCCCCCCCCTCCTCCCCCCCCCACCCCTCCCCCCCCCCCCCATGGCAGTTTCCCTGGTGGCGTGGCCAATGAACAACATGAATGACCAATGGTGAGTTGTGTCTGCAACTAGAAAAACCACTCCAATGGGGCCACAAAGTCCCAGCCTAACTCAGAGTTAGAGACTTTCTTAGCGAGCCCTGGGGAGCAAAGACCAAATTTCCAGTGCACTTCTCATGGAGTCTTCATGTTGGGACATCTAACGGGTTCTGCAGAGCATTTTCTCCAACCACTTGCAGACTAGAATCTTTATGCACTGTTCTGCCCAACTATGTGCATCCAACAACCACCTGGAGATTCTCCCAAGTTACTACTTTTCCCATTTAATTTTACTCACTGAACCATTACTGCTGTGTATGTTCCAAGTGGAGCTATGAAATGTATCCATCATTAACCCCTTGCTTGGGTCAGTAGTAATCTCCCAGTCAAAGGCTCACAGGTTCAAGCCCGGCTCCAGAGATATGAGCACTGTATTAAGCTTACAGTATGGAGTTAGTGCACTTTAAAGGTGTCATGTTTCAGATACAGAACATGAACCTGAGGTATTTTCTTTCTTTTGAGATCGCATGATATTCATTCAGATAAAAGTTTCCCAGTGCTCTTCCCAATATTTATCCTTGAACAACTAAAAAAAAATGACCTGGCAACTTATCATTGGCATTAATCTGTTGTGTGCAAATTAAATGTTGTGTTATGATTTTAAACACTTTCATGCTGTGCACATAACTCTATTCTAAGGTCTAATTACAACATTCAGTCCTACTTTTTGCTCTTGATTACATTTTTCAAGTAACTCCAGAAAAGGGTAATCCATCTGCCATTGTGAAGTAATGGACAGAATTGACCCAAAAAGATGACCATGACTGGCATCTTGCTGCCAGCAAGAATAGAGAATTTGGCATTTAGCCAAATCACCATTCACAGTAACGGGACCCGAAATTCCCAGCCTTGGATGAGGTCGGAGAATTCCAGTCTAACCTGATAACCAATGCAATTTGCATTGGCATATCCAGCATAAATCGGATTGCAATCTTTTCATACTTAGTTATTTTTTGGGAGAAGGATGAATTTTGCACTGATTCTAAGAAGGGTTTGGCCTAAACGTGCAGAAAGCCTGTCTTCTCAGAGAACGGGTGTCATTTTTAAAGTGTGCCCAATTTCAAAGTGATGTTGAAGACCTGCATCCCTCTCCGCAGGATATCTTCCTCCTCTTCCTAGCATAGATTGCCATCCTGATCTCCCCCTTGTCCTGAACATAGATCACCAGCAATGGAACAGTGGGCACTCCCAAGAGATTCCCTTCATGGTCCCCTTCATGTTCTACTCCTTCATGACCCACCCATTAGGACTTGCACTTTCATGCTCCACTCTGCATGCAGCTGGACACTGCATAGATGCCAGGGAGCAGTGCTAGGTGGGCACTCCCCAGCAATGTCCCTGACCACCCAGTGCTCGCTCTCCATTTGTGGAGACCAATAGTGATTCGCGCCAAGTTGCTGCTGTGCTCAATTGTCAGGGAAGCAGGGAGAATCTGGTTTGAAGTTGACTTGAGCATATTTAAGATGATTATTGAATGTGTTAATTTGGCTCCCACCTCCACTGGGCAAAGGAGCTAGGACAATGCCGAAAGCGGTTTTATCTGGTGCTAAATGCACTTACTCCCTTCGCTGTCATTATCTGACTCTGTGTGATCCCTATGCAATAGGTGCTCAGCACAATGTGGCTGGAAAAATCATCTCCCGTGAATCCAACATTACACAAATGCAGAGCGTGAAGATCACCGCTGTGAACTTCAGCAGTTAGGTTTATTCACTTTGAGGTGCAGGTGTTTGGAATGACTCCAGATTCTTCTGAAATATGCACCGTTCCATTGTGCCCAGATAGACCATTAAATCATACAGTATAAATGTATTTAGTAAACTCTTAATGAAGGGGTAGGGGTGCACTGAACCACCAGAAACTTTCTCTTTAACCACCTCCTGTTCTGCAGGCGAGAGGACATTAGCATAGAAGTCACAGGAGGTGCGACCCCTAACAATGACCTTAAGGGAGAAAATAAGTTTCCTGGTCATAATGGAACAGCAGGGCCTTAGGAGGCTTATGTTTCGCATTAGGTGGTCACTGACTTTGCAACCTCCTGGAAGAATGTGTCCTGCCAAGTGGACCAGCTGGCCACTCACTGTCCGTGACAATCAAAGTTACTACGGTCTTTAATTTCACAGTTTCTGGCTCCTTCCAGGTGATCTCTGTAGCAATCTGCTTCTCACGAGTGCACCTCACAGATGGCTGGTGCTAAGCTTGTCAAAACTGGGAATTCTGAGCGCTTCTCAACTGATGAGGCAGTGTCAGTGAGAGGATACTTGACCTAGTTACTCTGGCTGGTTTCCAACAGGTCCAGTACATCATCAATTGCACTCATGGTAATCAAGGCACCTTGGTGTCTTTATCAAATCCAAAAACTCTCACTACAACACTGTTTAGCTCGTTGCAACTAACAAGGACTATCATTCATGTCTGCACAATACTGCCAGGGATAGTCACGATGCTTTCATCCTGCAGGAATCAGGCCTCCCTGAGGTATTAAATGGTTCAAAACAGAGTTTGCGAATAACTCCTTGAAGACACAAGTCAGCTAACCCAGCCTGGTGTGGCCAAGCAACTGACTTAGCTGTGGTCAAATTGGACAAGTGATTGAAACCAGCCTAAGTTTATTTTGTTGGAAATAATCACTGCTTAGCACATGTGTGGCTCATAAGTTACTTGCAACTTAACAACCAAACCTGACTTGCAAATGGGACTGAAATTGCACAACTATCAGAGAACATGTCCACTTCTGACCTTATGAAGATCACTGATGAAGCAACCAAAAATGGCTGTGCCTGGGACACTACCCTGAGGAACTCTTGCAGTGATATCTTGGAACTAAGTTAAATGCCCGTCAACAAACACCAACACTTCCTTTTGTGCTAATTCTGATTCCAGCCAGTGGAAATGTTTCCCCACTAATCCTCATTGACTTCAATTTTACTTGGGCTCCAACAGTGCCATAATTGGTCAAACTGTGGCTTGATATTGAAGTCACTCTCACTTCTCTTGGAATTCAGCTTTCCTGTCCATTTCTGGAACACAATGAAGTCTGAACCCAAACTGACATTAATAATTCAATGCTGTTTGATAGCACATTCAGCCTTCCATCATTTGACTGATAATGGGGTGGCAATTAGCTGGACTGAATTTGTTAAGCTTCTTTTTATGTACATGAACAACTTTCCAGGTAAATGTCAATATTTAACTGTACTGGAATATCTATTTAGTTCCAACAGATGTAAAAGCAATGTGCAGCAGTAGAAAAGTACTCATACATTCTGATGTGCACAATTCATAATGGCAATGCCATCAGCAAAAATCAAACTGAATTAATTGAATTCAGTTTCTTTTTTTAATTGCATCATTATACATACACACTTGTGGAATCTGTGGAGCATTCAATTTCAAACACAACTCACACTGAGCAAAAGCTTGCCCTAGTGATTAAATGTGCACTTCTTACAACATTTGTATGCATTCTGTAAATATTATGTTAGTCACATTACTACTAATATGCAACATAGTTTTTTATATGAATCATTAAATATTTCTGTGACACACATAGTTCATTTTATTGTTTAATAGACTTATAAAAGTCAACCAGCTGAGATATTCCAGCTTTGAACATTTGGTGTGGCATAAATAAACATTACAATTGTAAAATTTATCATTAAAGTAGTATCATTTCTTTTGATTTGTGCTGTACCGGTGATTTCCTTGCTGCAGATATGTTGAAGGTAATTTTCATCCTCAAGGATAGGTGGGTCCCGGGTGGATGGAAAGTAAAACTTCTCAAATTTCAAAACTGACTCCACCCATCCACTTTTAGTTTTAAAGGAGGCTTCTCAGAAGGTACATTCACTTGTAAACTCCTCTATTTTGACAGGATTTAAAAAAACCCAGGCGACCAGATCTCCTGGTTTTGGGAATCCCTGTGGGTAGCTGGAATGGATAAGTACCAGATCTATGACATAAGTTATTTTAAAGCACACCTTGTAAGCCAAGAGATTGAGGCGATGATTTCTCGGGGCTTGGAAAATAAACATCTCTACACATCCCAGGATCAACTGACAGCCCTTCAAACCATCTGTGATCTCCCATATACATTTGGGCAGCATGGTAGCACAGTGGTTAGCACTGTTGCTTCACAGCTCCAGGGTCCTGCGTTTGATTCCCAGCTTGAGTCACTGTCTGTGTGGAGTTTGCACATTCTTCTCATGTCTACGTGGGTTTTCTCTGGGTACTCCAGTTTCCTCCCACAGTCCAAAGATGTAGGGGTTAGGTTGATTGGCCATGCTAAGAAATTGCCCCTTAGTGTCCAGGGATGTGTAAATTAGAGGGATTAGTGGGTATAATACGTAGAGATATGGGGGTGGTGCCTGGGTGGAATTATGTTCAGTGCAGACTTGATGGGCCGAAGGGCCTCCTTCTGCACTATAAGGTTCTATGATTCTATATACCTCACACTCCTGCACTCCTCAACTCCCCAGGTCTCTGACATCTCTCCAACCCACTCTCATGATCTCCGACTATATTATCATTCCATTATGACTTCCCACTTACCTGGCACCTGTTCCCTGGGTGCTTTGCCTTGTCTATTTGGCACAACAGAAAGCCCTTGCCACATCTGGTTGAATAGGCAATCCAATGAAAGAATTAAAGCACAGTTTAGTTTCAGTAGGAAGCCTGGGGAACAACGTCCAGTAATCCTCTCCTTTCCTCAGCCTTCACAGCCCGGAATAAATAGCAGGAATGCCAAAGTTTCTGGTACTGATTTGTGGTTTGCACGTCACTGCAGTGATACAGGATGCAGAATGATCGGTGCAAGGTGGAGTCCTCACCTGACCCAAATCTGGGGTGGGCAAGACTCCCAGAACAGATTTTGTGATGGAAATGCACAGTTATAAAACATAAAAATCTTCGCACAAACTGCAAGGCAAGATTTCAAGTTACACTTTTGAGTACATCATTTTCAGAACATGAAATGGCTTTGTGCTGGTGGTGGAGGAGGGGTGGGACAACTCTAACTTGGCAACTGCAAATCAAAAACATTTAAAAATTCAACTTACCTGTGTCTCATGTCTCGGTTTCTGAAGTAGTTGAGAATCACAAAGGCAATAGATCAGGAATGAAAAAAAACACAATTTAATTTCTCGCTGTATCAATTTAAAGAAAATAAAATTTTATAAAAATATGCACAAAAATTGGGTGAAATTACTTTGCTGCATATTAGTATGAAATCCTTTACTATTATAGTGAATATCCTGAATAATTAATAATAAGTCAGTTAAAACGGCTGTCAAAATAGAGATCCGTGCTCCTTAAATATTCAGACACTGATACACACAGTTCAATTTTACCTCATAAATTGTTATGTGGAAGCACTTCAGCAAGGAAAAAGCATTATCTGAGAATGGCAATTGTTCGCAGCCTTTCCTGCAAAATTTAGAGTTTGTAAATAATTTTGGAGTATGTGTATTGCTGGCAAGGCCTTATTGAATCCCCAGTTGTAGTTGCCCTACATAGGTAGTGGCAATGGAATGTTTATTTTAGGCCAATTAAAAGTGGGGTTTCTCGACCACATACATCCCCAAGGCTGGAAACTCCTGCCTGAAATCAATGGAAATTTGCATGCTCTGCCAAGTTTTCTGTCCTGCATGCTCGGAATCTTTGTGGTGGACAGGATGGGAAAATTTCACCCTAAGAATCAAACATGATGTAACCAGAATGAAGTCACATGAAGGCCCAGACCTTGCAGGATCTTCCCCACACAACACCTGCTCCCCTCCACCCTCGTCCTCCGCTCTCCGCAATTCATGGAACTGGATCTGAATCTACCAACCAAGAAAAGGACGTGCTGGAATCTGGCTTCCTGCAGATTGCCTGATTTTTCCCTTTATGATGAAACTGTCTGTTCAGCTCAGTCGGCACATCACTTCCCCAATGGTTTGACTTACTCAAAAACTAACTCTGACTGCGTGAATATGTTGGAGGGCATAACTGTGACACCTGACAGTGTTAACAGCCAAAAGGCAGTCACTACATCAGGTCAGCTATAAAAAGAGGCAAACCAGGAGAACACCATTGTACTCCCGCTGTTTCTACAGTCATAGCTTATTATCAGACACAGACTTCAGAAGAGAAAAAATACATAACGCAGACAGGTTGCATAGAAATTTGCTGCACTCGAAATAACACCAGCACTCAAATACATATGGCTAAAAAAAGCCTCAGAAAATCTATTGGGAGATTCAAAGTACGTAGAATTTGCACTTAGTTATACATTCACCATCCAAATGACAGAGAGCCCTTTAAAATTTCAGGCTTGCAATAGTTGAACTTTAGGCTAAAAACTTTAATATATAAATCAGATCAAGCACATCATACCTCAATTCTAAAATATTTATGGCATTTCCAGATGGAAAGATCCGGCGTACAAAATTAAAATCCCCAATGTAGATACTGCCATCTGGGCCGCACGCCACGGCAACTGGTGCATAGAGTTTATTGTCATGTGCCAGGCTGTTGCAGTTTGGACAAGCAACGCTCCGTTGACGACCATTTCCCATGATGCTTGTAATGACAGGTGGCTGCTGGGATATGAACTGGTTTTCTCCATTTCCTTTGTGCAGTATTCCTGAATACAAAGTGAAAGGAGGAAATAGTAAAGAGAGACAACATATGGGTTGGACAGTTTGTGATTAGAGTATAACATTTGTCCTTCAGGTAAGTGATGACCTTAGATTTGAATCAAGGGTAAATGAGGATAGTGATGGACTCATAAACGTCCCCTCTCACCTTGGGGAAACAATAATGGCTATCATAATGCGCCTGTTGCAATAAGCGTGACCTTCCCTGACCTTCACATCACGGCCCCACAGCAGTAAGGTCAGAGTATTTGGCGGCTAGCCAAAACTGCAGCGAAAATCCCTGAGGGTGTGAATGGTGATAAGAATCCGCCCATTGTGTTAAAATGCAATGGTAAACTAAAAGCAATTGCAATCAAATTAACTTAAAACTCATTCAGATTTTAATCTATTTAATTCTTTTTCTTATTCCTATTCGCTAATTTTCTTTCTTTCTTTCCCTCTTTTGAAGACAAACATTTTTTGTAAGGTGAACTTCCAAAACCACTAGCAATTTTGTAATTTATTTCATAAAAGTGAAGGGATGGAGCTAGTGCGGACACAATGGGCAAACTGGATTTCCTCTGTGCTGTAAATTTCTGTGATTCTGAGTGTTCAAAATTGAGCACAGCATCATTCCATTGTTTGGGAACAAGAGACGCTATTTGAGGAACAAAATGACATCTGCTCTATGAGCTCACATTTCCGTCATGAATCATGCCTTACTCGCAATTGGAGAAGGTCTTGGATGCAGGAAGTACACAGAGAGGGGATGTTAATCAGCATGTTGATTTTGATGCTAGTATTGTCTTTTTGGAACTCAATGTTTTGGCTAGTGTCCTCTTTTAATCTCAGAGTTGAGCTCACTTAATGCAACATAAAAGACCTCACCAACACTTTTTAAAGTTATTATCAGCTGTTTATTGATTGGTTGCAGGTTTTTTTTTCAAGCTGACACTGTGATTCTACAAGTTCTACATGCCTGTATAGTTGTTTCAAATTGCAAAAGTTTAGAGACTACAGTGTGTTTAGGTGCTAAAGGGTTTTTTGCATGCCTTAAGACTTCTGAATCAGTTGCTCCCAGTTATGATGGACTGGAAAGTTTTCCCTTGGAATACAGTATGACCTGGAGAATGAGTAGTCATTCAGAGCAGATAAAGTTGCTGGAAGTGAGAGGAGAAGGACTCTCAATAGGTATTCATCGCCATCAAGGATAGTCAGGGAACAGTGCTGAACATCAGTGAGGTATCATGCAAAAGATGTCTCACTCTCATAATGATGACTTCTCTGCCAGCTGTTATAGCTAAAACTACAACTTCAGCAGGGCAACGACCACATTGCCCACAGCGATAAACTCATGTGACTGGCTCCTTGTGGGTGAGAGCTGGAAATATTAATAATACTTCACAGTTGCATATGGAGGTCACTGAGGGAGGTCAAGGTTCACTAACTACATTTCATTTTCTCTTGCCTGAGGCAAGCAGGCAGACTGAGCATGAGCATTTATGAGGATTTCAGGCTTCCCTAGATAGCTGTTGACTGCACACATACATCACTTAGTGGGTATCATATGCAGATAGTCATGTGCTGGACTAAATATGTCATGATATCAAGTACATTATGCAGGCAAATGCTCAATCTCCTAGCAGCAGTTGCAATGCCTTCATTCTTTGGCATCATATTGTGTCAACTACATTTCGGACACCACTGCAAACCAAAGGATAGTTGCTGAGTGACAAGGACTATATATGCTGACGATATATTTTATGATGCTGGTTTTGTAACCTAATGGCATGTAACAATGAAAGCCATGCCGCCATAAGAAAGAATGGCACGGTGGCAAGCTCTGCAGCTTCACAGGGCCAGGGACCTGGGTTTGATCCCCGGCTTGGGTCACTGTCTGTGTGGAGACTGCACGTTCTCCCTGTGCTTGTGTGGCCTTCCTCTGGGTGCTCTGGTTTCCTCCCATAGTCCGAAAGATGTGTTAGTTAGATGCAATGGTCAGACTAAACTTTCCTGCAGTGTACTCCAACAGGCACCGGAGTGTGGTGCCTCGGGGATGTTCACAGTAACTTCATTGCAGTGTTAATATAAGCCTACTTTGGACCCAAATTAATAAACCTAAAAACTTAAACATGAAAAACTTCAAACTTTTGATGGAACAGAGATATAGACATGTCAAAACAATGATCTGTGCTGCTCTGGAGGAACCTCACAGAACTTGGCTGAGTGAATCCCAAAATCTATGGTGGTGAACAGCATACTGCATACTAAAATCATTCTGAAAGGTCAGCCCTTATCACTAGCTGTATACAAGCAGCTGAAGGGCAACAGCCTGATGAGAAGCAGAGAATGAAAGAGGAACTAAGACAATCTTTTTGCTGTCCAGGTTGTCCATGAAGAACTAATGCCAGTGCCAACTCCAATTCTCCATTTACCAAAGTTATAAAGTTCATTAATTATTGTCACAAGTAGGCTTACATTAACGCTGTAATGAAGACATTATGAAAATCCCCAGATTGCCACATTCCAGTGCCTGTTCGGGTACACCAAGGGAGAATTTAGTGTGGCCAATGCACCTAACCACCGTGTATTTCTGACTGTGGAAGGAAACCAGAGTACCCAGAAGAAACCCAGACAGACATGGGGAGAACATGCAGACTCCGTACAGACAGTGACTCAAGCCAGGAATTGAACCCGTGTCCCTGGTATTATGAGGCAGCAGTGCTAACCACTCTGCCGCTCAGAACAATCTTATTCTTCTTATCTTTCTTTTGTCACTGGCTAAGAAACCATCCTCTTGGCCAAATTGCAAAAACACAATCAACCACAAAATAAACCTATAAAATTATACCACAAAATGTTGAAATCACAAAGGATCAGTTGCATAAAAATTGTTTAAAAATTTTAGGAACAGAAATGGCCATTGGAACCAACAAACTAATCCCTTGTTACAGACTGCAACCAGAGAATTGCTTTCTTTTTATATCCCTCCAAGTCTTGATCAATAAACACATCTAAATGTGTCAATTATACTTATTCCTTCACTGTGTTCCCAATAGTTTATTCCATAAGTCTTACTCAAATACAAACCTTTTACTTGCCTTCCTGTCTTTCTTTCAAATTTCTATTTTTTTAACTTATGTCACATTGTTTTTGAACTCTTTACTATACTAAAAACATTGCCAATACAAATTTTGTCAGATTCCTCTTTCATTTGTCAGCATGGTTTAATATTTTTCTGTAGCGTGTGCTCTGAAGGTCATAAAGAACACTTCCAATCGGAATAATGGGCCCGATTCTCAGATCTATTCGGACAACCAGTGATGCCCCAGTGAATGCTGCATCAGCCAAAAATCAGGGCTCTAGGGATTCACCCAATCTGCCCCGCTGACCTCGATTGTGTTACTGGCCAGGCACTTGCCCAGAGTAAGAAAAGTTGGACTGGCCAGTGGGTTGCTCGAAATGGGTTTATTGATATTTTTCAGGTAGGTGAATCCCACCTGACAGATGCTGTCAAAGCCAACGGGGATGCTCTCGATTTCCCACTGGTGTAGGCACTTAGCCACAAAACAGGAGAATTCAGCCCAATGCGCTATAGTGTAAAGATGTTTAAAATATTTAAGAGAAGTTATACTGGAGAATCTTCACACAACTACAGAAGCTGAATCTAAGTTGTGAGCTTACACAATTTGCGAAACTCAAATTTGTTAAATTAAATAAAAATGAGTACAAAGATGCTAAATGGCCACTAATTGACCTTCGATCTGAAAATGTTGAGATCTCTTGTAATTAAATTGAAGAATATAGATCGTTCATTTCAATGTCAGAAATGAGTTGTGTTTGGATTAGTTACGATACAAAACAGGAAAACATTCCTTTCTCTATTTGTAGCAGAATTTACCCATCATCAATGAGTTTTATGCAATTGATAACACAGATAGCAAGATTTTTCTTCTGATTTTCATTACTGCACCCATCATTGCAAATGAGATGTGCTGAATATTATGCATAACATTTTAAATTAATGTCAGTTCTAACATACAGTTGGCAAAAAGCATCAGAAAAGATTCATTCTCATTTATTCTTCAGTGCTGGATTGATCTGAAAAATCTGACATTTGTTTAATTAGAAAATGTCAGGGAAAATTGTTCTTCTGTTCTGTTTCTTCATCCTGATGCTTTATTTTATTATAATGGAAATTTTAAAATAGATTACAAAACTGAAAATGCTGGAGGGATGAAATGAAGAAAGGCTAATTAGTTTTCCTGGTAAACTCTGCAAGTTGTCAGCTGCAGGCTTTCACTACTGCATGACCCCTGAGTAAATTAATCACATTCTCACAGGCATGCACAAGTCCCTCTCTGTCAGAAGGAAAGTGATACTTAACAACTTAGAAAACTATACTGTGAAACCACATTTGTTTCAATTTTTCAACCAAAACATTATTAAGTAGTGTGCTAGTGTAGTGTAAGATAATCACTTGCAATGTGCTTGAATCTCAACATTGAATCTGATTCTATATTAACCGTATGCTTTCCCCGAAATTTGACATATCTGCAAAGTTCAAACAGGTACATGAGTGGGAGATGGAAAGAGTAATCTTAGGGATTGATATTGGGAGAGACTGATGCCAGGGTCAGTCAACACCATGAAACAATCAAATTGGTCCCAGTCGAGGCAGGGTGGGAATGGATTTAGCCAATCACCAGCATGTCAGAATATTTGGGATGAGCAGCATTTTATAAAGTGGGTCAGGACTAAAATTTGCAGTGCCCAGCAGGTTGGAAATCATTAGCTTAGTAGGTGCGAAACCAGACAACAGTGAGTTGGAGCTGAGCTTCAATGGAAAACTATCCCCTCCTTTGCTCATATTGGATACATACACAAATTTTAATTTTAATTTCTATTTAATAAGTTTACTGAATGGCACTTACAGATGCCTTATGAGTGCTATTATCCATATTGCGAGCTGGTTGTAGTGTTTGACAACTTAATGAATTTTAATAATGTGATTTAGTAACATTGCTGCAATAACTGCAGTTTGTATCAAACTGCACTGTGTAGATTGTTTTCGAGAACAACATCAATCACTCTCAGCAGGACAACACTGTTCATCCATGTTTGGGTTAACATTGGTGATGCAAATTTACAGCAACTAAATAATTCAAACTACATTTCTATTAAACAACATTCGAAGACTTTGGCTAATACTTTCAATTGTATTTTACTAATCTGTTCCGTATTTTGCGAAAGCCTTGAATGAGTTTCAATTTTATTTATTGGTTGATCTACTGTCAATGTGCTTGGCATGTCAAGACCAAGATGCAATCTTTAGGTGAAGTGGGGTTAGAGATGGGGAATAATTCAACCAGAGTTTGCAAACTTAAGTCAATTTTAAATTAATGCACTTTTTCATATTCCATTTCATGTTCACTGTTTAAGCATCCTTAAATAAGTCAGATGATCAGATTCCTGGAGTTGAATTGGTAAAATTAATCTTGTCATTATGATGCAAAAATAATGAACAGATGACCACACATCAACGGGTCATGTTATTTAATTTAAACAAAGCATTCCTCAGGATGCTGTCTGACAGGTCAAAGCAGCATTTCATCTCTTTGAAGTCTAATTTCTGTTACTCAACTTGCCTTTTGCTGCTTGATTACTTGGGCAGCTCATGAAGCCTCTTTCACTTTTTAACCATTCTGTCCTCACGCACCGAGATCAGGGAGTTTTCTGATAAAATGTAAAGTGTTTTGTCTTTGATTACTTGGATGTACTAATGGATTATGTATTGATTTTTTCAGGAGGAAAGAGCTTCCATTTAGCATATTAATCACTTTGCATCTAATCACTTTTATTTGCAAGAATGCACATTCACTTTAAAGAAATATCTAAACTCAGAATTTCAAATCATTGTGTGGCTAACTATCGGAGAATTTTAATATATGACAGACACCTTAGGAAATAGCGTTTTGAAAATCTTACACATCCACTGCATCCCCTTTTAATACACAAATTTATCCCATCCATGCCAAAAACATACCACTGCCGCTCCCCACCCACCCTTTAAGCCCTTATACCTACCATGCCTAGCACTGCCTATCTATCCAGCCCCTATGGCCTCTCATAATCTACATGCCAACCTATGTCCCTGCACCAACTTGTCATGGTCCCTTATACCCTCCATGCTAATCTATGTGCCTCTACCTACTCCCAATGGTGCCCAATAGCCCATATGCCAACTTAGTCACAGCTCATGCCAAACACCCATCACCCTATGCCCCTGCACTTCCTATCCCAACTAACCCAGCAACCATTATGGACAGACCCTAGGCTCTATCCAGAACTCAGATAGAGAAAAGTTCTATAAAATAAGTGCCTACTGCAGACTTCATTATTTGAAAGTACACTCTCATTCATAAAAAAACATTTATTACATTTTTATGTATCTTCCAATTAATAAAGCCTTATGAGAACAAACATTTAATTCAAATGCACTATCCCCTGTAATAACGAGCATCAGAATTTATCATCCCATATCAAAGAATTAATAACTACTTATAGCTCTCAATCAAACTGTGAAGTGGTAGGCACTCCCCTATAAAAATGAATGGCAGTGAAATCAGCCATGCAGTAGTAAACCAATCATGGAAACAAGTAGATGAAAGACATTAGGTTTATATTGGTGACAGAGTGAAATTGCAATTTTTTAAACTTCACACTTTTTTAATTTAAAGGGCGCGGTATTTAAAAGTCTTGCCAGTTCCCTTTGATAAGTGCTACTGACAGTTTTGACAGGTCTATTTGACTGGTGTTGCTAATGGTTTTTATGGTTAATTCCGTAGGCTTTGTTGGTTGTTTCAATGAAATTGACAATAATGAATTTCTGCATTTCTTATGCTCAGTTATGTCCAATTTTAACAATTCCAAACAACAACTGACCTTCTTCAAAGATCAGACCAGATCCAAATAGATATCTTACCTCTCCAAAGACCGTAAAACCATAAGATTATAAATCAAAGGAGCAGAATTAGGCTACTCGGCCCATCGAGTCTGCTCTGCCATTCAATCGTGGCTGATACTTTTCTCATCTCCTGCCTTTTCCCCATAATCCCTGATCCCCTTATTAATCAAAAACCTATCAACCTCTGTCTTAAAGATACTCAATGACCTGGCTTCCATAGCCTCTTGCAGCAAAGAGTGCCACAGATTCACCACTCTCTGACTGAACAAATTCCTCTTCATCTCTGTTTTAAAGGATCATCCCTTTAGCTTGACATAAAGACCTCTGGTTCTAGTTTTTCCTACTAGTGGAAACATCTTCCCCACGTCCACTCTATCCAGTATCCTGCAAGTTTCAGTAAGATCTAGTCTCATCCTTCTAAACTCCAATGAGTACAGACTCAGAGTCCTTAATCATTCCCCATGTGACAAGTTCTTCATTCCAGGGATCATTCTTGTGAACCTTCTCTGGACCCTTTCCAAGGCCAGTCCATTCTCCTCGTGTCTGCACAGGTTTCCTCCAGGTGCTTAACTTTCTTCCCACAGACATTTTGAGTCCCAAAACTGCTCACAGTGCTCCAAACGGAGTCTGACTAGAGCCTGATACAGCCTCAGAAATACATCCCTGCTCTTGTATTCTAGCCCTCTCGACATGGATGCTAATTTTACATTTGTCTTCCTAACTGCCAACTGAACTTGCACATTAAGAGAATCTTGAAAAAGCCTCCCAAGTCCCTTTATGTTTAGGACTTTATGTCCCAAGTCCCTTTATATTTCCTAAGCATTTTCCCACTTAGAAAAATGGATGGGCTATCCAAACAAATCCACAAACTTCTGATTTGCTCTTAACAGGTCTTTGGTTTTCATACTTCTGGCTTACTAAAATCCCACTTCAGTGGGAGCATTTTATGATTTAAATGGTCAGCTGTCTCTGTGAACCATGCAAGCATGAAATACATCCTGTCCCATTCCCATCCCTGTGAAATTGGAAATGAAACTTATAACTTACTGCCATCTTCACCATTTTCATTCAATAGAAAGCCACATAGTCACGGTGAAAATCTGAGCTTAGAGTCTTCTTAAAGCAATGATTTAATTTAATTTTAAAGTTTATAAAGTCTATTTATTAGTGTCACAAGTAGGCTTACAATCACACTGTGATGAAGTTACTGTGAAAATCCCCTAGTTGCCACACTCTGACCCTTACTCGTACACTGAAGTAGAATTTGGCATGTTTAGTGCACCTAAGTAACAGGTCTTTTGGACTGTGGGAGGAAAGTGGAGCACCTGGAGGAAACCTGCGCAGACACGAGGAGAATGTGCAGACTCTTCACAGATAATGATCCCCTGAGTCCCTGGCACTGTGAGGCAACAGCGGTCACCATTGTGCCACTGTGTTGTTCCTTTAATTTAATTTAATGTAATTTGATCAAGGATGACTTTCATTTATAAAACTGCATTGACTACATCGGATTTGAAGATGCCATTCTAAGGGTACAGCCATACAGGCTATTCACATCATGCTCTTGCTGCAGTGGGGGGAAGGGGTGTGTTTTGGAGAATTTGGCACCCAACCAAATTTCCAGTTACTGCAGCGGGATGGGAAAATCCCACCAATGATTGTCTTAAAACTGATCTAGTCTTCTAATAAGGAAGTACCTAGTATTAAGGCAATTGTACATTTGGGAAGGCAAGAGCCTGGATAATTTCATATTAGAAAAAGAATCTTAAAATAATGAAAGATAAACACAAGACTGAAGTAAGTAAGCCATTTAATGCAGAAAATAAATGGGGTGACACGGTAGCACAGTGGTTAGTTCTGCTTCTTCACAGCTCAAGGGACCTGGGTTCAATTCCTGGCTTGTGTGGAGTTTGCACATTCTCCTCGTGTCTTTGTGGGTCTCCTCTGGGTGCTCTGGTTTCCTCCCACAATCCGAAGATGTGCAGGGTAGGTTGATTGGCCATGCTAAAAATTGCCCTTAGTGTCCTGTGATGTGTAGGTTAGAAGATGGGTGGGTAACTATGTAGGGATATAGGGGATGGGCCTGGGTGAGATTGTCAGTGCAGGCTCAATGGGCTGAATAGCCTCTTTCTGTACTGTAGAGTTTCTATGTTTCTAAATGTAAGATTAAGGAAAAAAATACAAAATTCATAAATGTCCAGTGTGGTTAAATATTGGAGAAAGCTTTTTCTCCCCAAGGATATTGGTACATGGAATAAAAGTTGAAAGAAGATAGTTGATTTAATGTTGAGTAATGGCTTTGACAAGCTGGGTCAATATCGAACTGTTAAAAAATGGGAACAAGCATTTTTAGTAATACTGCTTGAATTTCTTTTCAAGGGGAGATGAAAGAAGCAGCAACAGAAAAAGACATGTACTTATAGAGTGCCTTTCACAACCTCAGGGCAGCCCAGAGTGCTGTAAAGCCCATTATGCTCTTTGGGCTAGTTGCCTTCAGGGCAACCTAGATCTGAACGCAGAATATCCAATAAGTATTAGATCTCTTACTTACATAACCAAGGGCCTAATATCCCATCTCATGTATTGCTCTCTGAAATCTTTTTTCACCTATGGCTGGAGTTACACTTCCAGCTTTTCATGAGTACATGCTTCCTGCCCAATGTATTAGAAAACTTTGGCTCCTTTTTTTGGACAGTGGCATCCATTTGGCCTCAACATGAACACCAAGCATACCATGGTCAGATGCAACCTAATTAAATGCAGAATTAAAAAAAACTTCCTCCACGAAGTAACAACATAACTTTTCAGAAAGTGCCAAAATTATTTCTTACACCAGTTATCCTCTTGTATCTTTCAATGAGATTGGTATTCGGTGTCAGATGAAGAGTTAGATGATGCACCTTTGATCCATGTCTATTAGGAACTGGGTTTGAAGTTGCTCAAACCCACTTCTCAGAGGGCAGGATGATCACTATTTTGTTATTAGGATTGCATTTGGAGCAGACCTCAGGGAGGGAGATCAGCATTTACTGTTGCTTTTAATGATATTGAAAAGTTGACAAAAGACATTCCAATTAACTAATGTCTGATTTGAATCTAGCACCTGTATTAGATTGGAGACACTCACCACTTTGTATGTTCAGAACGTGATGCTTATCCAAAGACCAGCCACCTAAATTGGAAGCATCCTTTTCAAACCCCTGGAGAATTGCTGTCCTTTTCTCCCACAGTATCAAATCAGGACAAGGTTCATATTCATATCCCACTGAAACTGAGAAACAATTAAAAAAGGAACATTTTAGATCTCTTCATGTTGCAGTATTATTGATTCAAACACTTGCATTTCCAGATGCACTCATGGTTGAATTATGTCTATATTTCTCGAGGTGAGAATTGTTCATTCAAACTCTTACAACTATGCAATTTCATTTAATTTCACTTTTTATTAAAACTGTATCAAATAAATATAAGGTTTGTAAAGTTTTTGCTCTATTATTTGATCTGTTCACTACAGTAAGTGATGGCATCATATATTTTGTGGCATGATTGGTGGATAAAAATATCTGAAGTTAGCTTGTGAAAACTCGAGAGTGACGTGAAAGGTTTTTAATAAATTCATCAAATCCTGGGAGATGGACAATTGCCCTGATTCACTTATATAATATACAAATCACAGTCTTGAGCATATATAGGACCCGAATTTACCATCATGCTGTGCCCGTTTTAGGCAAGTAGCCTGCTCTATGCCCGCCTGTATGGCGGAACCCCCTGTTACCAAATCCCAAAAATGGCCATGATCAGGATCATGTCGAGAAGGGGTGCAACTGCTATTTCAACGCATTTGCATGCATTTAGATTGACTTAATGGGCTGCATGGCCAACTTTACCGGCACTTCGCCCTTTACCACCACATTCGCCCATCCATACTCCATAAAACATACTCCATAAAACTCAGATCTGGGAGCTTCAGTTAGTCAGAAAGTAGGTGCCTAAAATATGACCGGTCTCTGCTTTAAGATCGGTAGGGATGGGGGGGAGGAGAGGGTGATGGGTCTGTTGCTACACTGCCTGAGATCGATGGGAAGGAAAGGGGGGTCCACTGCCCATTCTGTCTAAGATCTTTGGGGGATAAGGGGGTCAGTAATGTTGTGAGGGTGGGGCAATGTCTGTGGGGGCCAGAGGGAGGCATTATCCAGCCCGGGAGTGATGTGGCAGGGGAGCAGCATTCTATCATTTATTTTTGTGCATGCGCAATTGGAGGTGCCAGTCAAAGCTGCAGGACTTTGTGTGTGTTAAGCTCTGCCCACAGGCTTCCACAGTGCAGTTTGCAATCACTGATGTTTTTGCAAGTAGAGTGTGTATGGAGACACCTCAAAGCAGGTCTAAAATTCGGATCTGAAACATTCCGAGTTTCAAGTCCGCCCAACGCTCAGGCCAGAATTTTACCAGCATGCCTGCCCCAATTCCTAGCATTCTCTATTGGCCTCGGGCAGCAGACTTACTGGTAAAATTCCGCCCTTGGAATCAAAATGGTAAAAGAGGGCCTATAGTCTCTGAAGTGGATTAATGGACTGTGTATTATTTTAAGACATGTTTTTTTCAAATGCCATCAATTCTGGTTGGATATTGCTCCACAATCATTCAATACTCTCTTCACTAGCTTATCCAGTCAACCAAAGAAGTGAAGACCCAGCCGGTTTTTTTGACAATCGAGTGAATGATAGGTGAGCCCATATCATTCTCACCCAATGCATGCACAGTTCCAGCAGGAATTTGAATGACAGAGGCAGGGATGGGAATGTTTGAGTAATCCTCCCTGCTTTTTAAGTCAACCATAATATTCCAACTATTATCCCAATCATGATCAGCAGGAATGCAAACATTGCATTAGTTTTGATTGAACACCTCTGACTCAAAATAAATTTGAAAAAAAATTGGATAACAGGTTAATAATTCTGATGCCACATCTTGATTACTTTTAGTAGACATGCATTGGAAGCAAAGGGTATCTGGGTAGCAGCACTGGTTTCACAGTGTCTTGTAGATGGAAATATTGGAGAATAGCATGGTTAGCTAAGTCCCAAATGTGAAATTATAACTTTATTAAAGAAGGAAAGAATGACATGAAGTGTCCCTGTTCATTCCATCCTCTCGCAAGATTCAAAATTGTGACTGCTAGTGTTGAAGCATATTTTAAAGGCAATTCTGAAATAGAAGTTAATGATCTTGCCAAATAGCAATTGGCTGCTCTTAGAAATTGGGAAACGTTTGCTTTGAAACTTGCCTTTATTGTGCAAATTGGATCATAAAAATAAATTAATGGCAGGGACTAAATATTACATGTAAAAAAAAAACAAAGCCCAAAATATATTCTTCACATTACTTTCGCACACACAAAGCCCTGTTGAGTATTACGAAAAAAATAAACATGGTTGCGAAGATACTCAGCCCGATTTAAGTATTCAATCCATCTATCTAATCAACAGCAACTTATCACTTTTGACTTTTGAGCAAGTACTGAATCACATAACAAAAGCAAGGTTAATGCAACAATTTCCAAAGATTTCCACTGACTATTCTATCAGGTAGAAAATAATTTCAAATAATAACCTTGTTTTTGGTGTTTGCATGAATCACAACAATACATTGAGAAATATTAAACTACATAACATACCTTCTGCTTCAGTGAGGCCAGAAACCTTCTGGCCGTAAACATCTGTTTTGTTCCAAGTGAAAGTGTAAGCCAGGTCAGATCTGGCAGGAAACCACTTCTGAAAAAGCCGCCCCTCTATAGCAATCGTGAGATGAACCTTGATTAGTCCATTTGGAATAAAGGCATGCGTCATGATAATCCTCAGTAATGATTTATACCCAGGAGCACGGCTGCTGAGGTAACTGAGCTTCACAAAGCTGGCTGGGATGGCAATCTCCTCCTGAACAACCTGCCAAAGAATGTTCACACCTTTGAATTTAAAATAGTTTTGTATCATGAGACAATAGGGCTTCTGATATAATGATGAACAGAGTGCAAGTTGTTTCTGTGGTTATTTGTTCTCTGCAAAACAGGGTTTGGGAATTCGGGTGTAAATACAGCCCAAACGAATGGGCTGAAAATCTCCCATCTATTGGTTGCAATTGTCCTTTGCAAATTTGATTTTGGTAATCTCAATTCCGTTCCAAAATGAACGTGGACCCAGTGCAATGATGCCCGTAAACTGGTCATTTCATTCAGCCAGGCAACAGTGAATATTGTGAAATACACCACACTCATGCCAGGAGCAAGCGCTCATGCAGTTATCATTGAAAGACATTGATGTGGAGGTAACATTATCCTGGAAGACACTGCATGCCTAAAAATGTTTCACTCTCCACTATTTATGCCTTTCCATTTTAAGCATGAAATTTCAAAGAACACATACTGCTGTATTAGATTTAGAACGGCAGAAGCTTAGTTCCTATTTTTAGATTTTCAGATCAGGTTACTCACATGAATGAAAACTCCACCTTCACCTTCACTCTACCATCTGTACAAAGCAGCTTAGTGGGCAGCCTCTCAATAAAACAGTTCCAACAATTACATTTTGGATTTTTTTTTCTGTAAAGCTGAGGATGTGTGGCTTTCTGAATTAAGTCCAGGGTTTTGCCAAACTCTAGATGGTGCACACAAATGAGGTCATGCTAAGTACACCAGCTTATCTTCCTACTTTATGAAGGATGATGTGATTTATCAGACGTTGTGGGCACAATTCCATCTAGTTTGTAACAGAATTGAAAATATTTATAGGGTGGATATCATAAACGTGTGCTTGTAATGCATGTCTTAAAATGATGGGAGTACCTATTGGCACTGTGGAGCTTGACTTGTTCTACATAATTTTCTGTCCATTAACTTTGATGGAGTACTGACAAAAGTACCAGCACTAAATAATGAGATGTTTGTCACTGTTAGTGCAGGTATAACCACCCTACAAATGACATTTGCCTGCAGGGTTACCTATTGCTGAGTGGGTAAGTCCCAATGCTAGTGACAGGCTTTCCTTCACAGACTCTACTAAAAAGTCAAGCTGTGCCATCAGTCATAATGCAGGTGATTCATGAGTGAAATGGGACCACTCATAAGTTGATCTATACATGTTCAAAAAATGACATTTTGCCCAAGAAATTTCATTTGTTCTGTACAGATAATTGTTATTTGCATCATCATTGGTAGAAGTCACAGTTGTCTTTCCCTTTCATGGTAAAATGCTAAAAACACTGAGTTTAAAATCATAGAATTCCTACAGTGCAGAAGGAGGCCATTTGGCTCACTGATCCTGCACTGTCAACAATCCCACACAAGCCCTATCCCTGTAATACTACATAATTATCCTGCAAGTCCCCCTGACATTAAGAGGTGCTTAAGCATGACCACTCAGCCTAACGTGCACATTTCTGGGACTGTGGGAAGAAACTAGAGTATCTAGAAGAAAGCTCTTGCAGGCATGGGGGCAAACTCCACACAGTCACTCAAGGCCAGAATTGTATCTGGGTCCTTGGCATTGTGAGGCAGCAGTGCTAACCACTAGCTGAGGTCCCTTCTGTTCATTGTTTTATAATCTCATGCAAATAATAGTTTATTATATTTCATGGTAAGTGGATTCTACTATTATTAACTACACAAAACTACATAAATCTCATAATCTGTGAGACCTTATGTTCTAAAACATACAGTAAATTTACTTCTATACTTATTTCTCACAGGAATGAAGATCAGGAATAACAAAAGTACATTATTATTGTAACATCCACTGAAAATACAACTGTCTATGATCTAAAGGTAAATATTATTGAGGAACAAGAAAAAAAATACACTGAACTCAACCTTTACTCGTACTAAGCTGCTTCTTGATTACCTCAGTATGACTAGCATGATAAGAATCTGGATCAGAAACTCTCAAAGAGATGCTGGGCAATTTTGATCATTTCTGGGTCTGTTGTAGGTACCAATATTCCATTATCTAAGATTCATATAAGCCTTTTTTGAAATGACCAAAGAAAGACAAAATGGAATCAATTTAGATAAAGAACATAGAGCAAGAAAATTGATCACAGAAGCAGAAATTCAGAGCTGTGGTCTTAAATGTCTTATACTGTTGTATCCAAAATGTAATCTCTCAGAACAAGATGCTCAGTGGGGTCACACCAAGCAGTAACTCAAAAATCCTTAAATGTTTGAAACACAATCAAATGTTAGAAATGTTGAGACTCCCAATGAATGGGGCAAGCAATAAAATTTCAAATGTAAGCAGAATCTGAACAAGAAGCAAGGAACAAAAGAAAGCACAGAACAGTGGAACACAAGTATCAGAACAGCTTACTTCTTAATATCTACCATGTTTCGAGAAACATGGATACCAATCACTTCTTTCCCCCCACAGTGTCCAAAGCAATCGCTGAAAGAATAAAAGGGACCTTCAAGCCATTTTAGTAATATGAGATAAACGACTGACTGTGGAAATTTTCAGATGGTGGAATGCATCACTGAATCTTTTCCAGAGAATGTCCATTCCTTTGAGGACAGATTACGCCACCTTCTGCATTTTAATAATGGTGTATAGTCAGGTCTCAGGGCCCTGTTGCATTTCTATCCCATTATATAATTGTTTCACATCTAATGAACAATACTTGCATGCAAGAGAACTTTTATGTGAGGGAGACAGACTGCCAAGATATTACCATCCATTATTCTCTTTGATGTGCTGCAGTTATTCAAAGTGCTGCTGCTTCCCATTGTTATCCATTAATATTCCTCTGTCATCTCATTTATTTTTATGAGACCTTGGTATTTGCAATAATGACCCATGTAACTATAATATTGACACTTTATGGTGATGGTGTATGGAGTGCCTTGGCTATTTCTGCAAGGTGTATTAAAGCCCCACATTGAGTCATAGGGATTTACACCATAGAAACAAGCCCTTTGGCCCAACTTGTCCATGTCACCTTTATTTTTAAAATCCCAAAGTTAATCCCAATTGCCTGCATTTGATCCATACCCCTCTATACCATTGTACCCATGTAACAAAATTCTTTTTAAAAGATAAAATTGTACCCAACTCTATTACTACCTCTGGCAGCTTGTTCCAGACACTCACCACCCTCTGTGTAAAAACGTTGCCTCTCTTTTGTGTTTCTCTCCTCTCACCTTAAACTTATGCCCTCTAGTTTTAGATTGTCCTACGCTTAGGAAAAGATATTGACTTATCTATTCACCTCATTATTTTATAGACCTCTGTAAGGTCATCCTCCAGCTTCCTATGCTTCAGAGAAAAATGTCCCAGTTTATTCAACTTCTCAATCCATCAAGTCCCGGCAGCGTCCTAGTAAATCTTTTCTGCACTCCTTCTAGTTTAGTAGTATCCTTTCTATAATAGGGTGACTAGAATTGCACACAGTATTTTAAGTGTGGCCTTACCAATGTCTTGTACAAGTTCAACAAAACATTCCAACTCCTATATTCAATGTTCAGACCAATGAAACCAAGCATGCCTAATGCTTTCTTCACCAATCTGTCCACCTGTGACTCCACTTTCAAGGAACATGTACTGCTGGATCTCTTTGTTTTATAACTCTCCCCAATGCCCTACTATTAACATTATAACTGACTATATTTTGGTTCAATCTACCAAAATGCTTTATCTCGCATTTGTCTAAATTAAACTCCATCTGCCATTCATCAGCCCACTGACTCAATTGATCAAGATCCCACTGCAGTTGGAGATAACTTTCTTTACCATCTACTATGGCACCAATCTTGGTGTCATCTGCAAACTTACTAAACATGCCCCCGATATTCTCATCCAAATCATTAATATAAATGACTAATAACAGCGGGCCCAGCACTAATCCTTGAGGCACACTGTTGGTCATAGGGCTCCACTTTGAAAAGCAACTCTCTACAACCACCCTCTGGCTTCTGTCAAAAAGCCAGTTTTGTATCCATTTAGACATCTCACCCTGGATCTCATAAGATTTGACCTTATGCAACAGCCTACCATGCGGTACCTTGTCAAAGGCCTTGCTAAAGTCCATGTAGAAAAAATCAATTGCATTGCCATCACGTACCTTCTTGGTTACCCATCAAAAACTCAATTAAATTTGTGAGACATGATTTTCCACTCACAAACCCACGCTGACAGTCCTTAATCAGCCCTTGTATCTTTAAATTCTTGTAGATCTTTCCAACTTTCCAACAATTTACCCACCACAGATGTCAGGCTTATTGGTCTGTAGTTCCCTTTTTAAAAAAAGGCACATTTGCCACTCTCCAATCTTCAGGCACCTCACCCGTGACTTTCGATGATTCAAATACCTCGGCTAGAGCTATTTCCTCCCTAGCCTCTCACAACGTCCTGGGGTATACTTCATCAGATCCCGGGGCTTTATCTACCTTGATGTGCTTTAAGACTTCCAGCACCTCTTTCTCTGTAATATGTACACTCCTCAAGATAGCACTATTTATTTCCCAAATTCCCTAACATCCATGCTTTTCTCAACAGTAAATACTAATGAGAAATATTCATTTAGGATCTCATTCATGTCTTGTGGATCAGCACATAGATGACCTTGTTGATCCTTAAGAGGCCCTACTGTCTAAATAAACACTTCTCATTTGTCTCTAAAACAAAAGTTGCACACGTGTTAAATGTACACTCTAATTTGGTTTGCAGCACGCAACGGATTTATTTAAGTGCACAGGCCGTTTAATTCTTTAGCACAGTTGCACTTGCATGATGACTCAAAGGGGTCAACATTCAATCTGCATTAGGACTTTTGGGCTGCTCCATGGATACGTACATTGTATGCGGCAATCATTATATAATTGTTTTTTTTTCTTTCTCACTCTGACATTATAACTGACTACATTTTGGACCCAAACCCATGTCCTTGAGGCACTCATACACACCACTGGTACCTCTGGAGTTTGCTTAATGTCCTGACTCACATTTATCCCTCAACCATCATCATTAAACTAAATCAGGTAATCTTTCATGATGGATGTAATAATTTAGCCAAACGCCAGTTTCCCATCACTGAAGACCCTTTGTGGTGTATCAAAGAGAATGTGCTTTATAGCTGGACAGTCTACACCTCAGAACCTACAACACTGCTCTGGATTGAGCCGCAGGTTAAAAACCCCTGCTGATTATTTCTCATTGGATGAGCCTCTGCTCGTTCAGTCAGGAAGCTCGTACACCATGAAGCCCATGGGAGATCTATTGATGATCGCCTGTGTCCATCATAACAGTGGGATTTTGCTGTGTGCAATTTGGCTGCTACATGCTCCACTTGAACAGAATTTCATTTGTTGTGTAGTGCTTTGGAGTTCTGAATTCTTTATTTTCTCCTTTGCATTCCCAGCAAGGCAATTGCGGTGAGATAACAGGATATCAATAGAAAAACACTCTAGGATTTGGTGTTCAGGGTACATACATTTTCCCTGAAATAGCTGGCTAACCCATTCTAGAGCTGGATTATTATTTGTTTGCCTAGGTAGCTGGCTCTTTTGTTCCTGAATTCAAGTAGACACATCTTTCAAATAAATAGTGATTCTGTTTGCTGGATGCAGTCTAACTGTTAACATGAATTCAACACATACCACTGAGGTAAGGACTATCTTGCCTTGATGTGAGATCTGGCATATGGTTTCATGATTGAAATTCTATGTTACTACGCAACCAGAAAATGCAATGTGCATACCTGTCAGAAGGTATTTGGAAACACTGCAGCAATAGAAAAACTGGGCAATAGCACTAACATTTTACTAATACATTTTTTCTCGATTCTTCCTTACTCTCCTAAGTTTACCACTCTAAACAAATGAAGGTTGCAATGTTGAAATACTGTCTCCACAAATATTCAATAATGTATTATTTTAACAAATCAAGATTCTGAAAACAGTTGTTCCTACTTGTATTTCTGGAATAGCTGGTCCTCTCTCCGGACAAGATCCGGTAAACATAGTCAGGGGCGACGGAAGGACAATTGGATTCAGAGTAGCAAAGCCACTGATATCACAGGGGGGAGCTTTAGAACCTACGCCCTTCATGATGACTTTATCCACAACAACAAATCTATTCCATGGTAACCAGAGAGTACGGTTTTCAGTAATGAAGGGAGCACGCTCGAAGACAAGAGTGACAGAGATTCCTCCAATTGCTACAAGATCAAAGCTGGTAATAAAGAGAAAAAGAATTCCAAGTAAGTATGTTAAAAAGAAATCAAATATAAAATTGGATCAGACTTTCATATGAATATGATCTAAGCAATACAGTTGTCATAGATTTCACTTTAAGTGACTATTGAAGTCTAAACTAGCTTTGAACAAATAAGGAGCTTTCCTTTGATTGTATTATTTGCTCCCTTTGAAACATTATTCCACATCAGTTTTAGATTTCCTTTGCAATTACCTTACAATATTCATATAAAATGTGCTCAACTATTATACATTTTGCATTTTAGCAGTAACTTGATTGAAACATTTTACTCTCCTTGCCTGCCTCCTGCTTCACGATGAGAACTATGTAATTCTTAATGAAAAAATAAAATTCTCAGGAACTAGCTTTACAACTTATACTGAGTTTTGGATTCTTTAAGGAACTCATTAGAGCAAATAGTGTTCAAATGAAAAAAAAGGAATGAAAATCATTTTAAGATTCATTAAGGGGATAATTATTTGCCAGAAGTTCAAAAGTATACTTCTTGCTTTGAGGAGTTGCTTTAATCATACAATAAATTTATTCCAAGACTTGTCAGTATTCAAGTTAATTACTTCAATTTGGTGAGAGCTTTATTACATTGCAATTCTGCTATTGCATTGAGTGCCAAGTATTGGTAGATTGACACCTGGATTTAACTCTGTCTTCACAGGGATGGTGGCATGGTGACATAGTAGTGAACACTGCTGTCTCACAGCAACTAGCACCTGGATTCAATTCTGGCCTTGGGCCACTGTAAATGTGGTTTGCATATTCTTGCCCTCTCTCCAGGGATTTCATCTGGATGCTCTGGATTCCTCCCAAACTCCAAAGATATATAGGTGAGGTTGATTGGCCCCTTAGTGTCAGGGGGACTTGAAGGTAAATATGAAGGGTTACGAGGATACAGCCTGGACGTGATTGTTATCGATGCAGGCTTAATAGGCCAAATGGCCTCCTGGAGGGATTCTGTGATTCAATGTATTTCCCTCTAACAGCTTGATTGAGATTGGAAACCTAAAATGTTAAGATAACTTAGCAGATTGTAATAGGTATGGGGGCAGACAGACAACTTCATCCTCCTTTAGTTTTCTCAGGTACTAATTTTTAGTGCAATGCCTTTCTATTGTGGAATCCATGAGGGTAATTCTCCAAAAAGTTCTAAGTGCTGAATTCCCAGAAAAACTGGAATAAATCATGATTGATTTTCAGTGGGAGTTCAGACTTGAATCTCCCAGACCTCTGTGTCATGCAGAGGTCACAATCGTGAATATCATCAAAAGCTCGGTGGGGTGGGGCCTATTCATGCTAGAGTTCTGGAACTCAACCTGTACTTTATTGGCAAGCTTGATTGCTGGCCAGCCCGGGATCTCTGTAAGTGCTGCTTCTGCAGGCATCTCCCATGGCCTGATCGTGGCTTCTGTTACAGGCCATTACAGGTATCAAACATGGAGGTAGTGAAAGATTACAAGCATTGAACATGGAGGCAGGGAAAGATTTTGACCCTTCTTTTCTTAAGGTATCACACACAGCAGGCATTTAGTCATACTCTTCAGTTAAACATGACATTAATAAGAAAAGGAATGACTAATCAAAATCCAAGGAATGAAGGAAGTGGGAGTGACACTGGAACTCAGAGGTGGATTTTCTGGCGTCACCCACCATGGGATCATCCAGTCCCACTGAAAGCCAGTGGACTTTTGATTGTGCTACCAAATCTTCCATGAAAGGTCCTGCCACTACGGGGCTGGAAAATTCTGGCCTCAGTATGTGAGGAATTGTCATATTCTCCAAATTTAGATATAGGAGGCCTGCTTTTGAAACCTTAATTTTAGAATATTAGATATAACATCATTTCTTCTTGCCCCACTTTGATCCAATTTGTCACAAGATAATCCCATTAACTAAACTAGATGGGTTAATATTAAAATATTTGAAATCCATCAGCAAGAAGACACTCTGGATTAAAATGAGATAATTAAATAATATATTATTAAAGATTTTCATCTATTTTCCTGTTATTAGGAAGGATTATGATTACAAGGTAAGAAAGCCATCAGGAATCAATCATTTCATTTGTCACAAGTCCAATCATTACACCAGCTATGCAGCAGCAAAATACTGTGGATGCAAAATAAAAACAAAACATCAGAAAGGTGACAAATAGGTGACCTGAAAAGTTAACTCAATTTCTCCCTCCACAGATTTTGCATGTCAGTTTTTACGGCATTTTTTTTCCTGTTTCTGTCTATTGCATTATCAATTGTCCCAGTTTCCCTGTTAAAAATTGACAATCGCTCTTCCCCATTAATAAATAATAAGACTCCTATCTAGGCATCATTTCTCATGTCTCACTGATGAGCATCCTGCCTTCAACTAATAGGCAAATTTGACTCAGGATGTGTTTGCTGGCAAGAGGATCTGAGGAAATAGAGCAAAGCTGTCTGCAGCACCTGCCATCCTGCCGACTGATGGTGTATCCATAATCCAGATGGTGCAAAAAGCTGATGTTTACTCCGACCAGCGGCGTCTCATCCACTGCCGTCACTTGGCCTCGAATGACACAAACCCGGCTGAAATGAGAGGACACATATACGCATAATAACTGCCCCCATTAAGTGTATCTATATTCCTGAAGTAGGAAAACTGACAGGGCTTCGCGTCAACTTTAATACTGGTTGTTCATGTCTGGATTACATTTAATTAAGACTAAACAAAAGATAAATAAAGAATGGTTTGTTTTCAAGGTAATACCCTAGTCAGATTAATCTTTGCATGACATTTATCTTATTTATCTCAAGCAGTCTGGATGAAATTAGATTAACCACATTTAATTTTGTTAAAGATTCTTATCATGCCAGGAGCTCCTTGCTAATGGCTTGAGAATGTTGTTCGTAAATAATCAGAGCAGAAATCTCACTGAGAGTAGAGATTCAAGGGGTTTCTTTGTAACAATTTTAAACATGTGTTGCACTATAAATAGTGATATATGTTAATCATACATTTATAATTCTCCACAAAATTACTACTGCCTAAATTACTGCAGGCTCAAAATCAATGTCGCCACCTGTAAAAGCAGCCTTAAGGTATTCAGGTATCTGAAGAACTATAAAACTATTGTGCAAAACACTGTGCTCCTCAAGGTCAGAAGTTTATGCTGAAGAATGGGCTAATTTTGGTTTCCAGCACCCAGTGTCAGTACCAAGCAATCCCAGTTCAGCTACAAAAATACAAATTGCTGGAAAAACTCAGCAGGTCTGGCAGCAATTGTCGAGAGAGAATAAAGCCAACATTTCGAGTCAGGATGACTGTTTGCCAGAGCTGAAGATAAAGAAAATAAGACAAGATTTAAACTATGAGGGGTTGGGGGAGATGGAGTGGAATTTACAGGGGGTTATAATTGGACAAAGTAAATGTAAATTGTGATGATAAAGTCTGAGAAAGGTGCTAAGACTATTTAGAGATCGGTAATGTAAAATGGCCGGTTCAGGTATAATAGTATTACATGCACAGCCCCAAAAGTCTGTCTGCTCTTCAAATTTAATCTTAGACGTGAAGTGGCATATCTGAATGCATCCTGTGATCACCTAGGTTACAGTTAAGTTTTAAATGTATTTGCAGAAGACAAAAAACTAGAATGGACATTAATGGAAATATGACCTTTTGGCTGGGCTCAGAAGTTGATGGCTAGCTGATAGGTCAGCCCACGAATGCTAATGGAAAGTGACCTTTGGGTCAGAATTAAAAAAATTGATGAATGATCAATGAGTTATTCTGTAATTAACTGATTACTTAACCTCAGGGTCAATCTAAAATCTGTGAGTGATTAGGCACTGTAGTGAATAAGTAAGGATAGATAAACAGAGGATAGGTTTTGGAAAAAGAGAGCTGTGTATATTGTCTGTACTAAAGATCAGGTCATTCTGTGATTGTTTTATAAAATCGTTAGTAATTATGGACAAGATATACAAGATAAGAACACTGTGAATTAATATGATGGTATAGATAACCGATAGAAACTATATAAGTCCAAATTGTCTTTGAGAGCACTGTGAAAGAGCATTTCTCGTGTGTGCCCACTTGTACTGAATAAAACTGCTGCTTGCTTCACCTACAGTTGATGCTGTGTTGAGTCTGTTTTAGATTCTCCAAAACAGAAGACTACTCTTTACTTACACAAATTTGATATTTTCTTCCCATTCAGGAAACAAAGCTTAAGAAAAGCAGTGGTGGTCAAATATTATTCACAATTTTGGTGAAATAGATAACAAAGAACTCAAAATGAATGGACAAACGCTGAGAGAGAATTGAAAATAAAGATTCAAGACTTTCATTTCTCCTACACTTTCTTCCTGTTATACAATTTATTCAACTTAGGAGGAATCTCCCCTTCCCTGAGAATTCAATAATTTCACAGGTTTCAATATCAGTTAACAAGACAACACTATAGATTAATGTAAAGAGGGCAGGCAGCCATCTCAGGGGCTGGCTCTCAGAGACAGTCCTGCTACCAGGCAACATTCCTAGGAGTTGGATGGGAAGCAAGTCTCTGCTTACTCTACTGAGGTAAACAGTTAATTTGCATAATTAAGGCCCTGATGAAGGATGATTTTGCAATCTCTCTGCCATTTTAGCAGTAACAGAGCAGCCCCACACCAGGTTTGGATGCTACCAGCTCAATGCAGGTGGCATTCCTCTGGCAGAAAAGGAGGGAAATCACTGGAATCAGAGGCTCCATGTAACAAATATAGTTAATTTAAGAAAAGGCCACAAATATATCTGGGATCAATCTGACAGAGGGGTTTCCCATCCAAGCTGATTCACCTACTGGTCTAAGTGCTGGATAATGGAGGTTTAATGTGGAGTTCAGTGAGGCTGCCTCAATGTTACATCCGATAAAAATCCGAACAAAACCAATCTTTTTTTATTCATTTGTGGGACATGGGCATTGCTGGCTGGCCAGCATTTATTGCCCATCCCCAGTTGCCTGAGAGCAGTTGAGAGTCAACCACATTACTGTGGCTCTGGAGTCACATGTAGGTCAAATCAGGTAAGGAAAGCAGGCTTCCTTCCCTAAAGGACATTATTGAACTAGATGGGGTTTTCCTGGTAATCAACAATTGTTTCATGGTCAATCTGGTCAATTACCAATGCAGCAATCAGTTTACTCAATTTTCAGCAAAGTGATGGAAAGTCTCATTGACAGTGCTATTAGGCAGCACATACACTTAGAAATGCCCTATTCATTGATGCTTAGCTTGGTTTCAATGCAACGCATGTTCCTCCTGACCTCACTGCAGCCTTAGTTCAAACATGGAAAAAAGAATCGAATTCCAGAGGTGAAGTTAGAGTGACTGTCCTTGACATTATGCCAGCATTTTACTAAGTATGACATTGGGAGACTTCGTAAAATTGAAGTCAAATGTTTCTGGGGAAAGCTCTCTATTGTTTGGTGTCATACGTTGCACAAATGAATGTAATTGTGTTGAAGGCTAAGTATCTCTGCCCCAGGGTATTGCTGCAAGAATTTGTCAGGGCCTAACCATCTTCAACTTCTTCATTGATGATCCTTCCCCCCATTTTAAAGTCAGAAGTTGAAATATTAACTGATGGTTGCATTGAGTTTAATACTATCGGTGACTGTTCAGACACTGATGCAATCCATGCCTGCATGAGAGAGACCTGGACAACATTCCGGCTTGGGCTAACAAGTAGCAAGCAACACTTGCCCTAACAAATGCTAAGCAATAACCATCTTCAATAAGAGAGAAGCTAACCATTTCCTTTTGACATTCAATAGTATTATCTTGCTGAATCCCCTACCATAAATGCCTTGGGGATTATTATTGACCAAAAGCCTAACTGGATCGGCCATATAAATACAGAAGCTACATGAGCAGATAAAAGGCTGGGAATTCTGTGACAAGTAACTCACAATCTGACTTCCAAAAACATTTTTACCGTCTACCATGCACAAATTAGGAATGTTACAGACTCTACACTTGCTTGAATGTCTGCAGGTCCAACAACATTCAAGAGAATTGGCAGCATGCAGAACAAAATATTCCTGATTGGCACCCCATCCACCATCTTCAACATTCACTCCCTCCACCATCAATGCACAGTGGCAGCAGTGTGTACCATCTACAAGATGCACTGAAGCAACTCAAAGTTCCTTTGACAGTGTCTTGTAAAACCCATAACTTGGTCACCTTGAAAGACAAGGGCAGCAGAAATATGGCTACAATATCATTTCTAAGTCCCCCTCCCTCACTCCACATTCCATCCTTATGTGGAACTCTATTGCTCTTCCTTCACTTATTGGGCGGGGGGGAGCCCAAGTTCTGCAATGTCCTTCTTAACTGCACTTAAATATCTCTACATCAAGTAGCTACAAAGGTTCAAAATCATTATTTCCATCAGCTTATTTTAAGGTATTAGGGATGTGTAGCAAATCCCAGTTTTGTCTCTGATCACACAATTGGGATTAATACAATGTTTGAAAGGGAGGAATGTGAAACAGCTAATAAAATTCAAGCTGTGAGTGACTTTAATGGGAAGAGATAGAGCCTGTCCTTAGTAAACTGGGGAAATTTGGTAATTGGTAGAATAATAGAAGTTTGGAAGGAATGGAGCAGAAGTAGAATGGCAAAAAAAAGTGACACCAGTGTCCTGGGTGCTCGTCTGACACCTCTGTTTCCAACTATATTTAATTTTTTGAGGAAGGGGTCAAAGGGTGAATTGACAGCAAAGTAAAATTGCTCGCCTTGTTAATTGGGAAGATGAAGATCTTCAGGGAACTCACTAAAAGCTCACCTTCTGACTTCCCAGGATTTTTATGGGGGGGCAGGTGGCTATCAGGAGATTTTTGAAGCTATCCAGTGGGGACAGTGGCAGCAGTATTAAAATGGGTTCACTGAATGCAGAAAAGTGAATGTTTTGAACAAAAAATACCTAACCAATCTTTGTCTGCCCTATCCCAGGTCCAGCTATTCATTTGCCTTGATCACTTTGAAGATGAAGATTCTTTCTTTAAGACCACACACAGACTGTAGGCTCGGCAATGGCTACTGATTTGGGTTTGAACGTGGCCAGCTTTCCTGTTGTCCCACCTCCATTACTGTCCCCTCAACTTACTGGGCAGTAACTGGGTGGCAGCACCAGCTCTTTGGTCAATAAACCCTGACCCTATGAAAATCGCACTTCATAAATCATTGGCATTAGAGGTGGGTTTGCGATCTGGAATCAAACCCACCTTCCGTGGGTTTCCACCTCCCACTTCCCTCCAATGGTAAAATCTGATTTCAAGGGTCCAATTTCAAAATTTTCCCTCACTTTTGGTCAAAATTATGCTTTGTAATTTATGTGACATTATACTAATTTTGGCACAGTTGTTCTAAACAGTGAATCAGAAATTGATTTTAATAATGGATTCAAAATCAGAATACAGTCGTAGCAGTTATCTTTGTCCAAATTGTTAAAATAATATTGATATTGACTCTTACTTTGTAACTTTAATGCCACTCTATTAATGATTCTGTCCACAAAAAGCAGGACAAATCTAACCTGGTGAATTAATGTCCCATCACTCTACTTTCAATCATCAGCAAAGTGATGGAAGGTGTCATTGGCAGCATGATCAAGCAGCACTTACTCAGTAATACTGTGCTCACTGGGTTCCACCAGTGCCACTCAGACCCTAAACTCAATAACAGCCTTAGTCCAAGAATGGACAAAAGTGTTGAACTCAAGATGTAAGTTGGGAGCGTCTGTCTTTGACATCAAAGCAATATTGACTGTTTTCTTTTGGGCTAGGTATGATTCTGGCCCGTGGAAAGTTTTCCTCTGATTTCTATTGGCTCCAGTTTCTGCAGAGTTCCTTGGACAAAGTCTGTGAAAACTGAAGCAAATGCAAATCAGAGGGAAATTCCCTACTGGTTGGAGTCATACCTAGCCCTAATGAAGATGGTTATGGTTTTTGGAAACCAGTCATCTCAGACTTACGATATTGCTGCATGGGCTACTTGGCGTAGTGTCATGGGTCCAATTCCAATCATTTTTAACTGTTTCACAATGACTATCTCTCTATCATAGGTCAGAAATGGGAATATTTCCTGTTGGTTGCACAATGTTCAACACTATTCGTTGCTCCTCAGATACTGAAAAAGCCCATATCCATAAGCAGCAAAACTTAGACAATATTCAAGCTTGGGGTCATAAATAGCAAGTAACAATTGAACCACACAAGTGCCAAGCAATAATCAACTGCAATAAGAGAGACTTAAACCATCCCCACATGAAATTCAATACCATCGATGAATTCCTACTATTACATCCTGGGTGTTACCATTGGTTAGAAATTGAATTGGACCAACGATGTAAGTACTGTGCTACAAGAGCAGGCCAGAGGTTGGGAATTCTGAGGTGGATAACTCACCTTCTGACCTTTCTGAAACCTGTCCCCACCTACAATACACAAGCTAGGAATGTTATGGAATACTGTTGCTTGGATATTTGCAGGTCCGGTAACACTCAAAAAGCTCAACTAAATCCAGAACAAAACATTCTGCTTGATTGGTGCCCCAGCCATCACTTTCAACATCTATTCCCTCCACCATCAATGCACAATAACAGCAGTGTGTAGCATCACCAAGACATACTGAAGCAACTCACCAAAGTCCCTTTCACAGCATCCTCTAAAACCTGTGACCTCTATCACCTAGAAAGATGAGGGCAGCAGAAACATGAGAACACCCAAGTTCACCAAACTCCTCCACCAAAGCAAAATTCCATCCTGATTAGGAACTCCATCGCTGTTTCTTCACTGTTTTAGGGTCAAAATTCTGCAATTTCCTTTCTAACTGCACTGTGAGTATTTCTACACCACATGAACTACAAAGGTTCAAGAACATGACCAACATCACCTTCTTAAGGAATTTTATGAATGGGTACCAATTTTTTGCCTTGTCTGCAGTGCACACATCTCAGAAATGAATTGAAAAAAATTATCCAGTAGCAATCACACAATCAGGTTTAATGTAGGAGGCGATTTTCAGCCTGTGTTCACTATCATGGAGAACTGTGATGTTCTCCACTCCTCGTCAGTAACGTTGCAAGGTTTACATCCTGCAAAGAGTGAGAACGTCATTTCAATCTACTTACATAATTTTTCATATAATTATCAGGCCCTTGGCCATTTTTTCCCTCCTGCCAAATTTCAAATCTTGCCAATGTGGTGTCACATTGGTGAAGTTGAACAGAAGCACCCTGTTGTGAACCTGTTGTGGGGGTCGCTCTGGGAGCACAAAGGTGAGTATTGCCCCTCCCTCTCTCAATGCCCCCCCCACAACCTCCGTCCCTGGTGGCAAGTGGGATGTGCCTGTGCATTCGCTCATGGTACTACCTGGGGTGAGAAGAGAGAGATGTTGGCAATGATTAGGAGATGAACCTGAGAGGGAGACACAGGCAAAGACTGTATGCAGGAGCAGAGGAGCCCCCGATGCTGCTGTGCTGTGGTAAGGGGGGGAAGGTTATTATTGATTTGATTGGGATGCCCTTTTTGAGGGCTCTTTGAGGAGCTGGGCCTTGCAGGCAGGGATCTTTGGGCCCCATCCTTCAAAATGATGACATGAAACACGTTCCCCTGCTTTTTAGTGGGAAGAGAAACTTATCGACTCTCAGTCTGATCTCAAAATTTGCCATGTTTTGGTATGTTTCTGTCCATAAGATGAAGTTTAATTGGCACATCTGCCCAAAGCTCATACGATCCTGCCTGAGGCCAACAGAAATGCCATTCTCCGAGTCTTGCCCAGCCCTGGAACCAGGCTGGGTATGCCAGTAAAGTTCTGGCCATTGTGTTTGAAAGGGAAAACTGTGAAACAGCTGATAAACTCCGAGCTAAGAATGAGCTCAATGGAAAGAGACAGAGAAAGTCCTTGGTAAACTGAGGAAATTTGGTCATTGGCAGAATGACAGAAGTTTAGCAGGTGTTGCTGAAAAGAGAATTTATGGTATTACAGAACCAACTTAGAGTCCTGAAGGGCAAGAGCTCTACTGAACAAACTTATATTTGAACAAACAAACCCCAAAAAACAGCATCTAATAGCAGACCAGTTAGCCTAGTATCTGCTCTCAGGAAATGACTTGAATTAAGGATGGACTATAACCTCAAAAATGGGATGTTATGAAATGGAAAAATCACTTTGGTGCAATAGGGAATGCTCTTAAGTGACTCAGATTTGATGTAATGTCAAACTGAAATGAGGGCAATTCAGGCATACTATCTAACTCATGGCATAGCATTATTTCTTCACAGAAGCTTTTGCAACCATACTGCACATTCATAGCATCATGTGACAGATATTTTATTTAAGTGGACTGTTCAGACTTGAACCAACATTTTGTGGTTAGACTAACTGCCATTGATAAAAAAAACAACAACTTACCTAATAAAGAACTACTGACCCAACTCTCGTATTACATGTTACCAAATTTCAAAAGGTTGCAATCAATTGACAGTTTTGTTGCAATAATTGTTAGCATTCAGATGCTACAACTACAAAATTACCACCAAATGAGCATGTATTTTCTGAAAAAAAATGGGCTGAATTTTACATTGGACTGGCAACAATATCACCTCACTCCAAGTAAAAGTCGATAATCTGCCTGTGCTTGCTGGCTCACCTTAAAACCATTTTATGCCTATCAGGCCTTCAATTGGCTTAAGGTGGGACTCACTCCACCCTATCTTTTTGCCCCTACCATTTGAGAGGATTTCCAATTCTGACAGATGCCAGCTAAGCAAATGGTCAATAGTCCCCTTGTCCCATCTTCCCACTGCTGTGCTACAGCGAATGCCCGAAGCAGAGGAGACAGGAGTCTAGGATCACACCAGGAGCAGAGTGGCATATCCCAGAGGCTGAATTGGGGGTTGGGGGTAGGGTGGACAGAGCAGGTGGTGGGAAAATGTGGGGTGGGAATTAGGGTTGGGAGAATGTGGTGGGCAGGAAGGACCTCTGATAGATACAGCATCAAAAATAAAAGGTGCAGTCCAGCCAGCAGGCCGTCAATTTTCATTAGATGGCCGGGACACTTGACATGGGTTCGCATTGCTGAGGTAAAAATCCTATCAACAATGGGAAGAGGCACTTAATTGTCTATTCAAGGACCTCAACTATCCACAGTCAGGCAACCGACTCCCTTACCGCAGGTAAAATGGTCTCATGTAGGAGAGATTACTATTATACCGTAAACTGCAGAATGTTTAAAGGCCAGAGAGTTAAACCTGATAATATACTGTTTATCTTCCATTGAGCATAACATATGCTACTGCTGGAGTCAATTTTGCTAAGTGCCACTAAAAATAATGAAAATAAAAAAAATGTTTTTTGCTTAAAAAGGTATATATACGATAAATCTTATTTCACTGACATTTATCTTACCTGAGTTGAAAAAAACCCAGAAATAATGGAGGGTTTTCAAATTAGTCATCCTGCAATCATTACCAGCTGTATATGTTAACTGCCTTGGGGAATCTAGGTTTTGAGAGTAATATCGGTTTCCAGATTTTGAGACTAACAGCATGAAGGTGACACATTTTTTGAACTTGTTTTCATGGCGTACAGCATATTTTGTGTTTGCAACTGAAGTAACAGACTGTGCTCTATATACCAAAATAAGCTTGTTTATCTGGAAGGGTGAGATCAAATGGACTAGTGGACTTCCATCAAATGAATCTATCTTATGGCAATTGCAAACTTGAGGGCAGTCATTATTGGAGAGGAGAAAAATCTCACAAAGCTGTGATCTAATTAAGCTGCTCAGTAACATAAACCACAATGCTTGATAAGATTATATTCCAAAAGGGTTGGGTTAGAAACAACTTTAAATCATTCTAGATGGAATAATTGATCTGATAATAGGTGGAACTAACGGGAAATGATGTTTGCAGGCACTGAATCTTGTGGAAGTCTATTTGTTTGCAGTGCTGGATCACAATTGTTCAGTCCCACTATTAACAATACAGTTGCTCAAAGTAAATATGACCATAACATTATTGCTGCCCATTTATTAAGAAACACTGTAGAATTAGTTCACGTTTGGAAGCTGTCAAATACCTAAGAGTGACTTCACACAGTAATCTCCTGAAGGGATTCATGATAAAAATAAGAATGAAACAGGAACAGCTAATAACTGTCACCTTAACCCCAAAATGTATTGATATTATATTCTTAAAATAACTTTTGCATATCCAGTTTCATATGTCATACACATTAAAAACTACAAAGTGATCACAGGCTTTTTATTGATGTTAATTTAGCACTGAGAAATAACTTGCTTAGTATGTGTATAGTATGTTGAAACTTGCATTTGTGCCAATGTTAGCATTATAAATTCTCATATCAACACATCTGTAATAGGAGCCAGTGCAAACTTGTCACCCTGTCACTATATTCTCCTCCTATGGAGGGGCTCCAGTATCACCATTAGCTTAACCACAAGAGGAAATGGTGACAGAGTGCATTATGTCCACATTTGTAGGAATTTATAATGGTAATATAAAATATAAGGACAGAACCCATGACTTGAGAATGGGGACAAGACTTTGTCCAAGCATCAATTGCCCTCTAACCCCATTTTACCTCAAGGCTATATTTGGTCTTAACTCACCTTTCAGAAAGGAGATCTGCTATCCTTACCTGGTCTGGCCCTACATGTGACTACAGAGCCACAGAAATATGGTTGACTTTCAACTGCCCTCGCAAATGGCCTAGCAAGCCTCTCAATTATAACAATCGTTACAAAGTTGCAACAAAAAAATGAAAGTGGACGAACCACCTGGCATCGATCTAGATGCCGGAAAAGGCAGTGGCAAAACAAATAGCCCTGTGACCCTGCAAAGTCCTCCTTGTTAACATCTGGGGGCTGGTGTCAAAATTGGAAGAGCGGTCTGACAGGCAAGTCAAGCAACAGCCTGACATAGTCATTCTCACAGAATCATACCTTATACAGATAACACCTCAGACACCACCGTTATCATCCCTGGATATGCCCCGATTCACTGGCAGGACAGACCCAGTAGAGATGGCAGCAATTCCAGTTGGGAGGGAATTGCCCCGGAATGCTTAACATTGAGTCCGGACTCCATGGAATCTCATGGCTTCAGATTAAACATGGGGAAGGAAACTTCTTGCTGGTTACCACGTACTGTCCTCCTTTGGCTGATGAATCAGCATTCCTTCATGTTGAACAACATTTGGAAAAAGCACTGAATATAGAAAGGGTGCAAAATGTACTTTGGATTTGAAGATTGGTTATCTAACAGGAAGCAGAGAGTTGGAATCAATGGATGCTTTACTGGTTGGCAGTTGGTGACTAGTGGAGTGTCGCTGGGATCGGTGCTGGGGCCTCAACTGTTTACCATTTACATAGACGATCTGGAGGAGAGGGCTGAGTGTAGGGTAACAACATTTGCTAATGATATGAAGATGAATGGAAAAGCAAATTGCGTGGAGGGCACGGAAAGTCTGCAAAGAGATCTGGATTGGCTGAGCGAGTGGGCGAGGACCTGGCAGATGGAGTATAACATTAGTAAATGTGAGATTATCCACTTTGGTAGAAATAGGAGGGATTATTATTTAAAGGGTGAAAAGCTGCAGCATGCTACTGTGCAGAGGAACCTGGCGGTTCTTGTGCACGAATCGCAAAAACCCAGTCTGCAGGTGCAGCAGGTGATTAAGAAGGTAAATGGAATGTTGGCTTTTATAGCGAGGGGGATAGAATATAAAAACAGGGAGGTCTTACCGCAACTGTACAAAGCACTGGTGAGGCCACAACTGGAGTACTGTGTGCAGTTTTGGTCCCCTTATTTGCGAAAGGATATATTGGCTTGGAGGGAGTGCAGAGAAGATTCACCAGGCTGATACCAGAGATGAGGGGTTAGCTTATGAGGAGAGATTGAATAGACTGGGCCTGTACTTGTTGGAGCTTAGAAGGCTGAGGGGGGATCTTATACAGACATATACGATAATGAAGGCTAGATAGGGTAGAGGTAGAGACATTCTTTCCGCTCAGAAAGGAAAACAGAACTAGAGGGCACAGCCTCAAAATAAGGGGGAAGGGCAGTTTAGAACGGAGTTGAGGAGAAACTTCTTCACTCAAAGAGTGGTGAATCTCTGGAATTCTCTGCCCTTTGAAGTGGTGGAGGTTACCTTGTTGAATATGTTTAAACCACGGATAGATAGATTTCTGATAGACAAGGGAATTAAGGGTTATGGGGAGAAAGCGGGAAAGTGGAACTGATCCACTTCAGATCAGCCATGATCTTATTGAATGGCAGGCAGGGTCGAAGGGCTAGAGGGCCTACTCCTGCTCCTATTTCTTATGTTCTTATGTTCTTACACTGGTTGGGGGATTTCAATATCCACCATCAAACGCAGCTCAGTAGCAGCACTGCTGATTGAGTTGGTTGGGTCTTAAAGGATATAACTGCTCGACTGGATCTGCAGCAGGCTGTGAAGGAATCAACATGAGGAAATAATATAATTGACCTCATCCTTACCAATCCGTTGGCTGGAGATGCATCTGTCCACGACAGTATCGTTAAGAGTGTCCACTGCACAGTCCTTGCGGAGACGAAGCCTTGTCTTCACATTGAGAATAACTTCCATTGTGTTGTGTGGCACTATCACCATGCTAAATGGGACAGACTTCAAACCGCTTTAGCAACTCAATAAGAGGGCATCAATGAGATGCTGTGGGCCATCATCAGCAGCAGAATTGTACTCCAGCACAATCTGCGATCTCATAGCCTGACATATCACCCACTCAACCATTACCATCAAGCCAGGAGATCAACCCTGGTTTAATGGAGAGTGCAGAAAAGCATGCCAGGAGTAGCATCAAACATATCTAAAAATGAGGGGTCAACCTGGTGAAGCTACCAGATAGGACCACTTGCATGCCAAATGGCAAAAACAACAAGGGGTAGACACAGCTAAACAATTCCACAACCAATGGATCAGATTTAAACTCTGTAATCCTTCCACAACCAGTCATGAATGGTGGTGGACAATTAAACAACTCACTGGAGGAGGAGACTTCATAAATATTTCCATCCTCAATGATGGAAGAGGCCAGCACATCAGTGCAAACATCAGCCAGAAGTGATGATTGGATGATCCATCTCAGCCGCCTCCAGTGGCTCCAGCATCTAAAATGCCAGTCTTTAGCCAATTTGATTCATTCCACACAATACCAAGAAATGGTTGGATGCACTGGGTACTGCAAAAGCAATGGACCCTGATAACATTCCAACAATGATCTTATGCTCCAGAACTTGCCATTTCCTTAGCCAAGCTCTTTCATACAATACTGGCATCTAGTCAACAATGTGGAAAATTGCTCAGGTATGTCCTGTATTCAAAAAGCAGGGCAAATCCAACCTGACCAATTACCATCCAATCAGTCGACTCTCGATTATCAGTAAAGTGATGGAAGGGGTCAGAAACAATGCTATTAAGCAGCACCTGCTCAGCAATAATCTGCTCAGTGATGTCCACTTTGGGTTTCACCAGAATCACTCAGCTTCTGATCTCATTACAGTCTTTGTTCAAACATGGACAAAAAAGTTGAATTCCAGAGGTGAAGTGAGAGTGACAGCCCTTGACATCAAGACCGCATTCGACTGAGTGTGGCATCAAGGAACTACCAAAACTGGGAGCAATGAGTATCGGGAGCAAACTCTCTGCTGGTTGGAGTCATACCTGATACATAGGAAGATGCTTGTGGTTAAGGAGGGTCAGCCACCAGGACATCTCTGCAGGAGTCTGTCAGTGTAGTGTTGTAGACCCAACAATTTTCAGCTGCTTCATCAATGACCTTCCCTCTGTCATAAGGTCAGAAGTGAGCATGTTCATCGACGATTGCACAATATTCAGCACCATTTGCGGCTCCTCAGTCACATTCAAATACAACAAGATCTGGACAACATTCTGGCTTGGGCTGACAAATGGTAAGTAACATTCATGCCACACAAATGACCACCACCAATAAGAGATACTCTAACCACTGTTTTTTGATATTCAAAGTGGAACCATTACTGAATCTCCCACTGTCAACATCTTTGAGGTTACCGTTGACCAGAAATTCAAGTGGACTCACCACATAAATACACTGGCAAGTCAAAGGCGAGGAATACTGTTATGAATAACTCATCTCCTGACTCCCCAAAGCCTATCCACCATCTACAAGGTACAAGTCAGGAACGTGATGGAATATTCCCCACTTGCCTAGATGTGTGCAGCTCCAACAACATTCAAGAAGCTTGACACCATCCAGGACAAAGCAGCCTGCTTGTTTGATACCACATCTGCAAACATTCAATCCCTCCATCACTGACGCTCAGTAGCAGCAGTGTGTACGATCTACAAGATACAATGTAGCAATTCATCAAAGATCTTTAGTACTTTCCAAACCCATGTCGCTTCCATCTAGAAGGGCAAGGGCAACAGATATGTGGGAATACCACCATCTGCAAATTCCCCTCCAATCCACTCACCATCCTGACTTGGAAATGTATTGTTATTCCTTCACAGTTGCTGGGTCAAAATCCTGGAATTCCCTCCCTAATGGCATTGTGGGTCAATCGTGGACTGCAGCAATTCAAGAAGGTAGCTCACTACCACCTTCTTAAGGTCAAGTAGGGATAGGCAATAAATACTGGCAGGCCAGCAATGTCTATGTCCCATGAATATACAAATAAAAAAACCCATAAGAAGTACACTGGTGATTAACTAGTATTATTTTAAATAAGAAAAAAAATCTACTCTGACCAACATTGACAGCAGTTTTTCAACTAAAATGACAACAGTGAGAATTCCAACTCATTGTCATGGGTAGGGCCCAAATAACATATATTGGCCTTGTGATGGCTATGGAGATCGAAGAAATAAGGAAATTCAAGATGGAGCCCAGCTAGTCTAAGTAAGATAATGGGCATGGGGCTGATGTATTTTGGGAGGGGGTGCAGAGCACTCCTATGATTCCATGGAGTTCTGCAGGAATCCCTCTCATTGTTGCTGGATTAGGCCATTCTGTACATGTGCTATGGAAAAACTATTCTTGGCTCACGTTCTGCCCACTGATATATGAAAATTATATCAAAGTCCTTTTAATGCCATGTGACTGTGATGTGCACTGGTTAATAATTTGCAAAAACAGGCTGCTTATATTAAAGACTCTACCAACATGGAGAAACCCATGTGTTAGCAGGAACAGGGCTGTAAATGCTGCATGGTGATTTGTGTTGTGTTACCAACCCATTGCGCCTTCTGGCAGTAAAGCCAAAAGCAGAACTAATCAAAAAATGTTTTGCATTTTTTTTGCCTGCAATTTTAATGCCTTCATTCAGGTAGAAGTCAAAGGAATTTCTTTTGAACATCTTATATATTAGAGCAATTTCAATAATTTAGAATTGAAAACAAATTTAAGTTAGTCCAGGATCAGTTCATCTTTGAAATAGGTTAATATTTTGGCATTTGTTTTAAGAATTAATTTGTACAAACTCTTCATTAAGCCAAAGCTTTCAACAGTCTTTAGCACGTTATAGAATAAAAGGAACGGAGGAAATAGTAAAAAGGCAATTAATGGCTTTGGCTGTTGAAAATAAGCAGAAACCTATCAGGTCTAATTGTCTATTACGTGCTCCTAACAGTTCTTGCATTTATTTTAAAATATGCAATCTTCCATTAATGCTCAACACCTTGACTTCTGAAGAATAGATTGACAGATACTAGACAGAATACAAAAAATAGTTACCTGTTGTCAAAGAGACCATCACTGGGGAGTACATGTGTATTGTCTTTCCCAACCAGGAACTTTATTCTGTCATAGAAGCGTCTGGGTGGATGCAGCGGAAAAGGCAATTGACTTTGTTGGATCAGGTCAAGAGGATCAGGTGATCCCTGGCAAAGCTGACCTGTGTAACAAATTGCTTGCTTGCAACAGTCTGGGTCCATGCAGTCTATTAAACTGTCTGGAAAGAAAGAGCGAAATATGAGGCAGTGCATTTAAAAATGAATGTTTTAGGCTCCAAGATGAGAGTGTTTTGTTGCTTTCAATGTGATATAGATATAGCACTGACAAAATAATCTTCTTTTCAGTTCTAAAATTAGCTCAGGGATGTTAACATTCTCTTTCCAAACATTGAACCTGTTGCATTTTGAAACAATCAAGTATCTGGACCGGTTCAATTCCAGCCTTGGGTCACTATCTGTGTGGAGTTTGCATGTTCTCCCTGTGTCTGTGGGGGTTTTCTTTGGGTACTCCGGTTTCTTTCCACAGTCCAAAGATGTGCAAGTTAGGTGGGTTAACCATGATAAACTCCTGGTTACAGGAATAGGGTGGGGGAGAGGGCCTGGGGTAAAATGCCCTACTGGAGAGTTGGTGCAGACTCAGTGGGCTAACTGGCCTCTTCTGCACTGTACAGATTCTATGATACTTTGAAGAGTTTTTCACTACTCTTTCTGACAGAGTTGATTGATACTTAGGTATAGTTCCATGGTTGAGTGTCATCCCAGCCCATCCTGGTCATTCTTCATGAAGAAAGACAGTGCATTAAGAGGCTACATTATTCCTGTTTACAAATGTGGAGAATGTCAAGCGGGGAGTGGGCAGGAAAATAGAGTTGAACTCCAAGATCAGTTATGATTGTATTGAATAGTCAGCAGGCCCAACGTGCTTTACGGTGCTCCTATTCCTTGTGTGTTTTTATGAGTTCAAGCTGATTATCACTTGCCTAGCTCAATGTACACAAAGCCCAGTTGCTCGTCCTGCTAAGAGCTGAATAATAAAAAGATTATCACTATTGGATATTTTAATTAAGTTTGATTTATACTGAAACTACATATTACTTTTCAAGTCCTGCAGTCTGTTTGTATTTCAAGTTTCCAACACTTGCAGATATTTTCCCGAATAAATCTGGTATTGACACTGCTTTCTATGAAACACCAATGCGATTTTAATGGGCAGAATGATGCTAAAATCTCCTGCAAGTGAACATGCTGAAAACTATTATCCATCTTTCACACAATCCCATCAGCAGAGAACAGCCTGACCTTCCTGGATAATGGCTTCAGAGATATGTTGCTTTAGGTTTTTATACATACTATTCCAGCAGACTTAAATATAAATAGTGCTTTTTGCATAGAAAATTGTCCTGAGGAATTACACAGAAGATTAAAAATGCATAACATGGAGAGCTAAGAGATGTGACCAAAACCATGGTTGAAAAAGTAGGCTATGAGAAAGGACTTGAAGAGTTTAAAAGACGTAAGACACAACAAGTTCCAAGACTGATGAAATCTATGATGGAATAATGGAAGATGTATAAAAAGCCAGAGTTTTGGGATGTAAGGGGAATTTTCCCAACATGTGTCAAGTTTTTGATTTAATTTGATTTGATTTATTATCATCACATGTATTGGGATACAGGGAAAAGTATTGTTTCTTGTGCGCTATACAGACAAGGCATTCCATTCATAGAGAGAGGGACGAAGTAGAAAAGGTTGAGAGCTTCAAGTTTTTAGGTGTCCTGATCACCACCAACCTTTCCTGGTACCTCCATGTCGACATTATAGTTAAGAAAGCCTCCAGAGCTTTTATTTCTTATATTTCTCATATTCCTCATATTCCTCTACATGCAGAATGTAGAGTTACAGTCATAGGTAGGGTGTAGAGAAAGATCAACTTAATGCAAGGTAAATCCATTCAAAAGTCTGATGGCAGCAGGGAAGAAACTCTTCTTGAGTCGGTTGGTATGTGACGTCAGATTTTTGTATCTTTTTCCCAATAGGAGAAGATGGAAGAGAAAATGTCTGGGGTGTGTGGGGTCCTTAATTTGCTGGCTGCTTTGCGAGGCAGCAGGAAGTGTAAACAGAATCAATGGATGAAAGGTAGGATTATATGACAGATTGGGTGATACTCATGACCTTTTGTAGATCCTTGCGGTCTTGGGCAGATCAGAAGCTATACCTAGCTGTGATACAGCCAGAAAGAATGTTTTCTATGGTGCATCTGTAAAAGTTGGTGAGCTTTGTAGCTGACATGCCAAATTTCCTTGGTCTTCTGAGAAATAAAGGCATTGAAGGGCTTTCTTACCCATAATGTCAGCATGGAGGGTAATTGGTGATCAGGACACCTAAAAACTTGAAGCTCTCAACCATTTTTACTTTATCCCCCTTAAGTCACAGCATGTTCTCTACTACACATCCTGAAGTTGATGACAATCTTCTTCATTTTGTTGACATTAAGGGAGAAATTATTGTCGTCGCACCAATTCACTAGATTCTCTATTTCATTCCTGTACTCTGTCTCTCGTCATTGTTTGAGATCAGCAAACTTGAAAATCGAGTTATAGGGAATTCGGCCACACAGTCATAGGTGTACAAAGAGTATAGTACAGGGCTGAGAATGCAGCCTTGTGGGGCACCAGTGTTGAGGATGATCATAGAGGTGGTATTGTTGCCTATCCTCACTAATTGCGGTCTGTGTTAGAAAACCAGCATGCTTCTCGCAATTTCTTTGACAGGGAACATGTCTAGCACTGTCATTGTGAGGAATGGGTTCTAAAGATTCAAACAAGCCCAGATTCACTGTGATTGGGACCCCCTTTTTAGAGGATACTCTGAGCATAAATTGAAGTTGAAGACCCCCACCCCCTACTCAATGACATTGAGTCACCCTATCACAGGTGACACAATTCCCCCACTGAACTAACATAGATCACCAGCATGAAACTACCTGCCGAACATAGATCGCAGGCATCGTGGTCGTCCTAATGGGTCATTCTATATGTTCCTTCAAGCCCACCCCTTTATGCCCCCTGCCTTCAAGTCCCACCTCTTGATCAGGTTGGCATTGCCAGGTTAAGAACAAGGACCTCCAAGTCCTTGGCAACACCGTCATGCCTGATCTCCATTTATAGAGATCAGTAGTGATTCCCACTGGCGCTATGTCATCCCTGTGGATGGGAACATATGACATTCCTTGAAAATGTGACAGTAAGACAATTTTGAATGTGCCATTATATTTAAAGGTATGATAATTAGATTCATACTCTTGCCGGTTGGGCTGGGAGGGAAAACCAGATTATCTCTGCTGGGTGGGCTCGGGGTTTAGGGTCTGATACGATACCTCACCTCTTGCTGTTCTCCTTTTCATAATGGACAGAAATGTGAGATGCTTCTTTTGCTATTTGTATTGTATATCATATTCCACCAGGAAATCCTCTATGTTTCTACATTTGAGGCCAAAATGTTGTATGACTTCAAGTAGAAATTGGGACTAAAAGGATCAAGAGAAATGGGGGGGAACATGGGTTCGGGATATAGGATTTAATGTTCAGTCATGATCAAAATGAATGATGGGCAGGTTCAAGCGGCAAATGGCCTATTCCTGCTTCTATTTTCTGTGTTTCTATTATATCAATTAACGGAGTTCCATTGTATTAAGATTCAAAATCAGTTCTACTAGAAAACAAAACAAATTGAACATCCATTCAATCCAAAAATGTGCCATAACAAGAGTAGCTCAACATACCTAGTGGCTGTTTGCACAAGCTTTTTATAGCGCTTCCATTCAATTAAATTCTCACGCACTTCAAATATGGCATGAGTAATTTAACAATAATTTGGGTGTCCTTTTCCAAGTAATTACTTTATACTTCATAGCCTTCAGTATAGATTAACTTGCTTGTTATAAAAATATCTCCTATAACCTTAGGTTAGCAATGATGAAGCCAGGGCTGCATTTCCTTCCAATTTGCATCTGACAACAGCACTATAAGCATGATAAATCAGGCAGAGTGTTGGGTCAGTAGCAGTGATACGTGCCCTGAGCCACAAAGTTCCACTTCACAAATCCAAATTCAGCAGTGCACATGCTGTATAAATGGGACTTTATTCTCTGATGTCTAAATTCCAATCTTAAGTTTACAAGACTTAGGGGCATGAATTTGTCTTAGGCACCATGGGCAATAGCAATTCTTCAGCCCATTTAAACTCCATCTGACTTTCTTTTCCACCTAAATGAATTTACACCCTTAAGACTCTCAGAGGCCCTTACGTGCTTGTCAGTTTAAATTTACATCATGAAAATTGAAAATAACAGGTTTCCAAAAAAGGAAGCCATTGCAACAACTTGCAATCTGCTAATGGCTTCCTTGCTATTTAAAAAAAAAATGTGGTGTGATATATTTCTTGTTGAAACCATGTTATGAATTGGCTCCCAGAAATGGCTTGATAAATTATGATAGAAATGATGGAGATTTTAATTATATTGCTGCCATTAAAAGGAGAGTTGGACAACAACTTGTGGCAGTTGCATGTGCGTCATTATATGCGGAAATCAGGAAGCTGCTGTTCAAGTTGCCCTTCACATGGAGATAGCAGCACCTTGACATTTTAATGCATGCAGGGTGCAAAGTTGGAGTGCCTACCCACTGACACCGAATAGCAATACAAAAGATATGTTTGGGCTTCTGTATTCTAGGACAAATTAACTTTTCATCTGTGTTAAGTCTTAATTACTTTATAAAACCTCTCTGACCATGAGAATTAATGTTCATAGAATCATAGAAACCTCACAGTGCATAAAGAGACCATTTGGCCCATCAAGTCTGGACCGACCACAATCCCACTCAGGCCCCACTCTATATCCCTACATATTTACCTGCTAATACCTCCAAACTACACACTAGCGGGCAATTTTTAACATGGCCAATCAACCTAACCCGCACATCTTTGGACTGTGGGAGGAAACTGGAGCATCCAGAGGAAGCCCAAACAGACATGAGGAGAATGTACAAACTCCACACAGATAGTGACCTAAGCTGGTAATTGATTCCAGGTCCCTGGAGCTGTGAAGCAGCGCTACTAACCATGGTGTGCAACCATGCCACATAGTGTTTCTAACTGTGAAATTTCATTCTTATAGACTCTCATTAACATTTGGGATTCTAAAAATGAACAAAAAAATATTACTTGCGGTTGTTGGAAATTTACTTGATCATATTCGGGTCCATTGCCAAAAGCAAAAATAAATCTTGAAGGGGAATGAAAAAGCAAACTGTTGGACATTTTTCAGGCCCTTGAATATAGGCCATCCATTGCCCTCGGGGGAAGTAGACATTAATTTGTTGATGGTTTGCACGACTTTTTTTGCTTGCAAATAAATGAACAGCCTCTGTGTAAATTAATGCAGTGATATTTGTAATATTCTACAAATGTAATAGAGCAACATATCCATGTTCTCAAAAGCCACAAGGCATTTTGTAGGCTATTATGAATTGGAATCCATTGCATAGTAAACCACAATGAATTGCCCACCACTGAAACCCAAATGCTGCTCTGAAGTTTGGGAATTCAATTGCATATCTGCAAGTGCATTCACATATTGAAAATGGTACATGACAAAAAAAGGCTAAGAATATAGATTGATAGCTAAAAATGAGAGGCAAGAGAGCTCTAGACATTCCTTCAATATGTCATTTTGAAGGATGGACAGAGTTGTACTTGAACAAATTGAATAAGCTGAGAAATGGCAGTCTAAAGGAAGGTATGAATTCCATTTAATAGTCACTTGGCACAAGCTTGGCCTACTTCAACTCTGCTTCTAGTTTTTAGGAACATTGCCAAGGGTTTTTAAGAAATTCTAGTAGCTATGTTCTTGTGGAATGAGATAAATGGTCAGTGGATACATTTGCTGCAGGCAGACACATTTTATAAACTGCTGTGGTGAAGATTTTACAACAAAATTTCTTAGTGATTATTTCTGTTTCTGAATTGCAATTATATGCAACCAATAATAGAATATATCCTTGTGTGGTAAATAATTTATAATATCTGATAGCACTGAAAAAATTGTATATCATAAACTAATTAGAATTAAAAACTTTTAGGAAACAAGGGGGAGATGGAATATTGATGAGGGTATGGGTGGCACGGTGGCTAGGAACCTGGATTTGCCTCACAGTGCTAGGAACCTATGTTTGATTCTCAGCTTAGGTCACATGCGGAGCTTGCATGTTCTTCCAGTGTCTTTGTGGGTTTCCTCCAGATGTTCTGATTTCGTCTCACATTCCAAAAGACATTATAGCTAGGTGCATTGGCCATGCTAAATTTTTCCTCACTGTACCTGGACAGGGTATTGTGACTAAGGGATTTTTACAGTAACTTCTTGTAGTGTTAATGCAAGCCTACTTGTGATGCTAAGAAGTAAACTATTCTTCTAAAGTCCAATGAGAATCAGTTCAACCTTTTCCCATTAGAGAAACTCTTTAGCCCAGGGATAAGTCAAATAAAACTTAATTACTTCTAACCCAGTTTTTTTATTTTTAAGTTTTTGTTTTTTCTTTAGGAGCATGATTGCATTAAATGAAAGGAATTAGTTACGCACTTGTTTTTATATTATAGCAAAATTTAGCATAGAACACATGAAGATTGAAGAATTCATGAAGCAGCAGCTCAAAAATAATTTTTCACATTTTCAAAAAGAATCAATGAGGGGGAGGCTAATTTTAATGCAATGCTTTGGTTTTATTTTTCTCTTTTTGGTAAAGAATATTTTCAGCCTAACATGGAATTTTATTTTATTGATGGTTGAGAGCCAACTGCTTAGAAGTTGCATTCGTAAAGTCATATACAGCCCTATCTGGGCTGAGTTAGCTGATCTTGACCATGTAGCACTGAGTTAATACAAATGGTCTTCAAGGCTGTAAGCTAGGTAGGGAAAGATTCACCAAGATCGCCATTTCCAATTTCCAAACAGCGATCTCTCCTGGTAAGCGCACATGAGTACAAGTCAAAAGGGGACAAGATTGGGTATGGCTGAGATCCTCCTTTCTGGTTAAATAGTTTTTCCAAAGCACTGTCCAGAACCATATTTGAATAACAATTCCTTTGCTTGCTGTCTGGTCACACAAACATTAAGGAAAATTTGGTGCTTGTGAAATCAAACTATAGCAAAAATTAATGTTTAATTATTTTAAAAAAAGTAAAACAAAGACATCTTCCCTTCAATTAGAATTTCAAATTGTAATATATACCTCCATCATTATCTCTGTTATCATCACACACCATTTCCATGATGACATTGCATCCCATCCCGCTCCAGCCCGCTTGGCAAACACAATGCCATCCGTTTTGATCCAATGTACATCTTCCATTTCCATTGCACAAACCAGGACATCCCTCTGTGAGAAAGTTTTTGAAAAACAGTTGATAAATTAATAAACATTCTACCTATATTATATACTTATGTATGCATGTGTGAAAAATTGAATACATTTAAGTCAAAGGCAAGAGCCTTTGTTTTAATGGTGAGATACTTAAGATAGACAAACTTCACAGAACCCTTCCATTATGTGTGGATATAAAACAGCACATGGACCAAGCACAAAGCACGCGCCTTATTTTAAACCAACAAAAGGTGATGGAAACATTCGCCGAGCCAGTGTCAAGAAGGAACAAGCAAGTAAACAATTCAGAAATAACCTTTCTTTGAGCATTACTGGAACTTTACAGAAGGAGAGAAAGTGGTTAAGTTGGAGTTGGAGCATGGAACTCAAGACTGAAGCAATGTCATGATTGTAGAAGATGTTACAGAGTGGCCAGCAAAACCTTGTTTGATCTCCCCAGTACAGGTGACAATGCAGAAACAACAGACACTATACATTTTGATGAAGGAACCACATGTTAGTTGTTGCCTCATCCAAGTGTTTGGGACCCTGAACAATTGTGTAGAAGGAGGAAAACAGCCAAATAGACAGATTGAACTCATGTGCATTTAACCTGTTCACATTCATGTGTCAGTGTATCCACTGATGTTACCTACTCATTTTATTGCAAACTATTTTATTGCACAGGTCATCATTGTTTTTGTTTCAAATGATCCGAAATTTATGTGTTATTGCCAATTATTCTTTAAAATAAATTTGCCTCCCTGAGCCATTGAACCTTGCTTTAGATTTGATGGAGAACACTGTCATTGGATTTTTATAAATGGCACTCTGAATTGGTATTTAGAGATATAATAAATCTGTAAATTTGTATTTCCTTTGTATTTCCAAGAAATCTTGCACTTTCTGTCTATTTTGTGCTTTCTGTCTATTTCCTCTCACTTCCCAAGGAAATGTCCTCATTTACACTATAGAATATCATTCCCTTAACATGCTGTGGTAATAAACTCAAATCAAGAGCACTGAATTATAACTCTAATACATTTCTGTTTAATCAAATGATTAATTTTGATGTTATTGTCTTGTTATTTTCAACAGACTCCCAAACAATATTGCTTCTTTTTGGAGGCTTGCTCAGTTGAGTGGAACATGTATTCTGTAAAGAGTATAATTAACCTTATGTTAATCTAACATTGATCATCTGTGGTTTTCTTTCATGTGGGACTCAAATTAAGGCGAGTCCACTCTGCAGGCACAAACAGTTCTATGAAGGAAGATATTGTTTTTGTCTTCATTATGATCTCACCACTGGGGCAACAGAGAAAGTGAAATATCAAGACTTACTTTGGGTTATAGAGAAGAAGCATCAGATTCAGTTTTATATAAATAGGTGTTATGAAGTTGTATATATAAGGTTATAAATGTGGTGCTTGACAACTGTAAATATTGAAAAGAAATGCTGAAACCGAAAGAAGAAATCATACAGCAGCAACAGATTTGCAATACGTGAATCCAGAACAGCAATCAGGGTTCCTACATAGCAAAACAGGCTATTGAACTAAACCAATGAGTTTAAAGCAAGCAGGCAGAGACACGGGACTGATGGAATTCAAATGTGAGGCTTGTTGACAGCCTCAAACCATTTTGATAGCAGGAACATTGTGAGATAATTCCAGGAATTTAAACTTGGACAATGGGAAATAACTGTCAGAGTAAACTTGCCACCTCTTTAATTGAAATGAGGGAGAGGTGATTATCTCATACAGAATACTGCAATTTAATATAAATATCTTCATAAAATCACCATCTAAAGAGAATGTGTCAACTCAGAAAGTCTTCTAGAAGGAAACATTAGAAGAAGTATAGGTGGGTACAATCTTGTCTTTTAAAAAGCACTTAGATAGTTACATGGATATGATGGGTATAGAGGGATGTGGGCCAAATGCGGGCAATTGGGATTAGTTTAAGGTTTAAAAAAAAGGGCGGCATGGATAAGTTGGGCCAAAGGGCCTGTTTTCATGCTGTAAACCTCTATGACCTATAACTCTATAAGAAAGTTCATACTTCCAACTGACGCCTGGTATTATGTTATTTGAGAGTGATTATATTCCATAAGGATTTACTTCATTATTCCTGAATGAATTTTGTCATAGTCAATGGGGAGTTTATTCAGTCTGTTAATTGTTTTAGTAAGTTTGTCATCAGTTTTAAAATAAAGGCTTGTAAATTGTTTATGATAGCGAGTATCATTTTCTGCTTTAATTTATCAAAACCATGAGCGTCCTACTATCTCACACATATTCATGTAAGATTACGAGGTGAGATATTCTTATGGTTACTTTCAAAATTGCACAGAGGTAAAATTACCTCCATGTCATAACACTGAGCAAATGGAAATGTGTGCATGGGAACAATTCAGTGGGATATTTATCCCTGAACCCACAGCAATTTAATGTGAGTTCAGGAATTAAATGGAGTCTGCATAGATCTCCTGCACCTTTGGAAGACTGCCCAGACATACCTGCTGGGACGCTGAAAATCATTTGCTGACCTGACCCTGTTCCCCCTCTCCTGCAACCCCCAATCCGGGACCTACATCCGGCCTTCACTCATCTGTCATCTGTGCTCCCACCATGATTCTGGGTCTTGGATGGATGCAGTGCCACAAGAGGCCACCACTTCTCTTGGCACTAGTAGCAATGATGATTTGCTGGCCTCTGATTGGCAGACCTTCCACTGCCAAGAAATCAGTTGTGGAAAAGGCCCAATGGGGGCCATATAATGCTCCCCAGTGATAACCCTTGCTATCCATTAGACGACTGCTTCAAAGCAGTTTCAGAGCAGTTGAGTATTATGAAAGAAAGTTAGACCTTCCTGTTATAACTAACAGATCCTTTATATAAGCACACTTTAAAGAGCCGTTTACCAATTGGAATCTATGACATTAACCAGGGGTCAACCTTACTGTACAATGGAATGCCAAGGTGATTTTGAAGGCTTCCAGGTGATATATGGGATGCATATCAAAGTGACCAGGGCATTTCAAAGGTTTGAAAGGACAGAGACAATAATGAATACATTTACCAGAATGGTGTCTGAAATTACTGTCCTGAAAGTGAACAGCAGCTTTCCAAGGGCAACAAGGATATATGCAGCCAATAAACCACCATCCTGGGGGAGAGTCCCAAGGTCAACCCCTTCTCCCAACCCTGACCAACCCGCAGGACATAGGTGGGCCTGTGTAAGGTACTTTGTTGAAGACTCGGTAGAGACTTAGTGCAGACATGATGGGCTGAATGGCCTCCTTCTGCATTGTAAGGATTCTATGACTCCATGTCCCTTCAGGGACCTTTCATGTGCCATCTGACAGTGGCAGAACGGCGAATGGGCATAGCATTTAGCTCCCTGTCTTCTTTTGGTTTTCAATGTGTCACTGTCAGGGTTATTCTGCAAAATTAGACCACTTATAGGATTGGAGGTAACATTTAACATGGACTGAGGATTGATTAATATATTGAAACAGAGAATTGGAAGAGACAGGATATTTTTAGTTTGGCAGACTGTGAGTGGTATGGCGCGATAAAGATAAAAATACATGGGCTCTTGTATTTACAGGGATCAATCTTATCAAATTCAAAATCCAGAATAGGGGCAAAAACAGAAGAGTTTCTGACCTTTTTTTTGGGTGGGTTCAAATCTAGTAATTGGAATCCTGCTGCCTGCTCACCACGGAATCGGAATGGATGATGGAAATGTCCTTTAACATAGGATGAGATTTTCTGATTTCGAGTTGAGCAAGGCTGTAAAATCCCACCCAGTATCTTATCCACTCAGTACTGGAAAAAATGGGCTAAACTTTTTCATCACCTATTGGGGAAAGGGTCAGGGCTTAAATCACCAGTAGCATAAGGCACCATTGCACATGTGCAGACCTCTGTGGTTGCACATGTGCAATGGCAAACAACAGAGGCCAGGCAGGTCTGAGAGAGAGATATCTGTCAGGCCTCTGCTGCTGTAGCTGGCCTCAACTAGCCTTCCCTCTACCAATGACCGTAAGCCCTGTCTAGAAATATCATCCCCTCCCTGTGCCATTCAGGCTGAGTGACACACTCCCCTCTATTGATCAACAAAAAGTGGGAGTGCAGCTGCCTTTCTTACCTGATTGGATCGATCCCAGTTTAGCCCTGCCCTCGCAGGCCCCATCCACTCAGCCCTTTTGGGTAGCACCAGGGTGTCATGTAGGCACTGCCAGGGTGTCAGGCAGATAGTGCCAGATGGCATGACCAAAGGAGCACACCTCTTATCGTCAACCTCCCAAGAAACCTTAATGGTCTCTGTTTCCATTGGCAAGGCTTATGATTCTTGCTGAATAGATTCTCTCCTAGCAAGGCCAAATAGGCAAGTGATGATAATATTCCAGGCTTGCTAATTCCATGTAAAATGAGATTTAAGTGCAATTTAAATAATTTATTCAGGTCCGTGCCGGAAATGGGCATGAGGCTGACCTTGCCGGATATCCAGTGATGGTAAGATTGCAAGAGGTGAGAAATTGGGCGAAAACCTGATTTCTTGGTTCTCATGTGATCTTATCACCTCTCCCTGCCCAGCTCCCCCCGGGTCCCATTGGTAAGCTCGCCCCCACATTCTATATTAATGACTTAGATGAGGGGACTGAATGTAATGTTTGCTGAAGATACAAAGTTTGATGGAAAAGTAACCAGTGAGGAAGATACAAAGAAGCTGCAAATAGAACATAGAACATAGAACATAGAACATTACAGCACAGAACAGGCCCTTCGGCCTTCGATGTTGCGCCGACCAATATAAAAGCAATGCCCCTCCAAACTAAACCATTCCCTTCTCTTCCATATACTTATCAACTAACCTCTTAAACGCCACCAAACTTGGCGCATCTACAACTGCTGCAGGCAGGGCATTCCACTCCCTAACCACCCTTTGGGTAAAGAACCTACCTCTGATATCCGTCCTATAACTATCACCCCTTAATTTAAAGCTGTGTCCCCTCGTGCTAGCTTTCTCCATCCTAGGAAAAAGGCTATCACTGTCCACCCTATCTAAACCTCTAATCATCTTATATGTTTCGATAAGGTCCCCTCTTAGCCGCCTCCTTTCTAACGAAAACAACCTCAAATCCCTCAGCCTCTCTTCATAAGACCTGCCCTCCATACCAGGCAACATCCTGGTAAACCTCCTCTGTACCCTCTCCAATGCCTCCACATCTTTCTTATAATGTGGGGACCAGAACTGCACACAATACTCCAAGTGCGGCCGCACTAGAGTTTTGTACAGTTGCAACATGACGTTGCGGCTCCGAAATTCAATCCCCCTACCAATAAAAGCTAAGACTCCATATGCCTTCTTAACAACCTTATCGACTTGACTGCCTACTTTCAGGGATCTATGCACATATACACCAAGATCCCTCTGGATGTATGGCAGCAGACAGGTGAAAAGATTGGGTAAGAACATGGCAAATGGAATACTATGCGGTGTATTGTGAAGTTTAAAAGCAAAATATTTTTGAATGATGGTAGACTGAGAAATATTTACAGAGGGACTTGGTGCCCTAGTACATGACTCATAGAAAGTTAATATTAAGGACAGCTTGCAATTAGAAGGCAAATCATGGCTGGAATTTTATTGACAGCCCTGCCAATAAAATTGCCCTGATTCTGGGATCAAGCGAGGCTTGGAGAACGACATTCTCCATTGGCCTTGGACGGGATGATATGGACCTTGAGCAGCCGTGCTAGTAAAATTCCATCCTGTGTATTACAATTGTATTGGGTATTGCTGAGGCCACACTTGGAATGAGGCTTTAGTCTCCTTACCTAAGGAAGGGCATTCTAGATCCAGAGGAAGTAGGTCATAGGTTCTCTAGATTGGTTCCTGGGGTGAGGAAATTGTCCAGTGTGGAGAGATTCTGTAGCCTAGACCTATATTCCCTGGAATTTAGAAGGCTGAGAGGTGAGCTAATAGGAAATTAAGGGGCTGGACAGGCTGACTGCTGAGAAAATTATTTCCTTGGCTGGGAAACCTGGAACATGTGGTCACAGCCTAAGAATAAGGAGGTGGCTACTTCGGAGAAAGATGAAGAGAAATCTCTTCACTCAAAGGGTTGTGACTGGAATTCTACATCTCAGAGGCCCATGGCACGCATGTCGTTAAACGTTTTTGAGGCGGCAATCAATAGATTTTTGAGTACGAGGAAATGAAGGGATAAGAGGTTAGCATAGGAAAGTAGAGTTAAGGTAAAAGATCAGCCATTATCCTGTTAAATGATGGAGCAGACTCAAAGGACCAAATGGCTTACTCCAGTTCCTATTTCTTATGTGCTCTGAAATGGCAATTTGTGCTGACAGGATACGGAGCACAATTTTGGGAGTGTTCAGCAGATCTTTGGATGTAACTCACTTTGTGTTACAGTGTCAACGGGTGAATTGACAGCCACACACCTCTCCAGAATTTTATTTCTATTGAAGCTTGAATATCTTCACAGTCTAGAATATTTATTACCCATTTTGCTATCTTTTCTAAAATGCTACTGAGTCTTGTTGGATAGAGTTTTTTGATTGAGTAAACACATATATCATTGCAGATGAATAGGGATATATAATGGACTAATTCTTACCTTTTACGACGTTGTCCAAATGTTGTGCTTCAAAGAAAAAGGAAAAATCATTCAGGCAAGAACAATACAAATGAAAATAATACTGAGAAAGCAGTTTGATTTTGGAGGTGACAAAGCTTCTGAAATTTTCTTACCAACTGTACAGTGCTCTCCCTCCCAGCCAGGGCTGCACTCACATTTGCCATCTTTACACTTTCCATGTTCGGTACACCGTGGGTGGCATTCATGCTGGTCACAAGTTACGCTGCCCCAACCCTTCTCACAGTGGCATAACCCATCTAAACACACACCATGCTTGCCACAATCTACCTCACAAACTTCTGAAAGAGACAAGAGAATCATTTGCCATTTTAACATTTTCATCATTTGACGCAATATACTTAACAAATTTGAACCACATGGCAAATTTTAAAAGTGAGCGGAACAGGATTTCACTAGTTTACACTTGGGGACAATTGAACATTTGACTAATGTGCTTGGTTTAGATCCAAATTTGCTTTAGAAATGATTGGTTCTTCAACTATAATAGATAGTAACACTGCTGCATAATCTGAAAACAGATGGCTGTATTGTCAGTCTCATCTGAAGAGAAATACACTTGGGAAATTTTCCGAAAAAATTCTAAGTGTTGGATTTGTGTAAAAACGAGTAAATTCAGCAGGAGTTTCAAAATGAATTTCCCACACTTTGTGCACTGCAGAGTAGCGTGAATCACATTGAAAATCAGTGGACCAGGCCTATACCTGCTGGAGAGGCTGGCAGTTTGGCGCTGAGGAAACTGCTGTGTCCGGGCCAATCTGTCAGCGCTGAGATTGGCACCTTCCAATCGCTGGTCAGCTCAATCGCGGGACAAATATGTCTCGGATTTTATTTATCTTTTAGTTATTTCCCATTGTTGCTCTGTGGCTTACCTAATGTTTTCTCTCATTTACCTTCATCTTCATACTTCCGTTTTCTAAGCTATTACTACAGTCATATACCTATATTTATATATATATTTCTTGATTATTGTCTGAAATCTTATTACATTGTGATCCCTACTTTCTACACTTATTTCTCTTATCTGTATTCAATCATTTTACATTACTCAGTCTGATGATAAATAGTTTATTTATTAGTGTCACAAGTAGGCTTATATTAACACTGCAATGAAGTTACTGTGAAATTCCCCTAATTGCCACACTCCGGTGCCTGATCAGGTACATTGTGGGAGAATTTATCTTGGGCAACGCACCTAACCTGCTTGTCTTTTGGATAGCTGGAGGAAACCGGAGCATCTGGAGAAAACTCACTCAGACACGGGAGAACGTGCAGACTTTTTACAAACAGTGACCCAAGCCAGGAATTGAACATGGATCCCTAGCGCTGTGAGCAGCAGTGCTAACCAGTGTCCCATAGTGCCAACCCTTCATGCTTCCTCCCCTGTTGAGATTCTTATATATTATAGTCTGATTTCATTGCCTGTCTATTGCTGGTTTATTTGGAAATTCCTCATGATTATGACTGTACATATCTTTCACTCATTTAATCAACATTCATATGTACTTTTCCTCCTGCTTGCTTTCCTTTATTTAGTGATCAATAATGTATCCTAATTACAGTAACCAAAAGCAAACAGGTCCCTGTTTTTGAATATATGTCAAGGAAAAATGAGCCATGATACAAGCTTGAATGATTTTAGATTAGTTATTAATGTATCTCTCATCACACTCAAGATTGCTCAGCAAGTCCTGTTGAATTACGGGATCACATCTAACAGTGGATATCCATGTTTGGGGTTTGTAACTTGTTGAGTGCAGACTATATTCTGCTTATTACAAGCAACTGAAGAAACCTGCTGCTTTATTAAGTCTTGAATGCTGAATGCATTTCCAGTCAATGCACAGATTGTAGGCTGGAAAACACTGCAAACTTGGACGAACCTGTGTTATCCATGGAGATTCCCTCACTCCTTTTTCAGATAAGCACATACAGTCCCAGATAATATTCAGGAATTGGAAACAAGCATTTCGAGTCACTTAAAACAGAAGAGTCTGGAATTACAGGTTGGAAAGAAATTCACACAAGATCTGCTCCTGAAATTCAGTATTTCTTCTGTCGATTACACACGATCTTTCCCAGTTCACAGGGTGGTAGAATTGACCTTCATATTTTAAAGTGTGGACATATGATGAGCCACAGCCCATTCAACAGTATATATTAAAAGTATAGTGAAAAATGCATTAAAATGTCATTGTTAATTTGTTTGTTGGTTTGTTCTTTTTAGTTTATTACAAGCTAAGGCCCTTTTCATGTATAGTCATGTCTAAGTAGTCTTAAATGCTCAGTTCCATCATAATGACTGATCATTCCATTAGATGCTAAAATAGAGTATATTCTAATCTCTTTAAAGGCTGTGCTTTAGCACCTGCTATGGCCTAATGGAGAAAGATGCTGCTTTAGTACTAGGCCATAAAAAAATCAGGTAGTGAAGAATTCATTCCCTTGTGTGTCAAATTTTGCATCAGGAGTACTGGGAGCAATCTTCTTGACCTTGCCTAGAGAGGAAATAAAAATCAACCAAGGCTTTTCCTTCAGAGCACAATTTAATGATCTCTGAGGTGAAGTGCTTGTGTGAGAATGTAGAGTGAGCAGAGGTATGAATTCAAACTTGATGCCTTACAGTTGAATAGCCTTAAAATTTAGTTTTTAAGTTTAAGGTTATTTATTAGTGTCATAAGCAGGCTTACACTAACATTGAAATAAATTTACTGTGAAAATCCCCTAGTCACCGCACTCAGGTGCCTGTGAGAGAATTTAGCAGGGCCAATGCACCTAATCAGCATGTCTTTTGGACTGTAGAAGGAAACCAGAGCACCCAGAGGAAACCCACACAGGCATGGGGAGAATGTGCAGACTCTGCACAGAAAATGATCCAAGCTGGGAACCAAACCTGTGTCTCTGCTGCTGTGAGGTAGCAGTGCTGACCATTGTGCCGCCATGCTACCCTGTGAATAACTTCTGGAAGTTGATCCATTGAATTACCTTTGGTTTTTGGATCAAGCTTACAGCATTTTCCAGCATACAATCTGTGCATTGATAGGAGTGTTCCCCTCATCCTTTCAGCAGTGTTGAACTGCTAGACACAGACTTGACGAGTGGTCACAGGAATGATGAACTCAAGGGCTACTATGATCAGAGGAAGTATATGCCAGCCTATATCTGTACCAAATGGATGGAAAGAAGAGCAGTGGAAACAAGATTAATCTCACTTCATTATTTCCTTTTTCCTATCAAATCCTGTTGACCTCAATTTTTGTTTAAATCATGCTAATAGTACTGTTTGCTGAATTGGTTTTCAGATTTAATGAACCTCATCACGTGAGGGAGCTGAATTATAAATAGGCACAGCCATTAATGGAAGGTATTGCAGCAATTTTGTTAGTTCAAGTGTGCGTTCATTCATTCATCTCCCTCACAGCAGTAAAGTCAGCAACTCCTTCTACATCCACATGTTCACCAAAGGCAAATATTGAAATTTAAAGACAGAAACTGACAAAAGAGAGAAAGGATTTAAAAATTAATCAATAATATTTTGGGATGTTTTAAACCGACAGTGGGGGTATCAATGCTACGAAACAAGAGGACGACTTCCTCTGAAATTAACTAGAAGTAGGAGAGGGTGAAAATACACAGAAAGTGAAAAGGCAGCTGTGGATGGAGAAACAGAGCTAATGGGCTAAATTTTACAGGCCGTCCGTGGGTGGGAAAGTAGACAGTTGGGCCCATAAAATTGGGTGCTGTACCATCAGCTGCTTGCACATTCTTCCCGGGGAGATGTTGGATGAGGTATCTGCCCATGGCCCTATTGAGGCTGTTGTGAGCAATTAATGGCCACTTAAGGGCCTCATCCCACCACTGCTTAGATTTGATGGATGGTGGGAGATGCCTGGGCCTGACTTACAGCCATGTAGGTGTGATTTGGCAGGCTGCTGGCCAGTAAAAGTGAGGGGAGAAATGCTTTCTTTCTGATTTTCCCAATGCCAATCCCACAAATTTCTCTCCGTGTGTCCACCCTACCTTCCCTCTATATCCAACATACTCCCTCAGAGGGAGTACTCTCTGTGGCTGGGAGCCCATGGAGGGAAGGGAGTGGTGGGCTGTAGCGGGGTGGGGTGGGGAGGGGTGAGAGGGAAACATACCAGTGGAACTGGATGATCCTCTGCTGGCAGGAATGGTTGGAAAGTATTTACATTATAGAAATGGGCCATTCAGACAATATACATGCTCCATTTCAACCTTCTCCCATCCTTATTCATAAAATCCATGTGTCCATCTATACATTTCTGCCATGTGTTTATCTACCTTTCACCTTAAAAGCATCTGTGCCAGTCGCATCAGCTATCCTCTATGTGAATGAGCTCCATATTTTAACCACTCTTTGAAGAAAAATGTTTGACACAAATTCCCTATTAGATTGAGTAGCAACTATATCATCCATATCAACAGAGTTTTAGGCTTGCCCACTTGTCTGTCACCTGATGGAATCCTTTTGTAATATTAAATTTCATCATCCCTCAATCTGCTGTTTTCTGGAGAAAAGAACACCAACCTGTTCTAATGATATTAGATGAGTAGAGGACTATGGATGTTCTGCTTCATAAAGCCCAAGGTACAATCTGGTACATTCAGATGAATCTTTTTGCATTTTCTCTAGGACCTCTGTATCTTTTCTATAAGATGGAAAGGGGAGCAAATCATACTATGCGAAGTGTGGTCTAAGCAAGGGTTCTATATAAGTTTACATAACTTCTCTGATTTTGAGTTCCATTCCTCTTGAAATGAAGCTGAGTACGTTGCTTTTTTCTGGCCTTGTTAACACGTGTCACTACTTTTACTGATCTCCATATCTCAATCCTAGATTCCCCTTGCTCCTTTACATCATTTAGAAGCTTATTTTTCCTACCAAAATATACATCTTTGCATTAAATATTGCTGTGGAGATGCTGGCATTGGACTGGGATGTGCACAGTAAAAGTCTCACAACACCAGGTTAAAGTCCAACAGGTTTATTTGGAATCACAAGCTTTCGAAGCGCTGCTCCTTCATTAGTGCTAATCTTATCTTTAATATTGAGAAAACATCTGCCGTAATCTTTGTTCCCAGTCATAATTCTGTACACTTGCCATTATTTACAAATTCCTTCTTGATTACAGTATCAGGTTGAAACAGGATGTTCACAACTTCCGAATCCCAATCCGCCCTGAGCTGAACTTCCTGACCTATAGTATTTCCATCACAAATACCATCTACTTCAACTGACAGAGATAAAACATCTCTGCCAAGGCGTGCCAGTTTCATCTTTGCTGAAGGCAGCGTGCCATGATCATTCCCAGGTTTGAATTCATACCAACACCTTTCCATTTCTTTGACAGAGCTTTTAGTTGTATCTGCTAATATTTCCTTCTTTTGCTTGGTGCCAATATACGTCTATTTACATCTGTAACGTTTATTTATTAGTGTCACAAGAGGCTTAAGTTAACACAACAATGAAGTTACGTTGAAAATCCCTTAATCACCACACTCTGGTGCCTATTTGGGTGCACTGAGGAAGAATTTAGCATGGTCAATGCATCTAACCGGACATCTTTTGAACTGTGGAAGGAAACCGGAGCAGACACGGGGAGAACGTGTAAAGTCTTTCTGGACAGTAACCCAAGTTGGGAAGTGAACTTGTGTCCCTGGCGTTGTGAGGCAGCAGTGCTAACCACTGTCCAACTGTGCCACCTATGGGAGATTATTTCTATGATAATGCACCATAGGAAATTATTTTTATGATAATTTTGCAAAATAAATACAAATTAATGTTGTTCTGACAGAACCAACTTGAATATTTTTTTCATTTTGTAGAACCTAGGGATTTGATTTCCACAGAAATTGTCTGCAAATATATTTCATGGCATCTCTTGAGAGTATCAGGCAGCACCAAGATGAAAACTGCTGTGAATAATGGCCTAAAGCTATGGAGTCCCCATTGAGAAACATCATAACATAGGCAAATCTACCTTAACTAATTCTCTGACTTGGTACTATACAAGTGTTAGGCTATCAATAAAAGTAGCTCACTTTGAATAATTTCACCATGTGAGGGAATCATACTGAGACTCAAAGCTTCAACAAGCATATTGTTTGAATTGGCTTCTCTTACACAAATCTGTATCTTTGCTCAATGTGCATCAAGAATCAGGGCAGTGTTAGAAGCCATCACACATATTGCCAATTTCCCTCAGGATGAGGCCATATCCAAACTCCTTAGTCACTCCACTCAAACATTAATAGGTTTGTGCCGAAGTATGCAGGCCTTGGCAAACATAGTATGACTACGAGGAGTTACAGTGTCGACTTCAATTTTTGTGGAGATTCTCATGAAATCCATCAACTTTTCATAAGTGGGAGATCACTTACAGCAATTAAGAAAAAGTCAAAAACGCCCATCAATCTCCTCCAATGAAATGAACTTCAGGAAAATTTCACATTGTGAAAATGAATGTTTACCTAATTGATACTGAAATTTATCCTGGTATGATCCAGACTTCTGTTATTAGGAGAAATTACTTCTCTACATGGGACTTGACATATGATAGTGTTTCCCTGGGCATAGAATTATTCTGATACAATTCTGCCCTAAGTGTCTAGATAGTTGAAAATAAGAGAATTACAGATTTGTCTTTTGGATGAATTTTTACACCAAAGCTTGCGCATATAGCGCATCAAAAAAATCAGCTAGACCATTTACAGTTTCTACAGACAGTGGACGTGGGCTTAATTTGCCACATATCTGTGTCTGCACAGCAAGAACAACAGCAGATGCCTGACAGAGAGTGAAAGATTTGTCAGGTCTTTGCTGTTGCAATCAGCCTCGACCACCATCCTCTCCACCGTGATCATGGAGACGCATGGCTGATCGTGAGGACACATCGTTCGGAAATGCAAATCTCCACACAGACAGTGACCCCAGGCCAGAATTGAACCTGGGTTCCCTGGTGCTGTGATGGCACCCAAGAGATGTTGATGGAAATCCAGTTTAAGTGCCACCATCTGGTGGATTCTGGCAGCAGCTCTAGCCATGATATGCCTCTCCTCAGGGCTTCGCATTTGGCAATGCCAAACCTAATTGACAGCAACAGAACTTAACTGGTATCCCTACAGTCTCACTGCCCCTTCAAATGATGCAGAAGCTGTTGAACGTCACAGGATAAAGGAATCACAGGTTTTGTCAGTATATTAAACTGATGTCTATTATTCTGACCCTAGAGTCACAGCCCTTTCTATTTGCAGTGTTATCCCTTTCTATTCATAAGTGGACTGGGAGATTGAGGCACACATGGCCTTGTTAATCCAGGCAATTACGCTGTGTGCTTGTGAGAATCCTGTTACACAGGAGAGGTAGAAGTCTCTTTTTTGTATTTTAACTTCTTTCCAAAGGAAAATTAATGAAATCATTGATACTGCCAAACAATATCTAAGTGACCTGTCTGAAGTAAGTGCCGATTGAAGATTGGGAGATGTAATTGAGATCTCTCGCACTTGTCTGAATGGAGCCTGCCAAACAAAAATCAATGTGGCTGTAATCATCAGAGCTATTGACAAAATAATGTCTGTGCTGGGCTGGTTTACAAGTCTGGCTGCAGGCAAGTGCATAGTTCTGAAAGTGAGTCCTTTGGGAATTTTAGTCTGTACAGGTCAACGTATGAAAACCATGAGTGCAGTCTACGGATGTGTTCTATTACAGTGACTAGAAAGCAAATACATCTGTCTTTTGTGTCCGTCCTGATTACTTGTTGGTTCTGGAGAAGAACAGATCTCAATGTCCAGAGTGTTATACAGTGAAAAGATATCTGGCATAGTAAGAGTTAATGTGGGATTGGGAAATGGCATGGTCGTAAAGAGATGCACGATCTGAGACTAGAGTCAGTTGTGGATTGGGCAGAGAACAAGCATGGAGTTAGATCTGTGTGGGAGCAAGCTACGAGTGGCTAGACAATTCGTTAATGAACACACAGGCTGAAATTCTTTAGCCATTTATGCTGGTAGGATTCACAGGTTCCGCCAACAGCACACACCTGCCCTATGAGTTTCCTACCCCCATCCCGTCCTCCCACCTCTTAAATGGCAATTCCCATTGACAGTGGCGGGACTAGAGAATACTACTGCTAGCAAACAATGCACCACTTCCCATCAGCAGGAAACATGTGGCTGGGAGGCCAGAGAATCTCACCCACGATGTCAACCATACAAGATTCAGAATCTCTTTATGGGACTTACTGAACATACCCACAGAGGTTACCCATAACTGCACTGCCTATTTTTTTCAGTAATAGAACTTGGTTGCAGTCATGTGTAAGAAATGTAAATATGTGCCAGAAAAACACCACGTATTTCTCCAATATCTTCTAACTATAGAAGTCAAAATAGTGAAGAAATAGTAACTCTTGAAGGAATAAAGCAAGACCTGCACTGAATCTTTAACAACATGGCTTGAATAAAATGAGCAGCTTTCTTTGTAGGGGCTGTTTTATAGAGTGATTGTCTTATTATGGCCTTGGGGTTACATTTTGAAGACTTCCTGTCACTTACATTACATTTGGCTCTTAAAAAAGTCTTGCACACAAGGTCAAACTGCTAACATGTTAAATTGACCACACAAAAGTCTGTAAGCATCATCGAAATGGGGCTTCAGTGTCTCAGGCAAAAGTACTTCAACAATGTACAATCTATTGGCTGTGATATGTTGTTCTTCTCATCCCTGTTCCCTCCTCCCATTTCTTAAATTTCTTTCTGCTGTTTCACAATATTTGCAGCTGGTGTGTCAATTAGGAAACTGAACTCTTATAGTTAAGGGCACTGATAGGATGCTTCCCTTTTTCTGTCCAATGATCTCAATTTTTTCTCTCACCTGAATGTGTTGAGAGATGCAAGATAAAGTACTAATCAGTCACCAAACCCTCACTAATTTTCATTTACAATTCCAGATATTAAGCGTCAACAGATCAATTTCCCATGAAGTCCATAACCATGTTTAATTCTGTCCCAACCATCCCACTTGCAGCAGGGAGTCATTGGAGAACAATCAGGAGCAGGAATATCTGGCTAATTCCAGTGCATCTATACGTACCTCCCTCTCCCCTCCACTGAAGGGCACTGAGACTAATAGCAGTTAACTCAGCAGGGATCAGAGAATGAATTAGGACCTGCTATATAGTTTAATACTACATCATGCATCTACTTTACCAACTAAGCCATTAGGGAAGCTCAGTGACCTTCCTTTCAAATAAGGTTTAATGGTTGCTACAAATGATTTGACATGCCACAAATTTTTATGTGTATGACAAGATTTGTTGCTGCAATTTAGCATAAGGAGTGTCTGAGACAGTAAAAATATGGAGGTGACATGAGCCTTAACAAATAATTTGCTGCCACAATAACTGTGATTAGAATTTCTCCTTGTGTAAGATCAATCAATCAAACATCACCGCAATAATTTTCCCATTTCACTCTGCTAATTTTTTAGTGCAGTGAGCCAGGAAGTAGTCACATTGGCCAATACGTGAGGTTTGTGCGTGAGTTCACATCTTCTCCCAGTGTCGGATTTCCAGCGCCATCTGCTCCATGCCGGAAATCAGCAGAGAGGTGCAAAGACCATTTAAACAGTCATTTCAATGTGATTTCAATCTGATTAATATGCCATGGACTGAAGTCTCTGGGCCTCCGATCATTTCAATTCTCCTCCTTGTCGGAGTAGTTTAGAGTAGAGTAGTAACTTATGGGGAACAAGTGGCCCAACCCTACTGGAGTGAAGGGGAGGAGCAATCAAGGCCCCCCAGATGGCTAGTCGGCACTAGTGTGCCCTCTGGGCATTGGCACCCTGGCAGTGCCAGCCTATGCTACCTAGTACTGCCAAAGGAGAAATGCCAATGCTATCGGTCATTGGGCAGTGCCAAGTGGGCAAGGCCTAACAGGGTGATCGTGGGGATGGGTGTCCCACTGCCACTCTGCGTAGGGATCAGTGGGGAAAGGAAGGAGGCCAGTGATTGGGGTCAAACCAAGGGTGGGGAGGGGGATGGTTGGCAACGTGGGAATGGAGCGCTGTTGGGTGGGAACGCTGGAGATCAGTAGGCTGGAAGGGGAGTTGAGGCTGGGCCTGAGAATGGTTGGGGGAATGAGCGATTGGGCTGTTGGGGAGAGGGAGTAGAGAACTGGTGAAGTGGGAGTCACAAGGCTGGCCAGTAATTGAGCTGGTCAGCAACTGGGAGGCTATCAATACGTTACCACTGCGCATGCGCCAATCTCAATGCTGACAGATTGGTGCATGCGCAGTGGCCCACTTCATCTCTCCAGTGGGATTAGGCCCCACCTCTTATTTTTAATGATATTCACGCTTGTGTCCTTTGCTGTGCACAGAATAATGGAAGATTCTTCTCTGAACCCTCACTGAAAAAGCCAACATGAATTACTCCAGTTTTCAAGCTAATTCGACACTTAGAATTTTTTGGCAAGAACTCCAGCACCTGTGTGTCTTCCCTTAAGACAGATCCTTGCCTATCATTGTTCACTTGATGCTTCATCCTGAGCCATTTTCTTGTCATTTTTTATCAGTGATGATTTTGCCTTCCATTCTCAGGGGCAGGCCGAGGTGACAGGTCTAAGTCCACCTCTGTCAGAATAAGACTGAAACCAAAGCTGTTGGCATTAATCAGGGCCACAGGCTCACCTCTAACCAACTGACCTAACTGGCCTCTTCAATGTAATATTCCAACCTTAATTTTCAGAGTACAAAAACAATGCTCTATTTTACTGTTTTCATAGTAAAAATATATATCAATGTTAATGATTGTCAATAGGAGTTAACAAATTATGATTATGAAAAGTTGCAGGATTACTTTGTATTATACTGCACCTCACCACAGAATTCCTACTGTGCAGGCCATTGGATCATCGAGCCTGCACTGATAATAATCACATTAAGCCCTATCCCCATAACTCTGCCTATTTATCCTGCTATCCCCCTGACATTAAGGGGCAATTTATCATGACCTAGCAACTTAACCCTTACAACTTTGGATGTGGGAGGCAACTGCAACACCAGAGGAAACCCAAGCAGACACAGGGAGAATGCGCAAACTCCACACAGTCATAAAGATATCTTAAAGATTTACTCCTGAGGATTAGGTGAAGAAATGTTTCGCACATATGTCATAAACCATCTCATGCTTGAGAGAGAAAAAAACTGAACAGGATTCCAATACATGACTGGTTTTGGGCAAGTCTTTTGGGAATATTCTTGTGTGGAGGTTGGTGGAAAACAGGATTAAGACTGTGATGTGAACAACAAACTAACTGTCACTATTCACCATCCAGGATCATAAAATGAGGAAAGACACTTGGATAGAATTATCAAGGGCAGCAATCATGGTCCAGCAAAGTCGATGTTTTGGGAAGGAGGGAGAAAGGAAAGAAATACAAGCTCTCCTTCCTTTTTCCAATCATCCCTATTTGGGAAAGTTTAGAAATTAGCATCGAATCATATGCAGTATTGAAATTCAAATTCACAAGTTATTGCTGTAGGCACTTCAATCTCTAAATTCTATTGAATTTAAAACTAACTGTGATCTGATCAGAGTGAGGACTGCACAGGTCTGAACATAAGAATGCTATCAGCCTTTAAATATTGGCCACATTTGCAGTCAGTATCAAAATTTATACATATGTTGCTGACAGTTGAAATCACAGTCTGACTGTTTCTCAGAACTCATGGCAAAGCACTTCTCATCTCTCTTCTTAATACTTGGTATCGGATTTCAAAAAGCATGGAAATCAGGAGTAATGTAATGGAGATGGGGACATAGATATGGAACGAGAATTAATTCTGCTGAGATTTTCCACCAATGAGCTTTGATCTCCTGGTCCAAATTCAATTCATAATGAATGTGCTGTATTGATCACACTCATCAAAGGAGTATTTTTGGAAACACAAATGCGATCAATATCATTTTAGGGTCAAAAACTAGTAACGGCTACACTGAGTCTGATTCATTGCAATTATTTAAGAGTTGGAGTCAGCAATGCACAATCCTCTTGGAACCTCCTGCGCAATTACAAATATCTGCAACTGTTATATATTATTTACATTTTAATTAATTTTATCTTCAGATTATTTCTTTGCCTCTTCTCTTCAGGACCTGAGCTCCTCAGTACTGATGAATCCATTGAGACTGAGCATTCCCCTGGACAATCTTACTATTCTGCATGTATGAATTCAGACTGTGGGCCTGAATGGCTATTCAGCCACAAGGGGTTTCACAGTTGACCTACTCTTGCCTTCACCAAACATTCTCAGGTTGAATCTGAACTGTGGACACTAGGAACCTCCACTAAAAAAAGAGTGGCATGGACGAGTTGGGCTGAAGGGCCTGTTTTCATGGTGTAAACTTCTATGACTTTATCAATATCCTAGCGGGTTACTATTGACCAAAAACTGAAGTGGATCAACCATGTAAATATGTCGACAAGAACAGGTCAGAAGTTTGGAATTCTGTGGTGAATAATTCACCTTATGACTCCTCAAAGCCTGTCCATATTGTATAAGACCAAAGTCAGGAAAGGGATTGAACATTTTTCACTTGCTCAGAGCACAGCACCAACAAAACAATGGTTGGCGCCATTCAGTGTAAATCAATCCACTTTACTGGCATCCCACTCTCCAACCTTCACTTCCTCTACCACCAATGCACAATGGCAGCAATGTTTATTATCTGCAAGATGCACTTTAACAATTCACCAAGACTCTTTTGAAAACACATTTGAAATCCACAACTTCTACCTCCTAGAACGTCAAGTGTAGCAGATACGCAGAAGCACCACAACTTGCAAGTTTCCCTCCAAGCAACACACCACCCTGACTTGGGAATATATTGCCACTGCCACTAAGTCAAAATCCTGGAATACCTTTCCAAACAACACTGGTGGTGTACCTACTGCACATGAATGGCACCGTGCAGTTCAAGATGGTGGGATCACAGTTACTTTCTCAAGAGTAATTAGTGAATTAAATATTCAATAAATATTGACCTAGCCAGCAACATCATAATTCTATGAAAGAATAAGTTTTAAAACGTTTATAAATTATGCACAAACAACTACAACATAGTAGGAAAATGTGACAAATACATGGAACAGGCCAAACAACAAAAGCAAATAAAGACATAAAATTAGGAATTTTTTGAAATTAAATTCAGGAACCATAAATAAAGTCCAAAAAAATCACCTGAGACATAAATATTGCTTCTCTATTTAAGGAAGCTTTATTTAAAACAAAACACTTCACACTTCTCTAGGTTAGGGAAACTTATCTTCGATTGTGCAATCTCTTGCCAACTTCCAACTCTCTCTGTTTCACAATTTCTCCTGTTTCTTTTCTTTCTTGATTCTTTTGGTGCCCATTTGACATAAATACAAGCATTTATCTTCCTTTTTGCACTTCCATCATATTGAGAGAGAGACTCATTGAACAGTCTCTTAGTCTAATAGCACTGGGATTATTATCTTCAGGGATATTCACCAGTGCTGTTGGGGAAGTTTTAAACTAGACTGGCAGGTGGACAGGAACCTGAGGGGGAGCTGGCATTGGCAGGAAATAACGCCGCTAATAGGAAGTAGAAAAATAGCAAATTAGAAGACAGGCAAAATGAAAGCGAGCATTGACTCAACTGGGAATGTGGAATAATGTCAAAGAGAATGAATTAAGGGCACCCTATCTAAATGCATGTGGCATTCACAACAAGGTTGTTGATTTAAAAACAAAAAATAGAGAAAAATGGAAATGACCTAATTGACCATTATGGAAACATGTTGCAGGGTGGCCAAGATTGTAAAATATTCAAGGTTATTTGATAGTTAGGAATGGCAGACAAAAAAGGGTGTTGATAACGAGGAAAGGTACATTAATCGGGGAGATTTTCATATCAGGAGAATATTGGAAGGAGTTGTTCACTAGCTCCAAACAGTAGTGGCAGCATAGAACATGCTATTAATCAGGAGATTAGAGCAGCACATAGCATGGGTTATACAGTAATCATGGGAGATATCAATCTGCACATCGACTGGATAAACCGATTGAACGCTAATGCTTTGAGGACAAGTTTCCAGATCTATGTTTGCAAGCGAGGTAGCTTAAGCTGTTAAATGTGAACAAAGGGAATGATGAAGGTGTAAGGGACAAATTGTCTGAGATGTATTGGAAAAATACTTTAAAAAGATATGATGGTACATAGACAATGGACTATCTTTCAACAATTATTACATAGTGAACAGCAATTATACATTCCTCTAAGGCACAAGAACTCAAAAAGAAAAATCAGTAAACCATGATGAACAAAGGAAGTTCATGATTGTAAATGATTAAAAGAAAAAGCCTATAAAGTTACCAGAAATTGTTGCCAGAAAAGTGAGGATTATAAGGATTTTAGAATGCAGCAAAATAAGGCTAAAAATCTGATTTAAGAAGAATAGAAAAATAACGTAACTACCAAAATACACAAAAACATAAAACTTCTATTGGTATGTAAAAAGGAATGTTTGGCAAAGACAAATGTGATTTCCATACTGGCAATCAGGAGAACTTTGAATAGGTAAAGGTAATTGAATAGGTAGAGAGAAATGGCAGAAAAGCTAACTGGTTACTCTGTGTCTGTCTTCACTAGGAGCATACAGGAAATCTCCCAGAAATAGAGAACCAATGGATGACGGAGGTTGAGAAATTGAAGGAACTTAGCATTAGTAAGAAAGTTGTATTGGAGAAATTAATTTTTAAGAGGTATCTTGACAAATACATGAATAGGATGGGAACAAAGGGATATATGGTCATTGGAAGATAAGAGGTTTTAATTCAGATGGGCAGCATGGTCGGTGCAAGCTTGGAAGGCAAAAGGGCCTGTTTCTGTGCTGTAATTTTATTTGTTCTTTAATAGGACAATCCAGAAATTCCTGCCCGAGGTCAACTGACATTTGCATGGTCTGTATCCTACTCACCATGATTTCCGTGGAGAGCGGGGTGAGAAAATTCCACCCTTTGTTTCTATATTCTAACTTTCCCAACATTTATCAACTGTGAAAGCAACTTGCACAGCCTTCAAGCTATTAAAATCCAAGGTGATGGTCACCTAATCATTGCTTGCCGATTAATTAATCTCTTACTAGTGTTCAGCTTTGGTGTTCTATAATGCCATGGCCCATTACTTTGATTTCTCATTTTAAAGTATGCTTCCAATGTCCTCTGAAAGATACTGTGCAAATTTAAATTTATTATGATAGCAGCAAAAGAAGAGCTGAAAGATTAGGTATTAATAATTTCATTTCAAAATGATGATCTGACTGTGGCAAGAGCTGGGGAACCTCATCAAATCCACTTTTTGCCAGAATCAGCTGACCATCATTATCCACTCATCGCACAAATTAGTGCTAATAAAACGCAACTGAAATGCTTCAGTTTCAGTTACGCTCCACATTTTTGGTTTGAAATTATGCATTAATTTTTTTTCTGACTGATTCAAAAGCACGATGATGGGCTGTTGAGTTCTTTCTTCTTTGGCTACTTCTGGATTTTGTGAATATTTTTGTAATGATTCCTGATGGTATCAACCACAACTTGCACAGTTAAATGAAAATGACAAGGAGCCAAAGTGAAGACTACTGTGAGTTTTTGGCTCAGATGAAGGAACCTGAGGCACAAAGACCAGGAACACCATTATTACCTTTGTCCTGAATTTGTTGCAGAGACTTGCTCATGCCCCACTCTATTTTGGAATCCCAGGAGAAGCAGGAAAGACTTTGAAAAAAGCTTCAATAAACCAGAATTGTTTTCACTGGAAAGATAAAGGCTGAGTGGAGACCTAATGGAGGTTTACAAAATTATGAGAGGCATAGCCATATTGGATAGTTAGAGACTTTTTCCTCGGAGAAAACGTAAGTTCATGACTATCACTGTGCTGTGCAGGTACATGGATTTGGGCCTGTGTTTGTGGGAGTTTGCGCATTCTCCCCCTGCTTGCGTGGGTTTTCTCCGGGCACTCCGGTTTCCTCCCACATCCCAAAGATGTGCTCTTAGGCTAATTGGCAAAACAAATTCTCCCTAAATTGTCTCAAATTTGTTTTTTAATCCATAGATATATAAATATAGACAGGGATCACGGGTAGAGGTGGGAACATCGGGGTGGTGGCGCGGGCTTGTTGGGCCAAAGGGCCAGTTTCCCGTGCTGTTTTGTTCTTTGTTCTTTGTTCATAGGGTCTCTACAGTGCAGAAGAAGGCCATTTGGCCCATTGAGTCTGCACTGACCACAATCCCACCCAGGCCCTATCCCTGCACCCCAAATGTTTAGTCCTCTGACATTAAAAGGTAATTTAGCATGATCAATCAACTGAATTTGCACATTTTTTGGAAAAAGGGAAGTATGGAAGAGACCCACATAGACACAGGGAGAATGTGCAAACTTCATACAGGCAGTCACTCGAGTCCTGAATTGAATCTGGATCTCTGGCTCTGTGAAACAGAAGTGCTAACCACTGTGCCACCATGCATCGTGATTGGCATAGACTTGGAGGGCAGAAGGGTCTGTTCTTGAATTGTACTTTTCTTTGTTCTTTCTTATAGCATGTTGGGGATAATTTTGATATTTCATCCAATTTTCTTGAATGGCCCTCATTTCCATATCATTGGTGATATGCTGGTGCATTTCGATAGAAGCCTATTGATTAGGAACAGAACTCCTTTATCTCAAGTGCAGAGCTTAGTTGGTGCAGTTGTGTAAAAAGGAGGGATGAGACATTCTGAAGGAGGGCTACACAACAGGCCCAATAGGTTAATTCTTGACAAATATTCAGAAGCATTCATGCTCTTTGAGACTTCTCAAAAATCTGAAGCATACTAATTTTGAGTGGCCCATAATTGTCTCCTTAAGACCACTTCATTAGCAGTTTTAGGGTGGTATGGTGGCACTGTTGTTAGCACTGCTACCTCACAGAGCAGGGATCCGGGTTTGATTGCTGGTCTGTAGTCATTGTTTATGTGGAGTTTGCACATTCTCCCCATGTCTGCGTGGATTTCCTCCAGCTGCTCTAGTTTCATCCCACAATCCGAAAGATGTGCTGGTCAGGTTCATTGGCCATGCTAAATTCTCCCTCAGTTTACCCGAACAGACGCTGGAGTGTGACGACTCGGGGATTTTCACAGAATCTTCATTGCGGTGTTAATGTAAGCCTACCTCTGACACTAATAAATAAACTCAAGGCACAGCATGTTCAATTTAGTGCTATTAAAAATGGAGTTCAACAACTGGCATAGATTTATTGCTTCTGCTAGTTTTCAGGAATGCCTGAAAATCGCTTTGAGGAATCTTGATTGGTCAATGGGCTAGCAATTTATTTCCCCCAATATTCAACAGGTAGCCATACCTTTACATAGAACATAGAACATAGAACACTACAGCACAGAACAGGCCCTTCAGCCTTCGATGTTGCGCCGACCAATATAAAAAGCAATGCCCCTCCAAACTAAACCATTCCCTTCTCTTCCATTTACTTATCAACTAACCTCTTAAACGCCACCAAACTTGGCGCATCTACAACTGCTGCAGGCAGGGCATTCCACTCCGAACCACCCTTTGGGTAAAGAACCTACCTCTGATATCCGTCCTATAACTATCACCCCTTAATTTAAAGCTGTGTCCCCTTGTGCTAGCTTTCTCCATCCTAGGAAAAAGGCTATCACTGTCCACCTATCTAAACCTCTAATCATCTTATATGTTTCGATTAGGTCCCCTCTTAGCCGCCTCCTTTCTAACGAAAACAACCTCAAATCCCTCAGCCTCTCTTCATAAGACCTGCCCTCCATACCAGGCAACATCCTGGTTAAACCTCCTCTGTACCCTCTCCAATGCCTCCACATCTTTCTTATAATGTGGGGACCAGAACTGCACACAATACTCAAGTGCGGCCGCACTAGAGTTTTGTACAGTTGCAACATGACGTTGCGGCTCCGAAATTCAATCCCCTTACCAATAAAAGCCAAGACTCCATATGCCTTCTTAACAACCTTCTCGACTTGACTGCCTACTTTCAGGGATCTATGCACATACACACCAAGATCCCTATGTTCATCAAGACTACTAAGAATCCTACCATTAGCCCTATACTCTACACATTTATTATTTCTGCCATAATGCATTACCTCACACTTTTCCACATTAAACTCCATTTGCCACCTCTCGGCCCAGCTCTGCAACTTGTCCAAGTCCCTCTGCAAACTATAACACCCTCTTCACTATCTACCACTCCACCGACTTTAGTGTCATCTGCAAATTTATTAATCCATCCTTCAATACCCTCATCCAGATCGTTTATAAAAATTACAAACAGCAGGGGCCCCAAAACAGACCCCTGAGGTACACCACTTGTCACCGAACTCCACGATGAATATCTCCATCAACCACCACCCTCTGTCTTCTATCTGCTAGCCAATTCCTAAACCAATTAGCTAAATCACCCTCTATCCCATACATCTGCATTTTCTGCAGAAGTCTTCCATGGGCCACCTTATCAAACGCCTTACTAAAGTCCATATATACTACATCAACCGCCTTACACCCATCCACCTCTTTGGTCACTTTCTCAAAAAACTCAATGAGGTTAGTAAGGCATGACCTACCCTTCACGAAACCATGCTGACTATCCCAATCAATTCATTTCTCTCTAAATAACTATAAATCCTATCCCTAATAATTCTCTCCAACACTTTGCCCACAACAGAAGTAAGACTCACTGCCTATAATTCCCTGGAAGGTCTCTCTTCCCCTTCTTGAACAACGGGACCACATTCGCTATCCTCCAGTCCTCCGGAACCACACCGTAACCAACGACGACCTGAAGATCAGAGCCAGAGGCTCTGCAATCTCCTCTCTTGCCTCCCAGAGAATCCTAGGGTAAATCCCGTCGGGCCCAGGGGACCTATCCAACTTCAAACCCTCGAGAATATCTAGCACATCCTCCCTATCTACTTCAATACTTTCCAGTTTGCTACCCTGTACCTCAATGTTCTCCATAACTACATTTACATCACCCTGCGTGAATACCGAAGAGAAATATTTATTCAGTACCTCTCCAATCTCCTCAGGCTCCACGCACAACTTCCCACTGCTGTCTATGACTGGCCCTAATCTTGTCCTAACCAATCTTCTATTCTTAACATATCTAAAGAAAGCTTTAGGATTCTCCTTAATCCTATCAACCAAAGTCTTCTCGTGTCCCCTCTTAGCTCTCCTCAACTCACTCTTTAGCTCCCTCCTGGCTAATCTATAGCTATCCATTGCACTAACTGAGCCTTCAAGCCTCATCCTGACATAAGCCTCCTTTTTCTTCTTAACCAGCAACTCAACTTTTTTCGTACACCAAGGCTCTCTTACTCGACCATTTCCTCCCTGCCTGACAGGGACATACTTATCAAGGACTCGCAGCAGCTGCTCCTTTAATAAGCTCCACATTCCAGATGTTCCCAGTCCCTGTAGTTTCCTAGTCCAATCTATGCACCCTAATTCTCTCCTGATGGCCTCATAATTACCCTTCCCTCAGCTATAACTACTGCCCCCAGCTTCATGCCTATCCCTATCCATCACTAAGGTGAAAGTAACCGAATTGTGGTCACTATCACCAAAATGTTCACCAACTTCCAAGCCTAACACCTGGTCTGGCTCATTGCCCAGCACCCAATCCAATGTAGCCTCACCTCTAGTTGGCCTATCTACATACTGAGTCAAAAAACCTTCCTGCACACTTTGTACGAAAACTGACCCCTCTAACGAGCTAGAGCTATAGCTATTCCAATTAATTTTTTACAGAAATGCAGTTGAAAATTATCCCCATTATTCCCTTTTCCTCTCCATTGGGCCTGGTTACTGAGAGGAATATTGAGGCATGGTGTTTGATGACAGGATCAGAGAGTTCTTGGGGATTTTTGAATGGGCATAGGGGGAAGTAAGCAGATTGAAATGCTCTAAATGGTTATCTTTCTTTGCCATCAAGTTCATTATTAAACCATTGGCTTTAATTTATAGCATACTTACAATTTATGCCTCATGATTGTAATAAGTTGTTTACTTAAATACACAGCATAAATCTTGTTCCTTCAGAATGTGTGTTTAAGCTATGAAACATTAATCCTTAGAAAATTGAATCATTAGTAAAATTAGGTCTGTGCTTTGCTGTTAGGAACAAAAAATGGCAATGTTTTGTGAGTGGTCATTGTTAGATGGTTTCATAAATTTATAATTAATTAAACTTTTGAAAATAAGTTGAAAATGAGTTTTTATGCTCCTTCATGTTTAGCACCAAAGCTGGGCTAAGACTATGTGAGATTCTTATGGTAATAATGTCTTGATGATAAATGGGAGAGGTGCTACAAATTCAACAGCTTTGTTGTTTTTTGAGCATTTTAAATTGCATAGGTCAGCATTCAGTCCTTTCCCTTCTTGACTGTGCTCCTGGCTCATATCCTTTCGACTGCTCTCGCCCATTTCTAAACTAGCCTGCCCGAGAATGCACAAAGTAGCTGAGCATGACAATTCATTTGCAGGATAGCACCTCTGGTAGTATAGTTCTCCTTTAGAATGCCAACCAGCTAAACAGTTCAAATCTCAAATTCCTTATTACCCCAACTGAACCAAGCTAGCAGACAGAGAGTGATTTCGTCCCAACCATTGCTGTAGTTACAGCAGTTTAGATTGATTTTACAATGGAACCACATAGCCTAAAAAGACATTAATCCTGTTAGTCTGGATGGATTTGAATCCATGTACTCTAGTTGCAAATCCCAGTGGTGAAGTACTACTGTCTAAACTATACTGCTGCAAAAGTGTTGTATAAATAAAGGGGTTGAAAATACCAACTACTACCCTTTAGTATGTCATTTTTTCCTATTAAGCAAATACATTCAGAAGTTGCAATATCAATCATAATTTGACTGATTTTTAATAATGTAACTGTAGGTGAAACTTCCTTTTTACATTTATATCAGCAGTGAAATTGTTTGTTACTGGATGATACAATGCTCTATCACTTGAATAATATATTTGAGAAGTGGGAGAATTCTGTGGCAATAATGGCCACTTCTTTGGCATTTTGTTTCACATTTATTATTAAAAATTGCTATCTTTAGCATTCATAACATGCAGGGACAATGGGTACTTTGATATAGAATAATTTCTACATAGTACAATACTTCAGAGGTCAGATGTAAGAAGAGACAGATATGTCAGAGATCTCATCTTACACTGTATGAGCAATATCTCTTAACTTCTCTAAAAGAGAATACTACAACATTTCTATTTCTCTCAATCCATCTATACAAAACAGTACCGAATTGATTCCAAATCCATGTCATGTAAACGGATTCAGAAAATTCTGAAAGTGTTGCATTGAGTTTTGAGCAAATGGCTAAATTTGAACTAAGAATGTTGAATTAAAAACAATTCTTAAAACTATTGCACATTCAAATTTCCTTAGGAACTAAATCAAATTCATATTGTGCAGTGAAAAACATGGAAAAGCAAATGCTTTACATCTTGCTTGACTTTTTTTCCCACTTACTTCACTTCAAAAAACATGGGTTTTTAAATAGGAAAAATAATCTCCAAAATAGATTGAAAATTTAAACATTTGGTTCCAGCGCTAATACTGCATTACTAGATCCTCATTAATTCCCCTAGCAGGCTGTTTGTTGATTCCCATTAGTATTACTGTATTACAAATTGTGCTTGATTCATCCTGTTTGGGTTCATGTTACCAAATATTTACCACTGATTGCGGTATGTTGTTGCTGGCTGTAATCCAACACACACGGTAATTACAAACTACTCTGCATTATCCAAATTAATAGGAGGCACAACTTAATAGAAGAATACAAGTGACCAATACTCATAGCAATTATTGGAGTCAGATCTCTTATGAATAAGTTTGGCTGGTTTTGCCCTACATTTGCAAAATGTTAAATATGTAAGTATAGAAAGTCTTGTTTTTAATGAGAGAAGAAATTAGTCAACATATTCAGAAAGGAACCTTTAAAGTTTTGACTCAAAACAGGTTAAAACATCCATTAAAATACACAAGAGAATTTGTATGAGCATACACATTTCCTGTTTGTTAACTGGCAACACTAATCATAGAATCCTATAGCCATTTGGTCCATGGTGTCTACACTAATCACAATCCCAACCAGGTCATATTCCTGTAACTCTGCATATTTACCCTATTAATCCCCCTGACACTAGGGTCAATTTAGTATGGCCAAGCAACCTAACCCGACTCATTTTTGGACTGTGGGAGGAACCAGAGTAGACATGAGGAGAATATGCAAGCTCCACAAAAACAGTAACCTGAGGCCAGAACTAAACCCAGATGTCTGGCACTGTGAGGTAGCAGTGCTAACCACAGTGCCACTGTGCTGCCCCACTTCCAAGGTTATGTAAAAGGTTTGGGATGCACTAATATATACTCTATGTTAGATCAATAACTCTCATTGATTGCTGATCACAGATACACATCTACTGGTGATATAAGTATCTTCTCCATTATGAAATTCCTGAAGCATTTAAGCCATTTAAGAAATGGGTAATCTTTGAAAATAGTAATTGTGATTGAAGGACACGATAAACTGAATTTAACATTATTGCTTTTCAATACTATGCAACAAAGTAAAATCACTTTCCACAGGTATATTTTAAAGAAATCAAAAATTGTATGCTTTAATCATCCTAATCCCACGAGTGTACTCTACTCCCATACCCCTTTGTTCATCCTTTCCTTCAATTTCCCATCTAATTTATTCTTAAAAGTTGGCTTGGTCTCTGCTTCAATCATCAACTCCAGTACTGCATTTAACAGCCTCATAACCCTAGTACGTGAAAAGATTTCCCCTAGGTGCTTTCTCTTTTAAATCATATATCCATCCCAGTGTCTCCCTCACTCCAGACTCAACCAATGAAAGCAATCAGCTTCAAATTATCGTACCAAATCTCTCTATAACTTTAAGTATCTCTGTGGAATGATGAAATGACCTCTCAGTGTATGAAAACAGCCCCAACAGCATATTTGAGTGAAATTGCCAATTAGTATTGACTAACATGCAATGTTGGGCTATGAGTATATGGCCATTAGGAGCTGCGAGTGAGGGAGTGCCCCAACTCATTCCAATTATGAACAACAGAATTTGAAAATTGACTTTCATCCTGCTGTGAATCCAGTTGCCTGAAATGAAAGACAGCGAAAGATGCCCCATGTGCATGTTTTCTCACAGATAGTCAAATTAACAAGTGTGTAATCAGCAGCTGCAGGCTTTTACAATATAACTGTCAGATTCAACCCATTTTCCTCAGTTTCCTGTACAGCTTACTATTTTTAAATGAAGGTTACACTATAATGTCAAGTATCTGTAATCATGATATAACCTTGATAAATCAGCAGATTAGATTCCATTGCAATGAAAATAAAGAGTATGATCCAGCTTGGTATTTTAGCGATGCCTGCTTGTCTGTGCCTTATCATGTATATAGCTATCTGCCAGAATACATCCATTCAATCTACGTCTGCATTTAGAAATGCTATATTGAGAGAACAGAGCATTAGAACATGTAGGTACTGGAAAAAGATCATTGTGACCTGGAAACTCTTCCATTGTTAAAGATCAATCCTCCATTCCTATTGTGTTTTACATTATTGGTAGGTCCTTTCTCACTAGAAATATACCAAATTGTTCCTTATATATATTTGTGGCAGCAAGGAGCACTGGCAAAGCTGAACTAATTGGGAATCATATGGAAAGTTTTTACTGCTTGGAATCATACATAGCACAAAAGAAAATGGTTGTGATTGTTGGAGCCCATATATCTCATGATATCACTGCAGGGGTTCCTAACCATCTTCAGCTGCTTCTTTAATAACCTTCCTTCCATCATGGGGACTTTTGCAGATGAATGCACAATGTACAGCATTCTTAACAACACCCCAGATACTGAAACAGCCTATGTTCATATGCAGCGAAATTTGGACAACATTCAGGCATGGGCTTGTCACTGACTCCAATTTATTGGTGCCTCAGGAATCAAATGAGGGACCCACAGCTTTCCCACACTTCCTGAAGGGTGCCCAGCCTGTTTGTCAGCAGCTTTATGGGGCAAAGTCTCCCTTGTTTTTAGGCAAGATTAAGCGACCTAGCATCAGATAGGGAGGGGAGCTCAAAGCTATCCATGCTTTTGGCTCTGATTTCCTCCTTTCCTCCACCCGTTTCATCCTTTCCTTGATGCCGCTACCCAGCAATCTCCATCCTGCCCTCACTCGCCTTTAGCCTGAGCTACTCACTAATCCTGGACTGCCGGTGGATATGTTGCCAGAAGCTTTCACCGCTGCCCCTGTGGCAATTATGGAAATAAAGAGCTACTGGGTCTCATATCATTGAACATAGAATCCCTACAGTACAGAAGGAGGCCATTTGGCCCATGAAGTCTGTACCCATCAGAATCCCAACCAGGCTCTACTTCCGTAATGCTCATTTATCCTGCTTATTGTCCTGACAGTGGGGTCAATTTAGAATGGCGAATCAACCTAACCCCCACATCTTTGGATTGTGGGAAAAAACTGGAGCACCTGGAGAACCCAGGGCCGGAACCGAACCTGACGCGGTGAGACAACAGTGCTAACCACTATGCTATGGTGCCATTAATGGTCTAATTTGATATCCACCCCTAAGGGGCAACATAACGTTCTTGCTGGCTTATGAGGAGATAGTGAGACCCCCATTGCCTGGATTAAATTCTGCTCTCTAATTCTAATTTACGGTCATTCCCCTTACCCAAATGTGTGCAAAAATGATGCGGTGCCAATCGAGAAAAACAGGTTGTGAACGGTAATTTTTAAATTGGCAGATAATATGAGTAATTACCTGTTGAGCAGTCAGGTCCTGTCCAGTTGTGGTCACAGTTACAAGTGTTTGTTTCTGGCAAAAAGGTCCCATGGCCTGAACATTGCTCATGACAAACAGCTGCTGGAACTTCACACTTTAGCCCTCCCCAGCCAGCGGTACAGTGACATTCACTCTGTACGCACACACCATGTCCAGAACATGTCGGGTCCAAGCAGTCTTCTGAAGAAAAAGGAGAAAAAAAAGCTTAAGGCAAACAGCAACTTGCAATAAAATAATCACAATAAGCAGAAGACGAAATAGATGAAAGTCAACTATAAACCAAAGATTGAGAAATCATCCAAAGCCTGGCCAATATAAAGCTCTTAAAGGAGGAGAGAGAGCTAAAGAGGAAGAGTGGTTTATTTATTTATTTCTATCACAATAAAGTGACAATGAAGTTACTCTGAAAATCCACCAGTTACCACACTCCGCCACTTGTTCAGGTACACTGAGAGAGAATTTAGCATGGCCAATTTAGCATCTAATCAGCAGGTCTTTTGGACTATGGGAGGAGACCAGAGCACCTGGAGGAAGCCCAGGCAGACACTGGGAGAATGTGCGAACTCTGCACAGCCAGTCACCCAAGCCAGGCATTGAAACTGAGTCTCTGGTGCTGTGAGGCAGCAGTGCTAATTATTGTGCCACTGTGCCGCCCGTTTTGGGGGAGAATTGAAAGCTTGGGGCCTGACAGGTAATAACCTTGGCTGCTGATGGAAGTGGGACATATGCAAAAGACTAGAGTGGGATGAACACAAAAATCTTGGAGAGTTGTCGGATAAGGAAAATTCATAGAGATAAAGTGAATCAAGATATCTGCAGGGGTTTTAAAAATGGAGAATTTTAAATTTTGGGGTATTGGGAGACCAGCAGACAACATAGATCATCAAACATGAAGGTGAAAGATAAATGGAATTTAGTGGGGGATAGGGTGAGGACAGTGGAAATTTGGATGAGCTGAAGTTCATGGAAATAGAGCTGAGATTTACAGAAGATGAACTGTATTTACAAGGCATTTTATACATACGTTAGGAACAAGAGAGTTGTCAGAGAAAGAGTCGGATCTCTCAAGAACAAAGGAAGGAATTATGCTTAGAACCCAAGGAAGGAGGTGAGATCCAAAAAAAGATTTTGCATCAGTAGTCACAAAGGAGAAGGACATGTTGATTGGTAGTGTCTCAGAGGGATGTGTAGACTTGTTGGAACAAATCACAATTACAAGAAAGGAAGCATTAGGTGTTTTCGGAGTATTAAGGTAGACAAATCCCCTAGGGCCAGATGGCAGCTGTCCTAGATTACTGAGGGAGACAAGAAATGAAATTGCTGCGTCTCCATCAGAAAGCTTTGTTTCTTCATTGAACACAGGTGAGGTCTCAGAAGATTGGAGAATAGCAAATGTGGTTCCATTATTTAAAAAGGGTAGCAAGGATAACCCAGGTAATTATAGGCCAGTGAGCTTGACATCCGTAGTAGGGAAATTGTTGAGAAGATTCTTAGAGATAGGATCTATACACATATAGTCTCATTGGCGATAGGCACCATGACTTTGTACAAGGGAGGTCATGCTTCACAAATTTGATTGAGTTTTTTGAGAAGGTGACAAAAACGACTGACGAGGGAAGGACTGTGGATATCATCTACATGGATTTTAGTAAAGCATTTGACAAGGTCCCTCATGGCAGGTTGGTATAAAAGATTAAATCTCACGAGATCAAAGGTGAACTAGCGAGATGTGTACAGAACTGGCTTGGCCATAGAAGAAGTCTCACAACACCATAGAACATAGAACACTACAGCACAAACAGGCCCTTCGGCCCACAAGTTGTGCCGAACACATCAAAACCTACCCAGCCATAGACCTATCTATAACCCCCAATCCCATTGGATCCCATATACTCATCCAGAAGTCTTTTAAAAGACCCCAGCGAGTTCGCCTGGTTAAAGGCCAACAGGTTTACTTGACAGTAAATGCCTCAAGCTTTCAGAACATGCTGTTCCTTTGTCAGGTGAGTGGACAGTTCTGTTCAGAAACAGAACCTGGTGTTGTGAGACTTCTTACTATGTTTACCCCAGTCCAGCGCCGGCATCTTCACATCTTGGCCATACAAGACAAAGGGTAGCAATGGAAGGATCTTTTTCTGATTCGAGGTCAATGACTAGTGATGTTCTGCAGTGCTCTGTACTGGAACCTCTGCTGTTTGTGATATATATATAAATGATTTGGAAGAAGATGTAACTGGTCTGATTAGTAAGTTTGCGGATGACACAAAGATTACTGGAGTTGCGGATAGTGATGAACATTGTCAGAGATTATAGCAGGATATAAATAGGCTGGAAAATTGGGCGGTGAATTGGCAGATGGAACTTAATCCAGATGAATGTGAAGTGATGCATTTTAGTAGATCGAATGTGGGGAGGCTATACAAAAAGTGGTAGGACCATCAGGAGTACAGACACACAGAGGGATCTGGGTGTGCAAATCCACAGATCCTAAAGTTGGAAAAGATGGTGAAGACGTCATATGGCATGCTTGCCTTTTTTGACGGAGCATAGAGTATAAAAATTGGCATATGATATTGCAGTTATATAGAACATTGGTTAGGCCACATTTGGATTACTGTGTCCAGTTCTGGGCACCATACTACCAGAAGAGAGACAGTGCAGAAAAGGTTTATTAGGATGTTGCCAGGTATGGAGGGTATTGGCTATGAGGTGAGATTGAGTAAACCAGGGCTGTTCTCCCTGGAAAGATGTAGGTTGAGGGACGACCTAATAACAGTTTATAAAATTATGAAGGGCATAAATAGGGTGAAAGTTGGAAGCTTTTTCCCTGGTCAGAAATGACAATGCAAGGGGTCACAAGTTCAAGGTAAGAGGGCCAAGGTTCAATACAGATATACAGGGGATTTTTTTTTTTACACAGAGAGTGGTGGGGGCCTGGAATGCACTACTAAACAAGGCAGACATGTTTGGATCATTTAAGACTTATCTAGATGGCCAGAAGAACAGACTGGGAATAGAGGGATACAAACGGATGGTCTACTTAGGAACATGATTGGTGCAGCCTTAGAGGGCCAAAGGGCCTGTTCCTGTGCTGTATTGTTCCTTGTTCTTTGATGAACTGAAGCTTACAAAGGAAGGGAATATTAGGTTAGTCAAGTTTGGAGTTGATAGAAGTGTCAGCAATGATTTCAGCAAGACAGAGCTGGGACAAGCAATGTTATGGAAGTATAAATGATTAGTAGATGGAAAGGCATAGCAATGAAATCTCAACATAGAATCAAATAGGTTTGAAATAGTGATCAGGGAGGAGAGTGGGATCGGTGGTGGTTTTTTAAAAAGGATCTGAAGTGGATGATTTGATCTTCCTAACATTTAACTGGAGCAAATTGAAGTGTATCTAGAACTGCATACTGGACAAGCAGCCTGAACACACAGAAAGATTTGACAAGCCAGTGATGTGGTGGAAGGCTGGATGTCAATAATGTATATATGAAAGCTGACCATCTCCCCCCATCTTACGCGGGTAATCTGCTAAATGTTTCAGGTTGATGTTTGACATTCTGCTTTCCTTTGTTCTGCTTTTTACACATTCTCATCTCTTAATGGGTCACCAAAAGCATCCTTCTCAGCCCTGATCATCACCATTTACATTCCCTTTGTCTTTTTGTCCATGGCATCTTGTCAATCTCTCCCAACTCCCGCAATCTCTATCCAGCCCTCACAGCATCTGCCCAGCTCACCACAACAGTATAAATCTCGTCCTATCTTCCACTGTCTTCAACTTTGACAAAGAGTGATCCAGAATCGAAACATTAGTTCTAATAGAGGTAATGTTTTGATTCTGTCACAAATGCTGTTAGACCCTTTGAGATCTGCCAGGTTTTTCTGTTTTTGTTTCAGATTCCAGCATCCACAGCAATTTACTCTTATCTTAAAGGCTTGTTTGATTTTTTTTTAAAAGGCATAAAAGTCACTAAATAAAATCTGTGGTTTGTAATTGCTATCTTCAATAATTGGGTATCTTCATAGGGTTGTGAGTTTTTGATTTCATTTAATTTATTACTGTTACGTGTATTACTATACAGTGAAAATATTGTTTCTTGCATGCTATATAAGCAGAGCATACCATTCATAGAAAAGGATACAAGGGAGTGTAGAATGTAATATTACAGTCATAGCTAGGGTACAGAGAAAGATCAACTTAATACAAGGTATGTCCATTCAAAAGTCTTATGGCAGCAGGGAAGAAGCTGCTCGTGTATCGGTTGGTAAATGGCCTCAGATTTTTGCATCTTTTTCCATGCAGAAGAAGGTGGCAGAGAGAATGTCTGTGGTGTGTGGGGTCCTTAATTATTCTGGCTGCTTTGCCAAGGCAATGGGAAGTGTAGTCAGAGTCACTGGATGGGAGGATGGTTCCATACAGACAGTAACAGTGGTTAGCACTATTGCCTTACAGCGCCAGGGACCTAGTTTCAATCCCCAGCTTGGGTCACTGTCTGTGGGGAGACTGCACGTTCTCCCTGTGTCTGTGTGGGTTTCACTTGGGTGCTCTGGTTTCCTTCCACAGTCCAAAAGATGTGTTGGTTAGGTGCATTGGCCATGCTAATTCTTCCTCAGTGTAACTAAACAGGTGCCAGAGTTGGATGCTTGAGGATTTTCACAGTAATTTCATTACAGTGTTGATGTAAACTTGTGACATGAATAAGTACACTTAAACTAAAGCAACAGGAAAGCCGAGGTTAGGCTTTCAGACTGAATGAAAGTTTTCTGCAAATTCATTTCCCAGCCTGGATTTTGTTTCCCCAGTGTAGCGAAGACCATGTTGTGGGGCAGAGAATGCAGTAGACTAAGCTGAAAGACAAACAAATGAATCACTGCCTCACCTGGAAGGAATGTTTGGGGTCTTGGATAGTGAGGAGGGAGGAGACAAAGGCCCAGATCCTTACTGTTCTTCATGTGATGGGGACGAGGTATTGGGAGTGATAAAGAAGTGGATCAGGATGTCGTGGAGACAATAGTCCTTATGGAAAGTTGACAGGGGAGGTGAGGGAAAGGTACATCTGGTGGTGACATCACTTGTTAAAATTACAGTTGAGTTATTTGCAAAATATTTGCTGAAAAATGTAACAATTCGCTGGTAAATTGCAGCAAAATTGCAGAAGGCCATATCTTAACACAAAAAAAAATTGTGAAAATGATCAACACAGCAACTTATTGCTGCCAAGTAGGCTGTTGGAAGTGAAGTGGAGGATGGAAATGCTTGCACAATTGGATGCATTTAGTGCTTGATTTACTAACATTTACCACAAAATGTTCTGTTTTCATCCTGGGGACAATGAAACAGTCAATCTTTTTGCGCATCACTTGAAAAGTTACAGATGACAGTTACATCAAACCTGAAATTGAAAGCTTGTGGTTATGGAATATCTAACCATCTACTTGTACCTCCTGAATTTTTGTCAAAAACCTTTACAGAGATTCAGAAGTTATTCAGATATATGCATGGAAACCTTGGGGCAGTTCGGAAAAATAACTGATAACTCAGAATAAGAATTTATCCTTTCTCTAATGCGATGGCATGTTCTGCAGCAAAAAAGGCCTTGGCAAGGTTGTTTGACCATTTATTCTACTTTCAGTCAGACCAAACAATACAAAACTTTGATCTGTTCTATTCATAAGCTTACAAAAATTCCTACAATTTTCATAAGGATCCTGGTTCTGTGATTGCGCCCATGAGGTCCTGGTTGCTGCCTTATTACTTACAGAATTTCTCTTGAGTGCTAGACTCCCTAAATCAGCCAGAGGAAATACCACGAAAAATAACAAGGCTTGCTGAAAACATTAATTAAAGGATCAGTGCCATGCTCCAATGAGCGAGAATAATATCATGACCTTATCAACGAACAAAAATACTTGTGACAGCTCACGCAGTAACTTGCGTGAGTTTAATTCTATTCATTTTTCCTTAAAACCCAAAAAGCAATAATCTTGCTTCTGGCCCTGGCAGTATTATTCTGTGAGATTTTTTGGCTCCAGTGTTTTACACCCAGCGCAGTAGCAGTGACATCTCCCACTTGAGAGAAAAAAATGAATTACACTGAAAAATCCCTCATTCACAGTGCAATGAAATAGGGTGTAAGATGAAGGTAATGAAGCGAAAGATTACAGATTATGCTGTGAGATTACAGACTCCACCAAAACCCTCCAATCTGGAAAGTTAAAAACAGTGATCTTGGTGTGACATTTTTTCTAGCTTACATTATGAATGGTGTCTTATAGGTTGCTCAGAAGGGTTTGTGTTTCTGCGTTTCAGCTATGTTTTAGATAAAAGCATTTTGACCTCAAACTAAATGTTTTTGTGCACACACATTGAAATAAATCATAATGTGTAATATGGCATTTCTTTTTGTATTCCACTGTCAGCTAATAATAAATAGAACAAAGCGCACATTGTTACAAATGGCCCACAGTGTAGATGTACTAATGTGCTGTTCCATGGAACAGGAGAATGCAGATTCATGCTGATGATCCCCTGAATTTGTGTTTTTTTTGAGAGAAAAAGAGATATATTTGTCAGAGGAAAATTGGACATGATTAGGACAGGTGTCTCGGTCAGAGTGATATCCCACATCAAAAATGTGAAGTGCCATTTGTTTCAAAGTATCTTGATATGGATGTACATTATCATTCATTGATGGATCAAAATTCTGGAATTCCCTACCTAATAAAATTGTGAATCATAAAATCTACAGTGCAGCAGGAGGTCATTTAGCCCATCAAGTCTGTACCAGCAACAATCCCATCCTGGTCAATCCCTGTAACCCTAGATGTTTACCCTTTTAATCCCTGTGACACTAAGGGACAATTTATCATAGCCAATCAACTAAACCTATAAAAACATAACATAAGAAATAGGAGGTGAGTAGGCGATCTAGCTCCTCAAGCCTGCTCCGCCATTCAATAAGATCATGCTAATCTGATAGTGGGTTCAATTCTACTTACCTGCCCACTCCCCATAACCCTTAATTTCCTTATTTGTTAAAAATCTATCTATCTATGACTTAAACACATTTAACGAGGTAGCTCCACTGTTTCATTGGGCAGAGAATTCCAAAGAATCACTATCCTCTGGGAGAAGAAGTTCCTTGTCAACTCTGTTCTAAATTGACTCCCTCGTATTTTGAGGCTATGTCCCCAGTTCTTGTTTCCATTCTAAGTGGGAATAACCTTGCCTCTTGTACCCTGTCTAGCTCCTTCATTATCTTATATAGTTGATTTGCTGGTGAAGAAGAAAAAGGAGGCTTATGTCAGGATGAGGCTTGAAGGCTCAGTTAGTGCAATGGATAGCTATAGATTAGCCAGGAAGGAGCTAAAAAGTGAATTGAGGAGAGCTAAGAGGGGACACAAGAAGATGTTGGCTGATAGGATTAAGTAGAATCCTAAAGCTTTCTTTCGATATGTTAAGAATAGAAGATTGGTTAGGGCAAGATTAGGGCCAGTCATAGACAGCAGTGGGAAGTTGTGTGTGGAGCCTGAAGAGATTGGTGAGACACTGAATAAATATTTCTCTTCGGTATTCACGCAGAGTGCTGGAAATGTAGCTATGGAGATCACTGAGGTACAGGGTTGCAAATTAGGTAGTATTGTAGTAGATAGGGAGGATGTGTTAGAAATTCTCGAGGGTTTGAAGTTGGATAAGTCCCCTGGGCCGGACGGGATTAACCCTAGGATTCTCTGGGAGGCAAGAGAGGAGATTGCAGAGCCTCTGGCTCTGATCTTCAGGTCGTCGTTGGTTACGGGTGTGGTTCCGGAGGACTGGAGGATATCGAATGTGGTCCCGTTGTTCAAGAAGGGGAAGAGAGACCTTCCAGGGAATTATAGGCCAGTGAGTCTTACTTCTGTTGTGGGCAAAGTATTGGAGAGAATTATTAGGGATAGGATTTCTAGTTATTTAGAGAGAAATGAATTGATTGGGGATAGTCAGCATGGTTTTGTGAAGGGTAGGTCATGCCTTACTAACCTCATTGAGTTTTTTTGAGAAAGTGACCAGAGAGGTGGATGGGGGTAAGGCGGTTGATGTAGTATATATGGACTTTAGTACGGCGTTTGATAAGGTGGCCCATGGAAGACTTCTACAGAAAATGCAGATGTGTGGAATAGAGGGTGATTTAGCTAATTGGATTAGGAATTGGCTGGCAGGTAGAAGACAGAGGGTGGTGGTTGATGGGAGATATTCATCGTGGAGTTCGGTGACAAGTGGTGTACCTCAGGGGTCTGTTTTGGGGCCCCTGCTGTTTGTAATTTTTATAATGATCTGGATGAGGGTATTGAAGGATGGATTAGTAAATTTGCGGATGACACCAAAGTCGGAGGAGTGGTAGATAGTGAAGATGGGTGTTATAGTTTGCAGAGAGACTTGGACAAGTTGCAGAGCTGGGCCGAGAGGTGGCAAATGGAGTTTAATGTGGAAAAGTGTGAGGTACTGCACTTTGGCAGGAACAATAAATGTGTAGAGTATAGGGCTAATGGTAGGGCTCTTAATAGTGTTGAGGAACAGAAGGATCTTGGTGTATGTGTCAATAGATCCCTGAAAGTAGGCAGTCAAGTGGATAAAGTTGTTAAGAAGGCATATGGATTCTTAGCTTTTATTGGTAGGGGGATTGAATTTAGGAGCCGCAGCATCATGTTGCAACTGTACAAAACGCTAGTGCGGCCGCACTTGGAGTATTGTGTGCAGTTCTGGTCCCCACATTATAAGAAAGATGTGGAGGCATTGGAGAGGGTACAGAGGAGGTTTACCAGGATGTTGCCTGGTATGAGGGCAGGTCCTATGAAGAGAGGTTGAAGGATTTGAGGTTGTTTTCGTTAGAAAGGAGGCGGCTAAGAGGGGATCTTATTGAAGCATATAAGATGATTAGAGGTTTAGATAGGGTGGACAGTGATAGCCTTTTTCCTAGGATGGAGAAAGCTAGCACGAGGGGACACAGCTTTAAATTAAGGGGTATGAGTTATAGGACGGATATCAGAGGTAGTTCTTTACTCAAAGAGTGATTAGGGAGTGGAATGCCCTGCCTGCAGCTGTTGTAGATGCGCCAAGTTTGGTGGCGTTTAAGAGGTTAATTGATAAGTATATGGAAGAGAAGGGAATGGTTTAGTTTGGAGGGGCATTGCTTTTTATTTTGGTCGGCACAACATCGAAGGCCGAAGGGCCTGTTCTGTGCTGTAATGTTCTATGTTCTATGTTCTATATCTCTATAAGATCTCGCCTCAACCTTCTAAACCTCAATAAGTACAGGCCCAGTCTACTCAATCTCTCCTGATAAGCTAACTCTCTCATCTCTGGAATCAACCTGGTGAACCTTCTCTTTTCCCCATTCCAAAACTAATATATCCTTTCTTAAATAAGGGGACCAAAATTGTACACAGTACTCCAGGGACTGCCTCACTAGTATCTTGTACAATTGCAGCACAACCTCCCTGCTTTTATACTCCATCCCTCTTGTGATAAAGGCCAACATTCCATTTGCCTTCTTGATCACCTGCTGCACTTGCAAACTGAGTTTTTGTGATTCATGCATAAAGACCCCCAGGTCCCTCTGCACAAAGATGTGTTCTTAGGCTGATTGGCAGAACAAATTCTCCCTAAATTGTCACAAATTTGGTTCCAATGCATAGATCTATAAACATAGACAGGATCATGGGTAGAAGTGGGAACATCAAGGTGGCGCCTGGGCTCGATGGGCCAAAGGGCCTGTTTCCCACACTGTTTTGTTCTTTGTTCTTTGTTCCAAGAGTATTATCATTTTGCACTACATGTCTAAGATAAAACACTAGCTTCTGAATGGATCCAAGCAATCAATAAAATTATTTGTCCCAATGAAGAATGTAATCCAGAAAGTCACCCCAGGGTGCTTTGGCACATAAGTACATAAGTAGCCAACGGCTGGTTACAGAGAGGCATTAATAGTGGACAGGTCATCAAGGAATGAAGCAGCAAGTAAAACAGCCAAAAATAGGAGAAATAAAATAAAGAATGCTGGACCATAACTCTGACCTAATGTCAGGAAAAACTAGAAATACCTAGCAAGTCAGATAGCATTTGTAAATGACCCTTCATCAGAAATCATATCATGTGCCCTCACTCAACCACATTAATTGCCCACTTAATTGGGCCATGAGCCACTTGATATTTCATAAAGTTATGATGGGGATGGGGTAGGTGGGCCAGTGGTGAGTACTCCACAGATGGCACAGCACCCTAATTTATGGCACATTCACCTGCCCATGGATGGCCTGTATGAATATTATTTTGTGTGAATATTATTTCTAATGAACATAGGATATGCACCATCATTATGTTTCTTATTATTGTAGTCTATGAAACAAATCTTTAAAGATGTGAAACATCATCAGTTGACCAACCTTCTTCACAGCTTTCGCCTCGATAGCCAGGAACACAGATGCAAAGTCCTCCGACACACGTGCCGTGGCCATGGCAAGTTGGATCAATACATTGATCCCCTGGTATATCACACTCTGGCCCCTTCCAGTCACTGTGGCACAAGCAGTGACCTTTTTCGTATTGACCATTTGCACTGCAGAGGACAGGGCAGGAATCTGAAAATGGGTAAAAATAATATATCAGCATCAATAGAGACTGCCTAACTTCACTCTTGCATATTTCACATTTTCTGCATTATGCCAGCAGTTTTCTGAATGTTAACAATGTTATAAATTTTGTTGAATGTTTCATTTTGCTCAGAATAATGCTCATATTCCTTTAGCGTTTGTTCATGAGTGGACTGTATCTCTATATTGATCCAGTAAGGATGATACAAGGATACATAATGATACATCAGAGTATTCTCACAGGCCTCATGTCTGATTACATTGAAAAAGTTCAAAGCTCTCATGTCTTTTTAAAAATGCATTTTCTCCCTTAATTTTCATTAAACAGCTCTGTGCCAGTTTGCAGTTTCCAGTAAAACCGTCTACTTGTCATAAACCTCACCAAAAGTAACTGTTATTCATCAATAAACTTGGGTTTTAACTTTTTGAGAACAGTGGTAGTACTTGGGGTAAAATAACTGAACAAAAATCTGGAATCAAACCTAGGCCTGGCTTGGTCTATATGGCTTAACTACTCACAGCCTTAACGAACCCCAGAAGAGTCGAGTACAAAACATTTTATGCTGAATAATGAATAAGGAAATGAGAATATATTGCCTATGCTGAAAAAAGGAAGGTAGATCACTGGGATCACTCTAACACTACCAATTAGCTCATAATCCAAACTACAAGAGATGCATGTAATTGAATATGTTCACTTTGAGACACATCAGCAGTTTAGTCTTTGGTATCCGAAGTCAATTATTTGGAAATCAAATTTGGTTCCATGCCAACAGTTTGCTCACCTCTGTGAAACAAGGTCAACAACAAACAATTAAGAAAATTCTCTGGAGTAATATACTTTGGTGTCTCCCTAAGGATAACAATCCATCAAAATCAAAAATCTTAGTTGAGCAACTTCAAGTGATGCACTGACTAGTGCAATTGGTCCATATTCCATATTGTACTTGGGTCAAAATTCACCTTTTTGAGAAAATAAAATGGTATGTTCACAAAGACACAAAGGGCTGGAATTTCCCCTCCGACGCCAGCTTAGAATTGAGTCAGAAATGGGTAAAATGTAGCCTGTAGGGAGGGAAATTTAAACTAATCTCCATTCACAACCAACAACTCCTTTAGTCTTTGATCTCACAAGTACATCATGTGACATCAGGTCACAATCTTAAAAACTTAAGGGGGATTTGAATTTTAATTAAGAAGTTTAAAGCTTTACTTGTTGATATTATGGATGATTGACACTTTTTGAGGTTGTAAAATGAGCATTTGTTTTCAAAGCCTCTGGTTTCTGAAGCATTTTAAAGACCTTCCAGAATTGTCAATGGCTTATTGTTGTTATACATGTTCGATACTGAGAGAGTGGGGGCGGTGAATACATTGCAAACATGGAAAGCATGATGTAGAGATGCTGGCGTTGGGTTGGGTAAACACAGTAAGAAGTCTCACAACACCAGGTTAAAGTCCAACAGATTTATTTGGTAGCACAAGCTACTCGCTTTCAGAGTGCTGCTCCTTCATCACGTGAGTGGGAATTCCGTTCACAAACAGGGCATATAAAGACACAAACTCAATTTACAACAATAATGGTTGGAATGCCAATCTTTATAGGTAACCAAGTCTTAAGGAAACAGACAATGTGAGTGGATAGAGGGTTAAGCACATGTTAAAGAGATGTTTATTGTCTCTGGACAGGGCAGTTAGTGAGATTTTGCAAGCCCAGGCAAGTCGTGGGGGTTACAGATAATGTGACATGAACACAAGATTCTGGCTGTCCTCATGTGCGCGGAACTTGGCTATCAGTTTCTGCTCAGTGACTGCGTTGTCTTTAAGACTTGATTAGCTATAAAGATTCGCATTCCAACTATTATTTTGTAAATTGAGTTTGTGCTTTTATATGCACTGTTTGTGAACAGAATTCCCACTCACTTGATGAAGGGCAGGACTCCGAAAGCCAATGGCTTGTGCTCCCAAATAAACGTGTTGGGTTTTAACCTGATGTTGTAAGGCATGAAAGGGATATGGGGAATATAGAAGGGACATGAGTACAATGAAAGAAATATTGAAGGGACATGGGACCTTGGAAGGGCCTTAGGGATATAAAAGAGCACAGAGGGAGCATAGAGGATAAAGGAGACATTGAGAAGTATTCATTGGTGAGTGGCTAAGATAAGGGGTCTAACAAATACATGCAGGACAGGAAATGTTTCAGTGAACTGAAGCAAGCCTTCAAACTGCCCGCCATGTGGCATTCCTGACTGCAACTTAATCCCGACTCCAGGAGAACAAAATCTTATGGGAGTTCACCAACTTTCAGAAATTGGAAGCACAATGTTTGGATTTGTAGTTCCTGGCTGTAAGAGGAAAATCTGGTCTGAAGATTGCAACTTCATGTGTGTTTCTTTGAATGTTAAGTAGAGGGATTCAATATACATCAAAGGTTATAACGGCACACCTGCTTGGAATTGAGTCAGGAATGGATAATATGTGGCCTGTAGGGGTTGGAATTCAGACTTATTCTTCAATCATGACCAACAACACAGTTGTGAACCCCACTAGTCAGTTATCTCACAAGTATGTCCTCTTAAAAATTTAAGGGGAATTTGAATTTCATCTCTCATACCATTTTCATCATGATGTAAATGATTTGTAAGCTGAGGGAACCTCACCAGGTGAGTCAATTTGTGAACCTTGTGGAGTAGGACATGGGGAAAGAAGGGGGCATGCTGCTAAGCTGCTGGGGATCTTTTGATATATAAATGCAAGTGCACTTGCCAATTCCACTTCATATCCCACATGCCTCCTTCAAACATCTGACTCATCGAAACCCCTTCCATTTATACGTCCTCCATGCACACAAAATATTCATAAAATACAGAATCAACAAATCATACAAGTCTTTTAAATGCTTCTTAAACTGACAAAAATAACCAAACAGGTTTTGAAAGTCTCATTTGCAAACAAAAAGTTGGCAGTCTTACTACTTCGTAAAGTATTGATCAATCTGAAAGTGTTAATCAAACATTGCTATCCATTGTTTCAATAAATAAAGTTTTAATCCTTTTAACAGCTCTTAATCTTGTCCAAATAAACAAACAAGCATTGAAAACACAAATGAAATAAAGAATAATTATAACAACTTTGTAAATCTATCAATCAAACAATATAGCATTCTCATTCAAGTTGTGTAAACATACTTTTGCTGAACTGAATGAATTAGCCATTCTTGGAACTTCTGGGCTTTAGACATCTAAAGCTTTATTTGTTGATATTATGAATTACTGCATTTGATTAACACTTTTATGAGGTTGTAAAATGAGCATTTGCCTTTGAAGAAGCTTTTCAAAGTCTCTAGTTTCTGAAGTATTTTAAAGATTTTCTAGAATTATCAATGGCTTATTGCTTCTATACATGGTGATTACTGAGTGATTGGGTGTGGAGGGCATGAAAGGAACATGGGAGGGATATGGAAGGGACATTGGAACAGTGGAAGGAGCACTGAAAGGGCAGGGGCATGGGACAGTATTAGGGATGTAAAGGAAAATAGAGGGAACATAAAGGATATAAGGAGACATTGGGAAGTGTTGGAGGGTGAGTGGCTAAGGTAAAGGATCTAAAAAAAACATGTGCATGACAGGTGGTGTTTCAGTGAACTAAAGCAAGCTTTCAAACTGCCAAGAGGTGTCATTCCTGACTGCAACCTAACCTTGACTCCAGGAGACCAAAATCTTGTGGGAATTCCCCAACTTTCAGAAATTGGGAGCACAATGTCCGGACTTACAGTTCCTGGTAATAAGGGGAAGATCTGGCCTGAATATCAATGTGCATGTTAGTATTTTATGGATGTTTCTTTGGATGTTAAATGGAGGGATTCAATATATTGTAGTATACATTAAAGGTCACAATGACATCTTCAGACCATCGTTGTTGTAGCTTCTGTTTATGGAGTTCAGAAAAGCAATCATTGAAGAGTCACAACTACTACGGACTAGCAGTCGAGCAACAATCTGAGGCTATGCTCAGTAAGCAGTGTCAAGAGAATAGAATAAACCAGTGGTGAAGAAAATTGTAACTTGTAACCTTCACAGTGACAGAAGAAGCAATTCCATGCACAGCAAAGATCCCCATGTCTTTTGCTACCTTTTGATAAAGTACAATTACTGCTTCCCTGGTGGATTTAAAGCTGCATAAAACATTCCTTCTTTCATTTTGAGAGCTTTTTCCTGCAGTCCGTTATTAAAAAGATGACTTTTTCCTGAAAGCTCTATGCCTACATTGCCTGATCTTTGTGTTTATCTTCTCCTGATCTGAAAGACTGACATCAGCCTCATATCAGTTAATCATGCACTATTACCTTGTTGCAAAAAGTTGGTAATGTTACCATAAACTCTGAGCCAGGTGTCAATACAGCATGCACATTGACATTTATGCATTCTGAAAACATAGCATGCATACTTCAATTGGATCTACTGATCTGACTGCACAGGAAGCTTAACTAGTATTTTTGCAGTAATAGTAAATGTTGTCAAAAACTAGCAAACTCCACCCAGGATAGATGATTGATTTGGTGTATTTAAATGTTTTTGGGTTTGATTAGACCACTGCTTCATTAGCATCTCATAGAAACTAAGCCCTGAATGTTTCTCATCAAGTATATATATTGTAATGTTTACATTTTTGGTTCAATTTTCTGCTTCTTCATGATGTAATTGCTGTCAATAGGATCAGCTTTCCCCATTCTATACAAATGTGATGAATTCAGGAAATGTAGCCTCTGTAATGTGGATCTATCTTTCTCATGTAATAGGAGCAATGCTGGCATAGTCGCATATATTGCCAGCTCTAGTTATCCTGACATATTATTCCCCAATCTATCTTCAAGTGGATATTGTTGCTGTGTGGGCTGGCAAATAATGACTGCATAGCACAATACATTCATGTTTGCTCAACAACTCGCCACAATTGGCATACCTCGTGCACAGTCAGGCCCGAGAAATCCTGGAAAACAGTGACAGTGGCCAGAGATACATTCCCCATTCCCATTGCAATTGGTAGAACATTCATCCATCGAGTCTACAAGTAATGACAACATTGAGTAAATATTGGGTGAATAACTTTGTGCATGAATTCAATTTTTAATTCTACTAGAAACAATATTTAATAGTGATGATACATATGTGGCATGTTGTTTGCTACCATAATGCTCAACAATAGAGTGCATTTAAATTGTGGTTGAACAAGACAAAACTTTAAAAAGTTTGGATTTCTTAGATGGTTCTGCACCGGAATGGTGATACGTAACATTTTTGAAAATAACACTCCCTCTTACAGTTCTTCAACCCACATCAAATTTATTTCTCAGAAGTAAAGAAAAAAAACATCAGGCAGCTCATTCACCACTGAATTATACTACAGTCCTCTTGTTTCTTCTCCTTTCCTGTTTTTTATTTCTTAATTTTAGAGCATAGAAAATGATAGACCAAAACCTAGTCTGACATCTGGGTAATTCCACAACTAATCTCTGCTTTGCCCCTCCTGATTATTGCCCCCACCCCTCCTCACTCATCCTACAGCAATCACTTCCCACTCAACCGACTACCCTCAACCCAACTCTACTGACCCTCCACAATTAACTGATGGAGAAATTTAGTGAGGAATTCCAGTACATTGTGTCCAAATGACATAAGAGGCTTGGGATTTAGGGATAAAGGATAGAGTTGGACGATCTTGCCATCCGCCATACTTTTTCTATCAAGAAATTTTTAATAATTAAATCATAAATGCTACTTTTAATGAACTGGATCAGAGCTGGACCTTACTTTATTGATTTTGTTAACCTAGTGCAATAAAGCAGTGATATTTTTAAACTATGCTAACTAATATTATAATTTAAAATTATATTGTTAATGCTGGTAAATAAGCAAAATAACATCTGCTGAGAAAGTATAAATTTTGTTAATCCATGCGCAACTTCAGGATTTTCAGGTAATCAGAAGCAGCAACAGTTGATTTGTATTTTCTTGGAAATTGGATTTTTACAATTCCATACATAAAAGATCGTATTTTCCTGCCACCACAATCTAGTGCAATTTAGAATACTTGAAAAGTTTGTGGTTAGAAAGTTTACATAAAACTCAAAAGATAAGTGAGAAAATGTTCTACTTTCCAATTAATGTGCATTCTTATATGTACACTGTATATGCTTGTAACCCCTTATTATGGCAAAATTGCATACAAATTATTCACAACAATGAGATACTTTACCTTAAATGACAAAGTCATAGCTGATGATAATGTATTACCAAAATGATTAGATTGTGCTATTGAAGACAGATCATGTATTCCAAATCGTAGATTAAATCAATTTTGAGTCTTTTATCATTTATAAGATCAAATATTGTGTTATGAATAGTGTGCTTCAACTAATCAATGAACACAGCATAAACTGAGACTTCACACTCAACCCTGTGGAAAATCAGTATGAATATATTAATGATTGGAATTTTTGTTTTAAATAATTGTTGGTTTATTCTGACTGAATACTGATAATTCTGTCGCATCAACTATTCTATCAGAATACTTGAAGTTATGTCAAGTTTTTATAATCAACAAAGGCTGCTCAAGTTTTACTTATTTTTGTTTAAATTGAACAGTCATGTAGGATACTAAGCAAGAGTGAGAATAACAGTTCTTGTGAAAAAAATCATTAAAATCATAAGCCAAAAAAAAGCATGACTGCAGTAAAAATAAACAAACCATGGTTATCTGAGCAGAAAGCATATCAGGCAAATCAGAAGATGTATCGTTTATCTGCTATTTTAATGTGGCTATTAACTCATCAAATTTAAACTAAAACTCAAAAGAATTGACATTGTGAATGCGTGCCACATTCCATTGGATTGCACATATCAAGAAGTTCTTGACGTGTTGTTCATGATCTTCATGAACAGAAATTTTAGGCAGTACCTTCTTAATTTCCCGATATTCAATGTGAATGGGTCAATGTTCAGTGCAAATACCCAACAATGTAAAGTCTACACCATTGACACAACCCTGTAGCTGTATTGTGTCAATCAATGGCATTCTGGGCTCCAAATGAGAAGATTTTTGTTTTTCATACTTTCTCTCCTGCCCCAACCCTCTTCATCCAATCCACTCCACCCCCACCATCACAAGCTTTATTGAACTATAGATGCAGGGATAAATGAATGTTACTCCACTTAGGAGTGTCATGATTTGGATTAGAAGTTAAATCAAGTTTCTGTCCACCTGTTCCTTTGTTTCAGACGTGTACTAAAAATCTCCTTGGTGCTATTTGAACAATAGCAGGCAATTTTTTGGAGTCTTGGCTATCGTTGCTCTCTCAGCTGACAGCATCAAAATTTAATTAACTGCTCTTTTATCTCACTTATGTTTGTTGCCTGCAGAAAATAGCTGCTGTGCTTTCCATAATAACAGCGACTGCACTTCAAAGTAATTTTTGCATGCAAAATGGGATCTTTCCAATAGATGTGATAAGCTATTATGTAAATGCAAATTCTCTTTTTCTGTTTGAATAGGGCATTCTCAAGAAACAATCTTGTTACTTTCCAAAAACGTACATTCTTCTAAAACTCATCAGAAAAATATGGGCCATTTAGGCCATTTTCAACCATTCAGACAGGTCATGCCTGAACTTTATCACAAATTCTGCTGCCTGCTTTTGATCAAAACCTCTCATAGAAATCATAGAATCTTTACTGTACAGGAGGAGGCCATTTGGCCCATCATGTCCAGATCGACCACAATCCCACCCAGACCCTATGCTCGTAACTCCACGTATTTACACTGCTAATCCCCCTGACACTAAGGGGCATTTAATGGTCGATTAACTTAATCTGCACATCTTTGGACTGTGGGAGGAAACTGGAGCACCAGGAGTAAACCCAGATCGACATAAGAAGAATGTGCAAACTCCTCGCAGAGAGTCACCTGATGCCGGGTCCAAGGCTCTGTGAGGCAACAGTGCCAACCACTGTACCACCATAACACCCCCCAAATCTTATCACAAACCATAGAATAGTTATAGCACAGGAGGTAGCCATTTGGCCCGTCATAGCTATGCTAGTTTTCATAGAATTGTACAGTGTAGGAGGTGGCCATTTGGCCCATTGAACTTGCACTGATAACAGTCTCATCAAAGCGCTATTCCTGTAACCTGATGTATGTGTCCTGCTAATCCCCCTGACACTAATGGGAATTTAGCATGGTCAGTTCTTCTAATCTGTTCATTTTTGGACTGTTGCAGCAAACCAGAGCACCTGACATGGAGAGAACATATAAACTCCACACAGGCAGTCACTTGGGGTTGGAATTAAACCTGGTGTCTCTCTGGCACTGTGAGGCAGCAGTGTTAACTGCTAAGATCTACTTAGTGAGTCTTACCACACTGAACTCTACACTTATTTCCTCTTGAGATAGTCCTTTAACTCCCTTCTGAAATCAATGATTAGATTTGCTATTTTTACATTCTTAAGCAGTGCGTCCCAATTTTTAACCATTTGTTGCATAAAGAGATTTTTTCTCTCGAGGATTTTTGTCAAAAACCTTAAATTGATGTCTTCTGGCTCTCAATCCTTCCATCAATGGCAACAATTTCTTCCTATATGCCTTTACTGGGCCCTTAATATTTTTGAGCACTTCTATCAAACCTTTTCTCAGCATTCTCTTCTCTGAAGAGAATAGCCCCTGCATCGCCAATCTATCTCCATAAATGAAGTCTTTTGACCTTTCTTGTAAGTCTTTTCTACACTCTTGCCAATGTCTTCATTCCTAAAGTGTGGTGTACAAATGAGATTTACACTGGTGAGAACTCATGATGCATGTTAGCAAGATTTACAACAGATCTGGAGCAAAGTGAACCAGGCAATGGGAATTTTCCCCTTTGTTTTCCAAGTATTAATTCAGGCGAGAAAAATGATGTGCAACTTCTTGCTTTTCCTGTCACATTTCCAATACTTTGAGGAAAAAAATGCTAGAGGTGATCCCACATCATCACTTTGGTAGGGCAAGCTCCTCTGGCAATGTTGGCCTTCCCAAATCTAACTGAACAAAGAGTGAAACCAAAGATTCCCCGATGCACATGGGGAACCCCTCTGCCTCCATGCACCTGGGGAATACTGCCAGACACAGGGAAATCTCCATGGAAAGTCAATCCCAGCAATGCTTTCTACTAATGCAATTAGGGTGCAGAGTCAGGGGAAGTGCTTGGGCATTGCCCGAGAGCACTGCTAGGATACTTCCCTACTCACCTCTTACCCCACTCTGGGGGGAGGGGAGAGGCTGGACTTGCCTTTGAGTCTCTGACAGGTTCTCATTGCCTGGTTCACTTTGCTCCAGATCTGTTGTAAATCTTGCTAACATGGCATCATGAGATCTCACCAGCATTAATCTCATTTGTGAGATTTTGTGCTCCCATTATCCATTTATATCTGTGGAAAATGGAGATGCAAAATCCCTGCAAATGGATTGGATTTTCATCAAGTCAGGATGACTTTGGAGCCCTTTTGAAAATGTCAGCAAGGATCTGATTCTGCGATCCTCAACACCCTCTTTTCTGGGTTTTTTCTTGATTTTGGGAGCAGGCTAGTTTGGATAAAAGGCCTACATTGTGCAGTCCCAACCTTACTGGCTCTAATATGGAAATAGGAAAGTCCTAAGCCCCACAACTTTCATGGTATTGCCCTGACTTTCAGTGAGTGATAGTTTACAGTCCCTCAAGAGCAGCCATGAACCATAATCTGTATTAGAGGAAATATTATGTGTACCCAAACATGTGCCGAGGTGTGGGATTTTCACAGTAACTTCATTGCAGTGTTAATGTAAGCCTACTTGTGACTAATAAATAAAATAAATTAAACAGGTCAGTTCAAAAAGTCCTTCTCATGCCTCCAATGCCAATGTATGAAACCACCTCTTATGGCCACTCATGTCCCACCAAACAAAGTTACACCCGCCCACTCATCCTCTATGATTGCTCATTCCACTGCAAATGTATGTCTGTCCACCCACTCCCTAAGACTCCACATGCTCCCGATGCAAAGGAACACCCCCCCACCCCCACACCAAGCTATAATGTCATCTCACCTACTATTCTCTGTATACAACCAATGAGCACAAATCTCTGGCCCAATTTGTCCCATACACAAATCCTGCTGTGCTTTGAATTTGGTGAGAAGCTGAAACAAGATTTGCACCAGACTTTGAATAGTTTCTGATGCTCCCGGCCCATTCCACTGGGTGCGATGGAAACCTGATACCTCGATGCCACTGAAGATGGGAGAGGTGGTGTCATCGGATCACCCTGATGGTTGTGTGGCCTGACGGATGGTGAGTGGCGTGGGGCGGAAACACAAGGTGGAGGGAGTGTGACTCAAACATTTGGTGGGGGTACTCCCCTTGTTTGTGGGGAGTTGTGATATTCATGGATTAGGGGAGGACGATCAATTTATTTTGAAATTGGGACATCCTTTAAAAAAGGCTCTCTTAGGACTTGATTTTGTCAGCATTTTTAGGTCCCATACATCTTCCTCATGGTGAAAATCACCCAAACCTTCAAAGCCATGTCTAAGTGTGTGTGAATTACAATTGTGATCCTGTTGACCTCGTGATGGGCATGATGCTACTTTTCCCATTGGCGATCGCACTTGGAAATCATTTGGGAGAATTATGCCCAAGATGTGTAAATGAAGCTTGAAAAAAACTATTTATTTAAATTTTTCCACATTCTTAAAATAATTCATTTACTGTCGGCCAGTGAAAGGGTCAATTACGAGATTCCTTAAAGTTTCAATGACTGAAACTGCAAATACTTCTAACCTCTTTATTTGAGATGAGTAAACATTGTGATCACAAATCAGAGAGCCAGAGCTGTCAGTTTAGCAATTTTTTCACTGGGGTTCAGGTGCTTCAACAGGCTAATGGAATTCTGGGCTGTAAGTCATGCTTTAATATTTTACAACAGAGTTAAATTTTTCTGAATGCAATTTCTGGTATCCAGATTCTTAATTTTACTGAAGTTTGTGTGCACAATTTGAATAAACTCGTTCACAAATTTATTTTGCTTTACATAAGAACAGTGCTCCTCAAAGGATTTCATTCAGACTTCTCTCATAATAAAACACTAGAAAATAAACCCATAGCTTTTTTCAAAGGCAATATATGGATGGCAAATTTTGAGCTATGCATTTCTGTTGACAGTTGATGTATGAAAATAGCAAATATGCTCTTCGTGATTTTCCCTTGATTAATTTTAATGGAAGAAAACTGTGGGAAGCATGACTGCAATTTTATGATGTTTTCTGTAGTTAGGAGGCTTGAGATTGGCAACATATTTTTGAACATCAACCTCACAGGATAAGTTTTCAAGAAAAGCCATTGAAACAAATAGCAGAAATACGTTACACAGGAACTTATTTGTTCCTGGAGAAATAGGAATTGAAGGAAATGGTGGAAAGATACATGGAGAACATACATTACAGGGACGCATAAAAAGCCTGCTTTGTCTTCTTAAGATTTATGCTGTTTAGAAAAGGAATTTAGGTTTCTGACTTAAACACCAATGCAACATTTTGTTTAGTATCATTAGAATATGCAATTGATTGCAACTTACCAATCACAGAGGTAAGCACAAACACCTGTTCCATCTTCTTCCCATCATTGTAGAAGGCAAAGTGCCAAGTTCCTGGATCCATGTATTCAATGAATCCTGCCTCCTGAAGGGCCATCAGGATCAAATTCCGAGGTGCATGTTTTGATTTGTCTGGAGGTTTGGTCTCCTGTTTAATCAACTGCTTTCCATCCAGGAGTTTCACAAAATCAAACTGAAGGGCCAAGATCAAACAAAATCAGTTGACAATATTCCTTGACAGTAAGTGTATAGGGATTGTAGATCGACAAATAACTTTCCTCACTTTCAGAAGACAATGGCTTCGTGAGAGTGTTAGTAATCCAGAGACCCAAGCTAATGCTCTGTGGGCATGGGTTCAAATCCTATCAGCACAGCTGCTGGAATTTAAATTCAACTAAAAAGAAATCTGGATTGAAAGCTCATCTCAGCAATCTCAACCATGAAAATATCATTGATTATTGTAAAAAGCCATCTGTGTTTCCTTGCCTATTCTGCCTTATATGTGACTCCACATTCACAGCACAGTTCTCCCAGTCCACCCACCACTGGAATTGAAGGGGGTGAGACAGAAAATTCGGCAGACCATTCAAAGGTTTGTTAAGCTTGAGCAAGAATATCTCATCGTGGGGTGCATGCAACAGAGAATCCCGTCCAGTGTGGTTGACTTTTAACTGCCTTCTGAAATAGCCAAGCAAGCCATTCAGTTCAAGTAACAATTTTAAAAGTTTACTTATTAGCATCACAAGTAGGCTTACATTAATATTGCGACAGAGTTACTGTGAAAATACTCTCGTCGTCACGCTCCAACACCTATTTAGGTATACTGATGGAGAATTCAGCATGGCCAATGCACCTAAACGGCATTTCTTTCAGACTGTGGGAGGAAACCGAAATATCTGGAGGAAACCCACACAGGAGTGTATATAGACTCGGCACAGACTTGGACCCAAGCTAGCAATCGAGCCTAGGTCCCTGGAGGTGTGAGTGCCAACCACTGTGACAAATAGGAATGGGCAATAAATACTAGCCTTGACCAATGACACCACATCCCATGAAAAAATAAATAAAAAGAACCCTGTTCTGTGGTCAGATTTGACCTAATTTAGTGCATTTCACTCAAATGCAAGTAATTTGCTGATGACTTAGGCAATAAGATGTGCAGACCACGTGCGATGAGCTTCATTATTTCTCCATTAGATGCTAGAGGCAGAACCATTCCATCTCAGATATAAATGGTATTCTATTCAGATCTTTTTATTCTGTGATAATCTTGTCAATTCATCAACATTGTAACTATTAATCAAAGATGTTCCAGTGCCCTGAGGAAATAAGTAGCTTGTTTACAGTGGATGTTCATCGGAAGACAGAAATGGGAAAGTATCCTAATTTCCTGTTGTTTAATATTCCTTCAATCGTACATACCCAATGATCTTTATTCCCTTCAACTATGTTTGGATTTTGTATGGTAACATTTCTGTTGTTGGGTTACAAAACCAGAAGCCTGGAATCCAGCATCCAACCTTGGCAATTTGAGCATTTGGATTTGGTTTAAAAAAAATTGGAAATGCAAAACCTGGTACCAGTAAATGTCAGCATAGACCAACTGGCCGTCAGAAATTGGTTGACTAATGTTTTTAAGCAAGAAAATCTGGTCTCCTTATCCATTCTGGTCAATGCAATTCTAGTGCTACATTAACGTAGTTGACCCATATTTGTCCTCTGAAATGCCTGGCAAGTAATTCAGTTGTATCAAATATTAATGGAGAATATCACAGTTTTTTAATGGTTTAAGAAAATGGCCCATCAGCACTATGCTAGGGAAGGTAAGAATCAGCAATAAATACCATCCTTACTATTTGCTCCAACATCCTGAGAATGACATTTTAAAAAGAGCAAATAAAGAAAAGATTTAAATATGGCTCAGAAATAAGTTACTTCTCAACTCTGGCAACCCATTTTGTGGAGGGAGATCTTGTTCAGAGAATATTCTCAGTGCATTGTTGAATACTACTGAACCTGCAATGCAAGGTTACATTCAAGATTACTTGCCTAGTGCCAACCTGTCAATGAAAACTATGCCGGTACCTGTGTGTGTGTGGGTGGAAGGTTCCGCCGACCGTAAATCCCTAATAAGGCATCTTTTGCCAATGACACATTGAATTTCAGATAGAGGGAGTGTTCTGTGGTAACTTGAAACCGCCAGAACAGACCCGGCGGGATGGTCTGCATGACTTGCATTCCAATATCCACTTCTCCTGTGTCAATGGCTCTGCCTCGCTGCAACACATTCACCGATTTTCCTGGAAGAAATACAAAATAGGAAGCATTAATATTCAGATAAATCTCACAGGAGAACAACAGTCCTTTAGTAAAAATTTGTTACTTTTTCTAATTTCATTCCAATTTGCAATAAATTGGAAAAAAAATAGCAGCAAACTATTCCTGATCACATACAGAACAGTTTAATCAAACTCAATCAGAAATCCTTCAATACACCAACAGATTACCCACTTTGTGCTCTCCAATATTCTTTGCTGCCCTGAAGTCATTTATTCCCTCCCAGGTATAAGGTTTTATGGTGAGTAATCCTTCATTATCTGTCTCATACATTATCTATGTGTGACTGAAAGAGTTGACAAGCCTGATCTTATGCTCACCTGGCATTCACAGATAGACCTTCCAGTAAAGATAACTATAAGTGAATGGCAGTGGGAATATTGACCAATTTTTCAGTCCCCTTACCACGATACTAGAATCACATGTAGAGTCAAATATAAACCTCCTATCCTATCTGAGAACAACCATTCAGCAAAAACCAGTAATTACATTTAGAAACCTCTTCCTTCTGCATCACTGTAGCTCAGGGTTGTCGACCTTGTCATTAGATATTTCTGATTGTTCGAGATTTCAATTTTCCACTCTCATTCAGAACTAGCATTAAAATGTTTCATATTCAATTCAACTTTGTACAGAGCAACAGCATTCAGTGGAAAATAAATTATGTGCGCCAAGAAATGATTACTTGAATTAATACATCTTCAGAGAAACTTACGACTGAATCTTGACAGTATGCGTGGTTTTGTTTTGATAGGTTTCCCACCCAGCAATTAGTCCAATTGAGACAAAACGTATTATTTCATCACAGGAAAAGGACAATTACAGTAGCAGGCTTGACGTGGTTAAAAACTAGGATGTTCTAACTTAAATAATTATAATTCTGAATTTCTGATAGTAGTAATTGCACGTTCAGCTTTCATTTTTTATATTTAATTTTGCAGTACCCAATAGGGTTAAACTTATGGGCTCCCCTTTTGGCAATTTTTGCAATGGGGGTGCACTGAAGCAGGAGGGAGGGCACGCCAGCACATTCCTGCCTCCAATCCGATTAAAGTACATGGCAAGAACACCAATGGATGGACTTCCCATCCATCGCTTATCGAGGCTTTTAAGTGCTATGAACCCAATGGCAGGCATGAAGGTGGCAAAATGCTGAATAAGTAAAAATGGCCTCCAGAAGATACCCTCATTCAAAGCTACTCTGTGCCTAATCAAGGGTCTTGGCATTGGGAAAGGGGATTCATTGATAGTTACCAATCCCCTCTACCTTCTTTCCTTGAATATCCCACCCCAGGGACCATTTCCTCACCTGTCATCACTCACTTCTGTGCCATAGGTGGTTACAATTCCGGGAGCAGCCACCATCTCCCTGGAAGCACTGCAGCTTTAAAGAGTTGCTGGTCTTTGAATGATCAACAACACTCATAGGGTGGAATTTCTGCTCCCAGGGTGCAGATCCCAGGAAATGATCCTCTGATGGCCTGTCAGCTGCTTGATTGACAGGTACTACTGGTAGGCCTTCCCAAAAAAAAGATCATGTAGGGATCTCTATGCCTCTCCGGTTACTGGCTGAGACTCCTGCTGCTGGCACAAAATTCCACCCAATACATGAGTTAGCCTGAGGGTGGAAAGATGCATTGCTCTGGAGGTCTATTTATGTCTTTCACTATTCATTTCCACCAATTTAATGTTTGAGTTCTTTTTCAAATTTCAAGCAAAAGGATAGATTACCAGACCGCTCAAAAGAAATAAAGATTTACAATTTTCTTTAAGTCTAAATATGGCTGATTAGGTAGCACATGGGAAAGATGGCAGTTGAATTTTAGTATCTTTAGGGAGTAATTTCTTCTGTGTATTAAGTCAGAAACACGTGCAAACTTCAATTTTCTGAAGTACCATTATGCAATTATCCATTGGAATCTTCATGTGATGAAAGATTTTGTTTTATGATAACCAGACAAAATATGAGCAGCACAGTGGCACAGTGTTTAGCACTGCTGCTCACAGCACTAGGGACCTGGGTTCAATTCCCAGCTCAGATCATTGTCTGTGTGGAGTTTGCACCTTCTCCCTGTGTCTGCGTGGGTTTCCTGGTTCTTCCCACAGTCCAAAGATGTACATGTTAGGTGGATTGGCCATGCTAAATTGACCCTTAGTGCCAGGGGGTCAGCAGAGTGAATACATGGTGTTACTGGGATAGGGCCTGGGTGAGATTTGTGTTTGGTGCAAACCCAACGGGCCAAATGGCCTCCTTCTGCACTGTAGAGATTCCATGATTCTATGATGGGTGTGGTAAACTAAGGATGGGATTATCTGTTCCCCTTCATGTCAGCGGACATTTGGCGACAGGTATGGAAAATATCACCAGTAGTGCAAGGTTGCATTTTAAATCGGACTGAAAGCATGACATAATTGTCCCCTCCCCCATCAGTGACAAACTACATTGCTTACATGTTATAATCAGGCTGAAGCATCAGAATCAGCCCCCTACCAAAAAATTCATCTAATGCCATGATGACAGGACAGTATGAAGCCTGACTGATCTCCAAAGCCATGCGCTCAGCCCATAGACATCCCAGGGGAGCTCAGCTAAGTGCAGCACTCAGCAATCATGCCCAGATACTGTCTGGGTGGTGCCCGGGCACTACACATTGTCCACTTGATGCGTCGTGTATTACTGGGGGCTCCTGTGTTCTAAAGCAGCTTTTAAAAATGGTGCTGTGGATTGTCTAGTGTCTAAATTGATAGTGGGGTAGGTAAATGGAGGTTGCTCCACCTGTGATACATAGTGGACCCATGATTTTAAGTTCTTTTTCAAAGTTCCAAACATGGAAGAGAAAACAACTGGTCAATGCCTCTTTTGCCACCTAACATTGGCCCTTGCTGATGTCAAGGAAAATCCCTCCAGGATATTAATCAGTTCAATAGGGTAAGCAGATGTTCTCTGAATGTATAGATCCCGGTAAATTTCACTAACTATATAATTCTGAATTAACTTTGTATCAGATAATTGGTAGGAGTCAGGCTGCCAGAATTCTTTCCAGGAATATCTTATTTTTAAATTGAAAAAAAATGAAAATGTATTATCTGCACACGATGGTAACTTGACAATTTAGCAATCTAAATTGCCAGTCTGAAGCTGAGGACGTTACCAGTAATGGGAGTACTCTTCATTACCTGAAAATCTCCTTTATCTTCTGACTGAGAAATGGGGGGGGGGCTACTTCATGATGATAGATAAGCCAGCTTCCACACTACGATTTCACCACATATCGACAAATCTTCTCCTTCTGTTTATTTTCAAATTGGCCATGCAATGCGCCCTAACATAAATGCTCAAGGCTGAGAAGGAAGGCTGATTTTTGAGAATTGATCTTGTTTATGGATATGATAGTCGTTGATAAATTTGTCTATATTTAAAAAGTATGACCTTAGGATGTATGAATATTTCTGAAACTCTTAAAAAGCAACAAATTGCAGACAAAATGCCTAGGCCTTCCCATTATAATAGAATTCCTATGGCACTGAAGGAAAAACGTGATCCTCTTCGAAAGGGTGATTTCCATCGATGGAACCATGCATTAGCAAAGGATGAACAGGTTCAGAAGTGAAATAGGAGAAAGAAAATTTGAGGAAGCAACTTCCAACTTCTTGTAGAATTAATTCAGAAAGCAAACCAAGTAGGAGTTGGAAAGGTAGAGAGACAATACAACTCTGGTTTGGCACAGGGAGAAACTTAATTCTTATAGGAAGGATTTAAATTATGCATGGTTGTAGATCAGTTCATTTTTCTATTATTCTATTCTGTACAGCCTGATAAATTGTTCTACAATATATATCTGAAAGTAACTTTTTTTAAAATTCTGCTACATAAATAATTTGGCATTATCAAAAATCTGATGTCACAAACTAATAATAGTCTTTGACGATCTACATCATCGTTTATACTAGGACATTATTTGGCATGATTGTCTTCAAACATTGCTGTACAAATGATGGGAAAATTTGTTTCCTAAAAAAAATTATTGACCAGAAGTATAACTGTAAATCAATAAATTCAGAATGGTAAAGTTCTCCAACTGTGCTTGTCCGAAGACCAGAAATTCCCGCCCCAGGTCAATGGACCTGTGCATGATCCTATCCCATTCGATACTATTCTTGTGACAGGTAGAATGGGAAAATTTGAGAATGAACAACTCAGCCTGTTGAACAGGTGTACCATCCTGTAAGTTTGCAAGGACAGTATGGTGGCACAGTGTTAGCACTTGCTGCCTCACAGCACCTGGGATCCTGGTTCAATTCCGGTCTTGGGTGACTGTCTGTATGGAGTTTGCATGTTCTGCCTATGTTTGTATGGGTCTGTATGGGTTTCCTCTAGGTGTTCCAGTTACCTCCCATAATCCAAAGATGTGTGAGTTAGGGGAATTGGCCACGTTAAATTGTCCCTTACTGTCAGTGTATTAGCAGGGTAAATGTGAGGGTTACTCGGGTAGGGCCTGGGTGGAATTGTTGTTGGTGCAAGCTTGAAAGGCCAAATGGCCTGCTTCTGTACTGTTGGGATTCTATAATGTATCTAAAGGATATTTATTAAGATCTGAAAAGTTATGGGGGATGAAATAATCTTTTTCCAGTGCTAACATCTCACTCACCTAGAATTGCTTGGGATTAATCTACATATTTTCTGTATCCATTTACATCTTTCTTTTCAAATATTTATCTAAAGCCCTTCTCCATTATATCTTCAGTCCATTTATCTGATGCCCTTTTCCATTATGTCTTCAATGATCACCTATGATAAAGCATTCCACATTATGACAGCCAATAGATTGAAACATTTCTTCAAATTCAATGGGTGAAATTTTCCGGACATGCTCACCCCAAAATCTTCTGTCCGAGGTCAACAGAACTTTCTGTGGTCCGATATGGGAATTATAGTGGGCAGAATAGGAAAATTTGCCCCTATAAACATGAAACTCTATAAACACAGTGAAAGTACATTTATTGCACAGACTTTTTTAAGGAGTCAGATTACTAGCACCTTCTTAAGAATAATTACAGTGGACAGCAAATATTGGCCTGTTATTTTTGAAGACAATCATGTCCAAGCACAAGCAATGACATGGATCATTAAAGAATATTCGTTTAATGACATAAATAATGTGATAATGTCAAAAGCCTTTTATAATGGAATTAAAGTACAAAATATTACCATGCATCTATTTTAAAACAATTATAATAGAATAATAGAAATCTGATCCACAAAATGTGGACAAATTAAATTCCTCCTATTAGAATAAGAATTCCCCTTGCGCCAGAGTACTATGCTTATTTTCTTTGGAATTAATTGAACTGACTCTCTACCTTTTGAATGTCAACTTTGTTTGTTTTCCAAAATAATTCTAATAGATATTGTTTCCTCAAATTTTCCTTTGATACCCACATTTAATAAAAAAAATCCTGTCCCTTTGACAGCCTTTCATTAATTCAGAATCTCCAGTTAGGTTCTCATAATCCTATTCACCCCTATAAAAATGCCAATTTTATTAGTCTTTCTTCATAATCATAGCCTCTCACTGATGTACAGTTCTCTTGGACAGAATTTTCCCAAAATTATGGAGCTAGAATGGATATGACTGGGCACACAATTTTCTGACCCAGCTGGCATTCCAATTTAATGGCATCACCCTGCTCTCAATGAAGTGTGCTGGAGGCAAGCTCAAGGTGAAACCAGCTATACATGCCCACTAAAAGTGGGTAGCACAGGGAGATATTGCAAACGCTAATTAAAGCTGATTGGCTCCACAAATATCTCTATCCTCAATGAAGGAGGTGAGGCAGTGGAGCGGGGGGGGGATGGGAGTAAGAATCCAGTACTTCTCATACATCAATGACAAAGCTGATCATTTACAATCATCTTCACCCAGACGTTTAGATTCATCTCTGCCTCCTGAGGTTCCCAGTATCATAAGTTGTTCGCCTTCAACCAGTTCAAATCACTCCGTGTGATATCAAAAAATACTTGCATATGATGGGCTCTGACAACATTCCAGCAATAGGACTGAAGATTTGGGCTCCAGATCTAGCCATGCCTCTAGCCAAGCTGTTCCGGTGCAGATATAACAGCGGCACCTACTCGGCAATGTTAAAAATTGCCCAGAAAGGCTAGTCCACAAAAAGCAGGACAAATCCAATCCAGTCAATTACAAACCCATTAGCTTACTCTTGATCATCAACAAAGTGATAAAAGGGGTCATTGACAGAGTTATCAAGTAGTACTTGCTCAGCAATAGTCTGTTAAATGAGCCTTGGTTTGGTTCTGCCAGAATTTTTTTTAAAGTTTATTTATGAATCATAAATGAGCCTTACATTACTACTGCAGTGAAGTGAAATTCCCCTTGTGCTTGATCAGGTCAATGCAAATAACCAGCAGATCTTTCAGAATGTGGGAGGAAACTGGAGCACCCAGAGGAAACCCACTCAGACACGGGAAGAACATGCAAACTCCACACAGATAGTGACCCAAGCCAGGAATTGAACCAGGATCTTGGTGCTGTGAAACAGCAATGCTAACTACTGTGCTACTGTGCACCTATCATTACAGCCTATCCAAACATGGACAAATGAACTGAACTCCATAGGTGAGGTGAGAGTGACTGTTCTTGATGTCAAGGTAACATTTAACAGAGTATGGCATCAAAGAACCCTGGCAAAACTGGAGTCGACGGGTTTCAGAGGGAAATCTCTCCAGTGATTGGAGTCACACCTAGCATAAAAGAAAATGATTGCGGTTATTGGAAGTCAATCTCTCAGCCTCAGCATATTCATGCAGGAGTTCCTCATGATAGTGTGTGTTAAGCTCAACCATCTTCAACTGCTTTATCAATGACTTTAAGGTCATAAAGTCAGAGGTATGGATGTTTGCAGATGACTGCATCGTTCAGCGCAATCTGTGACATGCAGTGCATGTCTAGATGCAACAAGGTGTGCATAACATTCAGGCTTGGGCTAGTAAGTAGTATGTACAATTTGCATCACAAATGTGTCAGGCAATGACCATGTATAAAACATAGATTTGCATGTAACCACTTACGGTCTTTCTGCCTCTTCTCCGTTGTGAAATATGCATACGTTTTCACCCTAGACTTTCTGACCCTCCATTCCATTAAAACTCAAATTGATCCAGGGCATACTTTCGGTTTCCTGTTCCATTTCCTAAAATGTACTGATCTTTGCACCTATCTGTGCTTTCTGCTAGAATGCTTACATCCTTATGCATTTTCTCTCAAAGTTTGCTATCTCTTCAATATTATTTCATTTTTGCTTGTGTCAAAGTAATTGACATAAGTAGAAAATTCTCCAAGTAAAATCCACATTATGGTCATTAAAATATATTACTTTTGACTTGATGCGATAATATAACATAGGAAGAATCAGCAACACATTTCTAGAGGTGATAATTCCAGTCTTGGTGTAACATATATCACCTTCCAATCTTTAGTCTAATCCTATTTCCACAATCTTTAGAAAATGCTGGTTGGTGCCGCTAGCAGCTGTTTTCAAACCACCTCCAATATATGAAACATTTACTTAACCTACTTGATGATGTTTTACTTTCGGTTCTATTAACTACTTAATACTGCATCCCTTTGAATATTTAATTCTAGTATGAACATGCACACCATCCTTAGACACTCTCATAGCTTATTTTCACCTTCTCCTCCAAATTGAAAAATATTTCCAATATTCCCCCACTTCCAATTACAAGTTTTCACAAAGTCTCAGCTTTTCCTCGATTAATTTCCTCGATCAGTTTTACCTCATGCTTTAAGATGTCCTGAACAAGTGGAAGCAAGCAAAGTCATTCATCATTTAATGCATGAACAAATATCCTTGCTATTTCCCTTTCTGTTGACTGCTTACCCCCTCAGATGCTCCTTTTTAGTTTTCCTCATTTCTTCACGTGCTTTCCACCTTTTCTTATAGCTCAATTTTCTTCAAAATAAAACATTTATTTTATCATTCATACCTTAAAACTCCTCTGGTTGGTCCAGTGTTTGTTTTAAATTTTGTTCAACAATTAATCAATACCAGATCTCTGTGAAGCCACTGAAGTAAGTTAATTTACACCTTCACATGGACTCCTCTTTTCCATGACCTAATTTCAATGTAAACCTATTTCATATTCATGTTTTGTCAGGCATTCATTTCACTTATTTGTCTCATGTCAACACCTAGGAATAGTTTCAGCTTTGCTTTCTTCCTTTTCAAACATGCAATATAGTGCTCAAAGAAAAAGTCCTGGGTCCGTACTATTTTCGTCATAAAATCATAGACTCCCAACAATGCAGATAATTTGATCATTTTGGTTCTAAATGCTGGATGGGCTTGAAACTGGTAGTATTTTGGATCCGATTTTTAGACCTGTTCACAGGCACTCCATATGCTCTCTGCCTGAAAAGATATCAGTGATTTTGAATCACACTGCACAAGCCTGAGGTTGGGGCTTACCATGCCCAGATTCCTGCAGATCTGCAACTGCCCGTGCACAGAAAAATAGATAGAATGCAGCTCCACTGCCGCATCACTCCCAGGCTGAATGATGCCTCCCACTGACCTCTACAGACATTTGCCCCACTCCCACAACATTCATGACCCCCCTCGTCCCCCACCACTCCACCATCCAGACTGATTGCGGGCCTCTCTACCCCTTCCCTCTCACTGATCTCAGGCAGAATGGCAGTGGACTGTCCCTTCCACCTCACTGATCTCAGGCAGAGTGTATGCATTTAAATGGCTATCATCTTTCAGGCACAGTCCCAATCTCGGCCATTTTTGGGAGCATTAATCCCTACCCCCAGGCTTGTGCAGCGTGATTTGAAATCACTGATATTTTTTTAGGCAGAGTGCCAATTTCAAGTCCACCCAGCATTTAGAATCAAAATGGTAAAATAGGCTTGATGCATCAAATGGTCTCAATCTGCACTGTTGGGGTTCTCTGATTTCATGATCAAAATAGTACAGACCCAGGACTTTTTCCTTGAGCACTGTATTGCATGTTTGAAAAGGAAGAAAGCAAAGCTGAAAGTATTCTTAGGTATTGACATAAGGGGTAAAAGGAGAACTGGTGTAGAGGCAGGCACCTGTGGCACTACTTGCCTCAAATCCGACTTTATCAAATTTTTGCGCCCATTTTCAGTACTTAATATCAAGCCCATCATGTCTGCACCGACTCTCCAACAGAATATCCCACCAAGGCCCTATCCCGAAACTCCACATCTCTAGCCTGCTAACCAACCCCCCTCCCCCAACTACACATCTTGGGACACTAAGGGTCAATTTAACATGGCCAATCCACCTAATCCAATCAGAGACTTTTGTCTTATCCAGTCTAATTCATGACAATAAATGTTCTCCCATACTTCCTCTACAGCAATGATTACATTTCATTAGATCTAAAACACACTAGAATATCCTAAGGTCAAGACAAGAGTGAATATTGTAATCTACCAATTTCTGAAACAAGTAAAAATGGCTCTAAGTTGCCTACTTGTCTCATCCTCAATTGATTTGGTATATTTAGTGGCTATAAAAATTCTTGTAATATTTCTTGTTATTTAACTGTGCTCTTGTAGACTGAGCGCCATAATAATTTCTTCACTTTTAATTGTTGAGGCCAAATTACTTTCTTTTTCTCTGCCCTTTATCTTTGAAAATGTAATAGCTTTGATTGTCGCCTTGCTCTGGCTAAAATAAGTACTTCTCTCAAATCTGTAATATGATACTAGCTTTTGTACTTGACATGGAAAGTAGCCAAAGAAATTTAATCAAATAATACAAACTCAACTTTTAGTTGAAAAAATTGCAAATCCTCTTTACTATTTTGACTTTGATAAAGAAATGTCCATTATCACTGGTGTGTTAATCCCAGTTGTTATCCAAATGTTCATAATAGAGAAAAAGCAGATTGTGGGACTTTGAATATGTCATGCCTGAAATTAGACTTGGAAAATGCAGATCTCCAGTTTGTCTTTTGAAAAATGCAAATAAACTCTCAAATCTTCATCGACTTAAGGAATAAATCATTTTAGATACCTATTGGTGCATGCAGTGAAAATTTGCAAAATTGAACATGCTCACATGGTCGAAAGTTAGCTTTACTTCTTTTGGAGGGCAAGTGAATATATAGCTGAAGTCCCAATTTTTAAGCAGATTGAGGTTTTAAGTTTTTTCATAAAAGAAGTAAATAGCATAATAGGAAAATTTAATCATGTCTTTCATTTTCTCAAAACTTTAGAGGTTAGGCAATGGATTTTTCCTTTCCACTAGGGTGGATCAGATTTCAAGACTTTCATCAACCATAAGTGATGATACTATGCCTTTAAGAAATGTATTTCAATAATGTTCCTTTGTAGGATATTTCCAATAGGCCTGGAAGTTGTCTGCACCATTTTGTCTGTAGCTGGTGTCTCTAAACATTACGGAAGCCATATAATGGACATCATGTTTATTTTTAATCTGGTGTAATGCAGTGTGCTGGGATTTTATGGTTCTTTGGGGATTGCTGGGTGGAGCTCGATTTGGGGACAATTGACAAGTCAGATGAAGTAATGTCTGGGGGAACAGTTCTTTTCCACAGAAAAGTCCAAATTTTAAGTTACAGTTTAGTTGCTGTTAGAAGTTAATGGAGGAAGGCAGTGTTTTCTCTCTCTCTCCACCAGAGTTTTAATGGAAAGTTCCAGGACTGGGAAGACTCAGAGGTTCAATGCAACATCCAAAAGACCAATTCACAGTAGGTGTTAAGGAGCTAAAAACCCAGCATCACGTGAGCATTCTTGCTTTTTGTGCCAAGAGTAGGAAGGGATGTGTGTTTGACTTGGAACTTTATAGATAGCTAGCTGTTAAGAATCATACTGTATCATATTTGAATATTATAATTGATAGAATTTATCTAATTCATTATGTTATGCTTGACTGAGTTCTTTAATAAACTTTGTTTGGTAAAAACTTTCTAGTGGCTCACTTGAATAATATCTGGAGTAAAATACATTACTCCATGCCAAGTTCAAATGTAAAAGTTTATGGTCTAGGCTGTCTTCATCAAACACTAAAAATTTCTTGCCTGGGTTTTAACATACAACCTGAACATATTTTACGCAATGGAACAGTGAGCCTGTTAGCGATTCTGCAGTAGTTATCAACTGCAGTCTCAGTATTGCGCCTAGAGAAGGCTGGGGCGTGAAAAATAATAAGTTAGCAGAAATATGCAAATATTGCTTTATTAGTGGAGGCCCTTTCAAGGATAGAAAACCATTTAAGTTTTAGTTGGACATAGTGCAGTTGGAATCAGGCCACCAAGGAGTGTCAACTCTGTCAGGAGAAACTGAATAGGAGAAGAAAGTTGCAAAGAGGCTTCCTAAGGGATAAGTTACAGTCTGAATAATCAGGAAATTGTGACAGAAAGAATGCTTAAAGACGACTGAAGTTAAAAGAACAGAGAGAGGTGTTTTGTACAGAACAATTCAAGGAAGAATAAACAAATTGTTTTGAATTAAAGAGACAATTGCAGTGACTAGATTTAAAGTTGGACAATGGAGTTCAGAGTTAATGAGATGTTTGATGCCATTCAACTGAGAGTTAAAGCAATTGTGCATCATTTGTCAAGATAAGCAGTCAAGATAAAGAAATCCTAAAAGTACTGGACTGGAGTTGTCATTTAAAGTGGAGTGGAATCTTTGTTTGGAAGTGTCATTGGGCAGATTTGGAATGGATTTTGAAATGCAAACCACTAAAGGAATTTGTTATTATGAGAGAAGATTTTAAAGCATGGTTTTTGGAGTGGAATGTAGAAATTTGCAAGTGACAATCATCTGTGGTGGTGGGAGTGTGGAGGTGGGGGTGGGGGAAGATTCTGAGGAGTAATTTTCAGTCACTAAATTAGTTTCAGAGCGGATTGTGTGTATTTGACCACAACAAACTGTGTGCTTAAAATGGACTTTATGTGAATTAAACTATTATAATTTAAGATATACTTTGTAATCTATGTTAACCTTAAAATAAATGTGTATTTGTTAAGCTAAGGTGTGGGGGATAAAGGAGTATTACTTCATAATCCATATTTTTCATGTTTAAAAAATATTTTTTCTCAGTGATCCTGTGACTCTGTTCCTCCACATTTCATAAAGAAAAGGTAAAAGTTATGGAATTTTCCCACATCATCCACTACAGGAATTGTAGCGGGTGGGGGCAAACAATACAAAGGTCCGCTGACCTTGAGTAGAATTTTCCATTTTTGGGTCGAGCACGGCAAAAAATCCCATGGTCTTTGAATGAGTATTGCATTCTGAGATGTTCCAATTATGCTATCAGCTGGGCTTGTAAAAAAGTATACATGCTTATATTACTCTCAGCAGAATACCAATGATATATAATTAAGTACTCTAACTATTCGCGAAGTTTGGAGATTTAGTTTTAAAAACTCGTCTATTTAATATGGATTTAATTCCCTAGTATGCTTATATAATGCAATCACTGAAGAATCTAACAATTCTAAAACATTAAGCAAAGTTTGTAGCCAGTGTTAAATTGTAGAATATATATTTATACACTAAAGACTTTAGAAGATTAAATATTAGGAAAACTAAAGCCATTGTCTTTGGTCCTCACCACAAATTTGGTTCCCTGTTCATCAAGTTCCCTCTCCTTGACAACTTTCTGAGATTAAATTACACTGTAGGCAAGTTTGACATTATATTTGACCCAGAACTGACATTCAAACCATATGTTCACACTAAGACTGTCTAATTCCATTTCAAAAATATCTCTCAACTTTGTCCTCCCTTATCTTCTCTGCTGCTGTAACCCATACTTATGCTCTTATTAGCTCTGGACTTGGCTATTCCAATACAAAGCTGTTTGGTCTCCTATATTTCACCCTCCATAAACTTCAGGTGATCCACAGCTCCACTTCCTGTGTATATGAAGTCCAGTTCACTATCAACTCATTGCTTGATGAGTGCCTGGTCAAGCAATGCCTTAACTTTAAAATTCTCATCCTTTATTTTCATAGAAATCCAACAGTGCAGATGGAAACCGTTCGCTCATTGAATCTGCACCGACAACAATCCTACTTAGACTTTATCCCGTAACCACACGTATTAACTCAACTAGTCTCACTAACCTACACATCTTGGGACACTAATGGGCAATTTCACATGGCCAATGCATCTAACCCTCACATCTTTGGACTGTGGGAGGAAACTGGAGCATTTGGAGAAAATTCAAGCAGACACTGGGAGAATATGCAAATTCCACACAGAACCCAGCCCAGGAATCGAACATAGGTCCTTGGAGCTGCGAGGCAGTAGTGGTAACCACTGTGCCACTGTGCCGCCCAATTCCTCTTAGATCCCTCCTTATCTCTGTAATTTCCTCCAGCTCCACAATTCTCCAAGATAGCTCTGCTCATCTAACATTGACTTCTTGCATGTAAAAGTTCATATTAGAAGCATACATGATGCCAATGTTATAATGATGTCAGATTACTTGAATGAAATGTACAAAGATCTTGAAGGCAATGAAGTAGAGTTCTAAATGTGTAAACCAGAGAATTCCAGCCTACATACTCGAGCGGCATGCTTTGTGAGAATAGACAATTCCCAAAAGCCCTGTCAATTTCCCAACCATGCAGCAAAAATCTAAACATCCCCAATTTTAATTTCTTCACTATTGGAGACTTTACTGTCAGCTGCCTAGACCCTGAGCCCTTGAAATCTGTCTTTGAATCTCTTAGATTCTCAGCCCTGAGTTCTCCAGCCATTCACATGGTGAGATTCTGTAGTCCTGTAAGCAGCGCACCCCTGGTTGCATGTTTCCCGCCGGCGTGGGGTGACGTGAATGAGAATTCCCATTGACAGCGGCTGGGAGATTGGGAATCTTGTCCTCTGTCTTTCTTAAAGCCTATCTCTTCAGTCATCTGCTACAATATTGCCTATTGGATTGGTGTCTAATTTTGCTTTATAATGCTCCTGTGAATTGCGTTGGGAAATGCTATTACAATATTTTAATACAAGTTGCTATTTTTGAATTATAAGTCAGTGAACAAATCAAAACATTCTGATTGCTGGGGAAAAATTGAGATTGCCCTTTAGTTAATTGGAACTTGTACACCCACTTTTATTGGATTCATCAAAGCATAACTCAGACATCTATGTATTTCACTTGTTAGTTGTTTCAGCTGAAAATCTTGAATTTTGATAATGAGTGAAAAAATTGCAGAAATGTGATATTTTAATTATTTATACAATTAAATGTAAAGTTTATTTATTGGTCATAAAGCAAGGCTTACATTAACATTGCAATGAAGTTGCTGTGAAATTCCCCTAGTCATAGCACTCCAGCGTCTGTTCAGGCCAATGCACCTAACCAGCACTTCTTTCAGACTGTGGGGGGAGGCTGGAGCACCCAGAGGAAAGCCTTGGAGAATATGCAAGCTCCACACAGATTGTGACTCAAGCCGGCAATCGAACCCAGGTCCCTGGCACTGTGAAGCAGCAGTGTTAACCACTGTGCCACCGTGCTGCCTCACAGCATTAGTATTTATCAGGAAAACTGAATCAATAGAAAACAAACCTGGAGACATCACGCAGGAGCATAAGGCACACATACGGTGTCTAATGTGCAGAAACACAGCTAAAATAAATTACTAATTAAACTACTCTTCCTTTCTCTCCCCTACATTTGTTACACCAACTAAAAATACAGGGGAATAATTACTTCGTAATAATAATGATAGAAAAGCTGTTGAGTAATTGGTGACTAATATACTTCATTATAAATGCTCTCACTAATCTTCAAATGAATTGCAATTAATTCTGAAATACTTGAGTCAAAATATGGATATTCTCATTCTCAAAGGTAACTTAAATACCATAATTATACTGTTTATAACAAAAAGAGTTCTAATAGCTGGCAGTGTTACATATGAAATAGAGATGATGGCATCATTTTATTAAGGTATATCTTCTCTATACACAAGTGCCTCGATGTTGTTGAAAAATCCTTTTTTTTGATTCTGCAGGGCCATGGGGAATCATTTGTTGAGAAAGTGAAGACAATAGCTAGCACTGCGTGACACACTCTGCGGGCACAATTCTCTCACAACATTTCTAAGTGTAGTCTTTGGTAGGAAATGTGGTCAGATTCTCACTGCATGGGTCAGCATGATCCTGATTGCAATCCACCCATACTTAGACATTTTTAATTGGATGTTGGAGTGATTGGTGCCTTAAAGAGATGTGTGGGTCCAAAAGACGCCAGCTAGATCAGCTCCTCAATGTTTGTGATGCCATTGCCAATCTCAAAGTAAAATGACAGGGCCCCTTATTTCCTATCCCCTCCATGGCCATCATGACCCCCACAGGTGGGGGAAGCAGCTTACAACTCTTGACCACAGGGAGGTCTTTGGGCAAAGAGACATTGTCCCCTCCCCAACTCCACCTCATCTCCCCATATCTCCGTCATCCCCATCCTTGTGGCATTGGGTCTTTGGGGCATTGCCCCTTTCCCAAGTGAGAAACACCCTGCTATAGGGTTGCCAAAAAAGGCCTTGCCCCATCTTCCCCCCCACCTCCAATACTCGGGCCCACCTTCAGGCCACTCCTTCAAGCCCCACCCCACGGCAGTATCAATCTGGCATTTCTCTGGAACACTGACAGCTCCAACCTGGCAATGCCAAACTGGTTGTTTGCTTGGCAGTGGGCAGTGCCAAGGCACTGCTCAGCCATATTCCTGACCACCCAGAAGCTACAATGGCTTCCAAGTCCCCCTGGCATGGTAATCAAGTCTATCCAAAGAATTCAACAGTGGCTCCGAGAATCTCCTCATTGAGGAAGTTGTGCCAGCTGTTTAAAGTGATTAAAAGCAGCCTCTAGTAGAGAAATTCAGCTAGGATCTGCAGTCTTATAAGAACAACATGGGCAAATAGTTCTCTTACAATGCTCAGCAGAGGGATGCCCTGACGACGGTTACAAATGCAGTGGCGATCATTATCCTTCGACAGATCCCAATCTTTGCAACATATATATTCTAGGCACTGCCTCTTCCTTCCATGGAGAGTATAAACATTGTGCAGATTCTTCATAAATGCTGGTTTTCCCTGCTTGATGAGTTAACACCAGCAAATTTGCTCAAAGTAGGCAAGTCAATAACTTTGCGAAATATCTCCACTGTGGCTATCATATCCAGCTCTACCATGACAGGCAGGATCTTGAAGGTGCCCAGAACTTCCTCAGTGACATTGTTTTGCATAGTGTACAACTCAAGATAATGTTCCTATCTTTCCAACTGTTTATTGCAGTCAGTGATGACCTCCCCTGCCTTTGTTTTCAATGTAGTAGTTCTTTTTGCTGTTGTCATTTTGAATCCTCAGAAGGGGAAAAAAAAAACTGTTCAGATCAGTATTTCTATTCCCTATGTTACTTTTGTTTTCCTTTTGGCCCTTTATACATGCTCCTAGCAAGCCCTGTGTCGAAGGACCTCTGAATATTCTGGCAAAGTTGTAATCAGTTGTCATTGGTGCACTGCCTGTCAGTCTGTTGGACTTTATTTCCGACAGATGAGTGCATTCCAAATCATCTCACTTGGACAGCTCTTGCAATTAATGAGAGTGGACCACTTGGCTTCAATGTTAGGTTCCATTATCGTACCGTTCACCTCCAGCCACTCAGCATCTTTCTGCTCTTACCTCCCTCATATTGAGAGTGCAGAGTTGTTGATGGTCAGCTGAAATATGTTCCATTTCACTTTCACACTCTGTGTGGGAATGCTGGAGAGCAGATGTTCAACTGCATCAAGGAGGTTAACTCCAGCTGGTTACACAGTATGGCCAATGTTGATATAAGAATGGCATTTCTGCTTTGAATATGAAAATTTCAGGTATTGGATCCTAACCTTGTTCATACCAGGGAGTGATGTAGCTGTGTGTGTGGTGAAAGCTGTTGAATGTTGTTCAGAGAGTCAAGTCTGGCATGGTCAAATTCAGCTGGTACCAATGCCTTGATCTTGGGCTTTTCTGAAAGAAAATGTTAGTTATACAAAGCTCAGGATAGCAGCAAAGGTTAAATAGCCTTTGTGCGTACTCATTTATCTTTCCATGTCGAGCAGAGGGATCTTGGGGTACAAGTACATAGCTCTTTGAAAGTTGGCACCCAGGTTGATAAAGTTGTTAAGAAGGCGTACGGTGTGTTAGCTTTTACTGGTAGAGGGATTGAATTTAGGAGCCGTGAGGTTATGTTACAACTGTACAAAACTCTGGTGCGGCCGCACTTGGAGTATTGCGTACAGTTCTGGTCGCCGCATTATAAGAAAGATGTGGAAACATTGGAAAGGGTGCAGAGGAGGTTTACCAGGATGTTGCCTGGTATGGTGGGAAGGCCTCATGAGGAAAGGCTGAGGGACCTGAGGTTATTTTCATGAGAGAGAAGAAGGTTACGCGGTGACCTAATTGAGGCGTATAAGATGATCAAGGGATTGGATAGGGTGGATAGTGAGAGCCTTTTTCCTCGGATGGTGATGACCAATATGAGGGGACATAACTTTAAATTAAGAGGTGGTAGTTATAGGACGGATGTCAGAGGCAGGTTCTTCACACAGAGGGTGGTGAAGGCATGGAATGCCCTGCCTGCAGCAGTTGTGGACTCGCCTACTTTGGGGGCATTCAAATGTTCGGTGGATAGGCATATGGATTATATTGGAATAGTTTAGGTTAGAGGGTCCACTGGCCGGCGCAACATCGAGGGCCGAAGGGCCTGTACTGCGCTGTAATGTCCTATGTTCTATGATTTCAGTACTGGGAGGCCATGCCTCATGGAGCATGCCCATCCTTGCATTTAAATACTCCAGGAATAAAGATGTTCTGATTTAAGGATTCTGCTGATAGCAATGTCAAAACTTCTCAACTTCCACCTCTGCAGTGGAACACAGCATTGGAACATAAATACTTATGAGGTTAATTGGCCCTATTTGAGTTGAGCAGAGGATGGAGATGACATGTTCTGAATCATTTCTGGGTGATTTATCATCCAGAGTAGCAAGTTCTTTACAGTTTAGCTCGTAATTTGCTTACGCATTTCCTCTGAACTCTATTCGTGCCAGATGAAAGTATTCACTGTTTCCTTTAGTGATCTGCTCTCAATGAGCCTGGTCATAGCCTGGGGAAGCTATGTCAATGTTCAGATCATCTTTCCCAATCGAATCACAGCTATCTTCCATGCTTTGTTGACCAGCTATCTGTTAATCCCATGCACACAGCAGTGATGTTCCAACTTGCCAAACGAAGAACTTGCATTTATTTCATTTGTTTGCCTGATGCAATGGATTCTATCCACTTTTTGAGCAGAGAATCTAAGCTCTAAGCACCGGCTGAAGCAGATGGACTGTGATGGGTCAGCACTTTAGCTGCAGGCTGTCAACTTGAGTTGGGCAGTGGGACACAATAGCCCGTTCTGCTATCAGGCAGCCTGTAGAACCTGTTCTTTTTGTCATGCAGGCTGGGCTTATCACCTATGACTGCTGTCCCTGGTAATACGTTAATATTCTGCAGCAATAATGGAGTGTCCTCTCCATGGCATGGGCCTGGGCAAAACCTTACGGGGGCTGTGGACTGTCCAAACATCCCTCTCTTGATCTTTGCAAGTGTAGGGGTGTAAAACATCAGCTTTGGCACTGGTTTGGTTGCAGGAGTTGCTGGAAAGATGACACATTTGGACATCAGTCTGCCTTTGGGCTCCCTCAAGATTGTTTTGCCAGGGCTTAATCACTCAGCCTTCAACTCTCTGGAGGTATTTGTCCATGGTAAATAAAATTCCTGTAGGAGTTTGGTTCACGGGTGCCAAGATGCCTGCATGACAGTGAACCTTTCTAGCCGAGTTCATCCCAAAACTGGAAAATCCTGCCCGAGGTCAATGGATATTTACATTGTTCGACATTTCCCGCCCGCTACAATTCCTGTGGTGGGTAGGTTTGGAAAATGCCGGTCTACATGTTTGGGGGCCAAACCTCCTTTGAGTACCTCCGAAGCTTTAGCCTGGGCCACATGGTCCCCAATTTCCAAGTGTTGCCATGAGCAGGCACAGCGAGGACTTGCTGATGGAGAGACTGTAAACCGACAAGGAGAGGCCTACACATTTGCCTCTCTTTTTGTCTTGCTGCTAGCCAGTTGAGTAGGCTGAAAATGATAAACTCACTCAGAAAAGCAGGAAGCACATTAACTCTTTTTACTCACACACTGGATGCACCACATCAACCTGTTGAACACTATTTATCAGACTGCGTTTCAATTTGCGTTCACGTTAATGTTCATCATTTAAGAACTTTTATGGAAACACATGGTTTGTGTGGCAATCAACTCACTGTAATTAGTCAGGCACTCTGTGTTTGAGTTATCATGTTTAATTGTGACCCAAATGTCTGTCTAACCAACTATTGCAGGAGTGAAACCATAATTTACCATCTCACTTACACAGGGAACAGATGATACAAATGCCTAAGTGACTGGGCAGATTAGTTCTACCCTTTCTCCCCTAAATCACATTATGACAGCTTTAATTCCCTGGTCCATTAAGCACTGCCTAATCTAAGTTTTATGGGATGACTTGTGCATTTTTTTTACCTCTATCTGCCAGAAGTATCTGCAACATCTAAATAGTTGTGTACATCGAGAGAAGCATTAATTTGTTTCTTGACAAAATTAATTATCTCCGGTGCTTGTCATTAATTTTGGTGTTTTCTAGACATGAAACTAATGACCAGGGCAGCATCACGTTTACACATTGTTGGCTTTATAGCTTTATAAATAGCACTAATCCCCTCATAAAATCAGAGTTCCCTTTTGTAATCACAAAGGTCGACTAGGGAGTTAAACCGTGATTCCACTCGTCTTTTTTTGAAGGTTCATTAGATGCACAGCTACCTCCAAGACCTCCTTTCATGTCATCTTTGTCTGAACCTTTTCCGCCCATGGCTGATGAAGTGGTATCCAGGTTTTCCAGCCCAGTGAAAGATTTGCTTCCCCCATTCTCGTAGAGTTGTCCAGGTACTGGCTGCAGCTGCCATGTCAAGCCAAACAGGTGCACTGCTGTAAAACCAACAGGCAGTTTTTATTCACATTCATAGAGCCCTGCAATCAATTCAATGAAACTCAACAAAGTGAAACAATTAGGACTCATTTTTAATGAAATTTCAGCCTTTTGTCTACCTGATTTTCCAGTTTCATAAACACGGCGAGTGGCTTGGCACAGCGGGAACATCTGTGACAAATCCAATAAGTTTTTACACTCACTATGTGTGGTGCAATTTGCTGCTTGAGTACCACAGTTTTGCATAAATAAGTCCCAGAGGGTGCGCAAATGCTAATTTCTAAGCAGGTGTAAGGGATAAATCACTTGCTGCAACAAATCGCTTGCCCTATTCACAAAGCGAAATGAATCATTGACGGGGGGGCATTCTGTATTATATCTCTGCACCAGAGGCCTTGTTTACATGGAGGTACAAATCAACTATTTGCTTCCTAGTGTATTGCTTATAGCATTTCTCAATTCTACTCATCTGACAATTTTACTGCAGTTAGCATAAAGAATAAAGGATAACAGTCTACGTATTCAACATGAGACTTAAAATACTCTGAAACCTTAGTTAAAGGATGAGTGAAGAAAATTGCCTGATTACCACATGGGCTGTCTGATGCACAAGTTTTTATTCTGGACTGTACGTTAACTAACTGATCTCAATAGGCTATAATATAGCTTGGAAGGGATAAACCAATCAGCATTCCTATTGCTGATTGTGAGTGAATGAGCCCTGTTGGCAAAGGGAGTAGTTGAATAACAGCAAGATTGTAGCTAGCTGTGATGCCATCTATGATTAAATAGCCGGGCAATGCCCATTGCTTAGTTTGTCACATGAAGATGGCTGTTTGGGTGAAGTTTCAAAGGTCATCAGGACTGCATCTCAGTAAGGGCCAAAGGATTACTTAGGGCAGAGCACAAGTTGGACAACCAATACATAGGCTTGCCTGGCACCATAAAACACTCAGCAAAGAAGAAAAGGCAAGTAATTGATCAAGAATACATCAAGTCTAATTTTGTTGGCATGAAGTTTATTAAATTTGTTTTTTCTTTGGTTTCAGGATAAAAAGACATGTCAAATTAAGTTAAATTAACTTGAGGCAAAAATGAATTGAAAATAAAAACTCACACACATACCACTGCATGTACCCATGATACCAGTGACACTGAAATGATTCAGTGCACGTGGGAACACATGACTGGATGACTTAACACTTACATGGTTCGAATAATTTTCTACTCCATGACAACATGTGTCCCGAAGCACTAAATCTTATCTGAATTATCAGCATTTCAACTTGCGTGCATTTTAATATTTTGCGAGAAGGCAAAGGAAACTTAATTTCGTAAGACAATTCTTTCAAGTAGAATGAAACTTGGGAATATTAATCAGTGCTAATTGGTTGCAGAGTTGGACTTGAATATTTCTGTCAATCTAATCGTTTGGAATGCGAGACCTCTTCAAAGTGATCATTTTTTTTCCCACTATTGTTGCATACGAACTTGAAACAGATAATTTTAGAATAAACTAATTATTTCCTCATCACATCTTTATTTATTAAGCTTGTCCTCAAATAAACTATCTAAATTACTTAAGCTGCTGAAAGGGAAAAAAAACTTTGATGCATCACAAAAGTCTTCAATGTATCTTTGGGATATAACTTGCCCTGACCGTTAGAGAAGGTTTCTACAGACCTGGGTGCAGTGGTAATTATTTTTGAAATAAACAATTATTATCCCCTTCACATTGCAAAGACCAGTGTTTCATTTTTTGGATTACAAAATATTTGTAACTCTCCCAAGAAACTTTATTTTTGGCAGAATTACATCACGCTCGAAAGTGTAAAATATGACAAATCAAGTGATAAGAATCAAGGTTTTCTGGGAAGGGGTATGTGCTGGACTTAATTAAAATATAAATTTCATTTCTTCACCACTTCTCTTTAGTCATTTATAAATCCATCTCAGCTGCAAACTGTGCTTTTGTGTACATTAGGGCTTCCCCCAGCAATAAAAATGATTGAATGTTGGGTACATTTGCGGCTTAACTTATATTGAACCCACACATCATTTTCAATCTAATTCTTTGTCTTCACATACTACAGGCTTATCTTTGGAGTGGGTTTTGAACTGTTATTTCTTCTGTGGCTGCTTATTGGTTATTTCTAAGTTGACATGCTTATCACCCCGTCAAAAACAACACAGCTCTGTCTATAGTGTGACATGAGAGTATTATTTCAGCTGTGTGCTGTCTGGAAAAGCACAGAATCGATAGAATACGTACAGTATAGAAGGAGACCATTCAGCCCATTGAGTCTGTAACGACAACAATCCCATTCAGGCCTAGCCTCGTATCCTCATGTACTTACCCTGCTAATCCCCCTGACACTAAAGCCAATTTAGCATGGCCAATGAACCAAAAGCCCACATCTTTGGACAGTGGGAGGAAACTGGAGCACGGAGGAAACCCACACAGATACGGGGAGAATGTGCAAACTCTGCACAGACAGCAACCTGAGATTGGAGTGAAACCTGAGTCCCTGGTGCTGTGTGCCACTGTACCAATACAAAGAACAAACATGAATGGAAGGATCGCAGCCTAATAATGGCAATTGCCAGTTTCCTTTTGTTCATTTAGGTTGGGGGAAGCCCCTGTTACAGATATGTCATCCACCCAGGATGTGCTACATCCAGATGACAACCTACAACAACAAAGCTATGCATATTTGTGATTTCAACATCATAGAATACTTGCAGTACAATGCGCCAATCACAATCCCACCCAGGCTGTATTCCCATAACCCATTCTATTTAGCCTGTTAATCTCCTGACACCAGGATTAATTTAGCATGATCAATCAACCTAACCTGCACATCTTTGGATTTGTGGGAAAAAAACAGAGGAAACACACGCAGGCACAGGGAGAATGTGCGAACTCTACACAGACAGTAACCAGAGGCCGGAATTGAACGCGGGTCTCTGGTGCTATGAGGCAGCAATGCTAACCACAGAGAAACATATAATAATGAATTGATAACAGTGTGGCAGGAGATCATTGTCTCAGCACTCTGAGAGAATCATGCAGTGAATCCCATTTTCCTACTTTTTTTTTTGTAATCGCTCCAGATGATTATCTAACTCCCTTTTGAAAACCAGGATTGAATCCTCCACCCCACATCCTCAGGCAACGCATTCTAAGTCCTAACTATTTGCTTTATAAAATAATTTTTCTCATTCCACCTCTGCTATTCACCTCAAATCAGTGTCCTCTGGTTTTTGAAACATTGTCTCATAATCTGTCCTCGTGATTTTGGTTATCTGTATCAAATCTTCTCAATCTTAATAGCCTCAATCTTCTCTGAGGCTATTAACCGCAGTCTCTCCAATCTATCTATATGATTCATTCCTGGATCCTTTCTCCTAAATTTGCTCTGCATCTTTTCCAGTACCTTCACATTCTTCCTAGAGTGTGGTATCTAGAATTGGACACTGTATTGGACACAGTACTCCAATTGAGGATGAATCAGTGTTCCATGAAATCTCACCATAACTTCCATGTTTTTGTACTCTGTACCTCTGTTTATAAATCCCAGGAGCCCATGTGCATTTTTAAATGACTTTTCAACTTGTCCTGCTAACTTCAATGGTTAGTTTACATATATCACCAGTTCCCTCACCTCCTACACAACTTAACTTTAGAATTGTATCCTTCCTTTCTTTTGAGTTTACTTATTAGTCACAAATCAGCTTACATCAACACCACAATGAAGTTACTGTGAACATTCCCAAGCTCCCACACATCAGCACCTGTTTGGTTATACTGAGGGCAAATTTAGCATGGACAATGCACCCAATCAGTAATATTTCCTTCTCTATTCTTCATACCAAAATATACCACTTCACAGTTCTTGGCATTAAGTTTCATCTACCATCTGTCAGCCCATTTCATTTGTCTGTCGATGTCCTCTTGAATATTATATTTGATATTTAGAGTGTATCAAGATACTTATTTAATATGTGTATGAAGTCGATAGTCCATGCATGCAACTTTCATATCTTTTCTAACTTGCTCATGAGTAAATAATTCAATATTTAATTGGGCCAAGCACTTACTCTTCTTTCGGGTAATGTAACATTTCTGCAAGGCTTGTGCTTAAGCTTTCAACATTGGCTCGGCCTTCTCAACTCTGAATCTGAGGTGTATGTTGAATTATTGTTCCAACAACTTTATGGCACAAAAGAACAGCTGAACCCACAGTTCAGTACTGATGGAGTGTTGCACTGCTTGAGGTAAGATCTTTGTGATGTGGGTTGTTTTGAAAGTCGACTTACCTCAGAGTTGAGAGTGAAAGTTGGAAACTTCAACTCTCACTGAGCTTCAGCGTTTTTGCAAAGACAAAGAGAGGGTTGCACATTCACAATACTTCAAGTGTTACCTTCTTTGGTCTCAGTCTGTATGTGCTTCATGTAAAAAGATATGAAAACCTGGGTCAGGTGACCAGGAGCTAGAGCACCATAGAATTAGCACTGCTGTTTCACAGTGCCAGAGACCCTGATTCGGATCCCACCTTGGACTTTGCACATTCTCCTTGTGTCTGCATGGGTTTCCTCCAGTGCTCTGGTTTTCTCCCATATTTGGAAAGATGTGCTAGTTAGGTACATTGATTCGAACAGGCACTCGACTGTGGCGACTAGGGAAATGTCACAGTAATTTCATTGCAGTATTAACATAAGCCTTACTTGTGACTAATACATTAAATTTAACTTACTATCCCAGGCAGGGGGCAGAGAGAGTTGCCAAAGGGAAGAGGATCAATGTGAATTCCCAAAATAAGAGTCCCAGAGAAGCGACAGGGATAGAAAAAGTCCAAATTCAGTTTAGAAGAGAGGAGCAGAGAAACTGGCTCCCAGCAGAAAAATGGCCCCAGGAAGCAGAAGGATAGTGGCTCCATGTCTGGGCTGTTGGGGTAAAGGTACTCTTTTGGAGCAGCAGTATTCTGGTCATCACTGCTGAAGAGCTGAAGTTGTGCTTCTGAGCTGGTGCTTGGATACATACTCTGGAATCCAAGAAATGGAATCTTGGGAGAGAAGACTGAAACCCTGCAAGCTGGGCCTTCCATGATGCCATCTGAGTTAAGAATTTTTTTGAATGGAATTGCAAGCTTAGATCATCAAAAGTAATTCGGGAGTCCCTCCTGAATGAGACAAAGTTTCAGAGAGTTTGGTTGACTCCAGTATTTATCGATACCTGGATAGTTTCTTGATAAATCCGTGGACTTTGTCTTTCATTTATTGTGTGCTGTAGTATGCTCGACCATACTTAGCTATTAATTTGCATGGACCTCATATTATTTCTGAATGTTAGAATGTAAAATAGCTAGAGCGAATTATTTCATCTTTCTGACCTTGAAGTTTAAAGTTTATTTTTGTTTGTTCAATACCAATGGAATCTTCTGGCTTTATTCTATTTGTGAGTGTTCTGAACTTTAAACTTTGTCTACTTTAAACAAAATGTTATCGGTCTCTAACTGGCTCTTGCCCACAAGTTGGGGGTCTGATTGAGAATCGTGACATATTAAATCCTTGTCAGCTCCCTTTTCTGCCCCCCCCAGGTGGATGCAAAATACTTCATGACACTATTTTGAAGAGAAGTTTCAGTCTTGTGTTTTAGTCAATATTTATCTCTCGGCCAACTAAAACAGATTACTTGATTCCTGCTTTATTTTTGTGGGAACTTACTGTGAATGCATTAACAACCATGATCCCTTCCCTATATTAGGACAGTGATTCCTCCTCTAGGTACCATACCTAAAAAAGATTTTGGTGACCATGGTCTTCCATTGAATTGGTCCATGATTATGCTTGGCAAAATACTGCAGCGGTTTGCCATTTCTTTCTGCAGCATGGCTGACAAGGAAACTGTCCCACTCTTGCCACCTGCCCCAGGATTTACAGGCTGATAATAACCTGTCTGACCAGTTTTGAACATATCTTTCATGACTATCAAGACTTGGCATGGGACCTGAACTCAAAGCTTCTGGAGCAGAGGTGGGGACCCTATGATTATCCCACAACTCCCCTCCAGTACAGTGCTTATGCGTCAAAAAATATTTCATTGTCTATAAACCAATTTGGAACATCACGAGAAGCTTAAATACTTAAATGCGAGTCTTTCCTTTTATCTGTCTCACAATTAAGCTGCATCTTTTATAAAATACTATTAATGTCACATTTCATCACATCACCTAAGCTAATGAAAATGCCTGCGTGCAAACCTTGAACATTTGGCAAATTGTTACACTAAAATGCTTTTTAAAATGACATGCCAAGAAGTGATCCAGTCAAAATTCTGCCTGAATTGAAAACGATAAGACAAGCATCCTGATTTTAACTTGGACATCAGTCTGGCTAGCTGGGGAATGGATGTTGAGGTGGGTGGCAAACTGCACTAACCTGACATTGTGAGTCTTGGGCATCAGCTGCACAGGAATAGACCCAGTCAAAAAGATTGGGGTGACGGGGTTGAAAAGGGCCCCACGATGCAGGAAAGGATTAAACTTTCTTCTGCAGGAACTGGTGAGAAACACTTCAAGGGAGTGGACAACAAGGGCAAGCATTATATCATTGGAAATCAATCTGCATATCTAAAGAAGGATTACACCGGGTCAGTTTCTGGTCAGTGGCTCTCTTGCTTGCTCAGAATAGCAGTTTAAAATCAAGAATTCTTGGAGACAAGTGGAGCTTGCCGGTTAAGTCTCACTGGCAGTGTTAATTGATGACCAGTCTGGAGTAAATCACTCTAAATTATTTATGTAGTTATGAATCAGTTTGTGCTTCATAACTGCTTCTTATATTGACATCTCTGGGTATGTCCTTTCTCGCCAAAGGGGGCTGGGCAGTACACAATGTATAGACAGGAGAGTGTGGCCCTCGATCCTCAATACTGGCTTCAGGCCAATGTTCTCTCAAATCTTTCATTGTTATGCCCTTCTGTGTGCTCTCTGATGTCATGTTTCCAACATACAAGTGCATTGGAGTCTCCATGGGAAAGATGGCCGACACCATGGAGATACTAGGCCAACAGAAGAACCAGTTTTTACTGGAAATGCACTTAGAAGAGCCTTCCATCGTTCTAATCATGGGTGAGATTCTGCAGTAATTACTCAAGAAGGGCAAGGGGCACATTACCCTTCCTCCAAGTATCTCTTCTATACAAAAAGTATTGGAAGGATACTTGCATGCATATATGGAGGAGAAGGGTCAGGTGTACACCATGGCAGCATCCATCCAGGACACTGCAAAAACGTCCAGACATTCCCAGTCCCCCCTGCCTGTGATCCTAGAAGCTCCAGTTGCTTAGGCCAAGAAGGTTACACCTGCCGCTGAGCAGGAAACCCAAGGCTGGAGAGTTCTCAGACCTTGGATCCAATGGGCACTCACTGAAAACATCATACTCAAGCTAAGATAGCAGTTAGCAGCCTGCTTCCATATCTGCTTCAGATGTTGGGGAAGCACCTAGACATTCCAGTAGTATTAGGAAAATTAGAAATTTTGAATCAACACGGGTCGCACAGGTGTACAATCATTGCATGTGCTTTTGGCATTTTAAATATATGCTAGCTTGCACTCCTGGGTTCATTCCTGCTGTTGGATTTTTTAATGGTCACACACACTTTACCCTTTACAAAGGGATTGAAGATGAGTCTTCCTTAATATATGGTTGCCATAGAGATATCACTGTTTGATAAGGGAAATCAGTAAGAATTTAGCAACACCGGCATCTTTACATCATGATAAGGGAAATGACAGAGCATGTGAGAGGGGCCTTTCATTCAAACAATTCTGCTTGCCTCCACTGCCTTTGAGACTCGAAGGAAAAACCTTGTCACCATGAAAAAGCAGACAGATCCCAGGAAGGATGGAAGTTTGCAGTTGTGACATAGATGCCACTTATCTGCGTGCGCTGAATAGACAGTCCATTCTCTCTCTTCCTGCATCCCAAACTCTGATTGGAGCCAATGGCAATGTTTCAAAGTGAATGGATGTTCTGACCTTGCTGAGATCTCATTGTCATGAGGACCTCTGGGCCAGATCTGCCGCTGTGTGGTATTTACTGGATTATGAAGAGTTTAAAAATAAAATACAATTTTTATCCTAATCCTAATTGCCCCCACTCTCAAAAACTGTGGAACCAGTTTTGTCCCCCTCATTACTTCCCAGAAGGTAACTGTATCCACCACAGCCAAAACCTGACCCTATCACCCGACTGCATTTCAATCTCTCCTCTCACAGTCACCGCCTCCTTCTATCAACAGAATCCTCAGTTCTTCCCCAGGATTGCAGCATTGACTCAGCCAACCCCTTCCTCTGAAACACTCTGGCTCCTCCATTCCCTGGTCCCTCCCTCTTCTTCTCATACTTTCTTCCCACTCCTTCCGTTTGATGCCTTTATTCCCCACCCTCTCACTCCATCCATCCCACCTTTCCTCTCCTCCAGACCATCCCATTTTTTTTCTGGAACTCTCTTCTCCAGCTTGTGTTTTGCACCACCCATCTCTCCATACTTTTCATCCACCTTTCTTTCTGTCTTTTCCAGACTTCCTCCACTTTGTGTCTTCCTGCCTTACTTGCGGTCAGCTCCAGTGGTACAGACAACATCGACTATAAGCTAAGTGCTCTAAAATTCTCTCTCACTGGGTGTATGTGCAGTTTGTAATAGAAGTGGTTAAAGTCCTACTGGTGGAAGAAGATGATTTTGACCAATAGTTTGGGACACAATTAGCAGTTGCTCGGGTAAATGTTGGTTAATGAAGAAAGCCAACATATGCTTGTTAAGGGCAAATATTGTTTAGTTAACTTGCTTGAGATTTTTCATGAGAAGATAGGGAGGATTGATGAGTGAAATGAGGTTGATATGTTTATGTGCATTTCCAAAAGACATTGGACAAAATGCCACACAACATATTTGTGAGCAAAGTTAGAAGTCATGGAATCAAAGTGACAGTGATGACATGTGTATGAAATTGGCTGAATGACAAGAAATTCACGCAGGGTGAATATTCACGCAGGGTGATGTAAATGTAGTTATGGAGAACACTGAAGTACAGGGTAGCAAACTGGAAAGTATCGAAGTAGATAGGGAGGATGTGCTAGATATTCTCGAGGGTTTGAAGTTGGATAAGTCCCCTGGGCCGGACGGGATTTACCCTAGGATTCTCTGGGAGGCAAGAGAGGAGATTGCAGAGCCTCTGGCTCTGATCTTCAGGTCCTCGTTGGTTACGGGTGTGGTTCCGGAGGACTGGAGGATAGCGAATGTGGTCCCATTGTTTAAGAAGGGGAAGAGAGACCTTCCAGGGAATTATAGGCCAGTGAGTCTTACTTCTGTTGTGGGCAAGGTATTGGAGAGAATTATTAGGGATAGGATTTATAGTTATTTAGAGAGAAATGAATTGATTGGGGATAGTCAGCATGGTTTTGTGAAGGGTAGGTCATGCCTTACTAACCTCATTGAGTTTTTTGAAAAAGTGACCAAAGAGGTGGATGGGGGTAAGGCGGTTGATGTGGTATATATGGACTTTAGTAAGGCGTTTGATAAGGTGGCCCATGGAAGACTTCTGCAGAAAATGCAGATGTATGGGATAGAGGGTGATTTAGCTAATGGGTTAGGAATTGGCTAGCAGATAGAAGACAGAGGGTGGTGGTTGATGGGAGATATTCATCGTGGAGTTCGGTGACAAGTGGTGTACCTCAGGGGTCTGTTTTGGGGCCCCTGCTGTTTGTAATTTTTATAAATGATCTGGATGAGGGTATTGAAGGATGGATTAGTAAATTTGCAGATGACACTAAAGTCGGTGGAGTGGTAGATAGTGAAGAGGGGTGTTATAGTTTGCAGAGGGACTTGGACAAGTTGCAGAGCTGGGCCGAGAGGTGGCAAATGGAGTTTAATGTGGAAAAGTGTGAGGTAATGCACTATGGCAGAAATAATAAATGTGTAGAGTATAGGGCAAATGGTAGGATTCTTAGTAGTCTAGATGAACAGAGGGATCTTGGTGTGTATGTGCATAGATCCCTGAAAGTAGGCAGTGAGGTCGAGAAGGTTGTTAGGAAGGCATATGGAGTCTTGGCTTTTATTGGTAGAGGGATTGAATTTCGGAGCCGCAACGTCATGTTGCAACTGTACAAAACTCTAGTGCGGCCGCACTTGGAGTATTGTGTGCAGTTCTGGTCCCCACATTATAAGAAGATGTGGAGGCATTGGAGAGGGTACAGAGGAGGTTTACCAGGATGTTGCCTGGTATGGAGGGCAGGTCTTATGAGGAGAGGCTGAGGGATTTGAGGTTTTTTCGTTAGAAAGGAGGTGGCTAAGAGGGGACCTTATCGAAACATATAAGATGATTAGAGGTTTAGATAGGGTGGACAGTGATAGCCTTTTTCCTAGGATGGAAAAAGCTAGCACGAGGGGACACAGCTTTAAATTAAGGGGTGATAGTATAGGACGGATATCAGAGGTAGGTTCTTTACCCAAAGGGTGGTTCGGGAGTGGAATGCCCTGCCTGCAGCAGTTGTAGATGCGCCAAGTTTGGTGGCGTTTAAGAGGTTAGTTGATAAGTATATGGAAGAGAAGGGAATGGTTTAGTTTGGAGGGGCATTGCTTTTTATATTGGTCGGCGCAACATCGAAGGCCGAAGGGCCTGTTCTGTGCTGTAATGTTCTATGTTCTATGTTCTATGTTCTAAATCAAGAGGAATGGTCAATGGTTGTTTTATGGAGTCGGGGGAGATTTATAATGAACTTCCCAGAAGTTAGTGTTAGGACCCCTTTTTTTCTGGATATATGTACACTTACTAATGACTATGACTTTGACATTCAGGCCACAATTTCATGTGAACAGTTAAGAGAATAGTTCTAAACTTCAAAAGGACATAACCAGTTGGTGGGATGATTGGACAAGTGGCTGTTTAAATTTGTTGCAGAGAATTTTGAAATGAATAATTATTTTAGGATGAACCAGGAGATTCAATATAAAATCAAAGTTATAATTCTAAAAGGGAATACAGGATCTGGGGCAATAAGTGCACAAATCATTGAAAGTGGCAAGCAGATTGAGAACACAGTTAACAGAGCATATAGGATTCTGGGCATTGTCAATAATGGCGTAGACTGTTAAAGCAACCAAGTTATAATAAATGTACATATGAAGGTATTAAAGGATATATATCTATTTTGAACTCCTCAGTAGAACATAAGAAAACCGAATAGAAACATTTCTCGAACTAAAGAAAAAATACTGGTTTGACTTCAGCAGGAGCACTGTGTTGTGTTTTGGGCACCAACTTTCGGAAAGATGTGAAGGCATTCGACAGGATGCGGAAAAGATACACAAAAACCATTTCAAGGATGAGGAACTCTGTTTATGTGTATAGATTGAAGAAGCTGAGGCTGTTCTCAGTGAAGAGAAAGTTGAGAAAAGATTTGATGGAGGTATTCAAAATAATGGGGTTCTAGCAAAGTAGCTAAGGAGAAACTATTGTCATTGGTGGAATGATTGAGACCAAGAGGATACCAATTTAAAGTGACTGGCAAAAGAAACAATGGAGACATGAGGTAAAACCTTTTTCCTACAAAGCGAGTGGTTAGTACCTAGAATACACATCCTGAGAGTTTTGATTTGATTTATTGCAGTCACATTTATTATATACAATGAATAGTATTGCTTCTTGTACGCTATACAGAGCATACCACACATAGAGAAGGAAAAGAGGGAGTGCAGAATGTAGGGTTCCAATAATAGGTAGGGTGTAGAGTAAGATAAACTTAATACAAGGTAAGCCCATTCAAAAGTCTGATGGCAGCAGAGAAGAAGCTGTTCTTGAGTTAGTTGGTACGTGTACTCAGAGTTTTAATCTTTCTCCTGATGGAAGAAGATGGGGGAGAATATGTCCTGGGTGCGTGGGGTCCTTAATTATGCTGGCAGGAAGTATAGACAGGGCCAATGAATAGAAGACTGGTTTGAGTGATGAACTGGGCTATATTCATGACTCTTTGTAGTTTCTTGAGCAGAGCAGGAGCCGTACCAAGCTATGATATAATCAGAAAGAATGCTTTCTATGGTGCATCTATGAAAGCTGGGGAGAGTCGTAGCAGACATGACAAATTTCTTTCATCTTCTGAGGAAGTAGAGGTGTTGTTGAGTTTCTTAATTATAGTATCCACATGGGATTGAGCAGGTCAGGTTATTAGTGATCTGGACAACTATAACTTGAAGCTCTCGAGCATTTCTACTTCATTCCCACTGATGTAGATAGGGGCGTATCCTCCATTATGCTTCCTGAAGTCCATGACTATCTCTTTTGTTTTGTTGGCATTGAGGGAGAGATTATTATCATTGTGCTAGTTCATCGGATTCTCTATCTCTATCCTATACTCCATCTAGTCATTGCTTGAGATCTGACCCACTATGGTAGTGTTATCAGCAAACCTGAAAATCGAGTTGGAGGGGAATTTGGCCATACAATCATAGGTGTATAAGGAATATTGTAAGGGGCTGAGGACATAGCCTTGTGGGAGAGTATGGTGGACTTAGATTCAATGTTGGCTTTCAAAAGAGAAACCTAACTGGATCTGCCACACAAAATTGTGTCTACATCAAAAATCAGAGGCTGCTATTCTGCAGTGAATACCCTGAACACTCAAAGACTTTCAGACACATGTCAGATATGTGATCAAACTATCTCCATCGTCTGGATGAGTGGAACTCCAAAAACACTCAATAAGCTTAACAATTTCTGGGTCAAAGCTTGATTGTGTCTTCCCATTCACCATGTTAAACATTCATTCTCTCCAACAGTCATACACTCTAGCATCAGTGTGCACCATTTACAGAACGTACTGCAGCAACTCACCAAGGATTCTTTGATAGGACCTTGCAAACCTTTTCTTAGAAATTCATTATATGGAATATGGGCTTCAGTGGCCAGACCAGAGCCTGTGCAGAGTTGCCCTTAAGAATGTGTTGATGAGCTGCCTTCTTCAACAGCCTTAATTCTTGTGGTGTAGGCACACCCACATAGTGCTGTTGGGGACGGAATTCTGGGATTTTGACCCAACAAGCTCTACCACACAGAAGAACAAGAAGGACAATAAGCACATGGGAACATCACCAACTGCAAGTTCCTCTCAAGTTACACATCGTCTTGAATTGAAACTATATTGCATTCCTTCATTTTCGCTCAGTCAAAATCCTGAATATCTTCCCTCAGAGCACAGCAGGTATATCTCCACTGTATAGATTGTGACAGTTCAAGGAGTTGGCTCACTGCCACTTTCTCAGTGACAATTAGGAATAGGTAATAAATGCTGGTTTCATATTCCATGAATGAATAAATAATCATTTTAATTGACGGATGTTGGGAAATGTCTTGGGAGAATTAGATTGGGCTTGATTGAAGAACACATTGACACTTGACATTACTGCCTATTCACTTAACATCACTTACATATTCAGAACAACCTGCTGAGTATTTCCTGGTCGTATTTAAGAATGGACACTTTGGAAAATTACTGGAGGGCCTTCGGCACCAACAGATCACTTCCCCATCATCACTGACTGGAAGAACAGCAGAGAAAAAAATGCAGATCGGACATTGATAATTAGGTGATTTTAAATGTCGGCTGTAGGGGCTAAGCATGACTACAGAAGCACAGAGGAACTATGGATGTGAGCACTGCACTACTAGTCATTTCTGAGTAAATTAGAGGACAGGATGAATAGAATCTAAGAGTTAAGACCTGCTTTGATCACTGACTGGAGACTTTCCAGAAAATCGAATTGTTAACAAATCACTTGAAGATTTCACCAACAAAATAGAATAGCCCTTGAAAGCAACCAATTACTTAAAATGATTAAAATAGCATCCTAGGTAGTTATTTTCACTTTGAATTCTTTTTTTCCAATTCAAGTTCAATTTGGGTCAGACACGCAATCAATGAACGTATCCCAATAATCATCAAAGGGCAGAGAAGGATTACTTAAATAAAGCGAACAAGAGCATTTTTTTATTGTTGATTGGCCTGCTTAGATGATTAAACATAAGGGATTTCTGTATTTAAAAGAAAACTCTCACCTGTCATGCAAATTGCATGGTGCCATACTATAATAAAAGTCATTAGCAAAGCTAAGCTGTCTTTGATTTGAATGTTTGATTTAATTAGCTGGACTGATGTAACTATTAGCACGAGCCTGTCGGAAAAAAATCAGTGAAATATTTACTGTAAACTGACATTACAGTCAAAAGGACAGACACTCTTCAGAGACAAGAAAAGCCCTCCTAATTAAATTCATAATTGAAAAAGGATCTATACTGAAATGCTATATGGGCTGGCCTGTCTAATTGCTGTATTAGACTCATAGCTTAGATTCAATATTTTCTCTCCACCCACCACTCATTAATATATATCAATGGCAGGCTTTTAAAAAAAATTCCAACTTCAAAATATGATTCAATAAGAACATTTACATCATTTTTATTTGACACAATTTACAGATAAACAGAAGGTTTATAACTTATAATTTTATAGCTATTAGAAAGTTGCTAAATTTATTGTGTGGCTTGACTGTTCTGTTCAATGAATGAGAGATGACATTGAGTTCTTCATTCTCAAATAGACAATTGGTGAAAGATAACAAGAGTAATTAAAATTTTTACAGTTAAGATTTCACACTAATTGATGAAAATCGTCCTTCACTACTGTGGTTACCCTGCAAGATTTTGTAGAACATGAAAGGGCCATAATGTGATCAGTCTGTCTGGGATCTGTCCTGACGTCTGGGGAAAATCTGTATAGGGCACAAGTAATCTGTGATCATTACAAGAAGGCACCATGAGACACCCCATCCATAGAGAAAGCTTTTGATTCCTCTGATAGTTATTTACTTTACTGATCTGTCCCAGCAAGGTGGATGCCTTGCCCCCCTCTCTTATAGCACTGGGACCCGGGTTCAATTCTGGCCTCAGATAAATGTCTATGTGGAGTTTGCACATTCTCTCCATATCTGCATGGGTTTTCTCCAGATGTGCTGGTTTCTTCCCACAGTCCAAAGATGTGCAGGTTAGGTTGATGGACCATGCTAAATTGCCCCTCAGTGTCAGGGAGATTAGCAAAACAAATACGTAGGGTGACGAGGATAGGGCCTGGGTGGGATTGTTGTCAATGCAGACTCGATGGGCCAAATTGCGGGACTTCACAGTGGTGCAGTGGTTAGCACTGCTGTCTCACAGCACCAGAGACCTAGGTTCAATTCCTGCCTTGGGTCACTGTCTGTGTGGAGTTTGCACGTTCTCCCCTTGTCTGCATGGATTTCCTCTAGATTCTCTGAAACCAGAGTTTCCCCTGATGAGCAGGTTAGGTGAATTGGCCACGTTAAATTGCCCTTTAGCTTAGGGGAACTAGCTAGGGTAAATGCATGGGGTTAGGGGATAGGGCCTGGGTGAGATTGTGGTTGGTGCAGACCCAATGGAGCAAATGACCTCTTTCTGCACTGTAGGAATTTATAACAAGGACGGGCATCATGAAAATGTTTTGTAATGCCCACTGGTACTTGAAGTGCGAGCTAAAAATAATAGAAGAGACAATTATAGCATAAAAGGAGAAAGAACAGTCAATAAATTGGAATGTACAGCAGAAACCTTAAAATATAATTATTTTCAGAACAATGCTGCATTATTTTCAGCAAATCCATGCAATTATAAAAATAATTAACTTTTTCTCATACAAATGAAGGTAATTTATTTTTTACGCACAGATAAAATGTAATATGTAGTTAAGGAAAAAATAATGAAGTGGAAAGTAACAGATGAGTTTAAAGTAGAGACTTACCAATTACATAAGCGAGGAGGAGTGCCAGTGTTACAGTAATGGCTGTGGCACTCAGTGCTGTGCATTTCCAGTTGCAGCATTTATAAGGTTTGTTGAAAGTGAAGGCAGGTCTGGAAAAGGTACTTCTAGGAAGGGGTCTCGGAGGTGGAGAGTAAACAGTATTGGAGGTCAAAGGATAGCTTGGATTGGTAGTACCATAAAGACTGGATGTACCAGATCCTGGTTTAAATAGGAAATGCCTACAGGAAAAGAGAGAAAGAGACTAAACAGAATTGAAAGAAAGATAAAGGTGGAAACTGTTGCTGTTTGCCATTGCACAATATAACACTTGACCACAATGTGAAAAAAAATGTCCTTTGAACGCTCTTACAACAACGTTGCATTTGAAGGGAATATTTTTCAGTTCTTGACCATTTCACGTAATGTTATTAGAGCCATTGTCGATTTGCCTGAATATAATACAAGAAAAAGTAGGGTAATTCCTTCCACAGAAGTACATCTGCCTGGAAGCCCAACCCATCTGTGATTGCATCCAACCATAATTTGAACATCACTCCCACTTTTTCCTCAATCATTATTCCCTCAAAGTTTAAAGTTTATTTATTAGTATTACGAGTAGGCATACATTAACATTGCATAGAAGTTACTGCAAAAATCACCATGTCACCACACTCTGGCACCTGATCGGATACACTGAGGGAGAATTTTAGCATGGCCAATACATCTAAAAAGCACATCTTTTGGACTGTGGGAGGAAACTGGGGCACCTGGAGAAAATCCACGCAGACACGGTGAGAATGCATAGATTCCGCACAGACAGTGACTCAAGCTGGGATTCAAATCCAGGTCCCTTGTTAGGCAGTAGAGCTAACAACCGTGCTGCTGTGTTTATGCTGAACATATATCACCATTTAAGTTCCAAATGTTTGTTTTACATTTACATTTCATTACCCAATAGTTACATAGCAGGAAATGCACAGACAGTTCTGGATAGAATCTTATTTGGCAGGATAGAATGATGGCCTTCTGTCAGTTGTGTTTCAGAATCTGAGTGTTTAACCTTACATTTTTGATGTAACTTTACAACATTCCTGGGTGAATTTGTATTCAATAATTCGTTCAAAATAGTGTTCTGTTAATTTTGGTAACATCACAGATCTATTGAAATATTTACTTCAGGGCTTCCAGAATTAACCAAATAGCTAAGTTAAAGGATAATGTGAATATTGAGAACTGCAAAGCAGAATACATGAATTCACAACCCACTTGCTCCTAAAAGTAAATAAATAACAGGGGCTAAGAAAAAATGATGAAATCCAACATTTGCTTCTTATCTGAAATATTTGCATTTATAGAAAGTAAACATTTGTGACATAGAGACTGGAATTTTACATGCACGTCTGCCTGAGGTTCCCGATCCTGCACGGGGCCTTCGGAGAATGCCGTTTTCAGGGAAGGGCATGCAAGTAAAATTCCAGAGTATTCAATTTGTATTCATTCCTGACAGAAATCTTTACTTACAAAAGTTAATTCCAACTTTTACTGCACTAAAATATAACCAATGACAAACAGAAGGTTCTCCCAGAGATAGCCATCTTCTGAGAAACAATGAGATCAATTTAAATTTATAAAGGCTGGACATAGTAAAATGTCCTAAGGTGTTTCACAGGAATGCGTCAGGAGGGAAATTCCAAATCTCAAGGCATTGCAATCAATGGTAGCACACATCGGGCGGAATTTTACAAAAAATTTTGAAGCGCATGATCTAATGAAATAAATTCTAAGTGCTGAATGAGTGAGAAAATGGGAGTGTTTCAGACTAATTTTTTTAGGTGAGTTTGAAAATGCAGCCTTCCAACATTTAATGCAAAAATAGTGCCAGGGTGCTATTCTTGCTTGTCAGGGATGAGGGGGGGAGGGATGGGGAGCCTCAGCTTGCCCCGATTCCCAGTACTACTGCCTCACCTCACCTGCCCCATGGACATCGGGGTCGCCTCCTCTCCATGGGCATCGGGAAACCCCCAGGGACAGCGGGAACTCCTGCCCAAGGCCATTGCCATGTATTGCATCTCCTGCAGGGTTCTCTCCCTGCCTCCCTGATCGCTGATTGTTCCCCCGAGCAGAGTTTCCTCCCTCCTTGATTGCTGATCATTCCTCTGGCAGATTTCCCTTTGTGCTCCCACCCTAACAAAGCTCCCCGTTTGTCTGCCCCCATTGTCATGGCTCTGCCCTACTCTAGTTCGCTCCCTTGGCACTGCCACTGACATAGTTACAGTTCTGATGGGCAATCCATAGTGCCCTGTGAGTATTGCCAGTGGGCACTGCCCAGTCCTCCCCCCGCACCCCCCCCCCCCCCCCCCACCCCTACACACACAACACACACACACACACACACACACACACACAAACACACACACTTCAATGGTCTCTAATCACCCTGGAGATTGGACACCATTGATGGGGACCATACATGATTCTCATTGAGGAGAATCTTAGCTAGTAAGATGTTACAGGTACATTATCCTGGACGATAGTGTCCAGGACTCGTTATTAATATTTATGACCTCATTAATATTTAAATCGGCTTTGCGCCCTTTCTGGCATGATCAGGGAGGCGAAAAACTGGACGCGGACTGATTTTTTGTCTCCTGCCCAATCTTATCATCTTGTCACACCAAAAATCAGGTGGGGTGAGGTTGTAAGATTGTGGCCTTAAACTCAGGTTTGTAAGAACAATGCAGAGATCTCAGACGTTTATGGGTCTAGAGGAAATTACCCATGACCATTTTCATCTAAATGGACTTGGGCAGCAGGTTCATGGAAACACCACCACTTACAAGTTCCCCTCTAAGCCACTCACCATCCTGACTTGGAAATATATCATCATTCCTTCACAGGTCAAAATCCTGGAATTCCCTGCCTAACGGCATTGTGGGTCAACCCACAGCAAGTGGACTGCAGCGATTCAAGAAGGAAGCTCACCACCACCTTCTCAAGGGCAACTAAGGATGGACAATAAAATGCTGGCCAGCCAGCGACACCCATGTCCCATAAATGAATTAAAAAAAGAAGAAATAGGAAGGGGTGAAGGGATAGGGATGATTGACCAAGGATGTAAACTGTAAAAATTGAATTGCTGCTTAATTGGGAGCTAATGTAAGTGATCAGGTCTTGTTTTAAACCATGGGCAGCAAAGCTTTGGATGGCCTCACATCTATGAATAGAAGTTGTTGGAATAATCGAGGCTAGAGATAACCAGGTACTATATGGGGACAGTTGAGTTAGAAAGTTGACATAAACTGGAAAAATCTAGGTAAAAACATTCTTGGAGTCTCCTGGCTGCTGCAAACTTCAATAAAAGTAATTTGCTTACAAAACTGTACAGGTTTTTACTTGTTCTAGTCTGTTTTATATGTAAAGCTTCGTCAGTCTGATAATTCCATTTCTGGGAAAGGGTTTTTACTGAAGCATTTTTACTCTTCTCATATCCTGGCTAACATTCTTTCAGAGTACTTTAATGCTTTCATTTTCAATTTTCTGTTTTATTTTCAAAGGACTGGCATTTGTAAAGTACCTTTCATGAATTTAGGAAGCCCGAAGGTGCTTTAAGCCAATGAAGTATAGTCATTGCTGGAATATCAGAAAATAGTAGCCAATTGTTCACAGCAAGATATCACATACAGCAATCAGGTAATGACCCAATTATTTTTGATGTAAATGGAAGGGACAATATTGGTTAAGACATTGGAGGAAACTTTCCTATTCTTCCTGAAAGTGGTTCAGTGGAAACTTTTGAGTCTGCTTGAGATAGGATAACTACCATTGGAGATACCATAGCAAAGTGTGGGATGATGTCATTAAATACAGGATAACCATCATGTATGGGTTTGATATGATCACATTCAGAGATTTGAAGCATTCAGGGGTGGGAAGATGATGGAAGTAAACCTTTTATTTGGCTTCCTGTCATTGGAAGGCCGCAGATAAGTAAAGGAATTAGCTCAGGCCCCTGCCAGGGGTGCTCTACTAAGCCAAGTAGATTAAGGATCAAAATACAGGATATTAAATCAGTACCAGACTGTGATAAGTCCAGCTAAACACTGTATGAAACTGGCTACCCGAACTTGACAGTTTAACATGCCATCAGAAATGTAACCTTAACAGATAAAGTCCACAACTTTTTGACTTAGATGACAGAGCGCATACGTTTATTCTTGAACAAGTCCATGAAGTAATTATCAGCCAAAAAAGCTGGAACTCATTATTTTCACGCAGATGTAATCTTTGTTTTCTTTTTTTTCCGAGTTTACCTTTTGTTTCCTTGTGTGCTGTGAAGTCTTTCCCAACTAGAAGGACAGACTGTGAATCTATCCCCTGACCTCATGTCTGATTCAACATGTATGGCGATATGCCATTATGATTGACAGGCAAGAATGTCAACTGGCCACTTTGAAATTATATTAACACTTACTATTTTGCTATTGCTATATATGAAAACAGAATAGTGTCGTCTTTTAGCTGATTCATATGGATTATCAATAAAGTAATTTTGAGAGATTGCAGTGTTAATATACAACTGTGTGGATATAAATGGATGTGTGGCTCTGAATATCAAAAGCCTTGACATTGTCATTTTGTTGTATTTAGTGAGCAGTTTGACTCTAAATGTCAGTAAATTGAGTTTAGTGGACATCCCTCTCAGGTTGGATTAGAACATTGGCAAGACTTGTCATGAATATTGATTTTTCTTCAAATGAATTATAGAAAGTTATGAACACTGCTTCATTCTTAACCTTCTGTGATTATATGACAGAGAGGGCTTGCGTATCAAGCTTAACATCTTTTGACTAAATGTTATAAATAAACACATTTAAAGACATGTGCTGACTGGGGCCTAGTTACTCCAGCTCTATCCTGACTGAAGGACATGCCAGAATAGTTACTACACAATGGTTTGTCAAAGAGCTGGATGTTGGGTAGCACTGTGGTTCAGTGGTTAGCACTATAGCCTCACAGCTCCAGGGACCCATGTTCAATTCCCAGCTTGGGTCACTGTCTATGTGGAGTTTGCAAATTGTCTCTGTATCTGCGTGGATTTTCTCTGGGTGCTCCAATTTCCTCCCAAAGTTCAAAGATGTGCGGGTTAGGTTGATTGACCATGCTGAATTGCCCCTCGGGGGCAAGGAATGTGTAGGTTAGAGAGATTAGCGGGGTAAATTTGTGGAGAAAGGGCCTGGGGTAAGATTGTTGTCAGTGCAGACTCGATAGGCGGAATAGCTTCCTTCTGCATTGTGGGGATTCTATGATCTATGAGCTCTCAGAGTGCTGCTCCTGAGCACTCACCCAGCTGCAAGAGGGAAAAAGAGAATTAGCTAGCTCACTGGCCACTTTTACTTCCCAGCCTCTGTCCTGCTCTTTTAGCAAAGACCTTCAGTTATTGGTCAATGTTAAGTCCCATGATGTTGATAGTGAGAGGTTTTGCAATGATTATGCAGTTGAAAGTCAAGGGAAGATGGTTACATTCTCTCTTGTTGGTGATGCCTGGTACTTGTGTGGCATGAATATTTGCCCCTTAATAGCCCAAACGTGAATGTTGTTCAGGTCATATTGCATGTGAGTGCAGACCACTTCAGTATGAAAGCAATTGCTAATGAGATTGAATACTGTCCAGTCATTAGTGAACATCCTCACTTCTGACCTAATGTTTGGGAAAGAGTCATTGATGAAACAGCTGAAAACAGTTGCATGCCCAGGGCACTGGCATGACAAGCTCCTGCAGTGATGTCCTGTGACTGAGATGATTGACCTCCATCTTCCTTTGTGTTAGGTACTACAACCAGTGGAGAGTTTTTCCACATTGATTTACTGGAGTCCCTTGATGTAACTGTTGGTTAAATACTGTCTTGATGGTGAAGGGTGGTCACTCATATTTCACTCTGAAATTGAGCTTTTTTGTTCATGTTTGGACCAAGGCTGTCATGAACTGAGAATTCCTGCTGAACCCAAAATGAAGGTTGGTGAGAAGGTTAGTGCTGAGTTTGTGTTGTTTGATAGCACAATAAATGATACCTTCCACCACTTTTCTAATAGTTGAGAGTAGACTGATAGGCAATAATTGGCTGGATTAGATTTGTCTTGATTTTTATGGACAGAGGGCACTGGGCAACTTCCCATATTATTGGGTAGCTGCCAGTGTTGTAGTTACATAAGAGAAACTTGATTAATCGCACAGCTAGTTCTGAAATTAGTTCTGACAAATCTTCAGTACCACTGCCAGAATTTTGTCAGGGAATGTGCTAATTTGCAGGGCTTTTACCATTTCCTGGTATTGAATAGGCTGAACACTGACACTGATGATGCTCGGGATTTCAGGCGAAGCTGAGATGGATCACTCACTTATCACTTCTGGCTGAAGACAGTTGCAAATGTTTTGTCATTTGTATTGATGTTCTGGGGATGTTTTTGGAGCCTTCTCCTCTGATTACCATTTGAATTGTCCACCAACATTCGCGGTTTGTGTCCTTACTACTATCAGTGATTTTTAGAAGTGGAGGAGAGATTCATCAGCTGAGGGAGAGTGATGTGTGATACTTAGTAGGTTTCAGTTCCATATTTGACCTGACATCATGAGACTTCAAGGAACTTCAGAGCCAATGCTGAGGAGTTCTAAGTCTAGTATTGATGCTAACTGTATAGAACTCTTTTTTAAACAGTCATTCCTGATTGCCTTCTAAATGGTTCAGGCTGCCTTCCTGAACTTCTGCAGTCCTGGAGGTCCTTGAAGCAGTTGAATACAATTGAGTGGCTTGTTAGGCTATTTCAAAGGGCACTAATGAATCAACCATAATTCTTTGGGTCTGCATTCACATATAGGTCAGACCAGGTAAGGACAGCAAGTTCCGAAAGAGCTTTAGTGAACTAATTTTAATGACAATCGACAATGCTTTCATGGTTATCAATAGACTTTTAACTTGAGACGTCAAGATCTAGAATTCAAACTCAATAGAACAAACTCAATCTCAATCCCTGGTGGGATTCAAATCCTAGCCTTACTCTGCATTGCCCTGGTTCTCTAGATTATTAGTCCAATAACAATGCCATGATGCCATCTCCTCTGTTGTGGCCCAGGAAAATAGTCAATAATATGCTGATATCTGGGGAATCTTAATGTCTAAGGAATTTTGCAAAGCATCTCTGATGTGTTTGTCCTGCTAGTAATAGTAGCGGAAAAGTCAGGGATATTGGCTACAAACAATGATATGGTGAGAGTATACATGTCAGATTGTTGCCTGGTTAGTCTTTGGGAAAGCTTTTCAGATTATGACACAATTTAGTGAGGAAGACTTTGCAGGGTTGATTGCGTAGGGCTTGTCTTTGCCATTTTTAGTGCCAAGCCCAAAGCCAGGTGGTCCAACCAATCGAGATATCAATAGCAGTTTGATACAACTGAGTAGCTCGTTGGGCTATTTCAAAGAGTAGTTAAGAGTCAACCACTTGATTATTGGAGTCACATGTAGAAAAGAACAACAGATTTCCTCTCTTGAACAGCATCAGTGAATCAGATGGATTTTTATGATCATTCAATACTTTCATAACCATTATTCGCAAGACAAGCATATTATTTCAGATTTAGTTATTTAATTTAAATTTCCCAGTAGTCTTGACGAGGTTTGAACTCCCCACAGCATTAGTGCAGTACCTTTACCACTATGTTGTATCCTTGGAAAATAAGTTTTACAATTTCTTTTGCAGGTTTGATATGTAGAGCGAAGCACCCAGGTGCATTCATTTCTCTGAACTGATGCCAATTAAATTAATTCCAATTTATTATTGCAACTCTGACTCAAATAGCAGAGTGCACAAATGGCAGTTGAGAATTTTGTCCACAGCATATTGCTTTCTCAAACCCATGCGGAGCATTATATTGATAGTTAGTCAGCCAATCTCTGCATGTGCCACATCGAGCTGTGTGGTTCCAGCAACAGCAGCTGGATGAATACTTACACTTCTTTGCTGTTTAGCTAGAATTCCAATATTAAACCTGATCTGAGTACTTAATAGGAAAACAGTCAATAATATGCTGATGTCTAAGGCATCTTGGTGTCTAGAGAATCTTGTAACATACTGATGTACATTGCATTGCTTGAGCATTTTATTTTTTAGGATGTATCCACAGGAATTGCCCCCGCACCACCTCATCCCACCCATTGCCCCAACCTATCCCCCACCTCCCCTTTCCCTAACTTGCTTTCTTTTCCAATATTCTAAATCATGAATTATTTTCATACAGGAAATAAGAAACAGTTTCCAGTAGCAGATCTGACAGTAATCAAGGGCTCAACTTTAAAATAATTGGCAAAAGAACCAGAGGCAGGAAGAAGAGAACATTTTTTATGCAGCAATTTATTATGATTGGGAATGCACTGTCTGAAAGAGTTCTGGAAGCAAGTTCAGTAATAACTTTCAAAGGGAATTGAATAAATATGTGAAGTGGATAAATTTGTCGGGCTAGTGGGAAAGGTCAGAGCATGGGTAACCCTTTCAAAAAGCCAGCACGGACACAATGGACTGAATGGCCTTTTTCCAAGCAGTATCATTCTATGATTGTATGACAATGCTGATTAAATCTCAGCAAAGCCTTCGCAGATGCAATAGTTGAACTTACTTTCATCTTTTTGTGGCTGATTTCTCACACAGTACATCCATATGCTTCACTCATTCATTTCACAGTATCAAAGAAATTATGATGGCAAATGGATTTCTAAATCTAAATTTAAATGCATTTGTTCACTCAGGAGGTGTGAAACAGCATTAGAGCTTGCTGAATTATTCAGCTCCTCAGAGTTTTCTTTGTCAGTCTTCATACCTACTTCAGCAGCGCATCTTAAAGTGTAGGTAATCATTTTAATAGTTCTTGGTCACTTCCTTCTGCTCAATAATAGGAAAAGGCACTTAGCTCAATAAACTTTTCCTTTTCAGCCTCCACCTTCTCATCATAATCCCTAAGTCCTTCCTCTACCTCAATAATGCATCTTATTGTATCCTGACCCATTAATGCTGCCTACTTCACTGACTTGATTTGGAAATGCATCCCATAATTTGACTACTTGAACACATTTTGCCTGACTGATTTAGACTTTTAACTTCCAAAATGTTAATGTGCTCTCTTGTATTCAGATGAAGAACTTCCCAGAGTACTTGGAGATTGCGTAATAGGTTGGGGAGGGAGTTGAACGAATTGTTAATGAGTAGAAGTCATACCATAACAATAGAAAGTAGAATTGATGGACCAGTTAGATTCCTCATGAGTCCTCAATTCTAAAGATAATAAACCGAACTTTAAAAGAAAATCTTTCTTGGAGAATTGAAATTTCTGATGATCAAATTTCTTACAAATGTACTAATATCCTTTCTACTGAGTGTCAGCCACAGGTTGGCAGTAGTGCTCCTGCTTTTGAGTCAGAAGATTATGGGTCTAAGACATACTCTAGAGATTTAAGTATATACTCTAGGATGACACTCTAGTGCAGAGTTGAAGGAGTGCTGTAATGTCAGAAATCTCACTAATGAGACATTAACCCAAAGGCCTTTTATGTCTTCTGAAGTAAATTAAAATGTCCCCTTTCACATTTTAGAAGAACAGGGGAGTTCTCCTTATCCTAGTTGATAGTTATCTCTCTACCGGATTCATTTCAAAAGATTATCTGATCATTACTATGGTATAAGGGTCTTGTATATACAACGTTAATGTGTGACTGAGTACCTCGCGCACAAAGATGTGTGAAGGGACATGAAGAATAAATTAAGTAGAAGTAAAATTCATTTATTAGTCACAAGTAAAGCTTACATTAATACTACAATGAAGTTACTACAAAATTCCCTTCTTCACCACAATTTGGTGCCTGTTTGGGTCAATGCATCTAACCAGCACGTCTTTCAGACTATGGGAGGAAACCCATGTAGACATGGGGAGAATGTGCAAACTCTACACAGACAGTGACCCAAGCCGGGAATCGAATCTAGGTCCTTGGCGCTATGGGGCAGCAGTGCTAATCACTGTGCCACTGTGCTGTCTGACATTACCCAGCACTATGGTCATTGCGGTGTTGGTTAGAGACATATTAAGTTCTCAACATAGAGATAGCTCGATGACTGCATCCTTTACTGTACATATATATAGTTAGAGCTAGCTAATGAAAATTTGCCATTACCCTGCTGAAGACTATGATGGTCCTCCTCTTACTCACCTGGAAGAGAACCATTGCCAAGGCAGGGTTGCTTGAAGCCTAAATCATCGATACCTCAGTAGATACGTGAATGAATTGAAATGATACATATTGTGAACATGTCCTTTATGGCTTTTCTCCTATCCCAATGCTAGCAGGCAAGGGCTAAGCCCTTTATAGGACCTCTGTCTTGATATTAGATTCCCACCCAATCCCTGGCAGGTTATAAGACATTCTGAAGGATCACAGATGGGTGTTTCTTCCATTCATACATTAATGCAATTAGAGACATTGTTCTTTAACCTGGGTGATAAGAACTGGGTGTGCAAGAAATAAGCCTGGTGTTGTCAGACTTCTTACTGTGTTTACCCCAGTCCAACGCCGGCATCTCTACATCACAGCTGTTGTAGATGCGCCAAGTTTGGTGGCGTTTAAGAGGTTAATTGATAAGTATATGGAAGAGAAGGGAATGGTTTAGTTTGGAGGGGCATTGCTTTTTATTTTGGTCGGCACAACATCGAAGGCCGAAGGGCCTGTTCTGTGCTGTAATGTTCTATGTTCTATGTTCTACATGCAAGAAGTCTCATGCGAGCACTTTTCTGCTTCTCTCCTCTACCTTGAGACGCTACAGAGAGACCATTGGCAACAGGGGAAGACTAACCATATGAGCCCTTGTCTGCTATGACCATTTACCAGGGAGGATGAATGGCCTCCTGCAGCCATGCTCCTAGGATGCATTGAGGCATTCTAATTCCCTCCCTCCATTAGAAAATACATAGAAGATAACAGCAGGAGTAGGGCATTCAGTCCTTTCAGCCTGCTTCACCATTCATTATGATCATGGCTGATAATCAAATTCAATACTCTGATCCCGTCTCCTCCATCCCCTTCCCCCACATTCCTTGATCCTTTTAGCCCCCCCTCTCCACCCTGCTACCATGAGCTATATGTAATTCTGTCTTGAAATCACACAATGTTTTTGGCCTCAACCACTTTGTGGTAGTGAATTCCACTGATTCATCACTTTCTGGATGAAGAAATTTCTCCTCACCTCAATCCTGAAAGGTTTACCTTTTAACTGGTAAAGATGTGGACAGATTTTTAATTAGTGATGAGTTTGAAAGGCTATGGTGCGTGGACAGGGAAGTGGAATTGACGCTGACATGAGATCAGCCACGAGAGTAATGAATGTCGGAGCAGGCTTCAGGGGCTGAATTGCTAACTCCTGCTTCCAGTTCAAAGCTGCTGCAATGTGGGCTTCACCATGGAAAAGAGAACATGTGAACATCATAGACACACATTTCATAGTTATTAATGTATCTTTTTAGTTGGCTGCTATTGTGCTGACCTTGAACTCGGCTCATCTGAAAAGATGCTTCTCCCATCTCTGAGGTCTCATTGAACGACAAAGTGCGTGGTCAAGATCAGTTAGGAAAAATCACCTGCATCATCTTTCAAACTTGTTTCATCACCTTCTACCCTCCCACTGTCACTTACCAGTTTCCCCCCAACACCATAGACTCACCCAATATCACATTTGTTCCCTCTGTCATCCTTTAACATCCCTCCTTGTTACCCTGGACCTTTAGACAATCTACCTTGATATTTCTTCCCCCCTGCCTCAGAGGTGAAACCTGCTATCATTTCAATGCCTACACTGACCTTGCTTTCCCATTATCTCAGCCACCTATCCACTCCCCTGCCAGATCTATCCGTTTAGACGTTCACCTACCAGACTATTACCCTGGACCTGCCACCCTACTGCATCCCATTCTCGCTCTGACTGCGATTGAACCCCCTCATCATTAGTACGCTGAGTTCTACCGCCAGACCCCACCACTGAGAGCTGACCTTCCCTCTAAGATGTTCCCCCACCAGCCCCTTCTCCTAGACACTTCTCTTTCCCCAGATATTATCCCCCTTCCTGTGACCTAGACATTCTCCTGCTCAAGGGACACTCTGCCATCTTGCCTCCCAAAGCATGCCTCCCCTTTGCTGCATCCTTCCACCTTTCCCCTTCCTCCCACATCCACCCACCACTTCCAGCCTCCACTCTCCTCCCTTACCCAGCCTTGCTTATTTGTTTGCCAATGGTATTTTAGTGAAGTTATGTGAGGCCCAGAGAAGTGGAAAGCAACATATGCAGACCTCAAGGCCATTGATAAAGTGAAACTCGTCATGTGCATGTCACATATACAGTCAGCAAATAAACTGCTCTAAATTCTTGCTGAAAGGGCACTAAATTTGGAAAGGCCTCTAATTCTGGTGAGTTGACCATTCTATGCATATTCGTGAGATGCAAATAAATGCAGACGTGGTTCCTCATATAGGTCAGTGGGAAAATCTGATAGAAGAATGCAAAATGCTGACAGAAGTCTACAAAATTATCAGAGGCATAGACAGGGTGGAGAGTCAAAGGTCTTTTTCCAGGGTGGTAGTGTTGACTACAAGAGAGCGCAAGTTTCAGATGAGAGGTGGTAAGTTCAGGGGAGCGGTGCAGGGAAAGTTCATCACAGAGGATGGAGGGTGCCTGAAACTCACTGCCAATGGAGGTGGTGGAAGCAGGTATGTTAGCAATGTTCAAGGTGTATCTTGATAGACACATGAATGCGAGAACAGAGGGATAGAAATCGCATATCGGTGCAACCTTGGTGGGCCGAAGGGCCTGTCCCTGTGCTGTATTGTTCTTTGTTATTTGAAATTCAATTCATCCGTAACTCACCACCTAAGTGGGAGAACAAAATTCCAAACTAACTTCCTGCCAGCAGGAAAGCGACTTTTTCCAAAATGCCAAATTTAGTGCCCCTTCCTGACACGATTCTTGTCACTTATGAGAGGGAAAAATTTCACCCAACCTCTTTTGATTTGTACTTTATCTCTTTGTTTCTGCAAGTCCCAAAGGTAGGGGACTCTAAAACTAGAAGACATAGGTATAAGGTGAAAGAGGAGAGATATAAAAGTGTCCAGAGGGGCAATTTTTTCACTCAGAAGGTGATGAGTGTCTGGAACAAGATGCCAGAGGTAATAACAGAGGTAGGTACAATTTTGTCTTTTAAGAAACATTTAGACAGTTAATGGGTAAGATGAGTAGAGTGGGATATGAGCCAAATGCGGGCAATTGGGATTAGCTTAGGGGTTTAAAAAAGAGGAGGCATGGACATTGGGCCGAAGGGCTGTTTCCATGCTGTAAACCTCTATGATTCTAAATCAGTAGCTAAGTGAGAGAAAATAGACTGTAAAATAATACCACAATGACAGCTGAAAATATGTAAGCTGGTGGGGTGTCTCAATGATGGTGCAAAAAAGTATTGCATCTGCGTTAGGGCAGACCTCAAGATGTGTTTATCACAAGGTCAGAACAAGGAGACAGAAGAGGCCAGCCTGGGGTCATTCTAAAGGTAGGATTGGAAAGTAGTGAATAATTCAGCTGTGAGCTGTGGCAATATTAATAGAGGGAAGCTGACCAAAATGACAGGAGTGGAAAAATGAAGAATAAAACACATTAAAAGAGAAAAGCAGGATGAAACAAATAAAAGGCAGCAACTTCACATAAAAAGGGAGAGAAAGGATAACATTGAAGATTAGAGCAAGATTAATAAATAAAAATGACAAAGGTAAACCTCACTGGCATGAGTCTATGCTTTCAATCAAACATTCCCAGTGGTATTGATATGAGAATCTCTTAAAGGGTAAGGATGACTTATCGAGCCAACTCAGAGTTAAAAGCTATTTTGATATTAATCTTCCTTTAACTCAGAATCTGACAATCCAGAAGTCATGAACCATTTGCTGGATTCATGTGGTTAAATCTGATGTCTGATTCATAAACCCAAGGGCTAATTTTGGCATGGGCAATGGTGTAAATTGGATAATTCAACTGCCCATTAAACATCTCTTCCAGTGTTCGCAAATGTGAATCCACAATAAACAAAATTGGGAGAAATATACAATGGGATGCCAGTCCAAATTTCCATGCCTTCCATGCATTTTCCAGTGCTTCATGGAAAACAGATTTGACTTGTTAAATGTAAAAAGCTGATTCACAGCCCAAATATCTTATTCCATTTTTGAAGACTGTTAGAACGATTCTATGTATGAATGTCCACATGATAAAGTTGTTATCCATTACTTATCTCAAAACTGGTCAGTGATGGGACATTTAAAAATAGATGTACACAGTACAATAAGGATTTCATAACTCAGCATTTGGAAAGCTGTGGTATAATCAGATAAAGTCAATATGGAGTTACAAAAGGAAAATCATGCTTGACGAATGTATTGGAATTTTTGAGGACGTAACTAGTAGAGTTGACTGAGGCCAGCCACTGGATGTGGTTTGTTCAGACTTAAAGAAGGCTTTTGACAAAGTCTCACATAACCAGCTACTATGTAAAGTTAAAGCACATAGGATTGCAGGACATGTCTTGAGAAAGAAAGTTGGTTGGCAGAGAGGAAGCAAAGAGTTGGCAGAAATGGATCTTTTTCGAATTGGCAGTCAGTGAATATTGAGTCCTGCAACGATGTGTATTAGGACCCCAGTGGCTCACATTAAATAGCAATAATTTGGAAGGGGGAACTGAATTATCTCCAAATTTGCAGATGATGCAAAGTTGGCTGGGAGGGTGAACTGTGAGGAGAATGCAGAGATGCTTCAGTATGGTTTGGACAGGCTAAGTGTGTGGGCAATTGCATAGCAAATGCAGTATATTGTGGATAAATGTGAGTTTATCTACTTTGGTAGCAATAATAGGAAGACAGATTATTATTACTTGAATATACGTATATTGAGAGAGTGGATACTCAATCAGGACAACACAGTATCACAGTGGGTGGCACGGTAGTACAAGGGTTGGCACTGTTGTTTCACAGCTCCAGGGACCTGGATTCAATTCCTGGTTTGGTTCACTGTCTATGTGGAGTTTGCACATTCTCCTCATGTCTGTGTGGGTTTCTCCGGGTGCTTCAGTTTCCTCCCACAATCCAAAGATGTGCGGTTTATGTTGATTGGCCATGCTAAAATTGCCTTTAGTGTCCTGAGATGCATAGATTAGAGGGATTAATGGGTAAATATGTAGAGATATGGGGGGGTAGGGCCTGGGTGGGATTGTGGTCGGTGCCTCTTTCTGTACTGCAGCATTTCTGTGAGGCTGTAATTCTGATGAGTTGATATAGGATGAGTATTTGTGAGATGCAAATGAAGCAGACATGGCTTCTCATACAGGTCAATGGGAAAGTCTGATAGCAGAATACAAAATCCTGATAGAAGTCTACAAAATTATGAGAGGCATAGATAGGGTGGATCATCAAAAGCTTTTTTTCAGGGTGAAAGGGTTGACTACAAGTGGCGCAGGTTTAATGTGAGAGGTGGTAGGTTTAGGGGAGACATATGGGGCAATTTTTTCACATAAAAGGCGGTGAGTGTCTGGAAAACCCTGCCAATGCAGGTGGTGGAAGCAGGCATGTTAACAATGTTCAAGGTGTATCTTGATAGACACATGAATGTGAGGTGAACCAAGCACGGGTTTGGTGGGCCAAAGGGCCTATTCCTGTGCTGTAGTGTTCTTTGTTCTTTGAAACTTGATTCCTCTTTAACCCACCAGCCAAGTCGTGCGTACAAAATTCCAAATTGCCCACCAGCAGGAATGTGACCCTTTCCAAAATGCCAAATTTAGTGCCCCTTCCTGACACAATTCCTGTAAAAAGTCTCACAACACCAGGTTAAAATCCAACAGATTTATTTGGTAGCAAAAGCCACTAGCTTTTGGAGCGCTTTGAAAACTAATGGCTTTTGCTACCAAATAAATCTGTTGGATTTTAACCTGGTGTTGTGAGATTCTTACTGTCTTTATCCCAGTCCAACACTGGCATCTCCACATGATTCCTGTCACTCGTGGAAGGGAAAAATTTCACCCAACCTCTTTTGATTTATACTTTATGCCTTTGTTTCTGCAAGTCAGCAGGTAAGTGAGAGAAAATAGACTGTAAGATAATACCACAGTAACAGTGGAAAATATGTAAGCTGTTGGGGTGTCTCAACGATGGTGCAAGAAAATATTGCACCTGCGTTAGGGCAGACCTCAAGATGTGTTTATCACAAGGTCAGAACAAGGAGACAGAGGAGGCCAGCCTGGGGTCATTCCAAAGGTAGAATTAGAAAGCGGTGAATAATTCAGCTGTGAGCTGTGGCAATATTAACAGGGGGAAGATAATTAAAATGACAGAAGTGGAAAAATGAAGACTAAGACACATTAAAAGAGAAAAACAGGACAAAATAAATAAACAGCAGCAACATCATATAAAAGGGGAGAGAAAGGATAACATTGGAGATTAGAGCAAAACTAATAAATAAAAATGACAAAGGTAAACCTCACTGGTATAAGTCCATGCTTTCAACCAAGCATTCCCAGTGGCACTGATATGGGATTCTCTTAAATAAAGGATAAGGTTGACTTATCGAACTAACCCAGAGTTAAAAGCTATTTTTGTATTAATCTTCCTTTAACTCAGAATCTGACAATCCAGAGGCAATGAGCCATTTGCTGGATTCATGTAGTTAAATCTGATGTCTGATTCGTAAACCTAAGGGTTAATTTTGATATGGGTGATTTGGATGATTCTATTGTCAGTTACACACTCTTCCAATGTTCGCAAAAGTGAATCCACCTTAAACAAAATTTGGGAGAAATGTACAATTTCTTCAAAACCTTCTGCCAGCCAAAACCTTTCATTTTACACAGTCAAAATTTCCATCCCTTCCATCCATTTTCCAGCGCTTCATGAAAAATGGATTTGACTGTATAAATGCAAAAAGCTATTACACAATCCAAACATCTTAATTCAATTTAGAAGACTGTTAGAAATATTCTATATATATGAACGTCCACATGGTAAGGTTGTTATCCATTACTTAGTTCAAAGCTGGTCAACGATGGGGCATTTAAAAAAGACATAAACAATACAATAAGGATTTCATGTCTTGGCATTTGGCAGACAGTGAATAATCAGATAAAGTCAGCATGGACTTCCAACAGGGAATCCATGTTTGACAAATCCATTTCAAATCTACTGCAATTTTCGAGGATGACCAAGAAGAACCACTGGATATGATTTATTTTGTTTTTCGAAAAACTTTCAACAAGGTCTCACTTAGCAGACTACTACGTAAAGTTAATGTCTTGAGACAAATAGAAATTGTTTATAGTGGTTAGCAGATAGGAAACAAAAGGCTTGATCTTACCATTTTCATTCTAAGTGCTGAATCTGGGCACAATTCAAATCCGACTTGAAAATCTGTTTTCAGGCGCTCCCATTAGCACTTAGCCTGGGAAAAAAAATCGTGGGTCCCATTCGCACTGTGGGCAGGGCTTAGCACACCCAAAATGATTGGAGCGCTGAACTACACAGTTCGAAACAAATTTGGAAAAGCACACCCGTATCAGATCACTCTTGGGCCACAGAAAGTGGAGAAAATAGTTCGGGAGCGACAAGCCAAAGCAATGGCCCCCACAGACATCATTGTCTCCCTCATCCACCCACCTCCCCCACTACTCAGATTGCTTGTGGCCCCTTGCCCTCTTTCCACCCAGCGATCTCCTGCAGAGTGGCAACGGAACTCCTGCCCTGCCCTGCCCCACCCCCGCAAAAATACATCTTATTCGCCTCCCTCCTCCCCCCTCCCCAGAGAACAATCTGGCCTCACTCACCCCCCCATTCCTCCCAAGGGGAACATCTGACTCACCTCCTTCTCCCTTCCCTCTCTTTTTTCCCTCCCCCTGCAACCAGACAATGAGGCCACCCCTCCTACACTCAAACAAAAATCGGTTCTCCCTCCCCAACCAGACAATGATTTAGCCTCAATCCGTACCCCCTAAAAAAATGATTTGGCATTACTTGCCACACCTCTCCCCCCGCCCCCCACTCGCCTTCCAGAGAGTGATCTGGCCTCACTCCCTTTCCCTTCCCTCAATCAGAGAATGATCTGACCTGCCTCCCTCCCCCCCTCCACCACTGATTTGAGTCAGAGAACCGTTGGAAGCTCTGAACTCACCTCCTCAACAGCTTTTATTCAACATGTTCATTTCAGCATGATTCCAGACCAGCAAGCACAATGGTAAAGAGGGAAATGCTGATAAAGTTTGGTGGGCAGTTCATTAATTCAATTTAAATGCATTTGCATTCATTTAAATTGCCATTGTGCCCATTTCGGATGCAACTCAGATTGCGGCCATTCCTGGGTCTCAGTAAAGTGGCCAATTGTGTGGATGCAGGCGTGGATCACACCTGACTTTACCACGTTAGGGCCCAAAGAGTTGGCATAAATGGATCTTTATCTTATTGTCAGTCAGAGACTAGTGGGATTTTGCAGTGATCTATGCTAGCTAGGACCCCAACTGTTCACATTATATATCAATGATTTGGAAGAATGAACTGAATATGTTTTCTCCAAATTTGCATAAGATACATAGTTGGGATGGTGAGCTGTGAGGAGAATGCAGAGGTGTTTCAGTCTGATTTGAACAAGCTGAGAGTATGGGCAACTGTATGGCAGATGCAGTATAATGTAGATAATGTGAGGCTATTTAGTAGCAATAACAGAAAGACAGATTATTACTTGAATGGGTGTAAATTGAGAGAGGTAGATACTCAATGAGACCTTGGAGCCCTCAAGCATCAGGCACTGAAAGTAAGTGCACAGGTATAGCAGGTAGTAAAGAAGGCAAATGGTATCTTGATCTTCATAGCAATAGGATGTTTTGTTACAATTATATAGAGCGTTGGTGAGACCACACCTGGAGTATTGTGTGCAGGTTTGGTGCCCTTATCTGAGGAAGGATGTCCTCATTATAGAGAGAGTACAGTAAAAGTTTACAAGTCTGTTATACGTGGAAAGACTAAGTCGGTTAGGATTATATTCAGTGGAGTTTAGAAGAATATAAGAGAATCTCACAGAAATTTATACAATTCTATAGGATTTGACAGGGTAGATTCAGACAGAGGATATTCCCGATGGTGAGGAAGTACAGAATTAGGGGTCATTGTTTGAGGATAAGTGGTAAACCTTTTAGAATTGAGATGAGGAGAACTTTCTTCAGCCAGAAGATGGTGAATGTATGGAATTCACTACCACAGAATGTAACTGAGGTCAAAACATAGTCTGCTTTCAAGAAGAAATTAGGTATAGTTCTTGGGGGTAAAGGGAACAAGGTACATGGAAGAAAGGGGGGAATCAGGATATTGAATTTGATGATCAGCCATGATCAAGATAAACAGTAGAGCAGGCTTGAAGGCTACACTTGCTTCTAGTATCTATGTTTCTAATGAGCTAGATAAAATGTGAATGCCAATTATTTATGTGAATGATGTGCTTTCATACTCTCACAGCCTTTTCCTTAAATAAATGCAAACAAGGTTAATTCTAAAATAAAGGTGGAAAAATCTTAATAACCGTAAGAATTCAGCAGCCGTTATAGTCTCATAGTGATGGAAATCAACAGATACCGATCAGATTCCAATGACCGGACCTGAAATTGGTCTGTAAGCTTCAAAACTGGATGGGAAATCACTTCAGTAATCAAGGGAGGAATTCATAGATACTTCTGATTCTGGAAGATCTTTTTTCAATGCAAGAACACTAACGTTCTGTAAGTTGCAGAAGATTCTACAACCCAAACCTTTTGTTCGGGTGACAAGTATTCAAGTCTTTTAATGTCACTTTTTAGACCATTATACAAGCAATGTGAGCAGTAAGAAAATGAATGACATTGCATTCCCTTATTCTGCTGGATTAGTCTCATTATCCCTATTGATGTACATATCCGAAAGTCAATAGACAGATCACTTGGTCAATACAATTTGTTGAAACACCTGCAAAAGGGTAAAATTCTGAGGTGCTTGACACTGAAAATCCCAACAATTAGCAAGCAATTCACACTTCCAAGTGATTGAAGGGAGATTTAGTTTGGAGTATGTAGAACAGAATTAAATAGAAGAGCAATGATCTCCCTGAGCCAGAGGATACCCAATTATTTACAGGTCAAAATGATGTACATGGTCCGACAGGCTATTTGAACACTAGGCAACCTAGCACCATCCGCACTAATCCATTTTACACTCTGCAAAATCAATGCTTAAGGGAGATGGAAGGAAAACTTTTTTCATAAATCTTTCCATATAAAAATATATAGATTAGTCAGAATATATCTTAGAAAGCATTTGGACATCTTAATTGAGGAACGTTATTATATAAAATGTATAGACACTAAATATGTTCAGTAATTCATCAGAATGGTTTCTCAATCAAGTACTTATGTTACTAATGAAGTACTAACATGTTAAAATTGAAGAAAAACAATTTTCTTGCATCACAGAATTGTTATGGCACAGTAGAAACCATTTGGCCCATCATGTCTGTAACAAACATGATGACTTAGTGCCATTCCCCTGCCTTCCCAATAACCCAATACGTTGGACTAGATTTTCCATGCAAACAGCTGCACGTTTCGTGGTGGCAGAGGAGACCCACCATTGGTCAGCGGTGGAATCTTATGTCCCCCTATTGTCAACAGGTCTTTCCGTTAATTGCTCTTCTCGTTGCCGGGAAACCCGTGGCAGCAGTGTGCCTTTGGCAGCACTGCAAGATCCTGTTGGTGTGACTGGTCAGAAAGTTCCAGCCATCGTTTTTACTCAAGTAATCATCTAATGTCCTCTTAAATGCCTTAACTAAACCTGCTGCTGCCTCATGTCCAGACAGTGCTTTATCTTTTTACTCTCTGAAGTTTTCTTTTTGCCTCCAGCCCAGATTGCTAAAGGAAATGGGGGTGGCGACAGCAGATAGGAATGCCTTAATCTTTCACCCTTGGATGTATGGGTGGGTGGAGGTATGTCAGTGGCGACGGGAAGTGGGGCAGGGGGAAGTGGTGTGCATGCCGGAGAATTTCAGAGTAATGAATATCCTTATTAAGGAAGGGGCATTATTTCTTGTACAAATTGGTCAAGTTACCATCACTGATGGGTAAGGTTTTGAAAACAATAATCAGGGAAAAATATCATCATTTACTAAAGAATTGAGTTCGTTAAGGAGAGCCAGCACAGATTTGTAAAAGATACGTCATACTTGACTAATCTAATTGATTCTTTTGATGAAGTGATAGAGGAGGTTGATGAAAGAAATACAAGGGATGTTGTCTTTATGGATTTTTATATAACATTTAACAAGGTATCACATAAAAAGCTGACCAACAAAATTATGGTTTTTCTCACATCACTTCTGTAATATATATCAACTTGAATATATGAATGGCTTAAGGGCAGGAAACAATGAGTGGTGGTAAATGATTGCTTTTCAGACTGGACAATGAGAGACATTTAAGTTTCCCAAGGCACCATCACTTTTGATATATACCTGGATGCAGAAACACATTTCAACGTTTGCCAATGATACCAAAATTGAACAAATGGAAAAGAGTGAACATGATACCAATCAACTGCAAGAGGAAATACATCAGGTTGGGCAGACAAGTGGCAGATGGAATTTAAGGCAGAGGAGAGTGAGGTGGCGCATTTTAAAATATAAAACATAGAACACTACAGCACAAACAGGCCCTTTGGCTCACAAGTTGCAGCAAACATATCCCTACCTATTTTGGCAGAAAAGTTATGAAGGGACGATCAAAACTTACTGGCACAGTTCTAAAGGGTGTGCCAGTCACCTGCACACATCTTCGAAAGCTGCAGCACAGATTAAGAGAATAATTAATAATAAATGTGCCACCTTGTGATTCATAAATGAAGGGATTGGATACAAAATCAAAGAAGTTGCACTGAAAGTTTGTAACACCTGGTTGCAAAAATAGGGATATATTTTTGGAGCATTGTAAGGCTCTGATGAGACCATATTTAGAACATTGTGAGCAATTTTGAGCCCCATATCTAAGAAAATGCTGACTTGGAAAAGGTCCAGACAAGATTGACGGGAACGAAAAACAGAGTGTAAATGTGGAGCATCTAGGACTCTGGGTCAGTACTCGATAGTAAGAAATCTCACAATTTCAGGTTAATGTCCAACAGATTTATTTGGTAGCAAACACCACTAGCTTTCAGGGCTCTGCCTCTTCGCCAGGTAAGTGGAGAGTCACCTGATGAAGGCGCAGAGCCCCGAAAGCTAGTGGTGTATGCTGCCAAATTAACCTGTTGGATTTTAACCTGTGTTGTGAGATTTCTTACTGTGTTGACCCCAGTCCAATGCCCGCATCTCCACATCATCAGTACTCTAAACAGCATAGAGGATGAGGGTGGATCTCATTGAAACTTACAGAATAATGAAAAGCCTGATTTCTGTTAATAGGAAAGACAAGGATCTAATGGAACAGCCTCAGATTAAAGGGATGGCCCTTTAGAACTGAAATAAGGAGGAATTCTTTTAGCTAGATGGTGGTGAATCCATGGAACTTATTGCCATAGAAGGCTGTGGAGGTCAGGTCACTGAGTGCATTTAAGACAGAGATAAACAGGTCCTTTATTAGTAAGTGATCAAGAGTTATGGGGAAAGAAGCAGGAGAATGGTGTTGAGAAACTTATCAATGATGATTGAATGATGGAGCAGATTTGATGGGCCGAAAGGTTTAATTCTGCTTCTATATCTTATGGTCTTATGATCATACAACTAGGGCATTGAATCTAGTTCTAATCACCACACTGTAGGAAGAAAGCAGGCTCCTCATGAGGGTTCAGTGGAGATGTACCAGAATAGTTAGAGGAATGAGATATTCTACCATCAAAGGTAGGTTGGAGAAGCTGGGGTTGTTCACCTTGGAACAAAGGAGATTTGAGAGGAGGGAGGGATGGAATTTGGTAGAAGCATACAAGATTATGACAGATTTAGATACGGTACACAAATAAAAATTCTTGTGATTAGTTGATGGTAAAGAGAACTAGGAGACACCAACATAAAGTTTTAGATAAAAGTTGGAGGCTGTTATGAGGAAGAAGGGTTGGAATGACTTGGAACTTGCTGCTGATTAGATTGGTGGAAGTGGAGTTGTTTTAAAAGAAAATCAGGTGGGCGCATGACAGAAATGAACTTGCAGAGCATTCTATCCGGGGATAGACTGGCAGAAAGAGGGCTGGCTGCATTGCTTTGCAGAGAGCTGACACAGACTCAATGAGCTGAATGGCTTCTTTCTGTATGATTGTAACTTTGTGGCTAAAATATTACACTCCTCTTTTGAGCAGGCATAAAATTGGTACAAAAACAGAAAATGCTGGAAAATCTCAGCAGGTCTGACAGCATCAATGAGGAGAAAATAGAGTCAACGTTTCGAATCAGGATGACCCTTCCTCAGAATTGACCGTGGTTGGTTGTAACTTGCTGGTTGTAGGCCATTCTGCTCAGCTAATCAAAAACCGACTGAACCAAGCTAGCGAGTGCTGATCCTCCATCAAGTTGAGAGGCTGTTGGTGCTGATTGTGGGGGAGGTTGTAATCTCAGGCTGTCTCTCTCACTGAGCTGAATAAGCCATGATATTATTGTTCATGACTCCATTGTGGTGAAATTCTTTTGCCCAGTTCTTGCTATATGTGATTGTGAAAATCCAGTGAACACACTGGTAGAGCTAGATTTCAAACTCGCTGAGGAAAAATTGAATTAAGTGAACACAACTACTGTGTAAGTGTATGAATCCCTAATCTCCCAGAAGAGCCACCCTGAATAATCAAGTTGGCTTTAAATGTGCAGGAGTGAATCAGCCATTTCACCATAGCCTGAAGGTTTGTATGAAAGAATCCCATTTATTCACACATTACTAAGCATCAGGGGAGATGGTAGTATCGTGGTGATGGTGATGTAATGTAATGTCACTGAAGGAGGAATCTAGAGGCCCAGGATAATATTCTGAAGCATGGTTTCAAATCCCACCATGGCAGATGGTGCAATTTAAATTCAATCAATTAATAAAAATCTGAATGAAAAGCAATAATTATCATCAAAAGTGCTATTTATGAAATGTATATCTGGCCTATATATGACAGAGATCCATAGAAATACGCGTTCATTCTGAAATGGCAAAATGGCCTGGCCAACCATTCAGGCCAAGGGCATTTATGGATGAACAATAAATGCTAACCTTGTCAGTGAAGCCCACATCCCATGAAAGAATTAAAAAAAGTGACTTGTCTTGCCATCAAAAGTGAAAGTTCTGGAAGAGTGATGGACCTTTGATTTAATTTGATTTATTATTATCACATGTGTTAGTAGACAATAAATAGTATTATTTCTTGCATGCTGTATAGACAAAGCATACCGTACATAAAGAAGGAAAGGAAATAATGTAGTGTTATGGTCATAGCTAGGGGAGAGAGAAAGATCAACTTAATACTTTATTGTGTGCAGTTCTGGTTACTTCACTATAAGAAAGATGTGGAAGCATTGGAGAGAGTGCAGTAGAGATTTACCAGGATGCTGCCTGGTTTGGAGGGTGGGCCTTATGAGGAAAGGTTGAGGGAGTTGGAGTTTTTCTCTTTGGAGTGGAGAAGAATGAGAGGCAACTTAATAGAGTTTATAAGATGATGAGGGGGATAGAAAGAGTGGACATGCAGAGATTATTTCCCCGAGTGGATGTAGCTGTTACTAGGGGGCATAACTTTAAGGTTCATGGTGGGAGATATAGGAGGGATGTCCGAGGTAGATTCTTCATTCAGAGAGTGGTTGGGGTTTGGAATACACTGCCTGCTATGCTAGTGGAGTCGGACACTTTAGGAGCTTTCAAGCGGTTATTGGATGGGCACATGGAGCACACCAGAATAATAGGAGTGAGATAGCTCAAACTGGGATTTGGACGTAGCCCATGCAGTATCGAGGGCTTGTGCTGTGCTATACTGTTCTATGTTTTTATGTTTCTATGTAAATCTCCACTTAATGTCAGGGGGGCTAGCTAGTGTAAATGCATGGGGGGGTTATGCTGCTAGGGGCTAGGTGGTTGGTGCAGACTCAATGGAATAAATGGCCTCTTTCTGCGCTGTATGATTCAAATTCAAAAATGAGGTTGATTCATTCTTAAACACTGATGGCAGCAGCAAAGAAGCTGTTCTTAAGTCAGTTGGTATGGGTCTCTGGACTTCTGATGAAGGAGAGCTCACAGATAGTCGGAAGGAAAATACCTTTAGAAAGAAAGCTTTGTCTGAAAGAAACTTGGGCTGCGATTCTCCCATCTCAACCCACAATTTTCCTGGTAGGTTGGGGTAGGAGATTCATGTTGCTGGCCTTGTTCCAGGACTTGTGCATGCGCTGGAAATGCATGTGTGTATGTCCCAGAGCCAGCAAACAGTCGCCATTCAAACCACACTGGAAATTGAAGGGAAGGTAAGTAAGTAACTTAAATTTGTTTTTAATATGTTTTCAACGTCTTTTAAATATGATTATTGGGAACCTACCGGTCCGATTGAATCTCCTAGCCCGCCAGAAGTACTTCATTCCGGTGGGGTTTAGAGTAACTCTCTATGTTCCGGGAACTAACGGGAGACCCCTCCTGAATGAAGACGGGGGCAATCAGGGCGCCCCGGGGGTTGGGTGGTGGTGGTGGTGGTGGGGGGGGGGTTCTCCTACCACTCAAGAAAAACCAAGTAGCATTCCTTAATGACTATCGACTGGGGGCTCTGACGTCCATCATTATGAAATGCTTTGAAAGGCAGTCATGGCACAAATCAATTCCAGCCTCCTGGACTACTTGGATCCACTACTGTTTGCTTATTGCCACAACAGGTCCACAGCAGATGCTATTTTCCTGGCCCTGCACTCAACTCTGGAAACCTAGATAACAGGGATGTCTATGTCAGATTCCTATTTATTAATTATAGCCCAGCCTTCAACACCATTATTCCCACAAACTCATCTGCAAACTCCATGGCCTGGGCCTCAGCTCCTCCCTCTGCGACTGTGACTATAGACCACAATCAATAAAGATAGACAACAACACCTCCTTCATGATCATCCTCAACACTGGTGTTCCACAAGGCTATGTTATCAGCCCCCTATTATACTCCTGATATACCTATGACTGTGTGGCCAAATTCCCCTCCAACTGGATTTTCAAATTTGCTGATGACACCACTATAGTGGGTTGCATCTTAAACAATGATGAGACAAAGTACAGAAAGGAGACAGAGAATTTGGTGAACTGATGTGGCAACAATAATCTTTCTCTCAACATCAACAGAATGAAGGAGATTGTCATCGACTTCAGGAAGCATAGAGGAGAATTTGCCCCTATCTACATCAATGGGGACGAGGTAGAAAGGGTTGAGAGCTTCAAGTTCATAGGTGGCCAATTCACCAACAACCTGTCTTGGTGCCCTCATGCCAACACTAGTTAAGAAATCCTATCAATGCCTCAACTTTTTCAGAAGACTAAGGAAATTTGACATATCAGCTAAAATGCTCATCAACTTTTACAGGTGTGTCATAGAAAGCATTCTTTCTGGTTGTATCACAGCTCAGTGATACAAGCTGCTGCTCCTGCTCTGTCCAAGACTGCAAGAAAGTACAAAAGGTCATGAATGTAGCCCAATCCATCACGCAAACCACCCTCCCATCTATTGACTCTGTTACATTTCGTGCTGCCTCAGCAAAGCAGGCAGCATAATTAAGTACTCCACACACCCCTGACATTCTCTCTTCCACCTTCTTTCATCAGGAAAGAGATATAAAAGTCTGAGGTCATATACCAACTGACTCAAGAACAGCTTCTTCCCTGCTGCCATCAGATTTTTGAATGGACCTACCTTGCATTAGGCTGATCTTTCTCTACACCCTAGCTATGATTGTAACACTACATTCTGCATTTTCTCGTTTCCTTCTCTATGAGCAGTATGCTTTGCCTGTATAGCGCACAAGAAACAATACTTTTCACTGTATGCTAATACATGTGACAATAATAAATCAAATGAAATCAAATCAAGTTAAAAATTTTAAAATGAAAGATTTTGAATTGGCATCCCATTGTACATTTTCCCCAATTTTAGTTTATGGTGGATTCATGTTTGCGAACATTGGAAAAGGTGTGTAACAGGCGATAGAATAATCCAATCTACACCATCACCCATATCAAAATTTGCCCTTGGGTTTATGAATCAGACATCAGATTTAACCACATGAATCCAGCAAATGGCTCATGGCTTCTGGACTGTCAAATTCTGAGTTAAAGGAAGATTAACGTAAAAATAGCTTTTAACTCTGGGTTGGTTCGATAAGTCATCCTTACCCTTTATTTAAGAGAATCCCATATCAGTACCACTGGGAATGCTTGGTTGAGAGCATGGATTTATGCCAGTGAGGTTTACCTTTGTCATTTTTATTTATTAATCTTGCCCTAAACTTCAATGTTATCCTTTTTCTCACCCTTTATGTGAAGTTGCTGCCTTTTGTTTGTTTCATCCTGCTTTTCTCTTTTAATGTGTTTTATTCTTCATTTTTCCACTCCTGTCATTTTGGCCACGTTCCCCCTATTAATATTGCCACAGCTCACAGCTGAATTATTCACCACTTTCTACTTCTACCCTTGGAATGACCCCAGGCTGGCCTCCTCTGTCTCCTTGTTCTGACCTTGTGATAAACACATTTTGAGGTCTGCCCTAACGCGGGTGCAATATTTTCTTGCACCATCATTGAGACACCCCACCAGCTTACATATTTTCAGCTGTCATTGTGGTATTATCTTACAGTCTATTTTCTCTCACAATAAAGCTACTGACTTGCAGAAACAAAGGCATAAAGTACAAACCAAAAGAGGTTGAGTAAATCGTTTCCCTTCCTTGGGTGACATGAATCATGTCAGGAAGGGGCATTAAATTTGGCATTTTGGAAAAGTCACTTGCCTGCTGGCGGAAGTTTGGAATTTTGTACTCCCAGCTTGGATGATGGGTTAAAGATGAATTGAATTTCAAAGACCAAAGAACAATACAGCACAAGGATAGGAAGGAGCTATGACCCACCAGACATGTGCCAATACATAATTTCTATCTCTCGGTTCACCTCATATTCATGTGTCTGATGAGATACACCTTGAACACTATGAACATGCCTGTTTCCATCATCTCCACTGGCTGTGTTTTCCAGACACCCACCACCCTCTGTGTGAAAAACTTTCCTCACACACATTCCCTACCCTACCACACCTCACCTTAAATCTGCACACATTGTAGTCGACCCTGCTACACAGGGTTGACTCTCCACCCTATCTATGTCTCTGATAATTTTGTAGACTTTTATTAGGATTTTGTATTCTGCTATCAGACTTTCCCACTGACCTATATGAGGAGTCACATCTGTTCATTTGCATCTCACATTTATTTATCATTAAAAGACCATAAGACTATAAGATATAGAAGCAGAATTAGGCCATTCGGCCCACTGATTCTGTTCTGCCATTCAATCATGGCTGATATGATTCTCATCCCCATCCTCGTGTGCTCTCCCCATAAGCCTTGATTCTCTTATTGATCAAGAACCTATCTACCTCTATCTTAAAGACATGCAATGATCCAGCCTCCACAGCTCTCGGCAATGAGTCCGACAGATTCAGCATCTTCTGGCCGAAAAAATTCCAACTCATCTCAGTTTTAAAGGAGCATCTCTTTACTCAAGCATTGTGCCCTTGAGTTCTAGTCTCTCCCATTAGTAGAAACATCCTCTCCACATTCACTCTATTGAAGCTTCTCAGTGTTCCATAAGTTTCAGTTAGAGATCCCCCCACCTCCACCATCATTCTAAACTCCATTGAATATAGATCCAAACTCCTCAGCTGCTCCTCATATGACAATCTCTTCATTTGTGGGATTATTCTTGTGAAATTCGCTGGACCCCTCCAAGGCCAGCACATTCTTCCTCAGGTATGGAGCCCAGAACTGCTCACAATACTCCAAGTGGAAATTGACCAGTGCCTTATACAGCCTCAGCAATACTTTCCTGCTCTTGTATTCTAGCTTTCAACTGCCAAATAGTAACTGTCACCATTTATGATGGTGGATTTGTATCTCCTACTAATGACATCACTGGATTCTGTACTTATGGTAACAAATACATATGTACAGACAAGTATTGGTGGCCATCTTTCGCAGCCATTTTGAATTGACAGGGGCTACAGTGATATCCTGTCATCCCTAGAACATTCCTACTGGATCATTCCATCCTATTCATAATGAGGTACTTAAAACTGAACATGATGCTTTAGCCATGGCCCTTTTGAAGCCTTGAATGTACTCATTGGACAAAAAGTGATGTGTCCCCTCAATCAATTAGATAGAATAAATCTTACTGAGACATGCACAGGTTCCAATATCTGCTCAGGTCTTATGAAGAGATAGGAGAGGGTGGTGGGAAGTATCTTTGCCCAGAAAATCGAAGCCTGGGTTGTAGCATCTTTCCATTCAAGCAAGTTGCTACCTGGAAGATAGCTGATTGGCAGACAGACCATTGGGGTACTCTGGAGTCGCCACACCCCAAAAGAAGGAAAGGAACCTGCAGCTAGCTCAGTAGGTCATGGGTCCTTATTTGGAGGTGGGGAATGGTGGACGGGTTGCATAGGGAATGAGGTGGTCTGATCATAAAGTAGGATGATGTGGCAGCACCCATAAGCAATTCAGGGAAGACATTTGCCTCATCTTTAAGGCAGCCCTCACCCCACTTTAACTGCTTCAGTTCCGAAGCCTGAGGAACACCAGATGTGGAGATGCCAGCGTTGGACTGAGGTAAACACAGTAGAAGTCTCACATCACCAGGGTTAAAGTCCAATGGGTTTATTTGGCAGGTGGCCAGGATTAACCTGTAACATAAGTTGACTAGAAGTGCAGAGCCTCATTTGAATATATAAGTTGCTTCGTTCTCTCCATACCTCAGTTATTTTTTATTCATTTGTGGAACATAGGCGTCTCTGGCTGGACCTGCATTTATTGTCTATTCCTAGTTGAGACTCGACCACATTGATGTGGCTCTGGAGTCACATGTAGGCCACACCAGGTAAGGATGGCAGATTTTCTTTCCAAAGGACATTAATGAACCAGATATGTTTTTCTGACAATCAACAACCGTTTCATGTCATTAGTAGATTCTTAATTCCATGTTTTTTTTTATTGAATTCAAATTCTACCACCTGCCATGGTGGGATTTGAACCAGAACCCCAGAACATTAGCTGACTTTCTGAATTAATAGTCTAGCGATAATACCACTAGGCCATCACTTCCCCAGAAATTAGAAGAGGACATTTTGAAAGTAGGTTGGAGTCGTGTTTGAGAGTTTTGAAATTTTAACATACCAATTACCCAAATCCACATGAGTTTGGGGTCAGATTTAAACCCTGCAAAATTCAAACCTGGTGGTTTAATTTAAACTGATGATTTCAGTGGAAAAATAATTTCAGAAAACAAAATGAAGAGTAGAAACGAAGGATGGGATTAAGGGAGATAAAATAGAAATAAAACTTTAAATTCTTACTATCTTTACAATAATTAAAACTTGAAGGAATTAGATTTCTTGTTTTAAAAACTTATTTTTCAGTACTGTTTGACTGATATTACGACTTAATCATGCCAATAACAGTTTACTAATGGTAAGTATTGCTATGTATTTTTGTGTTTTAATTCTCAGATGTTGACCGGAATTTTACTCGCCCTACTGTGCTGGGAATTGGAGTGGCTGAGGAGCAGGGCAGAAAGGTCCACTGACCTTGGGAGGGATTTTACAGTTTTGCAACAAGCAAGGCCTTGTTCATAATCACACTTTAACCTTTGGAAAACTTTCTTTGCTAAATGTTATCACGCTGTCTGACACAGCATAAAGATCAATTTAGCTGGTTCTATAATATTTCACAAGATTTCTCTTGTCCACCGCCCCAACTCTCCTCACCCCGGAACACTACATATAACACATTGGGCAGAATTTTACAAAAAAAGATTCAAGAGTCCAGCTACTGTGAAAATGGGAGAGTTTTTGAGTTTTTACACCTAATTTTGTGGACATAACGCATGAAACAATTGACTAGACTGTTTTGGTGTTTCTACACATGCACAATTGCAACAGTAGAGGACTGAAGAGAGAGACAGAGCTGATAGGCCTCTGCTGCAGCAACCTGCCCAAACCAACCCCTTCCCACAATTGCATCGACTCCTGGCCAATTGCAAAGCCCACATTCCTGAAATTAATATCAAGGTCTAAAATTCGGGGACTTGTAGTTCAGATGCAAAGTATACTCTGGTCTTGTGGAAGCTAGGATATAGGGTCTGTAATTGTGAGAAAGTGATTGTGAGTGAGAGCAATGATGGCTTTGGCATGGGAGCATGAGTTTTGCAGGCTACACTAATACTACTGCTGACCAAACCTATTGTACCCGCCGATCGCAGGCAGAGTGACAGGGCCCCCTCCCCTTCTCCACCAGTGATTGCAGGCAGAGTGCGTAGTGGCCACCATCCCTCCCCAGCTGGCCGCCCCAACCTTGCCCTAACCCTACAGGGCTTTGCCTCTCAAGAGCCTGCCCCTCCAGGCCCAGGCATTTAAGACCCCACACCCAGGTGGGCAGTACCAAGGTACTAGGTTGGCAGTGCCATTGTGCCAGGTCCAAGGGACACTACTATTCTTGCCCTTGACCTTCTTATTGGTTCTTAATGGCCTTGTTTTCCACAGCGAGGCTAACATAAGTGTTCCCTGTTCATAGGTAAAAGGTATTTTCCTCTCCTGGCGAGGTCATACAAGAAAGCGAGCCCAGATGATTGAGTGCCAGGCTCGCCAATTCCATGTAAATCTGAGTTGAAATAAATTTATCCACATTATTCAGCCTCTTAAATGGAAATGGGTGAGATGCTGACCTTGCTAGAAATTGTAAGACCCAAGAAATCAGATGTGAATCTGATTTCTCGGCTCTCATGCCATTTTACTGGCTCACTCTACCCATTGATGGGAGAGGTGAACTGGTAAAATTCAATTAGTTCTGAGCTAAGTAGTTCTTAGCTATTTACAGATTTGTACATTGTATAGCAAGTGCTATATGTCTCATGTGTTTCAATGCTGAGTCTCTTGGTGATGTACTGTTCTAATAAATCTTTTTGAATAGTAGGGCAATTCCTGATTTCAATGTTTAATTGTACATACATGTTTATTGGAAGTTGCAGTCCAATTTACTCAATAATATTGTTCACTGATAACCTCACCATTATTTCTACAGAAATGTCTGGGCCAATATATCTTCTGAGTATTAGTGTTTAATGTGTCTTAAAAAAAAATGACTGCTCACTTACATGTTATTTTCTTTCTAAAATTATGTTTTTAGCAATATGTATATCTGTACCCTAGATTTCTCTGCTCTACCACTCCATTAAGGGTATATTCTGTTTTTGTAACCCAAATGCACAATCTCACATTTATCTATGCCAGACAGCATTCATCGCAGGTTTGCCACTCATGATTTTATGCAGCTTTTTTATAGTCTGCCATGTGATTTTATTTGATGTTTTTACAAATACTATTTTTCCTCTCCCCATGTATTCATACACAATTTGTCAATAATTCTGATAGAATCCCATGCAATTAACTGTTAAGTCTCTTGCATAAACTGGGTCTTTCACGTAAACTTATTACTGGACGTTGTCCCTTATTAATGCTGTCGGAAGGACTTGGTTTTGAAATCGTACACTGCTATTTTAGGGCATAGATGCCTTATGCAGTCATATGAACTTTCAGACAATTTTAGCTTGGGTTCTCTTCTATTAATCTAAAGCAACTTAATATGTGGGGTTTTAGAGCCCTTGCAGGATATTTTCCAGTGGCAAAGGCAGTCCTGCTGATGTCTTTTGCATGGCTGCAGCCTCTGCTACCAGGGCATGTGCCATTTGTTGCAAGGGTTGGGGGGGGCGGGGGGGGAGGTCACCATTGGTAGGACTGGAAAATCCCACTGGCAGAAAAGGTTGGACAATTTCGGCAATAAAGCAAAGGAATGTTAGGACTTGCACTTGACTGACACCATATATTTTCCCATCAATCTGTTCTTTACTGCACTGTACACATATTTTTATGTTTTTATTAATAACTATGATTTGTTATATTTTATGCAAATTTGTAAACTACGGTCCCCTTGGCAACAGAGGAATATGCCCTTAATCAAACGATAAGAGATTGATGAAATAATTTACTGAGTGCAGTTTGAGATGTTGTCATGCATCTATTTTCTGACCAAATGCTTTCAAGTATCACATGGGCACCACTTATACTCAGTTACATGGTCAAAGCCTCTTATTCCCATTAATTCCCAATGACAAGACCTCTATTAGCTGATCTGACATTCACAACTGGCATTTAATACAGTTTGGCAAAAGATTTTCAATTTTGCTGAGGTAATATGAAAGTTGAGATTTTCATTTCTCGTGCCAAATATTTAACACAGCATTTCTCATATGTCACATTATGGCTCATTTTGACCTTTGCTCCACAGAACAGAGTGGAAAGAAAGGTTTGCTTGAATATTCTGTTATAAAATGTAAAGCGTTCATTCTAGTTAAAGGGAATCTGAGACCATGGTAGTTAAATTACTGAGAAATTAGATTCATTTTGACAATTTTTTTAGCCTTTCCAAGCAAATAAAACAATTCTACAAGTATTGCACTGGGAAGTTTCAGATCACTTTTGAGTGGCCATGAAGAGTGAAACAGAAACGGAAGCCAGGACATTAACAGGGGCAGACTGCCTGGATGTATGGGGCTGGGGGGGGGAGTGGGGGGTGGCGTGGAATAGGATATTGGATTAGAACTTTAAATCCATGATATGCATCTTCTGCCATTGGCTTCCAATCAGAGGTAGAGTTTCATGCAGCAGGTTGCAGGACCAACTGCCCTGGGGAGGTGGCCTGGTTCGTGAGTGGGGGGGTGAAACATTTCTGATCTTGCAGGGGATCTGATTTCAGAGCTGAGTGGTTGTCATATGGGACAAAGCTTGGGAATTTGAAGGAAGCTCTCCCTCTCCTTCTGACCTGCAAGAAGTGCTGTAAAGAGACTTAATTTCTCCCCTAGGCTGTTCCCAACTCGCAAGGCCAGGGAAAGCCAGTAGGTTCCCATTAATCATTAAAATAGATTAAATTAAAAGCCAACAATTTCAATAAAGTACTTAAATTGCCAGATACTGGCCCCATTGCTCCACCTCCTTTAAACTTAGAAGTGGGCAGGCTGGAGGTGACTTTCTGTCAGGTTTTAAACTTTAAAAAAATTGCCCTCTGACCTGATATATAAAAAAATTGATTTCTGACCTGATCCCATCATACCTATTTCTGGGTGTTAAAAGCCAGTCTGGGGACAGAGGTGGGCAGTGGAGATTTTGAAACACAAATCTGAAGACTGATTTTTTTTTTCAAAATATTACAAAGCGATGAGGCAGCTTAATGTTGAGAATGATTTGAAATTAGCTTGGTGAAATGAAGTAACAGGACCTTGATGGGGGAATGTTCTGGAGCTCAGAGTTGTAAACACAATGGATTAAGTAGCAGATTCAAAGCTGATAAGGGTAATAGACTGAAGAGCTGAGGAAGATAAACTACTGGAACCTTTAAATACACTTGGGAATTGAGCATTCAGGTGGCAGGTGGAATTCAAGTGGAAACATTTTATCTGTGGATCAAGCAATACTCGGGAGGGAGTATAATTGAACTCAAAAGGAAATAACTTGCATGGAAATAATATAAAGAAGAGATCTGGGGCCTATAGACTAACAATATACTAAAGCTGTCTGAAAAATGCCAGTAATGGTATGTAAAACAAATATATTAAAAGGTCAACACTGCGCTGAAATAGTGAGGTAACCTAGGCTGTTTATAAATCTTGAGTTTGAATGCATAAAAAACACTCTGTACAATTCTGGCTAACATAGTACAAAAAGGATATTTCAGCTATTGAAAGGATATAGAAGCGGACAACCAGAATGATTGATGGGATAGAAGGATTAAATGACGCATGGGTGATTCCGTAAGTTGGGCATGTTACCTCTGGAAAAGAGATTTAGATGTGATATGGTTGCTGTTTTTCAGAATTCTAAAGGGAATAGATACTGTAAATCATGAAGATATTTCACTTAGTCCAGAATAGTAGAACACAACATGTCAGGGGAATAAATTTAAAATTAACCTGCAGAAATGCCGGGATGAGTTCTTACTTTTGCAACTGGCTGGGAAGAGGATGGTGTGAGCCAGGTAGTATGTGGGGAAACCTGGAGACTGGGATATCTCCACTCAATGTGAAGTTTTAACTCCATGATGGTTCTGTGTTTGGGGGTCATCCTGATGAAATCTGAAACAGTTAAATCTGAGCCCCAACTTGCGATGAGAAAGGGGATTCAGTTCTGGCTTTGATCTGACCCCTGACTCCAGCAGTGAGAGATTTGATCCTGAGAGAACTGTCTAATGTTGGAGGCTTGCTAACTGGGGGAGTTCCATGCCTGTAGAGGGGACAGCTCTTGGGAGAGTATGAATAGATTGAATAATGGTGACCTCAGGATTCAGAGACAGGGGTTAGGGTAGGTGGGTATTATAAGAGATCTGAGATGAGACCTGAATAGGTCACAGGCCTTGAGATTCAAGGAGGGATCATTGAAACTGGAAACAAGAGTAGGCCACTTGGCTCTTCGAACCTGCTCCACCATCCATTATGATAATAGCTGATCACCAAATTCAATTTCCTGACCATCCTTTCCCTTCCATATCCCTTGATCCCTTTAACGCCAAGAGCTACATCTAATTTCTTCTCAAAATCATACGTTTTGTTCTCAACTACATTCTGTGGTAATAAATTCCATACATTCACCACTTTCTGGCTGAAGAAAGTTCTCTTCACCTCAATTTAAAAGACCTTTTATCTTCAAACTATGACCCATAGTTCTGGAAGGCTGGAGGAGACGTGTGGGATGTTAAAGCTTTTAGGGAGGATGTCAGAGGCCTCAGTTGGGGAGGGGGCGTGGTTAGAAAGTTAGAGTACTTCAGGAGAGGTTGGAATGGTAAGTGGAGAAGTCCAATTGCAGGAGGTTGGCCAGGTTGGAATGCTGGAAAGGCACTTACTTCCTGGATCCAGCAGATCTCATCTTCATTTGGCATAAGTGCAGAAGTTGCTGAAGGCAGGATGAGGGAAAACTTAGTAATGGAATTTGGGCTTTATAAACAGGGATAATGAGTACAAAAACAAGAAAGGTATGGTGAATACTCGTAAGAGACTGACCCAGTTTCAACTGGGGTATTGTGTCTAACTCTGAGCAGCACACCTTTCAGTAAGAAAGTGAAAGCATTGGAGACGATGCAGAAAAGGTTTATGCCAATTATTTTGGGAGGTGTGAAATACTTCAGTGATATTGCTGGAATGGTGAAGATTGGATTGTTCTCTTCAGAGAAGAGAAGAGAAGAGAACATTGGGAGAAGGTTTCATCAAGATGTGCAAGATGTGCATGAGATGTCTGTTCAGAATAGATAGGGAGAAACTGTTCACATTGGCAGAAGTGACAAGAGCCAAAAGATAAAAGCAAGATATTGCAGACGCTGAAAATCTGAACTAAAAAGGGATGCTGGAAATATGCTGCAGACCTAGCAACACCTTTGGAGGGAGAAAAAGAGTTCATGATTGGAATTTTACCGTTTCACACACTATGAGAATTGGAATGGTCAAGGGACAGACCATGGAAAGACCTGTTGACCTTAGGCAGGATTTTCCAGTTTCAGGGCGAGCGAGGCCAGAAAATTCCACCCAATGTTTCAAGTTAAATATCATTCATCTTCAGAGCTAGGGAACCAAAGGACATTGATTTAAAGTAATTTGGCAAAAGAACCAGACGTAACATAAAAAAAGCATTTCTATGCAGCAAGTGGTTAGAATTTGCATTGGAGGCAGATTAAGTTTAGGGTTTCAAAGAGGAATTGGATAATTATCTGAATAGGAAAAATTTGCTGGGCAATGGGAAGAGGTGGGGGAATTTACCAAAGACCTTTAGATAGCACCTTCCAAACCCATGATCACTTTCATCAAGAAGGACAAGGGCAGTAGGTACATGGGAGCATCACCACTTGTAAGTACCCCACTAAGCCACTCACCATTCTGGTTTGGCTATATACCAACATTCCTTTGCAGTCGCTGGGTCAAAATCCCGGAATTCCCTTCCTAATGATATTGTGGGTCAACCCACAAACATGTTCTGCAGCAATTCTGGGAGGCAGCTCACCACCACCTTCTCATGGACAATAAATGCTGGCCAGCCAGCAACGCCATATCCTCTGAATTAATAAAATAAAAAGTGATAAAATAGCCTCTATAGGGAGATGGCTGAAACAGTTTTAGCTGATGCTTTCAAGTGCAAATAAAATAGTTTTCTTTAAGAATGTAATATTTTGGGTTTATGAGTAATTTGAGATCCGGTACAAATAAACTGTAGCACACTTGGGAAAACGAGTATGTTTGAATCTTGGTATCCAAAGCTCTCCAGCACTTTGAGTTTGTCTCCTGTGTGTGCCTGTTGTCAGCTAACTGATAGAACTTGGTAGTCATGATTAGTCATCAGTTCAATTATTGTTGTTCCGTGTGACTATTAGGACATTGGGAAGCAGATAAGATTCATCTTGACTTCTTTTTCGTCCAGCAATTCCAATGTGTCCACAAACTGTAGAATTTCATTATTTTCATATTATTAAGTGAAATCAAGTTGCACTGATTAAATTGAATGAATATGATTATAACTGTTGCTCTGTACATTTCCAGCTGATTCATTTCAAACCTCAACTCAGTGAACATTTCTTCTGAAAAATGAAAGAAGAAACACAAATATCCAGCTCAGGTCACAAGGGGGTACTATTGTTACATCTCTAGCTTCTATTATTGTGAAAATACATATTGGAGGGCAGTGTGAGTCAACTCCCATAAAAATGAGATGCAGGGGGAACTTATGGAAGTGACTAATGCCAGTGTACCAAAGGAGCAAACTATGACAGACTTGCATTTGGGCTACCTTGGGGGCAATTTTTGACTGTATGATAGCATCAAAAGGTGCCGTTAGCAAAATGGAAAGCTGCCAGTATTCTACATCACAACAATAACTACACTTCAAAAGGATTTTTTTTTGGCTTTAAAACACTTAAGGGCACTCTGATATTCTGAAAAGCAATATATAAATATGAGTCTTTTTCTCTTTGGCATTTTTCCATTAATTGCCCACATTTATTTTGATTTCTATTTCCACAGATGCCTAACTGTTGCATTGCACAAACTTATTGTAGCCTTTTTTCATTGTACTCAATGTGCTTATTTATAAAATTCAAAATACTTTATCTATACACAACTGTCTGTTTAAAGTTTCATAAGTAGGCTTACATTAACACAGCTGTTATGTGAAAATCCCCTAGTTGTCACATTCTGACATCTGTTCAGGTACACGGAACTTGACCAGCACATCTTTTGGAAGAAACTGAAGAAACCAAAGGCAACCACACAGATATGGGAGAACATGCAGACTCCACACAGACAATGACTCAAGGTGGGAATTGAACCTGTGTTCCTGGCACTATAAGGCAGCAATGCGAACCACTACGCCACCATGCCACCCCACACATTCTTGCACATTTTGTGCAAATTAGCTGCCATTCCTCTACATAATGGGTCTGATTTTACCATTTTGATTCTAAATGCTGAATCTGGGCTCAATTCAGATCCGACTTGGAAAACTGTTCTCAGGCATCCCCATCCATGCTTAGGTTGAAAATAAATTGTGGATCTGAATCATGCTATGTCACTCTGATTGGAGCTTTGAAATGCACATACGCAGTGAAAAATAAAATTGAAAAACGCGCCCCTGTCACATCGCTCCTAAGCTTCAAAAAGCGGATTAAGTGGCCTGGGAGCAAATACCTGAAGCGATGGCCCCCACAGATATTGTCCCACCCCCACAACATAACTGTCCCCCTTATCCACCTCCAGCTTCCCAGACTGATTGTAATCCTCCACCTCCCTTTCCCCCCACCAATTGCCTGCAGAGTGGCAGCGGTGCCCTCCTGCCTCGCCTCTACCAGAGATCCACCTGACCTCCCTCCCTCCTCCCCACCACCTCACCAGAGAATGATCTGGCCTCCTTCTTCTGTATCACCCCCCAGAGAATAATTTGTCCTCCCTCGTCCCTCCCTCCCATCAAAGAATGATCTGGGCCTCCCTCTTCCCCACCCCCACTACCCTTCTCCACCAGACAGCAATCTGACCTCCCTCCTCTCTCCTCCCTTCCTCTCATGAAGGAATGATTGGGCCTCCCTTTTCCCCACCAACCCCTCTGCCCTCCCCCATCAGAGAGCGATCTTGTCTCCTTCCTCCCTTCCTCCCTCCCCACCAGAGAATGATCGGGCCTCTCCCAGCCCCTAGAGATACATCTGACCCGCCTCTCTTCTTCCCCCACCTCACCAGTGAATGATCAAGCCTCCCTCCTCCCCCTCCCTTTCCCCACTACCTCTGAGTCAGAGTTGGAAGCTCTGAACTTACCTCTTCAGAAGCTGGAGCGCCCAAAACAGACCTTTGCTGAGAATGTCTGTTTCACGCCGAATCTGGATGCACAAATGCAATGGAAAAGGGGGAATTGCTGGTACAGTTGGACGGGTAGCCCATTAATTCAATTTAAAAATGTGCAAATGCATTTAAATTGCCGTTGCACCTGTTTTGGGTGTGGTTTGAATCGTAGCCTTTTTTGGGCTTTGAGCATCTGCGCGAATGCGGGCGTAGGGCATGCTAACCGCCTCATGCCCGACTTTACTGAGTTTTCATTCCTGTTTTCAGGCAAGATGCAATGGTAAAATTGGGCCCAACAACACTGACTATACTTGAATAAGGATTTTTTTGTTTGGTTCTAAGACACTTCAGTGCATTCTGATATCCTGAAAAACAAATAAGAATCTTCCTCTCTTTGGCATTTTCCATTTATTGTACATATTTTTGCATCATTTCCACTCAAACGGTATTATGTCATATCTCCTGTACATTGGAGCGATTATGTGCAGACTCGGTGACCGCTTTGTGGAACATCTTTGCTCAATCTGCAAGCATGATCCCATCTTTTATTTCAACTCAGCACCTTGCCCTCACAGACACATATCCATCCTTGACCCGCTGCATTGCTCCAGTTAAGTCTGTGCAAGCTGGAGGAGCAGCATCGCATCTTTTGATTGGGCATGTTGCAACCCTCGGAACTCAATGTAGAGTTCGAAAACTTTAGACTGTGACCTTCCTCCACCACCTTAAATCCCCTTTCTTTTTTAAATGTATCACCTTATTGTCACCCGGTCCCTTCCTCTCACAAAGTAGCCATTATGTTTTTATTTTTAACGTTGCCACGTCTTGTTGCAATCTCTCACAGCTACACCTAAGATCATAGAATCTACAGCATGGAGATAAGTCTTTCAGCCCAAACTGGTCCATGTCGACCAAAATGCCTATTTCAACCAATCCCATTTGTCTGCATATCCCTCGAAACCTTTCCTAACCATTATCTGTCCAAATGTTCCAGTCCTGTCAGACTCCAGTGAATAAACCCCATAAGATTCACTACTGGGACCTCTGCAGTGCACAGAGTGGGGAGATTTGAGTGTGAAGTTGAACTGAGAAAACAGCCGTGATCTAGAATAGTTTTCCCACAAATTCAACACTTTTGGGAGAATCACTCCCATTCTTTCTGAATCCACTCTAATCCTACTAGAATTTTTTAAGTTTCTATGGGATCCTCTCTCACTGTTCTAAACTACAGTGAATACAATCCTAACCAACTTAATCTCTCCTCATAAGACAGGACTGCCACCCCAGGAATCAGCATAGTAAATTTTCAATGCATTCTCTCTATAGAAAGGACATCCTTCCTCAAACAGAATCTCACTGCCTCACCATTGAAAGGCATTCAGTGATTTTAAGTTCAGAAGGAAAACAATTGTTAAGGCTTGTTTTCAGTTTGTCTCTGTCTGTCTCTGTCTGTCTGTCTCTCTGTGTCTGGAGATTGTTGAATGCGATCATCCTAGACCTGATTCCAATGAACCTCAACGCAGGCAAATCAGGTCTGGCAAGATCCATGGAGATAGAGACAGAATCTATGGCCTTTCATCAGAATCTCTGCATCCCCAATATTTTGCATTTGTATTAGTCTCCTGTTAAAAGGGAGCTGTGTTCATTCTACAGGACATTATTGTATACTGCCTGTGAAAGACTTGGAAATGAGCAAAAGCAACCCACATGGCACAATAGACACAAAAGAAGGCTATGAGATTCTCAGTTGCAGTGATGGTGACATTAGTTCAGAAGGTCAGAAGATTCTGAACAAACAATTTTCTGTAGGTGGACAGGATGTTCTGGGGAAACATCCTGAGATGGGAATAGGAGCAGATGGTCACAGAAGGCCATTCCTGCAGCCTAGCCAACGACATGTTTTTACATGACATCATCCAACCATTGTAGCACCAACCTTACAAGCTGCTTAATGTACAATAAACCCAACACTTACCCGGAGGCAATCAGGGCTCATGTCTAACAACCAGAAATTCCTTTTCCCACAATGTTTTCCTTTATTGGGCAAGGTATATTAATACTGAAGTAGGATTGCAATGATGGGGCTGTATGAAGTGCTGGTTGGGTTGCAGCTAGAATACAGTTCTGGCCACCACATTAGAGGAAGGCCATAATTGCTCTGGAGAGAATACAGAGGATATTTACAAAAATGTTTCCAGGGCTTAAAAATTACAGCTGTGTGGAGTGGGTGTATAGGCTATGGTTGTTTTCCTTAGAACAGAGGAGGCTAAAGGGTGGTCTAATTGAAGTGTGCAAAATTCTGAGTGGTCCAGATAAGATAGATTTGGAAGAATTGCTTCCCCTAGCTGAGGGGTCAATTACCAGGAGGCATATTGGTAAAAGGATGAGAGGGGACATAAAGAAAAGTGCGTTTCACCCAAAGGATGTTGAGCATTTGGAACTCACTGCCTAAGTTGGTGGCTGAGGCCAAAACACTTAACTCATTTCAAAGGTATCTGAATCTGCATCTGAAGTGCTATAATCTGCAAGGCTATGGACCAGGTGTTGCAAAGTGGGATTAAAATGAGCAGCTAGTTTCCATTTTTCTTACTTGTGCAGACACAATGAGCTAAATGGTCTTTCTCTACACCATAAGCTTTCAATGGTTCTACGGCTCCAGCAGCCATGATGCAGCTGCTGACTTAGTTACAGTAGAAGTAAGCAAAAACATCCAAAGAGAGTCACTAAAGGAATGCACACGGATGAACAGTTACGTTAGTTTTTTGCATTGGATCTGCTGTTGAATACAATTACTTTGAATGGCTTTTTGTTGGTGCTTTCTCTTTCAGGATTTTGGCTGAGATTGTCAGTAACAGATGGATCAAAAGATGGGGAATTGTAACAACGGTGATGATGAAATGATATCTGAAGGAAACCGGAGACTCAATGTCTGCCCACAGACAGTGAGGGATAACAAACTATGAGATGTTGTTGATCTTCCTGTTCTAGTCTAGAGGGAAAAAAATTGGGGGTGATGGTTAGCTTGACGGCCATTGCAGCATCAGCCTTATCCAGCTGTGAGATTAAAATCAGACTACAGAAGCGGACATCCTCTTGTGAAAGTCTCAGATACTGCTTCTGGAGTGAAATGAAGGCAAAAGAAGTGCTTCATAAAGGTTTGTCTGTGCACTATCTTCCATCTCTGTGCCCTAGCTCTGCTTCTGTGCCTCAGGAAGAATATAAACTATTGACCCCATAACTGAAGAAGGTTTCGTCTTGAAAGGCAGGAAACTCCTCTGGCCTCCCTTTCTGCATATAGATGAGAAGATGGACTAGTAATCGATCCAGGGTAAAGCTCTAGACACCCAGGTTCAAATCCCACCATGGTAAGTGGTGAAATTTAAATTCAATAAAAATCTGGAATTCAGAATCTACTGATGGCCACAAAACCATTGTTTAATGTCGTAACGATCCATCTGGTTCACTAATGTCCTTGGGGAAGGAAATCTGTTGTCCTTACCTGGTCTGGCCTACATCCAGACCCACAACAATGTGGTTGACTCTTTACTCCCTCTGAAATCGAGACGCTCAGTTCAGGGGGCAATTAGGGATGGGCAGCAAACCCATCCTAAAAAAGAACAAATAAAATATAGCAACATTCTATTGAAAATACAAAAAGTTAGCAAAACTTTTCCAAGAACACAATATAGTATTTCCACAAATCTGACACTGATATCGGTAGATGGGTGCACTTCATCTAAAAGTTAGGAATATAGAAGTATAATAACAAGAGTAGGCCATTCAGTCCATCAAACCTGTTCTGCCATTTAATACAATGATGGCTGATCAGACACTTCAATGTCTTTTACACCCATGAATCTCTATAATTTTTCATATTAATGTTGATCAGAAATCTATCAAATTTTGCTTTATTCAGACTAAAGACTGAACTTCCAAAGCCCTCTGGGGTAAAGAGAATTCCAAAGACTCTTCACTTGCTATGTAACAGGAATATTGGGTAAATTTTCCTTTAAATAATCCTGGTGAAGGGTTTCTCAGACAATTTGAACTGGAGTGGGTAGGAGAGGGTAATTGGACCCAACTGCAAAGCTGTATCATGTAACAACCCATCCACTCTGTGAGTTTCCAACGCACATATATCACATCTACACTGGTCGATATGTGCTGCATTGGTCACAGTGAAGGTGACTGGACACTACTAGCAGACATTATTTGACTTTTGCGTTTATGTAGCCCTTCCAGATTATTTCCTTGTTACTTGTGCAGACACAATGAGCTAAATGGTCTTTCTCTACACCATAAGCTTTCAATGGTTCTACGGCTCCAGCAGCCATGATGCAGCTGCTGACTTAGTTACAGTAGAAGTAAGCAAAAACATCCAAAGAGAGTCACTAAAGGAATGCACACGGATGAACAGTTACGTTAGTTTTTTGCATTGGATCTGCTGTTGAATACAATTACTTTGAATGGCTATCTGCTATCTGCTATCTGCTATCTGCTAAGAGCTATCTGCTCTTTGCTTTTTGGTAGATGTTTCTTCCAGACTTTATATTAAAAAATGATGTGGGAGCACTCTGGTACCATGCTGGAAAATTGGGAACCCCACCATTTTCATGGTTGTCTCAGCAAATTCAGCCCAATGAACTTCCATCATTACTGCTTAATATTTCCAGCATTTTCTGTTTGTATTTCAGATTTCCGATTGTTTCTCCTTTCTTCATTTATCTTTCCATACCTGATTTAACACTGAATTCACACACTCTAATTTGTACCTCAATTCCTGCATTGTTAGTTTCAATCTGGTTGAGGAGGTACACAGTTGTTTGCCCAGTTCACTCGGGTCTCAGATGCCCTACTTCTCTCACTCCAACATTATCAGAGTGCACTCTCAGCAATTTGCCATGCCAGAATATTAAGAAACTTAAACAAATCGGGGCAAGTCTGACTACCAGGAGACACCACTAGGTGCCCCACTACAGCAAATTATGCTACACCATTGCAACAATAAGTAGTGTTGAAATGTACCTGGTCTCCAAAGGAATGTTGCTGTTCAGAACCCAGCTGTTGTGTAGCTGTGTTGAATCTTGCTGTGCACTGGCCGGAGGCTCTGTGGACACTGGACTGGTCTGACTTCGTGCAGTCATTGCATTTCTCTGCAGAGAGTCCAGGGACTGAGTTTGCTGGCTTCTGCAAGTGCAGCCATGCGGTGGTGGGGGTGGCGGCGGCAAGGGTCTGAACGTGAATTTGCCGTGAGAACCAGCAGGTAGTTCTGAAAAAGGAAAAAGGGTGAAATTATGAAGAACAACAGGGCCTGTTTCAGTTTACTACTTTTCACTTCACTTTAATTTCATTAAAATGTCAAAAATGCTGCAAAATATTCATGAGCACGGTGATTCATCCACAAGGATCAATGATAATTTCATTCTCGTTCCTAATTACGTAAAATCAGGTTTTGGCTTTCAATGAAACTGTGCACAACATGTTGGTTCAAGATTTGTGCTGGGGGAGGCAATCAAAGCCACCAACCCACAGAGGAAGACAATTTGCCACTGGACCACCTGGAGAGGGAAAAGAAAAGTAAGGGTTTAAGGGTAGGATTTTCCAGCCCTTTCTGCGAGCAGGATCTTCCTATCCCAACGTAGGCAACCATCCCTAACAGCGCACCCCCCCGCCCCCCCAACACTCCCCCCTCCCCCCCACCCCCATCATTGAAAAAAATGAATGGTAAGTCTGCATTAAAGCATGGGAAAGAAATTTGACTTCTGTTCAGAACAGGTGTACACTTCATTGAGCAATGGCTCCAAAGACCAACAATCTACAGCTGTCAAAAGGAAAATTCATGACAGGTCACTGATTAGCGATGCTCCTGCCTTTCCCACCACATTAATACATTTCTTGGGCCATATTTGGAATGGTCTTCTCCTGATCAGACCCTAGAATGCCTCATTCAACAAGATACAGTTTGAAGGCTTGATCTAATTTGCACATTTGATTAGCTTCAAGGCTGAGGCAAGTCAGTCCTATTGACATCCATATTACTATCTATTGCTTCAACAGTTGAAGACTTTTAAAGGGCAATTTTTGGTACTCTAGCTGCAATTGTGAGCAAATTTGAAACCAGGAAATCAATATCTGTGACTATCAACAATTTGATATCAATTGAAATTATTGGCAAAATGGTTTACAAGATAAAATTCGTAAAGCTGCATGCACCATTAATACAGAGTCACAATGGATGTGAGCATATATGCATGGGTTAGAGTTAGGACAAGAAAACAAAACTCTGAATGACTTAATTTTTGCATCATTGCAAAGCATAGCATCCCTGAATTAAACATCCTTTGTAACCATCAAGGCCCTAACTACTTCACAAACATTAAAATGTGGACAACACCAATAGGTACTTTGTTAAGCAAAGCACAATAGCTTTTCACTCTTCATTTAGGTTTTATGTAACACCTTAATCATCATTAACACCAAAGACAACTTTAAAAACATACCAAATTGAGGGCAAAGTATCCTTATTTATCAAACAAATAAGGGGAGGCAATGGTAATATAATCGCTGGACTATGAATCCAGAAACTCAACTAATGTTCTCTGGGCCTGAGTTTGAATCCCACCATGGCAGATGGTGGAATTTTAATTCAATAAAAATCTCTGGAATTAAGAGTCTACTGATGACAATGAAACCATTAACAAATATCAGAAAAACCCATCTGATTCACTAATGTCCTTTAATAGAAGGAAATCTACTATCCTTACCTGGTCTGGCCTAATTGTGATCCAAAAAATACAGCAAGGTAGTTGACTGTCAACTGCCCTCTGAAATGGCCAAACAAGCCATTCTGTTGCAAGAAGGCAGCTGACAGCCACCTTTTGGAGGACAACTAGTAATGGGCAATAAAAGCTGGCCGGCCAGCAACATCCATGTACCATGAATGAATTTTAAAAAAGTATACAGAAATTACAATCAACACTGTCATGACGGACTTATATATTGAACCTTAAAAGATAGAATCCCTATAATGCAGGAGGAGGTCATTTGGCCCATTGAGCCTGCACCAACAACACAATTATCATTAACTTGACAATTTTTTGAAGCTGTTAAGTTTCACACCGAACACACATTTTTAGAATTCCTATATCAACGCAATATTGTCTCTGAGGTTTTTAAATAGTCAATGTGACATTAAAATTCAAATGAGTAATGACAACGTTAGCTTTCTTGTGAACTGTTCTATGAAGAAATATGTTTCCTAGCTTTCAACTAACCCACAAGGTAGTTTGTAAGTAGAAAGTCAGCATTAATTATTTAAACATGAGCAAGGAAAGCAATCTCCCCTTCCCAAGAAATCAGCACAGAAAAAAGTGTAAAGATAATGGGTTGTTAGATTTCCCAAATGATGCCCCAAAAAAGCTCTTTGATATGTCAGAAAACTTCTAGGTCTAAAAAACAATAAAAGAGCCTTCATGGAATAAACTATAAACTTATAAATTAGTTAGAGCTAGATACACAGTTAATTAAAGCCATAAGCAAGTTGATTCCAACGACTAATGCAACACTCAAATGCATTGATGCAACACATGTCTTTAGCTTTCTGCGAACAGCACTTTAACAAGCAAGGTCTTGGAAAAGGTGCAGAGGAGATTTATTTGAATGAAACCAGTCCAGTGGGACTTGAATCATGTGGCGTGACTAGACGTGGAGAGATTGTTCTCCTTAGAGCAGAGAAGGTACCAACAGTGCTTTTCTTTACAGAGCACATAGTAATGGTTTGGAAAGCATTGCCTGAAATTGTGGTGGAAGCACATTCGAAAGTAACTTGCAAAAGAGAATTGGGTACGTGCTTGAAAAGAAAATAATTGTAATGTTATATGAAAAAGCAAGTGAGTGAGATGAATTGAATACCTTTTTCAGAAAGCTGGCAAAAGCACAGTGGGCTGAATGACCACCTTCTGTGCATGGGTATATTCCTATTGTTATTCTTTTTTCTGAGTTCAGTAATGTAATGCTTATCCAGTATGAACTTGAAACTATCTTTGCAATCCAAAGTATAAAACTTATATATTCATTATCAGGGAAGGCCTTTGAACTGGGAAGAGATTTACATTTATGACTCCTGCACAGTCCATTCCTGATTTCAATGCACTGCTATGAAGGTTGGTATGTCTGTCATGGGAGGAACTAACTTCAAAGGTGGCGTTTTCTTTCTGGGGGCAGGCCATCCTTCAAAAAGAATTCATAGCCAATCACAAGGATTGATGCTTTCATTACCACCTACCTAGACACTCTGGGACTTTCTCTCAGCTCCTGTGCCTTAGAAGAGAGTGTATCTCAGGAAAAGAAAACTTACGGTCACCTTCCCTTGGACATGTTTAAACATTAGTATCATAAAGTTGCAGTAATGACAACAGAGCCAAATAAAGTGGCTGTTTCTCTGTATTTTTTCACTCAATCACAGAATGTGGATGTCATTGACAAGGTCACTTCTCATGAGCCATTCTGAATTGCTCTTGAGAAAGCAGGAGGGAGTCGCCTCCTTGAACAGAACTGAGCAGCTTGCTTAGCCATTTCAGAGGGTAGTTAGGAGACAATCACATGTTCAAAGCAGATATCAACTTTATTGTAACTGAGAAGAAGTCCCAGACTGCCTAGGTGAGTGGTAATGAAAGTCATCAATCCTTGTGATTGGCAATGAGTTCTTCTTAGAGAGTGGTAGGCTTGACTCCAGTTAGTGTTCTGTTCCCTGAAAGAAAATACCACCTTTGAAGTTACTGCCTCCCATGACAGGTATACCAAGCAGGGGAACTACTGAATTCTCCAGCCTGAAGATGAAAAATCTAGCCCAATTAGTTACCTTTGATGTGGCTGTGAATACAAATATTTGTTTTCATAATTGATTAATTACTTGAAAGGATTTAAATGTATTGAATGGGCTTTTAATGATTAGGGCATGTTTTTAATACCTTGAAGTCTGTAATAGATACTTAAAACATTTTCCACCTCAACATTGCTCCTGAGGTCTTGTCCATGGTAGATACTGGATGAATTGGCATGAAGGAATTAAGAGAAAAAGGGATAGGAGTCAAGGGTAGCACCAAGTCAGCTTAGGACCATAAAGGATCATGGTGATGAATGCAGTCATGTTGGTGTGAGTTGGCAGTAAATTGGCATAGAGGAAATCAATGATCCTGTTGGTGGATAGATGGGGTAGGTGGTCACTAAGGGCATGAGCTACCATGAGAATGGCTAAAGAGGAATAGGTTACCATAGAGGTTATAATGGGCTGTGGGGTGGCAGGCATGGGATGGCATAGGTGGGAATATATGTACCATATGGAACGTGTGTGTTCTAGAGGTGTAAGGAATGAGGGTTGGAAGGTTTTACGGTTTTAATTACAACTGGAACAAAATCCAAGAGTACCAAGATCAGTCTTTTGTACAGCCCTCCTCGTTGGCACTTAGCAGCCCCTGTAGCTATCTCTGTTGTGTTTCCAGGAGCTGCAGGCCAGACTCCAGTGGACCACCCTCCCACAAAAGCCCATAACCACCTGGCTCCCATTCCCATTTCAAGCAAAGCTCTAACGATTTAGGGCAGTTTCTCTTCAGGTCTAAGGAGCTGAAAAATTTCCCGACTCAAGGGTGATAATTCAGGTCTATTCATCCAGGCTTTGGGAAATCTAGTACAGTATTATAACCACATTGCTACCTTATCGCTCAGTTCTTTACTTAAGGCACAAAGGTTAGTATTGCTGTCTGACAGTGCCAGGGACCTAGGTTTGATTTCCAGCTTGGGTCACTGGCTGTGTAGAGTTTGCATGTTCTCCCCGTGTCTGTGTGGGTTTCCTCCGAGTGCTCTAGTTTCCTCCCATAGTCTGAAAAATGTGCTGGTTCGGTGCGTTTATCCAAACAGGCACCAGAGTGTGGCGACTCGAGGTATTTCATCATAATTTCATTGCAGTGTAATGTAAATCTTACTTGTGACTAATAAATAAATAAATTTTACTTTTAAAAAAGTAATCTCATTCTAGCTCCCACCAGGCCTATGCCAATATTCACAATTGACAAAATTCACAAGTACTGTCGATAATACTCCAAAAGCTCCCATGGAATGTTACAAATAGAAATGTGCCTTTGAATAATCTCTGTAGAGGGCTTAGCCAAAACTAATAGGCTCATTCCATAAGGTAAACAATGTAACAGTGAATTGTACTTGGGCATCAGGCATTGTTGCCATATGTTAGCATTTTTAAAAATATCTTGTCAATATTCAAAGATATCATTGATTATAATAAGGAAGAATGAAATAGCAACAGCTAAAAATTGTTTTCATTTTGTACATTACCTGACTATCTCAGAACATGATTAGGCATTGATAATGTCACCCTATCATTGCTTTGAGGAGAATTCAGTAATTGGTATTTCTCATTACATGACATAGTGCCATCATGGAACATTCACAAACAGTTCAAAATTGTGATTTAGAAGGCAACTCTACCATCAATAAAGCTGTAGAATAGCTTGGAGGTCTCATGTTAAATATTAAGATAAAGCGACATCAAGCAGAAGAAGAAAGAAAAATGTTTAGCAGAATAAACAATTTCAATTGAATGAGCAAATAATACCATACACTATTTGCTCCTCAAGCTCTTGATTGTTTTCTCTGTTAAATATCTATCCAGTTATCTCCTCAACTGCTGACAAATTCCCTCTCCACTATGTCACCATTTTGTGCAAAGTAATTAACACGTGTTTACTTTCCTTCTTTGAATTTGAGTCCATGCCTTTATAAACAGTACTCTTTTAGCTCTGATCGCTAAGGTACTGACAGTAATTCGGATTAAAGTTTTAGGCAAAAAGCATGGTGATAATGTGGTTGATGTTTGTCTTCACCTGGACAGTCATGGAACAGAACAAGTCAAATGCATGAAACCAGGTTGGGTCATATTTTTGGCTGGTGATCCACTTCCCAAGTTAGATACTTGATGAAGATGAAATCAACTCCATATTTTTTGGATGACTCTTTACACTGAAGTACTGTCCACCCTCTCAGGTAAATGCAAAAAGATGCCAAGCCTTTGTGCAAATAAGAGCAGAAGAGCTCTCCTGTTGTCCTGACCAATGTTTATCTTTCAGCCAAAACCTAAAAACAGATTACCTGATCATTATCACTTTGCATTTTGCTGGATTCTGCTGTGAACAAATTGGCTACTGTGCTTTTTTCTCAAAAATAGTTAATTGGCTGTAAAGTGCCTTGGAATGTCTTCAGTTCGTTAAAGACACTACATCAAAGTACATTATTTCTTTTTATTTTACATGTCAAGGGTTTTCCAGTTAGACAGTTTTATTCAATTCCTCCTCTGAAAGACTAATACACTAAGAATGTGTTGGGACTGTGGTGCAAGTGTAGGTACATCTGAAGCTAACTTAGAATGATCAGAAACATTCAACATTTCCACTTAGTAAGTTCACTTTTGACCTGATAGTACACAGTCATTGCCATTAGAGACTTTGTGTAGAATGTTCCCATCCTGCTTACCACAGGAATTGGAACAGACATGACATAAACCATGCAAAGGCCCATTTATCTCGGGTGAGATTTTCCAGACTTAGGGCAAGCATGGTCCATTAACTGGTTCAAGAATATGTGTCACCTGATGCAAGTGGCAAAATAAATCTTTCCCATGTTTTGAGATTTGCAATACAGTCCTAAGTGTGATTGGAACTGGCATTGAAATTTAAAGTTGCAAAGCCAACGCACACAGTAGACAGTTCAAGCCCTTAATCCATCACCTTGTTTGCTCCAAAAACCAATTCAAATTCAAATTGAATCCAATTCATAGTCCTTACCAGAGAGACACAGGAGATTCAAATTGACAGAAGGTGGGATAGAGGGTTGTTTTTCAAACTAGAGGCTTGTGATCAATGGTGTGCCTCAGGGATCAGTGCAGGGCCCACTGTTCTTTGTCATTTATATTAATGACTTGGATGAGAATATAGAAGGCATGGTTAGTAATTTTGCAGATGACACCAAGATTGGTGCATAGTAGAGAGTGTAGAAAATTATTTCCGATTGCAATGGGATCTTGATCAATTGGGCCAATGTGCTGATGAATGGCAGACAGAATTTAATTTATGTAAATGTGAGATGATGCATTTTGGTAGATTGAACCAGGACAGAACTTACTCAGTTAATAGCAGGACATTGGGGAAAGTTACAGAACAAAGAGATCTGGGTTCATAACTACTTGAAAGTGGAGTCACAGAAGGACAGAGTGGTGAAGACGGCATTCAGCACGCTTGGTTTCATTGGCCAGAACATTGAATAAAGGAGTTGGGACATCTTATTGAAATTGTAGAAGACAGAGGTAAGGCCACACTTGAAATACTGTCTACAGTTCTGATCACCCTATTTTGGAAAGAATATTATTAAATCGAAAGAGTGCAGAAAAGATTTACTAGTATACTACCAGGATTTGATGGTTTGAGTTATAAGGAGAGGCTGGATAGATTGGGACTTTTTTCTCTGGAGTGTAGAAGGCTGAGGGGTGATCTTATAGAAGTCTATAAAATGATGAAGGGCACAGATCACTTAGATAGTCATTTTTTCCCAAAGATAAGGGAGCTTAAAACTAGTGGGCATAGGTTTAAGGTGAGAGGGGAAAGTTATAAAAGTGTCCAGAGGGACAATTTCTTCACATAGAAATATTGAGTGTCTGGAACAAGCTAACTGAAATAGTAATAGAAGCGAGCATAATTTTATCTTTTAAAAAGCATTTAGATAGTTACATAGGTAAGATGCATATAGGTGGATATGGGCCAAATGAGGCAATTGGGACTAGCTTATGGGTTTAAAAAAATGGGCGGCATGAACAAGTTGGGCGGAAGGGTCTGATTCCACGCTATGGCTTTATGAATAGGTATTACACCTGATCTCGGGCTTGATCTGATGCTCAATCTTAATCAAAAGACTGAGAGGGATGTTGAAATTGGTGCTTAAATTCACACGCACATACATGCACCAAGTCAGACGACAAAGTGCTCTATGAATAGATACAAAGCTGAAACATCCTTGGTCCATTAACCTTTGTACTCTACACTGTAACAAAATCCTAACAGATGTAAACTGTTGTATACATGTGGCATAGTCACGCTCTGAGTGTAACACAAATTGCCAGAGACTTGACTTATGTTGCCATATGGCCATTTAACATATTTTTTATGACATTTATAAGAGGCATTAATCCATTTAAAATAAACATGTTAAACACTATTAAAGTACCAAATAGAGTTATATAGTATATGTCATATAAACACATAAACCAATCAGTGCTTCCTCTGTGTTTTATTTTGCTAGGTTGTTACATCACAGACATAAAGGTTCTTTTTATTAAAATTATCATCCCATGCTTTGAAGCGATTTATCATTCTGTATGAAGTTTTGGATGCATTAGTAAATTAATCTGAATCAATTTGAATTGGAATTTTTATTGTGTTGTTAAAGCCAATTGGGTGCTATTCAGTTTAAATATGTGAATTGTATAACTAACTAGTTTTCAATATAACATTTAAACCAGGAGAGGGTTCTGTCACTGTTACCTGTGGTGATATTGGAAATATTATATCCATCCCATAACTAGCCCACCATGAATTAACTGGCCATTCATCTTGGTGTGACTTCAAAAGCAAAATTGGTTGTTGCGTTTGCCTATCTAACAACAGCTGTTACATATCAGAAGTAATTCAATAGCTGTGAAGTGTCAGGATCCTGGAACAATGCTGAATAAATGAAAGCTGTTTCATTTCCCACTAAGGACATAGATGGAATTTTATGTTTACCTGCAAGGCATGTTTGATAGAGACACATTAGAACATTTTGGATGGCTAGCCCCCTGCCTTGCAACCCATCCCCAATCCAATCTCTGTACTAAGGAATGGAGAAGGAGTGGCCATTTTTTTAAACAAATTTGTTCAACAGAAGGGGCATACCTTTCGGAGACGTCCTGTGTGCATTGGCGAACTTCCCCGAGATATTATCTTTCCCTTTATTTCTTCCCATATGGCTTTCAAATTCCACACATCCACCTAACCACAGCCCACTCCCACTCCTCCCCCACCAACCCCCGCCAACCGTCTGTTTCCCTAGGTTCTACAATCTCTCCCCATCCAAAATCTCACACACTCTGCTGTGTTGTTCAGTAACAATTATTACCTTGTTTTCTTTCAAAGGAATCAAAGCTGATTGAATATGGTGCAACATTTTGTATGGTTTCTAATTGTAATGTGAAAGTAGCAGAAAAGGGGAAGATGGTGGCCACACAGCTGATTCCAGTGAGGGAGCTTTGTGTGGAGAGGGAGTTGTGGGTACGTGGAGAGAGTCATGGGAAGGTGGGGAAGGTGGTAGATGGCACAGTGCAACCCAAGGCAGAACAGTGAGTGACAGTAATGATGGTCAATACTAGTAGATTGTATCAGAAAGCCCCACAAAATAGAGGTCAATGTTATATCTACAAACTACATGTATAAAATGATCAACTTGAACATTTTTGCACTACTGAACCGAGGACAAATAAAATAAGATAAAGTGCTTCAACAAAACACAATTTTTTATAAAAGTGGTCTGTATTGATCACGCCGAGAGTTCTTCAACATTCTCCTCCCAGTCAGTGGTGTTGATCCCTCTATATCTTAGGGTGTACTTGAGTATTTCCTTATACCTTTTCCTTTGGTTATCTTTAGAAAGTTGACCAATGGAGAATTGGAAGAAGGGAACCTGATGGGGATGCTTTTCAGGAATCATCTGACTTCCCTTTCCAGAAGAAGGTGTACCCTCTTTTGGCCTCTCTTACTGCCTCTCCCGAGCAAGCTGGGCTTCACTAAGAATGGCAATGTTAACGTTCTATCTTGCTTGTCCCTGGACCAAAGTGTCAGTTTGTCCTTCCAGACAATCCCTCCTTGGATTGTCACTGAGTGTTCTCACATAGATAAAAGCAAATTACTGTAGATGCTGAAATCTGAAACCAAAAGAGAAAATGATGGAAAATCTCAGCAGGTCTGGCAGCATCTGTAAGGAGAGAAAAGAGGGGACATCTAGACTCAAAATACCAGCAACAGGGACAGGTCTGCAATACCTGGGGGCCCCCAGCAAGACTCAGCAGCAGATGTGTGATGGCCATCAGTCACCTGTGTCAGGACACAGGTACCACATGGCAACTATATTCACAACTGATCAGCCCTCTTTCAGGTATGCACCCAAACAGGGAGGCAGCTAGGAATAATGGCCTTCTCTCCCCAAAAAAGGCTATCCCATTGCTCCTGGCTGGGAAACCACACCTAGTGGGATCACCATCTCTGGTTGAAACAAGAAGTTAAACTTTGGAAACTAGATTGTGAGAACACTGTAAAAGAGAAAGTGCTGGAAAATCTCAGCAGGTCTGGCAGTATCTGTAAGGAGAGAAAAGAGCTGTGACAAAGCTTTGACAAAGGGACATCTAGACTCAAAATACCAACTCTGTACAGAGCTTTTGCATTTGCCTGATGGAAGCTTGCATGTGATATTGTTTAGTGAGGGGACTCTGGTGCACAGCTGAGTTCCACATGATCCTTGTGGTTGATAGTTAGATTCAGTGGCATGGTGGATGACTTAGGGTCACTTTCCTGTTGTAGCCTCCTTCCACCTTCCCAGCCAATGGGCCCATTGCCCTTCTCCACTTGCTCTGCCATTGAGAACATCTTAGAAGCTTATGAGGTAACATAAACTTATCTTTTAGCTTGATTAGGACAATGTACTTGATGTGGTGAATATGGACTTACAGAAGACATTTCACAAGGTGCCACATAACAGACCTGTGAACATGTAGTTTACAGAATGAAAGAGATAGGAGCACCAAGGATATAAAATTGGCTGAGTGACAGAAAACAAAGGAGTGGTGAATAATTGCTTTTTTTTTGCATGGGAGTGGTGGGGTGGGGTGATACGGTACTTCCAGGATAGTACCCATCTATTTTTCTTGATATATATTATTGACCCATTCATGGTGTACAGGGCATAATTTTAAAATGTGCAAAGGGCACAAAACTTGGAAGCATGTGAACTGGAAGGAGAAAAGTGAAAATCTTCAAGAGGCGGTATGGTAGCACAGTGGTTAGCACTACTGCTTCACAGCTCCAGGGATCTGTGTTTGATTCCTGCGTTGGGTCACTGTCTGTGTGGAGTTTGCACATTTTCCTTGTGCTTCTGTGGGTTTCCTCCCCATGCTCTGGTTTCCTCCCACAGTCCAAAGATGTGCAGATTAGTTTGATTGGCCATGCTAAAAAATTGCTATTCTGTGTCCTAAGATGTGTAGGTTAGAGGGATTAGTGGGTAAATATGTAGTAATATGGAGTAGGGTTTGAGTGGGATTATGGTCGGTGCAGAATCCATAGACCAAATGGCCTCTTTCTGCACTGGAGAGTTTTTATGATTCTATGAGAGCATAGACAAGCTGGTGGAATGGATGGATGTGAGTGAAATGTGAAGACATTTATTTTAGCTGAAGAACAAGGAGAGGGGAGATAAAATTTAAGGATACAATTCTAAAGAAGACTTTTAAGATTTTGATAATGCCACTAATGGGTGCTATGTTTGTCTGAAGAAATATTTATAGATTTTGTCTTGATCATTTTTCAAACAGTTATGTTTAAATTTCTGCTTATGAGACATTAACAGGTAAGGCTCAGAACAGGATGGAAGTTGTTTGCAAAGAACTGATGTTGATATCTTTATTGCTTAAAGGTACTGAAAAGTTAGGATTCAAAGAATTGTATTTGTTTTAATTATGCGGCAAAATTGAAGGCTTCGTTGTCATGTTTGTAGAAATAACCACAAGGTTTCAGTTCAACAGCCTGAATTGAGGAGGATGCTTTGTTTTTAAATAAGAGCTATATTTTCAATAGGATTTTTGTTTATTAAGTTCCTTAATTGATTAATCATATATGTAGGGCAGAGTATCCCTATCAGAGGAAAACTTTTCTTCCAGGCCATTATGTTAGAAAGTGTTATTTATTACTTTTTGTTCTGAATGGCTTTAATATCTGTGGGATCTGGGTTAAAATACGTTGATGTGAATATTTATAATGACTTGTATCAGTGATAAGAGGATGTAATATTATTTGTAAATATTCTGCATTTGCAAGGGTTTTAACAATGGAATATATCTTCAGGGACCAAGGAATAAGTCAATGGAAAAGAGTAATTTGGACTATTTCCAAATAAGGGGCGAAAACAGTCCAAAGTAGGGATATACATTTGAAAATCAAAGATTTTGTTTGCACAATTTTATCATGGCTTCTGTGGTATGATTTTTCTGAGTCAGAGTTCAATGAATCATCACTTCAAAGACAAAAGAAGAAAAACATTGCCTATGCTGCCAACACTCGAAGAATTTGAAGATCTTGAGGGATAAGAATCTTTCATGCTGTCTTCACTGTTTTTTGTTAAGTATATGGAAAATCTTAACAAATTTTGCTTGATTCTCAAATATTAGTTACTTATATCTTGTTAAGTCAGGCACAAATAGATTTATTAGAAATTGAAAATTCAGAACTTATATATTTTATCTAAGTAAAAGGGTTTTATACCTCAAAACCTTCCATACCAGCCCTGACTTTACAGTAGGGGGTGTCAAAGAGAGAGATCTGAGGCGATCTGTACACTCATATCATGGAAGCTGGCAGAGCAGGTTGAGAAAGTGTTTAATAAAGAATACTGAACCTTGGGCTTGATAAATAAGGGCCCTGAGTACAAAAGCAAGGAATTTAAGGAAAATGCACTCATAAGACTGTTTTTTCCTCAAGTGGAGTATCATAGAATTATAGAATTCCTACAGTGCAGAAGGAGGTCATTCAGCCCATCAAGCCTGCACCAGCAACAATCTCACCGTATTCCTGTAATCCCATGTATTACCCTGCTGGTCCTCCCGATACCAAGGGATAATTTAGCAAATCAACCTAACCCATACATCTTTGGAGTGTGGGAAAAAACCAGAGCACCCAGTGAAAACGCACATAGACACAGGAAGAACACACAGACAATCACAAGGTTGGAATTGAGCCTGTGTCCTGGCGCTGTGAGGTAACAGTGCTAAACACTGTGCTACTGTGCTGCCCAGTATTTGCTGCTGGAATATTGTATCCAATTCTGAGCACTGCACTTTATGAAGGACGTGAAGGTATTAGAGAAGGCACTGAAAAGATTTACAAGAATGTTTCCAGGACCTTCAGTCATTTGGACAGATCAGAGTCGCTGAGGCTATTCTCTTTGGAGGAGAGGAGAACAAGAGGAGATTATGATTTCAAAATTATAGAACATAGAACATAGAACATAGAACATTACAGCACAGAACAGGCCCTTCGGCCTTCGATGTTGCGCCGACCAATATAAAAAGCAATGCCCCTCCAAACTAAACCATTCCCTTCTCTTCCATATACTTATCAACTAACCTCTTAAACGCCACCAAACTTGGCGCATCTACAACTGCTGCAGGCAGGGCATTCCACTCCCGAACCACCCTTTGGGTAAAGAACCTACCTCTGATATCCGTCCTATAACTATCACACCTTAATTTAAAGCTGTGTCCCCTCGTGCTAGCTTTCTCCATCCTAGGAAAAAGGCTATCACTGTCCACCCTATCTAAACCTCTAATAATCTTATATGTTTCGATAAGGTCCCCTCTTAGCCGCCTCCTTTCTAACGAAAACAACCTCAAATCCCTCAGCCTCTCTTCATAAGACCTGCCCTCCATACCAGCAACATCCTGGTAAACCTCCTCTGTACCCTCTCCAATGCCTCCACATCTTTCTTATAATGTGGGGACCAGAACTGTACACAATACTCCAAGTGCGGCCGCACTAGAGTTTTGTACAGTTGAACATGACGTTGCGGCTCCGAAATTCAATCCCCCTACCAATAAAAGCTAAGACTCCGTATGCCTTCTTAACAACCTTATCGACTTGACTGCCTACTTTCATGGATCTATGCACATATACACCAAGATCCCTCTGTTCATCAACACTATTAAGAATCCTACCATTAGCCCTATACTCTACACATTTATTATTCCTGCCAAAGTGCATTACCTCACACTTTCCACATTAAACTCCATTTGCCACCTCTCGGCCCAGCTCTGCAACTTGTCCAAGTCTCTCTGCAAACTATAACACCCCTCTTCACTATCTACCACTCCACCGACTTTAGTGTCATCTGCAAATTTACTAATCCATCCTTCAATACCCTCATCCAGATCATTTATAAAAATTACAAACAGCAGGGGCCCCAAAACAGACACCTGAGGTACACCACTTGTCACCGAACTCCACGATGAATATCTCCCATCAACCAACACCCTCTGTCTTCTATCTGCTAGCCAATTCCTAATCCAATTAGCTAAATCACCCTCTATCCCATACATCTGCATTTTCTGCAGAAGTCTTCCATGGGCACCTTATCAAACGCCTTACTAAAGTCCATATATACCACATCAACCGCCTTACCCCCATCCACCTCTTTAGTCACTTTTTCAAAAAACTCAATGAGGTTAGTAAGGCACGACCTACCTTCACAAAACCATGCTGACTATCCCCAATCAATTCATTACTCTCTAAATAACTATAAATCCTATCCCTAATTATTCTCTCCAATACTTTGCCCACCACAGAAGTAAGACTCACTGGCCTATAATTCCCTGGAAGGTCTCTCTTCCCCTTCTTGAACAACGGGACCACATTCGCTATCCTCCAGTCCTCCGGAACCACATACGTAACTAACGACGACCTGAAGATCAGAGCCAGAGGCTCTACAATCTCCTCTCTTGCCTCCCAGAGAATCCTAGGGTAAATCCCGTCCGGCCCAGGGGACTTATCCAACTTCAAACCCTCGAGAATATCTAGCACATCCTCCCTATCTACTTCGATACCTTCCAGTTTGCTACCCTGTACCACAGTGTTCTCCATAACTACATTTACATCACCCTGCGTGAATACCGAAGAGAAATATTTATTCAGTACCTCTCCAATCTCCTCAGGCTCCACGCACAACTTCCCACTGCTGTCTATGACTGGCATAGTGATGGTGTTTAACAGAGCAGATAGAGGTAAACTCTTGTTGTTGGCGTAAGGATTGAAAACCAGAGGTCACCGACTTAAGGTGATGGACAAAAAAGGCAAGAATGAGCTGAAGAAAGACTTTTTATGTAGTGATTTGTTCAGATCTGGAATGAACTAGCCTAAGTGTCTGTTGGAGTCAGAAAAGAATTGGACAATTACCCGCAGAAGAAAGCAGGAATATGAGGAAAAGGCGGGTAAGTATGACAAGGTGCGATGCTCTTGGCAGACAGCCAGCTTTGACACAACAAGCCAAATAACCTCATTCGATGCTGTAACCACCCTAAAATTCAATGATTATGGATGAGGTTACTTCATGTAGCAGATTGGTTAGCATGCAGTGATTTGGGATGGATTATCCAATCTGACGCACACTGTGATGAGACCTCTGTCCAACCCACATATCCAAAATAAAAAAAAACAGGAAGTATTGGAAATACTCAGCATGCCAAGCAGTATCTGTGAAGATTGAAACAGAGTTGATGTTTCATATTGATGACCTTTCATTAGAATTGGAAGAAGTTTGAGGTGTAACAATTTATAAATTAAGAGCTAGAAATGGGATGGCAAGGGACAGATAAGAACGAAGGATGGTGGTTTGTGATATGGTGAAGGACAGAATTTTTTTTTTCAGTAGCCTGGATGTGTGCTGAATCATGATTCTTGTTTCTGAATGTGCCTCCTTGAAGATGGTCTCTGCTGAATACTTACTGCTGATATATTTAATGATACCTCAGGGCAAAAGTCCCCAAAGGTCCATTTTGATACCTTCTTTCTCCTTGAGATGATTGGGGCACAGAGGTTCTCTGCAGGATACATTAATCATGTAAGTTTGCCAGGGATTACTCATTAATACATATGACCTTCTGCAAATGGTCATTTGCCATCTAAATGTTCGCAGAGCAGGCCAATTAGTTATACTGTAGCATGTGAAAGGTCACACAAGCCACTGCAGTGGCACAGTCCATGATATCCTATACACCGGAGAAGCAACCATTATGGAAAATATTTTCCTACCTTTTCTATTATTTTGGCTGATCAGTGGTAGAAATGGAGTCTCACATGTCGGAGAAGGCATTTCTGGTCTCCCTTGTGCATTTATGAATGAGGTTATTGCATAGCATTTGAAGGTTGTGATTACTTTAAGTGCTATAGATGCTGCACTGCTGATGATTAACTGCGTCTGGTTGCCTGATTTAAGCTGATGGTGCAAAGAAATGATCGGCTTACTGCTCAGGCAAATCCCCCTGAGGTACTGCTCGACATTCAGATCCCGGTAGTAGTGCCTGTAATGGTATATGTGCTTTCTAGGGCATGGCAAGATCCTATCCATACATATTCTTGGGTCTTTGAATATCGCATGGTGCAGAGTACACTAGCCTCACCACTCAAAGCCCAACTTCTGTACTTTGGGGAATGCGAAACCATAAAATGTACTTCAAAATGTCCTTTTATTATACAACTGTTGTTTTAGATTTAAGAATAGACTGGAACTGCATAAAATGAAGACATTTGAGAGCAGAGAATTTTTTTCAAAAGTTTGCGCGATTGAATTAGCCACAAAATCTCCATTCTTATTCACACAGTGGGTTGAATTTCGAAGGAGATGCACAATTTGGGCAAATTTTGCATATTACTCATGCCAACACTTCATGTTCTTTGATTTGCAAGGAGAAATTTTGAAATGTGCAACTACTTCAAAATTCCAGTGATATAATGCCCTAAGCTTACAGGTTCATTCACCCACTTTCTAAGCTACAGGTGATCTATAAGATTCAGCTCACTGATCCTGTGTTTATTGCATCTGCAAAGACTGCAATGGCATGCTCTGCAGAACAGCAGGGCAATATTACCATTAACACCAAGCTTCTGCAAATGCCAATGGAGTGATTCTATTTAATGGGCTAAGTGTGAAAAACTGCAGACTGTTGTCTATCTAGAACAGGAATGCTTTGATTTATATAGAGGCGATATAGTTTATCACCCCATCCACTACAGGAATTGGGACAGACAATGGGAAGGTCCGTTGACCTTGGGCAGGATCTTATAGTTTCGGGATGAAGGCTGTAAAATCTTGCCCGTTATAACTCAGAAAAAGGCCATTTGTCTCACCAGTATTGTGTTTATTTTCCCACTAGCAATAGTCTGAAATCCAAAATCATAGCTGTTCAAATTCCTATTCCGATTTGGCCGATATTTAAACATTGACATAATTTCTCCTTCATTCATTCATTTTGGTAATGCATTCTTTAACCTCTGCGCAGACAATTTATCCTACTTTGTCCTAAATGTTTTATTCAATCTTATATATGTGTGTGTCCTTTCATTCTAGACCTCTCAATCTCTGAAAACAATCTGTTTTTGTCCAGCCTATGTTATTACTTCATAACTTCAACATTTCTATTGAATCACTCTGTAATCTTCCTCATTCAAACAAAAAAGCCCAACTTTTTAAATCTTTTTCACATTTGTAGTTCCCCTGGCTAGGCAATGTCTCAGTGAATATGCATTTAGAAAACAAGCTATTTAGGATTTGGTGATGTGTAATGAGGCAGACTTGATTAGGGAACTTAAGGTGAAGGAATCCTTAAGGAGCAGTGACCACAATATGATAGAATATATCCTGAAGTTTGCAAGGGAGAAGCTGGAATCAGATGTAACGGTATTACAATTACATAAAGGTAACTACAAAGACAGGAGGAGGAGCTGGCCAGAGTTGGTTGGAAAGAGATCCAAGCATGGAACAGCAATAGCAGGAGTTTTTGGGAGTTATTCAGGAAGCACAACAGAAATTCATCCCCAAGAGGAGGAAACATGCTAAGGGGAGGATGATGTGGAGATGCTGGCGTTGGACCAGGGTAAAACAGAAAGAAATCCCACAACACCAGTTTAAAGTCCCAACAGGTTTATTTGTAGCAAAAGCCGCAAGCTTCGGGACAGCTTGTCCCTTCATCAGGTGGCTGGGCGTTGATTTATATACAGTTGATTTATGTAAGAGGAGGATGACCAGGGAAGTCAAGGACAGCAAAAAGGCTAAGGAGAAAGCATGCAAAGTGTCGAGCATTAGTGGGAAGCCAGAAGATTGGGAAGCCTTTAAAAGCAAGCAATGGACAACTAAAAAAGTAATAAAGGGGGAGAAGATGAAATATAAGTATAAGCTAGCTAGTAATATAAAAGAAAATAGAGTTTATTCCAATATATTAAAGAAAAGAGAGAGGCAAAAATAGCCATTGGACCACTGGGAAGTGAGGCAGGCGAAATAAAAAATGTTGAAACAAAGAAATGGCAAATGAACTGAATAGTTACCTTACATCAGTATTCACAGCACCAGAGCTCCACAAGAGTCAGGGGGCACTGGTGAATATAATGGCATCTGGGCCAGATGGACTACACACCAGAGTTCTAACAGAGATATGAGGAAATTGAGGAGGCACTGGTGGTGGTCTTTCAGGAATCACTGGAGTCAGGGAGGCTCCCAAAGGACTGGAAAGTAGCTAATGTAATATCACTGTTTAAGAAGAAAGGGAGGCAGCAGATGGGAAATTTTAGGCCCGTCAGCCTGTCTTTGGCCATTGGCGAGATTTTAGAGTCCATTATTAAAGATGAGATCGCGGAGTACTTGGAAGTGCATGATAAAGTAGGACTGAGTCAGCACGGCTTCATCAAGGGGAGGTCATGTCTGACAATCTGTTAAGAGTTTATAGAATCATAGAAACCTACAGTGCAGAAAGAACCCCTTTGGCCCATCAAGTCTGCACCAAACACAATCCCACCCAGGCTGTACCCCCATATCCCTACATATTATATTCACTAATCCCTCTAACCTACGCATCCCTAGATACTAAGGGGCAATTTCTTAGCATAGTCAATCAACCTAACCTGCATAACTTTAGACTGTGGGAGGAAACTGGTGTACCCGGAGTTAACCCACGCAGACACGAGAGAATGTGCAAACTCTATACAGGTAGTGACCCAAGCTGGGAATCGAATACAGGACCCTGGAGCTATGAAGCAGCAGTGCTAACCACTGTGCTACTGTGCCATCCGTAATGTGTTCTTTGAGGAGGTAACAAGTAAGTTAGATAAAGGAGAACCAGTGGACGTAATATATTTAGACTTCCAAAAGGCCTTTGACCTTGCTGCATAAGAGACTGTTAAATAAGAGGTCATGGCGAAAACATCGGAATAAGACCGCCCACCTATGTGGGAGGCGCCAACATCGAGATCCTGGCATGGATAGAGGATTGGCTGACTGGCAGAAGGCAGAGAGTGGGGATAAAGATGTCTTTTTCAGAACTGCAGCTGGTGACTATGGTGTGCCTCAGGGACCTGTGCTGGGGCCATAACTTTTCACAACATACATTAACAATTTGGAGGAAGGAACCAAAGGCACTGTTGCTAAGTTTGCAGATGATGCAAAGATATGTAGAAGGACAGTAGTATTGAGGAAGCGGGGGGGGGGGGGACTACAGAGGACTTTGATAGGTTAGGAGAGTGGGTAAGGAAATGGCAGATAGAATACAATGGGGAAAAGTATGAAGTTATGCACTTTGGAAGGAGGAATGGAGGTATAGACTATTTTCTAAATGGGGAAGTTAGAAACACAAAGGGATTTGGGAGTCCTTATACATCATTCTCTTCAGGTTAACTTGCAGGTTCAGTCGGCAGTTAGAAAGGCAAATGTAATATTAGCATTCATGTTGAGAGGTCTAGAATACAAGAGAAGGCACATACTTCTGTGCTTTGTTAGGCTCTGGTCAGACCCCATTTGAAGTATTGTGAGCAGTTTTGGTCCCCATATCTAAGGAAGGATGGGAAGGGTCCAAAGGAGGGTCACAAGAATGATCCTTTGGATGAAGAACTTGTATGACGAACAGTTGAGGATTCTGGGTCTTTACTTGTTAGAAAATGAGGGGAGGATCTTATTGAAACTTACAGGATATTGTGAGGCCTGGATAGAGTGGACATGGAGAAGGTGTTTCCACTAATAGAAGAAACTAGAATCAGAGGGCACAACCTCAGACTAAAGGAATGATCCGTTAAAACAGAGATGAGGAGGAATTTCTTCAATCAGAGAATGGTGAATCTGTGGAACTCTTTGCCACGGAAGGCTGTGGAGGCCAAGCCATTGAGTATCTTTAAGACAAGAGGTAGATATGTTCTTGATTAATAAGGGAATCAGGGATTATGGGAAAAGGCAGGAGAATGAGGATGAGGGGGGAGGGTGGGAAGTGGGGGCAGAGGGAGAAGTGGGGTGGTGGGGCTGGGAGGAGGAGGCGAGGGGGTAGAGAGAGAGGGGCCTTGAGGACTCATCTTTGAACTGCACAACTTTGATATAGGAGACAACTGGCTGAGCTTGTTGGGCTGATTGAATGGCAGAGACTCAATGAGCCAAGTGGCCTAATTCTGCTCCTATTCCTTATGGTCTTATGGTATCATCTCAATTACGTCAATATGCTTTATGTTATATGATAACTGTGTTACTAACAGGATTTCACATAAGTTCATATTTCAATTCTTGTTATAAAATCCACAGTTCCATTACTTTTTGTTGTCAAAGTTGTGCAGTTCAAAGATGAGTCCTCATGGCCCAGAATTATCAAGGAGATCCTGTCAGTTCATCTACAATTACTTTCCATGGAAATCAGCAGCTTTCATCAACCATGATGCTGTTACTGGGAGAGCATCACTGAGGATACCAGGGCAGACAGGAGACCATGCAAGACAGGCAGAAATAATATGCACAAGGATAAATAGTAAATTATTATTTGTGCAATTGGATTTATTGTTGGATAAGAATGTGCTGTAAAAACTTTCAATGGTGGCTTTAATTGCTGGATATTTGTCAAAGGGAAAGTATGATGGAGAGTTTGAAGTAGATATGATGATGGAAACAATGGGTCCATGTTGGGACAGGGAAGTTGGTTCTATGGAAGTGGATCCTCATATTCCAGTATCTCACAGTCCTTTCAGTTACTTAGAGTCCAGGATATCTCCTACCTGCCTCACTTGATCCTCCTCCTTCTTAACCTTCACTGAACTTCTTCTCTCTAACCCCTTCCTTCCATTTCATAGTCCTTTTGTAGAACAAGAGTCACCGAATAATTGGGGCAGGTTATCCTTACCTCCTTCTTGACTATGTTCATAAATTGGCAAATAACATCACCAAGAACCCAGCACAGTTCTTCCACACATTCTGACTAAGCAAAGGTTAATCAAAAACACTTGTTTATGACCCTTCAAATTTGCATTAGGTCAGGCCACGTCTTGCAGCGTAAATCCTAATCTTTGGTAAATCATGCACAAAACTGCAGCCTAGACTTTGTAGTGCAAACTAAGTATCCCGGCATTGCACCAATTAATTGGGCTGTGTGTCTTCAGGATAGTGTCAATTCAAAACCTTTCATGAATGCAGGAAGCAACCTTTTTATGTATCTTTTTCCTCATGGACACAGTGAAACAAGATGGAATTTTGCACCTTTTTATCGAGTCATCCATGATGTTTCATTAACGTTCTGCTTGTTTTTGATTTTTTTTAAATGAAATAATCAGTTAGTCGTTTTTGTGAATCTGTTTTCAATGTTCCCCATTGCTGTTCTACATCATTATTTCTCAATGTCATGCAATTCATTTCCTAAGTTCTTTTCTCGGTTGCTCAAAAATCAGCTTTACTTCAACTTATTGCTCTGGTCTTTGTCGATTTCACAACTATCACCTTAGACGATATTATTTTGTGGTCATTGTTCCACTGAGTACAGAAAATATTTATTAGGATGCTACTGGGACTTGATAGTTTGAGCTACAAGGACAGGCTGGATGGGGACTTTCTTCCCTAAAGCATGGCAGGCTTAGGGGCGATCTGACGGAGGTCTACTAAGTGATGAGGGGCAAAGGTCAACTAGATAGTCAACATCTTTTCCCAAAAGTAGGGGAGTCTAAAACTAGAGGACATAGGTTTAAGGTGAGGGAGAAGAGATCCAAAAAGGTTAGGAGAGGCAACCTTTTCACACAAAGGGTGGTGAGTATCTAGAATAAGTTGCCAGAGGTATTAGTAGAGGCGGGTACAATTTTGTCTTTTAAAAAGCACTTAGTTACAGCATGGTAGCACAGTGGTTAGCGTTGCTGCTTCACAGTGCTAGGGACCTGGGTTCGTTTCCTGACTTGGGTCACTGTCTGTGTGGAGTTTGAATGTTCTTGTCATGTCTGCGTGAGTTTCCTCCAGGTGCTCTGGTTTCCTCTCACATTCTGAAAGACTTGCTGGTTAAGTGCATTGACCCGAACAGTCGCCGGACTGCGATGACGAAGGAAATTTCACAGTAACTTCATTGCAGTGTTAATGTAAGCCTAACTTGTGACTCATAAATAAACTTTTAAACTTTAAGATGGGTTTGGAGAGATATGGACAAATGCGGGCAATTGGGACTTGTATGGGATGGGGCGGCATGAACAAGTTGGATCGCAGGGCCTGTTTCCATGCTGTAAATCTTAATGACTTCATGGGCCTGATTTTACTATTTTCATTCAAGGTGATGAATCTGGGTGCAACTCAGGTCTGACTTGGAAATCTGCTTTCAAGCGCCCTCATACTCAGCCTGAAAAAAATTGTAGGTTTGAAATGCGCTGTGGGTGGGGCTTATTGTGCTTGAAATGATCGGTGCTCTGAACTGCACATGTACAGTTAGAAAATAATTTGAAAAATTACGCCCATGTCAAATCGCTCCTGGGCTGCAGAAAGTGAAGAAACGGCCTGGGAGGGAAAAGTGAAAGTGATGGTCCCAGAGACATCACCGTCTACCTTATCCACTCAATCCCCCCATTACTCAGATAGATTGCTACCCCCTGCCCTCTTTCCCCTCACCAATCACCCACAGAGCGGCAGCAACCCCCTCCCCCCAATCAGAGATCCATCTGTCTTCCCCCACCAACAAGTGAGTGATCGGGCCTCCTCCTCCCCACCACCAGAGATACATCTTACCTGCTTCTCTCCTGCCCAGAGAATGATTGGCCTCACTTCCTGTCCTCCACCCCAGAGAATGATCTGGCCTCACTCCCTTCCCTCCAGAATGATATGACCTCACTCTCTACCCCCCTCCCACTTCCTCAATCCCCCCCAGATATACATCTGACATGACGCCTCCTTCCTCCCCGCCCCCTCACAGAGAATAATCTGGCCCGCCTCCCTGTTCCCCACAACTTACCCTCAACAACGATTTGCGCTCCTCCCCCCCACCGAACCAGACAACGCATCACATTAATGGCCTCACACCTGACTTTGCCACATTTTTGCAGCTGAAAATGGGTGCAATGCAATGCTAAAATTGGACCTACGTCCGGAATTCTACTGCCTTGCTTGCACAAGGCCAATGAGGAATGCCATCCTGTGAGCCTTGCCCGCCCCGATTCCAGTATAATTCCTATGACTCTATGATGTTCCCTTCTCTGACTCCTCTTGCCTGTTCTGATTCATTCTCCATTACCAAATCACATAGCAAACCCTCTGTTGCTCCAATTCTAGCGTACTGAGTTCGAAAGGGGTGTATTACCATTGCGGGAACTTGATTCCCTTTTGCATGTTTTGGTTGTCTAATTCATTCCAGAGTAACTGAAATCTTCCATGATTAATATTTTATGATTTACTCATTTGTTTAATGAATTTGCATATTTTCACATCAGATTAACATTATTACTGTGATTGATCCCTTATTATTGTTTTTTATTATTCTTTTATGTGGTGTGTGTGTGTCACTAGCTCGGCCAACATTTATTGTCCATTCCTAATTTCCCTTGAGAAGATGGTGGTGAGCTTCTTTTGTGAACCACTGCAGTCCATTTTTGTTTTATCTCTGCCAACATAGATTTTACTACTACTGACTTGCTGACAGCTGTATTACTCTTTTTGACTGGTACATTATATCTAGTAAATACAGCTACATCATCTCCCTTTTTCCCATTCTTATCGTTTCCTCTGGTTTATCTTGCACTGTTTCATTCCCAGCTCAGATTTTCCCATTTTAACAATCCATGTTGTTTCTGGGTTTGTGCAATATACGGTTTTGCCTCCAATTCCTTTCTGTTATTTTGGACATTGTGTGCATTGCTGTATAGACAGTTTTCAATAGTAATTCCACTCAGTTTTTTAAAGATAAAGATGATTTAAACATTGACTGGATGTTTTTGGTCCTTCTTGCATGAGGACATTCTGGTCCCTGATGGCAGGATAAGTGAGATACACAAAAAGCCATAAACATCAGCAGGAATAGAAAATCCTACTGGTGGCTAATGGTGAGCTGCCTCCAGAATACATGCCGCTGCAGGAGTGGTGGGCAGGGGCTCGTTGTAAGATGCCACCCATTGATTTCTCCTGTTGTTTTTCCCCGGCAATTTATGGCCTCTCTTAGCTCCCTTAGTTGAACCTATTCTATGCTTTCTTTTCCTCTTTCCTCTTCCTCGTGTTTTATTTCTTGCAGATCCTTTGACCACCACCCCAACTCCATTTTGCTAGTTTATAGCCTTTGTGATCCTCCTAATTGCACCTATCATGAGAACACTGATCGTTTTCCAACACAGCTAGAGCCCATTTCCTCAGTACAGTTTCCTCTCTGAATGCTCATGCCAGTGGTCCATGAAACAGAACACTTCTTTGCCACACTAGCAGTGAAAGAAGGGGAATAAAGAAAAGGAATAAATGGTAAAGGATAAATAAATCATTTATATATATATATATAAATATATATATAAATCATCTTTCACATCCTTAATACATTCTAAAAGGTTTCACATAATGTTAAATACCTTTGAATTCTATTAACTCTTCCAACATAGAAAGGTGTCAGAAATAGCACTGAAATAAATGACTGACAAACTGGGATGTTAGTTTAAGGGACAATTATTGGCCAGAACACCAGGAGAATGCCCTTATTCTTCTGCAAATGGTGCTGTGGGATCTTTTAAGTGCAGCTTAAAGAGCAGGTAAGGTCTTGTTAAAAACATTAAACAAATTAGCATGAATGGGCCATTCAGTAAGATCGTGGGTGATCCTCGATCTCAACTCCACTTTCTTGCCTGATTCTTATTTCTCATAATTCCATTACAGTCTAAAAATCTATTGATCTCAGCCCTGAATTTAGTCAGCAACTAAGCATTCACAGTCCACCCAGCAGAGAATTTTAAAGGTTCATCCATGAGTGAAGACGTTTCTCCTCATTTCAGTCCTAAATGAATTCTATGAATCTATCCTGTAAATGGCTGACTTCATATCCTGAGACTGTACTGACTTGTTTTACACTCTATAGTTAGGGGAAACAGTCTCTAAGCATCCAACTCTTGAAATCTTCTCAGAACCTTATATTTGCTATAAGATCATCTTTCATTCTTCTAAGCTCTGAAGACTTATTCAAAATATGAAATCTCTGATTGTGCAGCCATGCATCAGCACTTTAGTAAAGGATCATTCTAAATCATGCGCTCCAGTGCTGAACTGGGGCTGAATCCATGCTCTCGAGAGAGGAATGTTTTCTACAACCAAACCAAGATTGTTGCCACATGGGAGAAACTGGGAATGGAAGGCAATAAAGTTAGGCTCAATGAAAAATATAGAAGTGAATTGTGGAGTTGTTGACAAGAATGCTGGACTGAAAATGGGTGGTGTTAGTGAGATTAAAAGAAACATGTTGGGCAGAAGTGTTAGCAAACAGCTCCTGCAATGACAAATCGTCAAATCTGAGCTGTGGAGATCACAGAATAAATGTATTTTCAACAGGCAATAAGGTTTTTAATAATTGAGAGTTCCATGGATATATAGATGAAAATTAAACCAAAGCTTTTATGGATAACAAAAACCGTTACTATGGGGAAGATGAAAGTATAGTGGTGAGATGAAAGGACTTCAGAGGGCTAAAAGGGAATATGAACTCCAAAAAAGAGTGCAACCAATTCATGCAAAATGAAACAGTGAGGATTTATTTAAAGGACAAAAAATAAAAAGACAGTAGAACCACTGCAGGGTTCAATAATGTGTTTAATTGTGAAGGGTGGCAGTGTACAGGAGAGAATAAATAAATATTTCGGCTACCTTTTAAATATAATATTGGAAGTGACAATGCAGTTGTACAAGCAGGGGATAGGGCTAACTAATGGAAAAGAAATCGGTTTTAAAGAAAAACAGAAGAATTCAAGATGAACATTTCCTAACATCTGGCACCATATATAGTGAAAAAAAAAGCCTGGGAGGAGATAGCAGATATTAAGTGGGATTTTATGGCCTCGCGCATCCTGAAACCATAAAGTCCCACTAGAGGTCAACGGACATTCCCAAGGTTTGCCCCTGACCCGCTTCGATTCCTGTGATGGGCAGGGCAGTAAATTTCCAGCCATCATTTTTGTGTTGTGGTTTGGTTTAGGTCCAGGAACTTCTTTGTTTAAAGCAGATGAAGATTGAAATCCCAGTACCCACTAAAAGAACAAAGCCACAAGATTTCATAGTTTTAAACCAACAAAGTAAACTTCAGTGTATAAAGTCAGAAAAGTAAAACAACCTACAATATCATTGAACAAACCGCACTACATAGACTTCAGTAAAGCCTTTGAAGTGTATATGGACTTCAGTAAAGCCTTTGACAAGGTATTCATGGCAGACTTCACAAAAGGTGAAGTCATACGGGATCAGAGGGGAGCTGACAAGATGGGTGCTGAACTGGCTTGGCCACAGAAGACAGAGGCTGGCAGTAGAAGGGTGCTTTTCTGAATGGGAGGCTGTGTTCCACAGGGATCAGTTCTGGGATCTTTGTTGTTCATAGTATACATAAATAAATTGCAGGAAAATGTAGCTGGTCTGATTAGTAAATTCACAGACAAAACAAAAACTGGTGAAGTTCTGGATAGTGAAGAGGATGATCAGAGGATACAGCAAGATATAGACTGGTTGAGACTTGGGGGGAGAAATGGCAGATGTGAGATAATGCATTTTGGATGGTCCAATCCATGTAGGAATTGTTCCGTAAGTGCTAAAACCCTTATGAGTATTGACAGGCAGAGAAATCTGGCCGTATGTGTCCACCAGTCATTCTTAGTAGCAATGTGGGTGGATAAGGTAGTCAAGAAAGCATACAGTATGCCTGCCTTCATTGGTTGGGGCATTGAGTATAAAAATTGGCAGTTTATGCTGCATCTGTACAGAACCTTAGTTAGAACACATTTAGAATATTGGGCACAATTCTGGTTGCCCCATTAACAGAAGGATGTGGATACTTTGGAGACTGATCAGAAGAGGTTTACCAGGATGTTGCCTGACCTGGAGGAAAGGTTGGATAAACTTGATTTGTTTGTCGGAAATTGAGAGGTGACCTGATACAGGTTTACAAGATTATGAATGGCATGGACCGAATGGATATTCAAATGCTCTTTCCCAGGGTAGAAAAGACAAGTGCTAGGGGGCATAGGCTTAAGATGCATGGGAAAATATTTAGAGGAGATGTACAAGACAGATTTTTTACACAGAGGGTAGTCAATGTCTGAAACATTGGATACTGAGGATACTTTGTAATTCCTGTAATTGCGTTGGTTTCAGTTTAGGCAAGCCTCATGATTGGCACAGCTTGGAAGGCTGAAGGGGCTGTTCCTGTGCTGTACTTTTCTTTGTTCTTCTTGCACACTAAATGGCAGGGGATGAAATGGAAATAGATGAATGTTGCAGGTTTCTAGGTGCCCTGATCACCAACTAAAGGAGAGAGTGCAGAATGTAGTGTTACAGTCATAGCTAGGGGGTATAGAAAGGCCAACTTAATGCGAAGCAGGTCCATTCAAAATTCTGATGGCAGCAGGAGAAATGCTGTTCTTGAGTCAGTTGGTATGTGTCCTCAGACTTTTATATTTTTTTCCCCATGGAAGAAAGTGGAAGGGAGTATGTCTGGCTTGTGTGAGGTCCTTAATTATGCTGGCTGCTTTTGCAAGACAGCAGGAAGTATAGACAGTGTCAATGGGTGGGAGGCTGGTTTGAGTGATGAACTAGGCTTTGTTCATAACTCTTATTGTTTCTTTAGTCTTGGAAAGTCCAGAAGCCATACCAAGCTGTGATACAACTAGAAAGGATGCTCTCCACGGTACATCTGTAAAATTTATATGCGCATTGCATTTCTGAAGAAGGAGAGGCATTAGTGGGTTTTTTACACTTCTTGCACTTGCAAGCAGTGTAGAAACTAGCAATAAGCTCAATTGCTTTTATAGAACCTCAGGTTTCAAGCTGTTAACTTTTAAGTCAACAAATCTCCAGCATGTTACATGTTAAGAATTCCAAGCTGCTTTAATTCCATTTATCCAATTTTCTACAGCTAAATTTTGATCATCCCTGAACTAAAAATTATCTTTAAAATATTAACATGAACCATAAACTAGATATTGGTAACAGCTGCAATTTTACAATCTTCGTCTTTTCTGCAAATTGTACCAAGGGACTGGAGAAAAGCTGGTAATAATGAGGGGAGAAAAGAATGGTGTAATAGAAATAGACCAGCCAACTGCTCCATCTGTTTTAGGGAAATTCTTAAAATCCATATTTTGAGACAAATTTAGCAAGCATTTACAATGCCCTGGGTTAATCAAAGGCCACTTAGCACACATAGATTTTGAAAGGGCAAATCACATTTGCAAATGTAAGATATTTTTGAAGAGACCAATTTCACTGAGAAAGGAAATTCAATACACATAAGGCTGAATTTATGGTCCACCACCTGTGGGTTTGCAGGTATGAGGTCCCATAAAACACCCAGGTTGGCCTTTCCTCCCACCCATCCCTGACCTAGCAGCAATTTAACATTGGCAGGTAAGACCTAACGTACCCTCACTCTGATTGATTTGCCAAAGTAGCCAATAACTGGACGACACGGTGGTGCAATGGTTAGCACAGCTAGCTCACAGCACCAGGGGCCCAGGTTCAATTCTCGGCTTGGGTCACTGTCTGCACAGAGCCTGCATGTTCTCCCCATGCTGGCATGAGTTTCCTCTGGGAGGTCAAATTTCCGAAAGACGTGTGAGATTAGGTGCATTGGCCAAGCTAAATTCTTGCTCAATGCGTGAGAACAGATGCTGGAGTGTGGCAGCCAGGGGATTTTCACAGTAACTTCATTGCAGTGTTAATGTAAGCCTACTTGTGAAACTAATAAATATACAAAAAAAATGCAGACTGGCCTCAATAGTTAAGCTAAAGCAATGACTTTCAAATTACTTTTTAGATTATCCTGTTAGGAATCAGATTTGGGGATGGGTGGGGTAGTGGAACAGTTGATTAGAGTGTTGCGGAATGATGTCAACAGCACAGGTTAATCCCTCGTCTGGTTGGAGTCATTCTTGGAGTTCTGCCTCTTTGCTGTGCTCCATGACTGTAGAATAATGCCCCTGACATGCATTATATATAACCAATTGTTTGTCTTTCTCTATTGGAGAGAGATGTGGTCCTTTGTGGACCTTGGCTATTATCGAAAATTGCATCTTATAATGACATACAAATCATTATATTTTAAATGAATTAATAACTGCATTAAAAAAAAGAAATTTCGTATTAATACATAAAACATTTGAATGTTTAAATCCCACAGAATAATTTCAAGTATGGTGAGTTCTTAGCTTCTCATTGGTCAATTTAGATTAGCTACTCAAGTTCCCAATATGTAGATAAAAGCCACTTCCCATTTTAAAAAATTATATATTCGTGAAAGACATGCTGGCGGCTCAGTCATCACTAGTTTGCTGACCCAGATTTTTTGTTCTTTCCTGAACTGAAGCTAAATACCACAGCTACGTGGATAATTAATTCTACCACTCTAGAGACTTGAGCACTAAATAAAGGCCAGGACTCTACAACTGTGCTGTGGGAGTGCTGCACTGTCAGAGGTCTCATCTTTTGGATGACACATTAACTCAATGCCCAAGTTACCCCCTTTGTGAGACCAGTTATGATTCTTGCATAGCGCACTCACACTGATGTGAATGCACTTTCTGTTGTGATGGGGGTGGGGGGGACGGTGTTGGGGGGGAAGTGATTCTGTGTAACTGCCTAGTAATTAGATGCTAATGCATTTGAATGATGTTCTCGATTTTCACAGTAACTTCATTGCAGTATTAATATAAGCCTCCTCGTGAAACTAATAAATAAACTTTTAAAAAAATTACAGCCTGGCCTCAATAGTTAAGCTAAAACAGTGACTTTCAAATTACTTTTTTAGATTAAGGAAACATACTCTACCACTTACACTTTCAATCACTTTACTTGCTTATATTGGCTTGGAATGCGATTTGGGAGTTGAAACAAGATTTTCCATTTCTGTCGCTGAACCCGCTTGATGAAAATGTGAGCAAGAAATTCCGGCCCACGTATTTAATCGTATTTATGCGATACCACACTCTGACTTTACAACATTTGAGACATTGCGAAAGGCACTTACAATGTTTATAAATTGACACTAGTTTCAACTTTACAACTCCATCAGTGGCACAGAGCACCAGGGACCCAGATTCAATTCTGGCATCAGTTCACTGTGTGGAGTTTCCACGTTCTCACCAAGTCTGTACGGGTTTCTTCCGGGTGCTCTGGTTTCCTCCCACGGTCCAAAATGTGTTGATTGGCCATGCTAAATTGACCCATAGTGCCAAGATGGCTAGTCGCAGACAGCCTTGTTGATCAACAAAGGGCATACACATGACAGGTCGTGCGAGGGCTGCTCTTGGATGTTGCTTCGAGAGTTGCCTAGTGCTTCACGTTTTTAGTGTATGCTTAAACTGGACCATCTGACGGGCAATATGACAGCTCAGTGACTATCATTGTTTGCTGTGCAGATGCATGGATTTGGGCTGGAGTCTGCAGAAGTTTGCACATTCTCCCAACGATTGCGTGGGTTTTCTTCAGGTGCTCCGGTTTCTTCCCACATCTCAAAAATGTGCTCTTAGGCTGATTGGTGTAACAAATTGTCCCTAAATTAGTCTTCCCACAATCTTCCTTACTAGGTGTAGACAGAGGTCATAGGTAGAGGAGGGCATTTATAATGTTAAAATGGCGGCATGGGCTCGTTGGGCCTAAGGGCCTGTTTCCTGTGCTGTATTGTTCTTTGTTCTTTATGTGGGGTTACAGGGAAAGCGCCTGAGTGGGATTGTTGTCAGTGAAGACTTGATGGGCCAAATGGCCTCCTTCTGCACCGTATGGATTGTATGGTTCTGTTCTATGATTCTATGCCAGTAACAAATTCAAACATTCATATATGTGCATTGAATTTCTACGTCGCCCATCTCCCTGACTCAACGCTCTCAGTTGCTGAGTGGTGCAGTTTCACGTGGTAAATTTCTGTGTTTCCAGACTTTTTCTTAAAAATATATATTTTTTAAATTTCTTGAACTATTTTATAATGTGAATTTATTGTTATATTACTTTTTTTTACAATTGACTGAGAACAAAATTCTGAGTAATTTTGGTGAAAATAGGGTATCAGGCCTTGATTCAGGAACCAATCCCCCATTAAAAATTATTCTTATGGGAAAAGCACTTCTAATTTATGAGATTTCAACTTATCGGCCGGATTCTTCTCTTAATCAGCACCGGCGGGATTTTCCCATCCCGCTGCAGTGAATGGAGATTTGGCTGGCCATTAAACTCTCTGACCTCACTGCAGTGAGAATATGGTGTGAATGACCGGAAAGATCATGCCCAAAACCCAGGAACCAGTTATATGGTAAATTTGAAGATAGCGTGTAATGTGGATAATCAAAGTCGAACAATGTACTTTGATATAGTTATTGGAATTTAAATACCCTGACCAAGCAGCTTTCTTCACCAATACCTTTTGATATCTATAAGGTTGGTAAGCTAGACAAAATATTCTTTGTTCATATTGAGTTTCTGCACCGTAGATCTGTGCCAAAATTTTCATTTCTAAGTTTGCCCAAAGGGAGTTACTCTCTGCTGGGATACCTCTTATAGTCAAAGTTAAATGTCTTATACAGTCACAGGCTGAGTGTACTGAATTTACATTACTGCACCGTTGCTGGTAGCAGGGATAACTTCACGAGCAGCATTGAAATATAAATGACACAACTCTAGCACCTCCAGGGCATAGAACATTACAGGAGTTAATAATTCTCCATGTTACCAGAGGCTTACATGTAAACAACAGCCACTAGTAGTTCATGGGTCATTGTTTCTATCCATGAGTAGTCCGCAATATGCTTTTTATGGGCGGGTACAGTTTTTATACTGTCAGAAATGCTGTAAAATCTGCAGTAACAACAGGGTTTGTTGTGGCTCGGTATACTCCAAACTGGCTGTTAAACAACTTGTTGAAAGTTATGCTGCATGGAAATTAAATTCCCTTAACTGTCATTTGAATCTAAGTATGGACTCTTTCAAAGTTGTTCAATGTTTCTGTTAAATTTTCATACAAATGTTTTTCAAGTTACACAGCATGATATCAAGGCCAATGATATCATCCTTTTTAAAACAGATCCAGAAAAACATGAACTTTAAGTAAAATAATAATTTTCACAATGGACTCTAGATATCATTATCTTCATTCCAGAACATTTTAACACTGATTAAAAATTGTCAATTAGGTAATGTAATCCTTCTGATTTTAGTACTGCAATAGCCATGGCATAAGAATGAAAACAATTAGCATACAAATTCCAAAAGAAATGCTCGGTAGTTTTATAAAGAAGTGGAATAATTTAGTTTAGTTTATTAATTATTGTCACAAGTAGGCTTATATTAATGCTTCAATGAAGTTACTGTGAAAATACCCCTGTCGCCACACTCCAGTGCCTGTACAGATGGATATACCGAGGGAGAATTTAATGTGGCCTATGCAGCTAACCAGCATCTTTTGGACTGTGGGGGGAAACTGGAGCAGCTGGAGGAAATCCATGCAGACATGGAGAGGATATGCAAATTTCACACAGACATGGGCAAAGAGGCCTCATAACTATGCACATATGAATGGAAATAAGGAATATAGGGAGACCCATTACATCATTGGTAAGGGAGAGACAACCATATCGCACTTTTATATGATTGTGAAGTGCCATTTAGACATCGCATAAGATTTTCTGCTCCTGCCCCTGAATTTGCCCAATGAAAACAGAAGCGGAAAATTCATTTTTTAAATTAAATGTTATTTTAGGCTGGAAGAATGGTAAGTAGATTGTCGGCTCCACTAATAGCTTTTCTCACCATAGTTTTCAAAACTAGTTGAAAAACACTGGTGCTGGATCCTATGATGTCACGCTGGTAGTGCAGTTCCCTTGGCCTTTTAAAGGCACCCTTTAAAAAAGGGGGAGCATGGTGGCACAGTGGTTAGCATTGCTACTTCAAGACCTAGGGACCCAGGTTCAATTCCAGCCTCGGGTCATGTCTGTGTGGGTTTCAAAAAACAAAGAAAATTACAACACAGAATCAGTCTCTTTGGTCCTGCAAGCCTGTATTGACTATGCTGCCTGACTGAACTAAAACCACCTACTCTTCCGGGGACATATCCCTCCATTCTCATTCTATTCATGCATTTGTTAAGACGCCCCTTAAACATCTGCATCCACCCAACAGTGAGTTCCAGGCATCCACCACCCTCTGTATAAAAAAACCTGCCTCATACATCTCCTTTAAACATTGTCCCTTGCACCTTAAACATATGCCCCCTAGTATTTGACTCTTCCACCCTAGGAAGAAGTTTTTGACTATTCAGTCTATGCATAATTTTGTAATCTTCTATCAGGTTGCCCCTCAACCTTCGTTGTTTTAATGAAAAGAAGCCAAGTTTCTCCAATCTCTTCTCATAGCTGATGCCCTCCATACCAGGCAACACTTTGGTAAATCTTTTCAGTACCCTCTCCAAAGTCTCAACATCCTTCTGGACCCATTACATTCCAAGTGACGCTTAACTACGGTTCCAAAAAGCTGCAACATGATTTGCCAATTTTTTAAAACTCAATACCCTGGCCAATGAAGGCAAGCATGCTGTATTCCTTCTTGATTACTTTTTTCACCCGCGTTGCTATTTTCAGTGGCCTGTGTACCTGTACACCCAGATTCCTTTGCTTATCAATACACTTAAGGATTCTTCAATCAATATATATTTTCTATCTATATTAGACCTTCCAATATATCACATTTGTCCAGATTAAACTCCATCTGCCTTCTCTCCACCCAGCTGTCCAACCAATCTACATCCTGCTGTGTCCTCTAATGGTCCTCATTGTTATCCGCAAATCCACCAACCTTTGTGTCGCTGCAAACTTATTAATCAAACCAATTGTATTTTCTTCCAAATCATTTATATATATATATTACAAACAACAAAGGTCCCAGTACTGATCCCTGAGGAACGCTACTTGTCACAGCTCTTCATTCAGAAACATGCCCTTCCAGTGCTATTCTCTATCTTCTATGACCGAGCCAGTTCTGTAACTATCTTGCCAGCTCACCTCTGATCCCATGCAACCTCACTTTCTGTACCAGTTTGTCATGAGGGACCTTGTCAAAGACCTTACTGAAGTCCATGCAGACAACATCCACTGCCCTACCCTCATCGATCTTCTTTGTCACTTCCTTGAAAAACTTGATTTGTTAGTGAGGCACAGCCTTCCTTTCACAAATTCATGTTATCTCTAGTTAATATGTAGACTTATCTCCAAATGGGAATACATCCTGTCCTGAAGAATCTTCTCCAATAATTTCCCTATCACTGATTTTTTTTTTGAGCAACACAGCACGGGAAACAGGCCCTTCGGCCCAACGAGCGCGCGCCGCCGTCATAACTATATAGTAGCAAATCCATTATCCTATTTTATTATTCCTATATAATAATATATATATTATTCCTAATATGGAAAATTCTCACCATAGGGACAATTTGTTTCCCAATCAGCCTAAGAGCGAATTTTTGGGTTGTGGGAGGAAACTGGAGTGCCCGGAGAAAACCCACGCAACCACGGGGAGAACGCGCAAACTCCCGCAGACACCGGCCCAATTCCAAGTGTCTGCACAGCCACATCGATAGTCTCTGAGCTGTCATGGTGCCCTTCAGATGGTCCACATAAAGCACTCATTTACGACATGAGGTACCAGGCAACCCATGAATCAACATCCAAGAGCTGTACCCGCACCACCTGCCGAATGCATGCTCAATGTTGGTCAAGTATGGACCGAATTACCTGTGGAAAAAGCCGTAGTTAAACAGTCCTAATATATCCCTCTATCTGCATACCGCTCATGTGGCTGTCCAAGAGACCCTTAAACAGCCCCAGCGTGCCTGCTCCCACCACCTTACTCGGCAGTGCATTCCACACCCCCACTACCCTTTGTGTGAAAAACTGCCCTCTAATATTCGTCCTATACATAGCCCCCCTCACCCTATGGCCATGACCTCTCGTCCTATCCATTTCTAAAGGCGGAAAAAGTTTACCTCCATTTACTCTATCTATATCCCTTATAATCTTATACACCTCTATGAGATCCCCTCTAAGCCGACGTCTTTCAAGGGAAAACAACCCCAGTCTATTTAATCGTTCCTCATAAGACAGTCCTTCCATACCAGGCAGCATCCTGGTAAACCTCCTCTGCACTCTCTCCAAGGACTCCACATCCTTCCAATAGTACGGCGACCAGAACTGGACGCAGTATTCCAAGTGAGGCCTAACCAAAGTTCTATACAACTGCAACATCAAACTCCTACTCTTGTATTCTATACCCTTTTCTATGAAAGCTAACATACTATACGCCTTCTTTATCACCTTCTCCACCTGTGAGGACACCTTCAGAGACTTGTGAACCTGCACCCCCAAGTCTCTCTGCGTCTCTATGCTCCGTATAGTTTTACCTTTTATCCTATAATTCTCTTCTACATTTTTCCGGCCAAAATGCATCACCTCGCATTTTTCCGGATTAAATTCCATTTGCCATCTATCTGCCCAGTCTACCAACCTGTCTATGTCCTGTTGTATTGCCTGACACTGCTCTTCTGTACCCGCCAATCCAAGCATCTTGGTGTCATCAGCAAATTTACTGATCTCACCACCTACCCCTACTTCCATTACTTGATGTAATTACCTGGATTATCCTTGCTACCTTTCTTAAACAAAGGAAGAACATTGGCTATTCTCCAATTCTCTGGGACTCCCCTGTAGCTAGTGAGGACACAAAGATTTATTTTAAAGCCCCAACAGTTTCCTCCCTCACTTCTCTCAGTATTCTGGGATATATCCCATTAGGTCCTGGGGACTTGTCTACCTTAATGTTTCTCAAGAACCCCAATACCTCTTCCTTTTTGGCCTTGACATGACTCAACTATCTACAAACCCTTTCCTCCAGGTGCTTCGGTTTCCTCCCACACTTCAAAGATTAGGTTGATTGCCCATGCTAAATTAATCCTTGGGCCAGTGGGATTAGCAGGGTAAATATGTGGGGTTGCTAGAATAGGGCCTGTGTGGGATTATGGTTGGTGTAGACCACTGCACTGCACTGCACAACCCAAGGTAAATTTGGGACCTTGTCATCTTCCCGATTGCTCCCTTGGAGCAGTAGTGGCCAACTCGGAGCTTGCAATGAGGAACAACAACAAAAATAAGAACAAGGATCTGCCTTGTTGTGTATGTAGTCGGGTGTATGCCCCTTTAAGAGAGTGGATCTGGCAATCTGGGGCAAGCTAGAGCCATTCTTGGACTAACTGTAGGAGTGTTGCATCGTTGAATAAACTGTTCCTATTTAATTTACATCTGCTTAGTTCATTGTTTCTTTACAGACCATAATTAGACATCAAACATAATACGCCCCATGGACATGGAAACTCACCTCTACCCAATGGGGACCCAGCCTCTCCTCGGAAACAGGACACTGTTCCATGGACACAAGGAACCCGTCCCCACATGGACCTTCCCAAAGGAAGCTTCCCTAACACTGCCCCTGCCCTTGTTCTTGGCACTGCCTCTTAGGTACTGCTCAGGCTTGTCCATCTCCCCCATGGAGACTGTAGTTACGTGTGTCCCTGGCAAGTTCTTTTCGCCAGATCTCCATTGGCCTACATCTATTGTAAACCCCACCAACATGATGGAAATTCAAATAAGGGGTGAAAAATAGATTGGGGAAATCCACTAATGTCTTGAAAATTTATTTAAATAGGCTGCTCGTCGTTGCATGGCAGGAACCCCATTATGTCACTGGCTTAGTGGGGGCAAGGGGGCGCACAGAGTGGGGCTGAGGCAGGGACAATCATGCAGGGATATCCTATGGTGTTAAAGACATCTTGGGACGACCTCTTGATTCTCTGCCCCACAACCATTTTCGTCCACCAAAAATAGGCGTAGAAAGCCCCCTCCTCTGTCCTTTTCTTCCAGAGCTCTGATTTGGATTCATATTTTAATTATTTTTCAGTTTCAATTAGTTTAGTGCTTTGGGTTTGTGCTGTTTTTAAATCATAAAATGTAAAGACAAAATTGATATAAAATTGAGCTGAGAAAAGTGAAACCTCTTGGTGACAGGGTTACAGAGTAAAAATTTATATTTCTATGCTGCCTTTCATGGCCTCAGGATATCAGAAAGAGATTTACAATGAAGTGAAATTGAAGCTTCATCACAGTTGAAATGTAGGAAAAGTGACAGCCAATGTATGCATAGCCAATTCCCACCAACAGCAATACGATGATACGAGTGATGAATATTGGCCAGCCACTGTGGATAACTCCCCTGTTCTTCTTTGAATAGTGTAGGAATTTTTATATCAGGCTAAGAGTTATGCCGTGTATCTGACTGCAATATAATCTGTTTCTTCTATAATTTTCAGTGTTCTGTTGGTGTTTTCAAAATAAGCATCAATTTCGAAACGCTGCACACAATTGGATTTAATCCATTTCCTGATAACCAAGTTCTCTCTTGCTCTCATTGTCTCTTTCAATATAGTTATATGTACATCTCACAGATGCTAAAACACTGGGCAGAATCTGATGCGACTCCCCACTCCCCACTACCCACCCCACTCTACCGCGCTGCCCAAGGCAAATTTGGGACCTTGGAACAGGAAAGGTGGATGGTGGAACTCCAGTAAGAACATTAGAACTTAAGAAATTGGAGCAGAAGTAGGCCCATCTATCTCCTAGAGCCTGCCCTGCCATTCAATAAGATCATGGCACCATCTGATAGTGGTTCAGTTCCATTTATCTGCCTGCTCCCCACAACCCTTAATGCCCTTATTGGTCAGAAATCTATCTGTAACTTAAACACAATTAACGAGATAGCTTCCACTGTTTCATAGAATTCCAAAGATTCACTACCCTCTGGGAGAAGAAGTTCCTCCTCAACTCTGTTCTAAATTGACTCCCCCTTATTATGAGGCTGTGCCCTTTCGTTTCCTTTCTCAGTGGACAGAATCTCTCTGCCTCTACCCTGTCAAGCCCCTTCATTAACTTATATGTCTCTATAAGATATCCCCTCAGCCTTCTAAATTCCAACGACTACAGGCCCAATCTACCCAATCTCTCCTCATGAGTTAACCCCCTCAACTCCAGAATCAATGTGGTGAACCTTCACTGTACTCCCTCCAAGGCCAATATATCCTTTCTCAAATAAGGGGACCAAAATTGTACACAGTACTCTAGTTGCGGCCTTGTCAGTACCTTGTACAATTGCAACAAGATCCTGCTTTTATACTCCATTCCCCTTGCGATAAAGGCCGACAGGGAACTTACAATATGGAACAATGGCTAAGCATATGAGGGAGAATCCCTTCAACTCAGGCACTCTATGTTTGATTGAGGGATTAGGCATTGGGAAAGGGGCCTCTCAGGAAGGCACTTCTGCCTTTGCTGTTGACTGCTCTGTGCTTCTCCTTCGCCAGTGCCCCTTTCCCTGATTCCCCCATCCTGTCCCAATTTCCTCCCTCTGAGGATCCATTGTTGATCTCTGGTGAGGGCCCCAGTTTAGTAGTGGCAGTGGCTACTATTCCTAGTAGTGGATTGCCTGGATTTTCAACCTGCACAGTGCTTAATTGCACAGCATGCTCTATGCTGTCCAGATAAGTATCAGATACTTACAAAATTGCACTGGGTCTCTCCAAAATGTTTGAGACAGAGTTCCCACTGGTTTTCTAGCTGAGCATCATGTTGAACATTTAATTCTACCCATTACCTTTATTTGTCTCTCCACAGATGCTGCTAGACTTGCTGAATATTTCCAGCATTTGCTGTTCTTACTTCAGATTTCTGGCATTTTATTTATGTATTTGAGACAAACACAACTGATAGTCAATGAGATTTGATATCTCAGCCAGAATAAAATGTGTGGAATCTCCTGTTGATTTTGGCCTTTCCAAAACGCTGAACATAGGAACATCGAATTATACAGAACAGTCCATGTTGTTAATTTTATATTGATCTGCTCTTAATTGTAGTCAGCTGGATAATATCAATCAGGGACTCAACTGTGCTCGTATATAATAGAAGCAGGCTGAAAGAGGGCTGTATTATTAGAGATACACATTATATTATGCATCTCTCTGCAAATGAAAGCTAATAAGGAATAAAAATTTGGCTTCAGTGTTTTATCTTTCACCACCTGACTGTCTGAGCTTTGACAGAAGTATCTAATAAATATCGTTTCTCAAAGTTACTGCTACATCCTTCTAACAAATATTTCTCCAGACAGATAACTAACATACTCTCTAATTTGCTGATGCAATTAAGTCCTCATTCCCTTGACTGTCATATTCTGCATAGAGTATTTAATCCTGATTATCATCTCATCTTCCCCTTGAAAGTTAGAGGCATTTCTCTATGATTGTTCAAGCTGTAACTGTGTTAAAAAATATGTCTTTCTTGTTTATACCTTCCTCTAAGCCTTCGTTTCATCGGGGCAACTATTTGGAGTGACTATTGTCTATACTCAAGACTCATGCGCTTAATTCCAGCAGTCAACTTAGTTGCTTTTCCTTACACCATTTCCTATCCCCTGAATACCATTTTTTCATAAGATGATCAAAATTTAATGTAGTACTCCAGCCGAGATTCAACCAGTGTTTTGGACAATCATAAATACATTCACTTAGCTTTCGGCTCCATTCTGCTGGCTGTTAAAACATCACCCTCTTTGCTTTCTTAAACATTGATGCAGGCCACAAAATAGGCCAATCCAACCATCAATATGCCCCAAATCCCTTTCCTCTGCTATATCCTGTAGGATATTATTTCACTGACAAATCATACTGGATATTTTCACAATTTCAAGTCTTTACGCTTATGTACATTGAAAGATAACTTTCCTTTATCCTCTCAGTCCCACAGTCAATCTTTCCTTCAGCAAGATCTTCAATATTTCCTCTCCTTAGGATGCTACTTTTGCTAGCCTGCAGTGCCTTCAGACTTTTTTTTGCCATTTTTTGTGGAGGACTTCCAAATTGAATTATAACGAATGGGAGGATTCTCCCCTGAATGGATACACCTGAATGTCATTGCTCTGTGAAATTTCATACCTGCTATTGACAAAGCTTTCTCCAAAACACACAGAAAATGTACCTCTAAGTCTCTAGATTTGCTATATATATCAAACGCAAGCTAATGACACCAGTTGTCCACAAGTTAAGTGTGAAATGCCACTTTTTATTGAATATCAGTGGCCTTTGAGCATGTTATTGTTATTGGACTGTCATCTACCTTCTATTGAAGATTAATTATTGTCAATCATGTGATTGAAACTGGTTCTCTGATTCTGAAACCCTTTGATGGCATAACTCAGAGAGACCTGGGCAAATTATAGAATCGCACCAACAAGACCACAACTGCAGAGAAAGGCTGTGCCAAACTTGCCTATCAAGAATTATGAGGCTTAAAACTCTTTTTAAAAGTCTCTCTAGCTAATTGTAAAAGGTTCAAGTTCACCTGTTAAAAATTGAACCTCCTGATACAACAATCACAATACCTATCTACATGACATGCTGAATATTCTTTAGTTTGAGGGAACCACGCAGTTAATCAAGATCTGACCCCAGCTTAGTTGCAATTCCAGAACAGGAAAAAGCCATCTTCCTCACTGAACTCTCAAGGACACTTGAACCTCTAACTATCCGATTTAATACTTCTAATGGGCATGATTTTTAATCGTATTTTCCTTGAGGGAATTTTAGATCTTTTGAGGTGTATGTGAAGTTACAATCCTCTTTGTTTAAATCCTTTGTGACTTTTAAATTGACTGCACACTAACAGGGTTTAGAAACATTGCCTTTCGTCGGCAGAAAGGAAGGAATTGGGTGTTTCAGTTTACCTCTCTCTATCCTATCTGTAACACAATACACTGCACGCCATATAGCATGGCAATATCCCCACACCTCCTCACCCTGGCAGACATCTCCCCCCCTGAACACTCTCGTCCCGGCAGGCCCTCCACCAGCAAAATGCACCTCCCCAGCCCGCCGAAGTCCTCCTTCCTTTCCAGGCTGATTGTTGTGCAGAGTGGCAGCAGGACACCCACCCCCACTGATCACTCTTAGGCTCTGCTCATAATAGGCCCCACCACCTTGGCTCTGCCTTCTGCCCAATGCCAAGGTGCCCTTTGGGCATGGGCACTTTGCTCCTTGGGCAGTGCCAGGGACACAGGTTGGCACTGCCATGATGCTAATGCCCATAGGGTACCAACCTCCCTGTCGCTCAACCCCCTGGGGTGCTCCAATTGCCCTCCCTTTATTCCGGCGTGTCTCCTGCTAGTTCCCCGAATGTAGGCTGCTAGTCTGAACCCCACCGGAATGAAGGACTCCTGGCGGGGCGGGAGATTCGACTGGGGCCTGAAAAGTTTCAATAATTAACTAATAAACATTTTTAAAAGATATTGAAAAAAGATTTCAATTATTTAACTGCCTTTCCATCGGTTTCCAGTGTGGTCTGATCGGCGACTGTTTGCATGCATTCCTAACAAGGCCAGAGTCTCGCACCATGATCCAACAGAAAAGTTGCTGGTCACGATGGAAGAATGATGGCCCTTTTCTCAGAAAGATGACGACCAGAATCTTACCACTGTTCATACCATGGGATTTTCCCATCCTGCCATACTGAACAAGGATTTGGCTGGTTGCCAAATTCTTCAGTGCAGTGGGAGGGTGGCTTCAACGGCCAATAAGATTGCGCCCCAAGAGGAAGACAAGGCCATTTGCATTGAGCCATGGGACGAGATTTTTCAGCATGCCCCAAGACCAGAAATTCCCGCCGAAGGCTAATGGACCTTTGCATTGTCAGGTAGATTTTCTACCCGCCCACCACGATTCCTGTGGTGAGAAAGAGGGAAAAGTTCTTCCCAAAGACTCAAAAAATTAATTTACACAAGAAATGTGTCAATAATTTGAAATCTAGTAATGAATAATATCACGTATAACATTTCCTATCATGTTGCAATGAATCATTTTCAAAGCGTGGTGTTTATCATTACGCAGGAAGACAATAATTCTGTGATATTAAATACAAAATTATACTTCTGCAGTATAATAGAGAAACAAAGATAATACTCATGACACAAAAAGTGAACAACTCAACAATTCAACATGATGATTTTGAAAATTCGTTTTGTATTTTTAGTCTGATATGATGATTAGCTATTTGAGACCATAAAATGCAGGAACAGAAGTAGGCCATTTGGCCCAATTTTAATTTCAAAACAAGAAAGGAATTAAACAAACTGGAGCAGATGCAATCCAAAACAGGAATATTAGCAGTCACCAGAGCGTATATATCAATGAGAAAAACATAACAATCCCACAGTTATAGCAGAGGTTCTGGACCTAACTGAACAGTGTCTGAATAATGTTCTGTGAAACGTATGATACAAATTGTATTTTGTGATAAAGATAGTCTTGTGGGGCTAGGAGGGATTTGTTACTCATCATCACATAGAAACTGCCAAGCAGTTTCTTTTTAATGTTGTAGAGGATAGAATGTACACAGAGATCAGAAAAGTCCTCCGTACCTACCCACCCATCAATCACAAGTTGTACACTGTGTGAAGGGAAGCATTCATACAATGAAGTGGGGAGGAAGAGAAATCCTATCAATGGCTTAGACATCCCTTCAGCTAAAATCAGCTCACTTTGATTTTTCTGGATGATTTTGAATTATTGATGTTTTCCTCAGCATTACTGAGAATAGGTAATCTTTGAAATCCACTTTCCCTGACTTACCTCTCAGGCATGCTTTGTAACACTTGCTCACTCTTGAACAACCCTTTAGAAAGTGAAACAGAACATATTTTGGTTCCTCATATTTTCAGCTCATAACACAATGTTAATCCAGCACATCTAAGCTCCTCTGAGAACGAGTAATTCTTATTAAGATTTTAAGCTGGCTGATGAATGTAGCCCTATTTTTAAATATGTCCATGGATATACTGGAATTTAGGCAATTTGTTTTATATATTTTACTAGCTTACGATGCACAGACTATTTGGGTCACGTGCTGTAAGGTGATTATCAAGGCTTGACACCCAACAATGATTATTTGCATTTCATACCAGCAAAGTGTCAAATTATATTCTGTTAGAGAGATTCCTGTGGTGTCTATATCCCTCAGGTATGTCATGATTATTAATATCTGAAAGAATTACTTCCAGGAAGTAGCTTTGACTATTATCATTAATAGCTGAGCTCAAATTCGACTGAATATGCAAATCCAAGGGATCCGATGGTGAGAGTGTGCAAATAAGAAATCATGGTACAGATATATATTTTGACCAAAACTGCATCATAAAAAACTGAGAATTTTGTTAGCCTTCTGAGCATTTTTAATGAGAGGAAAGAGCTATACTATAACTACACTCATGAAAATTTTAAACAGATACCACTAAGTTTTATGTTCTAATGCTAAAATGTCTGATAACAGGCTGGGTTTTCCCTGCATCGCAACCCCAACTCCCTCTCCCACCTGCAGAGAGACATAATTTTCATGGAGTTGGTTTTTCCAAGATGGCACCAGAGTGTGGTGACTTCTTGCAAGTTCTGCCCAGCATGCCTTCTAATTTTAGCTTTTATTCTCATTTTATGCTTCTAAAACTTCATCCTAACTGTTTCAAACTCTCTAACAGTTACTTAATTCAATCGCTTGCACATTAAGTTGATATTTCTCTATACTCAACGATAACTGTACATTCTGCAGTCTCTTGCTTTCTTCTCTATGAATGGCATGCTTTGCCTGTACAGCACATAAGAAATAATACTTTTCATTGTATACTAATACATGTGGCAATAATAAATCAAATTAAACCAAAATCTTAACAACTCAAGAGGCCGGTGCCGCACAAATTAGTTGCAGCTGGGGAGAGCGCTAGAATGGAGATAGAACACCAGGGAAGATGGCCACATTTTGTCTGAATCCATAAGACCATAATATATAGGTCGTTTAGTCCATCGAGTTTGCTATGCCATTTCAATCATGGCTGATAAATTTCTCAACTCCATTCTCTGGCCCATTCCTGTAATCTTTGAGTCCCTTACTAATCCACAACCCATTTATCTCTGTCTACAATACACTCAATGGCCTGGCCTCCAAAGCCATCTGTGGCAATGAATTCCATAGATTCACCATCATCTGGTTATAGAAATTCTTCCTCAGCTTGGTTCTAAGTCCATAGCCATTGCTGAGGCTGCCATCTATGTGCAGTCATTAAACAGTGAGAGAAGGTTCATATTTTATACTTCTGTTGATTTTAGCACTGAAACTGCAATGGGCACTGTGTAATCATATGCATAATCTCACTGGAAATGGCGTCACTAATCACTAGCATGGTAATTGTAAAGATGCAGCCTATGTTGAACATGTCTCATAAATAAAGTTCCTTGAGTTGTCAACCTCTGTGCTTCCTTGTATCAATCCTGCAGACACAATGGCCAGAATTTTACTCACATGCCTGCCCCAATCCCGGGGACAGGCAAGGCTCAGAGAATGGCATTCTCCTTTGGCCATGTGTGCGATTTGGGTGGATGTGCCAATAAAATGCCGTCCAACATTTCATCTTTAAAGTGGCTATAAAAGTGAATCATAGAATCATAGAATCCTACGGTACAGAAGAAGGTCATTCGGCCCATCGAATCTGCATTGACCACAATCCTACCAAGGCACTACCCCCATAATCATATGCACTTATCTTAGCTAGTTCCCCTGACACTAAGGGACAATTCAGCATGGCCAATCCACCTGCACATCTTTGGACTGTGGCAGGAAACTGGAGAACTCAAGGGAAACCCATGCAGACATGGGCAAAATATGCGAATGATAGGAAAAGGTTGGGTATTAAACTTATATTGCTGCTCAGTAGCTTTTTTGTCTGAACTTTTACTTTTCCACGTCAAATTAAACTGTTTCAGCACTGCCAGCACTGTTCCTGACAGGATGTAGGTTGTTAGCTTCAGGAAATTACCAATGACTGACTGCCTGCCCTCAATAAAAGCCAGTATTGATTATTTGGAGACTTGACACTTGGGAGCATCTTAGTAAAAAGGAATGGAACTTTATGCATGGTGTGTGTTCACTTTTGTGCCTGCTACTTTCTGTTTCCTGGAGTACATCACATTATATCAATATAGTACGCATGCGTGTGAATGAGCCAAACCTCTCAAGATTGCTTCCTTGCATCCCTTACTACAGCACAGCGCTACGTTGAGTCAAAAGACATTACAGTCAGGAAGTCAGAAAACAAGTTCTTAATGATCTCCCTAATGTTGTGAAGCTGGTCAACTCATGGGGCATCAACATAAATTTGTTGCTTGCTGCCCAGTCTCACCCCTTTTGGGGAAGTCAGCAGAGTTGCAAATAGGGCTGGCACAAGGACAGCCAACACCATTTTTTTTGCCATCCTATCTCTATTCTGTCCCATTTGAGGCCAGGAAGATCCATTCTGTTGAGTAGGGAGAGTTAATTCATGCTACTGCACACAACTCACATTCTAGTTGTTTCTGTCTAACATCTACCTGCAATCTATGCTCTATAGGGCTGCTGCCTTTCTGGTGCACCTCAGTCCCGAGTATATTTATTTGAACCTGGTTAATAAATGCTGCTGGCTGTTTGGTTTTCGAAAAACAAAATCTTTCTTGGGCTATGGGTGCTACATCAAGGTAACTTTTAGTTTCCTTCTTGGACTGCTGGCAATGGTTTGACACAAACAAATGGTTCTCTATGTAAGTGATTCTCAAACTTTGTTGATTGATGGACCCTTTTTCAATTGGATTATTAATCATTGATACATCCCAGCTAAATTATAATACTGCATATTACTGGTAATATGGAATTATTGCATGTAAAACATGCAATACTTCCATACTATTACTTTTTAAAGCATGTATTTATTTACAGATATCAATGAGATGGCCTGCCTGCTTCTCACTGCAGTTTGTTTAATCTGAATATGATGTTCGACAGTGACCCTTGTAAATCATTCTTCATTCCAGATGGAATCTGTAATGTCATAACTCATGAAGCTCCCAAGTGCTGCAAAGTCCTGATCAAGGGCCTCCTAAAAAAGATAGGAGCCATAATGGCTCTTCCTTTTACTGATGAAAGACATCAATTTAAATCTACAGATTGTGGTCTAGCCCCAGACTCATCCAAAAGTTTCTTTAGATGCTGTACATTTCAAAGCAGGAATTTTCCTACCATCTCAGCTGCCATTATCAGATTTTTTTGTTTACTTTCTTTCGTTCCTCCTCATGGGCAAATGAAAATATTTTACAAAAATCTTTTAAAAAATAAATCCGTAATTTATTCAATGATAAGACATCGTGCAACAATTCGATGTGGTAGCATTAAAAAGTTTTGCAGGAAGGTTATGGTTAGGAACTGTGTTTCTATCTTAGGGTAAAATGGGGGGGGGATTATGTTCTCTGTTTTAAATTATGCATAGTAAAGTTTGACAACACCAATTTTAAATCCAACCAATTTATTTGATAGTAACTTTTTACTACCAAATAAATTGGTTGCATTTAAAATTGGTGTTGTCAAACTTTACTGAGTTTACCCCAGTCCAACGCTGGCATCTCTACGTCTAAATTATGCAGACAGTAAACATGCATGGCTTAATTTTTTTTAGATTCAAAGAAGTCCAGGTTGTTTCACTGGAAGAAGGTACAAGGAGCTCACTCTTGTGGACAATGGCAGAGCATCTGTGTCAACAGTGGATAAGGGGCATGTCACCAGAAGTGTTAAGAATATCAGGTTGTAAACCATTATACTTTAACCTGCCTACTTGATCCCAAGATAGAATAGTTTGAATCTAAATTTAAGCAGCATTTCTACCTGAGTACAGGACATGTGTCACATTGCCATGATGATGGGTTTTGAGAAGGGAAAGATTTCTAAGATATCCCTGCAACTCACAGATACTGCAAAGACCGCCAGCATCTGCGATAAAGGGAACAGATAGAGAGTATAATTCTTCATTGAGCAAGGAATATGGGAGAGAGCTCAAACTCAGATTGAAAAGATCAAATTCATGAGGAGTTCAAATGAAGCTGGAAAATTTACCTACCTGGAAGTGGTGAAAAATCTCCAGAAAAACTCTCATCATGAAAGAGATTTTAGGGTTGAAAGTTTCCATGTTGAAAAAGTAGCAAATGAAATAACTCTCATGAGATAAGAAGAGAATTGATTGTCCAAAATATAACTGTGAAGTAGGATTTTAGTTTTCAATGAAAAGGGGGATTTTCAGAAATGGTTGAAAGTTTCAAGTTTTTAGATGTCCACGTCACCAACAACCTATTCTCATCCCCCCATGCTGACACTATCGTTAAGAAAGTGCACTAATGTCCGTACTTTCTCAGAAGACTAAGGAAATTTGATGTCTCAGCTGCAACTCTCATCAGCTTTTACAGATGCATCATAGAAAGCATTCTTTCTGGTGTATCATAGCTTGGTATGGCTCCTGTTCTACCCAACAGCATAAGAACCTATAAAAGGTTGTGAATGTTGCCCAATCCATCATGCAAACCAGCCTCCTATCCATTGACTCTGTCCACACTTCCCACTGTCTCGGCAATGTAGCCAGCATAATTAAGGAACCCACGAACCTTGGACATTCTCTCTTCCACCTTCTTCAGCTGGAAAAAGATTCAGAAGTCTGATGTCACATAACAACCAACTCAAGAACAGCTTCTTCCCTGCTGCCATCTGAATGGACGTACCTTGCATTAACCTGATCTTTCTCTGCACCCTAGCTATGAATATAACACTACATTCTGCATGCTCTCATCTTCTTTTTTATGAATGGTACATTTTGTCTGTAAAGCGAGCAAGAAATAATACTTTCACTATAAAAATACATATTTAATAAATATGTATTATATTTATTAATACATCAATAATAAATTATTGATTTATTAATAAATAATAGATTATTGATTTATTAATAAATAATAATAAATCAAATAAAATCAAATAATTTCTAGAATTTAAAGTACAGATTACCAAAATATACAGTCCTTTGTTAATGATGTTTTACATTTGTTTGTTACAGTAAGAGTCTTAAAACGTCACTTCTTGTTGTGTCATCTTTTCAATTATTCACTGGAAATTGGAATTTTGCTTTAAAAGTTATCAGTTTTTATGGGGATTATATCAGAAGAGAATCAGTCAACCATCAGCAGTACATTCATAAGCATGTGAAATATTCCCATAATTGATAGAGGGGGAGTGGTGACAGTCGGATCTAGGCAAACACAAGTTTGCTCATAACTATTTGCAATTTCCTATGGGTTAATAAATATGTAGATAGTTACTAACAAGATCTTTATCAACTCATTGGCATTGCATCTCCAGCTGCTGCTCATTCAGTAATACTCTGGAATCACTGGAAAATCTCTTCAGACTTTTGTCTGGCAAGATCTGTTCAAGTTTGCTTCAGTGGGCAGCTGAGTCCATCGCATTTCTCTTTGGATCATAGCCATGCATAGGGCAAGGTGGCAGATCTCTTTTACTGAAGGTCATCAGTGAACTTGTTGGATTTTTATGATGATTCAACAACCTCATGGTCATTTTTACTGATAGAAGCAATTTTTTATTGACAGGACGTTTAAAACACATTAACTCCACAGCTGTAGCAGAATCCCTCACAAAATGAAGGACATATGAATAATTTTCTGTAAAATATATAATAATGTAAATGTAGATGGGCTTGTGGGATTGAAGTGGAGTCATTATTCATCAGCATATAGCAACTGCTTGGATTGATTTATTTCTTAGCATGATGAGAGTAGAATACATGATAGTTATCATGCAGCCCACTCATACATTTTCAAAGAATCTATAGCCATAGGGAATACTTGGATGGAACTTACAAAATTAATTAGAGAGCTCATTTACTGATCACTTCTACTTCAATGATTCTCCTCACACACTACCAATTATTTTTCCCCGAATCTCAGATCCCCCACATCATATACCACTCCTCCACTGACAGACAACTTCTTCTTCTTCAAGTTGCTTTTATAGCCTGCAAGTATGAGAACAGATCACATCAGGCTCAGAAAGTTCAGAGAAAGAAAAAGTGAAGTTCTTCACAAGCCAATTATTAAGATCTAAAATTGCACAATTTATAGGGGAGGGTTGGTGTGTCATTCTGATTTAGGGGATTGGAATTTGTACTGTAAGTTAGAGTCACTGTGAAGTGCAAATTGCCCTCAAAGCCATCCTGAGTTGCAATGTTATCGCCATTCCTTCGCTGTCACTGGGTCAAAGTCCTGGAATTTCCTTTCTAAGAGCACTGTGGATGTATCTACACTACGTGGGCTGCAGTGGTTCGAAAAGGCAACTCACCACCACCTTCTCAAGGGGAATTGCAAATGTGCAATGAAATGCTGGCCTGGCTAGCTATGTCCACATGCTGTGAAAGAATTAAAAACGAACTACTGCTCTGCACTTTATAGTAAATTCTGATCAAACAGGGATCTGGCAGAAAATGTGAGGTATGCAAATGAAAAGATAATGAGGACAAAACTATTAATTCCAGAAACTTATTCCAGAATAGCATTTGGTTCCAGACAAGACTCTGGGAAAAAGGTGTATATTTATTAATGGTTGCATTCAGAAATTTTGACAATCAACAATATTTTTTAACCCACAGTGTGGGTGGGGGGTGGGTAAAGGGTGGTAAAAATCAGCATGCGCCGTGTCTGTTTTTGACACATGGGTGAAAAACATGCTGATAATGCAGCACGATGTCTGCACACAATCTGGGCTGGTGTTGATCAGGTGGTTAAATTTGGGTTGTTAGCCAAAATAGCAATCCATCAGAAATTAAAGGCTAAATGCCCTTTGAAGGACCCCATGGTGAAATCTGTTGAAAATTAGTGAGGTAAGTGTTGGGATACTGCAGTGGACACTGTGGTTGTAATTCCATGGTATTTCTCTTGAAGAGTTAAAATTCCTGTCAAGTCAGAAGGAGCATCAATCTGAAGTACCGTGCTGCTTGAAAAGGATTCTTCAAAATGCCAATGTTTTCAAGCATAAATCCATTTCTTCCCACCTCCTGTGATAGAAATTCTTACCTCAGTGTTCATTGGGATCATTCACATTTCTTTATGATGGAGATAGAACAGAAAGCGGAGGAAGAAATAAAAATTAAAGCACACAATGTAAGAATACAGCAAATCACAAGACCAACTTTTATGCTAAGTTCCATCTGCAGACAACAGATCATGACACTCTCTGAATGATATCTCATGAAGAGGTAAGTAAATGAATGCTTCTATTTGTTTAGTTCCTTTCGTGACTGCCAAACCTTCCAAAGCATTTAAGTGTGTATAATCCTTGTCGAAATGTAGTAAATGCAGTAGCTATTTAGCACATAATGTGTTCGCATAAGGAAACAACATAATGAATAGTCTTGTTTTTCTTGGATGTTGATTGAGGGATGCATATTAGCTAGGACAAGTCCACTGTTCTTTTTCAAAATAATACCATTGGATCTTTCACATCCATACGAAAAGACAGCTATGACCTCAGTTGAATATCTCATCCAATGGACAGCACATCCGATAATGCAGTACTTTCTCAGGACTGCACCAAATTGTCAGTCTGGATTGCTGTGCTCAAGTCATGGAATGGACTTCAACTCAGACATTTCTAAATTGAAAACAAGCATCCTACCGATTGAGCTATGGCTTAAACAGGCAGAGAAAGAAGGCCAATATGCAGGCGAGCTTTATAATATGCCAATTTTCTGCTCTCTCACAAGCACGTCGTGGCACTGCAGGATCTGTTTGAATACAAGAAGATTAAAAAGTAGGAGACCATACAGCACATCGAGCCTGTTCTGCCATTCAATAACCTGATGGCAGATCATGGAAATCACCTCCACTCTCCCGCCTGCTCTCTTTGATTCCCTGAGAGACTAAAAGTTTGTCTTTCTCAACCGTGAGTATATTCAATGATGGTACATCCACCACCTTCTAAAGTAAAGAATTCCAAAGATTCTCAGCACTTTGAATGAAGAAGGTTTATTTTATTATTGAATCATTGAATCGTGGAATTCCTATCGTGCAAAAAGAGGCCATTTGGCCCATCGAGCCAGCACCAACAACAATTCCATCCAGGCCCTATTACCATAACCCTATTTAATATTCTCTGTGATATTAAAGGGCAATTGAGCATGGCAAATCCTCCTAACTCTCACATCTTTGAAATGTGGGAGGAAATCGGAGCACTCAGAGGAAACCCATTCAGACATGGAGAGAAGGTACAAACTCCCCACACACAGTGAGCCGCGACCAAAATTGTACCCAGGTCTCTGTCACTGTGAGGTGGCAATGCTAACCACTGCACCACCATGCCGCACTTAATGTCTGGTCTAAATGGCCAAAACCAGCAACCCCCCTGCCATATTTAAACAAATAATCAAGGCTTGTTAATACTTACCTTGCACTGGAATCCATGGAGCTTCTTCTTGGGTTTGCTTGCAGTCTTAACAGCATCCACTAATATGCATTTGCTGGACTGCTGGCCAACCCTGAAGCTGCGACTTTTTCCCTGGTGAATTCACATATTTTTACAGATATTGAAGCAGCAGTCACAAAGATTTTCAATGTGCTGGCTTTTTCTTTGAGAGAATGACCTGCTAAGTCTCTGCTATTACAAAAGTAATAGATTTGTGTCAGATCTGTGTCAGACGTTCAAAAACAACTTGACATCAAGTCAAGTTTGTTTCACATGCGAATGAATGAGCAGAAAATGAAACATTGCAAACTCTTTTATTCGCATATTCGCTTATGAATGTGAAAATCAAAACAGATTCCTTTAATTGATCCAGAAGAATTATGTAATTTGAGTACAAGACTATAATTATCAAGAATTCAAAATGATACCTACATTAACTCTGTCAAGTAAATTTAAGGCATTTTTGAGATTATTTTATTGCAATAACTAAGAGAATGCACAGGTTACTTCTAATATAAGAGAAATTAGGAAATGCTGGAAACACTCAGCTTTTTTGAATTGTGGTGGGCAGAGGGCAGACCATGCAAAGGTCCTTAGACCTCGGATGGAATTTTCTGCTTTTGGGGTGAGCGCAATCAGAAAATCCTACCCAGGGAGGGCGATTGGTGTAACGAGCCAGTAAGATAGGGCAAGAAGCAAGAAATTAGGTTTGTGCCCAATTTCTCGCCTCTCACAACCTTGCCAGTCCAATTTTCGCCAGTGAAATCACCACACACCCAGGAAAGGTGCGATGCTGATTTTAGTATTAACAATCTGATTAACATGTCATTAAAGAGTCACGGACAGCATGGCTGCGAATCTCCAATACGACTCACAACTTTTCTGGCTGGTTGTGGTGGCAGATACACGTCATTGGTCTTGAACAGGGATTTGTGCACGCACTGGGAATGCATGCACATCTCCCAGATCCGGCAAACAGTTGCTGGTCAGACCACACTGGAAACCAGTGGGAAGGCAGGTAAGTAATTTAAGTCTTTTTTTCAATATGTTTTAAATATGTTTATTATCATTATCCCTTCAGGTCCTGATTGAATGTCCCACGCTGTCAGGAATACCTCATTCGGCAGGGCTCAGGCTAGGCCACCACATTTGATGAACTAACAGGAGACCCCGCTGGAATGAAGGTGGAGCAATCTGGGCCCCCCAGGGGGTCAGGCAGCAGGGAGTGGTGGCCCCTAGGCATTGACGCCTCGAAATAGCAGCCTGTGTCTCTTGGCACTGCCCACTGTCCATAACTGTCTAAGTTTTTGCATGTCTATTGATGTCTTTTCTTTTACTTCACAGATGATTCGGTCTGCCTTGTTGACCAACAAGGGGCATACACGTGGTGGGTCATGCGAGGGTTGCTCTTGGATGTTGCTTTGAGAGTTGCCTAGTGCTTCACTTCGTTAGTGTATGCTTAATCTGGACCATCTGACAGCAACGTGACAGCTCAGTGACTATCACTATTTGTTGTGCAGATACATGGATTTGGACCAGTGTCTGTGGGAGTTTGCACATTCTCCCCGTGATTGCGTGGGTTTTCTCCAGGTGCTCTGGTTTCCTTCCACATCCCAAAAACATGCTCTTAGGCTGATTAGTATTACAAATTGTCTCTAAATTAGTCTTCCCTCAATCTTCCCCAATAGGCATAGACAAAGGTCATAAGTAAAAGAGGGCACTCACAATGTTAAAATGACGGCGTGGACTCGTTGGGAGTAGGACCTATTTCCCGTGCTGTATTGTTCTTTGTTCTTTATAAGTATCCATGCCCAGGGGGCACCTTGGCATTGTCCACCAGACATTGTCAAAAGGCAAGGCTTATTGTGGGCGATTAGTGGGGACTAGGGATTCCGCTGCCATTCTGCAGACAGGATCAGTTTGGGGTGGAGACAAGTGAGAGAGCCAGTGTGTGCAGGTGAGAGAGGGAGTGTGTGCAGGTGAGAGAGGGAGTGTGTGAAGGTGAAAGAGGGAGTGTGTGCAGGTGAGAGAGGGAATATGTGAAGGTGAGAGAGAGAGGAGCACATGTGTTTGAGAAAGAGGTGTGTGTGAGAGAGAAAGATGTGAGTGTGTTTGTGTTTTTGTGTGTGTGAGATTGAGAGCAAGTGTCTGTGCACGTATATGCATCTGTGCATGTGTGCTTGTATGGGTGATATAAGAGTTCAGTTGTCCAGCAGCTCCTAATATGAACAAATTAAAAGAAATAGCAACACTCCTCTCACTAAAAAATGACAACAAAAATGCTGGTATTATTTTGAATTTGTTGAATAAGGAAATGTTTTAATTCTAATAAATGTATACATTAAAGAAATAGAAAATACTTATAAATTTTTTTTTTAGTGTTTGCGCTTATTGTGCAATAATGATCAATTTTTGTGATTAAGCTCTTCAAATAATAAAAATGTTTCTTTGAGGTTTTTAAAATTTATTTATCACAAGTAAGGCCTACATTATTATTGTAATAAAGTTACTGTGAAATTCCCCTAGTCACCTCACTCTGGCACCTGTTTTAGGTCAATGCACCTAACCAGCACGTCTTTCAGAAAGTGGGAGGAAATTGGAGCACTCAGTGTGGAAACCCATGCAGACATGGGGAGAATGCGCAAACTCCACACAGACAGTGACCCAAGCCAGGAATCAAACTTGGGTCCCTGGCACTGTGAAGAAGCAGTCTTAACCACCATGATACCATGCCACCTTGAGGCTTTCCATGGCTGGAAAAGTTCTCAAACCTTTTTATGGGGTTTGAAAATGTTCAGGAAATCGCCCATCTTTCCTTTATCTACTTCAATAGTGTTCTATCATGTGAAACTGAAAGGCAGTCAATCTTCCAGAAAAAGATATTTACATTTTGTTGGCAACACAATAGTCCATCTGATTTAATATGTACCAGAGTGCTATCTTCTCAAAGCCTATTCTTCCTTAATCGAAATACTGATATCTATCTCGATCCTGCACTATCTCTGCATACTCTCACCATACTACCCCTGACCTAACAAAAGAGAAAGGAAAATTTTAAAAAAACGTATGTGCAATTGAATCATATTTTTGTTTAATGAGATGCATCGTGAAAAAGACGACATACTGTCACACTACCTAAGACCACATATCATATTAACCATTCAACTGTGTTTTGAGTTGGGCCTTCACTAAAATGGCATACTTCAGATCTCATCATTCTTCTGTTGCTACACTGGTAACCACATGTATGCTTTATTTATGATACATGTGTTGTGTTTATAGCCCAGCTGTCAACATTACTGAATTATTTGGAGTGAGATTTATGTTCAAATGAATCAAATGGGTCACATCTGTTTAAATGTAGAAAGGGATATTTATATTTAAGGTTGAAATACATCAAAATACTGTATGGTCTGTATATATGTAGTTAATTGAACAAGTCAAACAATTTCGACCATCAAGATTTTGCCTGATTAAGATTTATTTTCTTGGATAGGTCATGGATTGGTAGTCATTCCTTTGCCATGTAGGGCTGCTACGATTGTGAAAACTGGCTCAATCATTTTGGATGAACAAATGGTGTGGAACTTCTTTTATCTCAGTGGCAGTCGACTGCTTTTCTATGTTTGGTCCCGGTGTCAGCTGTGGCTCAAATTCTGACTCACAAGTTTCTGAGTTCACATCTGCTCCAAGACTTGAAAACAAAATCCAGGCTAACACCCCATTGCAGTCGTGAGGGGGTGCTGTATTGCTGAAAGTGCAGTCTTTTGATTCAGACATTAGACTGTGGCACTCTGTATCTGCTTGGGTGGATGTGAAAGATCTCACTGTAGTATTTTGAAGAAGAGCAGGTGAGTCATTTCATGTCCTGGTCTTAACTTCACAAAAACAGGTTATCCGCTTGTTATCATGATGCTGTTTGTGGGAGAATGCTGTGCACGTTTTGGCTGCTGCTTCTCTTGCGTCACAACAGTGACAGCACTTAAAATGTATTTAAGGTGTTTTGAGACATTCGGTGGTTACGTAAAGCGCTATATAAATACATTTCTTTTTCTTTTTCAGTAAGCGAATATTCAAAACTGCCAATATTATTGTTCACCATGTCATTCTGTTGACACAATGGGACAGGAAAGGTGTTAACACTAATTGGTATTATAACTGAGACCAATCCTATCCATATTGAATATGGCTCACACACATTCCCAGGACTAAGCCACTATTCACTCTGAATCAATTATACATGTCTTAAACTCTCCAATCAAATTTCCATTCTGCAGCTTTCATCAAACTCACAAATAATATCCTATATTATTGTGACAAAGGTAAACTGCCCCTCCTCAAACTACTTGACATATCTGCAGCTTTTTGTATGGTTGAAACCAGCCTCTTTCAAGACCTCTCCATTGTTGTCCATGTGGGTGGGACAGCTTTAACTTTGTCCCATTTTTATTGATTTAATCATAGCTATTGCAGTGGTTTCTCTTGTTACTCTTGTGCCCTTATCACTAGTGTTCTCCAAGGACCTACATCTTTTATTTTTAATCTGTTTCTCAACATGGTGGCACCATGGTTAGCACTGTTGCTCAACATGGTGGCACCATGGTTAGCACTGTTGCTCAACATGGTGGCACCATGGTTAGCACTGTTGCATCACAGCGCCTGGGACCAGGTTCAATTCAGGCCTCGGGTGACTGTCTGTGTGGGGTTTACATGTTCTCCCTGTCTGCTTGGCTTTCCTCTGGGTACTCCGGTTTTTTCCCACAATCCAAACATGTGTGGGTTAGGTGGATTGACCGTGCTAAATTGCTCCTTAGTGTTAAAGGGATTAGCAATGTAAAAATGTGTCATTGCAAGAATAGGGCCTGGGTGGAATTGTTAATGGTGCAGGCTTGATGGGCTGTATGGCCTCTTTCTGCACTGCAGGAATTTTCTGATTCTTCTATGATTTTAACACAATCTGAACGCACAATGTTAGTTTTCACATGTATGCTGATGACACTCAACTCTATCTCACAACCACATCCCTCAATTTATAAAATCATTGAAGTCCGATAGTGCAGAAGAAGGCCATTCCGCCAATCGAGTCTGCACTGAGAACAACCCCACCCAGGCCGAATTCCCGTAACTCCTTGTATTTATTCTACTAATCACCCTGACAGGACGGGACAATTTAACAATTTAGCATGGTCAATTAATCTAATCAATCAATCAATCTAATCAATTGATCAATCAATCTGCTGCTAAGTTTTCAGACTGCTTATTCAACATTCAGTGCCAGATGAGCAGAAATTTCCTGCTGTTCAACACTGGAAAGATTGAAGATGTTATTTTTGGTTCCCTGTCCAATGTCCTGGCTGGTCTCTCACATTCAATCATCTGCAAAGCTTGAGGTCATCTAAAACTCTTCTGCCTAGCTCATAGCTTGCACCAAGTTCCACCCACCTTTCACCTAAATGTTGACTGACCTACACTGACTCCTGTTCAAGCAACATCTTGATTTCAAAATTAAATTTTCAAAGCTAAAGTTCCTTTATTAATGTCACAATTGGGCTTATATTAAAACAGCAATGAAATTACTGTGAAAATCCCTTAGTTGCCACACTCCAGCGCCTGTTTGGGCACATTGAATGAGAATTTAGCATGGCCAATTGTCTAATCATCCTTTCGGACTGTGGGAGGAAACAGAACACCTGACGGAAATCCATGCAGACGTGGGGCAAATGTGCAAACTCCACATAGACAGTGACCCAAGCTGGAATCGAACCCGGGTCCCTGGCACTGTGGGGCAGTAGCACAAACTACTGTGTTCCTGTCAGCCTTGGTTACTAATGCCTCCATGGCCTTATGTGTCCCCACCTTTGTTATATCCTCCAACACCACAATCCACCAAGATCTGTGTGCTTATCTAATTTTGAACCCTTATGCATTCCCCAGCAGAGGTCCGATCCACGCCCCAGTTGGGCGATGCGACGATTTAAATGCATTAGTATGCATTTAAATTGACTTAATGAACTGAGCACCCAACTCTACTGCCAAATCCCATTTACCATTTGGATCTGTTCCGGATCTGCGCTACTATCTACCTGCAGAATAAAAATAGTCCTGGGAATGTGTGTAGTAATATTCAATATGGATAGGATTGGTCTCAGTTATAATACCAATTAAGTGTTAACACCATTTCGTCAACAGAATGACATGGTGAATAATAATATTGGCAGTTTTGAATATTCGTTTACTGAAAAAGAAAAAGAATTGCATTTTTATAGTGCTTTACATGACCACTGGATGTCTCAAAACACCTTAAATACTTTTGAAGTGCTGTCACTGATGTAATGCAAGAGAAGCAGCAGCCAAAATGTGCACAGCATTCTCCCACAGCAGGAAGTGGATTCCTGTTCTGCAGGAGAACCTCCGAAGCCCATCCTCCTAGAACACCCTTCGCAGAAGCCCCGCTAACCACCCCGGCAGACCTGCCCCCCCATGATCTGAACCCCCTAGGAGGCAGACCCCCACGTTGGCAGACCTCCCCCCTGTGATCGAGTCCTCCCTCCCCCGTGATCAAAACCCCCACGGGGCAGCTTCCATCCCCCATCCCTTTTTTGCCAGGGGCGAGGTTGTCTGCTGGGGGGGCTGCCTCCTGGGAAGGGGCATCTGATTGTGGGGAGGGGAGGGGGGGGGGTGCTGCCTCCCAGGGGGTGATGGATCGGTGGAGACGACTGCCTCTCAAGAGGGGTCTGATCGGGGGATGTCTGCTGGGAGGGCTTGCCTCCCTAGGGGTCCGATTGTGTCTAATACTGCACATATTCCTCCCATATCCCAACCCCCAGCTCTCTCTTCTGGTTTTATCTTTCGCGCCTAGGTGCGCTGTTTCAGTTTTTTTGCAAACTGCATATGCGCAGTTCAGAGCTCCAATCGTTCCAGCAATGCTAAGCCCTGCCCACAGTGAGAATCGGACTGGAATAGGCAAAAAGCGTATGGACGCGCTGGAATGGGGATTTTGGGCTTGGATCCATTTTACATCTGGACCTGGCACTCAGCCTCTGAACGGTAAAATCTGGCCCAATATCTCCTTATGTGGCTTAGTGTCGTGCCTCGCTATATAATGCTCTTTTCAAGTGCCTTAATTGCACCATTTTGTTATGTTTAAGGTGATCTGTAAATATACGTTGCTGTTGATGCCAGCAAAATCTCTGACACCGCATCAGCCCTTCTCAGGCAAAATCATTCTTTTTTTTAGAAAGAAATTGTGATCCTAATTCTTAGCTTCACCCATGATGCAAAGGAAAGCAATAATCAACAGCAAAGGCTGGGGAGGATTGCAGGAATTATATCTTTTGTCACAAAGATGAACAAAACTTTTCTATGAAGGTGTTCCTTTGGAATATGTTTTTAGAAGCTGTTTTTTCACTTTGAAGTGATGTACTGTTCATACAAGCAAGCCAGATCCATTATGCTGCACATTTTTTGTGAAGAAAACCACCCTTGCATCAATACTCAGGCAATTCTTTGAAATGAATTCCATTTCTAATCTATTGGAAAGGGGTGAATGCACTCCTGTTGAATTATGAAGTCATTGCAGGGTAGTGAATTGTAAACAGTCTTGCTGGGTTGTTATGGTTCAGTGCTTTTATGAAAAAAAATTCATTGTTTTCAAACAAAATCTGCATATTCCATCATGAACTACCGAACTGCTCAATATCATTTTCTTTTGCTGCCTGTAGGTCTACGTTCATAGAATCATTGAATCTGTACAAAAGGAGGCCACTCAGTCCATTGAGACTGCATCAACAACAATCCCACCCAGGGTCTATCCTCATAACCCGTCATATTTATTCTGCTAATCTCCTTGACACTAAGGGGCAATTTAGCATGGCCAGTCTATCTAACCTGCACATCTTTGTGCTGTGGGAGGAAATAAAGCACCTTGGGGAAACCAATGCAGACATGGGGAGAATGTGCAAACTTCACACAGATAATGACCCAAGGTTGGAATCAAACCTGGGTCCCTGGCACTGTGAGGCAGCAGTGCTAACCACCATGCCGCCCAATGTTCCAGATCAATTTAATATATGGACCAGGATTTTGATGGCATGTTATGAGAGCCAGAATTGGGACTAAATGTGGGTCCCAAGCTCATGCAAATAGCAGAAGTATAGCAGCAATTTTACTGGCAATGACTGAATAAGAGGCCCATTAATGACCACAGCCTGTTTTTTCTCTTGCTAATCAAAGAGCAGGAGTTCTGCAAACTGGACAGTGCCATAATAGAGATAGCCACTAGAGGAGTGCGCCTCCGCGTTGAGATGCTCTTGAAGGGTCGATGGATCGGGGGGACAGATGACTGAAGGAGCGAAACCTCCAATAATGGTGTTTGGGTTATTGCTGTTTGTGGACCTCTTTGTGGGTCAAAGAACCTCTGTAAATGGGGGCACAGCCTGGAAAGCTGCTGAGTACAGTTTGCCCACTCTTTCTATGGTGGAGGCCATTCCGATGTGGATAAAATACGAGTAGAACAGTAAAATGGCCACCAATATGTCAATTAATTGGTTTCAATGGCTGCTTACCTCCAGTCACTGGCTAGCGGTGCTGCTACTGTTCCCGTTGCTTGGAATATCCCCTTGTGAGAGAAGGCATTGGGCTTTGCTCTGGTGCCTTTTTGTGCTATTTAACCAAACCTCCCCACTCCAAAACACATCTTCAAAAAGCTGGTGATACTTAGGCCATGATTCAGCCCAACAATTCACATTGTATTTAGAGTTTTATTTAACTATTGTTTTACACAGTCTAATCAAATACAAACAATGACTTCTCCAAAAATTAAGGCAGTGTGCCTTTCCGGTGGCACTGCTGTCAACCATGTGTTTATTGGCAGCCCCTATGACTTTGAATTGCAAGATTCCACGTTCAAGTTCCAATCTAGGACTTGAATACAAGAATTAAGGCTGACGCTCCAGTGCACTAATGGGGGAGCATTGCAATATCAGCGGCATTGTGTTTTGGATGAGATGTTGATCTCTATCAGTTTGAGTGGATGGAAATGATCCCATTGTACTGTATGGTATCCTGGCCAAAATTAATCCCTCAAAAAAGAAATTATCTGTTCTTTATCATGTTGTTGTTTGTAGGATTTTGCAGAACGCAAATTAGCTGTTGTATTTCCTACAACAGTGACTACACTTCAAAAAGTACTTCACTGGCTGTAAAGTGTTTTGAGATGCCAGATGGTTATGCAAAATAAATATTTCTTCGTAACAAAAACCTCTCAACATTTTTTGTGTTCAAATGGGACAAAGCATTATGTTTATTTCTAATATAATGGCATGAATGAAAAAGCTAAAAGGATGAAAATAGAACACATAAAATTGTCACAAGACACTATCCTAAATTAAATTAAATTTTCTGGACAAGGGAGAAATTTGCAACTTTGTGGTAAATCATATTTTTATTTCCTTATTCACTTATAAGGGACTAATATAGGTTGGATCACAAGGATCACAAGTTGAGATGCCACGGAAGTAGTGGCATCATAGTCTTGTCGCTGGACTAGTAATCCAGAGACGTAGAGAAATGCTCTGGAGATTAAGGTTTGAATCCCATTGCAGCAGATAGTGGAACTATTGCTAATTGTAAAAACCCATCTGGTTCAGCAGTGTACTTTCGGAAAGAAAATCAACCATTCTGACCTGATCTGGGTGACATGTGACTCCAGATCTACAGCAATGTGGTTGACTCTTAAACGCCCTTTGAAATGACCTAACAAGCCACTCAGTTCAAGGGCAATTAGGAATGGGCAGCAAATGCTGGCCCAGCCAGCAACGCCCACATCTCGTGACTGAGTAAAAGAAAATACTGATTTCAGGAAGAGGATCAAAGACTAATAATTATGCAGAGTGATTGTCAAAGAAAGGTAGTGAAGGCAAATACTCCAAAATATTCCAAGCAACTGTTGGATGCTGTCAGGTATTTCTTTGGAAGAATGAGTTAGACGGATTGAATGCAGAGTAATTTTTTTGGGATGCTGGCCTTTTATTACCCATTCTGAGAAGGCAATTTAAAAAAAAATTCTTGGAATATGTGTAGTATTTAGCAAGGCCAGCATTTATTGCTCAGCCCAAGTTACCCCTGAGATAGGCTTTCTTGAATGACTGCAGTTAATGTGGAGAAAGGGAGTCCAGTATTGTGATTCAGCAATGATGAAGGAACAAAGATGTATGTCCAGGTTGGGATTCTGTGTAGCTTGAAGCGGGGAATTGGAGGTTATGGCTTTTCCAGGGATGGCACAGTGGCACTGTTGCCTCATAGCACCAAAGATCCGGGGTTCAATTCTGGCCTGGGTCACTGTCTGTGAGGAGTCTGCATGTTCTCCTCATTTTTGCATGGGTTTCTTCCAAGTACTCTGCTTTCCTTCCATAATCCAAAACTTGTGTTGGTTAGATGCATTGGCCATGCTAAACTCTCCCTAAGTGTACCCAAACAGGTACCAGAGTGTGGCAACTAGGGGGATTTTCACAATAACTTCATTGCAGTGTTAAAGTAAATCTATTTGTAACCCTAATAAATAAACTTGAAACTTTTCTAGATAGTCATGAAAACAGGTTTGGGAAGTACTAACAAATTGTTGGGATGAACCACACTGCGCATAGATGATGGATGCAGTGACTGCTGGAGGTGCTGGATAGTACTCGCGTTAAGCACACTTCTGACTTGTGCTGTGTTGGTGGAATAGAGGCTTTGGTTACTCAGGTGGTAAGCCCGTTGTCATAGAATACGAACTGGGTAGTGCCAGGTGGATACTGCCAGGTTAGCACAGCCTCATTGGCACTGCCCTGTCCTGCCCTTGACTACCCAGGTCGTCAATGACCTCTGATCCTCCTCCATCCCCACCCCTGGCAAGGTCATCATGACTGGTCTCCATCAGAGGTGACCAGCTGAGATTCTTGCTGGTGAGAAGCGCAGTGAATAAGCAGGTAAAATTCAATGAGTTCAGATGATAGTGTCTGTACTCACTAATGACATGCAAATCATCAGCTTTATGCATTGTTTGTGTGAAAACTGATTTTGCTGGCAAAATAGGACCAGTACGATCAGGAAGGCCAAGAAACTGGGCACAAACCTAATTTTTCGCCTCCCATCTAATGTTCCCTGCCTCACCCTGCTGAATGATGGCGGGGTGAGGTTGTAAGATCACGACCATTATCTTCATGTTTCCAGATTTAAAAAATTAAGTTAAAACTCCCAAGCAACCATGGTGTGATTTCAGCCACATTCCTTAGATTATTCATCCAGTATTACAACCAGCACATTACCCACGGATGGCTTTCATCACCTTTATTTTGTGATTTTCATGACATGAAATATGGTAAGAAATAAACCATATTTCCCATGAAAAAGAAATACGTTTTCACGCAGATGATAAATAGTTAAACAGAACAAGGTTTTGTATTTTACAGGCGGTACTAAATGGTTTCACATTTTTATACCTGATTTGATTACCGTTTTAGTGACAACTGTAGGCAGAAATGTTTTGCGCTCTCTGGGCTTTGTTGGGTTTCAGGATCCATTTAGAAATACTGGAGACAAAACCAGTCCAATTCTTAGTTTAAAAATATGAAATATCAGTAAAGTGATGGTGAGAATAGGTGCTTTCATTTGCACTTTTAGGGGCTATTAGCTAAAAATTGTAAAGTTTATTTTTTTATTAGTGTCACAGTAGCTTACATTAACATCGTAATGAAGTTACTGTGAAGATCCCCTAGTCACCACACTTCAGCGCTATTTGGGTACACCGAGGGAAAATTTAGTCAGTGCACTTAACCAGCACGTCTTTTGGGTGTGACACCATGACATTGTCAATGACTATTGTTGTGCATTGTTTGGCAGAAAGGAAGTAACATCGGGGATGAAAGGAAAGGACTCTTCTATGTTGAGGTAAATGGTTCAGAAATTCTTCACAATTGGGGTTTGTGGTGGACAAAATTTAGGGATTCTGTCAAAGGAGGCCTTAACTTGCATTGTGAGGCTTTTGTGTTCCTACTCCTCTAGGCTTCAAAGGAAAGCCGAGAGAAGCAAATGGTCCTTTTTTTAGATTTTCTGACTCTGACTCCTTTTTCTGTTAGGTTGGTGTACAGGCACCTCCCAGTGTGGGCCTCTGGTTAAAATGACAATGAGATACCTGACATAATCAGAGCACAATCTGCATACTTAAAGAAGATCCCAGCAACTTTCATTTGACTGTCATAGTCACCTATGCAGAGGAGCAGGTTTAGTTCAAGTTGAAGTCAAAATTTATTTTTTCGTGTCACAAGTAGGCTTACATTAACACTGCAGTTAAGTTACTGTTAAAATCCTCTAGTCACCTCACTCCAGTATCTGTTCAGATGCACTGAAGAAGAATTTAGCATGGCCAATGCATCCAACCAGCACATCCTTTGGACTGTGGGAGGAAACCAGTGGAAATATAGAACATAGAACATAGAACATAGAACAATACAGCACAGAACAGGCCCTTCGGCCTTCGATGTTGTGCCGACCAAAATAAAAAGCAATGCCCCTCCAAACTAAACCATTCCCTTCTCTTCCATATACTTATCAATTAACCTCTTAAACGCCACCAAACTTGGCGCATCTACAACAGCTGCAGGCAGGGCATTCCACTCCCTAATCACTCTTTGAGTAAAGAACCTACCTCTGATATCCGTCCTATAACTCATACCCCTTAATTTAAAGCTGTGTCCCCTCGTGCTAGCTTTCTCCATCCTAGGAAAAAGGCTATCACTGTCCACCCTATCTAAACCTCTAATCATCTTATATGCTTCAATAAGATCCCCTCTTAGCCGCCTCCTTTCTAACGAAAACAACCTCAAATCCTTCAACCTCTCTTCATAGGACCTGCCCTCCATACCAGGCAACATCCTGGTAAACCTCCTCTGTACCCTCTCCAATGCCTCCACATCTTTCTTATAATGTGGCGACCAGAACTGCACACAATACTCCAAGTGCGGCCGCACTAGAGTTTTGTACAGTTGCAACATGATGCTGCGGCTCCGAAATTCAATCCCCCTACCAATAAAAGCTAAGACTCCATATGCCTTCTTAACAACTTTATCCACTTGACTGCCTACTTTCAGTGATCTATTGACACATACACCAAGATCCTTCTGTTCCTCAACACTATTAAGAGCCCTACCATTAGCCCTATATATATGCAGAAAATGTGCAGAACTCTGTACAGGCAGTGACCCAAGGTCGGAATCAAACCTGGGTTTCTGGTGCTGTGAGTTAGCAGTGCCATCCTAAAGTAAAACTGGAGAGATTGACATTGACTAGCTTTCATCAGATCTGAAACATTAATTAAGTTTTTCTCTTCAAAAGATGCTGTCTGACTTGCTGAGTATTTCCAGCATTTTCTGTTTTTATGAGCACGTTTTAGTTGGGAAGAACTTCATTTAGCTAGCAGTTGGGGCAGAACCATGGCTGTTCCTTTCTCTGCCAAAAGGATTTACCCACTGCTTCTGTAGTGCTGATTAGCCAACTCGATTGAAACAAGAAATTAAACCTGGAGTGTATTTGTCTTTCTGTGATTCAGTTCTATCAACCTGCAAGACCTGTGTGCCAACAAAATACACCCAAATAAAATATTTTAATAATCAAATTCATCAAGGATATTATAGATTGCCAGAGGATAAATGGCAATGGTTTCCTTTTCAATTTTTGTTCACTTCATTTGAATGTTTACTTAAGAAGAGGAACTTAAGGGTAACTGACAGTAATTACATATTCTTTGCTGACGACACCTTTATTTTAATCTTTTATTATTATTTTAAGCTTTCAATTCCATTTACCATAATTTCACCAAATATAATTTGAAAATTCTTGCCGTAGTAAATATCAGCATTTGCTGCAACAAAAAAATGCACAGCGATTTTCTAAATTATTAATACCATAATATGCCATTCTTTGACAAAAAGTCAAAGTAATAAAAAAACGAATTGCATAAACATAGTAACTAAATTAGCTTTTCTAGAATTGCAGCTCATGATTCATTGTCGGGCAGTTTTATTACACACTGCACAGTGAGATGCGACAATACTTAGCATAAAAAATCTCTTTCATAGATTTGCCGGTTACTATGCACCATAGCAACCACGTTCATTTTCTATTGAAAAGGTTTAAATTACTTCAATTATTGGAGCAAGTATCCTTTTGCTTGTACATTCTGATAATTTATTTTATTAAGTATTTGATTATAATTACGGACTTTCTAAAACACAGCGTACGTCCTTGCTGCAAGTGAATATAGAGTCCCTACAGTGCAGAAGGAGGCCATTCGACCCATCGAGCCTGCACTAACCACAATCCCACCAGGCCATATTTCTATAACGTATTTACCCTACTAGTCCCTTTGACACTAATGTTAATTTAGCATGGCCAATCAATCTAACCTATGTATCTTTGGATTATGGAAGGAGACTGGAGCTCTCGGAGGAAACTCACACAAACATGGGAAGAACGTGCAAACTCCACACAGGCAATGACCCAAGGCTGGAATTGAACCTGGGTTCCTGTGCAGTAGTACTAACCACTGTGCCACTGTTGCTGCTCCAAATGTTGGAAGAAGAATTTATTTTATTTGTTCTTGCAATGTGGGCATCACTAGCTGAATCAACATTTACTGTCTCACAGCACAGGGCAGTGGGTTCAATTCCCAGTTTGGATCACCATCAGTATGGAATCTGCATGTTCTCCCCATGTCTGCGTAGGTTTCCTCTGGGTGTCTGTTTCCTACCACAGCCCAAGGATATGCAAGTTAGATGCATTGGACATGCTAATTTCTCCCTCAGTGTACCCAGACAGCCACTGGAGTGTGGCGATTAAGGGATTTTCACAGTAACTTCATTGCAGTGTTAATGTAAGCCTACTTGTGATATTAATAAATAAACTTAAACTTGTCCTTGAGGCGGCAGTTAAGAATCAATCACGTTGCATTTAGGCCAGACCAGATAAGATGCCACATTTCCTTCCTTAAATGAAATAAATTAGATAGGTTTCTACAACAATCAACAACATAATCATCGTTAAGTTTTTAATTTCAAAATTTTACTGAATTCAAGTTTTGGCATCTGCAGTCATGGGATTGGAATCTGGGTTTCACAGCTTTACTCTAGATCTCTGGATTGCTAAGTCCAGTGACAATACCACTATGCCACAATTCCCCGAAGATGCAATCTAGGGAAAATATCTGATTTTCTTTATTTTTAATAGGATTTTAGTTATATTGAATTAATATGTTTTAAAAATAAAGCTAGTAAATACGGAAGCTGACTATTCATGGCAAATATCAAGCGCTGAGGCCTAAACATGGGGAGATTATTTTATTGAGAGCTAAATAGCATACTTGTTCTAGGTGCTGAACTAATTATGTCTCCTAAAACATTATTGGTTTGCAAAGACTGAGACCAGAATCCTATGGCCGTTCATGCCAGTAAGATTCTCTGGTCCTGTGCAGTGAATGGAGATTTGGCTGAAAGCCAGATTTTCCGTCTTCGTTGCAGTGGGAATGTGGTGTGAACAGCCAGTAAAATTGCATCCTGAATAAACTGTAGACATCTATTTGTCAAACGGTTCTACATACATCATAAATCAACTTGATTTTTGATTATTTGATAGTTCTTTCTGTTCTTGGATAGACAGACCAAATTTCCTCAATATCTCAAGTTCTCTTCAGTATTCAACATAGTTTCTTTTGTATATTTGTTATCCCTTGACACATTATCCAAATGTACAGCATCGTTTTTCACACGTACATTGATGACACGTACCTCCATTTCACCATCAACTCTCTTGATTCCATCACTGTTGCTGAATTATCGGATTGCTTATCGGGTATTCAGTACTAAATGAGCATAAATTTCTTCAAATTAAATGTTGGGAAGGCTGAAGCCATTGTCTTTGTTCTCCAAGCCAAATTCCATCTCACTTCCTGGCAATACATCATGGTCGCTCAATGGTTAGCACTACTGCCTCAATGCTAGGAACCCAAGTTTGATTTTGGCCTTGGATGACTTTCTGGGGTGAATTTTACCGTCACATTCACCATGGGATTTGGAGCGGGTGAGAGGTAGACCATGGAAAGATCTATTGATCTCAGATGGGATTTTCCGGTTTTGGGATGAGTATATAGAATTTACATGTTCTTCCTGGGTCTGGATGGGTTTCCTTGGGTGCTCCGGTTTCCTCCCACACTTCAAAAATGTATAGGTTAAGTGGATTTGACATGTTAAATTGCCCCTTAGTGCCCAAAAATGTGCAGGTTAGGTGGATTAGTTATGATGAATGCATCAGATTATGGGGATGTGGGTTGGGCCAAGTTAAAATGTTTCTGCAGAGAGTCAATGAAGATTCAATGAACTGAATGGCCCTCTTTTGCACTGTAGGGATTCTATAATTCTATCAACCTGAGATTAAGCCACTTGTTTGCAACATTGGTGTTGCTTTTCACCCTGAGATTCACTGCCTTATATTCAGTAATAACTTTACATATAATCATAGAAACCCTACTGTGCAGAAAGAGGCCATTTGGCTCATTGAGTTTGTACCGACCAGAATCCCACCCAGGCTCTTCCCCCATAATAGCCCACTAATCCCTCTAACCTATGCAGGACAATAAAGGGCATTGTTAGCATGGCCAATCAACCTAACCCACACATCGTTTGACTGTGGAAAACAAAACAACCAGAGGAAGCCCACGCAGACACAGGGAGAATGTGCAAACTCCACACAGACACTGGGAATTGAACCCAGGTCCCTGGAGCTGTGAAGCAGCAGTGCTAACCACTGTGCTACTGTACCACCCACTTCTATCTCCACTGTTGTAACACTCTCCGACTTTGACCTATTGAAACTCTTGTTCATAGTCTCATTACCTTGAGACTGATTACTTAAATGCACTCTTGTCTGATCTTCCACTTTCTACCCTTCATAAACTTGAAGTCATCCAATATTGTGCTGCCTTGTCTTAACTCACAGCCAGTTCCACTCACCAATATCCATACTTGCTGATCTACATTTGTTCCTGGCTGAGGCAGTATCTTGAGTTTAAAATTGTCATCCTTACAAACTCTCCAGGGTCTCACCCTTCCTTACCTCTGTAATCTCCCCCAGCCCCACAACCCTAAGAGATATCTTCACTCATCCCATCGTGGCCTCTGGTGCAATTCCAATTGCTCCACCATTGTTGGCTGTGTTGTTAGTTGCCTAGACTTACAAGTTCTGGAATTCTCTCCTGACATTTTTGCCTCTTTGAGTCGTATTTTCCCATCCTGCCCACTATAGGAATCATAGCAAGTGGGATACAGACCACACAAAGGTCCATTGACCTTGTGTGGGATTTTCCTGCCTTGGGGCAATTATGGCCAGAAAATTCCACTCTTTGTCTCAATTTCTCCCTTTAAGAAGTTCCCTCGAACCCTACTTCTCTGACCAAGCCTTTGGTTATCTGATCTCATATCTTCTTATATTATTCAGTGTCATGATTTATTTTATAAAGCTCTTGTGAAGTGCCTTGGGCCACTTAATTTCATTAAAGGTGCTATGTAAATGTAAGTTGCTGTTTGCTTCAGCTTTTGGAATTTGCACTTAGACTTTGCATAATGGCCGGAACATTGTCCCATCTATGTTCAATCATCACATCAGGAGGTGTACAAAACATTTGCAGCTGCATAAAAATATACTCTAAAGAAACTTGCTCAATTCCTTATGCACTAATTTGGTCCTAATTCTTTTTCCTTTATTACAATCTCAGAACCAACTGCGTCATTCCTCTTCATATATAATTATCTTACTTTTCAATGCATCACATTTAGCTTTAGCTTATAAAAGGAACACAGTGTGGTGTTATTGCCTAATGCAACAGAACGGAAGAGTGTGGTCAGCAAATGTAAGATGCCCAATTTAATCTACCACAATTAAGGAATAATTGTTCATCCTGTGGCATGTAATCCCATTCACACTAGGTGAAACAGCACAAGTCTATATTCATAAGAAACATGATTCACTCAAGAAGTTGCCTTTGTTTTTGCAAAATCAATAAAAGAAAAGAATGCCAGATAAGTCCTTGAGGGAGAGAAGATTAGGATTTGTTGATGGGGTTAAGATGCAGTAAAATGGGAGGAGGCTTATGTGGAGTATAAATACCTGTGTGAACCCATTGTGTTGAGAAGTTGCTTTTTGCCTCATTCTGTGTATACACATTGGGAATAAGCTTCAAGTTGATCCTTTGTAATTAGAATTTGTTATTATTTCTATTAGACTCCAAATTGCCTTTATGTATTTTGAGATTATTGAGGTCATCTGATCATTCACTAACTATATTTAATAAAGCACTGATCCACATTTTGACTTTCAATCAGTCAGGGCTATGGTAAAAGTCCCAAAGTTGACATCACTGTCCTTAAGTTAGAGAGGCAAAATGTATACATCAATGCCCATTGAGAGGACTGCAGCTCTCAGGATAGTCTACCCTCCTAACACTGAGGCCTACAGAAATTTGATCACACCCAAAAAAAAGCCTCTCACAAATGTGCAGGCATCACCTGAAATTGATGCTTGAACTTCACCATAATGGGTCAGGTATGTAACTGGCACCACTCACACTGCTTATTTACTGTGTTCTTCTTAAAATGGTATGGAAAATCATGAGCAGAATTTACTATCTGGTTGTAAATGGCATGGGAGGCCAAAAGATGTCAAGATGGTGTTGGAAGGCATTGGATGATTTGTCTGGTATTTTCCTGTTTCCATTTTTGCCAGCAGCGGAAAAGATTGCAGTGGCAACATTTAAATGGTCAGTTAAAGGCCACTTCCTATCACCACAGGAATTTTGTCTGTGACTGCATGGTGAGACGGTCCAGTGAAACCTGGCAACCTCTCAGCAAAGACTATATGGAGGTCCTCTGTGTAGGGCACTCTTAGGTCCATGGGAGGGTCCTGCCAACAGCCAGCAACAGTCCAGACAAAAAGAAATGATCCTGAATGAAACTTTTCAAGAGTTGTAGATCAGTTCCCAGATTATTAGATGAGGAATTTGAAGCCCTTGTCCAGTTGGTGACCCGGTGAAAGGTGTTCCCCTTAAAAGGACAAGAAAGCCTCCCAGGCAATATCTCACTAGCCAGTGGAAGAGGTAATTGTCAACATGAAAGAAAGGAGCTTCGCTCCCTGGATGTGATGTGACATCACATTAAAAGTTAACCCTTACCCCTTTCATTCCTTTCAGCTGATTAAATGCAGAGGCACTTGTGACAGTGCAGATACGGAAGATAGAAATCCAGAAGATGAAAATTTCTCTATCTGACCATAGCAAGTTCTAGCTCAAAGATTCACGCCATGCATAACTCAGACCATAGAATCCTATAGTGCATAACTTAGAAAACAAATTAGAGGAAAGAATCTTCACACAGTATATCAATAAGCAATTGCCTAGTGTCTAGAACAGGGACATAAGAGAAATTACAAAATAATGCTAAGGTGGAGAACTTAGATGCTGGCTTTCAGTGTCTAGTTTACTGAAGAAGGCTAATGGATATACACTGAGAAATGTGAAGTGCTCTTTGAGCATAATGGATGAAAAAATGAAATTGTTTAGGTCCATCTCGCATGTGTAAAGCATGGAGACCATTTTGCAAACATGAAGCCCCATTACCGCAATAAAGCCTCAGCTAACAGTTCTGACAGTGTCTATGAAAGCTTACACTGCTGCCACAGAAGTTCAGAGGCTACCATCTTGGCCAACATTGACCTGGACTTCTTGAATGTCACATAGTTCTTGTGCTTTGTTTTTGCACAGAGGCCTATATGTACAACAGGCACAGCTTCAATAGGAGGATTTCATTCCACAGGAGATACAACTTCTGTTCTCCCTCAGGATGTCAGCATGTCTGCTCCAAGAACAGTTCTCATCACACAAGAAGTCAGTGTTAAAGAAATGCAGAGTTCATGAAGGGCTTGGGGAACTGCGAGAGGTGAGAGGTAGAGAGCATGTGGTCAGAAGGGATTTTAATGTATGCATGGTAAAATGGGAATGAATTTTGAAGCAAAATATGGAAGGACTTTGGAGAGACATTAAAATCAGAGATGGGACTGTAATTTTCAAAAACAAACGTGTGAAGGCTAGGGCTTTTGAGTTGCAAGTAATGGTTGTTGTTATTGAAAAATAAGTGAGTAGCAACTGAGCAATGCCAGTTAACAAGAGATCATGAAACAAATTAGTAATGACCTGTACGAGTTCATACATTGATGCTCGTTTGAGCGAGATTATATTGCTCTCTTCCATTTCATACCTGCTCCTTTAAGTACCATGATGACATGCTGTCAGTTGAATAAGCTGTACAGTCATGTGTTGAAGATGCAATCCATCCTATATTTCATTAAGTAACCACACATCTTGTAGTAAAGTTACATAAGGATTCTAAGTGTATAGACATAGAACCCCTATAGTGCAGAAGGAGGCCATTCAGCTTATTGAATCTGCATCAACTATTCAACAGAACATCCTATCCAGGCCCTACTCTCATAATTTCACATATTTACTTTATTAATCCCCCAATCCACACATCTTTGGATGTTAAGGGGCAATTTAGCATAGCCAATCAACCTGTCCTGGGAGGAAGTCGGAGCCCCGGAGGAAACTCACACAGACTCAGGGAGATGTGCAAACTCCAAACAGTCACCCAAGGGCTGAAATTGAACTTGATTCTCTAGTGCTTTGAAGCAACAGTGCTAACCAGTATGCCACCGTGCTGACATTTGATGATGTAAAGATACCCGCTGTGTGAAGTTGCTTTTTCCTGTTCACTCTCATTTCTCACAGGATATTCTCCAAGACTACAATGAATGGACAATGACTCCTTTTACAATATTGAGGTCATAAAGAGTTATGGAAAAGAGGCACCTTCCAAAAGGGCTTTCTACAAACATTAAGTGTGTTTCCATGGTTGCACACACTTCTGTGGGAGTGAGCATGAGGAGGAGAGGAGTGGCAACATATTAACAACAACTCTTCGTGCTATGGAATGTATGGTCAACAATGAAAGAGCGGCAAGGTTCTGAGAGTGTTTGATGTTGGCCAACTATAAAATTGATGGAGGGTTGCTAACACTTTATGGTACATAGCCAGTGAATAGTGCGATTAATGAGTGTTGAGTAGGCTATTATTGTTAGCTTCCTTATCGTCCTCATCTGCTCTCAAATCTTTCTGGTAAAGTAAATAGCTTTGTAGTAATATAACAACTTTAACAACCTGAGAATACCTAAGCATCTTACAGCCAATTAAATTTGATGTTTATGATGTTTAATCACTGATGCAAGGTAAGGAAATATAGCACTTAATTTGTAAACAGCCAGGTCTACAATTGCAATGAGGTACACAACCAAAGCATTTGTTTGGTTGAGGAATGGATATCTTCGTCAAAGCCTGACTTTAAACATTGGCTCTATTCTCTCTCCACAAATGTATCGGACTTGCTGAGGTTTTCCAGCATTCTCTGTTTTTTGTTTTAGATTCCAGCATCTGCAGTAATTAACTTTTACCTTAATGTTTAAATATATGGGCCAGAGCTTTCAGGCTGTTCATGCCAGTGAAATTCTCTGCTCCTGTTGCAGTGAACTGAGATTTGGCTGAGCACCAAGTTCACTTGATGGCAGGGAATGAATGGCTAGAAAATTCCAGCGATGCTATCACACTAAACTCGTTTCCAATGTGTACATTTATTATTAAACCAACTTGTTCCAAGCCATTTTTTGTCCACAGAAAATCGTTGGGAAGACAGAAACTTATATTCAAAATATTTACAATCTTCCTTGAAGTTTCAGCATTCTTCCATACTTGACGTTATTCAGACACCCTGCAGCCTATTTCATAGAGTTATAGAAATCCCACAGTACAGAAGGAGGCCATTTGGCCCATCAAGTCTGCGCTGACAACAGTCCCACCCAGGCCCTATCCCCATAACCCCACGTATTTGTTCTACCACTCTCCTTGACATCTCTCTAACAATAAGGGGCAATTTAGCATGACCAATCAACCTAACCCACACATTTTTGGAATCTAGGATGAAACTGGAGCATTTGAAAGAAACCCATGCAGACATGGGCAGGGCATGCAAACTTCTCACAGACAGTGACCCAAGCCAAGAATCGAACCCAGCTTCCTGGCACTGTGAGGCAGCAGTACTAACCACTATGCCACCGTTGTGCCCATGGCAGTGCTTTGCTGCCCCCACATTGGCAAATCTCAAGTTCTAAGTCTAATGTGGAGCCCACCAAGATAAATGTAAATGTACACTACGCAGTGACACCAGCAACCCTTTGAAGTAGGCATTCAATGAAAGCAGGGGGCATGAACATTGAAGTATGAGAGTCTGAAGGCCAGCAAAGCCTTGAGTTATTTTCATGCTGAAATACTACTTTCTCGTTATATCATCATTAGGAATTCACAGATTGCTAGGCAAAAAATTGCTGTATGGAAATACATTTCTCAGCACTATCCACTAAAGTAATAAGTTATGAATTTTGCTGCAATCCTAAAATATAATGCAAGGCACTTATCGTGGACTAATCCATGCTGAATTGATTAATCTGCTTTGCCTACTGTCTGTTGCAGTCATAAAAAACAGGTCCTTTCACTCTCGACTGAACTTGAAGGTGTATGTTACACTGGACCAGAAAAGGTTCATTAACATTATTTTCATAAGTTAAAGGCACTACACACATTCGAATTATTTCCTTCATATTATTATGCTCTTAGTTCATATAATGATAAAATTCTTTAATCTTCACACTTTCACCATACCAATCCCAGTGCCATATCATCACAGTTTTTTTGCCACCTGAATAAATGGGGGGAGGCGGATGGTGCATTCTAACATCTCCAAGATGGGTATGAAAGGACACTGAGAGGGTAATGGAAATGTTAATTCGCAAAGTTTTGAAGTCTGACCCTAACCTGCTGACAATGCACCTGCTTCATTTTAACATGACAGGTTTGTGGCGTTTGAGTCGCCTTTCTCAGGAGGAGTCAGTGATTATAATATGTTGTGAAAATTCCATTTCTCAGATTTTGGCAGCCATTTGGACTGAACACAAGCAGCCAGGGTTTTTCTTGTCCCGGCAAACTTGTCAGTAAAAAGACCATAAACAGCCACATTCAGCAAGGTGTTTCTGTCGCACTACGTGTGGGTCAGGAGGAGCAGAAGTGTTGCCCTTCTTCCACCCCCTCGAATAAATCTTCCACCCAGCCCCTCCTGGATTCTGGCCCAACCTGTCCAAACAACTGCAATGATTACCGGTTCCTGAGGCAAGCCACGGCCTTCTGCCGCTGTCTTTCCCAATTTGCAGCCTGCTAGCCTGGCAGCGGGGCCAGCCAGAATAAAGGGGAGAAAAAGAAGCACCTTAAATTCAGTGGGACATCTGCATCCCACCTTCCCATTGGCAGAATCAGTGTAATATTTCATCCCAGAATGGAACATTGAATGTGTAGCCACAGTGCTCAGTTTGGAGTTTTCCTGTGTCATAGAATCATAGAAACCCTACAGTACAGAAAGAGGCCATTGGGCCCATCGAGCCTGCACTGAACACAATCCTATCTGGGCCCTACCCCATATCCCCACATATTTATCCACTAATCTCTCTAATCTATGCTTCTCAGGACGTTAAGGGGCAATTTTAGCGTAGCCGATCAACCTAACCCACACTCTTTAGACTGTGGGAGGAAACTGGAACACCCCGAGGAAACCCATGCAGATACGATGAGAACATGCAAACTCCACACAGACAATGACCTAAGCCGGGAATTGAACCCAGGTCCCTGGAGCTGTGAAGCAGTGGGGTTAACCACTGTGCCACCGTGCTACCTGTACTGTGTGGCCTGTACTTTCCAGTTTAACATTACCCAACATGGAGAAATGTTTTCAATTCTCTTCTCTTCAACACATTGGAAAGTGAAACCTCAAATTATATGCTTACATTTTGCTTAAGTGAAAACAGAAAATGCTGGAAATACTTTAATACAGTATATAATGGGTGATACGGTGGCAGAATGATTAGCATTGCTGCTTCATGGCACCAGGATCCCGGTTTAATTCAGGTCTTGGGTCACTGTGTGGAGTTTACACATTCTCCCTGGTTTCCTCCTGGTCCTCCAATTTCCTCCCACAATCTGTGATTGACCATGCTAAATTCTCTCTCTGTGTACTCAAACAGTCATCAGAGTTTGGCAACTAGGGGATTTTCACAGTAACTTCATTGCAGTGTTAATGTAAGGCTACTTGTGACACTAATAAATAAATTTTAACCTTAATATATTTGGTTTTATGTACCTAGATAGACTGGCAATGCATGTACTAATGCTGTTCTTTGGTAGGTGCAGTTTGCTTGCTTTATCCACTGTACAGTCAAGGAACAGTCACTGTAAACAGAATGCACCCTCAGAGATCCTTCACAAACTCCAATGCCAGGAAATTGATAACATTATTGCAGCTTTCTATCACTGCAGCGGGTGCTGTTCTGATTGATAATTTGAAGATGGTGCCCTCACAGCAGTATTTCTTTAAGTAATAGAAACTCAGTGAGACATGATGATTAGTTTCAAACAGCTGTTGCAGATGTTTTGTCTCGCTGTTCTGATATTTTTATAACATTCTACTTCCAGGGGGATGGTTGGAGGAATGGTATTACATTTAAACAAATAAGATTGGATTTTGACTTCAGACAGACTTTAGGTGAATGGTGGCAGAAAGGCTTTTCCAACTTGTCCAAAGTCCATGCCAAGAGGCCTGAGCCATTTTGAGGCTGTATCTCATGTTCATGTATTGCCAATGAGCTATGCTCAATGCTCCAAAACTCTCAGGAATCTCGCGACTTAGAACAGGAAGCAGGCATTCAGCAACATCCAAAACAAAAGTTTTGTTTCTGAGGCTGAATAGACTGGCAGAGTGAGGGGAGGGGGAGAGATGAGGTGGGTGGTGGGGCGGGGAGGTATTTTTGTAGAGTCTGAAAGAACATTCACACTCCTCTTGGACCCAAGAGAGTCTTTCAAACGCTACTCCTTTGTCAGGTGTGTGGAAAGTTCCACACACCTGACGAAGGAACAGCGTTTGCGAAAGCTTGTGGGTTTACTATCAAATAAACTTGTTGGACTTTAACCTGGTGTTATGAGACTTCTTAAGTGTCTCTCCCCTCAGGAGCTATACTTGCCTCTGCACTCCCAGCAGGCTCCCCTTGACTTCTTCATGTCTTTCAATACTTCACGGCAGGGCATTTGTTTATATGGCTGGGATATATAGCAGGGATGCCCTTTCATTATATTTTAAATTATTAAAATGAATTTAAATGAGGTAGAGCATTATTACGTCACTAACAAGGGGTAGGGAAAATTGGAAAAAGAGATCCTGGCAGCGAGAAACTTGTTTTCTGATTCTTGTGATATTTTGGGCCCTCATTGTCATTTACTTTCACGGCCAACACAGCTGAAAATTACCCTCAATGTTTCTTTTCAAATCTTCCCAGCAATTGAAGAAGAAAGGTCACTTGACCAGCCAACTCTTTGAAATGTAAGATTCTAGGAAGCACAAAGGTACCTTAGGATGCATAGATCCCTGAAGGCAGCAGGATGTGTAAATAAGGAGGCATATGGATGGTTGCCTTTATTAACAAAGGCATTGAATACAAGAGCAGGAAGGTTATGCTGGAGCTGTATAAAATACTCATTAGGCCACAGCTTGAGTACTATGTGAAGTTCTGGTTGGAAGGATGCAATTGCATTAGAAAGGATACATAAAAACATAGAAAATAGATGCAAGAGTAGGCCATTTGGTCCTTAGAGTCTGCACCATCTTTCAATATGATCATGGCTGATCATGCACTTTCAGTTTCTCAATCCCACTTTCGCTCCACCGCTTGATCTCTCCAGCTGTACGGAAGCGATTCACCAGGATGTTGCCTGGGCTGGACTATTTCAGACATGAAGCTGGTTAGGTTGGGGTAGTTTTCCTAAGAATTGTGAAAGCTGAGAGGGGAACCTGATTGAGGTGTACCGAATTCTGAGGGATATTCACAGGGTAGAGAGGAAGGAATATTCCCCCTTAAGAAAGGGGTCAAAACAAGGGGGTATAGATTTATATTAAGACACAGATGATTTAGAAGGGATTTGAGGAAAAACATTTTTATCCAGAAGGTGGTGGGAATCTGGAACTCACTCTCCGCAAAGGTGGTAGAGGCAGGAACCCTCACAACATTGAGAACGTATTTAGATGAGCACTGGAAAGAGCATAACGTACAAGACTATGGGCCATATACTGGAAAATGGATAGGTGTTTGATGGCCGGTGTGGACATGATGGGACAAAGAGCCTCTTTTTGGGCTGTAAAGCTCTATGTGTGGGATTTTCCCATCATATCCATCCAGAGACCAGGAATTCCTGCATGATGATAATGGTCTTTTAAATAGCCATCAAATTTTCTGCTCTGCCCGTGACAATTCTCGCAATGGAAAATTTATCCCTATGACTCTAACCCCTCCTCAAATGGTCACAACATGGAACAATAAGCATGTCAGATGCACATATGGTTCACAACATATTCTCTGCATGGATTATGATTTACGTTGTCCAGTGCCCTTGCTATTCAAACATAGTAATAGGCTTGGCCGTTTACTCTATCAATAGCCTGCATATTCAAAACAAATTCACACAGTGGGTTGAAACAGAACAAGATAAGGCAATCTATTAATAAATCTCTCCCACATTATATTTTATCAGTCTTCATCTCAAATGCTCAGTTGCTCATGACTGATACTAGGATGGCACTTTATCACAGTGGTTAGCACTGCTGTCTCACAGTGCCAGGGACCCTGGTTCATTTCCTGGCCTGGGTCACTGTCTGTGTAGAGCCTAGACATGTTCTCCATGTCTTGCATGGGTTTCCTCTGGGTCCTCCGGTTTCCTTCCACAGGATGAAAGGTGTGCTGGTTAGGTGCATTGGCCACGCTAAATTCTCGCTTGGTGTACCCAAACAGGCGCCGGAGTGTGGCGACTAGGGGATTTTCACAGTAACTTCATTGCAGTGTTAATGTAAGCCTACTTGTAAATAACAAATAAACTTTAAATTGAAGTTAGGAAAAGGGTCCTGAAAAGTATGGAGAAGGAAAAGACCATTAAATCCAACAACCCATACATAATTTTTATTATTATAGATTAGACTCAATTTATTTCATTCCTTGAGACAGATGAGTATCCACAGATAAGATTTCGAAGAAAAATCTCTGTAAAACAAAAATCCCGCCGTCTAGTAAGGTGACCCAATGTTTGAAATGAATATCATATGCAACAGCATTTATGGAAATCAATCACATCTCTAAATGCCAGTTCCATGGTCCCATTAATACAGAAACTACAATATTGCATGTAGAAATTGATCACCTATATGTTTATACTTATCCTCATATTCCACAAACCAACACTTAACCAGATATTTATCCGGCACTTTTCTGGGAGTGGTAATTGAAACAGAATTAAATATTTTTGATGGTAATAGTGTTTATGCATTGGAAAAATATCCTTTACTCTCAAGTCCCACTTCTGGTTTGTTAATTTTATACACTTGGGCTGGGAGAGCTATTCAGGATTGTCCAAGCTCCCTCGACATGTTTTTCAGCCGTGTGGCTGTCCCTCTTCATATGACAAGTGATTTTCATTAGATCTGCCTGTGGGTGGATGGGCATATTGAAATTCAAATCACAGAAACATATTAGTCACTGGTAGCCTGAATAGCACCAGCATAAATTTTAACACAAGTAGGCTTAAATTAACACTGCGATGTAGTTACAGTGAAAATCCCCTAGTTGCTGCATTCTGGTGCCTGTACAGATACACTGAGGGAGCATTTGGCATGGCCAATGCAACTAACCAGAACGTCTTTTTTAAAACTGTGGGAAGAACATGGAGCATCCAGAGGAAACCCATGCAGACATAGGGAGAATGTGTAGACTCTGCACAGACAGTGACCCAAGCCGGAATCGACCAGTGCCACTATATACCTACCATAGCAAATTACTGCTCCAATAAATGCTGACATTGTGTCTCAGTCTCTGGATCACATTTTTTCAATATATGCTCATAGTCCTCATAGTTTATGGCTTGTTTACATTCATGTCACTTCTTCTTCTCACCATTTAAAGGACTAGATTTTCTTTCCTCTGATGAAAGATGCTTCCACTGCTTACCATCTCTTCAGAATTTGAAGCTCTAATTCGTGAAAGCATTCTCGTTAATCTTTTTGAATCTTTTCAGATTTATCAATTGCTATTTTGAAAACATTGGGACACAAGTTGTTTTGTGATGTTGGTGATTCACACTCTGACTTCAGTGGAGGTGGCAGCATGTAAATAAATGTCATGTGTGATTATCGTGTTGCACTGAGCATCCAGATCACTACTGGCTGCCTCTGTGCCTAGCAGGAAACTAGGTATTTGCCAGGTTCATGGTGGAGCCAGCCTTCTGTTCTTAAAGATGGTCAGTCATTCTTAAAAAAAGGTGGTGCTGACTTACAGGAGGCTCTTGCTAAATATAATTACTACAGTTGGAGACTAGGAAAATGTGGCAATAGATGTCTTATTAGTGGATGAATACAGGTGGGAAAACTCCATTTGGGTGTGGGCAGATACCCCTTAAGGATCATTTCAGAAATGTTGGGAACATGGTAAGGGAAGTCAATTCTCATCATGTGGCCCTGAAGATTTGGCAGTGATACATGAAGTCCAATGATCTCACGTATTCATGTGACCTCTCTTATTATGATGTAGAGATGCCGGCATTGGACTGGGGTAGACTCAGTAAGAATCTGGCAGCACCAATTTTAAATCCAACCGATTTATTTGATAGTAAATCTGCGAGCTTTCGACTTTTCGTCTTCATCAGACAAATGCAGTGTTCTGGTCTGCAATAGCACACATATCAGCACAGACTGTCACAGATTGCTGATTAGAATGCGAATCCTTACATCTAACCTGCTATTCAAGTCTTAAAGTGGCTAACAATGTGAGTGAAGCATTGGTTAGAGAGATGTGTATTTTCTCCAGACAGCACAGTAAGTGAGGTTTTTTGCAACCCAGGCAAGTCATGGGGGTTACAGATAGTGTGACATGAAGCCAAGATCCCTGTTAAGACCATCCTCATGTGTGCGGAACTTGGCTATCAGTCTCTGCTCAGCGACTCTGCGCTGTCGTGTGTTATGAAGGCCCCTTGAAGAACATTTACCCAAAGGTCGGAGGCCGAATGCCTGTGACTGCTGAAGTGTTTGCCCACAGGAAAGGAACTGTTTTACCTGGTGATTGTTGAGCGATGTTCATTCATCCGCTGTTGTAGTGTCTGCATGTTCTCCCCAATGTACCATGCTTCGGGACACCCTTTCTTGCAACGTATTAGGTAGACAACATTGGCCGAGTTGCAAGAGTACGTACCGTGTACCTGGTGAATGGTATTCTCACGTTTGATGATGTCGTCCATGTCGATGATCCGGCATGTCTTTCAGAGGTTGCTGTGGCAGGGTTGTGTGGTATTGTGGTCACTGTTCTCCTGAAGATTGGGTAGTTTGCTGTGAACAATGACCTGTTTGAGGTTGTGCAGTTGTCTGAAAGCAAGAAGTGGGGGGATGGGGATGGTCGTGGCGATATGTTCATCGTCATCAATGATACGTTGAAGACTCCGGAGAAGATGTTGTAGCTTCTCCGCTCCGGGGAAGTACTGGACAACAAAGGGTACTCTGTCTACTGTGTCCCGTGTCCGTCTTCTGAGGAGGTCAGTGCGGTTTATCGCTGTGGCACGTCGGAACTGTCGATCAATGAGTCGAGCACCATATCCTGTTCTCACGAGGGCATCTTTCAGCTGAAGTACTGATCAATCTTTTGTTGTCCAGTACTTCCCCGGAGCGGGGAAGCTATGACATCTTCTCCGGAGTCTTCAACATATCATTGATGACGATAAACATCTCGCTAGGGCCATCCCCACCTCCCCACTTCTTGCTTTCAGACAACCGCACAACCTCAAACTGATCATTGTTCGCAGCAAACTACCCAACCTTCAGGAGAACAGTGACCACAATACCACACAACCCTGCCACAGCAACCTCTACAAGACATGCCGGATCATCGACATGGACGACATCATCAAACATGAGAATACCATTCACCAGGTACACAGTACGTACTCTTGCAACTCGGCCAACGTTATCTACCTAATATGTTGCAAGAAAGCATGTCCTGAAGCATGGTACATTGGGGAGACCATGCAGACACTACAACAGCGGATGAATGAACATTGCTCAACAATCACCAGGCAAAACAGTTCCCTTCCAGTGGGCGAACACTTCAGCAGTCATGGGCATTCGGCCTCCAACCTTCGAGTAAACGCTCTTTAAGGAGGCCTTCACGACACATGACAGCACAGAGCCGCTGAGCAGAGACTGATAGCCAAGTTCCGCACACATGAGGATGGTCTTAACAGGGATCTTGGCTTTATGTCACACTACCTGTAACCCCCATGACTTGCCTGGGTTGCAAAAAACCTCACTTACTGTGCTGTCTGGAGAAAATACACATCTCTCTAACCAATGCTTCACTCACATTGTTAGCCACTTTAAGACTTGAATAGCAGGTTAGGTGTAAGGATTCGCATTCTAATCAGCAATCTGTGACAGTCTGTGCTGAAATGTGTGCTATTGCAGACCAGAACACTGCATTTGCCTGACAAAGACGAAAAGTCGAAAGCTCGCAGATTTACTATCAAATAAATCGGTTGGATTTAAAATTGGTGTTGCTAGATTCGTACTGACCTCTCTTATTAACCAGTTCCCCAGCCTCTTACTTCTTAGTGCATTACTACTTCCTCATCCAGCAGTTGTGAGCGATCATGTCTCATGCCTAACTTTCAGATATTTCATTGCACTCTCACATATCTAACAATGGACCATTCTTACGTCTTGCTCTTATTGCCTTTGCATGCCTCCTCCTGCTCAGCCATGGCAGACATAGCACCCAAAACAGTGCTAGAAAATTACTGATATTGTTGCCCTCGCAATTGAAGAACAGGGTAAATTAAAATAGAAATGAACACAGTAGCACCACCTAGGGGAACAGGACACCTCCATCTCTAAGTTTTACTCGAGATGATTCTCACATCATGAGGCCAGCTGCAAAAAAGCCATAGCATCCAGCATCACTGAGAACATTGAAGATTAATTTGAATTTTCCTGCCTTAGCAACATTCTCAACTTCTACTTCGCTCTAATCCTGATATCTGGGATGATGAGCAAGCTACTCATGGAATGTTCTGCCTTCTGCCCCAGACCTGTTTCAGTCTTTATGTGGACAGGTTACCTATTGGTTTGCAATAATGGTCTAGGAATTTCCTACAATGCCTACCAAAAAAATTGCACAATACTTTGAGAGTTCCACAAATTGCGATTGCGGATACTTTCTCTTCTCTTTATAATCCACACTCCATTCCTTACTGATCCATGCCATTTTGATGATCAATTGGAGTCAATTGAGATAGCATTAATTGTTCTGATATAATACAACTATCAAAAATTCTCTAATATAATTTCCATATCTTATTTGCAGCTTGCTCATGTTCATACCCCAGTCAATAATCCATTTGCATGAACATTAGTCTTTCCTCTTTCACAATGACGGGAGGTTGTGACTGAGTGAGATCCATCTACACCTCCACCAGCTAATCAAAGACATATGGAGCTTTTGAAAGAGGGCTTGTTTTTTTAAAAAAATACAGGGAAAAGCACTGGGTGTGATCTCACCGCCCATTCATGTCACACTTCCGCTGCAGCAAAGTTGGAGAATTTGGTCACCAACCAAATTTCAGTTCACTGTGGCAGGATGGGAAATTTCCATCTGTATGAACGGCGGTAAGATTCCAGCTACGGAATCTGTTTCCAACCAGCATGCGAAGGGTGCAGGGCCTAAGCTCACAGCAAACTAGCAGCTCACAACAATTGCACATGCACAGATTTCTCTATTCAGTGCAATTGCTCAGAGAGAACTGTCATGCCTCCCTCCCTCCCAGCTATCTCCCACAGCCAATTACTCATTGCTACTTCACACAGCACAGCCGATTGGCCCTCCCCCACATCCGCACAAGTCAGCTAATTGCCCACTGTCCTGGCCCAACTGATCTCTGCCCCCCTCCTCCCTGCGGCCCTGCCCCCCTCCCTCCTCCTCCCTTCCCTATCCTCCAGGTCGATCTTATGTTCTAGAACATGCAGCGTTCCTCACCCTCTGCCATTATGCCCCTCATCCCTGCCCCCCTTCAGGCCCTGTACCCTTCCAGTAGGAGGTCTGACAACACCAGGTTTAAGTCCAACCGATTTATTTGATAATAAACCCATAAGCTTCCGAGGTGTTTCGAACTCTTCGTCAGGTGAATGAGGTGTTCTGGTCTCAGACAGCACATAAAACAGCACAGACAGTTTACAGATTACTGATTAGAATGCAAATCTTTACACCTAACCTGCTATTCAAGTCTTAAAGCGGCTAACAATGTGAGTGGACGGAGCATTGAGCACAGGTTAAAGAGATGTGTATTGTCTCCAGACAGTACAGTAAGTGAGGTTTTGCAAAGCCAGGCAAGTCATGGGGGTTACAGATAGTGTGACATGAATCCAAGATCCCTGTTGAGACCGTCCTCATGTGTGCAGAACAGTCACCAGGCAAGACTGTTCCCTTCCTGTTGGCGAACACTTCAGTGGTCAAGGGCATTCGACCTCTGACCTTCAGGTAAGCATTCTCCAAGGCAGCCTTCATGACACACAACAGCGCAGAGTTGCTGAGCAGGGACTGATAGCCAAGTTCTGCACACATGAGGACAGTCTCAATCGGGATCTTGGGTTCATGTCACACTATCTGTAACCCCCATGACTTGCCTGGGTTTGCAAAACCTCGCTTACTGTGCTGTCTGGAAACAATATGCATCTCTTTAACCTGTGCTCAGTGCTCGATCCACTCACATTGTTAGCCACTTTAAGACTTGAATAGCAAGTTAGGTGTAAAGATTTGCATTCTAATCAGTAATCTGTAAACTGTCTGTGCTGTTATATATGCTGTCTGAGACCAGAACACCTCATTTACCTGATGAAGAGGTCAAAACACCTCGAAAGCTTGTGAGTTTACTATCAAATAAATCGGTTGGACTTTAACCTGGTGTTGTCAGACCTCTTACTGTGTTTACCCCAGTCCAATGCCGGCATCTCTACATCATCCCTTCCAGTAGACCCATCCTTTCAGGAGCCATCTCCTGTTCTCTGTGTTTGAATAGATTCAAATATGAAGATCAGCCTTGAATACTTTCCGTGAGTGAGTCTAATCTCAGCAGATATCCGGGCATGTTAAGATCACAACAGGCGAGAAATTGGTGAATTTGATCTTCCACCTATCTTGTGATCTTATTGACTCACTATGCCCATCAACCGGCCTTTTAGCTTTCATCCATCAAGTACAAGCAAATATTTCATTCAATGATTCAGAATCATATCAATCATCACTGAGCATTCTCCAACATATGAACCTCTCTTTGAAGGTATTGTGTGAAATTTTGAAAAGAATATTCTCAAATATTGTTAGGCAAACATTCAAACTTAAGGTAAGCGTTCTGATTTATTATCTGTTAACAAAATCGATTCTACTCACTAATCATACAAATGAAATTCATTTAGCAGCGCCTTACCAAGACACTGAAAAATGTTATACCCCTTTCCTTGTAATTATGCCTGCACGATTCGCAAAATTTTTGAGAATTTTAGATTTCTCTTCAGACTGGTTAAACTACTGTGCATCCGTGCTGATTCCCCAGAGATCAAATCATTTTTTGCATAAAAGGTACAATCAGATAAGGGAACACGTTGCTTTGCACTAGTGACTTTCCACTATGATGTTTCTTCTGCATATGTTGAATTTACTTGAATTAAAATTTATAACTAGTGAGGATGCAGGAGCCAGCATATTGACTGAGAACTATTCTAAAATCTACAATAAATATGTGGTTTCTCTCAGCTCGACTATTCTCATTGCTCTCCATTAAAAGGGCTGCTGTGAAATCGAAGTTCACAAATTGCAATGGAAAATCGGGTTTCAAAAACAGATGAAAAATAAATGAGGGTGCCCATGCCCATAATCTAATGGTAACATTGAGCGGAAAGAGGCACATCTATCTTGGTTTTAGCTCAATGTTGTCTGTTCAACCACTTTATTTTGCTGTGTGCCAAAACAATACAACGTATTATAAAAGCCTGGCAGAGCACATGACATCGCCTTACAGTCATTTAATTTGCAATTTAACATGAACAAATGCAATACTTAAAATGTCTAATGGCGCAAGTCTTATTCAAAGAATGCTTTAAGTATTCAGATATCACGTTGGAAGTTATATACATTTTTATCAGCAGAACTGGCAAGCTAGAACCTTAGCGCCTAAAAATAATGAAGTGCTATCCAGGGGAACATCACTTTAGCTTTGATCTGTCAAATGTAAAATGTCAATTGAGGAAAGGATTCTTTTTATGAGATTCACCAAATCTGCATAGTTATTTTGCTCATATTGTGGAATTGTTTACATAAATCTTTTAGTTTGGCTGATAGGGAATATTTTATGTATCCCTTGAGGCTGAAGTATTTCTCTTTTACAATAGAATTGCTAACTATTAAGATCTAATTTGACAGGCATTTTAAAGTATCAAGCTTCACATTTAATTGGGTTGTTCATCTACCCTTAAGTCCCTAGTTAGTCACAAAACACAGCATATTGGCAGCATTCTGTAATGGCCTTTAAAGATTTACTTACACAATCTTCACCAAATAGATGTAATCACTATTTGAAATACAATGCAAAGTACTGAGGTGTAGAATTATTCTCAGTTTACACAGTGCTATATGTGGCATTTCAATACAAAAATGGGTCCATGTTGTAAATAAACAGTCTTACTTGTAAATATAACAGAAAACAATTTCAAACCAATGGAGTTTTATTTTCCATTGGGGCAAAGTATAATTATGGATGGCTAGCAGGATAGCAATATTTTGTTTTAAAGAGACACAGATGAGAACAAATATAATTAGATTGTAATCAATGATTTGTTAACATTGGTCTCCATTTGAACCAATAAGTGACAGGTGTATAACATGATGGCCAGAGGTAACAAGGAACACTTCATGATATTGGCTTAGTTGATAAAAACGGCACTGGGCTGGGGAGAGGCAGTTGCATTATAATAATGTCACTGGATTAGCAATCCAGAGGCCCAAGCTATTGCTCGGGGGGCACAGGTTCAGATCCATTATGGCAACTGGTAGAATTTAAATTCAATAAATAAACTCAGAATTAAAAGCTAGTTTGATGGCAATTACAAAACCATTGTAGACTGTCGTAAAAACCCATCTGCTCATTTAGGAAAAGAGATCTATCATCCTTACCTGGTCTGGTATACTTGTGACTCCAGACCCACAGCAATGAAATCATGACAAAATCTAGAAGGTGTAATGATAAACTTGTCAATGTCCCAGAAAAAAACCATCAGCTCCCTGGGTATATCCTGTTCTACCAACAAGATAGATCCAGCAGAGATGACAGCATAGTGGAGTACAGTTGGGAGGGATTTGTGCTTGGAATTCTCAACATCTACTCTTAACCTGTGAAAGCGCATGCTATCAGGTCAAACATGGCAAAGAAATCTTCTGCTGGTCAACATCTACTATCCCACCCTCAGTTGATGAATCAGAATTCATGTTGAACACTACCTAGAGAAAGAATTGAAGGTGGCTAGGGTACAGAGTGTATTAGGTTGGGAGCTTTCAATGTCCATCATCAAGAGTATTGGTGCTACCACTAATAATTGAACTGATGGAATCCTAAAGGACATAACGGCTAGCTGGGGCCTTCAGCAAGTCGTGAGGGAACCAACAAGAGAGAAGGATGTAATTGATCTCATCTCTACCAATCTACCTATTGCAGATGCATCTGTCCAAGATAGTATTGATAGGAGTAACTGCTGCACAGCCCTTGTGGAGACAAAGCCTTACCTTGGATCCTTGTGGACCATCAGCTGTAGCTGAATTGCATATAAGAACGACTTATAACCTCATGGCCTGTGCTACCATTACTATCAAGCCAGGGGATCAATCAATAGTGAAGACTGCAAGAGGGCATGCCAAGAATAATGTCATTCATAGCTAAAAATGAGAGATAAACCTGGTGAAGTAACAACACCAGACTACACATGTCAAACAATAGAAGCAACCTGAGATAGGCAGCACTAACTGATCCCACAATCAACGGATCAAAGCTAAGCCCTGTTCCCTTGCACCCCTGGTTATTATCTTGCTATGTCCCTGACCTCCTGATGCCCCAGTGATGATCAGCCCTGATCACCCTAATCCCTTATCCACTTACTTTATACACATACCTTTTCACTGGCTTCTCCAACTTGCCAGGACCTTTAAACTTACCCATTTATGACAGTTATTCAATAACAAGGTTGTATAGCTTCACTTCCCTCTAGGATTGTTTTCACTGGAAAGACGGAGGCAGAGGGAAGACTTGAAAGAAGTCTTCAAATTATGAGAGATATATAAACAGGGTATGTGGTCAGAGGCTTTTCCCCAGGATGGAAATGTCAATTACAAGGGGGCACAGGTTCAAACTGAGAGAGGGAAATTTTAAGGGAGATAGGCAGGAGAAGTTTTTCACACAGAGTATGGTGGAATCATGGAACCAGAGGTGGTGGTGAAAGCAGGCACATTCGCAACATTTAAGAATTGGATGACTGCATGAATAGGGAGGAAATAGAGGGATATGTAAAAGCAGAAGGGTTTTTTAGTTTAGTTAGGACATTGTAATTGGCACAGGCTTAGAGGGTTCCTATGCAGTACTGATCTTTGTTCTCTTTGTTCTTTGATGCTTCTGTTATGGGCTTCAGAGTAGTACTCCAGAGCTGGTATGCAGCATATTTCCCACCAGGCCCAGGTTAGGAGATTGGGTGAAAAATGTGTATCTTCTGATCTGGGTAGGTAAGAAAGAGCAGAGTGGCTACCCAATGATGATTATCCTTCCGTGGAAGCTCTGGGCCAATAATTATCAATAGAATCCCCCACAGGCTAGAGGTGGAAAAAAAAATTAGCCAGTGTGCACACGCCTGATCACTATTTTAACCTCTATTGTAAAGTGTATCAGTTTAAACGTAAGATATAGTTTAGAGATGAATTGTGATCTCCATTAATATCTCTACAGCTAAGCAACCTGAATCATAAACCCAGAAATTACTGCAAATAACATTATCCATTCACACTTGTGTCAAATTCCCATTCTTCTCATTTTAACAGAGCTGTTTATTGTTTTATTTTAAATCAGTTACATTGCTGTTAAAGAAAATGACTATAAGGGACAGCACAATTAAGCCCCGTTCTATCCTTAACTAATATCTAAATGCATTTATACTCCATCAGGCTTTGACTTCAAGGCTCATGAAGAAGGTCAGCATGGAAAAGTACTGGAGGGCAGCTGACACTTTAAAACTATACCCAGCAGTTGTCAATGTTTCCCCCGAGAGGAAAGGGAAGAAAAAATAGCATTGATAAAGTGCCTTTCCTATCTTCAGAGTATCCTGAAGTGCTTCACAGCTAATGCATTTATCTTTGAAGTGTAGTTATAGCAGGTTTGATTTAACTGCCCATACCATAGATATTGACAACAATTTTTTATGTTTCATAAATTATTTAATTATTCATTATGCCTCCCATTGTCTCATATAAAAAACAGCTCAGCATTTAACCATCTCTTGTGTTCCATTGCAGCACAGATCATTCTATTTCTTCTCTGATGTGTATTCTCTCTGCCTTTCAAGGATCGACAAAATCACATGCAAACCAGCTTCCCATCCATTGTTTCCATCTACACTTCCCACTGCCTTGGCAAAGCAGTCAGCATAACTAAGAACCCCACGCATCATGGATATTCTCTCTTCCACCTTCTTCCGTTGAGAAAAAGATATAAAAGTCTGAGGTCACATATCAACCGACTCAAGAATAGCTTCTTCCTTTCTTGCCATCAGACTTTTTAATGGACGTACCTTGCATTAAATTGATCTTTCTCTGCGCCCTAGCTATGATTGTGACATTACATTTTGCACTCTCTTGTTTAGTTCTCTTTGAACGATATGCTTTGTCTGTATAGCACACACGAAACAATACTTTTCATTATATACTAATACATGTTACAATAAATAAATCAAATCAAATTAAATCAAATCTTTGTTCTGTCCATATGAGATGGCATTTCTTTGCATTCCCGTGCAGGCTCACACCTGAGAGATTCACTTAGCCTCCACAGAAGGTAACTTGCGAGCTTAGTATTTCCAACAATTTTGGTTCACATTTCCAACAGGTACAGTAACTTTTCAGGCTGTCCTCTCACTGTCTCTTCTCCCCCCTCTCCCTGGAATCCCATTTCAATCTATTTCCTCCTTGTTTCTAATTCTGGAGCATATAACAGACATTTTCCAGTAAGATGTCCTGCTGCACATTACTACAAAACCAAAATTAGAATTTATGAATTACAAATTCAGATAGGCTTGGTGTGTGATTGAAATAAGCCTTTATGTAAAGGCCTTCTGTAAAAGTGGCAGCATGGTTCCACAGTGGTTAGCACTACAACCTCCCAGTGCTAGAGACCTGGATTCAATTCCGGTCTTGGGTCACTGTCTGTGTGAGTTTGCACATTCTCCCTGTGTCTGTGTGGGTTTCCTCCAGGTGATCCAGTTTCCTCCCGCAATCCAAGGATATGTGGGTTAGGCTGATTGGCTGTGGGAAATCAATTCTTCAGACCCAATTTTACCATCGCGTTGCACCCGTTTTCAGGCACAAATACTTGGTAAAGTTGGGCTTGGGGCAAGTAGCACGAACTGCGCCTGCCTCCGCAGCACTTCTCCTTTTGCCAAGGCCTGAAAATGGCCGTGATCAAGACCGCATTGTAACAGGTGCAACAGTCGTATAAGTGCATTTGCATGCATTTAAATTGATTTAATGGGCTGCATGCACAATCTTACCAGCACTTCCCCTCTACCATCACATTTGTCCATCATAATTGGCACGATAAGACATGTTTCACAAAAATCCAATTTGAATGCTCCAGTTATTGAGGAGGTAGGTGGCTAGCATCTGATAGCTCTTTGCTTGAGATCAGTGTGGAGGAATGAGAAGAGGGTTTCACTGCCACTCTGCCTGAGATCAGTGAGGGAGAAGGAGGGGTCTGCTGCTAGTCTGCCTGTGATAAGTAGAAGGAAAGATCAGTGAGGGGTAAGGGGGAGAGGGGCTCTTGATCAATCTGGGTGACAGAGGGAGTGGGGGATAAGGGGGTCAGTAATGTTGGTAGGTTGAAGCAATGTCCATGGGGGCCAGGGGGAGACATTATCTGGCTGGGAGCAATGTGGCAGGGAAGCCCATTCTACCTTTTCTTTCCATGCATGTGCAGTTGGAGGCACTGATCAGAGCTGCAGGATTTTGGGCCTGTTAAGCTTCACCTACAGGCTTGTGCAACATGATTCGGAATCACTAATATTCTTTTCAGGCAGGATGCGTATGGCGTGCCTCAGAATGCGTCTAAAAATCAGATCTGGAACAATCCCAGTTTCGAATCCACCCAGCCCTTAGAATCAAAAAGGCAAAATAGGGCCTTAGTGTCCAAGAGGACGAACGGGGTAAATATGCGGAGTTACAACAATAGGACCTGGTTGAGATTGTGGTCAGTTCAGACTCGATGGGCTGAATAGCCTCCTTCTACAGTGTAGAGAGTCTATGATAGCTATCAATTAAATCTTATGATTTTCATGTTTCCAGCAATAAAGATAAATTAAATGCTTCAAATTCAAATCCAATATTGCAGGTTTATGATATATTCACTCCAACCTGTGCATGGAACAGATGAGAAACGTGATTCTTGGTGCTCACCTTCAAATCATTTTATGGCAAGCACAGCAAAATTCTATACATATTTTTCAAATGCGCTTATTTTTAACAGAATGACTGCAATGAGTTATTGACTTGGAGTGAGAGTACTTAGAAACAAAAGGCGGTGTTGGGGGTGGGGGGGTGGGGGAGTTGGGATTTTCCCAGCCCACTGTGCTGCTCGATTAGCACAAAGAAACATGGGAAACATCAGCAGCAGCCATTTCATAGGATTCCCGCTGGGCATCACAGCCTCTGCATGTCTCTCAGGCAAAGATTTTTGGCGCCATCACCTCTGTGCTGGAAATTGGTGCCAAGTTGATTATTATATGGGTTATAATTGACAATTCCAGGTCCGCTCATATTCTCCCATCCTGCCTGGAGTGGTTCCCTCCAGCGGGATTGACAACTACACCCTACTAATGGGGAACAGGTGTCCTGACCCCGCTGGAGGGAAGAGAAACCATTGAGACCCCCCCTTCCTACCCTGGGAGATAGGGGGATGTGAAATACCCCTTGGGCAATGCCAACCTAGCAATGCCAGCCTGCCACACTGATACTGTCCAACAGGAAAACTAGAACTTCCGACTGCGCACTTTGGCACTGCCCACCAGTGCCAAGTGGGCGGGGTGACTGGCGTGCAGTGGTGGGGTGGGGAGGGGGGTGCGGGGGATGCCTGCTACTCTGCAAGTGGGATCTGAGGGCTATTGGGGCTGGTCATTCGGGTGGGTGGGAGGGGTCAGGACTGTCGTGCCGATGGGGTGGGTAAGGGGGGGAAGATAGGAACTGACTGGGGAGGTACACACAAGACCAGCGATGTTGAGTGGCAGGGAGGGCCAGCAATCAGGCTGATCTGGAAGCCAGCAACGGGGAGCCACTGCGCTGACATTGATTTCCATGTCAATAAATGGGCACATGCACAGTGGCTTGCTCAGCACAATGCTTGCGGGGGCAGGGCTGGGTGGAGGGGCGGGGAGTAGGCCCTGTCCACCACTTTTCAGAGAAAATCCCGCTAGGACACTCTGTAATGAACAGACAACGGGAGATTCGATCTGAAAATCACGATTGAAAAAAACTTCAGGATTTACTCTCATTTTTCCTCATGTTGGGAACTTAGAATTTGTTTTGGGAGAGTTCCGGCCTGAGCGTTGGATTGTATGGGGGCACAGTCTGCTCCATTGGAAGGAAAAATTTAAAAGTGAAACAATGCAGATGCTGGAATCTGAAACAAAAACAGAAAATGCTGGAAAATCTCAGCAGGTCCAACAGCATCTGTGGGGAGAGAATGGAATTAATGTTTGAGTCTAGTTCTGATGAAGAGTCATCCAGACTCAAATTCTCCAACCGTTCACCTCAATGAGATTCTCTGGTCCTGGTGCAGTGAATGGAGATTCGGTTGAGCGCCAACCTCTCTGCCCTCGCTTGCAGCAGTGGTGGGGTGTGAATGGCGAGAGAATTCTGACCATTAACTCTATTCTCTCTCCCCAGGCCTGCTGAGATTTTCCAGCATTTTCTGTCTTTGGCTCCAGAAGGACAGTTGACTGGCAGTGGACACATTGAAATGAAACCTACGCCTCACAGCCTCAGCATGCTTACAATGGCCAAGACAAGTGCAGAGTGGGACTTGCTCCCCTCAGTGAGGTGGAGACCGTTCCCTAAGAGCTGCTGGCCGATCCAGCTCTAGCAATCCTGGTAGCTGGCAACTGCCGGGCCTGTAAGGAGGAGCATGCAGAAGGTGAACAGCTTCTGGAACCATGGCCTGAACTTTCTGCCCCCTGGGCTTGGAAGCAGATGCAGAATGCCTTCCCAGCTGCAGTAGTCCTGGAGCACAATTTCACATTCACTGACCGATTAGTGGCCCTCCAGCAGGAAGCACTCTCTGTGAAAGGCTGAAGCTGCCAGCGAGGGTGCAAAGAGGGTGAACTCCAAGAAAAGGATGGGTGCTGTTATCGGCAGGAGTAGCTAATGTGCTCCCTCAGAGGGACAAGCTGTCTTGGGGAGCTGCTGACCTGTGCAAAATAAATATTGATGTCAAAACTGCACCATGAGAGTCTAGGTGGCACAACCAAACACAGATCTCAGTCCCCAGGCACATTTGCTAATTTTATTTCAGTCCTGATGGTTTGTTCTGGCCTTGGTCGAGGTTGCAACTCAAACATAAAGGTCAGCATGACTACCAAACATAAAAGCAGACAAACCACATTAAATTGAATTTCTTTGGTCCTTTCATGAGCTATGCTGCTTGCTTGATTGTCAGCAGCCATGCTTCTGGCTCACGTCGGCTAAAATATTGCGTGTGTGAACTAGGACACGCGTTTGACATTTTCTTCCACAATTTTACGCACTTGCTTGCCGGAGAGAGAGAGAGAGAGCGGGAGAGAGAGAGAGGATGGTGGGGACTGGGTTTTGGACGGTTGGTAATAAGCAATGAATGGGTAGATAACTTGCAGGGAGGGGGTGTGGTGGGGTGGGGAAAGATGTGGGGTGAGGATGGCCCCAATGCGCACAGGACAACCCCAGGACAAAGTTCCTTCTCACCAAAATGGAATTCAAATGGCCCTGTTGAGTTTCTGTTTTCCCCATGTGTCAGTTAGATCCTGACCCCTTTCCCCAGCCCTCTGGGCCAAGTGGGAGTGAGACTTTGAACAAACCTTATCCTATGTTATTCCCATTTCTCAATTATAAGGATACAAAACAGAGTTAGCCTACACCATATATTTCCATTTTCTAGGAATAATCGCACAAAACATTAAGTGACACCACTCTGCTGTGATGAATGTACATATGAATGCAAGAAAACACCACTGATCCCAATTCCACAAAGCAAATGCACAGTGAACTCTCGAATGTGCTATTGATTTCCATTCCCCTGTAGTGAAGAGCCAGAACACTATTGGATAACACCATCAACCCCAAATCCTCAGTTATAAGTGCCCAGAGCATTGTTGAAAAATACAATCAATTCTTAATTATGGCACTATGGCACTATTCAGGCCTTGGTTTACTGTCTGTGTTGAGTTTGCACACTTTCTCCACGTCTGTGTGGTTTCCTCCAGGTGCTCTGTATTCCTTCCACACTCCAAAGATGTGCAAATTAGGTGGATTGGCCATGCTAAATTGTTCCTTAGTGTGCCAAAATGTGCAGGTTAAATGACTTTGTCGTAGTAAATGTGTGAGGTTGCAGGGATAGGGTAGGGGAGAGATCCTGGGTAAGGTATTCTGTCAGAGAGTCAGTGCAGACTTGATATGCAGAATGACCTCTTCTGCACGAGCACTGCTGCCTCACAGCGCCAGGAACCAGGATTTGATTCTGGCTTGGGTGATTGTGTGGTGTTTGCAAGTTCTCCCTATGGCTGTGTGGGTTTCTTCCGGGTGTTCTGGTTCCCTCCCACAGTCCAAAGATGTGCGGGTTAGGTAGTTTGGCCATGCTAAGTTTTCCCTTTGTGTAAGGGGGATTACGATGGTAAATATGTGGAGCGAAGGGGATAGGGCCTGTGAGATATTGTTGTTGACGCAGGCTCAATGGGCCAAATGGCCTCCTTCTGCACTACAGGAATTCTAATCTAATTTCTCCCAATAATAAGGATGCAATACTAGAAACACAGCTAGTACCAATACTGAGGTTATAAGGTAGTGCTGGAAAATGTCATTCACCTAGCTATATATGCACAGGACACTGCAGACAAGTACCAATCATTCCAATTGTCTGCTGTTGAATAAACATTATAAGGAATCATTGCTAATCCAAATGCCCAGTAATGAAACTAGAAAGCTATATTAGGAAAGATCATCAGTGCCTATTTTCCAAGACAGTTGATGTAAGGGACAATAAAATTCCCCAGGATGCTTGGAAACATATCATTCTTTTCAACGAAGTGCAAAATATGTTTTATGTCATGCAAGTTCTTGAATGAAAATCACTTCTGTCACGATAGTGTACAAAAGCTTCCTCCGTTATAGCTCTTTTTTTATATTGTAATGAAGTTATTTTGCAGAAAGTTATCCTAATGCTTCAACAAAGAATAAGAATGAAACTTATTTGAATGGACTTTACGTATATTGTGAGAAACTATCCTTTATGGACTCAGGATATCATCAAATGGAAAAAAGCACTGAGGAATAAATAAGTGAAGAATTCCTCCATAACCGCTATAAAATGTCATCAAAATTTCAGGTAAGTGCAATGTAGCGCCTTTCACATGCATGCAGTTTCCAGTTTCTATATGACCTTTGGCTAACAAAGTAGTCCTCAGTTAAATGTGACAAATGCTCAAATACGTTTAGACAAGAAAGAGCTTTTAGACCAGATAAACATTTCAGTGTTTCCGATGTTTTATTGATCACATTTAATGAAATAATATGACAAGGTCAGGCAGGCAACTAAATTATCTTGCGGTACAAGTTTATTCACTTTGGATCTGAGTTTAGAACGCGCCTTGACAAAAATAAAGTGCTGAAAATCTGAAATAAAAACAAAAAGCACTGGAAATACTTTGCAACTCGGGCAGCATCTGCGGAGATAGAAACAGAGTTAATGGCCAGGCTTTATTATGGGCTTCCCAAAGCGGGGAGAGGGAGGATGGATTAAATGGGAAATCCCATTGACAGTGGCAGAACCAAAACCAAACCAAATGGCAGAACCACTGGCGGACTGCTTCCCACCGCTGAAAATCCCCAACATTTCAGGTTGGTGTCTTGTGAATGACATGAAGTGGCACCTGTATCCCTCACCATCGATGTTGCCTCGCCATGCATTGACAGCACTGAAAGTCAAATTCTGCAGCAGTTTCACATTCCTGATGTCAATCTCTTTTTTAAATTTCCATTTCTCCCCTCTTTAATGCCAATTTTCTGAAAGAAGGGTTGAGGGTTTGTTAAGATATGGTTCATTAGCACCAGTTAACAGCCTCTAGCACCCAATGTACACGTTTTGTCACACCAGTTGAAATCAGCTGTATCAGTGCAGATAGTAAAAAATCTGGGATCTTCCCAGCCTTGTATAATTCAGCCAACCACTGAACACAACTTACTGAATCATCTATTTGTTTGATGACTGGCAAGAAGTGTCAGTAAATTATCCAGCCACATGAGCAGTATAACTCAGTCTGATCCCTTCTGACATTCACAAAGCAGCAGTTTCCATTTGGATAGCTGAATAATACTCAGAATAGACTGCCTTGGAAGGATTGTCCCTGCCATAAAATTAACTCTAACTGTATCCCGCTATTCACTCTTCCAACCAGGATCCGCTAACTCATTGGTTCTCAAACTCCTTTGGTTGAAGCAATCTTTTTCCAAACAGATTATGCACCCCTCTGTTAAATTATAACCCTATATATTACTGACAATGGTATTATATGTAGATTGTGGTTGAATTATGCTGTTTATTTAACAGTATTATTTAAAAAATGTCAGTTAGATGGTGGTGCCTGTTCAAATTGCAGAAGTATCTATATCCCTGGCAGAAGCACTGATGGCGTGTCCAGGGAAAGTGGAAAGTATGAAGGACACAGTGAGAAAGCAGGAGAAAGTACATCACATGGAGAGTTTGGAGGAGGCAAGAATCCAGTGAGAGCAAAGCCCGGAGCAGCAGCAGCAATGGGAAGTATAGAAACAAGAGCAGGGGAGAGGAGAAGCAGGTGGAGAAGGAGCAGGTGGAGAATAGGAGTGGATAAAGAGCAGGAGCAGGGGAGAACAGGAGCAGGGGGAGAACAGCAGCAGGGGGAGAACAGGAGCAGGGGAGAGAACAGCAGCAGGGGGAGAACAGGAGCAGGGGAGAGAACAGCAGCAGGGGGAGAACAGCAGCAGAGGAAGAACAGGAGGAGGGGGAGAACAGGAAGAAGGGGAGAACAGGAGCAGGAGGAGAACAGGAGCAGGGGAGAACAAGAAGGGGGGAAAGGAGGAGGACGGAGAAACAGGACCAGAGAGAGAACAGGAGGAGAGGGAGAACAGGAGCAGGGGAAGAACAGGAGGAGTGAGAAAACAGGAAGAGGAGGAAAACAGGAGCAGGGGGAGAACAGGAGCAGGGAGAAAGGAGGCATTGGGAGGAGCGGAGCAGGTGAGTGTGGGAGCAGGGAAGAACAAGAACGAGGAGGACAGGAACAGGGGGAGGACAGGAATAGGGGGAGGCCAGAGCAGGGAAAAACAGGTGCCGGGGGGGGGGGGGGGGGGAGAGAGAATAAGAGCAGGTGGAGAATAGAGGCAAGGGGGAATAAGGATGGGGAAGAACAGAAGGAGAGGTAAAGCAGGTGCAGAAGAGAACAGGAGCAGGGGGAGAACAGACACAGGAGAGAACAGGCACAGGAGAGAACAGGGACAGGAGAGAACAGGCACAGGATAGAACAGGTACAGAAGGAGGACAGAAACAGGAGGCTTCAGGAGCAGGGAACTAAGGGAGCAGGGGAGAACAGATAACTCTTGGCCACAGCATGATGGAAGGCCACAATGTTGCTCACCAATGGGTTGGCTGTGTGTTTTAGACCTCCTGAATGTTTTTTTGTGGGCCTCAGATTAAGAACCATTGAACTAAGTAACAACAAATCAGAACCAAATCTGGTTTGTATGGTACAGATACTGACAATATATATCTGTTAATTATTGAGGAAGTTTTTAATACACTTCTTGGGTGGCTTCTTGTATGCAAATTTCCAGAATATAAATCTCAAACTATTTGAAGTGGTAGACGCACAATGGGATGACACTGATGCTCACAGAAAATCTGAGAATAAAGAAGTTTGAATATTTGGTCTCAGCATACTGACAGATGCAGAAAATCTCAGAGTGATACCATGTAGTTGTGGTCACAAGGCTAAATATGAGCTTAAAATATTAGAATTGTTTAAGGAAATACAAGAGCTATTTGATGGCAGTATTTAATAGTTATGTGGTTAATCACAACTCTCTTTTTCTACATTGATGTGTTCAATAGGATCAGACCTCCAGAAGCATGACAGACTTGATTTCTTGTGGATCCTAGGTCTCTTTTTGTCAGTGTTCCACTACAAATAATAGTCCAATAAAATAGAAGGTTATAAATCTGCAATTTAGCTCTTTTCTCACAAGCCCAAGAGAAGCTCTGCCTAATGAGGGGTTCTGGGTGATAGCAATTAGATACTAAATCAATGTCATGTGGATATTTATTGATGTTAATGTAACATAATTGAGATGTCAATCCAAACACATAACTATACTTTACAGGGCAATTCACAGTATCATCTCTCACTTGAATGAATAAAATATGCAAGCAAAGGGATTGTCTGAATTAGACCCAAATCAGTCTGTGGAGGTCTAGAGAAAAATCAACAAATTTCGATCTATTTATGATTTGCAAAATAACTCATAAACAATAAAGATAAAATGATTCTCAATGATATTTGTGTCAAATACATTATTATAGAATCAGAAAACCCATACAGTGCAGAAGGGGATCATTTGGCCCATTGAGCCTGCACCTACTATCCCAACCAGGACTGTCCCTGTAATCCCAAGTATTTACAATGTTAATTCCCCCTGATGCTAAGGGGCAATTTGACATGGCCAATTCACCTAACCCGCACATTTTTGGAGTGTGGGAGAAAACCAAAGCACCTGAAGGAAACACATGTGGACATGGAGAGAACATGCAAACACCACATAGACAGTCCCCTAAAGCCAGAATTAAACCTGGGTCCCTGGCACCGTGAGGCAGCTGTGCTAACCATTGCACCATTGTGCTGCCCCAACTAAAATTGCTTTTTCTATTTTAGAGTATTCATTAATGCATTTGTTTAAATTCATATTTATTAATAAATTTATTAAAACTGCACAAAAGGGAATATTATGCAAATACAATAGCAAGCTCAATTCAATTATCATTGACAGCAACATACTAAATATATCTAGAGGAGTCATCCAATCTGATTTTAGGAATTTTGCAAGTATCTACTTCAGAAATAGCTTTCATTAATGTGGAAGTAAGCATAAAATCTGCAACAATCATGATAAAAATATTAAATTCTCTAATACTAAGATCTCACATTGATGACTTCAAAATTAACGACAGCAAAGTTATGACTCTAATGCACATTGGAGTACTTGCATTTGAGTTCCCAGATAGATAAGTGGAAAGAGGTATATTCATATTTCTTTCTTCCTGCATCCTTGGTGGCAGCTTCCATCTTGTAAGTCAATGGTTTGTACTCTGCTGTTCAATAGTGTGGATTAGGAGCCCCACTTTGTCATGGCAGCCTCCGCCACATTGCAGAGGACTGCTGTGGATTGAGAAGGTGCAGGATTCTCTGGCCTCTGTTTTGTTTGCTTCTTTTCCATTGCTGGCTGAGCTTGTTATTTTTGCGTACCTTTCACAATGCCCAACTTTTCAAACAGTCAACCTCCAGAGTCACGACAATAAACTAGTTATCAGTGCCAATGTCCACCATCACTATAGTCACATTTCTTCTTTTCTGTACCCTTGGTGGCAGCTTCCATCTTGTAAGGCAACTGTTTGCACCACTGGTATTCAGTGTGACACAGGAGGTCATAACCCATCGGGTCATTTCACCATATGGAAGGTATTTGGATATATGGGTGTCTTCCGTCTGGTGAACGTAGTTGTGCTAGCACAGATATCATTGACTTAGCAATGAGTATATCCCAATAGAATTAGCATGCTTGAGGACCTCAGAGTTGATGAACTTGTCTACCAAGAGATGTCAAGGATACATCTGATACAGTGAAAGCAACAATAGCCCTAATGGTTTTTTCCTTATGTTGTGTTGTCTAGATCTTTATAGTGGAGTAGATTGAGGATACAAGCTGGGTAAACTTACAGTTTGACGTTCTCTGTCAAATTGCTGTTCTATATTTTCTTTCTCAACATAGGCACAACAAATGTATCTTTTGTGATTTGTGTGTGGATTTCAGCATCAACTGACAGATTGCTGGTGATCGTGGAGCCTAGTTTTGTGAAGCTGTCACATTGTCAGTGCTGAAAGACGGCATTATGGGAATATCCTAGACAGTAACACTTGCCTTCCTGTTAGTGATGGCTGATTCAAATTTTTTCTAGGGGTGAGACAGTCTGTCCATTTGCTTCCTGTCTGAGGCATGGTCCATCCTAGTATAACATAACTGTGAGGTTGAGGACCCAGAGGGAATGCCAGCCCTGTAATTTCATACTCTGTCCCCACCACCTAGCCCCTACCTGAACAAAACCATCAGTGGGGTGAGGGGCATCAAATTCTAACCCCAGACTCCAAGGTTGAAGGACCCAATTTTCTGCCTAACTTTCTGTTTCGCTTTCTTAAATAGTTATTTTTAAAAAAACACAAGCACTGACAGCAAGATATTAAATTCATGAAATGTGGGAGTCTTTGTGAACTTTCAAATTGTATTTTTTTTTGTCTACTCCACCTCTCCAACAGTATAAAAATAGGTGGATCACTGATTGCAAACAGTTCAAATTGCATTCGTTTGGAGTACTGCATTACTCCTTGTAATGCGGAAGATGACAATGAATATTTAATTATTATTCAAGTTAACTGATTGCAGGCACATATAATAACCCATTTAGGGAAATGATGGCCTAGTGGCATTGTCGCTAGACTATTAATCCAGAAACTCAGCTAATGATCTGGGAGCCAGGTTTGAATCTTGCCACAATGTATGATGGAATTTAAGCAATAAAAAATATCTGTAATTAAGTATCTACTGATGACCATAAAACCATTGTCAATTGTTGGTAAAACTCATCTACTTCACTAATTTCCCTTTAGAGAAGGAAATCTGCCATCCTTACCTCGTCTGGTCTACATATGAGCCCAGAGTCGCAGCAATGTGGTTGACTCTCAACTGTCCTATGAACAAGGGTATTAGGGATGGGTAATAAATGCTAGCCAGCCAGCAACACCAATGTCCATGAATGAATAAAAAATAAAAATAAATTTGTTCACTCTATAAAGAGTACAAAGAGAATACCCCGAGCTGAGGCTGTCACCCTCATTCATTTGTGTTTAATTATTGATCATTTCTTCAATTTAAAAAGATCGGTAATTTCAAATTGTGTTCACAGAAGGATTGGACATGTAGAGGCCTTTCAAACGAAGACATTGTTCTTTAAATTTCAAACTTTTTTTTAATGAATTTCAATTTTTAAACTTTTTTTTATCCGATCTCCATTCTTCTTTGCCTAATAGTGCTACAATCAGCCCTGGAGTGTGTTTCAGGGACAAACAACCACTGGAGAAATTCCATCAGCAGCCACTTCTTTCAGCTTCAATAGGACAACAGATAAACAAATGATAGTATTCTTCTTTGAGTCAGGTTCACAAGCATTCAAACAAAATCCCTGAAAAATCAACCTTGATGGGTTAGATATTTTGTTCACGTGAACTGAAAATGATCACCATGCCAGGTCCTGTTGTTCCAACTCTAACATGGCCAATGTTCCAAGGAAGGGGAATGAAGATATTTCAAAGACACTCTGAAGGTCTCCCTGAAGTGTCACATCATTCACCTTGATGACTAGGAGAAGCCTGCTACCAATTCATTCTAAATGATAATGACTTATCCATCAAGCTGCATCATGCTTCGAGTCCCAAATGTTTTACAATGAGGCAGAGGGGTGGTAAAGAAGAAAAGAAACAGAAGCAAATGCTGCACTTTGGATCCCAGTACCTCATGGGATATTCTATCTCAAGTTCCCAAAAGTCTGTGGACCTGAAATCTGCTCAGTCATATGAAGACCGATGGCAGAAACTCACGAGCCTGATTAGACATCATTTTCCTTCCTTAATTTGTTCAGGTTTACATGCACAGAAATTCCTTTCCAAGAGGCCAATATTCAAATAGAAGCACTGACAATTTTTTTCTTTTGATGAGGAGAAGTGAATATTACAATTGAGCCTTATCCTGTTCTTAGAATCTTCGTAGGGATTGAAAGAATGCACTGGTCTTGGCACCTCCAAGTCAGCATTTCTAGCTCTCTCCAGCTTCACCATCAAGAGAAACTCTTAAAAACATACACGAGATGGTATGTTTTTCTCCACAATTTCTGAGATATTCCTGTCCTGTTTCTGCCAAGTGGAGACAATACAATCCTGATCCCCATGAATCAAACATGACCCCCTGGCTTTATGGCTTGCTGCTATCTGAACCAGTGGTTTACCCATCAAATTACTAGTAATATGGTAAATATATTTTGATGTGGGCTGCTTCACTTTTGGTTACCATCTGTTGCTGCTGAATCGTAAGTTTACAATGTTCTTTAGCTAGGACAGTAAGATGTCCAGACGCTTCAAAAAAATTTGCAAGGTCCCATAGTACAAGTCAAAGAGATGAAGATAGAATTTATTTCACAACCAATAGGATGCTAATGGAAAATAGATGCTAATTGTACATCAGTTGCATTTAAATTGTGCAGGTGATGATGTTAATGGAAGCTTCATTGTGCCCCGGTAAATGAATATACCAAATGTTGGGTTAGGATGTTTATAATATATAACTCTTCGAAATGAATGCTTAGGAAAGTACTCATACAAGCTTATCTGCCAAACAAGCAACAACATCATATTGAGACAGGCACAATTGTGTAGATGGTTATGTAGTCAAAATGCCTGACAATCATTTGCCAAAATGAATCTTCTATGGGAGCTTCAGTCTCTCATGGCAGTCAAAGAAAGTGCTACAATGACAATATGAAGGCTTCGCTTATGAGTTTTGATATCGACTTTGAATCCTGGGAGAAGCTCATTCAGGATTGCAACACCTGGCACAAACAAATAAAAAATGGTTTTGGCCTATTTTGTAAGTAAGCGCATATTAGCGACTGAGGAAAAACACAAGAAGAGGAGATCATAAACTGACAACTTATTTGCAACTCAATCATCCTGGTATCCTCATCTACTTTCAGCAAAACATTCTAGTTGCAGATTGACCTTCACTCAGATACCCACTGGAATACTGCCAAACTCCCCAGATGGTGAACATGGTTATCTTTGCCTCAAATCTTCCACAATAGGCATAGCCTAAAGTCATGGATATGTCATTAAGACATTAGGACGGCGGCACGGGCTTGTTGGGCCGAAGAGCCTGTTTCCCGTGCTGTGTTGCTCTTTGTTCTTTGTTCTTGTAAATGGCAAACATGATATGGGGATCAGGCCTGGGGAGTTTGTTGTCGGTGTAGGCTCAGTGGGCTGAGTAGTCTCCTTTTGCAATATAGTGATTTTGCTGGTTGAAACAGAGTGTAAAAAAGTTTGGCAAAACGCAATTTTGGGATTCCTGAATTAGGACTTGCATTTACATTGCTGGATAGTGTCACATTGTGACGTATGGGCAGGCTCCTGAATTCCACCTTGTGTTCAGTTCTCAGAGGGAGACTACCTCTTTGGCTCAGATGTTTGTTGCCTTGAAAGATTTCCTGGGGAAAAAATATTTTCCTTCAATCGTTATGGAACAATTGTGACATTCCACAGTGGCATAAAGAATAGAAAAATTCATGATTACCATATTACAAAATAATCCAGACATTGGGCACGGGCAACAGTCCATGGCTGTGTTAAAGAAAGGGAGATTAAAATGCTTTAGTAGATCCGATAATAGCAACAGAACAAGAATTGGAATTTCAATAACAGGCACATAGGTTATCAGAAGGTTAAGGGGTCGTAGGTTAATATTTGCGTTAAGCATGACTTGCAGTAACTTTATACAACCAACTACATAAATGGAGAGATAGAGTCCTCAAAACGATACATGAGAAAAATAATTTTGATTCTAAGGATGAAGATAACAATATATCTGAATAAACTGTATTGGTCACGAAAAGTTTTAATCTGATAATGAATGTGTAGACAAACTTCTTTAATTGTGCAGTACTAGAAAGCACTTATATTTCAACAGTTTTGTTAAAACATTATGATTTATAAGTGGTAGGGATTAACGTAAAATTAAGGAATATAAAATTACTACTTCCTTTAGGTTTGGTGATAAGAATATATTGAAACATTAAAGAGGGCTGTAATTAACTGTAAAATAGCTGGAATAACCCACTTTATGAGTATCAGTGTTGTCTCTCGTGAGATGCTTATGCTTTTGAATAAATCTTCTATGAAAAAGGCACAAATGAAACTTGACATGTAGCACGATAAGGCAATCACGTTTGGAAATTCAGTGGATCTGCAGTATATCCAGTGAGGGCATTATTCTGTCCCCTTAACAAAAGCTGATGTTTCTCATCAGTGTTAGACAGGTATTGATGGTATCAGATAATAAAAATCAGAAAGAAAATAATTGCCTTAAAGTTGCTCAGAGAAAGGTTAAAAATTCTATTAGAAGATGCAGGTATGGTTGACGAGGAGTATGCAAGGTCAATAGATGAGATTACTTGGAATTGTGAAATTTGCAGAATGTATTGGAGAATATTACCACACCCTACAATAACCTCCCATTGTGTGTGACTGTAACAAAGTAGTTGCTATGGATCTAAAGGTATGGGACAAAGATGTGAATATTTTAATTCTACATTTTGTAGATCTGGTGGCCAAATTTAATCTTTCAGCAAAGGACATAGTAAGGACAAAAGAGGTATTACAAACAAAATAGAGAAATGGAAAGGGACCAAATAAGGGATAGCATCAATGACTGTAACTGATAATAGAGAGGAATTTGGCAATGGGGAGTTCAGATGCATGCGCGAAAACATAAGCATTACTCACTGATACACTACAGCTAAAAGTCATTTCAACTGTTTAATGTTTATTTAGAACTGTCATTAGTAGGTTTACATTAACACTTCAATGAAGATTACTGTGAACATCCTCTAGTCACCACACTCTGACACCTGCTTGGGTACAGCGAAGGAGAATTTAGCATGGCCAATACATGAACCAGCATGTCTTTTGGACTATGGGAGAAAATCAGGCCAGTTGGAGGAAACCCATGCAAACACAGAGAGAATGTGCAGACTCCACACAGACAGTGACCCAAGCTGGGAATTGACCCTGGATCCCTGGCAGTGTGAGGCAGCTGTGCTAACTACTGTACCACCATACCATGGACTCTGAGAAAGGAATCATCAGTGATTCACAGAAAGGTGGTTCACAGAAAGAAATTATTCCAGATGGTTGGAGGATGTAGCTCTGATCAATTAGTCTGTGGGCAAAATTCCAAATTGTCTTTTATTAAGCACACTAGTTTACTGGCTCAAGAAGATATTACAATTGGTTCCATTACTTTTAGATGATTTTCATGCAGGGAAATGAGGAAACAAGGCTGAGGATTTTGAGAAAATTTGGAAAGCATAGAGATATCATATAAAATAATATGGTATCATTTACAGTATAATAGGGTGGCACAGTAGCACAGTGGTTAGCACTGCTGCTTCACAGCTCCAGAGTCCTAGGTTCAATTCCCGGCATGGGTCACCGTCTGTGTGGAGTTTGCACATTCTCCTTGTGTCTGCATGGGTGTCCTCTGGGTACTCTGATTTCCTCCACAATCCAAAGATGTGCCGGTTAGGTTGATTGGCCATGCTAAGAAATTGTCCTTTAGTGCCCGGGGATGCATAGATTAGAGGTATTAGTGGGTATAATATGTAGGGATATGAGATAGGGCCAGGGTGGGATTGTGGTTGGTGCACACTCGATGGGCTGAAGGGCCTCTTTCTTCACTGTAGGATTCTATGATTCTATGAAAATGTTCTGAGGCAGAATGTAGTTCAGAAGTTTTGGTGCACTAGTCAGAACAACTGGAAAGGGTAAGGATAACTTAGCAACCAGCTTTGTCACGTAGATTGATTAGGGTGGCACAGTGGTTAGTACTGTTGCCTCACAGTGCAGGATTCAATTCCTGGCATATGTCATTATGTGGCATTTACAAGTTCTCTCTGTGTCTGCATGTGTTTCCTCCACACTCTCCAAAGATTTGTGAGTCAGGTGGATTGGCCATGTTAAATGCCCCCACAGTGTCAGGGGGATTATGGGCCTGTTTGGGAATGTTGTCGGTGCATGTTCGATGGTTCAAAAGGCCTCCTCCTGCACTGCAGAGATTCTCTGATTCTAGGTGGATTTGTACTGAAAAAGTCTTTGCAGAAGGATTTAAGCTAAACTAGATTAGTTACCAGTATTGAAGAGCAACTGGGTGATACAGATGTTAGAGTGGACTGTTCCACAGCTGGAAAAGTCATCTTGAAAATCCTTATTTTAAGCCTTTTTTGTCACTGATTCATGTGGTTATGGATCAACCAGCATACAAGCAACATTTCAGCAAAATGATTCATAGCGATGAGGCAACAGAGCAGAAGGAAAACTACAGAAACTAAAACATGCCTCTATGGCCTGTAAATGCTTCTGGTTTGCATTTTGTGAGATCTATTCTGTTGAAAATGGATTGTGTTCCGATAAAAAAAAGTCCCACAGTACGGTTAAAAAAAATGTTCATGCATCCAAGATGCACGTTAATGATTTCTTTGGGGATTGGTACTACAGAACTTGATAAATGTTTGGAATACAATTCGAATAACATTTAAAGTTTGTAGTCATGCTTGTAAACATATTGGTTTCAACATTAAGCAGAACAGATATGGAATAACTTTAAATCAACAATCCTATTTAGAGAGAGTTAATCTCACCCAAGTTAATTGTGCTTCAAATAAAGACAATGCTATATCTACTGAAGAGACAACAATTGCAAACTTGATTGTTCAGTCAAACTAGTTAGCCACCCAGGCCAAGCAGATGCTTGATGTGGTGTCTTGATGTTAAGTGCTATAATGAAACAAATGCTGGAGAGAAAGAAAATCTTTCAGTTTAGATGTCTGGAGGCAAGTCATCAACAGTATCATTGGTTTACAGAAAGAAATGCATGTACAAATTCATTCTCCTAGAATAGCACATCACAACGTAATGCACTCTACATCATACCGAGGTTTATTTCAATTTGATTTGAAGTTTTGGTTCTAGATATAAACTCCGTTTTATGGGAAAAGAGAACAGCGTTTCATTGAATTCAAGTGATGGTCATTAACTGTGAATCACTTTTGCCCCTAAGAATAGACACAGATTGATACAGCGCCTGTTAGCTTCAGAGATAATGTGTAACTCTTGTGCTGAAGATATACCCCTTTATATTTGAAAATATGATTTTTCCATTGTCAACTGACACAAAATTTTGTCATTCTATCATCACTTGATCATTTGGTTTACACACTGGAAATCGACATCTTGCTTTCCAAATTTTCCATTCCTTTCATGATAGGTCAGAAAGATCAGGCAGACATTAAGCATCTCATGAAGCCATTCAAAGAATAGGACATTGTCCCTAACAGCTGTGACTTATCTTCTACCTTCAGCCAATGCCACCAGGAGATTAATTGGCCATCTACTACTTCACCAATGTTTGCTCAGATAGAGCAAACTGCTTAATACACAAGCTCCATTGCAAGATGATGGAGTCAATGGCAATCAGGGAGAAAATTCTCCACTGGAGGGAGTAAAACCTAGCACAAAAGAAGATGGTTATTGTGGTTGATGATCAGGCAGTTCAGTTTCTTGACATCACTACAGGAGTTCCGCAGGATAGTGTCCTAGACTCAATAATCTTCAGCTGTTCCATAAATTGCTTTTCTTCCTTCATAAGGTCAGAAGTTGGGATGTTTGTTGATGACTGCACAATTTTCAGCAGCATTCATGACTCATCAAACAGTGAGGTGGTTTCATGTCCACATGCAGCGAGACCTGGGCAATAACCAGGCTTGGGCTGACAAGTGACAAGTATCATTTGTGCCACACAAGTGTCAGGCAATGACCATATCCAATGAGAGAGAATATAATCATTGTCTCTGATATTCAATGGCACTACCATCACTGAATCCTCCACTTTCAAAAATCTGGGAGGATTACCATTGATCAGAAACTGAACTAGATTAGTCATAAAAATACTGTGGCTATAAGAACAAGTCAGAGCCTAGGAATTTGTGGGGAGTTAATCATCTCCTGATTCCTCAAAATCTGTCCAAAATCTATAAGACACAAGTCAGAATTGTGATGGAATATTCTCCACTTGCCTAGATGAGTGCAGTTCCAAGAACACTCAAGAGGCTCAACACGACCCAGCACAAAGTTGTCCACTTGATTAGTACCCCTTCAAGAAACATTCAGTCTCTTCAGTTCAGTAGCAGCAGTATGCATCATCTGCACGATGCACTACAGGAACTCTCCAAGCTTCATTAGATAGCACCTTTCAAGTGCAAGATTGTTATCTTCTGGAAAGACAAGGATAGCAGGCAGGTGGGAATACCGTTATCTCCATGTTCTCCTCCAAGTCACATGATCCTTCTTGGAAGTATGTTGTCATTCCTTCACTGTCTCTAGGTCAGGAACATTCTCCTAACAGCAGTGTGACTCTACCAATACTTTAGAGACTGTAACGGGTCAAGAAGAGAACTCGCCACCACCTTCTGAATGGCAATTAAGGATAGGAAATAAATGCTGGCCTAGCCAGCAATGCCTATATTCTGTAAATAAATGAAAAGAATTGAGTAGCATTCTGTTACTTAGGAGTGGAAATGCATGCTATAAATAAATGGAAATGTAAAATAGAATGATGCTATTTTCATAGACAAAATACTAAATTTTGTATGAACCTCAATTGCCCAAAATTTCTCAGCACTGTTTCTCCACTTTACTGCCTGAGTTCACATGGGAAAGGGTGTCTTAAATTGTTTTCAAAGAACTGTTGTTCTTTGAACTGTTTATGCACCATCAGGAGAGAAAAGGAATACCTAAAAAATAACACTTTCACCAAATCCATTTCTCCTGTAATCAAAGGCAATATTTACATCTGCATTGTATGTTAGGATTGAAAAACTCTTGACATAGCACTAAGAAGAAGCAAGGTTTTGATCCATCTGATTCATCTAATTCAGACTTTTGATGCCATCTGTGCACATCCCAGAGAGTATACTAACACATGTTGTGACAGATTGTAATACTAATAAAGTCATGCTTGCATTTTTATAGCACCTTTCATACAAAAGATCTTGATAAGTTCATTATTTTCACAGTGCATTGTTTTGTAGGTGAAAACAGATGTTCTATACCAGCAACATTGCTCACACAACATTGGTGAAGTAGTAGATAGCCAATTAATCTCCTGGTGGCATTGGCTGAAGGTAGAAGATAAGTCACAGCTGTTAGGGACAGTGTCCTATTCTTTGAATGGCTTCATGAGAGCTTAATGTCTGCCTGATCTTTCTGACCTATCATGAAAGGAATGGAAAATTTGGAAAGCAAGATGTCGATTTCCAGTGTGATTTCCAAGTGATGATAGAATGACAAAATGGGTCACATGTTGGGATGTGCATGAATTCTCCAAGAGCACAGGTAGAATACAAGCATGGAGTCGCTGCTCAGTCAATAAAATTTTTTTATTCATTCAGGGGATGTGGTTGTCCATTGCTTGAGTATTATCCTGGCCTCTTGATTGCTAGTTCAATGATAATACCTTAAAATAAAATATTACTTATTACAAATCCTTGTTGTCAGTGTTTGAGAACTCAATACTTCTACACTGTGACACCAAAAAATCCTACCTGCAGGGCCAGAACATCCTGGCCATTACATACGATACACAATAACTCCAATAATGTAGATGTCCCTCAAAAATGAAGTTTAATAGCAACATAAACTACAAGGTCAGTTGCTGCTTTGAGAGGTTTAGAGTCCACTGTATTTAACTCTGAGACATAATATTACTTATTTGAGGTTGATTATTGCTTTGTAGATTTTGCAAAAAACAAACTATTATATTTTGATTTGGAATAAATTTAAATTTGCGTGACAGTGGTCTTTTACTAGCAAAGTACCAAAAAGCGACAAACTGCACTCTCATTGGAAATTTTGCACTGAGTATAGCAAAGCGATAAATATTTTTTCTTCCTAATGAACCTGAAGTAACACTAGCAAATCGACAGTGATCATACTGCCGGCTCAAGAAATGAGCTCAGGACTGAGAAAAATGTCCCAGCAAATATATTATATAACAAACACTTTGAATTGATTTCAAGGTAGTAATTGCAGTTCAGCTAAGAATTGCCAAATGGTCAGACTAGTTTTCATTTTTTATGTCACCACCTGAACTTTTCAGGTTGACTGTAAGTTTGTAATTCATCTGAGTAAACCATCATTCTCTGCAAGTACAGTTGTGCCTTTCTGAAACACAGTACTGAGAGCCATTAACATGTATGTTTACTTAGAACATAATAAAAAGAACAGGTTTAGCACTGGCAGTCTGTTGCATTACAGCACTAAACTATCAAGCTTGTAGCCTCAATGCTTTCCTTTACCGAGGTGAGACATATACTACATATGTTTGCCAGTAGAACTGGCTGAAATTTCCACCTTTGAGACCTCAGATGCATCCCCAGTATCTAATGGCAGGACAAAGTCACCAATGCAGAGGTCTTGCGGAGTGCTAATTCTATTGGCATACACTTATTGCTAAGCCAACAATGTCTGCATGGGCTCGGCCAAGGTCATCCAATCGGTGACAGCTGTATACACGAAGACTTTCTGTACAAAAAATTGGTCATTGGGTCATGGCCTCCTGGGTATCCATACCTCCACTACAAAGACATCTGCAAGTGAAAGATAATGACAGTAGATACTGATACTGTCAACTGGCAGACCATTACTAGAAGCTGTGACCTCAGGAGAACGACTGTCCAGCAAAATCGATGAAACTTCACTGGCAAGGCCAACATTTGTTGACCATTTCTCATTGCCCTTTAACTGGGTGGCTAGCTAAAGTACTTCAGAAGACAGTGAAGACCCAACTACATTGCTGTGGATCTGGAGTCACATGTAGGCCAGAACAGATAAAGAAGGCAGATTTTCTGTCCTGAAAGACATTAATGAACCAGATAGGTTCTTAACAACAATTGATCATAGTTTCACGGTTATCATTTTTTTTTCTATACTTGAATTTAAATTTCATGAGCAGATAGATTAAGATTTGAACCCACGTCCCACAGCATTAGCATGAGCCTCTGAATTACTAGTCTTATGACATCACCACTATGCCACATGACACTATGTCACCAACTTCCTAACTTAGAAGTGGGTCCTGAGCAAAAAAGAGATCAGAAAATCACCATATTTCTCTGCTGCAAATGTGACAGAGATTGCCATGCCAGAGTGGGGCTTCTGAGCCCCACCAGAAGATGATAAACGCAGAGCATGATAAATACTATGTAGCAAACCATCGTCTCATCAGATGGAAAGCCAACACAGATCTGTCCTTCCTAATGAAGTCTTTGGGGACCATTATAAAATCTATATTATAGTAAGAGACTGTTTTAAATGAGGGAATTATCCATCAAAATACTATATTGGAGTTTATGTTGAAGCAGCTATTTTAGAGAAAATGCCTATTATCTTTTCCATTAATAAAGGGTTTAATGTTTGATGTTAAATTAAAGATTTATGGCATGTCAGTATTGTCACTTGAATGGCAAACAGGTTTATGAATCCAGTTCATGCCTTATTTTTTCTTGGCCACTCCCCTACCCCCCAGAATCTCTCCTAGTTTCTCACCTGTGCTTCTGAAAATGTTGATTTTTTATTAGAATAGAGAGCTAAAGGCACAAACAACACAATGAGATATTTAATATTATGCACTTTATATGAATTAGGCTGAGACCTGTTGACATCACATCATGATGCAGTAGTGTGTGTGTGTGTGTGTGTGTGTGGGTTGGTGGATGTGGGTGTGTGTGTTGTCACTGAATGTAATAAGGCCATTATTTCCAATCTAATTGAGTTTTAAGCCTTATTACTGCATTATTACCACATCCTGGTTAAAATCAGTTAACATATCAAGACTGGGAGGTAAAGCTGAGAATTCTTTGGACAATATAGCTCAGTATTTCATTCAGTAATGTTAATTCGTGCCCCCAGATGCTTACAATGAACTTGGTCTGACTGCAATTTTACTGACTGAGACATTAGAATTCTCCAGGGACTTTCAAGAAGTTCATTCAAAACCCACATGTCATGACTCTTTTGCACAATAAAATCTAGCATTAGCCTGTGACTATTTTTAAACTGAACTGTATGTTATGTCTTCTTTCACCTTGCCATTTGGACACTGAATCTGCATAGGTTGTGCCAAAAGCTGTCTAAAATAGGTTTGCTAATGCAATGTGTTGAGAGAAGGACGACCTCTTCCTTCCCTCCTGCCAACATTCCAAATAAAAAGTGGCTTCAAGTGAAACAGATAACCTGTCAAACCTATCCAGATGCTGATAATGGATATTCTGTCAGCAACAAGAAGCGTGAAGCACTTGATAATGCAAGCAATTATAAAATGTCAGAAATAGAAGATCAAAGCTGATTTTTCCTTCCCATTGAGTGTACTCACTTTGCCGTGAAGCTTTGTACTCAGTGCTGCTCTTGCATGATTCTGACAGGGTATATTAATATTGTCCATTACCATGCCAATCAGACTGCCACATTTCACTGGGCAGATGACAACTTCACACCCATATTAGTAACCGGTCAGGTCATTAGTTTCTATGGTTTATTTTAAAGCTGGTCTATAGAAACATTTCTTCTCTTCCTATAACAAGTAGGTTGTTTTAACTCTCGACATTTATTAGTCACTATTCTCTAAGGGCACAAAAAACTGTTAGCAGTTATTAAAAAAAAATCAAATATCAACCTAACCAAACCACTTCCAGCATATTACTGCTTTAACCTTTTGTTGACAAGAGAGAGCATCCAACACCTTTTACAACCTTAGGATCTCCCAAAGTAATTTGCAGCCAATGAATTGCCTTTGAACTGCAATCACTCTTACAATGCAAATAAAGAAGCCAAAAATAAACCCCTGCAAACCATAACAAAATAATAATCAGGCAAGCTGTTTTGTAGGTGTTAGTCACAGGACAAATCTTAGTCAGGACCTCCCCTGTTCTTTTGCAACAAGTGTGGTGGAATCCAGCTCAGAGGGGCAGATTTGTGCTTTGGTTCAGCATCTCATTCAAAGGTTGGCACTTGATCTATGTAGCACTCTCAAAAAATGAAGATTCGACCTGGATTATTTGTTCATGTCTCTGGAGTGAGAAGTGAACCTATGACCGACAGACTCAGAGGCAAGAGAGCTTCTACTGAGCCAAGAATATATAACTGAAATAATTGTGTTTTCAACAATTGCATGATGGAAATCATATCTGACATTGCTTCAACTAAATGACGATCAAGATGAGCAATTTGTAATATTCAAAACATTAATTTCTCTGTGGGCTAAACAAGAAGTCCAAACCATCAAATAAATGATTATATCTGAGAATGGTATAGTTTTTATTGTTCAGCTATTTTGAAGTATTCTGCCACTGAGTGCAGTTTAATTCTAGATCAGCATTCCTACAAACTACAAGTTAGGTTGCCTAGCCTGGTCGGAATGTTTTCTTTACATGAAAAGGGGTAACAAAAGTGATGAGATCTGAACAATAAGTATTGACTCCAGCCTTTGAGTTGGCACAGTGGTTAATACTGCTGCTTCACAGTACTCGGATCCTGGGTTCAATTCCACCATTAAGTTGTGTTGAATTGCCCCTTAGAGTCCAAAAATATGGAGGTTAAGGGATTAGCTGCAGTAAATATATGGGGTAGGATTAGGGAAAGGGTCTGGGTAAGGTACTCTGTCAAAAAGTCTGTTCAGATTTCATGGGCTAAATGGCCTCCTTCTGCACTGTCAGGATTCCTTGATTTTGGATGGATGGAAGGCTACTAGATGTATTTTTTTCTCTGAAAGAGACAATGTTGGAATCGGCCTTGCAGTCTGGGGACAATACGAATCAACAAAACAGCTGGAGGATTTGGTTGAAAGATGGTAAAGTTCATTTTCTTGAACAATAAAATTAATGGGCCATAGAGCCTTCATCATCTGAACTTGTTAAACCAGCTTTAAGATTGGAATCTACTTTCGAATGTAGAAATTTTTATAATATTTAGTGGTCTGAACTGTACGTAATTAACAAGTCTTTGGTTTTTAGGTTAGATAATATTATTTCCCAATTGTCACTTGAATTTTAAATCTTAATATTCCTGGACACAGCAATGAAATTTTCAGAAAACAATAAATTGGACAAACACTAAGATGAGATAATAAGTAGTTAATCTATTTTTATAATATTGATTGGTGGATAAATATTGACCAGAATGCACCAGTCCAACATCAAAGAATGCTGAAAAATATTGCATCCACCTGAGAGGTTTTAGTTATTGCTGTTTCTGTTCCCTCATCTAGTGGTACATATGTTTCACCTCAAACAGGTCACTAGCCTATCACCAAAAGCTTGAGGGGCATCACACCACACTAAGCTTGGCAGACCTTGAGTCACTCTCGCTATTATCACCTGCAATTAGCATATTGAAGATATTGCAGATTGGCACTCAATTTGTTGGCTGTGTTAGGAACACACCTTCCTTAGCCAACAAGATCTAAGTTAGGACTCAAACCCAGAGTTTCTGATTCAAATGTAAGGATACTACCCACTGCACCTCAAGATATTAGAGAGGTTTTAATACATCCTGAAAGATGCCACTTTTAACAGCACAATCTTCTGCTAGTAATACACAGTTGTCTACTTAGATGATGCGCTTAATCCTTCGATTAGCACTTGAGTCTATTACATGGGTGGCACATTGGCACAATGGTTAGCATTGCTGCCACACAGACCTGCAACTGGGTCCAATTCCCGGCTTGGGTCATTATTGTGTGAAGTCTGCACATTCTCCCCACATCTGTGTGTGTTTCCTCTGGGTGCTGCGGTTTCCTTCTACTGTCTGAAAGACGTGCTGGTTAGGGACAATGGCCATGCTAAATTCTCTTTCAGTGTACCTGAGTATGGCAATTAGGGGATTTTCACAATAACTTCATTGCAGTGTTAATGTAAAACTACTTGTGACTAATAAATAAATAAACTTAAACTTAAATCCAAGATGTAAGTACTGTTATTGAAACTTGCTATAGTTGTAAGATTAGAAAAAACTGTGATAAAAAGACTTGGAATAGACTAATGATTGTTTACAAAGTTTTATTAACAAGCATCATTCATTGGGGATAGTTGAGACTGGAATCCTCCCACTGGGGATCAAACATCAATTTTTTTAATTAAAGTTTGTTCTCATGCTTTAATTTGTGCAAAGTAGATTTTTTAATTTTGTCTGTGCTGATGCTACCGCATTGCTAAGGAAGCTGTTCATTCTGGCACACATCCGTCCCTCTGAGTATTAAATATGTCTGCTGGATTTTGCTGTGGTAATGATGGTAGAACTGTCAGTGTTCATTCACTTTGTTATTCCTCTAAATCTGACAGCAACTTCTGGAGTTTGCACAACTTGGACATCCAAAAGTTTCTGACAGTCAACCTATACTGGTTCAGAGGATGTGCTGTCAAAGACCTGGCACATTGCAATTAGAAATCACTGCGCTTGACAAGTGAGTATTTGCCCTTTTACACTCTTCATCTACGTGTAAAAACTTGTTGAGTAAGGTGTAAATGCGTTTTTAGAAAGCATACATGTTTAAAATTTAGCCTGAAAATTTAGCTTTATGTGAGTGGAATGTCAAAATCTCTTTGATGATCAAAATCCCACATATTATCATTGTTTTAAAGTTTTTGATGACATTTCAGCTTCTACCTTAATTCAAATGCAGAAAGAGGTCCTTCAGCCCATCAAGCCTGCACCAACAACAATCCCATCTATTTCTGCAATCCCCCATGTACTTACCCTGAAGATCTCCTTGACATTAAGGGACAATTGAGCATGGCCAATTAATCTAACTGGCAATCTTTGAACTGAGAGAGGAAACCAGAACAGCCGGAGGAAACACACGCAAGTATGGGGGAATATGCAAACTCCATACCAACAGTGACCCAAGGCCAGAATTGAATCCAGGTCCTTGGTGCTGTGAGGCTAATCACTGTGCCATCGTGCTGCCCACAAATTCTGTTTGTACTATTAAGTTTTGTTTTCTGTAAAATGATGCTAAAGAGAGAGGGTTAATTTTACTTCCGGGTTTGCCATCTATGAAAGTACTTCCATGTGATTTGTTATATAACACGTTAATGACATCATTGCCACTGGACACCAGGAGATCCCCTCCACCTAATAAAAGAGAAAGAGCAATCCATGTCACATCCTTTGAACGAGCATAGATTCTCTATCAGCGATTTTTGGACGCCCATGTTTGACAAACTCCAAAATTTGCCATCAATTTTAGAGGACAGTAAGAAGTCTCATACACCGGATTAAAGCATAACAGGTTTATATGGAATTGTGAGCTTTTGGAATGCTGCTCTTTCATCAGGTGAGACAGGTGAATCATCAGATGAAGGAGTTGTGCCTCCAAAAGCTTGTGATTTCATATAAATCTGTTGGACTTTAACCTGGTGTCGTGAGATTTCTTATTAGAACATAGAACATAGAACATAGAACAATACAGCACAGAACAGGCCCTTCGGCCTTCGATGTTGTGCCGACCAAAATAAAAAGCAATGCCCCTCCAAACTAAACCATTCCCTTCTCTTCCATATACTTATCAATTAACCTCTTAAACGCCACCAAACTTGGCGCATCTACAACAGCTGCAGGCAGGGCATTCCACTCCCTAATCACTCTTTGAGTAAAGAACCTACCTCTGATATCCGTCCTATAACTCATACCCCTTAATTTAAAGTTGTGTCCCCTCGTGCTAGCTTTCTCCATCCTAGGAAAAAGGCTATCACTGTCCACCCTATCCAAACCTCTAATCATCTTATATGCTTCAATAAGATCCCCCCTTAGCCGCCTCCTTTCTAACGAAAACAACTTCAAATCCTTCAACCTCTCTTCATAGGACCTGTTATTGTGACTACCCCAGTCCAGTCTCCACATCACAGCTACCAATTTGATAGGAGTAATGAGATGAGCATTAATAATTTTATCATCATTTATCTTTTGTGGGCAGTTTTTTTTTTGAGGTCAGCGCTGAGCACCAAATGCTTCATTTGTAAAATCCAGGGCTATATACATTTTTGAAATTTTGCAGAAAAACTGTCCTTTCATACACAAGGGATTATTTCACAAGGAAGCTGGAATCAGGAGATTGAATTTGATGATCAGCCATGATCAAAATAAATGGCAAAGTGAGCTCGAAGAGCAGAATGGCTTACTCTATCTGTCACCGTCTGTTTTGTTTCACATGTGCCCTGTTATATGGCAACTCATTAAATTTTCATTTAAAATGAAGGTTTTGATGTGTTTCTTTATAGATTGGAAAATGGAATCTGTTGATTAAATGATCATATTGTCCAGAACCATGAACTAATATTTGGAATGACTGAGTGTGAGTCACATAGATTCTTGCACTTAAACATTCATTTATGCTGTTAATCATTCTCAAAGCACTTCACTTTGAAGTGCAGTTGTCAAGTCACAGCTATTCTGTAAGGATAATATCTCATAAACAGTCACTACATCAAAGATTTATACAATGCTTTCCCTGCTAGTGTTGCTTACGGGGTAAGCATAAGTCGGCAAACACAGAAAACTCTTTAAACTTCTTCAAATGTTTTCTGGAATCTTAACAATTCATCCTGAACAGCTGACAGGTTTTCAGTTTGACATTTCATCTCACTTCTTCAGTCATGTTTCGGTATGTCAATCTTTATATGCGTTCATTTGCTACTATGGTACTGAAATTCCCAACTAATTAAAAGATTAAATTTCTAACAATTGAACTAACATCTTGGGGAAGCTAATGCAAGAGGAAACTAAAAGTGCTGACTACTAAATTTTAACTTACTTCCATTTCGACTTTATGTCACACATAGTTAAGAAAACCCATCAATGTCTCTACTTTCTTAGAAAACTAAGGAAATTTGGCATGTCAAGTACGACTCTCACTAACTTTTACAGATGCACCATAGAAAGCATTCTTTCTGGTTGTATCACAGCCTGCTCTGGCTCCTGCTCTGCCCCCTGCTCTGCCCGAGACTGCAAGAAACTACAAAAGGCCGTGAATATAACCCAGTGCATCACACAAATCGCCTCCTATCCATTGATTCTGTCTACACTTCCTGCAGTGTAGACAAAGCAGCCAACATAATTAAGGACCCCACACATCCCGGGGCATTCTCTCTTCCACCTTCTTTCATCTGGAAAAAGATACAAAATTCTGAGGTCATGTACCAACCAACACAAGAGCAACTTCTCTATTGCTATCAGACTTTTGAATGACCTACCTTGCATTAAGATGATCTTTCTCTATACCCTAGCTATAACTGTAACATTACATTTTGTACTCTCCTTTCCTTCTCATAGTATATTTTGTATAGTGTGCAAGGAACAATATTTTTTGCTGCATACTAATACATATGACAATGATAAATCAAATTGAAAACATCTCGTGATTCATTTCCTTCTGTTTCAGTTTTGATTTGGAAAGAATTGGTCAAGGTTTAAGTGGAATTTACTGTAAAGTCTAAAGTTAATTTACTAGTCACAATTAGGCTTACATTCACACTGCAATGAAGGTGCTGTGAAAATTCCCTCATCAGCACACTTCGGTGTTTGTTTGGATATACTGAGGGGGAACTTAGCATGGCCAATCCACCTGACCAGCACATTTTTCCAATTGTGGGAGGAGACTGGAGCACCCGGAGGAAACATATGCAGTCACGGGGAGAAAGTGTCAACTTCACACAGACAGTGACCCAAGCCGGGAATCGAACCTGAGTCCCTGGCACTGTGAGGCAGCAGTGCTAACCAATGTGTGTCCCACTGTATTTGGAGGGATGAACATTATGACAATATGATTGGTTCATGTACTCAGTCTTATTTTTATTGCTGGGGTATTGAGCAGTTAATGTGGAAGCTTTATCGCAGCCTGATAATTATCTATTCTTCAGATAATCTCTCATGGTTCTCTCTTAGGGTTTACATCAGTTACACAATGAATGAATAAAAAAGTTGCTGCTGGAATGTTGATATCAGGCATTTATGGATAAAAGCAAGAATTAATCATCAACTCAGACAGCCCTTTGGGGGCGAAGGAAAAAACTATCATTTCATATCTTTGTCAAAATCAGTAGTGTGTAGTGGAAAAGCTGCGTGTCATGAAACAGCAAGTTTGGCGCTTAGAGGAATATTGCGTATCAGAGAGGTGGTGGGTAAATGAGAAACAGAAAGAGTTGAAATTAAGCTGGAATTCCTATGGAATGAGTTGGAACTGGTGGTTGCTGAAAAGATAGCTGTGCCTGTGGCAGTAGGTTTTAGCCAACATCTGGTCAAACACAAGAAAGAGAGAGCAATAAAAATAAAAAGAGATGAACAAAAAAAATCTTGAAGAGATTAACTTCTTTATTATAAGCGTTCCTTACCATGTGCCAGTGAAACAAAAAAAAAATCAAACACTTCAGATGATTCAAGGACTAGGGGACACAGATTTAAGGTTTTTGGCAAAAGGGAGTGGGGATGTGTGTAAGGCACATTTATTTATGCAGCAAATGGTGACATCTTGAAACTTGCTACCTGAGACAATTTTTATTGCCCATCCCTAATTGTTCCTAAGAAAGCAGTGCTGACTGCCTCCTTGAACTGCTGTAACACATGTTGTGTCACTATACTAAAGTTCTGTTTGAGAGACAGTTCTAGGAATTTGACCAGTGAAAGAATAGCAAGAGAGTCAGGATGATGTGTGATTTGGAGGGGAACTTGCAGCTGAAGGTGTTCCCCATGAATCTGCTGCTCTTGTCCTCCTAAGTGGTAAGGGATGTGAAATTGGAAATTTCTGTCGATGGGGACTTGGTGAGTTGCTGCAATGCATCTTATAAATGGTATACATTGCTGCCACTGTGCATCACTGGTGGAGGTAGTGGATATTGGAAGTGGTGAATGAAGTGCCAATCAAGCAGCCTGCTTGGATAGTTTGAGCTTCATGAATGTTGATGGAGCTACACTCATCCAGGCAAGTATACTCTACTCTTGTGCCTGGTAGATGTGAACAGACTTTGGGGAGTCAGAAAGTGAGTTCCTTTGCCACAGTATTCCCAGCCTCTGACCTGCTCTTGTAGCAACTCTATTTATATGGCTGGTCCAATTAAGTTTCTGGTCAATGTTAACCCTCCAGGATTCTAACAGTAGAAGATTCAGCAATGATAATGTCATTGAATTTAAAACAGAAGCGATTGGAATTTTCTTGTAGGAAATTGTCATTATTTGGTGTGTGTGGGGTGTGTGTGCATATGCATACACACTTAGTGTTTTATTGGCTCCATTCAATATTATTGCTGGGGTTTGAATGACTCTCATTGCGTGTGTGCTCAGCTGGTGTTAGAGCTATTCTCAGGGGAGTCATCAGCCCTGGCATAAAGTACACATTTCTCTTCTCACCACATCGCCAGCCATGCACAGAGTATTGAACCTTAAAATTATGTGGGATAGAAAATCTGTCTCACTACAAACGGATTGTGGCAACACTCTGAATAGCAGACCATGAATAAAAATGGAATGAATAAGGTTGGATTTCAGTATAAGCACCAACATGTATTGTAAGCAAAACATTTGCAAAGGAAATCAATTCCTTGCTGCGCTCACCCATCCTTTACAATAATGTTTTCAGAGGCCACAAAACTGGAATAATTTTAGAGCACATTTTTAAGAGACTTACATCAGAATTCTACTATCTGTAGAATCCACCACAGAATCACAGCAGGTGAGGGACGGGCAATGGAAATGTCCATTTCCCTCGGGTAGGATTTTCCAGATTCAGATTGAGCGAGGCCGTAAAATCCTGTCTATTATGTCAGGGAAGAAATTATCTTGGGTTTGTGACTGCATTAAACAGAGCAATAATGCAGCCAAGTTGACAATGTCCTCTGCATTTTTGACATTTGCATAAGTGAAAAACAGCAGTGAGGTCGCCTGTCACCCAAGATTTATGGGCCGCCTTCTCATCATTTTCACCTCAGATCAAAAGGCTCTGCACACACCAGCAACCCCATATTTCCCACTCACTGGTAAGTTGCTACTTACTCAATGTTGCATTTTGCTCTGGCATCATTGAATCATAGAACCCTACAGTGCAGAAAGAGGCCCTTCAAGTCTGCACCGAACACAATCCCACCCAAACCTTACTCTCATATCCCTACATATTATAGCCACTAATCCCTGCTACCCTGGACACTGGAGGGCAATTTTTTAGCACGGCCAAATCAACCTAACCCACACATCTTTAGACTGTGGGAGGAAACTGGAGTACCTGGAGGAAACCCATGCAGACATGGGGAGAATGTACAAACTCCACACAGACAGGGACCTGAATTGAGAATCGAACCCAGGATCCTGGAGCTGTGAAGCAGCAATGTTAATCATGTGCTACCATGCCAACCTATTTAATTTCAATTGTATGTTGCCTCAGTAATGGCCGTGAAATTATCATTGATTGCAGTAATAGCCAAGTGATTCATGAGTGCTTTTTAGGGAAGGAAAAATGCCACCCATCTGGTTTGGCTTATATGTGATGCCAGGTTCATAGTAATGTAGTTGACTCTTAACTGTTCTTTGAAATGGGCTAGGAAGCTACTCAGTTTAATCCTAATTAGGGAAGAGTAACAAACATTGTCCTTCCCGGCGATGCCCACATTCCATGAAAGAACAGAAAAAGGGATAGGTTGGATAAGTCTACAATAAGCCAGCATGGACTGATGGGATGAATGGTCTACATCTGTGTTGTAATGGCTGTAGAATGCTGGAAATCTGAGAGAGGAATAGAACATGCTAGAAGCATTAAGTCCTCAGGCACAATGTGTGCAGAAATGAAGAACTAAAGTTAACATCTCAAGTCTTGTGACTCTTTGACTGGTGGAAGTTCAATGATATTGCATAATTAGGAGGGTATAAGTATAAAGTTCTAATGCTTAAACCGTGTAATGCTTTGATCCTGTCAATGTTTCTCCTCTCTGCTAAGAGCATTCATTATTTTAATAGGTTTTATTAAGACCTGCAATTAACATTTCCAAGTTCAAATGAATCATGCTTCACAAAAATTGTTTATATCACACTTAACATACTTTGTACAAGATACAGAATTTTGCCATCTAAAGGAATGTGTGTTAAGTAAAGCAAATTTCTCAGCCTCCCACACACAAAACACAGTATGATGCAAGTTCGGTGAAAAAAGTTTCCAAATTAAAAGGCCAAAGCATTTTAGATACCATTCATTATGATGCCCAATCATTCTTCCAGTTCAAATCGTTTCTAGTTCCTGATAAGTGAACTTTGAAGTAGTTGATCTACCAGGAATGAGTAAGGATGGTAAATCGACTCAAAATTGCAATGGGGCTATTTTTCTGTACACTGGCAGATTACAGTATTTGAAAACTAATGAGAGAATCACAAGGGTTTCAGAGTCTGGCTAGTTTGGTTATTTCAGTGAGCTTTTCTATTTGTATTACTTTGCAGGTGTACTAAAATAGACAGAATATAGTATTTTTTTATCAGCTTTATGTTTGTATTTTAGAATCATGCAGTGCAGAAGAGGCTGTTCGGCCCATCAAGTCTGCACTGATACATTATAAACACATGAACTCCCACCAAACCCCATCTGCCAGCACTTGACCCATAGCTCTGAATATTATGATGTGTCAAGTGCTCATCTTGACACTTCTTAAAGGATGTGAGGCAACCTGCCTCTACACCCTCCCAGGCAGCACATACCAGACTGTCACTACCCTCTGGGTACAAATATTTTTCCTCACATCCCCTCCTGAACTTCCTGCCTCTCACTTTGAACCTATGCCCTGTCATGATTGACCCTTCAACTTAAGGCTGCTCCTTATCTACTCTGTCTATGTCTCTCATAACCTTGTACACCTCGATCAGGTCATCTCTCAGTCTTCTTTGCTTCAATGAAAATAACTCAAGCCTACCCAACTTCTCTTCATACCTTAAATGTTCCATTCCAAGCAGCATCCTGGTGAACCTCCTTTGCACCACCTCTAGTACAATCACATCCTTCCTATAATGTGGCGACCAGGATTGCACATTATAGGCCAATGGCTTATATGGAATGATCTTTCTACAATTATGTAGCATTTCCATAAAATCTCCAGAGCATTTTTTTTTGTCCTATTTACTGAATGTCAACATTGTTGGCTACCTTTATTGCTATCCAATCCTTAATTATCCTTGAAAAGACGCTGTTGATTGACTGCCTCAAGAACAACCAAGGTTCCTTTCTAGACCAGGGCATTTAAGAATCAGTTGCATTGCTGTAGGTCTGGAATCACATATTGGTTGGTCCAGATGAGGGTGGTAGATTTCACTCACTGAAGATATTATAAATTTTTTCTGAAGGATTTTTTTGCAACATCCAGTAGTTTCATAGCCATCATTACAGACAATAACTTGTTATTCCAGATTTATTTAATGAATTGAATTTAGTTCCATAGCTGCTGCTTGTGCCTCTGGGTCATGAGTCCAAACAATAAGAAATTGGGATTCAGGTGCACATGAGCAGTGTCCTTCCTCAGTCTCACATTTAACATTCAGTTACACAATATAGTTACGTTCACAAAACTGTGTTGGTTCTGTAACCCAATAAATTACCACATCTGTTAGCCCTTCTTAGCAATAAATTTGCTGCTATGACTAGAACAATATGCTGTCATTAATATAGTGTCACAATCACAGCATAACTGATAGCTTCAGTTCCAAACACAATGGAAATAGATTAAACTCAATTGATGAAAACATATTTGGTAATCATTTAATTACCATTAGTGCAAACAATTTAAAGACAGTTAGCTTACTACTTAATGGTGTGTGGCAGAACACATTTTATTCACAAATATTGTCATGTCCTATGATTAAAAACCCTTAAATACAGGCAAGATAGTTTCCCTCAACAGGAGTTCTGCAGACCAATTTTTCTCAAGATTGTAGTAAAGATCATGAAATGTTATCAAGGCATTAAGAAAAAAAAAGTTAATTGATACATTGCTTTGCAGATAGTGATTCTGCAGCTTTGAAAATATAAGTGGCATGTAAGTGCCATTCTACTGAAACATGCCACTTTGAATCTGGTATGGACATAAGCGATACTCACCTGCATTGCTCTTGAATTTTTTGCAAAAGGCAACATAATAGTTAACTTTCTGCTAACTTTGATGAAAATAAAAATGAAATTTTTAAGGTTTCCTTCAGTCACTGCAGCTACATTGCAGCTGACGTAAGGTTACAGTGATATATGACTGTCTCCCAGAACTAATCCCTTATTATTTTCCAAATCAATTTGGGCCACTTCATACCTGAATTAAACTGCACTTTTTGCATTAATGAGGAGCCAAAGTCACTTGATTTCAAAGCAATCCAAACAGAATGATGGTCTTTTCAAACATGAAACCTAATAGCAGACTTTGTAGCTGAGAGAAATAATTTGAAATTACATTTTTGGTTATATCTTTTAAGTTTTGCTATATCTAATACGTCCAGATTTATCAAAGCATTGGTGCTGTAGCTTCATTGGAATAAGATAACATATGTAGTCTTGCTACAAAAGTTGACATGTAAACTTTCACTTCCCAAATAAACCCACCAGGCAGTATTACATATAAATGGATAAAATATAAATTGATGACCCCATTTTTGTTTTTTGCTTCACCCTGGCCTGACCTCATGGTGTGTGGAAAGAAAGGATCAGCTATCCTTTAGTCTTGAGTTTCTTTGGACATAGTATCCAAGGAAACTCAAAGACAAAGAGTAGCTGATTCTCTCTCTCTCTCCAGACCATGTGCTGAAACACAATACTATGCAGTTGTGGTGCTTATTTTAACTTCATGGCAAATATGGACTGTGTAAATTAAACTACAGCAATGAAGTGGCACAAAATCTCTGGAAATGAATTGGGTAAGAAGTCTCACAACACCAGATTAAAGTCCAACAGGTTTATTTGGTCACAAACACCACTAGCTTTCAGGGCTTTGCCCCTTCGTTAGGTGAGTGGGGAGTTCTGATCACAAGCAGGGCATATAAAGGCACACACTCAGTTTACAGGATACTGATTAGAATGCTAATCTTTACAGCTAATCAAGTCTTAAAGGTGCAGACAATGTGAGTGGAGATAGCATTAAGCATTGGTTAAAGAGATGTATATCGTCTCCACACAGGACAGTAAGTGATATGTTGCAAATCCAGGCAAATTGAAGCTGACCTCACGTGTGCATTTCCACAGAATGAATGGGGCCAGAACCCTGCTGGAAAATATACAAACTTGGATGTTGGGTTTAGAGTCAACTGTGATTCCTCCATGTTTCATTACTCTATGGACACTTGGAATTGAGGATCACACACATGAATGATCAGCTTGTGTATGAATTATATTAAAGCTCCATGGTATCCCAGCATGATTCACACTCTTAGAAAGCAAAGGAAGAAAAGTAACACCCAACAATTATCTTCAGAGAATATGAAAGTATACAGATAGTTCCAAAGTTAGTACTTCCAACTTTAAATTGAGCAGCCAAATAAATTAGTGTACTTACAAGCGGGTACAGATTACTGCACAAAATATATGGTTAGCTGAACAAAAGTTCCATTGTTACAATAAAGAATTTGTTGAAATATATTTGTTTACATAATGTTATGATGGAATATAGCACAGGATAATTTTCTTCGGATGGTTGCCCGAGTGATTTTAAGTTCATGTTTTAGGTTTGAACTGCACTAACCTAGGCTGACAATAAAACTGTGTGCCCTGACCCTGACTGTCTATGGTGGCAAGATCAACCTCGCTTATAGATTGCCTACTGTTGTGTGGCTGGAGAGCAAAATCGGAAGATTTTGTGCACTGTTGATGAGTTTGCTAATTTATGCAATCCATAATGATCATAGGTTCCATAAACAAGCAAACAAAAGCCTAATAAAATGCTCAAAAGTTCAAGGAAGTCATGCTGTCTTTGGCAGATATTCTTTTAAGGTGTGACTGGGTGACTGTGTCAACAATTCCCACTCAGAGAAATCCCTGTATTAGCTAGTCATTCCGTAGTATAATTTAAAAGATAACACACATTTAGAAATCAGTACTGAAATATGATAGAAAATAGCATTCTCTACTGTCTGACACATGAATTTAGAAGCATAATGTCCACTTGCTATTTTCAAGATTATAATTTAGATATAGCTGAGGAAGATCTAACAGGCATATCTTCACTTACCTACACATAGGAAGTGACACAGAACATAGAACATAGAACATTACAGTGCAGAACAGGCCCTTCGGCCCTCAATGTTGCGCCGACCAATTAGGAACAAGCAGTGACCCTCTAACCTAAACCATTCCCTTTTCATCCATAAACTTATCTACTAACCTCTTAAACGCCACCAAACTTGGCGCATCTACAACTAACGCAGGCAAGGCATTCCATACCCTTACCACCCTCTGGGTAAAGAACCTACCTCTGACATCTGTCCTAAAACCACCACCCCTTAATTTAAAGCTATGTCCCCTCGTGCTAGCTTTCTCCATCCTAGGAAAAAGGCTATCACTGTCCACCCTATCTAAACCTCTAATCATCTTATATGTTTCAATAAGGTCTCCTCTTAGCCGCCTCCTTTCTAACGAAAACAACCTCAATCCCTCAGCCTCTCTTCATAAGACCTGCCCTCCATACCAGGCAACATCCTGGTAAACCTCCTCTGTACCCTCTCCAATGCCTCCACATCTTTCTTATAATGTGGGGACCAGAACTGCACACAATACTCCAAGTGCGGCCGCACTAGAGTTTTGTACAGTTGCAACATGACGTTGCGGCTCCGAAATTCAATCCCCCTACCAATAAAAGCTAAGACTCCGTATGCCTTCTTAACAACCTTATCGACTTGATTGCCAACTTTCAGGGATCTATGCACACATACACCAAGATCCCTCTGTTCATCAACACTATTAAGAGTCCTACCATTAGCCCTATACTCTACACATTTGTTATTCCTGCCAAAGTGAATTACCTCACACTTTTCCACATTAAACTCCATTTGCCACCTCTCGGCCCAGCTCTGCAACTTGTCCAAGTCTCTCTGCAAACTAGAACACCCCTCTTCACTATCTACCACTCCTCCGACTTTGGTGTCATCCGCAAATTTACTAATCCATCCTTCAATACCCTCATCCAGATCATTTATAAAAATTACAAACAGCAGGGGCCCCAAAACAGACCCCTGAGGTACACCACTTGTAACCGAACTCCACGATGAATATCTCCCATCAACCACCACCCTCTGTCTTCTATCTGCTAGCCAATTCCTAATCCAATTAGCTAAATCACCCTCTATCCCATACATCTGCATTTTCTGCAGAAGGCTTCCATGGGCCACCTTATCGAACGCCTTACTAAAGTCCATATATACCACATCAACTGCCTTACCCCCATCCACCTCTTTGGTCACTTTTTCAAAAAACTCAATAAGGTTAGTAAGGCACGACCTACCCTTCACAAAACCATGCTGACTATCCCCAATCAATTCATTTCTCTCTAAATAACTATAAATCCTATCCCTAATAATTCTCTCCAATACTTTGCCCACAACAGAAGTAAGACTCACCGGCCTATAATTCCCCGGAAAGTCTCTCTTCCCCTTCTTGAACAATGGGACCACATTTGCTATCCTCCAGTCTTCCGGCACTATACCCGTAACCAACGACGACCTGAAGATCAGAGCCAGAGGCTCTGCAATCGCCTCTCTCGCCTCCCAGAGAATCCTAGGGTAAATCCCGTCGGGCCCAGGGGACTTATCTAACTTCAAACCCTCAAGAATATCTAGCACATCCTCCTTATGACAGTTCCTATAATCCCAATGCAGCCCATGAAATTATTGCTTAAACAACTTCACGATTACTTCCATGATTCTACCAGGTAGTTTATTTCAATTGTTAATCATTCATTATAAGAAGAGCATCTTGCTGACGTCTATCTTTGACTGCCTTGATCTCGTCTGAACTTGTGACCCATGGGCTAGATTTTAAGGCTGCAAATAAAATCCTGATGGGATTAGACAGGCTTCATGTGAGAAAAATGTTGCCCATGTTGGGGAAGTCCAGAATCAGGGATCATAGTCTAAAAATAAGGTGTAAGCCATTCAGGAATGAGGTGAGGATGAAGTTTGTCACTCAGAGAGCTGTGAACTTGTGGAATTCTCTATCACAGAAAGTTGTTGGGGCCAGTTGATTAGATACATTCAAGAGGGAGTTGGACATGGCCCTTATGGTTAAAGAGATCAAGGGGTATGGAAAGAACATGGGAGTGGATACTGAAAGTGCATGATCAACCATAATCATATTGAATGGCGGATCAGGCTCAAAGGTCGGAATGGCCTATTCCTGCATCTATTTTCTATGCTTCTAAATTGGGTGGGTGTAAAATAGGACGCAATGACCTCGGGTGGAATATCAGCTTGACCCCATCACATAATTATGGAAGGCAAGTGGGTGTGGAGAACAGAAGCATACCTGCTATTTTGAAGTTACAAAGTATCAAGCTATTCAGGTTCTTAATGACCTAATCATCTACATTCTTTTGTTGCCCATTGCATCAAAATGCAATGTTAAAAAAAAGGAAGTGTTTTAAGGTAGCTGGAAAGACCTAGCACAGGGTGGAAGAAAAGTTCAGCCACCTTTTGATGGCTGAATCTAACGGCAGTTCTGCTGATGAAAGCAGCAGTGTCGGTATGTTTTTTTAAAAATTGCTTTTATTGAACTTTTTGAAGCCTGCTTTGAGAAATAAAGACTAAGGATGGAGGAAACCTTTAACTTTGTAGCCAATACTGACTTTCTATTTGTGGCATAACCCATCTGCCACATGACGCATGAGAGGAGATGATGGCATAGGAGTATTGTCCTCGACTAATAATCCAGAAACCCAATGTAACACTCTGGGGATTGGTATTCAAATCCCACCATGACAGATGGTGGAACTTAATCTCAATAAAACACCTAGAATTAAATATCTAATAATTACCATGAAATCATTCTTGTAAATACTCAATGGTTTACCCAACATGATGTTTTTACCTTGTCTGGCCTATAAGTTGAAGGCATGGAAAAGTCTCCAACATGTCCCTCTCCAATGAGCTCAACACATTCCATGCCTATTTTGAGCAAGAGGTCAGTGAGAGCATGTCCTTCCACTCCAGGAGCCTCAGTCAAACCTATATCCGAGGTCATTATTGCAGATGTCAGGGCAGCCTTTTCGAAAATCAACCCATGGAAGGCAACTGGCCCAGATGGGGTTTTCTGGAAGAGCACTCAGATTCTGCATGGACCAGTTGGCGAGGGTATTTGCAGACGTCTTTAACTTCTCTCTACACCAATTCCTATCATCATCCTGATACCAAAGACAAGCTAAGCAGTGTGCCTTAATGACAATCGTCCGGTGTCTCTGACATCCATCATTATGAAGTGTTTCAAAGGATTAATCATGACATGAATCAATTCCAGCCTTTCAAATTGTCTGTATTCACTACAGGCATTCACTGCAACAGATCCACAGCAGACTCCATCTCCTTGGTCCTACACACCTAGATAACAGGTACCTATGTCAGACTCCTGTTTATTGACTGCAACTCAGTCTTCAATACAATTATTTCTACTAAATTCATCTCCAAACTTGTGCCTGGGCTTGGATCCTCCCTCGAGACTGGATCCTAGACTTCCTAACCCATAAACAACAATCGGTAAGGGTAGGCATCAAAACCTCCTCCACATTCATCGTCAACAAGGATGCCTCACGAGGTTGTGTCCTCAGCCACTTACTATACTCCTTATATTCATATGATCATGTGGCCAAATCCTCTCCAACTCAATTTTCAAATTTGTTGATGACACCACTGTATTGGGTAAGATCTCAAACAATGATGAGATGGAGTATAGGAAAAACTTAGAGAATCTGGTGAACTGGTGGAACAACAATAATCCCTCCCTCAATGTCAACAAAAAGAGATAGTTACTGATTTCAGGAAATGGACGTCATGCCCCTGTCTACATCAATGGTGATGAAGTGGAAATGGTCGAGAGCTTCAAGTTTTTAGATGTCTAAATCTCCAACAACCTGCCCTGGTCCCTGCGTGCTGACACTAAAGTTAAGAAAACCCAACAACACCTCTACTTTCTTAGGAGGCTAAGAAAATCTGGCATGCTCACTACAGCTCCCATCAACTTTTACAAATGCACCATAAAGGACATTCTTTCTGGTTGTATCACAGCTTGGTATGGTTCTTGCTCTGTCCAAGACCATGGTAAACTACAAAGGGTTGTGAATGAAGCCCATCACACAAACCAGCCTCCAATGTATTGACATTATCTACACTTCCCGCTACCTTGGAAAAGCAGCCAGCATAATCAAGAACCCCACATACCTTGGATATAGTCTCTTCCACCTTGTTCTGTCAGGAAAAAGATGTAAAAGTCTGAGGCATGTATGAACCGACTCAAAAACAGCTTCTTCCCTGATGCCATCAGACTTTTGAAAAGACCTAACTCACATTAAGTTGATCTTTTTCAACACCCTACTTATGACTGTGACACTACATTCTGCACCTTCTCCTTTCCTTCTCTATCTATGGTATGCTTTGTCTGTATAGTGCACAAGAAATAATACTTTTCACTGTATACTACTACATGAAACAGTAATAAAATCAAATCAAAATCAAAGGACACCACCCATCATGTCATGTTGCACTACCACTGTGATAAATGGGATAGACTTCAAACAGATCTAGCAACTGAAGACTGGGTATCTGAGAGATATTATGAGCCATCAGCAGTTGCAAAATTGTACTCAACCATAATCTGTAGCCTCATGGTCGAGAATATCACCTACTCTACCATTATCACACGATAAAGGATCGACCCTGTTCAGTGATGTATGTAGGAGGGCATGCCAGGAGCAACACCAAGCATACCTAAAAATGAGATGTCAACTTGATGAAGCTACACAACCGGATTCCTTACATGCCAAACAGTATAAGCAATAAGTAATAGACAGAGCTCAGCAATTCCACAACCAAGGGATAAGATCTAAGCTCTGCAGTTCTACCACATCTAGCTCTGAATGGTTGTGGACCATTAAACATCTCACTGAAGAGAAAGAATCCACAAATATCCCATCCTCAATGATGGAAGAGCGCAGCATATCATGCCAGATATTTAATTAAGATATTTGCAACAATCTTCAGCCAGAAATGTCGGGTAGATATCCATCTTGGCCTCCTCTGGTGATTCCCCAGCATCATAGATGTCAGTCTTCAGCCAACTTGATTCACTCCACTTGATATCAGTAAACGGTTGGAGGCATTGGATATTGCAAAGGCAATAGATGCGAGCAATATTCTGGCCAACTCTGGAAATCGCTATGCACTTAGCCAAGCTATTCTAGTATAGTTACAACATAGCATCTACCTGACAAATTGCCTAGGTATGTCCTGCGCGCAAAATACAGGACAAATCCAATCTAGCCAATTACTGCCCCATCAGTCTATTATTAATTATTGGTAAAATGATGGAAGGGTTCATCAACAGCATAATCACGATGTACCTACTTAGTAATAACCTGTTCATGGACACTTAGTTTGGGTTCCATCAGGTTCAGTACCTGACCTGATTCCAGCCTTGTTTCAAACAGAGGTGAGATGAGAATGGTAGTCATCGACTTCAGCACAATATTTGACTGAGTGTGGCATCAAGGAACTCTAGAAAAACTGGAGTCAATAGGATCAGGAGGAAAACTCTCCAATGGTTGGAGTTGTCCCTGGCAGATGGTTGTGGTGGTTTGAAGTTAGTCATCTCAGGTCCAAGACATCACTGCAGGAGTTCTTCAGGATAGTGTAAGTTGCTTCAGCAAAGACCTGCCTTCCACCCTAAGATCAGAAGTGGGGATGAACGCTTATGATTGCAAAATGTGCAATACCATTCATGATGCCTCCCATACTGAAACAATTCACGTCCACATGCAGCGAAAGCTGGACAACATTTAGGCTTGCGCCACATAAGTGCCAGGCAACGACTACCTCCAACAAGAGAGGATCCAATCATTGCACCTCAACTTTCAGCATGGTTATACAATGATTAGCACTGCTGCTTCACAGTGCCAAACACCTGGATTCCGGCCTCGGAATGTGATCTGTATGGAGTCTGCACATTCTTGCTGTGTCTGAGTGGGTTTCCTCTGGGTGCTCCAGTTCCTTTTCACAGCCTGAAGATGCAGGTTAAGTTGAAATGTTATATTGACCCTAGTTTCAGGGGAAATAGAGGGGTAAATATGTCGGGTTACAGGGTTACAGGGATAGGACCTGGGTGCGATAGTTGTTGGTGCAGTTTCGATGGGATGAATGGCCTCCATTCATACTGTAAGGATTCTCTGTTTCAATAGCATTGCCATCATTGAATCACTCACTATCAACAATTAACATCCTTCACTGGAAACTGAACAGGAGTGACCATGAACATACTGTGGTTACACCAACAAGTCAGAGGCTAGGAATCATGGACTGGAAGGGTTCACGAAGGCAGCTCATCACCACCTTCTCAAAGATAACTAGAGATGGACTCTAAATGCTGGCATAGCCTGTGAAATCCACACCTTGTAAATGATTTTTAAAAACACCCGGCCTCAACTTCTGATTGGGCACAAAGACATTTTTGCACTGCTAAGTAACCATTTTCCATTAGATGTCCACTAATTGATCACAAAATGCTTGATTTGCTGAGTTGAGATGGCAGGTATGGGAACGAGTGGACTACTCATTTTCCATTCTGCTCCTTTCAATTCATCAATAAAAGGAAAATTCAGCCCCATTATTCTATTCTTGTGACTTTTCTTGAAGTAATGTATCTACTTTTTCTATGCAACCCAATCTATATCTTTACAACCTTTTAATGTCTGTTCTCAGTTACTTCATTTCAAACATTACATATCAATTTCTTTGAACTACAAGTATCCTGCAAGGCAAAAACAAAAAATGCATCTTAGGGTAATGCTTGTGAAAATGCCTTCAAAAGAAAGAGAAGCTTGAATCAAGCCTCAGTGAGTGTATTTCAATAATATAGTCATATTGTAAGTCTGCAGGAACTCTGCAGACAAAACAGCATCAGTAACAGAGGAAGAATAATTGAGAGTTGGTTCACATAAAAAAGTCAATCCCTGTTGTGGTTTGGAGCAGTTTGCAAAAGATACTGCTCCAGTTCCTTATTTGTCTATCTTTATAGATAGAAAGGAGCTGCATTAACTATGTGACCAGCCGAGGCATTAAGTGAACTAACAACCCCTGTCACAGAAAAACCAATGAAATAATGTTATAAAATGTACCATTAGATCTACTATTGGAAAAAAGACAATTATAGAGATGCTGAGTTAGGTTTTTACAGAGAGCTCCTATGAGATTATTTACTATAAATGAACTATACACATACACCAGTTCTGTTTCACTGCAATTTGTATCTCTACCATAATAATTTCTTTGCAGGTTTGGGAATATTGCAGCATATATTTTCCATGTTAGCAAAAATATTCAATGATAGCCTGACTGGTTAAATATCAGATTGGAGTTCAGGAGGATCTTAGTTTGAACCTTGGCAGGTTTAATTTAGTCTTTGTGAATGGGGAGTTGTGAAGGGGCGATAGTGAAATGGGATGATGAAGGAGTATAGTGAAGATGGTGTGGTGAAGGAGAGGCATGCTGGGGGGCATGTCAAGTGTCATGAAAGGGGGGAACATATCAGTGGTCATGAAGAAGCACCCATTGGCAGGGTCCCAATGTCCTGATGTCAGTGATCTGTGTCAGGGAGGGAGTGGGGAAACACGCTGCTGATAGAGAGGGGGAGAGTGTCCATGGAAGGCAGGGGGGGGGGGGGGGGGGGGGGGGGGGGGGGGGTTCTCCCCTCAGTGAGAGATTTGGGCATTTTCAAAGTGGCGCCCGATCGCTTTGTAGACAGGCTTACCAGTGTGTTTAGGCCCCGCTCTCTCAGAACAGGCATGCAACTCACCATTCTCCAAAGAGTAACTAATTGTGGGATGATTGCAGTCTGGACCACATCGGGCTGCCTGTAAAGACCGGTGTGGATTGCTCTAGTTTTCTCACCATTATGACACATTAAGTTTTTGTGGAAAATTCCAGCCCATTCTTCTTACTTTTTGATCGGTTGCTAGGAAGTATTGGTGAGGTTAGCTGAAGTGAATTTTACTAAAGGTTGGCCATCCTGTCATCACGACACATCACAAAATAAGATAAAAACTCATTTTCACATTTTACATATGTTGCTCATGAGGACTGAATAACAATCAATGCTGATCCTTAAATTGTGCCTCAGGCAATTTAAGAACATGTTCTCGGCTTAGGATCATAAATCTGACAGCCTTGTGAGAACTGACAATGTCATACAGGACCCAAATGCAACTGCAGGTTGATATCAATTGTGGGAGCAATATGTGCCGCTGTAGGTCTGGGGAGGAGAAGCAGTGTTCCAATTTCTAACTGACCTCAGCTGAGTTCTGTGGGCATCAGGGAATATCAGGATTGATACTGCAATGCTGCTTGTCACGATGGCATATCCCATTGATAATCACTGCCTAAAAATCGCGCTTGATGAATGACCATCCGTGCATATCTTTGGGAAGTCACTTGTGCGCATGAAATTGAACCTCAGCAAGGGCAAATAACTTCAGGAAACTAAGAGAGTAGAAAAACGGAAATGAATAATTCACAACAGGTCTCAGATGATAAGCTACCAGATCAGTTCATTTTATAACTACAATTATATTTTGGCTGCCCTGACAAATTCACCATTTTGTTTAATTTTGATTAAAAGACTCCAGCACTTGTAACACATGTAAACAATGTGTGATTATAAATAGACTGTAAAATTGATCAGCAACAATATTAATCGTAATCATGGTGCAAAACAAGCATACAATACAAGTGACAGAATATGCAGAATATTCAATTGATATCTGGTATACGCAACGAGAAAAACAACTTAGCTGGATAACGTTCTTTGAATAATAGAAAACATAGTTTTTTCACGAAATAGCCACAACACCAAGTCTAATGTGTGGTATCAAAGCATTTAACCTACACTGCACAATCCGTCAGTACATTCCTCTGTTTAAGTAACCCTAAGGGCTGCATGTCTTCTATGAATTATTTAGTTTTTCTTCATCTATCTTTCAGGCACCTTGCACTCATTTAAGTGCATCTATACCTCAGGTTGAATTGACATCTTGACAACAGCTTGTATTCCAGGACATCATGGTTTCTACCTCCCTTAGGTAGAAAACGCACTTTTCCACTCCGTGACTAAAAAGTACTTTTAGTCCAAACAAGAAAGAAACCAAACTGTTAAAAAATATATAAACTTCAGAAATATGTAGCTATTTGGAAGATTAATGTATGGGATCAGGCCTTCTATCAGAAACTGCTCAAAAACTTAAAATTCTGAAAAGCCGCCACCCCAAAGCACAAACCCAACTTTCCTCTTATGAAAGTACTTGTCACAGTCCTCTGTTCACAAACACACCCTCCCACTGCTGCCCTTTGTCTTCTTTGACTGAGCTGGTTTTGTATCCACCTTGCCAGCTCACCTGTGACTTCACCTTCTGCACCTGTCTGCCATGACGGACCTTGTCAAAGGCCTTACTGAAGTAACGTCATGCGATTCCAGTCTCAGTTTCATTTTTGCTTTCAACAGAACACACACAGGCAGCTACGATGCCTTGGCTTAATAAATGAACCCACAGTATGTGAGCCAAATCGTTTATGAGCGTTTGGTGCCTTGTGTCTTATAGATCAAATATGTTTATGGTATCATATATTAATAACCTAACCTAATGATCAGTAGCAGTAAGATAGATGGCAGCAAGATTAGGTACAACCTTAGAACATGCTAGTTGGCTTGAGACAACCTTAATGTTTTAGTCAGATTGCAACAAAGTTACAGCATCACAGTGTTGAAAATACAGCATGGTGAATACAAAGGAATTCTTTGGAGTCACAGTGCCAAAATAGTCTCAGGTACAGAGCTCCTTCATGGTGAGACTGCATCGCACAGCCTGCCAGTACTGTCAATAGGACAGCATGTCAAGAGAATCAGAACCAGGTTAGTTCAGTTGGGAAAGGTGAGTGCCCAGGGTTGTGGCTAGATTGAGAACAAGCAAGAGAGATCAAATATATATTGGGATGAGCTATACATCTCCCAGGCAGTCATTTTTAAAGGCAGGCAGATCATCATACTGGAATCTTTGGGACCTGATATTGCTCACAACTTCATCATTCACACACAGCCATTGATTAGATGAGAAGACTCACAACAAAGACAGTCTATGAACAATGACATTGCAATCATTAAAACAAAGAAAACATTGTAAAAGCAAACCAGAGAAAGTTGGAGCTGTAACGGACAGCTTTAGAAGTTTCTGAACAATAAGTTGAGCAAAAAAGCTAAGATGGGATGACTCCATGGTGCGCTTCTGCCACAACATGTCTTTGTAAGCGGAGCATCAGAAAAGCATGTGAAGCTGGCTACAGTGACACTGATTCCAGCTACTACAGAAAAAAAAGTCAGAAGGATCTTAACAGAATTTCCACAAAATCCAAATTCAAAATGTTTAAACAGCATATGGAGTTATGGTTTTTTTGATTCAGGTATACCTAAATCAGACACTCAAGCCATAATAATTTGCTTAGCAATTGGGAGTTAAGATTTGCACAGGCTGAACATGTCAAAATCAACAGAAGAGAAGTTAAACGATTCCCAAAAGATGTTGATTATGTTAGAAGATCAGTTCAGAATCAGTATTCAGTGATTAGAGTCCTTGTTATTTCAATAATGGCTGACAGAATCCCTAGACCACTATATCAGCAGATGTAGAGAAAAAGGTACATACTGTGATTTTTCAAATACAGAATTAATAAAAAAAATTGAGTTTTTGATCGCATCTAGTCCTATGGAGGAATTCCAGAAGGATCTCCTAAACAAGCCCAAAATATATAGCATTGGAGAACTAATCAAGGATGGATGGAAGTACGAAGTAACCCCTGCAGGCCAACAAAGCATAAAGGCCCTAACGATAACCTCAATCACTGATATAATTACCAGAATACCCAAACACAAGATGTGGTGAAGGTACAGCCTTCTGCATGACCAAGGATCTGATCAACTTTTCATCAGTTCTGCAAGGTTTGTTGCTAATTAGGTAATTGACAGCAGCAGTGCATTAAAGCAATGGTTATGCAGCTACAAAGAGTCAAACAGAATATACACAATAGGTAGGTTCAGCAAGAATAATTCATCTGTATCCTGTCAGAAATATACACATAAAATAATGATGATAATAGAAAAGGAGTGAGAGATTTGGTACAAGCCAGGTAACTCGATGATCACATCGAATAGTCAACAGATTGCCTAACCCAGCAAAAACAGAAGGTTTTTCCTGAGGCCTGTAAGGTGACTTAATTGACGTTAAATTTAAAGGTGCTTTCCAATTTGATCTCATACATTTCATGCAATGAAAATACCAGCAGCTACAAGAAGAAGTGCTGAAGGATTCTACACGACTGCAAGTGTGGAAAATCATTATCAAAGAACGGTGTGATTCAATTCAGTACGTCCACGCATCAGAACAAGTTAGGCTACTCCTAGGGAGTCATTTTTAAAGGCAAGTAGCTCATCATACTGGAATCTTTATGATCTGATACTCTTTAACAATTTCATCATTCACACATAGGCATAGATTGGGTGAGAAGACATGCAAGATAGACAATTTATGAATAATGACATTGCAATTATCAAAAAGTGCGAGGCATCTCAAGACCATGTGCCAAGTTGGGACAAAGCACCACTGGTTCCAGAAGAAGTCCTTACCCCACCTTTGTCTAAATTTGTATCTGACCTCTCTGGCCTTTTGGCTAAGATCAAGTGTAGTAACGACATACCGTGCTTGTTTGAAGTCATTGGTGACATTTTAGCTTCATTTGAAGCAATTTTGAAAAGTGGCATCTCGGCTAAGATGCAAATGAGATCAAGCCTTGGAGGAGGTGCTATGCCTACTCAGCTTGGATCACGTAGATCAATCCCAAGACAGGAGTGAGAACCTGTTGTTAGTTTGGGTCGGGAATGTCTCAACTTGTTAAAACTTTGAATTGGACTTGATTTGATTGAATTGGAACAAAAACAAAAAAAAAATTGCATCTGACCTCTTTCATGTCCAAAATACTGACTTCATCATCATCATTAACTACTTTACCAAGTACCCTATTATTCAATAATTGTGCAATACATCATGTATAACTGTCATGTACAATAAGTGCTATTTTCAGCTTATTTGGTTTGCCTAGGGAGATCATTACAGATAATTTGCTGGAAAGCCATCTCAGGATGTGTGAAAAATGACATAACTTCCTCTGCTCATTACTCCAGATCTAACTGCCAAGGTGATAGAATGATTCATACAGTAAAATCCTTAATTCTCAAAAATAGACATAACAATGTTAAATCTAGGAACAACACCTTTTTGTGCAACATCACTGGCAAAACACATAGTTAGCAGCCCAGTGAGTACCAATTTTCCTATTTTTACCCATTCCATTCACTCAGAAACTGGAGAGCAACTTTTAAAACTGCAAGAGAAGATGATCAACATGCGTGATAAAAATGCAGGTGTAGAATTGCTAAGTTTACAGTTGGGACAAGTTCACATTCAGGATCCCCCAGAAGATATATGTTAACTAGTCGAAGTGACAGGGATTTGTTCTGATCCAAGGTCCTGTGAAGCCATGATGCACATAGGTGCAACAGTGATGCATAGCCAAGGAGATATCAGTTCCATTCCAGCCGTCAACCATCATACTGTATTGTCATTATATATGCATCCTATTGCAAAGATTCCAAATTCCACCAGAAACAATATCTGAGAATGGCGGTCCCACAGATTACTGTGAGCAATTATGGAAGCCTTTAGACAAGAATACCATTTCCAGACTGGGACGTATTAACACATTAGACTCCCCTCCCTCGCACTTTAGAGACTCATAGATTCAAGAGTTTTGTATACTGATGTTAACTAGTGGCAAAAAATGATCTTTTTCAGTTGGAAAGCTGTTACTAGTGAAGTGCTGGGGTGTCAACCATTTGCAACCTGTCAATGAGTTGGCTGAAGAGACCAAGTGTACGGTAACTAAATTGCTGATGACATCATGAAAGGTCAGAAAGTAAATTGACAAGATGGGAAAAAAATGTCAGCAAAGTGAATAGTTAGACTAAATGAGTGGGAAAAAATGGTAATCAAACATGAACACCGTTTGTAAATAATTATACCTTTTTGGAAGGGGGAAGTATCTTTAAAAAAATTGGATGTTGTAATAACTCTAAGGGAAATCAGCATGATATTATTGGCATTGATAAGTAAACATGTCATATGATCTCGTTTAAATTTCACTTTTGCTTTGAACAGAGCACACATAGTTCAGATGCCTTCATGCTTTATAATTATGCATAGAAGTTGTCATTTGCCTACAATTAATAAATGGGCTACATCATGTTTACCGAATCCCTTATGAGCAATTGATGCCTTGTATCTTATACAGTAAATAAACCCAAAGTATTATATCATTATAATAACATAGCACTTAAGTCCACCAATTTGGATGTTCTAAAGTCCTTGCTCTAACCCATTTACCCCCAGAGCCCCATAGAACATAGAACATAGAACACTACAGCACAGAACAGGTCCTTCGGCCTTCGATGTTGCGCCGACCAATATAAAAAGCAATGCCCCTCCAAACTAAACCATTCCCTTCTCTTCCATATACTTATCAACTAACCTCTTAAACGCCACCAACTTGGCGCATCTACAACTGCTGCAGGCAGGGCATTCCACTCCCGAACCACCCTTTGGGTAAAGAACCTACCTCTGATATCCGTCCAATAACTATCACCCCTTAACTTAAAGCTGTGTCCCCTCGTGCTAGCTTTCTCCATCCTAGGAAAAAGGCTATCACTGTCCACCCTATCTAAATCTCTAATCATCTTATATGTTTCGATCAGGTCCCCTCTTAGCCTCCTCCTTTCTAACGAAAACAACCTCAATCCCTCAGCCTCTCCTCATAAGACCTGCCCTTCATACCAGGCAACATCCTGGTAAACCTCCTCTGTACCCTCTCCAATGCCTCCACATCTTTCTAATAATGCGGGGACCAGAACTGCACACAATACTCCAAGTGCGGCCGCACTAGAGTTTTGTACAGTTGCAACATGATGCTGCGGCTCCTAAATTCAATCCCCCTACCAATAAAAGCTCAGACTCCATATGCCTTCTTAACAACTTTATCCACTTGACTGCCTACTTTCAGGGATCTATTGACACATACACCAAGATCCTTCTGTTCCTCAACACTATTAAGAGCCCTACCATTAGCCCTATACTCTACACATTTATTGTTCCTGCCAAAGTGCATTACCTCACACTTTCCACATTAAACTCCATTTGCCACCTCTCGGCCCAGCTCTGCAACTTGTCCAAGTCTCTCTGCAACTATAACACCCCTCTTCACTATCTACCACTCCACCGACTTTAGTGTCATCTGCAAATTTACTAATCCATCCTTCAATCCCCTCATCCAGATCATTTATAAAAATTACAAACAGCAGGGGCCCCAAAACAGACCCCTGAGGTACACCACTTGTCACCGAACTCCACGATGGATATCTCCCATCAACCACCACCCTCTGTCTTCTATCTGCTAGCCAATTCCTAACACAATTAGCTAAATCACCCTCTATCCCATACATCTGCATTTTCTGCAGAAGTCTTCCATGGGCCACCTTATCAAACGCCTTACTAAAGTCCATATATACCACATCAACCGCCTTACCCCCATCCACCTCTTTGGTCACTTTTTCAAAAAAACTCAATGAGGTTAGTAAGGCACGACCTGCCCTTCACAAAACCATGCTGACTATCCCCAATCAATTCATTTCTCTCTAAATAACTATAAATCCTATCCCTAATAATTCTCTCCAATACCTTGCCCACAACAGAAGTAAGACTCACTGGCCTATAATTCCCTGGAATGTCTCTCTTCCCCTTCTTAAACAATGGGACCACATTCGCTATCCTCCATTCCTCCGGAACCACACCCGTAACCAACGAGGACCTGAAGATCAGAGCCAGAGGCTCTGCAATCTCCTCTCTTGCCTCCCAGAGAATCCTAGGGTACATCCCGTCCGGCCCAGGGGACTTATCCAACTTCAAACCCTCGAGAATATCTAGCACATCCTCCCTATCTACTTCGATACCTTCCAGTTTGCTACCCTGTACCTCAGTGTTCTCCATAACTACCTTTACATCACCCTGCGTGAATACCGAAGAGAAATATTTATTCAGTACCTCTCCAATCTCCTCAGGCTCCACGCACAACTTCCCACTGCTGTCTATGACTGGCCCTAATCTTGCCCTAACCAATCTTCTATTCTTAACATATCTAAAGAAAGCTTTAGTATTCTCCCTAATCCTATCAGCCAAAGTCTTCTCATGTCCTCTCTTTGCTCTCCTCAATTCCCTCTTTAGCTCCCTCCTGGCTAATCTATATCTATCCATTGCACTAACCAAGCCTTCAATCCTCATCCTGACATAAGCCTCCTTTTTCCTTTTAACCAGCAAATCAACTTTTTTCATACACCAAGGTTCTCTTACTCGACCATTTCCTCCTTGCCTGACAGGGACATACTCATCAAGGACTCGCATATGAGTGTTGTAATTCTTCCAAAAGTTTTTCCATTCTGCATATTGTTTTGAGCATACACAGATCACTCAACTTACTTTGCTCAGGCATTTGGTCCACCTGCCCCTCCTCCCAAGTTTTGACTACCTGGTTGGATCCTGTCAGGCATAGTCACCAGGTTCCAAATTTGATACTTCCTTCCTGTTCTGTGTGAATTACAATGGTTAACTATAAATCCTGACTGCTGCTTGCCTTCAAGCTCATAAGTGTTGTGATCTGCCTTGGAGCAGTTCAATGCAAGAGGTACGTTGATCAGTCCTGAGCCTTAGTTTGGCTAGATAGAAGTTCTTCCCCAACAATTCGCAAAGATATCTCCCAACATGAAAGAATTACACAATTAGTTTGAGGTTGAGATGTGTGGTCTAGGACCAATTTTTTAAACACATAATTAAAGGTAATCGTAGGAATATGAAGGCAGAGTTGGGTAAAATGAGCTGGGAGGCTAGGTTAAATGGTAAGGCAATACAAATGCAGAGGTGGACTTTTATGGAGATATTTAATAACTCTCAGTAAAGATTTATCTCAAGGAGAAAGAAAGACTTTTTGAGAAGGACTTAGCATTTGTGGCCAAACAAAATTAAGGATAGTATAAAATTGGACGGCACAAGTTTGCAAAGATTAGTGGTATGTCTGAAGAGTGGAATAGATTTTAAAAATTATCAAAGAATGTCAAAAAAAAAGAGTTTCAAGTTTTTAGGTGTCCAGATCACCAACAACTTGCCCTGGTCCGTCTGTGCCGACACTATAGTTAAGAAAACCCACTCAGAAGATGAAGGAAATTTGGATGTCAGCTACGACTCTCACCAACATTTATAGGTGCACCATAGAAAGCATTCTTTCTGGTTGCATCACAGCTTAGCATGGCTCCTGCTCTACCCAAGACTGCAAAAGACTACAAAAGGTGTGAATCAAACTCAATCCATCACACAAACCAACCTCCCATCCAGCAACTCTTGAAATACTTCCCACTGTCTTGGCAAAGCAGCAAGCATTTAAAGAACCCCATGCATACCAAGTATTTTCTCTTCCACCTTATTTTGTCAAGAAAAAGATATAAAAATCTGAAGTCATGTACCAACCAACTCAAGAACAGGTTTTTCCCATTTGAATTTTACTTTTGAAGATACCTGCGTTGCATTAAGATGATCTTTCTCAACACCTCAACTATGACTGTAACAAGTGTAATTCTGAACTTTCTCATTTTCTTTTCTATGAACGGTATGCTTTGAATGTGCAGCATGCAAGAAACAATATTTTCACTGTATACTAACACATGTGGCAATAATAAACCAAATCAAATCAAAAAAGGTACCATATCATATATTTCTACACACGGATAGCTGATGGGAAGTAAAGAGTAGTCAATAAGTTTTCTTTTTTAGGTTGGAAAACTGTAACTAGTAGAGATGTGTGGGGGTCAACTACTTGTAAACTGTCAATGACTTGGCTGAAGAGACCAAGTGTTTGGTAGCTAACTTGCTGATGACATCATGAAAAAGGTCGAAAAGTAAGTTGACAAGATGAGGTAAAATATCTACAAAATGATAATAGATAGACTATGTGAGTGGGAAAAAATGGCAGATGAAGTACAATATGGTAAACAATGAATTTGTCCATGTTGGCAGGACGAATAGAAGAACAATATAAAGTTTAAATGGAAAAGATTCCAGAACTCAGTGGATCAGAGAAAACTAGTACATGAATCATAAATGTTAGTATCCAGGTACAATAAGTGATGATGAAGGCATTTATGGCTGGAATTTTCCAGCCTCCCTTTACGCTGTTACTCAGCAGTGAGAGGCGGTGTTCACTACTGGCAGTGTCTTCTGGTCCAACCACTATCAGTGGAACTTCCTATTATAGCAACCTACACCGCTGGAAAACCAAGTGCAGGCATTCACTTCCAGCAAGACCAATTCTAGCCTACTTGTTGGTGTTTATTGCAAGGGGAATAGAATATGAAAGTGGGAAAGTTTTACAGTTGCCATAGAGATGATTGTGAGCCCACATCTGGAATATTATGTACAGTTTTCATCTTCCTACTTGAAAATGATTGTATTTATGTGAGAAGACATCTCAGGAGGGCTCACTCAACTTAGTCCTGCAATGAAGTGCTGATCTTATAAAGAGCGGTTGAACAAATTGGGCCTGTACCCCTTGGAGTCTGGAAGAAACAGAGATGATCTGATTTAAATATAAGATTCTAAGCTGGCTGAGCAGGACTAGAGATTAAATGGGAGAATGTTTCATCTTGTGAGGGAGACGAGGACTGGGGACTCAGTTCAAAAATAACAGATTTCACATTTCGGACAGTGTTAAAGGGAAATGCCTTCTCTTAGACTATGGTTAGTCTGTGGAATTCTCTTCCACAGAAAGCAGTGGAGGCTGGCTCATTTAATTTATTCAATGCTGAGTTATAAAGATTTTTCTTGGATGAGAGTGCAGCAGGTCATGGGGGCAGATGGAAAAGTGGAATTGAGCTACAATTCAGATTGGCCATGATCCTATTAAATGATGGAGCAGGCTCAAAGACAAATAGCCTACTCCTTTTCCTAAGTCTGGTTCTAACATAGCACGGAGTAAATTTAAAATCCAGACCAGTCAGATGAGGGACTGATCTATAATTTGATGACAACGTTTTTGTGGCAATTGGAATCCTGCAAACGGAATTCCAGGATTCCACTGATTACCAATTGGAGAAAAAAATTTTGCTTTTTTCACAGGGAAAGCTGAAAATTTATGTGTCTATCAGATCACTTGCCCTGGAAATCAGTCCCAAGATGGCTTGGATGAACCAAAGGTGGCTTGGACGAACAGGTACAAGGTAAGAGGATAAGGCAAGAACAAAACAGAATCTGCACCAAGAGAAAGGGAGAGAATATATATGGACAAAACTTAGAAAGCAGATGAATGCAGAAACATAGGATGGGATTTTCCTGCTATTTCCACTGGCAGGGTCTTCTGGTCCCTCCATCGGCAGGCTCTTGTCACACGTTACTTCGTGTCAGACGTGTGGATGATGGGGAGCTCAGTTAACAGCAGCGGGACTGGAAGATCCTGCTGCTGGCCAATGGTGGGCTGCCTCCACTGCAAAACATGGCATTGGGGTGGTGTAGTGAAAATACCCCCCACTGGAAGGAGAAGACAAAGGCAGAACTGTTTCAAGGAAAGGTAAAATATGCAGGAAAGAGAGGAGACTAAGAGAAGGGGAGAAGAAAGCAAAAATATGAAATGCGTACAGGTATAGAAAATAGAAAGAGAGGAGCATGGAAAATAAGCCAGATTTGTCTGTATTAGAGCAAAGTAGAAATCACCATTCAAGGAAAATAACAGCAAATTTTATTTTTGGTTGCCATGAAAGATTAGGTCATGCATTAAAGTATACAGTAATTCAACTATTTGGATTTTAACAAGGTTCTTCCTTTTCACTCATTTTTACTCATTAAAATGATGCTTTGATAAATATTTTGAAAATGAATAATTTGAACTGCTGCCAGAAATTCATTAGCTACATCTGAAACTGTAGCAAACACAACTGAAGGTCAGTAAAGAAAACATTTCAGCTTTTCTGAAAGTTGAGTGAGAAGAGACATTACACGGTGTGGTACTAAATCACAGAAACTGGAAATTTTTCTGCTGAATCCACATGCTGGCATTTGTTCATTATCAGGTCGTTCTCTGCCAACGTCTGCTGCCCATAGCCATATACCCTTCTCAAGAGCCCAACCAGCCACCAATCTCAAATGCAGGGCTCTCAACTTTAGCAATGACAACCCTATCCCGCAGGTTGAGCAGTGGAACATTATTCTCAAATTTGTTGACCAGGGCACTCATTAGTCCTCATGGCTCTCCACTGTATAATTGGCAGCACGACCATGGGTCTGATTTTACCATCGTGTTGAGGCCATTTTCATGCGCAAAAACTTAAGTAAATTCAGGTGTGAGGGGAGTAGCAAGCCCTGTGTCTGCCTTTGCACCAGTTCCCCCTTTACCGAGGCCTGAAAATGGCCGCGATTGAAACCATGCCTAAAATGGGCATTTCAGCCATTTAAATACATTTGCATGTATTTAAATTGAATTAATGAATTGCATACCAAACAATACTAGCAGTTCCCCCTTTAAGTTCGCCCATCTGGAATTGGCACGAAACAAACATGCTACTGGTAAGTCCGATTCAGGCACTCCATTTGTGGGAGACAGTGAGGAGGTATGTGTTGACCGTCTGCCAACTCTCTGCTTGAGATTGGTGGGGGGAGGACAGGACTGGGGGTGAGTGTGGGAAGGCACGTCTACTGTCACTCTGTCAGAGATCAGTGGGGGTGGGGGACTGCGATTGGTCTGGGTAGTGGGGTTGTGTGAATGGAAATAAGGGGATTAGTATTGTAGGGCTGGGGCAATGTCCGTTGGGGCTAGAGGGGCATTATCCAGCCTGGGAGAGATGTAGCAGGGAAGTAGCATTTCTATCATTTTATTTCTGCGGTGCACAATTAGAGGCACTGATTGGAGCTGTAGGATTTGGGCATGTTAGGTCTCCCCCACAGGCTTTTGCAGTGCCGAATCACTGGTATTTTTGCAGACAGAGTGTGTATGGGGGCCTCAGAATGGGTGTAAAAGTCAGATCTAAAATTGTCCCAGTTTCAAATCTGCCCAGCGCTTAGACTCAAAATGGTAAAATAGGGCCCTAAGTGTTCCCATGCTTGCTGAATAAATTTAATACTTCCCCTCTGAGATTTGATAGTGAGTTTGGGTGGCACAGTGGTTAGCACTGATCCCTCACAGTGTCAGAGACCTAGATTCAATTCTGGCCTCGGGTGACTGTCTGTTTGCACATTCTCGTTGTGACTATGTGGATTTTCTTTGGGTGCTCCGGTTTCCTCCCACTGTCCAAAGGTGTGCAGAATAGGTTGATTGGCCATGTTAAATTGACCGTGTGTGTCAGGGGGATTAGCAAGGTAAATATGTGGGATAGGGCCTGAGTGGGATTGTTGCTAGTGCAGATCTGAAAGGCTAAATGGCCTCATTCTATATTGTAAGTATTCTTAGTTCAGTAAGCTCATTAATCATCCAATTTATCTAATTGGAGGTATACAGGTTTCTGGCTCCAGCTCTCCCTTTGAAAATCCCTTTGAAAAAGTCCCTATGACACCATTGACATCGCAAAATTTCAGCTCCAATTGGAGAGGATTTTCAAGAAGATCGTGCATATCGACACAGACATCAAATTTCTACAAAGATGCAAGAAAGAGACAAGATACCGAAAGGACTACAAATCATGAACCCACTCAGCTCAACCTATAACCCACCCAGACTACGCTAAGGAACTTTGCCATCGCATCTCTCTCGCGCTCCTCAACCACCTCACACACCAGCTCTACAGCAAATGCCGCAACCTGGAAACCAAGATAGAATTCAAATTCTCAACTTGTGGTCAGGCCATAGATCAGCTGCAAAAGCATCTTCCAGGCACATGATTTTAATTGCGAGCCTGAAATCATGCTTGCCCCCATGGACAATTGAAAATTCAACTTATTAAATTGCATGTCTCTCCTCAGATGCTGCCATAACTACTGAGTATTTCTGGCATTTGCTATTTTTATTTCCTAATCCCATCATTCATAGTTTATTGCTTCTGGACCAGTATGTTTCTTATCTGAGTCTTGAAATGTAAATGTCAATGCATCAAACTCTCTTTTCAAGTACACTAGGGACATGAAATGGAGTATGCAATACCTAGCCACTTTTAGGGGCCATATGTTGGAAGGGTCATGTGACCTGATTGCCCATTGGGGAACAATGTCTTCCCTGCTGCCATCAAAATTTTGAATGGTCCTTTCATATATTAAGCTGTTCTTCCTCTTCTCCTACTTGTAACTGCAACACTGTATTCTGCACCCTATCCTTTCCTTTTCCTCTGTGTATTTTATGATTGATACGCTTTGCCTGCATAGCATGCAAGAAACAATGTTTTTTGCTGTACTCCATTACATGTGACAATAATAAATCAAATTAAATCAATCAAATCAAACAATGGGGTCCTTGTGGTTGAGTACAGGCTTTCATAGCCAGAGTAATCCTAGTGCTATGAAATGAAGACATCTATTACAGTGCTCTGTAAATATTAATCAGTCCATTGTTTGTTTGTTAGCTGGTGGTCAATTATTGCATTAAATACATTGGCAAAAAGGAAAACAACAATAACTGAGCTCACAGTGGAAAAATTGAACATTAATTTGCAAGAGTTACAGAACAAGCCCAAGCAAGTCCAACCTGCAAAAACAAAAAAAAGAAATAACCATGTCTTTCTTTAGAAAATTAGAACCTTTCAATGTTTGTCCAATAGATTAGGTAGAATATGTGGAGCATTTGAAATACTTTCTCTATGCTAATGAAATAGAGGGGGAGGATAAGAGGAAGGTTATACTGCTGACTGCATGTGGGACCAGAGGTTTCACTAATCTGGAGTTTAACGTCCCTGGATACTCTCAACATGAAAACATTTGTAGACCTCATGAAATTAAAACTGGATCAATGTTTTGAGAACCAGATTAGTCCTGGTAATTCTAAATTTGGTGGGGAGGATGGATACAGAGCAGAGTTGTCAGAAAAGGAACTATGATTCATCAAAAGTCAAGTGAGTATAAAATTGATGATCTGTTTTTTGTCAAGAATTTTAGCAGTGGACCAAATTGCATCTCTTGAGTTATGATGACCAGGACAGAGTCACTGTCCTATGCAGAGAAGGTGCAGGATAGATCTTTGAAGAAACACATAGATCACTTTGAGGAGATGGAAATTGATCCATGAGCCAGCATCACAGCCAGAAACATTGTACCACCAAATATTGTTTGTCTAAGGAGTAAAGTATTTGAACAGCCCATAGTAGGACAAAATGCTCCCAACGAAACTGAGGAAATAGTGGGGAGTAGTGGATTGATACCCAGTGAGAATCCTAATGAAGCCAGACCCACCAAAACTGCCTTTAGGGTTGAATGCCAACCTATTGAGCTACATTGTTACCAGAGAAAGTCCCCTGGCAGACTGAGCTTCCAGTAGACTGTGTTCAAACTGATTATTATTCTTAATATTTTGGAAATTGTACAAGTTATTAATGTACATGATAATGAGAGAAATAAAAGGGGAGGGATGTAGAAGTTAGCTATTTTTAGTGGTGTGCATCAGAAGGATCAAGTAACCTGACCATCCAGTGAGGAATGAGTGCAGAGTCCTCATGGCTGAGTATGGGCTTTTGCAGCCAGAGTTATTGTGGTGCTATGGAATTAAAACATTTATAATAATGTTCTGTAAACAGTGTAAATAACAATAATTACATTGTTGTTCATTTGCAAACTGGTGGTCACCAATCATTGCATTTATTACATGATAGCTTCTTAATTTTTAAGGTCACTTCTATTTTTCTCGAAAAATGCAAGATGGGAAATGGAAAACAAGGTGCAAGCATCAATGAGGATAATTTTCTTTAGAATGCTGAAATATCTGCAATGAGAAGACCATAAAAAATGGCTTGATTTGCTGCTGCTCCACTTAAGCGTCTGACTAGACTATTCAGAGACCCTCTGCTCCTCTACACACAACAAATACATTTGAAGGATACTGATATATGAGAGTCAGAGGAGTGCACCATTTTGTGGTCTGAGATCCATTGGATGGAAGAATTGATGGGTGGCGATAAATTGGATGCATTGTATTTATACTTGTAAATCATGTTCAAAATCCCACAAGCTTTGCAATTGGAGTGCACGCAAATTACAGATACAAAATGAAGAGGAAACTTCAGTTCATAATTTGGTTTGAGTGTTTTATGCACAACATAATCATAAAGAACTTGCATTTCTGTCGTGTCTTTATCATTATTAGCTTGCTGGCATTTGCTATTTAAGCTCAACAATGACAAATTGATTGCACAAAGTATTGGGAGCATGAATGGAGCCTTCAAAAGAGATGCAAAAGAGAATGGAATAGAATAGAATAGAATTCCTACAGTGCAGAAAAAGGCCATTCAGCCCACACCAATAACAATCCCACTTAATTATTTCACATGTTAGGGCAAATGCAAAATAAGAACTGTAGAATTACAGGTTAACAAAAACCAGAACAAAGAAAAAGATAGAGGAAAATCTATTGACCTGGCTGTTTTAAAAATGTTCTACTGGTTTAATTACGATGTTTGCTACACTAATAAGTCTCTAGCTACTATGTAAACCACTGTGCAATAAACAAACTGTCTTCTCACTTTCTCCAGGGAATCAGGCAGTGTCATTCTGCTTTGTGAACATCAAAGTCAGCTCTGTTACCCTTTCATGAATGTCACTGCGACACTCCTGCCTCGTGTTAACCTTCTCCTTGCAGCAGCTAATCTCAGCAGCACAATTGTAATCACGTGTGCCACCTACTCATTTTGTAATACTTTCATAATGTACTTAACAGATATTATAAAATGCAACAAAGACCAGGAGGCAATTACATATTGCAGTTCAATTTCAGATTTCTGCTGACACCTATAAGCCAAAGTGATAATCTCATCACGAGGTAATTAGTGTGGAGGCTTTTGGCCAGTGTAAGTGCATCCAGTTAGAAAAAGGCACAGTCTCCTCCTCTTCAACTCAGCGGGGGGTACCCTTGTAAATTGCAAGATTTTTGCCTCCTACCTGATGTGAAAGAACAGTGCAGTCTGTCCAAGATATTCCTGAAATTGACCGGAATTTAAGAGGTCTTTTACTGTATCACTGGGTTTAATTATTTCATATCTAGTACCCTTCATCACCTGAATAGTGACTAGCTTACAAATGCATATTATTATCAATCTCCCCCCCCCACTGCCCCCTGAGGTGGACAGCATCGCAACTGGAAATTTTCTGCACTGCCACACACACAAATTACCACGTGTGCGCAACAGTCCAGAGGGAAAAAAAAGGACCCAAACACTCAAACAAGCCAACCACTTACTACAAAATAGATTGGGGAGGGTCTGCTGGTCATAAAGACTTTTCATCATACATTTAAACATCACAAAGTAAATAAAATCTGAAGCAATCAAATTTATGTGAGATGTAAAAATGTTATAAAATGTAATAAAAAACAAAAGCAGAATGATAAGGAACTGGTTAGTTGGAGTGTGGTACAGATTAGTATCAATAGTACATGTTCAATTCCTGTTCTGGGTGAGGTAGAATTCAAATATGGGTAATTTTTGGAGCCTACCTCCTCACCTTGCTCATATTGATATGAGCAATCCTCAGTGGACACCCACGACTGTTCAATGCAGCTGCCAAGACATCTCAGTATCTCGGATCCTCCTTGCCCCTTAGATCATGCAAAAGCATCTGAGAGAGTTGGGGCAGCAGCATGCATCCTTTTGTCACTGTAATCAAGTTTCTCAGTGTTGGCTTAGCTGCAAGAAGCGTGACTTTTTAGACCAAAACCTCGTAGATGGATGGGAACCCAGCTTGTCTCAACACACTGACAATGACGAATAAATATAAATGGCACCATAAGATGCATGATAGCTTTGGGGCGGCATAGTGACAGTGTTAGCACTACTGCTTCACAGCTCTAGGGACCTGGATTCGACTCCAGCCTCGGGTCACTGTCTGTGTGGAGTCTGTACGTTCTCCCCACGTCTGCATGTGTTTCGTCCGAGCGCTCCAGTTTCCTCCCACAGACCACAGATGTGCTGATTAGATTGATTGGCTATGCTAAATTGACCATAGTGTCAAGGGAATTCACAGAGTAAATATTTGGAGTTACAGGAATAGGGCCTGGGTAGGATTGTGTTTGGTGCAAAGTCAATGGGCCAAATGGTCTCCTTCAGCACAATAGGGATACTATGATTCCACGATGATTAGACGCTCCTTACAAATGAAAGCAAAGAAAAGAGATCAGTAAAAAATTGAAAAGACAAAAAACATGTTTTCAACTTGCATTTGAATGAAAAACTAGCATTTCAATCCAACCAGTCATTTTAGAAACTGCTCAATTTCCATGTAGAAAACAACTTGCTTTGTTTTCATGCAGTTCTGCAATGTGAGTTTCATACACATGCAGCAAGTTGAAAACATGCTCCCAGAGTCATCCACTTTTGTTCTGCAGGAATAATGATGAGGCCAATCCTTTGATGTATAACAAATCACAGCTCCTGAAAGTCTACTAAGCAATCACAAAGAGAATGTGGAAATGGTTGGGGAAGTACGGGGGAATAAGTTTTGTTAGCTGACGTAAATAGAGAATGATGGCAATGCACTCCAGGCAATTGAGAACGGATCAAGTATTTGGGCAGTGGGTTAACTGATGAGCTGGCTCCCTGGTCCCACCCTGCCCTCTGGGAAAACTTCAGAGACATGGGATGGGAGGGGAAAGGTGGTGTGAAAAGGCTAAGCTGCCCACAGCTTATTAAAGTTACTTATGGCCAATTAAAAGAAGCCGATTGAGATTTTCAAGCTGACCTCCAGGTTCTTCAAGGCAGCAGTAGAGACATCTTCCAGGTGGCAGACTGGCGGTTGAGAGGGGAGTGGGGGATAATGGTTGAGGGAGGAGGGTGCATGGGAGCAATGTTTATGATCCTCCCCATCTGCCTGAATGCAAGAGCCGCTGCAAGCTACTCTGTGTAATGGTTCTCTGTAATAATGGCAGCTGAAGAAAGTTAGAGAGACGATGCCTTCATTTTGAAGCACCTTCTCCCTTGACTGCATTGCATCCAAATGGTGCTTTGAAGCTGGAAGGCCTACAATTGCTTTCCAGCTTTGAGAGCACACTCACCACCTTTAGTTGGACAGTGAGCCCATCTACTGCCCCTTAATACACCCATTCAGGAAAAACCTCAATAAACGACTGTTTCCCCCACAATTTTTCCCCAGCTTTTGTCTTGACACTACGGACTTCCTGCAGAAACTCAGCACACATGGAGCAGTAGAAACAGGGACACTCCTTGTCACAATGGATGTCTCGGCGCTCTACACCAACATCCCCCACGACGATGGTATTGCTGCAACTGCCTCAGTACTCAATGCCAACAACTGCCAGTTTCCAGATGCAATTTTACAACTCATCCGCTTCATCTTGGACCACAATGTCTTCACCTTCAACAATCAGCTTTTCATCCAGACACACGGAACAGCCATGGGGACCAAATTCGCACCTCAGTATGCCAACATCTTCATGCACAGGTTCGAACAAGACTTCTTCACCACACAAGATCTCCAACCAAGGTTATATACTAGATACATTGATGACATCTTTTTCCTTTGGACTCATGGTGAACAATCGTTGAAACAACTGTATGATGATATCAACAAGTTCCATCCCACCATCAGACTCACCATGGACTATTCTCCAGAATCAGTTGCATTCTTGGACATACGCATCTCCATCAAGGACGGTCACCTCAGCACCTCACTGTACCGCAAACCGACAGACAACCTCACAATGCTCCACTTCTCCAGCTTCCACCCTAGACACGTTAAAGAAGCCATTCCCTATGGACAAGCCCTCCGTATACACAGAATTTGCTCAGATGAGGAGGATCGTGACAGACACCTCCAGACACTGAAGGATGCACTCGTGAGAACAGGATATGGCGCTCGACTCATCGATCGACAGTTCCAACGTGCCACAACGATAAACCGCACTGATCTCCTCAGAAGACGAACACGGGACACGGTGGACAGAGTACCCTTTGTTGTCCAGTACTTCCCCGGAGCGGAGAAGCTACGACATCTTCTCCGGAGTCTTCAACATATCATTGATGACGATGAACATCTCGCTAGGGCCATCCCCACCCCCCCACTTCTTGCTTTCAGACAACCGCACAACCTCAAACAGATCATTGTTCGCAGCAAACTACCCAACCTTCAGGAGAACAGTGACCACAATACCACACAACCCTGCCACAGCAACCTCTGCAAGACATGCCGGATCATAGACATGGACGACATCATCAAACGTGAGGATACCATTCACCAGGTACACGGTACATACTCTTGCAACTCGGCCAACGTTGTCTACCTAATACGTTGCAAGAAAGGATGTCCCGAAGCATGGTATATTGGGGAGACCATGCAGACACTACGACAGCGGATGAATGAGCATCGCTCAACAATCACCAGGCAAAACAGTTCCCTTCCTGTGGGCGAACACTTCAGCAGTCATGGGCATTCGGCCTCCGACCTGCGGGTAAATGTTCTTCAAGGGGGCTTTCGTGATACACGACAGCGCAGAGTCGCTGAACAGAGACTGATAGCCAAGCTCCGCACACATGAGGACGGTCTTAACAGGGATCTTGGCTTCATGACACACTATCTGTAACCCCCGTAACTTGCCTGGGTTAGCAAAAAACCTCACTTACTGTGCTGTCTGGAGAAAATACACAATTCTCTAACAATGCTCAGGATCCCCTTCACACACATTGTTAGCCACTTTAACACTTGAATAGCAGGTTAGATGTAAGGATTCGCATTCTAATCAGCAATCTCTGACTGTCTGTGCTGATGTGTGCTATTGCAGACCAGAACACTGCACTTGCCTGATGAAGACACGGGAGTGTTGAAAGCTCGCTTTTTTACTATCAAATAAATCGGTTGGATTAATAATTGGTGTTGCTAAATTCTTACTGAGTTCCCCCACAATAGGCATTTCTGAACCATATTGGAGCCAAACAGTTGATTTTAGAAAGCCATAAAGAAAATCTCGCTCCCTGTAGCTAATACCATATGTTTCCAGTATTTTGTTTTTATTTCTGATCTTTTTTAATTCTAATATTGCACACGACCTTTCATCATGACCTGATGACTTATTGCATCATTTTGATGATTTCTAATCAATTATTATGCTGAGGTTTTGTTGACTCAGATGAGTAGATGACTTGTGGGTAGTGCAGAATGACACCAGTGGTGCAGATTCAATCCCCATACTAACAGGATAGTTCATGAAAACCAGAGTCCTTGTCTTGTTCCATGCGCAGTGGCACCTTTCAGGTGATAACCACTTGTCTCTTTCTAACAAAGAGTGATGCCTTTGGTCTTTTGTGGACGATGGTTAATTATCTTATGTTTTCTGTTAGCCAATAGCATTAAAAGTAATTTTCACTGATTAATTTCATTTATTATTGATAGTGACAGCATAAATATATTTTGCTGCATTGTGTTAAGTTTGAAATTGAATTCCTGGATGGAATTTTCTGGCTGTGCTTGCCCCAAGACTGGAAAATCCTGCCCAATGTCAACGGACATTTGCATGGTAAGCATCCTGCCCGCTCGCGTGGACAGGAAAACAGCACCTCCCATTTTTAATTGTCAATGGTTATAAATAAAATCAAGGGGGTTTACAATTCTGACATTAATTATTTAATTTGAAAGCATGGATGATACAACTGAAAGAAATTAACCCCACATTTTAAATGAAACAAATATTAAAAATGCACCAGACCTATTTTTGAGAAAAATCTTGAAATGACCTTTGCTGATGACCTCCTGGGTAAACACACGAACTGGCATAACATTATGACACAAAGAAGACATAAGGTCCCAGATCTGAGTCACAATCTGTGTTGAGTTAGCTAATCTCAGTCAAAACAGCAGGTGGGTGACTAAAACTGGCCTTAGTACTCTAATTGCTTTCCAATGGCTGATACTTCTGTGTGTGTTGTAGAAGAACAGGATCAAGCTTGGCTGTGATTCCCAGCCCCTCTTTCTCCTTAAAATCAAACTAGCAGCCAACATTCAATATGTTGGCTCACATGCGACAACTGACCTCTTGGGCTGGAGAGTTGCCAGTGCCAGGGAAACTGCAAACCTGCAAAAGCAAATCTTGAGAACAGATAAATTGATGAAGCAATAGTCTTGGGGGAAAAAAAACAATCATCTCTTTCTTTTTGTAAATTGAAAATCTGTGAAAGAGCTTTGAAAACTGTGATCAAGCAATATAAAATGGCATCAGTGCAAAAAGTAAGCAGCTGGCACACATTCTATGCTGCAAAGAGTTGCCAAATGCCATTCTTGGCATACGACCATGGAAACAGAGATGATCACTTCCTCCGACAGCATGGTCATGTGGCAGATGTCAGACTTTATTGAACAATGAATAGAAGAAACGTATATAATATTGTTTTCTGAACCACCATAACATCCAACTGGTTAATGAACATTGATGACAGTGATAACAAGCAAACTATCAAATATGAGTTGACGTACATCCAACAGAATGAGCTAATGCTTTTGGACTTAGTCAAGCTGTGCCCAGCCAAACAATAATAATTCTGCATACAAACATTGCAAAAATTTGACTAATTAGCTAATTACAACAATGGAGTAAGTGACCAGAAAGAATAATGCTCTAGAGTTGATAACATTGTTCCTTTTGTATTGAAGTCCAAAACATACAATTAGGCTGATGCTTAGGTGGAATCATTATCAGTTCACCATCTTATCTGAGCAGTCTATTGTTAGAGAAATCCATCCATTATGGCTTGTCTATCCAGGTTTGGGAACAGATTTTGATTTCAGTCAAATATATTTACAGCCACGTTTATCTTCAGCACAACACAATTCTGGCCCACTAATAAGAGTTTTGTATAATAACTTCAATGCCTCTGGTCTGTGCAATTATTGTTTATAATTGGCCTAATGGATGAAATTTGGCAAAAGTGTTTCACCATTACTTAAGTACCTGTTATTACACAATCAACAGGAACACTCATTAGAAAGAAACAACAAATGAGATAAGTGTTTGATTAAAATGCATTGGGTGTCCCTCCAGGGGCAGCCTTTAAGCATGGCTGACAGAAAAGGATTTCAATTAAACCACATTGTTTAATTATTTGCCTTTTCACGTGATTGAGTTTTTCCCATTTAGGATGTGCTGATTTCCAGTGCTTTACATTATAAGATAGAGTCAGCAACAAAGAGCTGCATAGATGGGTTTGACGAATGTGAAGTTGATTCAAGTTGCAAATATGATTTTAAAGCAATTATTAAATTAGAGTTGCAGAAAAATGCTGGTAGTGCTTAAAGTATCTTTCTGGTTGATATGTGTGTGTTGTGTCATTGCAGAATGATGACCCAATGCCAAATGGCAACGTAATAAATGAATAATTTTCACTGCCAGCATTTTCGATCGGAGTAAAAGAGCGGAATTCCAATCCAGGAAAGTTTCATGGCCACAGATGAGAAGAACATGAAGTCATTTATATTACAGGATGGCCACAGATGGTTCTATTGCTCTTGAATGCATTCTTAGAATGTTAAAGGGTATTTAGTTTAATGACAATATTCATGGTGGTTTATTCAGCTTCTCTCAAGCTGTAGGGCTCATTAGCCACATCGAATTGTAAGGTTAGCTTACCAATCCTGCATTCCCAGTGGGGAACCATTCTCAAAGGGAGCGGAGGTGCAGATAGGATGACATCATTTCAAGGATGGCTTCCTGATGAGAATGCAACATCTATGAATTAATCCTCAGATCTCTGAAAATGTTGCCAAATGCTGAAAAATACCCTTCCATAAAACTAAAAGATATTCAGAATAGTAAAACACTGAAAATATGTCTCCAAATTCTTCGGCTATAAAAGGTCAATTGAACTAATCACATGTTTGTTTTAACAACATCGTGGGTCAAGCAACTTTTCTTGCTCAATTTATAACTGCACCACATATAATCATATTCAAGATTTTCAGCAAAATTCAAGCAAATAAAAGTCCTATTTCAACCCTGGGATCTTGATCAGTTGAAGTGGGGTTAGAGGTTATTTTTGGCTTCAGAGGTGAAGGGAAGAGAGAGGACAATCAGACTGGCAATGTGGGTGATCCTAAACTGCTCTAGGAAATGGCCAAGCCACTCAGTTGCATCAAACTCTAACAGAAAGTTTAATAAAACCAGATGAATGACCCAGCATCGGGTTCCAGACACAAAAAAAGAATGCACAGCTAGCTCCAACAGTCTGCAAAGCTGACCTCACTAGCACCTGGGGCTTATGCCAACATGGAGTCCCACAAACTCACCAAGCAGCAGCCTGACATATTGATACTTAGAGAATCGTCAGCCAAAGCCCCAGACTCTTCCGCCATTGGATGTGTGCTGTCTCAACAGCAGAGCAGATTCACCACAAGGCACTTGCATAATGGTATTCAGCCATGAAGGAGTGGCTTTGTAAGTTCTCAACATTAGATGGGATTTAGCTGGCCAGTTGCTGTGGCAAAAATCCCATTAAAGTTACTAAATCGCACGAGAAGGCCATGATGAAATTTGTGCCAACAAGATCACAGTTTTGAGACCTTTCCACTGTTGGGTGACATGAATGAGTGAATGAGTGCTGATCCAACAACACTCAGGAATTTTAATATCATTCAGGACAAAGGAGCATTCACTCAGTCCATTACAGCCAGACAGTGGCAGCACTGAAGCAATTTGTCAAGGCACCTTCAATGGCACCTCCCAACACATGATTGCTACCACCTGGAAGGAAAAAAACTTCTTGGAAGCGCACAGTAAAAATCAAATCCCAGGAAAGGAGATGTAGGCAGTGCCAAACACTGGTGCCTGGGGATAGGGGGGGGTCTGGATTCAGTGTTTAAAATGGAGTCCTCAAATTGCCCAGATTGAACAGCCAGCTAAACAATGGAATTTAAAAGCAAAACAGATTCTTCATCCTGAAAGTTCCAATGTTTCAAAATCTGATCTGTCAATGTCAGGAAAATTTCACTCATAAATTGTGCTACTACTTTCAATGGTTCCATTTTTTTTTAAAAAAGTCCATCAGAAAACCATGAAGCTGCCTGGAAGTTGGAAAGAACAGCCAATACCAGAAGAGTGCTCTCAGTTGAAGATTGATAAATGAAAATCTCTAATTTCAGAACTAACTGGATGCTTTTTTTTAAGAAGTAGGAGATTGGAAGGATTTGGGAAGAAGGTTGAGGGAAAGGTGGGAAAGAGAGGTTAGGTAATGAGGATCGGCTGGGGAAGGCTTGTGAGTGTTTTGAGGGAGACGTTGAAGAGAGGAGGGTTGGGGACAGTGCTGAAGGGGAGGTTAGGAAGGAAAGCTGAGGGGTGGTGGGAGGTTTGTGGGAAGAGTTGGAATGGGGCTGGAAAAATTTGGGTGCAGTTGAGAAAGTGAATGGTTGCATGTGTTGGAATAAGGTTGTAGGGGATATTTGAGGGGGCTTGATGAGGTTGGAAGGGAAAAGTTGGGGGAAATGGTGGAGGTAGGGGTAGCTTCAGAACAGATTGGGAAGAGATTAGTAGGTGGGAGCATATTTTTGTAATTAATTTGTGAGATGGGGGCACGAGTGGCTAGGCCAGCATTGTTGTCCATTCTTAACTATGCTCCATTTCAGAGGACATTTGAGAATCATAAAATCATAGAATCCTATTGTACAGAAGGAGGCCGTTCGACCCATCAAGTCCGACCACAATCCCAACCAGGCTCTATCGCCATAATCTCATGCATTTAACCTCGCTAGTCCCCTTGACAATAAGGGGCAATTTAGTATCGCCAACCCACCTAACCCGCACATCTTTGGACTGTAGGAAGAAACTGGAATACCCAGAGGAAATCCACATAGATACAGGGAGATTATGCAAGCTCCAGACAGAAGTGACCCAAGCCAGGATTCAAACCCAGATCCCTGACGCTGTGAGGCAGCAGTGCTAATCACTGTGCCACTATGTTACCCTTACACAGATTCTTACACACTTTTGTGGATGTGTGGTCACATATAGGTCAGGCCAGGTAAGGACGGCAGATTTACTTCCCTAAACGACATTAGTGAACTAGATGGGTTTTTATAACAGATGATAATGGGTTAATGTTCATCGTTAGACTTTTATTTCCAGATTTTAATGGGGGAGGTTGGGCTGAGGAGGTTGATGGATGGGAAGTTGGGACTATTGGAGGGAATGGTTGGTGAGAGGATTGGGGGAGGTTAAGGAGGAGGCTGAAGGGGAAGGTGAAGATTGGGAATGTGGGAGCAGGTTGGGGTGTTGGGGTCAATGTTGGAGTTTCTTATTTACAAACAACATTTTTCACTTTATTTTCCTGTTTCTCTCATACAGCAAGTAACAATTAGAATTTTAAAAAACTACTATTTACCCATTCATTTTGTACAAAAGAAATGCAAAACTATATAGAACCAATGGAAAGGCTGTACATTCACAGTGTATAACACTGATAGTGGATATGATAGTGGATTATAATCATAGAGTACAATCATAGAATCCCTACAGTTCAGAAGGGGCCATTCAGCCCATCAAGCCTACACTGACAACAATCTATCCAATCTCTATCCCATTAATCCCATGTATTTACCCTTTTAATCCCTGTACCCTGTGTATTTTGGGACACTAAGGGGCAATTTAGCATGGCCAATCAACATAACTTCACACAGATTTGGACTATGGGAGGAAACTGGAGATCCCAGAGGATACACACACAGATGTGGGGAGATTGTGCAAACTCCACACAGACAGACAGCTGAGGCCAGAATTGAACTCGGGTTTCTGGTGTTGTGAGGCAGCAGTGCTAACCGCTGTGCTCTGTGCCATCTCTGGTTGTCACTAGAGAAGTCAGAACGGCAAAACTGTGTTAGCTACAGAGTTGAATTGTTTTGTAAATGTCGTGATTTCTTTGGAGACATTTTTCTGAACAATCAATTGATTTCTTTGCAATTAGTTATCCTTAGAAACTCAGTATTTGGCCTTCAGTTTCATAATTGCTACAGTAACTCTTCCATCTGCATCCAGTATAATGAAAAAAAGACAAAACCTACATTTATATAACAATTTCCACAATGTCTAAAATTGTTTTACAGCCAATTAGGTAGTTTTGAGCTGTAGTCACGGTAATAATGTAGGTAATATTATCAAAAGGCTTGAGGAACTGAATAGCTGGCTCCTAATAGATATGTTCATATTGTATTCAGATGGATCAGATGAGCTGGGTTAGATAGTATTTGTTATCCATAATTACCTTCTGAACAGAGGGTGGAATCACGGCTGGAGTTCTGTTGATTTTTTGGCCATGGGAGTTTACTGTGAGACTGATTGCTAGGACAGGAATGCATAGTGACCTCATACTGAATCTGTAACTGTTTTGTACTGTACATGATGTTCAAGAAACTTTTCCATTGACTTCAATCTTGTCATTTTGTCTATGTACCTAGGATCCAACTCTATCTTGGTGCGTTTTTGTGAGTTTTTTGAAGAAATGAAATTTTTCATTAAAGGTGTTTTGAGTAGTAGATAATGGAAAATGTATTGTCATGAACAGCAGCAATCAGCAGAATGATTAGCCTTATTCATGAAGGAAGTACAAATTCAATTAGGAGCTATTCAGTCTTTGCTGCCTGGTCACTGCACAGAGACATCTGAAGCCTCTAACGCTTCTCACTGACCATGAAGACCTATGTTATTCAATCATTCTACTTTGTTGCTTGGGACCCATTTGGGGGATGGGAGAGGGCGATTTTCCTTCCTGCTGTGCTGATTTTTTAGTGCAGCAGGCCAGGAAATTTACGCAGCTCCTGGGCATCTCTCAGTGTCGGATTTCTAGCACCGTCAGCTCCATACTGTATCTAGGCGCTGAGCTGCATAAATGATGCTGATGTTAATTTTAATCTAATTTAAATGCTATTAATGGACCCAGAATTGAAGTCTCTGGGTCCTCTAGTATCTTTCCCCCCCACCACCACGAGGAATATTTCATCAAGGGGGCATTATGGTAGCTCCCCAATTTTAGGGAGCTCGTGGCCCAATCCCACTAGAATGAAGGGGAAGAAATCAAGGTTTCCCCACATGGTAGGGTGCCGGGGAGATGCGCCTTGGACATTGGCACCTTAGCAGTGCCAGCCTTGGCCCCCAGCACTGCCCAAGGGAAAAGTGCCAATGCCCAGGGGACATCTTGGCATTGCCCACTGGTCATAGGGTAATACCTGGGGCGAAAGGGCCTAATGGGGTGGGCCTCGATGAGGTGGAGACTCCAGGAGCAATCGGTGGGAGGTGGGTGTGGCGGGGGAGGGGGGGGGTGTTCTGCTCAGCTCTGAATTTGGGCTGAGTGACGGAGGGAAGCAGGCCAGCAATTGGGGCTGAGTTGTGGGTAAGGGATGGGTGCAGCTTGCTGAGGGAAGGGAAGAGGGGGTTGGTACTGTGGGGGTGAGGGAGGGAAATTGGGACTGGAGTGGGGGGGGGCAATGTGAAGACTAGGCCTGGACAAGCTTGGAAGGCCTGCAATCGGGCTGTGGAGACACGGAGAGCCAGTATTGTAGGGGTCATGGGCCTGGCTAATGATCAAGCTGGTTAGCAATCAGTGGCCACCGAGCATTTGCCGACCTCAGTCCTAACAAATTAGCACTATGCAGTGGTCTGCTCAGCACTATGTTGTCGGTCTCCCTGGCAGGAATAGGCTTTGCCCCTGTTATTTACCTGATTTATGCTGGTGTACTCAGCAGTGCATGGAGTGCAGGAGATTCTTCACTGAACTCCTGCTGAAAAAAAAACGTGATTTACTTCAGTTTTCACACAAATTCAACACATTGAATTTGTTTGGGAGAATCTCCCTCTTGATCTTTCTATCCTGAGAGATTACTGATAAAATAACATGCAATTACATTCCTTTAATGAAATAAATAAACCACGTATTATATAGCGAGAGGCAGAAGGAAGTCTTCTTTTGCTCCTATAGAATGAAAATGATTATATGCAGTTTATCTGGTTTGCAAATATTGAATTTTTCCCCAAATATGAATTTACTGTCACATATACTGTCTATATGTGCACTATGAAGAACATGTTAATAAAGGCTGAGATGTCACTGAAATCTGTATTATTTTCTACAGTGCTACACATAACTAATAGGATATTTTCCTGTCAAATTATCAATAAAAATGCACAGTGCTCTTCAAGTAAAACTTGTACTCTCTGGTTGGTTTAATAGCTATCACTTATAGGGTGCACACAAAATAACATTGCATTATATCATTGCTACTCTTGATGTTCATGACCCATGCTGCATATATACAGGAAGGATGCGATAGCACTAGACAGGGTATGGGGGAAGTTCATTCAGATGTTGCTAGAGATAAAGCATTTGAACTATAAAGGGAGATTGGATAGGCTTAGGTTGTTTTCTTTAGAGCAGAGAATGCTGTGGGGAACATGATTGAGATGTATAAGAATGTGAGGGTTGCTGACAGACTGAGCAGAAAGTAGTTGCTTCACTTTGTTGAGGGATCAATCATGAGGGGGCATATATTTAGGGTAAGGGGTCAAAAATTCAGAGGAGATCTGATTAAAAGATCTCAGAGAGCGATGGGGCATTTAGGAATGGGGTGAATGGAATCAAAGGTTATGTGGAGAAAACAGGATTAGGCTATTAAGTTGGATGATCAGCCATGATTATGATGATTAGTGGAGCAGTCTCAGAGCCAAATGGCCTTCTCCTGCTCAGATCTTCTATCTTCTATGAATTTACTGTCTGGGAAGGTGGTTGAGGTCACAAATCTTACAACCTCTAAAATATATTTGGATGAGCATTTGAAATATCATAACATTCAAAAATATGGAGCATGTACAGGAAAATAGGGTTATTGCACCTTTAATGTTACATATTGTCAGTGTAGACTCAATGAGCCAAAGAGACATTTCTGCATTGTATGTCCTTATGACTCAACGGGTGGGATTTTACATCCACGCTCTTTCCAAACTCAGGAAATCGCGCCCAGGTCAACGGATCTTTGCATTGTCCATCCCCTGTTGCTATAATTTCCATGGTGGGCAGAATGGAAAAATTCTCCTAAAATGACTCTACATTGGACAATATATGTAACCAGATGCCAACAATGGGAATTATTATTTTACAATTATTAGCGAATTGATTGATGACTCTTGAAAAGGGGAAAAAAAAATTGCATGTTTGAGGAGAGGGTTAAAGTTGAGAGGGATGGACATCAGGGGAACAGGGTGCCAGAAACAGGAGAATCATCAGGGCCCATGTTCTATCTCCCTACTCCTGGGAACACTATCACTAATTTCCAGATCAATATTTTGGAATTCCCTATCAAACAGCACCTACACCATACAGATGATAGACAATAGCCCAAGGCAGTGTCAATGATAATTAAGACTGTGTCGTGAAATGTTGACCTTAATTGGCCCATGAATAAATAACAAAAAAGTCACACTTATCCGAAAATTCTAACTTAATAGAATTCTTATCCCTACCCAGCATCTATTTTGGGAAATACATGTTTAGTGCCTTTTTCATTACACTCATCTTGTGTGTGAACATCAAATAAAGATAGCATCTGCACATTAAGTCCCCTAAATAAACCAATAGTGCTCACTAGTTTGGCTCATGCTGTAGCAGGCAGATAAGTCAGAGGACCCATGAGAACCCCAGAAGCAGAAGAGGGGAAAGCATCAGAGAGGGAAAACAACAAAATAGGAGTTGTGCAGACAAATGGATGGCAGTTGAAATTATGCTAAGTATCCCATAATCGTTAATATCATTGATAGGTAGGTGTTGCTACTTGAGTATGTTTATGTCAAATCTTATTTTATTTGGAAACAAATTGAAATCACAAGGGAAGGATTTTCTAGTTATGCCCATCCCGAGACAGGAAATTCCCATCTCTGGTCAGCGGAGCTTTAAATGGTGTGTCATATTATCCGTGCCACCTGCATTGATTCTTGAAGTGGGCAGGACCGGAGAATTTACCCCATGTTTTTCAATCTGCATTAGGATCCAGTTCTGACAGATTTGCTGGGAATTATGTTGAGACAAATATTGTTTACATCAGTGTGAAAGAAATTAGTATCTTGCTTTGTAAAGCAGCTAGATTAGACAAATAAAAAATAATTTAAAGCAAACATGAATCTACTTATCCTGCTTATTTCAATACCTTCATAAAAAGCCTATTGCAAGGCTTTCAAAAAGAGCTCCCATTTGACAGTTTGTCAGTTGCATGCAGAAGTCATTTCACCTTCAATTCACTGGCATTGCAATTGATCCTTTTAGAAGAGTCATGTGCCTTTACATTGCCATAGTGTGACTAATGATCTAATTGTACAGCAATTAACAGTCAATCAATAAAATGTATATATATTTAAAATATATACTGCGTTATCAAGATATGGAATGTCAGTGCTGGGAAAGGAATATTTATTCCACTTCTAGCACAAAGGGGCAAATTTACCTATTGTGTCTGCCTAGGAAATTGTAGCAGGTGGGAGTAGACCATGAAAGGTCTATTGACTTTAGGGGGGCGCAGAACAGAAAATCCTGCCCAAAGCATCAGCATTTGACAATTACAAGATTAAAGCCATGGTGAAGATATCTTGGTACTAACAATGCAACTTAACCCAATCTTAGTAGAATGCTCCCTGCACCCCATAACTGTCCAAACTGTAACTCAATTAAAAGCATATCCGAATTCTTTGGGTCAATGTTTGCATTTGTCTGAATTTCCATTAAGTCTTCATGCATCTCACTAACTGTTTGCAAGATTTTTGTACACAATTTAGCTGCCTTGTTTGGCAATAGTGACTGCACTTTAAAAGTAAATAATTGAATATGAAGCACTTTGGGACATTCTTGAGGATGTAGTAGAGAATAAATAAATGTCAAGTTCTCTCTTTAAACAGTCCTTACTGTTAAAGTGGAGCAGCGCTTCTGTTTTCCCAAAGAAGAAACCTTGCAAATGACAGAGAGCTTGGAAAGATAGGAGGTTGAAGGTAAGATCACTAGTTTTTGGGAAATAAATTCTGAAGAAGCTTAAGATACACAATTGGATGATAAGAAGAAGAAGCTGAAGATACACAAGCCATTGTGTCAGCCATTTCAGCTACTTAGAAAAGATGTTTTAAAGGAATGTGCATAGAATCATAGAAAATAGGGGCAAGAATAGGCCATTCGGCCCCTTGAGTTCTCCACCACTCATGATCATGGCTGATCATCCAATTTAATCGCCTGATCTAGCATTCACCCTATTTTCTTTGATCCACTTCATCCCAAGAGCTATATCTAACTCCTTTTTGAAAACATACAATGCCATGGCCTCAAATGCTTTCTGTAGTGACAAATTTCACAGTTGAACCACTGAAAAAATTTCTCCTCATCTCAGTCCTAAAAGGTATGCCTCATATCCTTGATGAAGGCGATGATCCTTGGTTCTGGACACCCCATCATCGGGAACATCTTTCTTGCATCTATTCTGTTCAGTTCTGTTAGAATGTGAGCATTTCTATGAGATTCCCCCTTCTAAATTCTTCTAAATTCCAGCAAATACAATCATAACTGACTCAAGCTCTCATACCAAGCTCTCATATCTCAAATCCAAAGATGTGTTGGTTAGGTTGATTGGCCATTCTATTAATTGACCTTTAGTGTCCTGAGATGCGTAGGTTAGAGGGTAAAATATGTAGGGATATGGGGGTAGAGCCTGGTTGGGACTATGTTCAGTGCAGACTCGATGGGCCAAAGGGCCTCTTTCTGCATTGTAGTGTTCTATGGTACATCAGTTCTGCCATCCCAAGAATCAGTTCTGGTATACTTACGCTGCATTCCCTTGACATCAAGAACATCTTCCTCAGATTGAAAGCAAAACTGCACACAATATTCCAGGAGTGGTCTTATCAAGGCCCTGTTTAATTGCAGCAAGACATTCCTGCTCCTGTACATGATTCTTCTCACTATGAATGCTAATATACCCTTTATTTTCTTCACCGCCTGCTGAACTTGCTACACCTTCAGTGATTGGTGTATAAGGACACCTAGGTCCTTTTGCACATTCTCCTCTCTCAGCTTATAGCCTTTCAGATAACAATCCGTCTCCCTGTTTTGTTAACAAAGCAGATAACCACACATTTATCCACATTATACCGCATTTACCATGCATTTGATCACTCACTCAGCTTGGACAAATCACACTGAAGCATCAAGGCATCCTCCTCACAACTCACCCTCATACCTGATTTTGTCATCTACAAACTTGGAGATAGTACATTTAGTTCCTCATCAAAATTATTAATATTCATTATGAGTGGCTGGAATCCTAGCACTGATCCCTGCAGCACCTCACTAGTCACTGCCTGTCATTTGAAAATGACCTGTTCATTCTCTCTCTTTGTTTCCTGTTTGCCAACTAGATTTCTATCCATTTAAATACACTGCCCCCAATCCCATATCCTTTAATTTTACATGCCAATCTGTCAAAAGCCTTCTGAAAGTCCAAATAAGCCATATCCACTGGTTCCCCCTCATCAAGTCTACAAATTACATCATCGATTAATTCCAGTAGATTTACCAAGCATATAATTTCCATTTCATTAATCCATGCTGAATCCATCCAGTTCTACAACTGTTTACTAAGTACTCTTCCAGAAAATCTTTGATAATAGACTTGACTATTTTCCCTACTAATGACGTCAGGTTGACTGCTCTATAATTCTGTTTTTTCTCTACCTCTCTTTTTAAATAGTAATGTTACATCAGCTACTCTCCCTGTCCCTGAGGCTATGGAAGATGACCACCAATGCATCTCACTACTCCTGTTTCTAGTTTCTATGTTTCTACTAATTTCTTTCAGTTCCTTCCTCTCACTAAACACTGTAGTCCCCAACATTTCTGATATGATATTCTTACTCCATTCTTATTTTTGAGTTTATAATTTTCAAATGTTTTCTTGTCACTTTTGCTGCCCTCCTGATAGGATGTAACCCTCATTAGATCAGAAAGATGGAAAAGTCTGGCCAGTAGGCTTGTATGCACCTGCCGCTTCTGACTCTCTGGGCCCGATTTTACCAAAACGTGCGGTAAATTCGGACATCAGGCCTGTAATGCAATCTGCACCCGAATCTGAGGAGATTTACTGACACCCACGGATCACGCCACAGTCGAGTAGACAGACGATTTAAATGCATTTAAATCAAATTAATGAACCGCACACCCAACTCTACTGTCAAATCCCACTTTACCGCCTTCCCCTGGCAGATCCCGCCCCACCCCACCAGTCAGATCCCCTGGGAGGCCCTTCACCAGCGATCAGACCCCCTGGGAGGCAGACCCTCCTTGGTAGAGCATACTTTCCAATCAACCTCGATTGCTGCAGTTCCTCCACCATCCTTCTGACCTGCACTCGTTGATGTGGAGATGCCAGCGTTGGATTGGGGTGAACACAGTAAGAAGTCTGACAACACCAGGTTAAAGTTCTGTTGGACTGGTGTTGTGAAACTTCTTACTGCACTCGTTGGACAGCCTGCAGCGTCTTCCTGTCCTTCCATTGGCATTTGCTGGAGGAAGGGGGCAGATTCAGATGGATCTCTGGTTGGGGATGATGGTGGAGGATGGGGGAGTAAGAATGCACTTGGGAGAATCTCCACTCCCCCACCTCCCCACTCTCTGCTGATTTGGTGTTTCGCGCTCGGACGCACTGTTCCAGATTTTTTCCGAACTGCACACACGCAGTTCAGTACTCTGAACTTTCTAGCGCGCTAAGCCCCACCCATAGCACAGACTGGATCGGAGCCGGCAAAAAGCATATGGGCGTACTGGAACAAGGATACCGGGCTCAGATCGGCTTTACATCCAGATCGGCCCTCAGTCTCCAATTGGTAAAAATCAGGCCCTCTGTGTCAACAACCATAGGCATATCATGTAGAACTTCTTTGAAATATTTCCCCTACATAAAAATGTTACTGTTGCCAGAACTCTTACACTCAGGTTGAGCCAAGAACCAAGAAAACACGTCATGAGCAGATCACCATGTTTAAATACCAACTTAATGTTGAGATAGCGAAGCCAATGCCCCAATACTCTATCAACTGCACATCCATCTTTTCACCTCTCATTTAGAATGCAAACGTATGCAAGCGTCAATAATCCCTGAGTGTTTATTATTATACTTAGCTATGTTCAATGTCTACAAGAGTAACATTTACATTGTTAAAATCTGTAGTTGCAAGTAAGAAGTTAAAAATTATTGTAGGTATTCATTTTATTGTACTCGAGCTAAATAGTCTCTTTGGAACAAAAGAAATCATCTGTTTTGATGAGCAAGCAATCTTGTACTATGCCACCAGGGAACATCTCTATTCTGTAACCTGCTAACTTTATTCACTACAGTCGCTTGCTGAGGTCAAATCATAAGCAATGTGGAGTTATCCAATATGTGATAGCTTGCCAGTTAATCAAAAGTACTCTTTTAGTCCCAAGCCATAAACTAGTGAAAGTGTAAATGCATTCCATTTTCACCTTTGATTTTAGCACTGGTTTCAATTTCCACTCAAAATCATTTTGGTTCAAACAGCCTACATGATCGACATTGAAGCTGTCTTGAAGTAGAATGCTTGGAATAAGTGAAGGTCTGCAGAGAAAAAAAACTTTCTGTGATGATGGAAAGTGAGAATGTGGTTCAATTAACAATTGATGAAATTTACACTTCATTTTAATGCACTACTTAAGGAAATAAATGGAATAAACTATTGAAACAATAGAGAAAAATCAAATATTATTAATGAGACTGAGCATTGGTGAGACTGTAGATGATTTAACAGTTAAAATTAAACTAAAATGAGAATTCTGCTGTTAGGAATAATTTTCTCTGTCTTTTTTCAAATGTTCTCAGATTGTAATGATATATAGATTATATGGGCCAAATTTTCACTTTTTGTTTCTCATTTGGAAGAAATCTAATTTTCCTTCAGCACTTTTATTGGCTGGAAATGTCTAATATACAAAATGCGCACCTGTCCCCACTGAAGTTAGGTTACCCATTTTAAATGGGGGGATTAAAAATCAAATTTCCTCCTGCACACCATTTTCATGTGGTGGTATAGTGTTCTGGGAGCCCAGTGAAAGCATGCCATGTTTGCAAGTTCATAAAAATGATGGAAAGCTTGCTAAAGAGTCAAGGACATTCTAAAAGGCAAGCGCTGTCAGGATTTCATGTGACATATGAATATACAGAATAGGAGCAGAAATAGGCCATTCGGCTCCTCGAGTCTGCTTTGTGATTTAATAAGCATGACATGAGTTTCAGTGTTGGACTGGGGCAGGCACAGTAAGTAGTTTCACAACACAGGTTTATTTGTTAGCACAAGCTTTCAGAGTGCCCCTTCATTAGGCGAGTGCAGGATTTGATTCACAAACAGAGCATACATGGACTCAATTACAAGATAATGGTTGGAATGCAACCTGATGTTGTGAGACTTACTGATTTGATAAGGTTAAGGCTGAACTGTTAGTATTTTGAACTCTACATTTCCATCTGCCCCTGAGAACCTTTGATTATTTTGTCATCATTAGTTGCCCTAATGTAATTTTTATAACATGGTGATTCAAAAAGGAATCTGTCCTTTAAAAGTAACTTGACCCTTACATTAACTTGCCTTGTATATTGCTTCCCATGCATTAGTGTTTTTGCAATGGAGAAAGTGCCTTGATACAATGGAAAATGGTACAAAAATGTCCTGCCAGCCTGTGCTGTCATCTTTTGTACTATGATTTAAATCGTTTGACTGAGAAACAAAAAACCTTCTTTCAATCATTTAAAAAAACCTCAGCTCCTGCTCTATTACATTGATTGACAGACATGTTTTAAATTAAAATAAACACCTTCTGTTGTTTCTTGTCAGAGAATATCCATTATTTGGATACCTGTGGCCATTATCAATTTTTGAGCTTCATGTGATAATGGGTTTCAACAAGTAGATGTCCCATTTCACCTGAGAATGAATAATAGCTTTAAGATTACAAATTGTCCCTTTTATATGGTTTTTGTTTTGTTGAAACAAGTTAATAGGATTACAAATATTGCAAGTTTTATTTCAAATGGCAAAATTTCATTTCTCAGAATCAGTAAAATGGAAGCTTTTGTTAGATGGTGGGAGATGTGTTTTTCCTCAAAAAATAGAGGATACATTTGATAAGTAGCTAAGGCAGATATATGAGGTGGCATGAGTGATCTGAGGGGGGAATGGAGGATATATAGAAGGCATAGAAGTAGCATGGGTTATCTGAGGGGGCATGAAGAATTAATGGGGAGCTTAGAAGTGACACAGTTTGAAGGGGCATGGGCTGGTCTGGGGATGAGGATAAGGTTTGGGGGTTTAAGTATGGTTAGGAGCTGGGATACTGTGTTGGAAAAAGGAAGCTGGCCTTCTAATTGGCATATCTTCACACCCGCACTGTAGTGTGGCTTGTAAACTACAGTGCACACCTGATCATGGTGGAAAAGGACAAAAATAGTGCAATGAGGTTACTTAATTTGCTTACAAACCACAATAAGTGTTGGTTTTCAGAGCGGAGGAGAACATTTGACCTTATATATTTGCTTTTAAACTAGCATGGGATGTGATCTTTGCTGACAAGGCCAGTGTTTTTAATCCTTGAGTAGGTGGTGATGTGCTGCCTACTTAAACAGCAGGGATCCAGCTGGTGTATGTGCTTCCACACTGCTGTTTGGGAATTTCAGGTTTTTGAGCCAATGACAGTAAAAGAATAGCATATGGTTTCAAGTCAGGATAAGTTCATGACATGTGATGGTGTTCCCATGCAGAATACTGAAATGCCTGGATACAGTGGACATTGGGAAGATGTTTCCATTAGTAGGAGAGATTAAGATCTGATGGCACAGTCTCAGAATAAAGGGATGATCCATTAGAACTGAGATGAGGAATAATTTCTTCAGCCAAAGGATGATGAAGCTATGTAATGCATTGCCACAAAAGATTGTGGAGGCCAGGTCATTTAAGTGTATTTAAGGCAGAGATAAATAGATTCTTAATTGGTAAGCGATCAAAGATTATGTGGAAAAGGTAAGAGAATGGGGTTGAGAAATTTAGTAGCTTTGACTGAATCGTGAAGTAGACTTGATGGGCCAAATGGCCTAATTTTGCTCTTATATCTTATGGTCTTATTTTCTGGCCTTATTCTTCTAGATAGTGGAGATCACAGGTTTGGAAGGTTCTGTTTGAGGAGATGGTACAATGCATCTTGCACATGGTACACAATTCTATCATTGTGTCAGTGGTGCAGACCATGAATGGTGGATATATTCTGATCCAAGAATATTTAAGGAATTGCAGTAAATATTGCACACTGCATATTCTATTCATTGGATCAAAATGTGTTGCTCAAATTGTTTAATACCAACAACAACTATTGAACAAGATCAAATATTAATGATGCCACATGAGGTGCCTGCATGGGAGCCTAATCTCTGAACAGTCAGCTCCAACCATATCAATGTCACATTTAAATTTTGTTCAAAGTTTTAATCTTTTCGAAGATGAAAGAAGGATTCTTCCAGCAGACATAAAAGGACAGTGTAGCTTCATTATAAATACTCTTTCATATGCTAGTTATGTCTCAATTCCCATGAAGGAATGCCCCATGATCCAATCCATTTCTCTAATTGCACTTGATAGCATTCATAAGAGCATAAAACAGGTAAAAACAAGAAGAATCCATTTAGCTCATCAAATTCAATGCTGTTATTCATAGGCACACATCACAGCCACATGGGCCACTGAATTTTGTATTCATTAAATGCTGGAACTGGGACATGGAACACTTTTCCATTAAGTGCTCAGGGGTGAAATACTTTGGGGAGTCTCCAGCTCATTCACTGTAACTTGTGCTGAAGACGCATGCAAACTCTTGTAAAAGGGAGTTAACATTCTTTTCCTGCTGTTTCAGTTCTATATCAAGATTTGATGGAGAGTGAACCTCACAGATGTTTAATCCCTCTTCCTCCATCACATCTTACACCCAAACCCCCATCTCCCCAACAACTAATAACTTAGCTGAGATCATGTGGGACATAATTAGTTGCAGAGGTTTAACTTTCATATGCAAGCATAAAATGATAGTACAGTTATAAGATAATTTCTTTTCTCTTGCATTGTTACTTGAGTTTTAGTACGTCTTGTCTCTTGACCTGAGCGCAGAGGAGATTCACAAAGATGCTGCCTAAGATGGAACATGTAAGTTATCAAAAGAGTTTGGATGGACTTAGGTTGTTTTTGTTGTAACAGAGAAGACTGAGGAGTGACCTGGTTGACCTGCACAAGAGTATGAGGGGCATGGACAGGGTGGATAGGAGCAACTGTTCTCTTAGTTGAAGGATCAGTCAGAAGGAACACAAGTTCAAGGTGCAGGTAGGAGGTTTGGGGGGCATGGGGGATAATGGAGGGGATAGTGGGGTGGGGGGATGTAAGGAAAAAGCTCTCTGCCCAGAAAGTGGTGACAGCTGGAACGCACTGCCTGGGAGGTTGGTGGAGACGGGTTGCCTTACATGCTTTAAAAAGAACTTGGATAAGCACTTGGTACACCATAACATTCAGGGCTATGGATCAAGTGCTGGTAAATGGGATGAGACAAGTAAATTAAGTGTTTCTCACATGTTGTTGCAGACACAATAGTGAATGGCTTCTTCTACTCTGTATGATTCTGTGATTCTGTAATTCAGTGATCACAAATGTCAGTCTTCAGTCAGTTCAATTCACTCCATGTAATATTAAGAAGTAGTAACAGCAATAGTAGTGGATACTTGAAAGGCTATGGAGTCTGACAACACTTCAGCAATTGTATTGAAAACTTGTGCATTAGAATTAGCTATGCCCTTTGCCAGAGCTGGTCCAAACGTAGAAAAAAGAACTGAACTCGTGAGGTGAGTGAGAGTGACTGCCCCTGACGTTGAGGCAGTATTTGACCAAGGGTGGCATCAAGGAGCCTGAATAAAAGTGAAGTCAATGGGAGTTGGGGAGAAATTCTCAACTGAGAGAAGTCATTCCTAGCATAAAGGAAAATTTTGGTTGTTGTCGATCAATCACCTCAGCCCTGGGACATCATGCAGGAGTTCCTCAGGGTAGTATCCTAGGCCCAACCATCTTCAGCTGCTTCTTCAATGACCTTTCTTTCCTCATAAGGTCAGAAGTGGGAATATTCACTGATGATTGCACAATGCTCAGAACACTCATGATTACTCAGATACCGAAGTAGTCCACGTCCAAGTACAGCAGGACTTAGACAGTATTCAGTCTTGGGCTGAAAATGGTAAGCAACATTCATATCATTCAATTGTCATTTCCAAAAAAAATCTAACTACCTTACCTTGACATTCAATGAATCATGATTGAGAAATGATGGAAAATATTGCAGCTGTTTCAAGGTAACAGTGAGTCTGTTCTACTTAACTTTGAACAAAAAAACATTTTGCGGGCCTTAATCTTCCATAATAAAGTGAACGGCTGGAGCATTAACAGTCCTAATGCAACATTTTTGACGAAGAGAGAATCAATTAGCTAACTTGACAGCAGTGTCTCCAAAAACGAAAGAAATCCTAACTCCAATTAGACTTTGAAAATCCAGTCAATCTGTGTCCAACATTGAAGAGGTACATAACATGGCGTACCTAAGCTGCATTCTAGTATCACCTGTTGAAACTGAATTCCAGCAATTACTGATTTTGACCTCCAAAGAAAATGGAACTCTAGTCAACTATCTAAACTGTCTATCGTTAAGCCGGTGGCAAAAAAAGGAACTTAGACTCTCATAAAACCTGCCATTTGCTAGAAATTTGGAACTTGTGCCTAAAACCTAACACATTCCACATACTTCCTCTTCTTTTAGAAATCTTGCTTTGTGAAGAACAGCATTCTACAATCAGCCAACCTCCCCACACAAGGAATATTCCAATTGACATCCGATTCTGGACTTTGGAGTCATGTAAATTCCGACTTGTATTTTATTGTGGTTATGCCTTGAACTTTCTTCCTTATCCTCATTTATTGTGTGGGTGTAAAAGAGTTACATATTGTGAGTGAATGAATGAGCGAATGAGTGATGAGTGAGTGAGTGAATGAGTGAGTGAACAAGTGAGCGAGTGAATATGTGTGCATGTAAAAATAATGACCTGTACATTGTACATTCCTAAAGAAGCCAGGCTAGGAAGGTCTGGCCAGGAATGCCAAGATGTGTTTGGGTGTGGAAAAGTATGGTTAGTGTGGCAATCTGATGGTGATTGTCATTTAAAGATCCAGGCCAATAATTCAGGACCAAATTAATAGACTATGAACAATTGAACTTCTGCATGGCTTCTAGTCTTTTTCCTCAAAAGACTGGAGACGTTACGGCTGCTCTTCTTGGAGAAGGGGAGGGTGAGAGAAATTTGATAGTGTATTCAAAATCATGAGGGACAACTGGACAGAGTAAATAGAGAAAAACTGCTCCCACTGGTGGAAGGATTGAGAACAAGATGGCACAGAATTGGCAAAGGAGCAATAGAGATATGAGGTGAAACATTTTCACGCAGCGAATGGTTAAGGTCTCAATGTGGTGGAAGCAGATTCAATTGAGGCAATCAAGAAGGAATTGGAGTTTAATCTGAAAAGGAAGTATGTACAGTATGAAGGGGAGAAGGTGGGAGAATGGCACCAGCTGCGTTGTTCATTTGAAAAGCCAGATTGAATGGCCTTTCAGTGCTGTTACTCTGCTTTTTATGAAATTTCAGTAAAGCAGATGCTTGCCTTCATAGACAGCTCCTTAACTTTAACTGCACACACCTGTTCAAGTCCGAGATGCTGACCAGATTTAGAAATTTCCCATTCAACTGCTATTGGCACGAGATCAAAGCTGTGTCGAGACCTTAATTCAAATGAGCTGGCTTCATAAGATTGCGTGCAGCATAAGGTAGAGAAGCCCTTCTTGACACAAACTTTCAAGCTGGACAGTTAACCAAAATAATGCTGATGGGACAAAATCCATTTCAAATTCAAAAGCTGCTGAGCTGAAACACAGCCACATAACCAGCTGCTGCTATCAAGGAGCAACAGACACACAGGGCTGGATTTTATGTTCCTAAATTGGGTATGATGCCCCAGTGCACTGGCAAACAATTTGGCGTGATGACGTTGGGTCTGTAAACTGATGTTATCATGCCAGTCTCTGATAATGCTCAAGGTGTATAGAGGCCAAGATCAGCACACTGCCTGCCCTTTTGAAATAGTTAACGAACAAGTTACTAAGCATTTTAGCAGCTCATTCATGTGCAATTTTTCATTGTCCACTGCATTCTTTGAGCTTAACAAGCTTGGGGGGTAGGGTTCTTTTACACTCGCTAAAACTAAAATGGAACAAGGGAGGTAGAAAAGATCTGTTAATGGGACAATGGTTGAATATACCAACAGATTCTGCTGGGCAAGTTAGGAGCAACTATATGTTTTTTCATAGTATCAAAGATTCCCTGCAGACCAGAGGAGGCCACTTCACCCATTGAGTCTGCACCAGCTTGACAGAGTATCTTATTCAGTCTCCCTTCCCACCCTATCCTTGTAACCCTGCAAAATTTACCATGGCTAATCCATCTAACTTTTTTGTCTTGCGACACTAAGGGGCAATTTAACATGGCCAATCCACCTTATCTGTGCAGCTTTGGACTGTGGGAAGAAACCAGAACATCCAAAGGAAACCCATGCAAGTATGGGGAGATGTGCAAACTCTACACAGAGGGTGGGATTTTTCAGCCATACTCTCCCCAAAACTGAAAAATCCAACACAAGGTCAATGGATCTTAATGTGGTCCATGTCCTGCTGCTATGATTTCTGTGGTAGGTGAGATAGGAAAATTCTGTCCAGAGACTCACCCAAAGGCTAAATGAACCCAGGAGCTGTGAGGTTGCTGTGCTAACCACTGTGCTGGGTTATAGGATGGAAGGAGAGACTGGATGAGCTACTCTGTCAGAGTTGGCGCAGACTCAATGAATGAAGTGGCCTCCTCTGCTCAGGGATTCTTTGATATTATGAAAAAATATACAGTCGCTCCGAACATGCCCAGCAGAATCTGTTAGTACATTCAACCATTGTGCCACCCATAATGATGTTTAAAGAAAACCTTTGCTTTGCCTTCAGTGAATAAATGAAAATTGATTCTGAGAGCGGGAAGCCTTTATGATTCTAGCCATGAGCATGGCATAATCCAGCTACTGCATGATGTTCTGGACTGAAATGCTGATTCTCAGAGCTATTAGTTATGTATTCACACCACCTTCATATGGCACTGTAAATGTAGCACAATAAAAAAAAATCAACACTACATTAATGAAAAGTCAGAGGAGTTGACAATATTGTGGCATCTAAAATTCAGCTTGAGAAACTGGTCCTGATAATAACTCCAATACTGGAATGGAATAAGAGGGAGGGTCTCTAATAAGGAAGCAAGATTCCTGTGCACTATAACTGACTTCCTTGTCATTAATCCACATCTAATGCTTTATTTGACTTTTGATTTGATTTATCATTGCTACAAGTATCAGCATACAGTGAAAAGTATTGTTTCTTCCGTGCGATATAGACAAAGCATATCGTTCACGGAGAAAGAAATGAGAGAGCGCAAATGTAATGTTACAGTCAAGGGTAGGGTGTAGAGAAAGATCAACTTAATGTAGGGTAGGTCCATTCAAAAGTCTGGTGGCAGCAGAGAAGAGGCTGTTTTTGTCGGTATGTGATCTCAGACATCTTATTTATTTCCCAATGGAAGATGGTGGAAGAGAGAATGTCTGGGATGCATAGAGTCCTTAATTATGCTGGCTGTTTTGCTGAGGCAGTGGGAAGTGTAGGCAGAGTCAATGGATGGAGACAGTTTGTGTGATGGATTGAGCTACATTCATGACATTTTGTAGTTCCTTGTGGTCTGGGGCAAAGCAAGACCAAGCTGTGAAACAACCAGAAAGAATGCTTTTGATGGTGCATCTGTAAAAGTTGGTGGGAGTCATAGCTGACATGCCACATTGCCTTAGTCTTCCAGGAGAAGTGGGCTTTCTTAACTATGGTGACAACGGAAGGGCAACCAGGGTAGGTTGTTGGCGATCTCAACACCTAAAAACCTGAGGCTCTCGATCATTTCTACTTGGTCCCTATTGATGTAGACAGGGTCGTGTTCTCCTCTACTCATCCTGAAGTCGATGACAATCTCCTTCATTTTGTTGACATTGAGGAGAGATTATTGTTGCCATACCAGTTCACCAGATTCTCATTCTGTACTCTGTCTCATCATTGTTTGAGATCTGACTCATTGTGGTGGTGTTGTCAGCAAACTTGAAAATCGAGTTGGAGGGCAATTTGGCCGCACAATCATGGATATATAAGGTGCATAGTAGGGGACTGAGAACACAGCCTTGTGGGGCATTGGTGTTGAGGATGATTATGGGGCAGGTTTTGTTGCTTATCCTTACGGATTGTGGTCTATGGGTTCGGAAGCTCAGGATCTAGTCATAGAGGGAGGAGTTGTGACCCAGACCACGGAGTTTGGAGATGTGTTCATAAGAATAATGGTGTTGAAGGCTGAGCTGTGATCAATAAATAGGAGTCTGACATAGATGTCTTTATTACCTAGGTGTTCCAGGGTTGAGTTCAGGGCCAGGGAGATCTCATCTGCTACGGACCTGTTGTGGTGGTAAGTGAACTGTAATGGATTCAGGCAGTCCGGAAGGCTGGAATTGATTCGTGCCATGACTAGTCTTTCGAAGCATAATGATGAATGTCAGAGTTACTGGATGACAGTCATTAAGGCATGCTGCGTGACATGAGAAATGGTGGGAATGGGATCAAGTGGGCCCCTCACTTTCCATTTCGACTCCCTCATCTCCCCAGAAAAGTTTCAAATCTTGCCCATCATATAGCTAATTGAGATGCCTGCATTAATGAGGACTTGATGAGATTACACAGAACTTAAAAGATATCTTCAATAAACAATCCATATCAATACATTTACCAGCTGGAATGTTGATAACTGCTTGAGCTATCTGAGAAATTAACAATTCCAGTCGTCTTCATGTAATGAAATTTACTGAAAAGGATGCCAAGATGGAGAATGCCATTTGGGCTTTAGGTTTTTTTAATGAAAACTTGATCTATCATTGATTAGTCTGTCGGACCATATGATATAGGAGCAGAATTTGGCCATTCAGTCCATCGAATCGGCTCTATCATTCAACTATGGCTGATAAGTTTCTGAACCCCCTTCTCCCACCTTTTCCCCATAACCTTTAATCTCCTTACCAATCAAGAATCTGTCTTAAGTATATTCAAGAGAGGCCTCTCCAGATTTCTATGGCAATGAATTCCATAGATTCACCATCTTCTGGCTGAAGAAATTTCTTTTAGTTTTGGTTCTAAGAGGTCATCCCTTTATTCTGAGGCTGTGTCCTTTGGATCCTTGTCTCTCTCACGTACACTCTATCTCGGTCTTTCAGTATTATGTAAGTTTCAATGAGATCCCCCCTCATCCTTCTAAACTCCTTTGAGTACAGACTCAGAATCTTCGAACATTCCTCATACATCAAGCCTTTCATTCCCAAAATCATTTTTTTGAATCTCCTCTGACCCTCTCCAAGGCCAGCACATCCTTCCTTAGATACAGGAGCCAAAGTTGTTCACAGTATTCCAAATGTGGTCTGATCAGAGTCTTATAAGACCTGTGAGGATCTAAGACTATCACTGATCGGCCAATGAGGCCATTGCGATGCATTATTCTATCCACCATTGAAAGGAGGGGAAAATTACTGTTAAGCTAACTACAATAATGCAGAGAAAGGAGGAAATTAGCAGGATATGGAAACAGAACTGTAGTCAAGAGAACCAAGCGTTGGAAAAATACTAGGCAAAGAGGGAATTTGTCTCATCTTCAGAATAACATGGATATTGTATTCTATATTGTATGGTAATAAATGACTAATAGTGTCAAGGTCCTCATCGATGATGATGGATGAACAACAATATTGTATTCTAAACTAAATATTTAAAGAGAGCCAGACTCATTGTCAGATGAATGTTGAAGAGAATTTGACTCATCAGAAAAATAATTAAGAGACTCTGACTCATTGTCAGAAAGCTATTTATAAAATTAAAGGAATTTGCCAGCCTTTCTCCAGCGATAGTATGGTTATTTGTTTGGAATTCATTTTGGCATTATATTGCTTGTGCATCTTTATTATTACGAACAGACTAATAAGGATATTATATTGCTAAGCCAGCTATCATTATATTCACTGATACACTAAAAACAGCTTGTACATTGTTTCAAACATATGTTACTGTGTGTGTTTGTGGAGTGAGAGAGAAAGCAAGAGAGAGACTATTGGTGCAAGTTATATGGCTTTTAATTGAATGTTCTTAGAATATTCATTTAAGGTATTCCACAATCCATATCCCTGTCACTGAGCCAGAAGCTCCAGGTTTTGATCCCACCCCAGGACTTTAGGTGTGTCCAGGACATTGTTTTCAGAACATTTTGGGTATCAACCTGCAAAATCCTTCCATGATGGCAGGTGATAAGAGCAGGAGAAGCTCCTGATTATCCATGCTTGATGAAAAATGGTGACCCTGAAGTTATAAACCTCTGGCAAAGGCTAGTGACCAGTTCCAAGAAAACCTTACAATGGGAACAAGTGAAAGTCTGCTTTGTGTAACTCTCGGTGGGCAAAGAAACAACAATATGCTTCATTTTAAAATAAAATCTTGCATTGTATGTCTGACCTAATAAAACTTAATACTGCATTTTGAGGTTATTCTCATTATTTCCTGTAATTCTTGGTCCTTAAAGTGTAGAGTGCCTTTCCAAAAATGGAAGGTTACAATAGAATTGTCCCATCTGGGAACAAAGTCCTGCGGCAGGGAGTGGAATGTGGAGTGTTTCCCACTGTGGAGGCCGGTGGGAAAACACGGCTCAACCTCATTAATTATGTAACTGAGTGTTTTGCAGAGTATTTTATGGTGAGGCAAGCCTGATGGTGCATAGTCCACCATCACTGATCCTCTATTGAGAAAAGAAGGCAAACCTCCTGAAAATAAAAGCTGAATCTCCAAGAATATTCTGAGGCTGGAAAATTGACTGCCTCCAAGACAATGAATCTGGAAGGTCCACCTCAGATGCTCCCTCACCCTGCTGTGGTGTTCTGGGGTCCAGGGTTGCCAGCAGCCTCCATCCTGAACTCTGGATGCAGCTCAGATGAACCCTGACATCAATATGACATGTTGTAGACATGTTTCACGCTAGAGTGTTTTTCTGTTAATGCCACAGAGAATTGGATGCAGGTTGTTGGGCTTTCATCTGCATCCTATTAGTGGGGAATAATGCAAATGAGATTTACAATGGCCTCTACATTTTCCTTAATCGGCCATGGCAAGCACCAGCAGAAGATCCTGCTGTAAATTGACATTGATTTCTGACCCCCCTCTGAATTCTTCTTCTCCTCATCTGTCATTGAACACATTGGCAGGGCTTGGGAGAATTCCACCCAACAACTTATAACAGTCACTTCAGTGCACTGTGGATCAAGTTGTGTCTGTCAGCCAGCCAAACCAATGCTCCTAACACGTATTTACTTAGTCTTTCAAAAGCAGGTTCTTAACTGAAGAAGGTCCCTCTGAGACAATGCTTCACTTCCTCAATGTTGGCTACACAATGTTGACTTAATCCAGTTTATTATTATATGGTAATCCAACTTGATGAAATCAGTCCTGAAAATAAATTGTAATGTCTCCTCTATTTACATATTTGCCACAGGTTCGCTGTAATATTTTGTACTGCAAAGATGTCAAAGATGCTGTATAACACTGCTGCTTTCAAAGGAATGGGAAGCCTGCCATCAGCTTTGTAGCCACCAGGGTGCATGGCTTTACAGCTGCCACTGTGTCTTTGCTTCTTTATAGCACAGCAGTGCTTTTGAACATAATTTTACATGTTTTAGCTTGAATAAATGCAAAGCATGGCATATGACTGAGCTAAGATTGTAGGCTGGATGGGGTGGCATGGTGGTACTGTGGTTAGCACTGCCGTCTCACAGTGCCAGGGACCTGGGTCCAATTCCTGGGCATGGGTCATTGTGTGTGTGGAGTCTGCACATTGTCCCCCAGTCTGCGTGGGTTCCCTCCAGATGCTCTGGTTTCCTCCCACAGTCCGAAAGTTGTGCTGGTTTGGTGCATTAGAGTGTGGCACTAGGGGATTTTCGTAGTAACTTCAGTGCAATGTGAATGTAAGTCTACATGTGACACTAATAAATTAATAAATATAAACCTAGTGCCTTATTTGATCCTGAACAAAACATCAAGACTATGTACTTCCACCTCTGTAATGTTGCCATCTTCTCCCCTGCTGCTAAAACCTCATCCTTGACTTTGTTGTCTTCAGAGAGGACAATTTCATGCATTTTTGGCTGTTTTGGCACCTACCATTTTCACTAACTAATCGAATTTTAATGGTTTTAATCCCATTAAAATTTAACCAATAAATGACAGAACATGGCCTCTGTCTCTTTCTCGTCTGTATTTGTTGTCTTCATGCTGCTGTCTTCTCTTTTTTGCTTCCGTCTTCCCTCTCTCATTCTAAGGTTATTTCTTTCTATTTCACTTTGTGTTTGCTTCTGCTTCCCCATCTGCCTTCTTCATCTTTGAGATGGGAAGAGGTCTTTGACAAGTAGGTAACAACAGGAAAAGGAGCTACTAACAGCCACATGCTGCATCTTGAAGATGGAGCTTGAGAAAAATTGTAATGTGTGAAGTCAAAATATGGGCGCAATGCAAAAAAAACAATCCTGTCCCTTTGATTCAAGTCTCATGCAATACCTAGGCTAGGTGGCTGCCAAAAAATTCCGATTGCAAGGTTGGAATGAAATGGAAAAGGATACATTTTAAGATTTTTATCATTTGGAAAGAAATTTGGTACAGCTAGCAATTTTCTCTCCTTTAAGTCAAAGTGTTATATCTTCCCTTTCACAGGGAGATGCAGCGCACAATCTGTAAAAAGCATTGCAGTTTCTATGGATACCAAGATGTTGTGACTGGATCCCTTGAGCTGGCCAGCAGAGTCATTTCCACAGAGCAAAATGCTGGGGAAAAAGGAACTTTTATTTTTGTCAAACTGGCAGTTAACCGAGTCGCACATTTACAGCAACTGTCTTTGTTCCAGGCTGAGCTGTGCCTCCCTACAATGTTTCAGATCCCCTTGTTCAACTAATTAATACTAGTTGATAAGAAAAGTTAAACAGTCCAGATCAGTGTTTTTCCTCTTAGCCCTGTGTAATCAGTGTGAATGGGAGATGGAAAAACTGGCTTCCCCATCCTAAAAGCAATGAATTTGTTAAAGTTGACAATCAGGCCAAGAGGACTGAACGGTATATAGGAGGAAGAGGAAATACAGTTGCTAGGTGATCAGGTTTAATGAGAATGCAATGACGAACTGCAATCACTATAATTAAGATGATTCATGGCAAAAAATATAACCAATGTACAAAAATAATTTGTAAATGATTTGGTTCATGAGAGGTCAAGGTGAAGTGCTAAGGCTGACAGTCAGGTGCCACCAAGGAAGTACTAATTAGGTCGGTTCTAATCCTGGGTTTGAAGGGCCTGAAGATTGTGAGAATGAAAAAAAAATCAGATTGAAGAAAGGAGTTCAACAATTTTGAGCTCCGAATGTAGCATGAGTTCAAGCAGGAAACAGTGCAGTGAGATTTGATTTTAAATGAGAATGTAAGAGGGGAAAAGTTGTGTCAGGCAATCTCAGGGTTCAGATGACAAAATTATAAACTATAAAAAGTGCTGCCTCTCACCCTCAAATCACTTTTATACAGCGGATTCTTTTTGACATCTGTTCCCAGCAAGGAATCTCATCCTACTGAGAGCACCTTTCAGACATTCCTTTATGTTAAATGGTCACAAAATTGGAATTTTTCACATTGGGTGAGGCTAACTGCTGGGAGGCCAAGTTAAAATACGGAAGAGACTCCTCTGAGAGAGAGTGAATATATTTTATAGCACACACAGGTAATTTTAGTTTGCTTCATTCAAGGTAATGATCATCACTGTTCCATCAAGAGGTATTTCCATTCGGTTAATGCCAATCACGTCCTTATCAAGAATTAAATTTATGACCTGAACCCACGACAAGGTTGTCAATTCATTCCAAGTCGGTTACTGGCAAATTACACTTCAGTTGTATTATGTGCACTGTGGTGCAGTTAATACCTAAGTCACACTTTAATTTTGTTACATGACATTCTGACCAGTATTTTACAAATCTAATTCTATGATGCGTTTCTGTTTTCAAGGCAAACCAGTTTAGTTACACACCCAAGAATTCTACTTCCTCGCCCACCAAGGAATTGGAATGGCCGAGGGGTGGATAACAGAAATGTCCATTGACCTAAGGTAGGAATTTCTGATCTCGATCAAGCAAGGTTGTAAAATCCTGCCCATGATTTTAAATGAAAGTAATTGTTAATATGTACTCTTGATTTAATTTATTATTGTCACTTGTATCAGTATGTAATGAAACGTATTGTTTCTTGTGTGCTACACAGACAAAGCATACCGTTTATAGACAAGGAAAGGAAAGAGTGCAGAATGTGGTGTTATTCCTAGCCATCAGCCTCTACATTATGTTGAATCTGCAAAAATGTATTGATTTTCAGCTGAAATCTTTGTTAGATGAAAACTATTCTTTTGTCCCTGCCAGAGCAAGGCACCCCCTTGTTAATTAGTAATCAAACAAGCATGAAAGAGGTATCGGTATGGTTCCACATGGACATACTGTTCTGTGAGCTCAGGATAATGTAGCACTTGGCGCTGAGCTGTTAAGGTCATACCATTATCAAGCTTGGCATTTTAGCTAACAATGTGACAGGTGCTGATGCCCCCATCGCACAGCAGATGACAGGTCCTGAAATTTTTGAAATTTAATGTGTGAAGGCAAGCCTGGATCTGACAAAATACAGTTGTTCTTCAGCTTTACATTTACTGCACTGAATAATTTCCTCCATTTTGGAGTGATACAAAATCCGAGTGTCAAATTGAGCTGGGAGGCGGAATTTTATGGTGCTGGAGGTTGTATTAAAAATGTGAGTTCTAAATCAAACAGGAATTGGAATATTTAAGTACAGAATGTCTATGTACATGCAAGGAAAGATGGATGCATTTACAGATACCATTTTTCCTAGGCAAGGGCCTCTGCTAAGCACAATGCAAGTTGGAGAATGAGATATTTCTGGTTGCTTTGCAAATCTGTGAAATGCAATATTTAGAGAGAGGTGACAAATGGCTTGATGTTAATTTTGACAAGGAATGGGGTAAAAGTCCTTCAGAGTACAGTTAGAACACCTTGGCAGCACGGTTAAATAGATTGCCTGGTTTAAATTTCTGACCTGGTTTTGAAAGCAGCACCTCAGCCGTACAATTAATCTGTGTTATACTAAAATATTCAGCTGATTGCTTTTTAATAGTGAGCATAACCCATTGCAATAGCGGACAAAGATACCTGGTATAACTGCATGAAGCACTTCAACCACACCACCATCCACCCCCCCCCCAACATTTTACTTCTCATCTCTCAAGTTAGTTAACTCTTAATGTGGGCATTAGCTGCATAAGTTTAGATAATGAACATAAGCAAGCTTTCAACTATGGAAGGTACTGCAAACAAGTTTTATACTCAAGAGGGTATTCCAAGACGGATCTCTGAGCAGAAAGAACCTTGTGGAGGTAACAGCAGCCTTGGCTGCTGGCTGGAAAGTAAGAGAGAGCCCTCTGTAGACTTGCTTCTGGAAGATTAACTATATCTTGTGCCACTCAGGCATTTGATGGGACAGTAGCCCTCCCAATGAGATTAAGGACCTCAGAAGCAGATGTCACCTAACAAAATCTGCTGGGCAATCAGAGGCTGAAAATTCTTCTGTGCTCAGCCGGGCCACTGGGGAGGCTATGGCTGCTGCTAGTATGGCACCCACACACAGTGCCTGGGATCAAGGAGGGACATGGGCACAGTTGAGTAATAGTGGGAAAGAGGGGATTACATGGGAGAGGTTGGTTGCCTGGCAGTGGGGTGCCTCTCAGTGTACCCTCACCAACTCTTCACCCCATTCTCCCCAGTGCTGGGCCCCTCAATGAGACACTGAATGTCTTTAAACAAGGAGCTCCGTCTAGGAGCCCACAAGCAAATATGCTTTCATTTGCTTGTTGTGCTTCTAGCATGATGAGCCCCTTGTCCGCTGCCAGGACAGTACGATAAGGCCCTGCTGTGGGCACTAATAGCCTGCTTAAGGACCTCAATTGGCAGTGAGTGTGAAGGCTATCCATTAGTTTCCTGCCACAGAACTAATCAGGGAAGCAGAGTCACTCCCTGCCACTCTACCATCTGATTAAATGCCACAATGCCACCAAATGCAGCAGAGGAAAAGGCAGAAGATTCTGTTCAATGTATTTGATTAAGAGCAGAAATCCTGGCCACATTTGATATTCTTGATTGGTTTCCAGATCTCTGATTTGGGATGTTTTTTTTTGTCCCATTATGGATTAATTTACTCAACTGAGACCATAGGTGGGTCTTTCCTGTCTCCTCATGGGCTGCTTCTCAGCAGCCCATCACTGGCCCATCGTGGGATCTTCTGGTGCGACTATGTCAACAATATTCCCCAACGAATCCACCCATGTTACCGGGAAATCCACAGCAAGAGGTGCACTGTTGGCGGGATCAACCTTATGGGAGGAATGTTTGCATCCCATCCACCACGGGAATTGTTAAATACTGGGGATGACCATGCAAATGTCTGTTGACTCCTGGCAGGTACTTCCGGCCTTGTGATGAGAGCGGCTGGAAAATCCTGCCCAATATATTAAGCTTAAGATAGCCCCGATCTGCCCAGCATATTTCCATCATAGAAGTACATTTACCAATTGAGCCAACAATATGCTTATAAATCACATTTAGTATCAATGACAGACTAATGTCAAACTCCAATAGCTTTTCTCAACCATCATTTTCGTGACAGTCTTTCTAGTATCTAGATGTAGCAATTAAAATCACACTTGAAAATTGCATTTCTATTTTAATATGACTGCTGCGCACAACCAGTAATTTTAGCAGACCTGATTTTATCTTTTCTGGAGCAGCTTTCAAAATTGGATTAAAAATTAAGAGTGTCACCACCTTCAAATTAATAGTCTCTAAATTTATGCTGAACCAAATTGATGTTTACCTTTTGCTGAAGTCAATCAACACATGCCTGAGTTACCAACACTCTGCCCCAGAATTTTTAAAACACTAATGTTTGAACAGCCTGTGATTCTAACACACACGTTCAGAGTGTAAACTCACTGGAATGATTCTTCGTGATTCAGGCTGAGGTGTGCTGGCCAAATACAAGTTTATTCCTCAGACAGAAAAATCCAGTAACAGTTACACAATAAACCCATACCACCAGCTCTTTTATACATTCAAATGATCAGACTTGGTTTCGGAAATTGTTTACTCTGACTGCCTGTGAGCTCTCCCCAGAAAGGCCATCGCTCTAGCACCGTTCCCACCCCCCCCACACACCCACCCTACTTGGCAGTGTATTCCAGGCCTCCACAACCCTCTATGTGAAAAACCTCCCTCTAACATCTGAATTATACTTGCCTCCCTCACCCTAAGTCCACGGCCCCTCATAATTTTTGTATCCAACCTGGAAAAAGCTTACCACTGTTCACTCTATCTATATCCTTTGTAATTTTATACACCTCTATTAGATCTCCCCTCATTCTCCGCCTTTCTAAAGATAACAGCCCCAATTTGCCCAATCTCTCCTCATAGCTCAGTCCTTCCATACCAGGCAGCATCCTCTGCACTCTCTCCAGAATCTCACATCCTTCTGGTAGCAAGGTGACCAAAACTGGATGTAGTATTCCAAATGCAGGTGAACCAACATTCTATATAACTGCAACATTAGATGCCAGCTTTTATACTCTATACCCCTTCCTATAAAGGCAAGCATACCATAGGCCTGCTTAAGGACTTCACCACCTTCTCCACTTGTAATTAGAGATACATAATAAATTTTAGCCTAGTTAACAACACCCACTATCCATGAATGAATAAGAAATGGCATTTAAACACCATCAAATACTCAGCATCATACTTAAAAGCAGAGACCCATATAAAATAGAAGTGGGAGTAGGCCATTCAGTTCTTGGAAGCTCTCCACATTAATTTTGATCATGGCTGATCAACAAATTCAAAACCTTCATCCTGCCTTCGCCCTATCTCCCTTGATCCCTATAGAATCTACACTAACTTAATTAAAAAATCCATGCAAGTTGAATTCTGTTTTCCAACGATGGATTATTGCTGCCTTCTTTTCAGGAATAATACATGTATCTGAAAAACCCTGGTGTAGCTTGACAATAGAAAAGGATTAGAGACCTACATGTACAGGGAGATACATCTGGCATTTAGATAGCTAACACTGAGATGATTATCATCAGAGTGCACCAGTAAATTCCCGAATCCTTGTCCAGCCAAGAGCACCCTGCCAAATAGATTGGAATTGTTCAGATTCAGCTTAAGAAAGGGTGTCGAGAGATAGCTGGAACTAACTGGAAAAATTCCTACTTCCAATGACATTTAATGGTTGGTAAGTTCTTATTACTCCCTTGTTATGATACTTGTAAGAATACTTCAATCTGTTTGGCTCTGGTAATGGATTATCTGCCTTGGAGCATTTGTTTAGCTTTGAAAGGTCAATGGTACTACAAATTGGTGTGCTGTCCAGGGTGGGATTTTTCAATCTTGTCCATGGCTGTTCCACTGGAAGTGAGAATGAAGAAATTGACATTGCAACCAAAGCTCCATTCAATTTCACTGGCATCAGAAAATCCCAGCCACAAACAAGGTTGGAGATTTTTGGCACTAAAATCAAGAGCACCAGTTTGGATAATTTCAAATCAATCGTAAATAATCTCGTTTTATTCCATTTCAATATTTTGTGGTTTTGTGGTCACTTTCCAATGTCCAAAATAAACTTGTGGCATGGACACTTTAAAAGAAGGATGGGCAGTAAAGGATTTCTCTATTTGAAACTGCTGAAAGGCAGATTTCCTTAGTTTGACAAACTGCCAACAAAAGATCTTTTATAAAGTGACCTTCAAAGTCTTTTTTTCCCCCCAAATCAATCAAATTCTGATGTGGTCATAGTGTTCATTTATAACACCTTTTTTTCCAAAAAAAGTGTGGCATTAAACAAATGCTTATCATTAGAAGTTGGTGGCACTGGACCACGCAATAAGATTTCTTCAAATCTGTCCAAATTAAAATAATATTCAAGAATAAGATTGCTCCTTCCATAATCATTTTTAATAATGCAATCACATTTTCAAATGCCTGCCACCGAAACTCATGATTTTCTTTTTGGTTGATGAATATGAAGCACAAAATATTGGAGGGTGTAAAATGACTCCTATTGGTAACGTCTAATGGCAAAAGTTAGAGTAAGTAATTGATGGGTGAAACATCAGCCCTCTCTCCATTCTCCATTGTGCTTCAAAGGCAATCCCCACCTTCGCAATCAGCTTATGTGAGTGAGGCATTGTTTACAGAGAAAATGAAGAGTCTATAAACTTCAAGCATCTTTCAATTGTGGAGCTCAATAAAATGGCAGAGGCTGACATTTGCAACCAATAGAATGTGTCAACTCTCAGTCCAAGACTGAGCAATGAATGGCAGCTCAGATTAAGAGTTGGACACATCAAACAAATACTTGTTCAAGCAGGGTAAGGTGATAACAGGGCCTTTTCTGTAAATATCTCTCTCCATAAAAAGGATTCATTTTTCCCAGTAGGTGGTAGCCTTACAGTGGCTTTATCCACTAGAAGGTAGTTACATATTCAGTGGCATAGATAAAGATGTTTCCCTGGATGTTTTGATGTGATCATGCCTATTTATTTTACTGAGTGAGGGATTAGGCATCTGGTCACTGTCAGAGCAATGTGGGCTGATGGTATTTGCCATTATTGGACCATTAACATGAGAGTACTTCCCTGACCCCCAGAATAGTATTACTGGGTTACTTTGGTAATAGCACACTTTCCATCCTATGCACCCTATACTTGCCTTGCTGGAGGGTGTGGGAGGGCAGGTGTTGCTCAAAATTGAGCAGCTATGATCTGATGGCCTGCGTGGGGATATTAGTTTGACACTAAACAGTTTATAAGCTGGAAGCAACTGAGTCCAGGACTTCAAAATTGTGCTCATTCCTTTGTCACTGGGATGGGAAATATGCTAAGCAGACAACCTCCTTTTGTACAGTTTATTTCCCCACTCTCTTGGGGAATGGTGTGATGAAAATCTTGTCATATTGTCAGATCTCTTTACTCCATAGCATTATATGAAATTGGATCAATGTAAAGTCACAAACATTTGAACCTCAAAATCAATATCAAAAGCTGCATGTGAATTCTCTGTTAGTGTAGAATTTATGAATTCTTGATTCAAGACAAGACTGGTGATTGTGACAAAAGCCGATCATGCTCTTAATGGCTTTAAAGGTTTCCACATCTGAATTAAGTTCTGCTGGATTGTTTTCAATCCAGTATAGTGTTATAATTAGATCTGATCATGTTTCCATAAAATATCCTTGTTCTGTTTTTCAAATATTCTTTCCTCTATGTGAGGGATTCCTGTGTTCTCTCCTCATCATCACTGATCCAAAGGATCAACAAGATCTTGAGATTTCCACTCTGTAAATGGACAATACTCATTATTTCAATGTTCTCGTCAGACCTTGAGGAAAATCATCTCAAATCCACTCACCACATCCCTGGCAGGCTTGGCTGTGATTACAAGTTTAGTATGGGAACCTTATGCTATTCTGTGGTAGAGTCCATGAGTTGCCACTGTACAGTGCCACTGACCATTAAACCCAATACATTTTGAATTGTACCATAGAAAGGAGCTACAAGTGGGCCACTTTAACATGAAGGACATAGTTGGCCTGATTTTCACATCGATCTTTAAAAATGGTGAACGGATCTGGATCTGGAAGCCCCAAACACATTTCCAACAAATTTCACTCTCCATGATAAGGGAAAGAGGGTATGGTCTGACATGCACAGGAGGAAATTGTAAACTCTACTTGCTATTTGACTCAGTGCCCAGTTGGAACAGAATCCATTTTTCAAAAAGCAAAGGTGATAACCTTTGCAACATTGGAGTCACAAACTTGTGGAGAAAATGTAAATATTCTTGAAAAGTGCATAAGGCATGTCGAATTGTCAAACTTAAGTTATTTAAATCTGCTATCCTTTAAAAATAAAAAAGCCCAAATGTTGAGATTTAAAAATGTTGTTCCATCTGTTATAATAATTTTCTGTTGATATTACCCCATGGGCCATCATTTTATTATTAATAGTTGACTACTTTCCAGAACCTACAATTGTCACAGGAGGAAAAGTTGTAAGTTTGCAGATTTATTGATAACTTAAAGAGGTTATTAAATGCTTAAGTGTCTTTGATGTAGTGTTATGAATAAAAGTCTGCTTGTTTTGATAAGGAATTAAATACTTGAGTGATTTTTAAAATTTTGTCTGTGCTTTCATACATAGTGAAAGCTGTAATGGAAATTAGACCAATTTCAGTTCACCTTAACATTGATCCTGAGCCAACTGGTGGTGGATATTAGGTGAGTTGCCATGTTGGTTGTAAGGGGAAATGATTGTGGATGGGTGGGGGATATGGGGTGACATGCGTTGCTGTTACATTTGCAAGGAGAATATGTGGAAACATAAGAAAAGGTAGGGAGAACAAATTGACATGGCTGGGAATGGATGTGGGTATAACACAATGTGATGGGTGATGTCTAGAAGGCCCAATATTTAAGAAAACAACTGGGACTAAGTTCCAGAGGATAGAATCACAGGATCTATAGTACAGAAGGAAGCAATTTGGCCCATCAACTGGCACAGGCATTACACAAAGGTCTTATCCACATAACCCTACATATTTACCCTTCTAATCCCCCTCCTGAGGAGAAATTCAGCAAGCCATTCAACCTAACTCACACATCTTTGTTTTGTGGGAGGAAATTGGATCACCTGGACATGGGGAGAACATGCAAACTCTTCACAGACATTCACCTGAAGCCAGAATTGAACCTGGGGCTCTGGCATTATGAAGTCGTAGTGCTGACCATTGTGTGCCATGACAGAGCATCACTTATACAGCCTGTCCTGATGCTCAGCAGCCAAACTAGCCACCTCCATTTGCACCTTGGTGTGAAGGACCTAACTGCATCTTGCACATTGCCATTTCAGAGCGAATATCCGAAGATGGGTGCGCCAAGGCAGGAAATTTTCCAACTTCACCTCAGGAGAGAAAATCCAGCCAATGAATATATTCTCCACTTCAAGACTACAGGCTTTAATACATTTACCACCCTAAGTAAAAAAGTGTATATTGTTGAATTCAGTAAAAAAGTACACACGTTAGCTGCACAGTTCTAGGCTAGATGGGGGCATGATGGCACATTGATTCCCACAACTGCCTCACAGCTCTCAGCACATGGGTTCAATTCCTGGCTTGGGTCACTGTCTGTGTGGAGTTTGCACATTCTCCCTGTGTCTGTGTGGGTTTCCTCCAGGTGCTCTAGTTTCCTCCTACAGTCCAAAGATGTGCATGTGAAGTTGATTGGACATGCTAAATTACACTTAATGTCCCAAGTGTAATTTAGGTTAGAGGAATTAGCAGAGTAACTATGTGGGGTTACTATGTGTGGGTTAGAGGAATTAGCAGAGTAACTATGTGGGGTTACAGGGATAGGAATTGGTTGGGATTGTTGTCGGTGCAGACTCCATAGCCTCATTCTGCACTGTAGTATTCTATGATTCTATAATAACTATGGAGATGACAAAAGAACTGGGCATTTACTGGGAAAAACATGTTTCATTTTAACCTACACTAAAATAAAACCCCTGATAGATTAAAAATTACTTTCTTTGGTGTCATGTTGAACAAAAAAAGACAAAAATGCAAGATTAAATAAAAAAAAAAGTAATCCACTCAAAAGTAACAGAGGTGATATGACTATATTCCCACATGAATTTCTACATCAATAAAGTAAAGATTGCATAGTCATAGCTCTGCATTTTCATGGAAATGCAATATTAATTACTAAGAAGGCAGATTGGATGTCTTTGTTTTAAATTTGTCATGGATGTATGCCTCACTGGCTGGACCAGCACTTGTTGCCCATCCCTAATTGCCCTGGAACCATTACAGGGCACTTAAGAGCCAGCCATACTGCTGTGGCTTTGGAGTCATATGTAGGCAAGACCAGGTAAAGATGGCAGATTTCCTTCTCTAAAGGGCATGAGTGACCCAGGTGGGTTTTTACAACAACCAAAAATGGTTTCATGGTCAAAATTAGATTTTCAATCCAGATTTTTTTATTGAATTCAAATTTTACCATCCGCCGTGGTAGGATTCAAACCTAGGCCCCCAGCCTGGTTCACTGGATTAGTAACTCAGTGACAGCACCAATGCACCATCATCTCCCCATGGCTCAATAGTGGCTGCAGGAGCGGGTCAGAAAGATAATCGGCTTAATTTAAAACAAACATAGCAAATCTTACTATTGCCACTGATGAAACAAGAGTAGAGGGCTTTCCCTGAGGCAGGGCTCTTCCTTGCTTTGTGGATACACAGGCTTTCCTCAGGCAGTGAAAGAGAGGTAGGATTTCCTTTTTCAAGGACACAAGGGGCCATATTTTTCCATTAGGTTGCGCCAGTTTTCGGGAGCAAAACTTGGTAAAATTGGGCATGAGGTGAGTAGCGTTATCCACACCCCATCCATGCCGGTTCCTCTTTTATCTAGGCCCTAAAATGGTCGTGATCAGGACCGTACCTGAAATGGGCATGACGGCAATTTAAATGTAATTGCATGCATTTAAATTGACTTAATGGGCTGCACACCCAGCTTTACTGGCACTTCCTTCTTTACCACCACTTTTGCCCATCTAGAATTGGCGCTAAACAGACATGCTCCACAAAAATCTAACTTGAGCGCTCTAGTCAATGAAGAGGTAACTGCCGAGCATCCAACAGCTCTCTGCTTGAGATTGGTGGGGTGAGGGGGAAGTGGAGTCTGTTGCCACTCTGCCTGAGATTGTTGGGGGCAAGTGGGGATGGGATAAGGGGGTCAGTATGTTGTGGGGGTGAGGCAATGTCTCTGGTGGCCGGAGGGAGAGGGGACATTATCTGGCCTGGAATCCATGTGGCAGAGGACCTGCGTTTCTTTTTCTGTACATGCGCAGTCGGAGACGCTGGTCAGAGCTGCAGGAGTTCAGATGCATTAAAAGCCATTCATGGTCTTCTGCAGTGTGACTTGGAATTGCTGATATTCATCCACAGGCGGGCTCCTGAGAAAGGGGCTAAAATTTGGATTTGAAACATTCCCAGTTTCAAGTCCGCCCAGCACTTGGAATCAAAATGGCAAACCGGTGCCCAGGGACTTTTGATGACTCCAAGCAAGCCATGTTATTGAAGAGTGAGGTCTTCCAAGTTGAGAGCAAAATTTTCTATGGCCATTGCTTGGACGAACTGTAGGCTGAATCTTCCTCTCTGAAGTATTAGTTAATGTGGCGGGGCACTTAATTTTAGCAAGGTGGGCTTTCAGCAAGCATGCATGATAACATATGCAAAAGAACTTCCTGACACTGTTCATCAAGAAGTATAACGTTGTTATCCCCCTTGACATTAGTATTCTTGCAATTGTCCTGATGAGTGCATGATGAAAAGCTTTAAAGCCTCAAGATTGGAATTCTGACAGCTTTAACACTATCAAGAAACTGATTTCTGACCTGACAACAAATTAAATCCCCTTCTCCCTTTTATAGCCCAACTAAGTTGTCAGTTGGTCATGACTATTGTACCCACCTCCATCCATCTAATCTGCCTGAGACCCAGGTGCAGCCTCTGTGCTCCCACCAAAATTGGAACCAAATACACTCTTTCTCTGGTTGGCTGCCCTGGTGAACTTCACTACTGCTTGGAAGCAGCATACCGATTATAAAAATGTTATGCAAATGAACTGATATTTTCATCACCCACTGGCCTTCATTCCTACCCACATAAGGAACTAAAAGTCCAGCCCAATATTTGTAACGGCATTGTGCAATTGATTTCAGTTTCACTTAACAAAAAAGTAATAGTTTACAGGTTTAATACCTTCAATTGTAACAGGGGTTACCTGTCAGTGATTCATTTTTTAGATGTTTATCTTTGTTGTTATCCATAACTGATCAACTATAATGCCATTCAGGTACGTTCTTCAGGCAGGGTCTGTTTGTGATAAAGGACATTTAGCCGAAGTTTTTCACCTTACGTTCAACAGCACAATCGCAAGTCTATCTTCACTGTCCAATACATGTGTTGAGAATTTTACAGTTCCATGCACTCTTAAGATTGGCCTTACAGCAACATCACATAGACAGTTGAAGCTATTTGCTCACCATGCAAGCTTGATGCTGAAATAGGGTGCATTTAATGAAATCCTGTGGGATGATGCCTTCTTGGAGTAGATAATTTGGCACTGTTTATCATGCAAACCCATGAACAGGTCCAAGGCTTTTGCCCTGTCTCCTTCAGAGGAAAGGCAAGGTATCTGAAAAATCTGAGCAACTGGGGTGATGCTATTCATTTCAAGCTGCTACCATGCGGTAACAATGCAAGTGGTAATCACCACTAACAGAACATTGCCACCTAACCAGAAAGAAGTTCTGCTTTTCACACAGATAAGTAATGTGACATATAAATTTTTGTGCCAGTGTGATATTAGGTATGTAGACTGCATGTGGCAAGGATTGGTTAAACGTATCAAATGACATGTCCTTTCTACTGTTAATAATGGGTAAGGTACAAACTATATCCATACAGCTTGTGCTTGCAACACTCAGAATGCAGTGTTCAAAATGGGATGTGATTCCACAATTGGACATTTACTAAATAGTCTGTGTGCTGAAAAAAATTATGCTGACAACCAATTTAAAATCATCAGTCAGACTTATAGTATAAAGCATTTGTATGTACTGGAAGCTACATATGTTAATCTACAGAATCTGTTCTTTGCAGAAAAAAAGACCATTGTGCCTGTTTCAGCTAAACAAAATCTGTGTTTTGCATTTGCTGCTTCATTCCTCAGAGCAATGAAGTCACCAATCAGAGCATGCTGTCTGTTTTAAATTTTCAAACAATGCCTGGCATTTAACAGTCAGTCACCATGACAATGCCTCCACCAATCAGAGTTTATCTGTCAACCAAGCAGAAGTCTCTTCTCAAACATTGTTATCCCCCTTGACATTAGTATTTTTGTAATTGTCCTGGTGAGTGTATGATGAAAAGCTTCAGCAACACTCAAATTCTGTACTACCAAACAACTATATTTTTAGCTTTATTTGAGCTATTGGAATTGGTGTCCCAACAAAAGTGCCAAGTCAGAAAATAAGAGGGAAAATATACTCACCGTGGAAGGAATGTTCTTGGTTAGTTTTTATGTCAGCAACAACCATCAATAGAGTCCATGGCCTTGACATATGCTGACATGCATATTAAAACGTTTTAGGCTTTCCTGTCCTGGGGGAACTGACTCTTGCTGCTTTGTGGCTTATAATCAAATTTTCTCTTCTTCAGTGCAAAGAGGCTGAAGCCAATTCTAGCAACTCACCACATCTCTAGCTGAGCTTAGCAAAGATCAAATATTTAATTTGCCAGTCTCCTGGTTGATATAGCTCAATAGAACACAATGAGATTACTTAACCCATTGGGTCATTGGAGAACTCAGCAGCTAATTTATTAGACACTAGCCTGATCTCACATCTCCTGCACACATTGTGAGGCTAACTCCGACTTTGTGTCATGGTACCAAATGGATAAAGTCAATGGATTTTTTTTTAAAAAGCTGGAGCAAAATGAAATGGTCTGGTGTTTCACCATCATCCATTTTCCACTATCATAAAATTAGTCAAAATCAGCCTGGTCAGATAACACCACGTCTCACTTTCAGATGAAGCAGGTTAATGTACATGGATACATGTACCAAGATACAAAGATGTAATTCAATTCCATAACTAAATATATTAATTCTGCTCATATCATTATATTTCCATTATAAATTTGAATATTCACATTATCATAGAAACTGCATGTGTCACTGTGTCAAGTTGTGATCTGACTTTTGGCCGTTAAGGTGTTGCAACAGCTCTACTGTTGAGAGGGTGTAATTGCAACTCAACACACTTACACAAGATGATTTATTTTTATTACTTGCGAACATAAAAACTTACAGACAAAATTGCCAGGAAATGTGAAAATGTAAGACTTTTAGAAGAAAAAATGCCATTGATCTTTGAGAAGTTTTTATGTACTTTAGGAATAATATAGCACATTAGCATAAAACTGGGTAGAGATATTCAATTACAAAGGCTGCAGAATTATAATTGAAATATTTAAGAAACAGATTCCTTCAAAAATGAACATAGCAGGACAAACACAGGAACAAGCAGCATTCTTTGTAAAATACTCCAACTGATAAATAAAATCTGTTGCCTACTGTTAAACCCCATGACTGATGCTAGAATATTAGACAAAGAAAATCAATCTGAAACCAGGAAGGCAGAGTCCCATGAAACTGATTAAATCTGCAAACTGAATACTTTGGTGAACAATGTGGAGTATGTTGTATAATACATTTTAAATAAACAGAGAACAAATAATTGGAAAGGAGTCAAATGTCATGAGGTTAAAACTTAACTAATCAATGGTAGATTTTTTTAGAGGATGTCCCACTGGTAAAATTAAACTAAAATCTAAACAGAACAAATTACCAAAAGCCAGATGGAAAGCACAAAACTGTAGAATTCAAACGAATAGAGGCCAGCTTCCTTGCGTGTACTCGTAAAGGGAGAATTCGGGAAAAAGTCACAAACCAGAGAAGTGAGTCTGCAAGAAGTTTCAAATAATGCTACTAAATGGTGCAAAATGCAAGACAAAATAAGGTTGGCTCAAGATTAGCACCGCTGATGGCAGGGGCATCAGGAATAGCTCTAGGTGAATCATGTACTCAGTCAGCATTTCTGGTTAAATCTATTGCCTCGGCTTTGTTTTTTTTTTGATTCGTGCTGAGCGTTGAGGATGTGAATGTAAATGGAGATTCCATCTCCATTTGATTGGTTAATTGCCCATCACTGGCGAACTGGATGTGACAGGAAAACAGGTGTATTGGTCTGATCTGTCGACTGTGGGATTGCTTACACCAATTTAAACCATGTTGCTCTTGTTGTTTGACATTCATGTCATCTTGTGTTGTTGCCTCATGGGGTTGGCACCTCAATTTCAGCTAATCAATGATGGTACAGCAGTTTCCACTGTTACATTAACTGATTATCAGTTGTTCTACAACCTTTCGGACTAAACAATTCCATATTGTAAACCCTATAAGAGGTTTATTGCCTTTTTATTTGCTGGTTCTGTTTTTTAACTTTTGGATAGGAATTGTTAATTGTACTGTCATTTACACCTCCTCTAGACATATCTTTCCTTGTTTACTGGCCCCAAATTCACCCACTTGGCCCTTCCACCATGAACATTTAATCTCTCCAGCCTTCTACCTCAGCTATGACTTTCCCTTTTTGTTCTTTTCCCCTCCCTCCTCTGCTTTAACATGCTCAGAACAATTGTATTTTTAACTTCTCCCAGTTCCGTTGAAAGGGCATCAACCTGAAATGCGACTCTGTTTCGCTGCCATGACTATTTGGACAGAACCTTCAAAGACTGATGGGAATGGGAATTGAGGAGGGTGGGCACATAATTTTGCACTGCCAGCTGGCATGTTGGTTTGCCAGCATTACATTACTCCAGAGCCCTTTTTTTCCGGAAAGGCTGAGCTATCAGTGGAGTAGCTACCGACTCACAAGTGGCAGGTAGCCAAATAAGGTAATTAAGCAGTCATTAAGGCCCCTTCCAAATGTTCCAGTTGGCAAGCTGGTCCTTCACAGCAGCCAAAACATGGCTGGTTAAACAAGACAGCCTCCTGTTGATGGGAGAGCCTGTTGGGGCTCATCCCTCACCCTTCCTGGCCTTTGGATCACAGTTGTAGCTGCAGACCATCCATTGTATAGGTTGCTTCTCCATGATAACAACCAAGTAGCTGTGAGCTTTTTAAAATCTAATTATTTTTCTTTCTCTTCAGATGGCACTCCCATCTTCAAGCCCCCCTATTTCCCTGCAGGCATTGTCAGTTTCCTCCATGGTATGTAGGTCTGCAATGGGACAAAGAAGGAGAGACACCAGTTAGCCCTCTGTTTTAGGGGCTGACTTATCATTGGATGGTGAGCATGTCTTCTGACTATAATTGGTCAAACCAGCCAAAATTAATCACAGTGGAAGTCAAGACCAGCATTTGATCTCAATCTCCTGAGTTGAAATGGAGAATTCTTTCCTATAGCTCAGATTTCCAGTATCCACAGTATTCTGGTTTAGAATCTGCTGATCTTACTTTTCTATTGTTATATATCAATAATACGGATTCACCAGCACCAACTGCTCATAATATTTACATAACAAATATGAGAAACAAAATCTGGAGTCCATGCCAAGTTTCACCAGTCACATGGTATCATGAAGTGAGATAACTCCCAATCTACATTTGATGACATGAAGGTAAAAATGATCATCTATTATATTTTAATGAATCCCTTGATGTGTTCAGGAAAATGCTCTGCGAATATACCTTTAATGTGATCATCAATAATCCATTTACTATGAATGAAATTAAACTTTTGCCAATTAATGAGGACAGGCATTTTGAACAGAACATTTAGCTTTGATAATAATGTACAATGGTTGGTAGCAAATCAGCTCCTCTTCCATAACTCACCTGATAAACCTTTCAAGGAAAATGATTTGCAGTGTCTAATGAACAGGTGATATGCAAGGACTAGTTAATGCCAGCACTAAAGTTGAGAGTTCTGTCCTTCATTCAAATGCCTCAAGCAGCTTGCTAAAACTATCCTACAAAGTAATTTTTATCCCATAGTTAACTATCACAGTGGGAGCCAATTCAGCAATGTCCCACTGTAGATTGCATTTTTAAGCTAGATATCTTTTTCTAGTCTGTATGTATAATCAAAATCAAATATCACTCTGCAGAATAGAGAATACAAAGGATTTGCAAGAGGTAAAGGATGAATGAAATGTTATATTTCATATTAATGCAACAGATAGTCATGCCTGACATCCATAAATCTATGCTCAAATTTTAATCAATTTGATTAACTCAAATTTTAATCAATCTTTGCTGGCTTATCTGTGGGATTATCGATACAACTAATCATTAAGGACTGATTTAAAAGCTGATTAAATAAGTCACCATAAATAAGTGTTTCCGGGGCAAGAATACCTAATTTATATACTCTAATACAAAAGTAAAATGCTGCAGATACCAGATAACTAAATTGAAAAAAAATGTGGAAATACCCAACTGATCTGGCAGGAACTGTGGAGAGAAAAGCAGTTTGCTCAAGATTAGTGCCTATTCATTTGAATTGTTAAAATGGTAATGACTGATAGTTGTTTTTCAGTAAACTGATTAGCATTTTGAAAATGTTAAAGCATTATTTTACAAACCATTTTGATCTGATAATTTTTTTTTTATCTCCAATACTTCCGGTACTGTTTTCCCATCCACTATTGGACAATCAAAACATGAACCGCACACTAAACTCTCTAATTTTTTTCTCACTTTTGGAGCCATCTTATTAAGAAAGTGCTATGATTTATAGTGACTTTGCATCAATTTTAAAAATAAAATTTCAATTTTAGAAGTATTTTTCCACATTAATGACCACAGACATGAACCAATTGCCTGAGAATTTAATGCACTGTATTTACAAGGCAAAAATGGAACCATTTCGATCAACAACAGAAGTTTTGCATTAAAATATAATAATGGGCCATATTTTGCGATAGCAAGAAAGCTAACATCCACAAATAGATTAAACCCACAAATAGATTTTGCCAAGCAAAGTTCTGAATGTGTGAGATGATAACAGTGCAGTGAGGGAAACAGGATATTTGGAAGCTGAGTGAACAGAACAACCAACAAAGTTTCTCCTTAACAAATGAGAGTTAAGAATTATTGAATAAATAGAAGCACTGAGAAGGAGATTCTTTGAAATCCATTCATTCATGGGTTGAGGGAATCACTGGCAAGTCCAACATCCTTGTTGCCTAGGAGAATGTAGTGGTGAACCATCTTCTTGAACCACGACCATGTTGTCAAGGTTGACATAGTCTGGCATCTTAGTACCGTTCACACTGGTGTGATTTTCCCAGAGAATGGAGATTTGGCTGCCTGCCAAATTCTCTGACCTCACCGTGGTAGGAACGTGGCATGAACAGCAAGTAAGATCGCTCGCTTAATGTTGTCCAATGGTAGATTGTGGAAATTTGACCCAGTGATAAGGAACAGCAATATATTTTTAAGCCATGATGTTGTCTCACATGGAGGGGAAACTGCGAATGGCAATTTGCCCTCCATGTGATCTGCTGCATTTGTCTTCCTGGGATGAGGATGGATGTAAAGGTCATGCAAGAAAAGATGAAGTGAGGTGGGAAACAAAAGACAAAGAAAGAAACAAATATTGGATTGTATAAAAACGTAGGAAAGTCGAGGACTGGAGAAGACAATCGTGGTCCATTTCAAATTAATTACTCTTTAGCTCTTGGACTAAATGATTAATTATCACAATGAATGCACGGAATTATTTCAACATCAAGTTATGAATAACTCATGTAGGATGTCATAACTCATCTTCCTGTCAGAACCGCCACCCCCTACATTTAAAACTATTCCAAATGTTAATCATTTTGGGTATGATTCTGTCCTCATCATTGTTTTTACTGATATTGTTCTTCACTTGTTATGATCCACCCACAAGCCAAGGCTATTATACTCTAATTATGTCCTGAATAATTGATTCTGGAAAATCTAACTTGACCAATATTAATACTGACTGCTAATCAAGAATTAAACTACTCAGTAATAGCCTTAAAAATACTTTGTGATTGGGATTCTCCCAGAAGTACTCTAAGGCTCTGTTTTACTGGCATGCAGAATAAATTCTCTGTTGGTCTCAGGCATGATCTTACGAGCCTTGAGTGGGTGTGCTATTAAAATTCTAGCATGAGTTCACACAAAAACAAGAGTAAATCTGCTGGTTCTGTCAACTCCAGGGGGTTTTATTCACTCAAGCAGGATTTACAACAGCTCCCCACTAGCACTTCCCAATGACCGGTGGGCAGTGCCAAGGTACATAGCACACTGGTTAGCACTGTTGCTTCACAGCTCCAGGGACCTTGGTTCGATTCCTGGCTTGGGCCACTGTCTGTGGGGAGTTTGCACATTCTCCTCGTGTCTGCATGCGTTTCCTCCGGGTGCTCCGGTTGCCTCTCACAGTCCAAACATGTGTGGGTTAGGTTGGCCATGCTAAAAAATTGTGCCGTAATGTGCTTAGGTTAGAGGCATTAGTGGGTAAATATGTAGGGATATGTGGGTAGGGCTTGAGTGGGATTGTGGGCAGTGCAGACTCGATGGGCTGAATGGCCTCTTCCTGTACTGGAGGGTTTCTATGATTCTTTGTAACACCCTTGGGCAGTGCCGGGGGCTATGGAGCATCCTCCTTGTCCCTGACCCTCCAGGAGCCTCTTTCACTCCAGTGGGATTGAGCTGCCACCTCCCTGCTAGTGGGGAAGCTATTGTAAACCCCGCTGGTGCAAAACACTCCTACCAGGGATGGGAGATGCTCCGGGCCCGGAGACTTCAGTCCTGGGCTCGTTAATTACATGCTACATTCTATTTTAAATAAATGATGCTGATTTCTAGTACGGAGCTGACAGTGCTGGAAATCCAGTGCCCGGAGATTTGCGGAGGCCAGCACAATGGGCTGGGAGAATTGCCCCCTATATTCGCCGTGATGCTCTGTTTCACAATGTTGCTTTGATGTTGGAATGAAACTGACTGAATAGAAAGTCTCTGAAGCAGCCTTCAAATAAAATGTCTGTTTTATTTCTTCTAACAGAATCTTCATTGGTGCTTGGTTGTCAGAATTCTAAGGAATTCCCTGAGGTAATCACCGAGTATTCTTTACAGAGGAAATTTTACAGCATGGGCTCTATGAATGAACCAAGAAACTCTCATATAATATGGCAGTGTTAGCTTTATGTCTCCAATTGACTGCCTACATAGCTTTTCCTTTCCATGTCTATACGTTCATTTTCCCTTATTTTTAAACTATAAGGAGTCTATTTCTTTTTTGACATCAAACACTTGAATGCTTATTTTTATTCACAGATTATCACCCTGTTGCTCAATTTTGAAATGTATGATTGCTGATTGCCCAGTTTTATTTTGTGGAAATAGATAATGGATAAAAGAAAATCCCCTTTTTTTTAAAGAGAATGCAAACTGCCCACCACATAAAAACAGAAATTACGCATTAAAAGTACTTAATTGACAACCTGGAGGTCATGAGAGTGGGTTATAAATGAAAGCCAGCTCTGAAGTGGTTAGCACTGCTGCCCACAGCACCAGAGACCCAGGTCTGATTCCAGCCTCAGGTCACTGTCTATGCGGACCTTGCATGTTCTCCTCATGTCTTCTCATGGGTTCCCTCCAAAGATGTGCGGGTTAGATTGGTTGGCCATGTTGGCTAAATTCACCCTCGTATCAGGGGGATTGGAGGGTAAGCATGTGGGGTTACGGGGCATCGGTGGAATTGTGGTCAGTGCAGTCTCGATGGGCCAAATGGCCTCCTTCTCCACTGTAGGGATTCTATTCTATGAACAAGAGAAGACACAAACTCGAAACATTGGCTGGACTTTTACACCGCATCAGCCCAATGTTCATATAAACCCGCACAAGGCCAAAAGAGAATGCTGTTATTTGAGCCTTACCAACCCCGTCCCCAGAATCTGGGCGGGCGTGCTGATAAAACTCCGGCCAATAACTCTGTTCCTCTTTCCACAGATGCTGTCAGATCTGCTGGGTATTTACTTTTATTATGAATGCATGTTCTTTCTATTCAAATTACTAGTTAAAGAACTACACCGTGCTACACTTCAGTCAGACTGCAATGGTCCTTTTCAGTTCTATGCATTCCTGTATTACTACGTTCTCTGACATTTCTTTCTTTGCCTTTTGTATTACTTTCCCTCTCCTTCATCAGCACCTCCCAAGCCCATTGCTTCCCTTTCATCTTAAAATGGCTACTTGAGAAAGACAAATTGCTGTACGTGATGGGGGAGAGATGTTTTAATATTCTCTATGCTGAAGGCAAAGAGTTGAGTAAACACAGAATGTGCTGAAGTTGCACAGCATGTTGGTCAGCACCTGAAGCAGTAAGAGAGCTTGCCAACCACAAAGCTAAGCTTCGGGTGACAGAGCTGGACTGTGTCCCTGGCTGACTCAGTTTTATTCAAAATTTCCAACATTCATAATTTTTTAGTGCATTCGGGACACATGATGGCTCTGTGATAACTCGTATTCTAACTGTTAACCAGCTGAAGGTTACAAGGAACACTTAGGAAATCACTGTGATCCATCTGACCAGTATATGGAGTAATTTTTTTGATGTATCACCAGTTTCTTATTCTATCAGCTATTAATTAATTTCCTTTTGAATTGGACACAATCTGCTTCACCAGTTGGTTTACATATTTGAACAGAAATGAGCTTACAAATGAAAACGACTACTGTTTGCTCTAGGTCTTACATGGCAGGGCCATTTCCAAATTAGAACACTTATTGTACAGTTTCTATTTTTTGGTGGTGGTATTTGTGCACTGAGTATGTGAAATATTTCAGTTGCAGAGCGATCTTTTGCAGAGCCTTGACCACTTTTGCAGCGATCAAGGATCTGTAAAACAATTTCATAGTTGGTAGAAGGAGTAATACCTTTGAACCACAGAATCCCTACAGTGCAGAAAGAGGCCGATCCAGTTTGCACCGATTCTCCAAAAGAGCATGCCACTCAGACCTTCCCCTCCGCCCCATCCTGCCCAACCCCACTCATCCACCACGGCTAATCCACTTAACCTACACATCCCCAGAGACCAAGGAACAATCCACCATGGCCAGTCCACCAAACTTGCACATTTTTGGACAGTGAGAGGAAACTGGAACACCTGGAAGAAACCCAAACAGACATAGGAAGAATGCTCAAACTCCACAGTCACCTAATGTTGGAATCGAACCCTGGTACCTTATGCTGTGAGGCAGTAGTGCTAACCAATGGTCACCTTGTTATCCCCAACAGTTTAAAGATACAGCTATAAGACCATAAGACGTAAGAGCAGAATTAGGCCACTTGGCCCATTGAATCTGCTCTGCCATTCAATCATGGCTGATATTTTTCTCAACCCCATTCTCCTACCTTTTCCTCATAATCCCTGATCCCCTTATTAATCAAGAACCTATCTACCTCTATCTTAAAGACACCCATGATCTGGCCTCCACAGCCTTCTGCGGCAAAGAGTTTCACAGATTCACCACTCTCTGTCTGAAGAAATTCCTCCTCATCACTGTTTTGAAGGATCGCCCCTTCAGCCTGAAGTTGTGCCCTCTGGTTCTAGTTTTCCTACTCGTGGAAATTTGTTCTGCATGTCCACTCTATCCAGACTTTGCAGTATCATTAAATTTCAATAAGATTCGCTCTCATCTTTCTAAACTCCAACGAGTAGAAACCTAGAGTCCTCAACCATTCCTCACATGACAAGTTCTTCATTCCAGGGATCATTCTTGCCAATTTTCTCCAGACCCTTTGCAAGATCAACACACCTTTCCTTGGATATGGAGCCCAAAACCGCTCAGGATACTTCAAAGGGGGTCTGATCAGAGCCTTAAACAGCCTCAGAAGTACGTCCCTGCTCTTGTATTCTAGCCCTCTCAACATGAATATTAACATTGCATTTGCCTTCCTAACTGCTGACTGAACCTGCACACTAACCTCAAGAGATTAATGAACAATGACTTCCAAGTCCCTTTGTGTTTCTGATTTCCTAAGCATTTTCTCATTTAGAAAGTAGTCTATGCCTCCATTCCTCCTTCCGTGAAAAGAATTAACTTTGTCATCCATGCCTATAATATTGTTGAGGAAAGATACACATTTTTCTTATATCTAAAGATGAGTTAAATCTTTCCAGAGTTAAATGTTGATATCCATTCACTGCTTTTTGATAATTTAATTCTGAGAGCAATGAGACTTTATTAACTAAAGTCTTATTGGGAATGGAATAGATGTGTCTTAATATAAATTATTTTTTCTATTTGAAACTAAGATTGTTGCCACATAAACATTTCTTTTTCTCAATAGGTTTTGACAACATCTCTCAGCAAATGAGATATATTGCACAATTGATAGTGATTTGAATGAGTATGAAGACATATGTTGTCTAGGATTAAAACAGAAATCATTAAATTCAATTGGAACATGTAAAGAGAGCATCCAGTAGAGCACATAAATATGCCATGTTGTATTAAATCAATGTTATTACAATTACACAGATCTTCCATGATGCCTTTTCTGCTTGGTTGACGCTGTGTAACTACAAAGCTGAAAATTTTATTTGGAGTTTCCATGTCACTAAAGAGGCTTCAGGCCAATACACAACCGGCTCTGAAAACTCTGCTGACATTTTAACAACTGTGACAAATTGCATCAAAGCAGCTGAGGTGATTCATGACATTCTGAAACAATCAAAACGTTCGGAATAAACAGCCTGCAATATTTTAAATAAAAGTCAATTCATCCTATCTCCCAATGTTAATGGCCTCATTAAAAATCCAGGATCTGGTTCTGCATCATTGCCAAAAACTAATCAGTTCTTCTGTGGGCCAAACTCTATCTGTACATAAGTTTTGTTGAAATCAATCCATTCATTTTTGACTGATATTGTTTATAGGCAACAAGGGCAAAAACACTTCTGTCCATTTTCAGTGGCAGAGATTATTCATCATGACAACTATAAACTACATAGCCAGCTTGTACATCTGAATTAGAAATTGCTCTTTGTTGCACACCCTCAAAATTACCTCATGCACACCCTGTGCCAAATTCTTGTTACCAAGGCTGGCAGTTCAAGACAAGAAAGCGTCTTGCTTTAATCTGTCTGGCCACATACAATTTTTGCTCTAGATGATGAAGGGAAAGGGGGTTGTGTGAGTGGATGGTGAATGTCAAGTGCATGTTGGAATCAACCATGTTGACCCTGGAAGCAGAGCTTAGGGGCAGATGAGTGCAGAGACAGATTGATAATAATGCCCTGCTTAGGTTCGTTGGGGTTTTGCCCTAGTTGTAATAAATGCTGCTCAGCCCTCACCACTCACACCACCTCACTCCATCCACTTCGCAGGGTGAAAAAAACCTGCTTTCCATCTGCTTTTATTTTTCATGATTGGCTGAGAACCCTGACCAATAAAATCATTAGCTCAGCAGGGAGTCTGTTTTCACAAGAAAGATTAATTGTTGACTTCAAAAGAGAAAACGCTGGAAAATCTTAGCAGATCTGGCAGCATCTGTAAGGAGAGAAAAGAGCTGACGTTTTGAGACCAGAAGACCCTTTGACAAAAGTCAACTGGGAATGGATTTAAGTATATTGCTAATAGATGCTGCATTGTCAGATGTTTTTATACAAATTGCTAAATTGAACCTCTGCACGTTAAAGATATCGGGGGATTATTTAAGGAAGTGCAGAGGTATGGGCAGCACGATGGCACAGTAGTCAACTGCCTCACATGCCAAAGAGCTGGCTTGGACCACTGCCTGTGCAGAGTCTGTGTGTTCTTGCTCGGTCTGCGTAGATTTCCTATGGGTCATTTGGTTTCTTTCACAAATCCAAAAGACAGGCTGGTTGGCCATGCTAAATTTTCCCTCAGAGTACCCAAGCATGCATCAGAGTGGCAACTAGGGGATTTTCACAGTAACCTCATTGCCGTGTTAATGTAAATAAATTTCAAACTTAATGTCCTGAACTACATTTATTCATCAGTCAGTTCTATCAAAAATGGATTAGTTGGCAATTCATCAAATTACTGTTGTTCAGTAAGATTGTCATATTCTATATATTAGCAATCAATACAATTCAAAGCAATCAGGTTTGCAAACACTCTTGAACACCTTGAAAGACATTGGTTAAATGCTCCATAAACTTGAGTCTAAAACCAAAGTTAGTTTGCTTTAATAGGGGTCCAGCAAAATGACTGACGGAATGGGCTTCCGTCATAGTTTCTGTGATTTTCTCTGTCCAACAAGAGAAATGGCTTGGAATTTGCAAGGGCAAATACCATATAAAAGAGAAACTGAAAACAGGAAGACAGCAAATGAAGACAAAAGGAGAAAAATGCATACATATTGTTTTGCCATTCCTTGGCGATCATGAGAAAATGCAGTTTTGCTGTTGTTTGTCATGTTTTTTACCCTGGATGAGCAAATGGTTCAGGTGCATAACTCCAAAGTAGACTTCTGTGCATCAAACTTTTTTTTTTCAAATTTTGGAAGGTTTTTCAGCCAAAGCTAAAATTTCTTCTCCATCAAAATCACTGTTTGCTGTGTAAATTTAATCAGATCACCTTCACTAGGAAAAATCAATTCTTTTTCAGTCAGACTTCCCTGTCAAACTAGGAAAATGCAGAACGTGTCTAACAAGGAACCTGACTTCAAATCAATCAGAACAGATTCTGTTTAACCAGAAACTAATCAGGCAGTGAAATACAGAATGGAAGGGGTGATCAGAAATGTGGGAGTGCATAGCAAATGAAAAATCGACAATTGTACACTCCAATCTCATAAAAACACCACATATATTTCATTGAGTGCAGATTTTTTTATAGTTTTTTACTAGGTACTAAAATGAATAAAACATACATTTTCCCCATTTTCCCCAACAACATTCTTCTCTAATTTCTGTAAGTTATGGGGCTATCAACTTTTCTCCTTGACCCTCTCCTCTTGAACATGTTGACCTCTTATTAATTGCAGCCATTATTTACAGGCAAACTGACAGACTGCCTCATTGTAAAAGAAAAGCTGGGCTTAATCCTACCATCAATGCCTGCACATGTGCCATCCAAAACCAATTGCACTTTAAAGTAATTAGCAGCTGACATGCTGATAACTGTATCCCCTCTGTACACAGGGGCATTGAATGTAATTACAGTACCTCTATCACCATCCCTGTTTGGATAAAATAATTCAGTACAATGTAGGGAACGGATGTGGAACCTTCCTGTAATTTGTGACTCAACTATTTGGTGGACAAGCATCTAACAATGGAAGAGTTGGGTATTCAGTTGTTCCAGAATCGGAGATCTGTAAGTTATTGAAAGTGAACTTTGGAAATAATTGTACTTTTAAAACTGTTCCAAACTGGTATTTGTAAATAATAGCCACATCATACATAAGTTGTCTCCCCGGAGAGGTGTTCTGAATTCTTATAAAATGACATACTAATAAATCAATGTTTTACTTTAAAAAAGCCAAAATTAGCAACTTCTATCCAACAGTTGCTAGTTTTTAGATTATTTCTACAGAAAATATTTTTCTTCGTACTTGTGATGTGGGCATTGCTAGCTGGGCTAGCATTTATTGCTCATCCCTAATTGCCCTTGAATTGAGTTGTCTGCTAGGGCATTTAGAGAGCATTTAAGGGTCAACCACATTGCTGTGGATGTGGAGTCACATATAGGCTAGAACAAGTATGATATATTTCCTTCCCTTAGGGACATTAATGCACAACTGAGTTTTTACAACAATTGACAATTGTTTCATGGTCATCATTGGGCTTTTAATTCCAGATTTTGTATTGAATTTAGATGTCACCATCTGCCTTAGTGGGATTTGAATCCAGGTCCCCAAAGCATGAAGCTGTGTCTCCAGATTACTACGCCAGCAACAATCCCAATATGTTACGGTTTGAACCATACCAGTTGCTTTTTTGTACCATGGTTAAGTGGCCCTTCTTCATGTTTGACCCTAGATAGTGGATGGTGATGGCCAACATATCCATAACTCCTCACGACTATTTTGCACCTCAAGGTCATGTATGCTGCTAGAACTGAAAACATCTCACTGCATAGCAATTGGAATAGGGAAATCACAAAAACAGTGATCAAAAGCAGGAGATGCAATCTGTTACAGAGGAATGTGATTGATGGGAGTATTGGAAATAAAATGAGAGGAAAATCAACTTGTTAAATACCAAACCCTTTCCTGAGAAGGAATGGAGAAATTATTAAATCAGTGATTTGTGTTGGGATGAGATGAAGAAGCCTCTATTGACGAGAACAAAGAAGGCACAGAACAAGTTACCTATTCCCTTAGTAAGTCCAGGAAAGCAATTGCAACTGTGAAAAATTTGGTTCTTATGTGAATTTAAGGATGTTTTTGGGCTCGTTATTAAGGTAGGAATAGTGTGCATTGAAAAAATAATTAATATGATGAATATGTCTATGCTTTGTATTCTGTGGTTTTTTAAGAACTGAAATGATGTTCAATTTAAATTTGTTGTCTCTTGATTTTTCAATGCACCAAATTGGCAAATCCAGTGAACACCATGATATAACAACATTTTGTCAGTCCCAAGGGATTTTGTTATAGTGACATTTGGCTGTATTGCCATTCAAGGATAAGACATGAGAGACATATCTGGAAAAGGTCATCATCATACATTTCAAAGCTCAAAGGATTTTTGCCATCAATACCCTTCAAAATTCAAACAGCCACAAAGAGGTGATATTTATTTTAATACTTTTCCTGTTAACTCTAAAAATAATTTTTGGTTTAAAGAACAAATGCAAGTTCTGACAGAGGTCTTTAAAATGATGAAGGCAATGGATTCTGTTTGAATGATAGGTTACTGGAACGAGAAAAGAATGGAGAAGGGCATCAGAGCAAACTAGTAAAAGTGAATTAATTCTTTCAAACTAGCCTTAATATAATCAACACGTATGTGGCTCAGTATAGATATATAGGCGCTTTTATATAACAGGCTATCCAAGATGTCACTGCAGAAGTTTGAAACACATTTTATCAATTGCTTTAGTAGCTTGGGAGATATGAAGAAGAGCCTATGGTGTGTGTTTTTGTAAGTGAAAAGATATTTAAGTATTTAAATAGAACAATTCCTTCATCATGAGTTTGAGCACAATGTCTTCAGAGTGCTGTGAAGTTATATCTGGCTTGACAAAAATATCCCTCCAAATGGTCAATAAGCGTTTCCATCCACCTAATAATCAACAACGTAAAAATAAATCATACCTAGCATGGTGGCTGCGATGAATGCCTCAGTTAGGAGGGATTGAATTTCCATTGAAGTTCATTGTATGTCTGAATTTATGCACAGTGATGCACACACTGGATCTTAAGTACCAGATAATTTGTAATATCAGGAGAGAGTTGACTGAACTATTAATGCTCTAGTGACATTAAAATTACTATGTTTCAGTCTGTCCTTGTAAACTTGGCTTTGTATAAGGTTACTTCCTTTATTTATTGCAGGTGTGAAAGCAAAGATAATATAAGGCTACTTCCTGGAGCTAGTTTCACATCTGAATTACATGTTACTGTTTATATTATTTTTATTTGGTCAATTTTTTCTCTTCTCTCTTCCTCTTCTGAAGGTTACCACCCTTGGCTAAAGTGCAGTGCCTAACCACCCCGCCCACGACCAGTCCCCAATCCCCCTCCCACTGCTTCACATTCAAACTAGCTGTCAGACCAAGATTTTCACTCCTGGGCAAGGGTGCGCAGAGATGAGACAATTGCATGCTTTATGAACCTAACTTCTAAAAATGTCTGCCTGAACTTCTGATTCTTGTTCTGCAAAGCTTGTTGGATAAACCAAGTAATGAATGGTTGGAGATAGACTTGGCACAGGTCAGGCAACTCAGGCATGGATAAAAAGCTCTTTTGAGAGGTTGGTCTTTAATGGTGAACTCCCTCTGCATTAAAAAAAGATGTCATTGACTTTCCAAGTTAGCAATCTAGGTTGTAAATATTGTCTAAGTGTTAGCTGATCCTAGAACAGATGGCCCATCATCGAATTTCCCAGTTGGAGAATTGTCATTGCTGTTATCTAATCAAAGTGTACTCTGCTGAGCCACTGAAAGCATGGAATGAATTCTCAAGATGCAGCCCCTATGGAGATGGTATTATCACCTTGCCAGTGTTACCTGGTATGAATATTCCACCTACAGTCCAAAGATTTGAGGGTTAGTTTGATTGGCCATGTTAAATTGATCACAATGTCAGGGAGATTACCAGGGTAAATATGTGAGATTACAATTATAGGGCCTGGGCAGAGACTTGATGGACCGAATAGCCTCCTTCTGCACTATAGTGACTCTGTGATTCTATGGGAAACACTAGCAATCTCCATGGCCATGGGTCTATTGCCCAGATTGACCAATCCCTAATCTGGGCCACCTTGGATATTCTTCACCCTTATCAACTGCAACAGCAATGTGAATTTATGTTAGTCTGATATAATGCATGGAGGGATATTCCTCTTCAGTGTGTATCACAGTGCTTATTCACATGTGTTCTGTGAGCTATGTACACATACATGCCTCAATGCTGAATCAGAGGTTGTACCATGTCTCACATCTGGTATGATCATCCCCTTAGCATTCTGTATGGATGATCCAAGCTCCTCACCTTGCCAGAATGCAACAGGTCAGTCAACCTTTCCTTGTACTGAGCGCTGATGATCTCTGGCTGTCCTGACCATATTTGAATTTGGGCCACCTTGGTTGCTAGAGGAACATTATGGTAGCCATCAAGATACAGGACTGGTCTCCTCTTTCGGACATCTTCCATGAAAACCTGAGCATCCAGAGAAAAACCTACGCAGACAAGGGGAGAATGTGCAAAAATCCACACAGACAACGACCCGAGGCCAGAATTGAACCTGGGTCCCTGGCACTGTGATGCAGCAGTGCTAACCATTGTGCTACTGTGCCACCCAATTTCTGAGCAACTGTCGATTGGTGATAGCGAGTTGGCAGCAATAAAGGCAGTGTTTAAACCACCTTAGCACATGTTTGCAGTGATGGTCATAATGTTACTTCAATGAGCACAATAGAGCATGAGACGGAATGCAAGGATGGGGTTGCATGGTGAGAGCATTGTCAAGGCAATGGCATGCAGCAGAGTATGTTTTCACAATGAGAAGGGCTATCCTGAGTAACTTATTTTGTGTCTCACACAGGTGTCCGCTCTGTTTCAGTATCACCCACCCACCCCAACCCCCAGACCAGATCTTCAGGCATCAAGAAAAAGAAGCGATTACCAAGGAGGCAAACACACAACTTAGATGCCAGCAGGTCAGAGGGATGTAGCACACGTGTAGAGTCAAGAACATATTGTAAACGTCATCGCACTGGAGTTGTGAAAGAGGTCAGTTTATCGTACCCCACAGTGGAAGGAGGAAAGGCACAATGATGCACCAGTGGACAAGAACATGGAACCTCAGTACTTATCCTTTGGGCATAGTATTAGGTAATGAGTAGCAGATATGTGGACATCTGGTGATTTCTCAATGGCAGTAAGAGCTCTTAGACTCCAAATGGAGATACTCCCAGTATCATGAGCTCCATATTGTTCTAGGGACTCAATGCCATGAGTACTGATGATGTAGAGGTGCCGGCGTTGGACTGGGGTAAACTCATTAAAGTCTGGCAACACCAATTTTAAATCCAACCGATTTATTTGATAGTAAATCTGCGAGCTTTTGGCCTTTGTGGCCTTCGTCAGGCGAATGAGGTGTTCTGGTCTTCAAAAGCACACATATCAGCACAGACAGTTTATAGATTGCTGATTTACTAATCAGTAATCTGTAAACTGTCTGTGCTGATATGTGTGCTTTTGGAGACCAGAACACCTCATTCTCCTGACGAAGGCCACAAAGGCCGAAAGCTCGCAGATTTACTATCAAATAAATCGGTTGGATTTAAAATTGGTGTTGCCAGACTTTAATGAGTACTGATCACAGTAGATGACCAATCTCATGGAAACACCCATGCAACAATATTAACAATAGATACAAGAGCAATGTATCGGTAAGGAAAGGGTTCTCTCAATAACCTCAGTGGAATATATGAAAGGTTGCATACCCAAAACAGGATGGTCATACTCGTGGAACAGTAATTGCTGAATTGGATGACTATCGTGTACCAGCAGCCATCTCTTATTAACCCCACTTCAAGGACTCTGCAGATGACTGAGAAGGGCGAAATTAATAGGGAGCTCCTCAACTTTCTCCAACTCTCCAATCCCTCTGCCAGAATGGCCAGTGATTGCTGCTGCCCATGTAGTGTTGCAGAACCCGCAGTCTGAAAAAAGTACTCAATGGATCCTGCATGATGATGCAGGCCTCCATGCTTCTCATTGCACATTGACAGAGAAGGGAACAACCTGCCTCCACCTTCTCCATGGTAACATTGGGTACACTTCACAGAGGCATGCAAGAGTGAAGGGTACTGTCTTGTGTAGACAATTAAGGGGTTCAATTTGTTTACACTTTTCTCATTATATATAGCACAATTAAATTTATTACATTTATTTACAGTTGCCCATGTTTAGGTCTCTCTCTCTCTCCAGGTGCCATTTAAATGGCCATCCATCCATCCACCACCACCCACCACCACCCACCACCACCATCACCGACCCCCCGCCCTGAGCCATTCTAACACAAGCTATCACTTCCACTGCCACTTACCCATCAGCTGATTGAGCACAGGATGCGAATGTTAGGGATCCAGATTGGGACTTGTCTGGTCTGAATGGCTGAGCTCATTGAAGAGCTATTGTTATCAGAAAACCCTTTTATGGAAACTTTCAATCAATAGCAAAAGCTCCATATGATTGCCAAGGGCCACAATTATCTAAATTCATCCTTGCAGTACTACAAAGTGAAGTGCAGTAAGAGCTCTCAGAGAAATTGCTTGGCTGCTGTTTGTCTTATATTTGGTCTGTATTTTGAAGGATCAACCACAAAGAAAATGTGCACTGACAATTTGAGGGGTTGTAGATTTCTGATGTTGCCATGGCTATGTTCCATTAAATAATTTAAATTATGACCATTTTTACTTTGTTTTATTTTTAAAAACCTACTGAGAACAACTCTGGAGAGTTCTTGAGTGGCCCAGTAAAGAGTTCTTTGACAGTTTATGCATTCTAAGATGATCCTACGATAGGTTTAGTGAATGACTGTACAATAGTGAACTCATGTCATATGACACAATTCATTTACAGAAATTTTGTTTCCTGATTCTCCACCAAAAAGACTTTTTGCCTCATTTGCTCCCCCTGTTCTCCTGAAGAGGGCAACTCCTATCAGAAAAGGGTTCCATACTATTAGTTATAGTCCCACAACTCACTTAACCAACAACAATCACTTATATTTATCAAGTACCTTTAGCATCATGAAGTGTCTTCACATATCATTAAAAAACAAGTGTTATGCCAAGCCGTGTAAGGTGATATTAAGGAGATGAACTTAAGATTCATTATAAAGGTAGGTTTTAAGGATGTCTTAAAGGAGTAAGAGAAGTTGAGAGATGGAGGGGTGTAGAAAGGCTATTGCAGAACTTGTGACAGAGTCAACTGAAAGCACCATTGGTAAAGCAACTTAAATCAGGGATATGTCTCAGGGAGTTGTGGGGTTGGAGGAAATTATAAGAGGAAGCCTTGGACACATTTTGAAACAAAGATGAGAGTTGTGGAGTTAAGGCTTTGATTGACCAGGAGCCAATGTAGGCCAGGAAGCATAGTGGTGATAGGTGATGTGGGCAGAATGGTGGCTCAGAGGTTATCACTGCTGCCTCTCAGCACCAGGGACCCATGTTTGCTTCCCAGCTTGGGGTCACTGTCTGTGTGGAGTCTGCACGTTCTCCCACGTTTGTATGGATTTCCTTCAGGTGCTCTGGTTTTTGCCTGCAATTCAAAGATATGCAGGTCAGGTTGATTGGCCAAGCTAAATTCTCTCTTAGTGTTAGGAGATTAACAGTGTAAACATGTGTGGTTACATGGATAGCACCAAGGTGGGATTGTTGTTGATGCTGCCACAATGGTCCAAATGGCCTTCTTGTGTACTGTAGGGATTCTATGATTCTTCTTCTATGAATTGTAATGGCGAAGATGAGAATTAATTAACTCGAGCCACTAAATGTCTCCGCGGCAACAGATATCAGAATTACACTGAGGCTAAATGAGTGCTTGCCTAAGGTTGAGAGTGCAGAAGCGGACTGTTGGCAAGAGGAAAAAAACAGTGAAGAACAGTGGAGAAGAAAGAAGGAATTTCAAACTGATATTTTCAAATGTCTGATTCAAATGCTGCAATAACTTTCAAATATTTTAGTATACATCTTGACAATTTTGCAGCATTTGCAATGTACCGATTTTGATTTTAAATCATAAACACACGCTCCCTCCTGACTGAATCAAAGCAACCAAATATCTAAAAGAGTTCAAATACACTTTAACCCGATTTTTTGACTGACTTTCAGTCAAGTTATTTCAATGCAACAAACCTTTAAAGAAAACCTCTGAATATTTCAAAATAAGTGAATAATTTAACAGACATGGATGTCAAATGACAAGTAACTTCTCTATCCCGATCTGAAAAATAGCTAGAGCTCAGCACAAACCACAGCTTGTACTGTTAAATAGATGTGCAATAGAATGATAGCATATCGGAAAACTCTTCACTGTATCAGTGTTATCAATGGGATATATCAGAGTATAGGTTCATAGAATTTTATAGGATCAAGTTTGCACTGACAACAATCCCAGCCAGCCTTATCCCCTTAACCCACATATTTACCCTGACAAGGGACAATTTAGCATGGCCAATCAACCTAACCTGCACATCTTTATGGTATGTGAAGAAACTGGAGTACCTGGAGGAAACCCACATAGACATGGGGAGAATGTGCAAACTCCATACAAGTAGTGACCCAAGGCCAGAATTGAACACGGACCCCTGGTGATGTGAGGAGTCATGCTGATCACTGTGCCACCATGCCACCTGATACTTCAAGTGGGAAAAAAAAACAATGAAGAAAGCCATCATCCAAATGTTTTCCTCATCCATCGTAATATGGGACACCGGTTGAGGGTGGATGGGAATATGTTGGGAAAAACTACCAGCTTTATTTTATGAAGACTTCCCAGCCTTCAAATATGCTTCTAGGGGCAGTAGGATGGGGGAGGAGGATGTTGAAAATCTAACTTCTTAATAGTTATCGAATCTTGGACGTCTTGACCTCTCACACTGGCAATATTCTCTCTAAATCCTTCCACAAAGCTATTTTTTCCTTTCTTTGAAAATCTTCCACAAAATCTATAACATGACCATGCCTTTGGTCAATTGGATCAAAGCCTCTCACATCATTGGCCATGTTTCCTCAGTGTTTGAGTCAAAGTCTCTCTGACTTGTTTCATGTCTCCTACCCAGTCTACCTCTGAATGTTTTCCTTTTGTTCACTTCACATGTGCTTTGTGTGGAATCTTTGCTTAAGACTGCAGTCGCCTTCACCACTTCATTTCCTATTTCTTGGTTACTTCAAATCCTTCAAGCCCCACCGCCCACTTAATGGCAACTCAAAGCCTCAGCACTCCACCTTAATGCTTGATCAAAATAACCTTTTTTCAGTCTTGCCTTCAAGGCAGCAGGAAACTGTGCATGGTGAGATTGTTCCAGCTTCACCAGCAAGAAATAATGATTCTTTTCCCTTGCATTGTTGTTAGTCATATGTCATCCCCTCACTCTGTGTGATAATATGATTAAGGAAGGCCAATCATTGTTGTGATAATGTGGCCCTTTAAAGAAGCAATCCTTTAAGGGCCAGGTGATCGGGTCAGACTCTATGGAGAAACTACGCAGGAAACCAAACCAATTGGGCGCAAGGGTGTACAACGTGGGACGTGTAAGAACTTCAGCTGGATCCAGTGGGGAGTAGAGAGTAGACTTATGTATTAGTTCTGCCAGACTCCTATCTTGCATTTATCTCATATTAATAATAAATCATTAATTGTTGAAACCACGAGTTGCCTTTGACTTTATGACAATTGTAAAAATAATAGGTGAGGAGGTTGAAGGAGAGAGCTGTGATTCATGCATGGAGACAATAAACAGGCATCAAACTGATCACAATCAAATTATCAAAAACAGCTATTTCTTAGTAAGAGCTGATTTTTTTTGGCACAAGCAAACAGATAGACTTTTTTATAGAAATTGTACTGTCATTCTTAACTAACCTTCTGTATCTGATTTTCATGTAATGCACAATGGAAGATTATTTTGTGTTGAGTATGTTTTTTTTTACCATTTGTTAGAAGGGTATTGTGTAATTGTTCAGTACTTAAGGTAAATGTTAACACATTGTTGAGCTGTTTCTTTTGACTATTTAGAAACTGCAGTCATCTCTATGATGGATCTGATTTGGACAAATAATGAAAATTCTGATACATACATCACAAATTCAAACAAGCATTTTGAACTTTGCCTTGCTTCCATAATGAATGTTGATACCAGTGTTTTACAGGAGGAAAAGACAGTGCCACAAATCTATGGTCTCAATGCTATAAGATAGAGATGGACAAGGAAGACTTTAAGGGCCATTTTAACTTCAGTTATTTAGAAAGAACTCCACCACAATAATTAAATGTTTTAAAATCCTTCTCAGAGGCCCATTTTGCACATTCCTTACTCTCTGCAGGATAGGATGCAGGCAGTTTTCCTGATAACCTGCATAACATTCCTCATGCAAGAAACACAAAAGAAAACAAATCATTGGGCGGAGGTTAGTTGCTCAGGTGAAAGTTTGGGTTGGAGACATGGAAGTAGACATGCAATTTTGCAGGCAGTAGACATGGCTGGCCAACTACAATTACAAGGTGGGCAGCCAAAAATCTTAGTAGAGACATGGGGCGTGATCTGAGGGGCCATTCACGTCGCACTCTTCACTGCAGTAGGGTCTGAGAATTTGGTGACCAGCCAAATCTCCATTTACTGCAGCAGGATAGGAAAATCCCATTTGGCATGAGTGGTGATAAGATTTCAGATACGGGATGACAGGATGAGGAAGAAAGACTCTGAACCTTCCATTACCTGGTGAGACGGGATGTTCAGGTGCTAAATCAAGCGGCAGAAGTGCTTGCCATTGGCAGCAAAATTTTCTGGTTCCGCAGCTGCCAGTGAGATTTTCCTGTGTATGTGCCCCCCTGATGCTGAGAAAGATCCCACCAGCAAGAAAGGCCCGAAAATTCCAGCCAGCACCTCCAGCACAATTCAATACCTTCCCTGCTCGTAACCCTCTCACTCGTCCAGAATTAAATCCTGCACATCCATTGACTTGCTTCCTGTTTTTGGTGCAATGTTTGAAAACAATTGAATTTAATAGTATAGTAACTGTTAAAGGAAGCAGAAGGCCAATTAGTCCATCTGGACTGTGCATCCAAAGTTGTGCCATAATGGAATTTCTAATGAATTTGAATTGCATTGTTTGACAAAACGTGTTAAACCATTACAGCACTTAAAAGTAATCCATTGGCTGAAATGCATTTTTGGGTATTCTGAGAATCTGATAGTCATGGCACAAAATCAAGCTCTATCTTTGTTTAGCTGAAAAATAATTTGCTGACAGCATTCCTAGATTACTTTTCACTAATTTAACCTGTAGCTGTTACCTCATTTTTTCCAAAAGTTATTGGAATGTGATGTTACAGGTTCATTTTCCTACGTTATCTATCATCTTATATTTTGCTCTGAGGTCTACTTCTGATCACAGGTTAAATGGGAAGGCATACATTTTTTTAGTCATCCCCATATATTAGGAATCAACCTCACAACTTCCTCAATTGCTTTTCAGGGTTTGAATGCATCTTCTGTATCTCAGCAGTCAGATTGAACAAGGCACTAAAGGTGTATTCTGGCCCAAGAATTACAAAAATCATCCTATACGTAATTCAGTTTTGTCGATTGCTGCCCTGCAGTGACAGATTAAGCACCAAGGCAAATTATATCTCCAGATTCCTTTTAACTTCCTCCTCAGTTTGTTCAACCTCATTCATAGAGTGTGTAGGTTATTCATTTTCCTTGCTTTGTCGAATACCTCATTTGTCAGCACTGTTTCATTTGCCACAGGTCTTACATTCGACACACACCCGTCTTTCTCATACTCAAAATGAAAATAAAATTAAGTTAGATTGTGTGACCCTATTGGTAAAAAAAGTTCTACCTATCCTATCCTTTGCTTTAAGTGGGACAGCCTTCATCTCATCTGACACAGGTTTAAGCTGTCATTGACAAAATCTCCCATTTCTTCTTATTTTATCGTGAAATTGCTTTATCTCCTTACTCAAAAAATTTCACAGTCAATTCATTTCTCTCATTGCAATGAAGTTACATCCTTTGCAAATATAGCGAGGCTTACCAAAAATTATTACCTCAGGCAGCAATTTCAAATATCTGCTGTCAGAGTATTTAGAATTGAAATATAGTGATCCATTATATACCACTGTGCTTAATAATGTTCAATCCTGCAGGTACCGTTCCACAGATCTGTTGCAATCTGTAGTGTAGTGTTATTGGGTTGTAAAGAAGGATAATCAGTATTCTTTGCTGCATGCTTTCTAGCTTTTTCTGTACAGCAGCTGAAATAACTGAGAATTCAAAAGAAAATTAAGTCCGCAAGGCTGGTTTGAGCAGAGATTGAGCTAAGTGCCTGCCAAGCTCCGTGGTGTCATCTGAGTGTCAGCACAATTAAATTCCAACATTGATCAGCTGCATTTATTTGTTTCTGTGCCCAGACCACATGCTTCATTAAAAAAAAAATTGCTCCAACAAGCCTGCGCTAATTTAACAATCGCAGAACAAGAAAGAATACCTTGGAACAACAAATAAGATTGTCCGAGAAGATCTATAGACACATATATAACTTAACCCATCCAACAAGTGACTGACAGGTTTGTACGCCTTACCTGAATTTACTTCCCATTGCATGATGAGTAAGGAATCTGACCCTGTCAGTTTGTTGCAAGGCAGCTTAGGTTAAAAATACACTTACTATTCTCTCTGATTTGTGTTTCTTTTTTAGTTTTGAAGGAATGCTGTCAGGAAACAGAGGTAGTTTTAAGTCATCAATATTTGTATTTATAGGAATTAGAAATAGGGAATAGCTTTAAGTAAGTTTAATTATATGATTCTAATAGAGAAAAAAAATAGTTAGCTTCATATTAAACAAAGGTGCCTGCATGTCTGTTGATTTTGGTCACTTTAAATTTAAAGTAAAGTTTATTTATTAGTCACAAGTAAGGCTTACATTAACAATGCAATGAAGTTGCTATGAACCCCCCCCCCCCCCCCCCGCCGACTCATCACAGTCTGCCGCCTGTTTGGGTCAATGCATCTAACCAGCACATCTTTCAAAATGTGGGAGGAATCCAGGCCACCCAGAGAAAACCCAAGCAGGCACGGGGAGAATGTGCAAACTCCACACACAAATAATGACCCAAGCTGGGAATCAAACCCAGGTCTTTAATGCTGTGAGGTAGCATTGCTAACCACTGTGTTACCTCACCACTGTGCTATCGTGCTGCCCCTGTGCCTGCGTTGCAATTAAAGTGTTTATGATGTGAAGAAAACTATGTTGTTGCTTAATAACCAGGGGCCATCCTAAGTTCGAAAGATCTTCTTGTCCCAATAAAGTCAATGGACATTTGGCTAGCTTGTCACACGGTACCCACCATGGCAGGGCTGGAATATTCTGCTGGAATGTCTATAGTACTATTGGAAAATCAGCAGCCAATTTATACAGAGCAAAGTCCACAAACAGGAATATGATAATGACCAGATAATTTATTTACGTTACATTGATTAAGGACTAAGTATTGCCGAGGAAAGAGGGCTTAACTCCCCTGCTCTTTTATGAAATACCATATCAGATTTTTAACATCCACCAAGCAGGCAGATTGGGCCTCAGTTTAACATCTCATTGAAAATGCAGCACCTTCAATAGTGTAGCATGCAAGCAGTATTGCACTGCAGTACCATCTTCATTTATGTGTCTTGACTCAGAGACTCAGGTGAATGATCTACACGCAGAACTACAATTAATATTCACAAAGTGAATTAATCTGCTTATCAGATTAATAATCTGCTTATCAGTAGTACTGAATGGGGAGTAAGTGTTGGTCAGGGACCAACAATCACCCAATACAGAGCATTTTGGAATCTTTCATGTTCAATTAACCACTGGTTAACAGAGCATTGACTCAATGTTCCATTTGGAAAAAGATATTTGCAACTGTATTACACCTCCTCGTGCTCGAGTTGAATATCTCTGAAGCAAAGGAAAAGGGCATGCATCAAAATTACTAAGTTATCTGCTCTATCACTCTTCCTAGAATCATAAAATCCTGCAGTGCAGAAGGAGGCCATTTGGCCCATGGAGTCTGAACTGACCACAATTCCTCCCAAACCCTATCTGCATATCCCATGCATTTATCCTCGTTGTCCCCTGACACTCAGGGTCAATTTAACATGGTCAATACACCTAACCCACACATCTTGGGACTGTACGAGGAAACCGGAAGATCTAGAGGACACCCATGCAGATTCGAGTCAGACAGCGAACCCAGTCGAGAATGTGCAGATTCCACACAGACAGTGACCCAAGCTGGGAATCGAACCTTGTGCTGTGAGGCAGTACTGCTAATCACTGTGCCATTATGCCACCCTAGGTAGGGCATTGTTGGCCCAAACACTAACAACCCTCTGCATGTAACCCTCTGCCTTCATTATTTTCCTGATTAGTTGAAATTTATCTCCTTCATTTGTTCACTCAATCAGTGGAGAACCCTTTTCCCAATTTATGTTATAAAAATTGTTCATCATTTTCAATACCTCTGTCAAATTTTCACTCATACTTCTTTGGTCCAACGAAAAGCACATCAATTCCTGAAAGCAATGTCGATGGTCATGATGAAACGCTTTGGGATTAACAAAGGACTTGAAACAAAATGCAAAACAAATGCAAATATTTGTTTCTTCTTTACCTAAAGCTGTTTATATAATGGAAAGTCAGAAAGGAGGGAATCATTGGAATGAAAGATTCAAATGCCTGGGAGCATAAGCAACTGCACTAGAACAGACTGCTGTGTTGTAAATCTAACACTACAAATGAAAGGCTCGTTATCCTGAGACTGTGGGCCCTATTTTACAATTTTGATTTCAAATGCTGGGCTGACTTGAAACTGGGAGTGTTTCAGATCTGACTTTTAGTCCTATTCTCAGGCGCCTTCACTCTGCCTGCAAAAATATCAGCGAGTCTGAATTGTGCTGTAGAAGCCTATGGGTGGGTTTCACATACCCAAACCGTACAGCTCCGATTGGCGCCTCCAATTGCGCATGCATACACAAAAAGGATAGAATAATGGTCCCCTGCCACATTGTTCCAGAAAATGCCTCCCCTGGCCCCCACAGGCATTGCCCAAAAATGGGTGCAACTTGTTGGTAAAATCCCTGATTCCCTGACCAGGGGACATAATTTCTCAGTGTCTATCCTACAAAGCCCTTTCAGAACCTTGTATATTGCAATGATATCGATTTTCATTTCTGTAAACTCAAAAGAGTATGAGCCCAATTTACTCAGCTTCTCAACATGGGGTAACCCCCTCATCCCAGAGATTATTGTAATGAGCCTTTGCTGGACCATCTCCAATGCACATATTTCTTTTAAATGTGGAGCTCATAACAGCACAAGCCATTCCAGATGTGGTTTCTCCAGAACTCTGTATAATTGCAGCAGGACCTCTTTATTCTTATACTCCAGCACCCTTATAAAAAGAGTTAACATATCATTTACCTTCCTAATTGCTTGCTGTACCTGTATGACAACCTTCTGTATTCCTTTTCACAACAACACGCAAGTCTCTTTGAAAATCAGCACTTAGAAGTTTCATACCTTTCAAAAAAAATCTGCTTTTCTATTCTTACGAATAAAATTAATTTCACGCTTCCCCACATTAGACTCCAGGATAACCCTCCAGACTCAAAATGTAAACTCCATTCTCTCCCCACAGATGCTATCAAGCCTGCTGAGATTTTCCAGCATTTTCTGTTTTGGATTCCAGCATCACTATATTTTTGCTTTAATCTCCCCTCATACTGATGTATATGTTTAAGTTTATCATAGAATCCCTACAGTGTAGCAGGAGGCCATTTGGCCCTTGAGTCAATAGTCCCAACCAGATCTCTATTCCCATAAACTCACACATTAACCCTGTTGATCCCCCTGACACTAGGTTTAATTCAACATGATCAATCAACCTAACCTGCGCATCTTTGAACCATGGGAGGAAACTAGAGTACCCAGAGGAAACCCATGCAGTCATGGAGAGAATGTGCAAATTCCGAACAGAAAGTGACCCAGGCAGAAATTGAACCCGGGTCCCTGGCATTGTGACACGATGCAAACCACAATGCCACTGTGCTGGATTCAAGCACAAGATTCTTATTTGAGATTGGGATATTTCATGTTCAATCTTAACATGGAACTAGATGGTGTTATGATCACTGTTTACCAATGGATCTTTTACTACAGCATTTCTTATTAACCTAACTTTATGATATAGTATGAGATCTAAGGGAGATTTATCCTTAGTTAGCTCCAAGAAAATGTCACAAAAATGTTCAACAAACTCATCTTCTAAACCACTCTTGCTGATTTGATTGTCGCAGTCTCTATGCAGGTTAAGGCCCCCACAAATATTACATTGCTTTTGTTACAGTCTCCCATGGTTTCTTGTTAAATGCTCTGATCAATGGTGTGTTAATTGATGAGGCCATAAACTACTCCCTCCAGTATTTTTTGATCCTTACTATTTCTAATTTCCACCCATTAGAGTCTACATCATGATTTCTGAAGTCAGATCCTTTTTCATTAATGTTTTTATGTCATCCTTTACAATCAGAGAAACCCCTCCTCTTTGCCATTCTGTCCACTTTTCCAAAATATTCTGTACCCTAGGATATTTCTTTCCTTACATTGATCAGCTTCTAATCTGGTCTCTGAAGTGGCGATTTAAATGATTTAAATCATTTGTCTCTTATGTCACTAGTTCATCTATCTTATTACAGATTCTTTGTACATTCAGGTAAAAAATCTTTATTTACTCTTTAACTGTGATTCCCTGCAATTACCTTATTCTTTGATTTTTTTTGGTTACACTCTCAGTCCCTTCCTATCCCACATCACTATACTATTCTGATGCCTGACCTTTCTCTTTGGATTTCTAAGTTTTGCTTCACCTGAACTTACCCCTATTTCTGTTAGCTTAAAGCCTTGCTCACAGTTGAGTTATACAATTGGCCGGGGTACGGGTCCCAGCCCAGTTCAAGTAGGCCCCACCTCAACAGAATAACAGACTCTTCCCTGGGTTTTGATGCCAGTGCCCCATGGACTAAAACCCTTTTTTCCCATATTATTCTTTCAGCCACACATTTAATTCTCTAATCTGTTTGACCATAAGCTAATGTGTAGCTTGCTGAGGTAGCAATCCAGGGATGATTAACTTCAATGTTTTGTGTTTAAATTTAGACTCTTAACTCCTCAAATTCTTAGCAAAACAACACTCCTGGTTCTACCTAGGTCATTAGTTCCCAATGGACTATGACAATGAGATTCTCCCCCTTCCCCTCAAAGTTCTTCCCCAGCTATGATATGTCCTTAGTCCTTGCACTGGACGAACAACATAATTTTTGGAGGTGTTGGTCACAGCTGCAGAGAACCCTATCAATCCTCCTGACTATACTATCTCCAATCACTACCGCATTCCTCTTCACACCCCTACTTGAATTGTATCCTTCAACATGATACCATGAACAATTTAAGCATTTTGAACCTGTTGGACAAAGTCAAGGGCTGAGGGCTCCATTATTCTAATTTGATTCCCCATACCAATCTGACTTGCAGGACACTTGCTGTTCCTGACCACTAAACGATTCTAAAGTTCTGCCTAACCTAAAGCATGTGACTGTCTCTTGGAACGAAGTGTTTGGGTAGCTCTCCCCTTCCTGACACTTCACAATGTCTGCAGCTCAGACTCAAGCTCAGCAACATTGAGCTAAAGCTGCCCAGTCTGCAGACATAGTTGTCCAGGATTGCAGTTCAGTCCGTAGATTTCCACATGCTGCAGTCATGACATACTATCAACTGCGCTATTTCTGTCCAACTTTATTTTATTTAGTTATTAAAATAGTTAACAAATCGCACAGCAAAAGTAATAGAAAGTTGCACTCGCCTAGGTTGAAAGCAAAGAGAGAAAAGTCATCAACTGCAGCAGATTGAAAGAAAAGCAGAAAAAGGGGTTCCTCTTTCTTCCTTTGAGTTGAATTCCCACATGAACTAATTTCACAACTGGATTCTGGATTCCATTCTGGATGGGATTTTATGGCCTTTGTTCATCTTGAAACTGTAAGATCCTGCCCGAGGTCAATGGACCTTCCCTTGGTCCGCCCCTTGCTGCTCCAATTCCTGTAGTGGGCGGAATGGTAAAATTCCAGTCTCTGTGTCCCACTCAAGCACGTTTTTCTCTCCATGCATCACTATACCCTGTGCAGTTTGAAAAACCTGTCAGTTGATGATGCCTCTGATGAGTAAACAACTAATTTAGCTCCCTCCTACAGTACTTAATGCCTGCTGAACCAATCAAGTTCAGCTAATTAACCGATAACTGGCATTGTCACGCAGTGTCCTGTTTAACAACGCTGCTTAACTCACTTGAAGGTTAAATTTTTTATATCAGAGCTTGATTCTTTGGGCCCGACTTTACCAATGAGTTGCGTCCATTTTCGGGCGTGAAAATTTGATAAAGTCTGAACCTGCTCCCCCTTTACGAAGCCCCGAAATAGCCGCGATTGGCACTGCATCAAAAATGGGCATGACTCAATTTAAATGCATTTGCATGCGTTTAAATTGACTTAATGGCTGAATGCACAAACTCACCAGCATTTTCCACTTTGCCCACCATGTTTGCCCGTTCAGATTCGGCTCAAAACAGACGTGCAAGGCAAAGGTCTGTTTTGGGCACTCCAGCTTCTGAAGATGTAAGTTCCAAGCTTCCAGTGGCTCTCTGACACAAATCAGCATGGTGGTGAGGGAAGAGGAGGCCGGACAGATATATCTCTGATGGGGGGGAAAGAGGGAGGTGGCTCAGATTGCTCTCTGGTTGAGGGGGGGGGGGAGAAGGTCTGCTGCCATTCTGCACGCTATCGGTGGAGGGGGAAAAGTGGGCAGGGCCCACAATCAATCTGGGTGGGGTGGGGGGGGGTAGGGAGAAATAAAGAAGACAGTTATGTTGGGCTAATGGGCCAATGTCTATGGGGACCAGTGGGGAGGCATTAGTGGACCCAGGAGCAGGGACAGGGGAGCGTTTTTCAAAATTTTTTTTACTGCGCATCACAGTTGAAATTTCCAATTGAATCAACACTTTTTTTGGGTGCGATAAGCCCCATCCACAGGCTTCTGCCACACAATTCAGAATCGCTGCTTTTTTTTCAGGCAGAGTGAGTATGGGGGCTTACAAGTGTACAAGTCAGATCTAGAACTCCCAGATTCAGCCCTTAAAATCAAAATGGTAAAATTGGACCCTTTGTCTTTCAGTGAAGCATTGAATACAGATTATCTGGCCCCAGAAGACATCCCATAATCAAATTGGGAAAGTGGTGGTAAACACATCTCAACTGAATTTTATATGGTGGACATCTATTATGTGACAGGTTCATCTTCAGAAAGGATGGATAGCAACACATACATTTGGGTGAACATGTCCTCAAGTGCATTTATATTCCATTTGCTTTGATTCATTAGACAACCAGTGAGACTATGAAGCCTGATTTTAAACCAATGATTATACTGCCCCTTAAGATCAAGATTAAACTGATTAGAAAGCTCAAACTCAAATGCTTTGATCATCTCAAATTTATTGATGGATACTTTGTTTAATTTGTTTGTTTTGATTTATTATTGTCACATGTATTTGTATACAGTGTAAAATATTGTTTCTTGTATGCTATACAAACAAAGCATACTGTTCATGGAGAAGGAAAGGAGAGAGTGCAGAATGTAATGAAGTTTTAGAAGCACGGATAAAAAGATAGAATTGGAAAATATTCTGTGCACAATTTGCAAACTGGCTCTGATGCCATCTTGAGTTTCTATTTTGGCTCAATTCTAATCATTATGCTTCTGTACATTAGAACAGATGATGACATGATTTGAAAAAGGAGTACCCAATATGGAAAATTTCCTCATAGCCGCAACATCATATGATTTACTGAATGGGGTGGTGGTTGACAATGTGCAAAGTTCTTTATGTCATTGTTTGAGGAGGGTAGATGGAGAAAGAATCATCAATGTTTGAAGACAATATAAAGGTAAATATGCATCCGATAATTTGTAGCTGATAGGAGGCAGAAATAAATTGTTTTCAGGGGACAGCCTTTGCTTTAGAGTGCTCATACTCCCTGAATAAATACTGTCAGATCAACATGGCATCAGACTCCTGAAGTTACCTGAGCATTCAACTAAAATAAACATGCATTTTTACCTGTTAAGTCTTTAATTTGAGGGAGGAAATTATAATAAATTAAACTTGATGTTAATCCTTAACTCCAACTAAGAAAGAGAGAAACTATAGTTTGGAATAAGTACCATTATCCTGGCAGCATAGTGGCACAGTGATGAGCGCTGCTGCTTCACAGCGCCATCGGCCTGTGTTCAATTCCTGGCTTGGGTTACTGTTTGTGTGGAATTTGTACGTTCTCCCTATATCTGCATGCATTTTCATTGGTGCTCTGGTTTCCTTTTACAGTCTGAATGATGTGCTGGTTAGGTGCGTTGGACCATGCTAAATTCTTCTTCTGTGTATTAGAACAGGTGCCGGAGTGTAGCAAAAAGGAGATTTTCGTAGTAACATCATTAATGTAAGCTTACTTGTGACGCTAATAAATGAACTTAAACTTGAGACTTAATTTTACTTGCGCTTCAGCTACAGATTTATGAATAGTTGTGGTAGTCAAAAGAAAATGCATCAAAAGGAAACTTGCAAATTGCAAGTTCAGCAGTGTACAGCTGCCACTGTCTTGGTCAGATCACAGTTAGGTTGGGTTAATCTGCAGTTTGCTATAGTGTTTCAAGTTTATTTCAGTTTTCTGTCAAAGTTATCAGTTTATCTTCATCCTGAAGGTGACCCTACAAGGCTATTTTGGATTAATTCCATGTGCTTTAATATTAGGAAAAGCACAGACGTTGGCAGTGTAGATTAAACCCAGAAAATTAATTCAAAAGTGCGGATTTATCAGACACCATCATCTCTGCTGTCATGAAATATTAAAAATTAATTGTGTAATATTATTGAGCTGTGACTGCTTGGTTATCTTTTTCATCCATGCCAATGTTTTTTCAAAACCTACTTTAATTTTCATGTGGGAGGATTGAAAATATACATACCAAAATAATGTGATTATAGTCAAACAATTTTTATTTGCATGATTGGAAAAAAAGGGCTACATTTCCAATTTTATGGAAATGCTCATGCAGTGCTGCGTATGAAAGAAAAGGTTTTTTTTAATATTACAGCTAGCATCACAAAGAGGAAATGAGAAAAGAAAGAATTTGCTATTGTAGTGTAGTGTTTCTGTAGTGTTTCTCACAACCTCAGGATTTTCTCTTTTCTTCCAATTAAGCACTTTTGAAATTAATCAATGCTGTAATATAGGGAAACATGACACCCAATTTGTACATAGAAAGGCTTCACAAACAGCAAAGGGATAAATGGCTAGATGATATAAGCTGGAATTTTCTGGCACCTCTTGCCAATGGGATCTTCTGATCCCACCAAAATCAATGGCCATTTGAATGGTTCACAGAGGGTGGCAGGGGTGAGGATATGGGAGGGAGGTAGTTTGGCCATTTTTTTGTGCAGCAGAAAATATTGGGGAATCTCAGCTGGTCTGACAACATCTGCAAAGACAGAACAGAGCTAATGTATTGAGTCTGGATGACCCATTGGCAGAGTGCTTATTTAGATTTTAAAACTATATTGTCATGGTAGGTATATAAAAAAAAGGTGCCACATCACTCACTGTTACACTAAAGTTAGTGTATAAATTGATAACGGAGCAAATAGTGAAATATAGAAAAATACATTTGATGAAAGTTCCAGTTTGTGTAAAATTGTGTAACATTTGTGTAAATGTCTACGCATTGTGAAAAGTGTATGTAAAAATTGTGTTAACTTTAATTTTCTGGGAACCACAAAATATAACATGGTGGCAGTATGTGCCCGTGAGTAAAACCAAATATTTTAATCACATTTAATGCTGAATTAAATTGAGGAACATCAACCTGAATTAATACCAAAAAGAGAGAAATAACAGATTGAATCATGTGAAAACAAGATGGCCCCATCATGACAATGAACACACAGACAGCTCATAATTATTTGGGAGGTTCATGATTTCATGGAAGCATTTGGGAAGTTTAAGCGAACATGCAGATTTCCACTTAGCAGCTTTCTAAAAAGTACTCCAGAAAGGAAAGGGTCAGTTTTCTCTTTTTGTGGACAGGGGAGAAAGGTTAAATCTTTTGAACAGCTGAGAGTTAGTGACGACGACAGTTAAAAACCCAGACACACTGAGAAATTCAATATCTCTATCTGAAGTCAAACAATTGGATCCAACGATATGAACTTTAGTGCCTGAGGCAGGAATCAGGTGAGTCTGTTGATAACTTCTTAACAAGATTGAGAAACGTGACTAGCAAGCCTAAATTGACAGAAATCAATGAAAGACTCATTGATCAACTCATTTGGGGTGCAGTAAAGCTGGTGTAAAAAAGAGGCTGAATGGACATGATAAGGTCACAGTTCAGACTGTAGAATTGTACAGAAGCCATGATTAAACAGTTGAAGACAATAATTGCTCAAATAGCTCACCTTCAATTAAGATAGAGAGAGAGATTTGCAAGAGCTATAGGTGACCAGGCAGAAGGAAATGTCTCCCATGCAAGTCAAACTGTAGAACATGTAGAAAGCCCAATCACTGGGAAAAGACATGCAGAACAAAGAAAAAAGTGGTAAAGGAATTAACAGAGGAAGAGCAAAGGGGACAATTGAAAAAGAAAAGTAATGAAAACCTTTATACTTTGAAAGCTGATGATGAGTTTTCGACGCAATGAATATAACTGCACGAAACATCAAGATGCAATAATTCCCAAGAATCGACAACAATAAATCTGACTTATAAGCATGATACTGGAGCACTGAGTAATATCATTCTACCTAAATAGCACCAGAAGATGTTTTCTGAACATCTAAAATGAAATGGATACCCAAAGAAAGATGCCAAGGTACAGAGTAACTTCAAGCTGGCAGCATATGCCGGAACCAAGACTCACCAGCTGGGAATGACCCAGGTAAGAGATAGATACAAAGGAAAATAAGTTAACTGTTATGTTCTATGTCACGGAAACAGATGGCCCAGCTGTCCTGGAGTGAGCAGTTGTGTAGAGCTACAGCTGGTCTCAGTGAACCATGAGATGCAGGAGACATCACTGAGAGCTGAAGGTTATACAGCAATTGAAAAACACTCTCTGATCAGAAGCAAGAAATCTCTGGTCCATGTGTATTCAGGGTTTGTTGATGAGATGGCTCGGTGTTTGATGATATTATGTTATCATTGACCCAGGGAAGAAATCAGTGATTCATCCCCAGGCAAAGCACCAATAGAGCTAAAAGGAAACATTAACGAGATATCAACAAGATGGAAGAAAATTGATTGCCTGTGTTATATGGCTCACAGATTGGATATATTCCATCATGGTGAGAAAGAAGTCAAATGACGGGCTACAAATCCGCTTGAGCACTAATGAATTTAATCTAGCAATAACATAGAACATGTTATTGTGGTTTTCATAGAAAATTTATTTAATTTCTATTCAACATTAGAACATTACAGGGCAGTACAGGCCCTTCGGCCCTCGATGTTACACAGACCTGTGAAATCAATCTCAAGCCCATGTAACCTAACTATTCCAATATCGTCCATATGTGTTTATCCAATGATCATTTAAATGTTCTTAATGTTGGCGAGTCCACTATTGTTGCAGGCAGGGCATTCCACATTCTGACTCTACTTCCTGAGTAAAGAATAAAGAGGAGTCCTACTTCTATCCTGACAGAGACAGCACCAGTTCTGATACTGGCAAGCTTGATGCCTAAAATGGGATATTGGTAAGTAAAGTTTGATGAGAAAGCTTCACTATTGATAACATTCAAGGCACCCTTCCGTCAGCATAAATCACTGTGCCAATCTTTTGCCTTAAAATTTTAAAAAGAGATATCGCTAGACTGGTCATGTAAACTTGGAGGTGATGGATGAATGGAACTTGGTTAAAAATTAGGACTCAGGCAATTGAGTTTCATAAATTGCCCTATGAACAATAAACAGCTTTCTGGATCTTGGTAAATCAACACTTAATAATAAATAAATCTTTCAAAATGAACGACTGTATCTGGAACTTAGATGCCTTTGTTGCAAGACATCCATAATATTCCCTGATTATTTATGCCCATTCTGTTCATCCTCTTGCATTGATGGAATAACTTCTCCCGTCTTCAATAATGGGTCACTGGGAAAACTCACTGCACGGTATGGTTTTGCTTCAACATGGTACTTCACATAGTAATAGACAAGCCAGGCAGGAATGTGTTCCATTAGGAAGTTGACATGACATACAATAAAGCTCTTTGACAGACTTTATGCTCCACATTTCTGGAGAACTGAGATTAGAAATCTCAGCTAGAAATGTGGAGCTCTGGAATGCTGGAGAAAAGTAGAAGCAGAGTGGCAATCCAATGGTGATTGCCACTCCTCGGAAGATTCAGACCATTATAATGCTGAAACTACTAGTTGGATGAACATTGTTCTCAAAAAGACACTGACTTGTGTTTTTGCCTGGCGAAGGTTGAAACAACTTGTGTGATGTGCCAGTCTTAAAATTTCCCACCATTCCTTTCCACCAGGAAGCAGCAATGTTTGCATATTAACACAGGAAGGAAGTTCTTTGAATGACATATTAGCCTATGAGGATCATTTGCACATCTGCTTGAGGATTTAAATAAACCTAAAACAATTGCCTAGATTAAAATCATTTTAGCACTGGTATAATATTAATCCAGCCAAGGTTATCCAGTGGGTCTAGAGGCCCAGGTACTGGTACAAATAAGATATATTGTACATTCTATATTATCCAGTGATTATAAATCATATATTTCATGCCATAATTTTTCAGAGTATCTGTTATCAAGTCAAGACCAGATTAAGTTTACATACTTAGGGCATTCCCAAATGAGAAAAATGCAGCATTATAAATCACATGGTGAGTATCAAGTTTATTTGATCATAATCTATATTGAACATTAAATTCAATTTCTTTCCACCTAAATAAAAGATAGATGGCCACAGTAGGCATAAGTACATATTACAATGTCAGGATCATCTATCAAACTGATCCTAAGAGATGGATACCAGGTGGTTAACATATTTACAGTAATGAAGCACTACAATCGTGGAAGATCTCAAACTCCTGAGTGAGCACTACCACACAGGAAATGGTGTGTTATCTGATCCGTGAAGGTCTTCTTCATGAGTGAAGGAATAATAAGCAGCGGGATCGACTTCCGAAGCTACAGTCAATATTTGTTCAGATTGGCCTTCTGGCAACTACTGCATAAGTTTGTCCATTAACTCGTTCACCTAATAAACCTCCATTTATGTCTACACACAGTGTTGCACCAACCTTACCATTGTCCTTTTTTTTAGATAATTAAGAAATTATTTTCTTTCTATTTGTCAGTTCATTACATTTGTCTAAAACAAGGCAAAACCGCATAGGAATTGCAACAAAAACTTCACGGAGATATGGCAAGATTCTCTGGCCTTCCAGCACATGTTTCCCACTGGCGGGGGATGATGTGTTGTTTGCTAGTGACGGGATTCTCTGGTCCCATGGCTATCAATGGGAATTCCCACTGATATTACTCCATGTTGACAGGAAAGCTACAAGTGAGGGTGTGCTGCCGGTGGAACTGGAGAATCCTGTCAATGTGAACAGACACACCCAGAGATTGGTGTGGCAGCCACACCTAATTGGATTTTATTGATCAGGGTGATAATGGCCAAAACGGGTGCGGAAACCAATGGGGTATAAAGGGTGCTGCACAACCAAGAATCACTCTCTCTTTCTGACCTCACGGGTGAACTACAACAACAGTGACCATCACCAGCAATAACTAGGACGAGGAGAACTACCACACCCAAGAAGGAAGGAAGACGAGAGCCAGAGTGCCAGACCAGATCGAAGGACCAGACTATACAGAGGACTACCAGACCAGTGCACAGATAAAGGCCAATATCTGCCTGGGTACTTGCCAGTCACACAATGTCAAGAATCCCACTCACCTGATGGAGGGGCAGCACTCAGAAAGCTAGTGGCTTTTACTACCAAATAAACATGTTAGACTTTAACCTGATGTTGTGAGACTTCTTACTGTGTTTACCCCACTCCAACTCCAGCATCTCCACAAGGTGAACAGCCAGAGAATTCCAACCATAAACTATTATAGTGGAGCAAAAGTGGCATGCATTTCAGCATTATCCTAACTCAGACATTACACTATCAAAATAATTACAATTTTACAATATATAAAACACATAGATTTCTATATTCTCCCAATGGTAATTTTGCATCTGAAACTTGATATTTATGAGATATTTATAACTCTAGATTTATATAACACAGGCTCTGAGCTCATTTCATCTCATTCACTCAGAATACTGTTCCGATTGTTTCCCCAATATATATTTTTGTAACATTCACCTGATTAGGCAGATAGTATTTTGCTTTACCATCTCAGCTGAAGGATTGTGCCTCCTAATAATGTACCAAAGCCCCCACTTCTGACTCAGCACCAAATTTGCTATCAAAAATAATTTCAACAAGCAATCGATATCAGTTAATCAAATTTTACACACACTAGACAGAACAGTTAGTATTCTTAACTGATTGTCGGTAGGAAGAATCCAACCCAAGATCAATTTTGCCCTCATTCCATATTCATACTTTGGCGTAGAAATTGATACAATCTTGGGAACAGCTTCTGCACTGGAGGGATAAACCCAAGGCTCACCAAAGATTGGGTTTTGGGTTTCACATATAAAGGAGCCCAGTAATCTAAAATTAGTAGTGAGAAATCAGGCTGACTGTATTGTCATTTAAACTGTATCAACAGAATAGAACCATATAATCTCTACAGAGAAGAAGGAAGTCATCTGGCCCATCAAGTCTGTATCGACTCTTAAGATCCATCCAAACCCTCCACTCCACCCAATCTATGCAACCCCATACATTCACTATGACTAATCCACCTAGCCTACACATCTTTGGGCACTAAAGAACAATTTTAGCATAGCCCATCCATCTTAGCTGCACATCTTAGTCCAAGATAAATTTAAGAAATAGTCTTCTCTTCCACTCTAATGTGCCGTATTGCATTTATATTTTGTGCTCTATGATTTGCATACATCTCTTAATTACTGCTTTTTCCTGTCATTTTTAAGGAGTTTCCATAGCTATGGCAGCTGATTGGGAGATCACTCCCTCATGGAAATTCACTCTCATTGGCTCGGGACAGTAAAAGGTTGGCTTTTGTGTTACGAGCTTCTCGCAGCATTGGCAATTGCACAAGTGGAAGCTTCAAAGGTGAGAATGTGAAGATTAGTGCTGGTCTTAAATGTGGGAAACTAGTGCTGCTCTAAATTTCACTCACAAATTGCCAACACACTGCTGTTAAACTACGACTTTAGGGAAAATGAAAGCAAAATTCAAGTCAATTCTTAAAGCAGGATTCCTGCCAACCCTTCTTGCTGCAAAGATGAATTTCAAAGGGGTTATGTTTTCAGCCAAGAGATCAAAAAATTGACATGGCTTGTCATTTCTCCAACCAAAGCAACATCTGGTGCACGTGATGAAGCTGTTGCTATTAAGAAATATACAATGCAATGACCATGGAAGGAGCACAATGCATCTACCACCAATAGCACATTATTCATATAAAAGTATCTTTTCAGAACAAGACAAATGGTAATGGAGCCATTGATTAATTTGACTGACATCGCAGAGAGGTATAGGAATTATAAAAATGACACAAACTTCCCATGCTGACTTTATGTAGTATGTATTATACCTGTGTATCATGGATGCACCAGTAAAAATAGAATTCTATCAAAATAAATCTGCGAAGTAAAATATCACTAGCATACAGCAATACTTCTATGCTCCACACAGAACTGTTAAAAATGCCTTATCAATGTACATTAAAAAGAAACAACATAAATCTCAAGAGGTTCATTTTGGCCTGATAAGCATTATTTAACACACATTCTAAGCTCTGCTTCCTCTCTGATATCTCATTTGTCACCAAGACTTCTCTCTCCTCTGAGAAACTGCCTGCCTCCTGCCAAGTTGCTTTCCCCTGTGCTGCCAAAATACTTATTTAATCCTTTATTACATCAATTTGCTCTTGCTCCACTGAAGGTGCTGGGAGGGTAATTGAAATAGTTCTTAACATTATAACACTAAAAGCCATAAATGAAGTTCCAGCATTATTTTAACAATGAACCAGAGAGAGAGAAGAAAAAATTTGATTCTTAGGATCTTTCCTTGGCAATCGATTCTACCTGTACTTCTTTACATACGCTGTTCACTCTTTTGTTACAAACCTGCTCCTGCTTACCCATTGCTAGACATTCCCACCTGTAGCTGTTTCTTCAGCGACCATATTCCTGCATTCAACAACTTCCCCCTCACCTCCACTCTGCTGTTATCTCTTTCCTTTCTTCAAAAGCCTCCTTTAATGCTGGGCCAGCAAAAAAAAACATGTTAAATCTCACAAAGCATATGTAGAAGAGTTCCCAAGTCTTAAAAAAGATAGACGTGCTGCCCCAAAGCTGCAATTGGAGGATTCTAGACCCTGAATTATTTTATGGGAAGTTGAGAAAACTGGGGAGGGGTGAGAAGACGAGCAAATTCTGTTTACGAATTCTGTTCTGTAGACCTATCAACAGATTCTAAGTCAAGCAGTTGTGCTTTAAATAAATGGTGACATTGATGAAGCAGCTGCAATATGTCTCTGTCCACACTGCTGTTATGGTGCTTCTAATGATTTGGTGTGTGGATTCTTTGAAAAAAAAATGACCTGAAAAGACTAGCTAAGAGCAATGGTCCATTTTAAAACCCAGGTTAATTTATTTTCAATTCTCAGAATTTATAAACCATATATATATATCATCCATACATATTATATATCATTTTTCTTTATTCATTGGCTCTCTGACAAAGCCAGTATTTTGAACTGAATAGCTTGCTGGGCCATTTTGGAGGGCAGTTAATAGTCGATCACATTGCTGTGGATCACAAATCACCTGTATGCCAGCCCAGGTAAGGATAGGCATTCCCAAAACAGCATTAGTGAACCAGATGGGATTTTACAAGGATTGGTGATAGTTGTCATGGTCTACATCACTGAGACAAGCTTTATATCCCAGATTTATTAACTGAATTCAAGTTCCACCAGCTGCCATGGTGCGATTTGAATCTTCAACCCCAAAGAATTAACCTGGATCTCTGCATTACTGGTTGAGCGACATTACTACTATACCACAATCTCCTTCTATGTAAGGGTGGGATTTTATGAACTTGCTCAACCCAAGACCAAAAAGTCCTGCCCAAGATCAACGGACATTTCTATTGTCTGCCCCTCACCCACTCTAATTCTGTGGGAGTGGGTTCAGGGTGGTAGAACTCGCATTTTATTTATGATAATTTAACTAGTAAGGCAATTATTACAGGCTTATATTTTACACTTGTTCCATAGATTCTTAACCTATTGTACAACTTGTCAGACATAATGGAGAAATAATTTCTCTGTCTGCTATATGTAACACACAATTTGCCAAAGTGTCCTAAAGGTACCTCTTTAGGAATGGTTTTCTTTTTGCTACAGGCCCAGACTAGTACTGTTCAATTCTGTAAACAGAGCCTGTATTTTCACACATTGCAGTATAAATTTAGAAGCTGACAGATTGAAACTCCACAACTTTTTTTATTCGTTATCGGATGTGAGTGCTGTGGCAAGGAGAGCTTTTATTGCTTATTGCCTAGGTTCCCCTTGTGAATAGTGATGATAAGCTGCCTCTTGGACTGTTGTAGTCCTTGTAGTGCAGCTACACCCACAGTGAGGTTTGGGAGAGAGTTTTAGTATTTTAACAGAGGAACAATGAAGGAACGTCGATCTAGTTCTAAGTCACAATATTGTTTGATTTCCGGGGTGGGTGGGGGGGGGGTGTTGCTGGAACGTCTTGGAATTGGGAGATGCTGTCAAGCTGCCATAAATTGCTTCAGTGCAGCTTACAGATAATACAGGTCACTGCCACTGTGTGCTGCTGGTGGAGGGACATTAATGTTTAAGATGTTGGATAGGAGCTGATCAAACATGCTGGATGATGTTGAGCTTCTTGTTGTTGGAACTCAATCACTTAAGTTTCTGTTCAGTGGTAACCCTGCCTAGGATGATGATCATGGCAGATTCAGCAATAGCAATGCTGTTGAATGTCAAAGTGAGTGAGGAACGGTGATTAAATCTTTTGTCTTGTTAGCCATTGCCGAACACTTGCTTAGTATAAATGGCTCTTGCTAATTAACAACCCAAGCCTGAATGTTGATCACATTTTAGTGCATGAAGTCATGGATCCCTTCAGTCTTTGAGGAATCCTGAATATTGTGCATTCATCAGCAAGCACCCCATTTCTGATTTTACGATGGAGGGGAGGTTTTTGATGAAGCAGTTGTAAATGTTTAGGCCGAAGATCCTGCTCTGATGAACTTCTGTTACAATTTGTTGGGGTTCAGATAATTCTTCAGCAACCAAAACTTTGTGTTTTGTATGATTCCAACCAATGGAAAGCTTTCCACCTGATTCTGTGGGAAAATGTGACATTGTCCTCTTTGGCAAGAGGAAGAGAAAAGCAGTGAATAATTTAAATGGTAAGGGACTGCAGAGCTCTGTTATGGAGAGAGATCTTGGCTTCTTGGCACATGAATCGCAAAACGTTGGTAAGCAGATGCAGTGATTGATTAAGAAGGTAAATGGAATAATGGCACTTACTGCATGGGAAATAGGATATAAAAGAAGGGAATTAAGTCTTACTGCAACTCTCGAGTGCCTTAATGAGACGATGTCTGGGGTACTGTGTGGAGTTTTTGTTTCCTTATTTAAGAATGGATACAATTGCCTGAGAAGCAGTACAGAGAAGGTTCATTCAAGTGATTCCTGGGATGAAGGGGTTGAGCAGATTGTCTGGAAGACAGCAAGAATTTTACTGCCCTTCCCACTAGCAAGATTTTCCTGACCTGCATAGTTAATGTGCATGTGATGGCTCACCGCATTTGATAGCTGTGCATCTGTCGCAAACTGGCCTTTAAAATTCTGCTCAAGATCTCTAAATATTGGTGTTTTCTTTTCTGGATGTCACTTATTAGAGTTCCTGCTGCTTTTGCAATTACAAGCACTTTGTTATTTGTCTTATAATCTATATTTATAATTTTAAGTCCAAAGTAATTCAGTGGAGATGAAAATGAATTAAGAATGTTTAGGGCAACACAGTGGATACAGTTATTAGCACTATTGCCCCCAAGTGCCAGGGATCTGGATTCAATTCCTGCCTTGGCTCAATGTCTATGTGGAGTTTGCATAGTCTCCTCATGTCTGCGTGAGTTTGCTCTGGATAACCTGGTTTCTTCCCACAGTCCAAAAAGATGTGCAGGCTAGGTGGATTGGCCATGTTAAATTTTCCCTTCAGGCCCAATTTTACTATTTTCATTCTAAGTGCTGTATCAAGGCGTAATGCAAGTCGGATTTAGAGATCTGATTTCAGGTGTCCCCATACGCACTCAGCCATCTCCAGTCCCATTTGTGTTGTGGGCAGGGCTTAGCGCGGTTGAAATGATCAGCGCTCTGAACTGCACAGGTGCAGTCAGAAAAAGATTTGAAAAAGCTCGCCAATGTCAGATTGCTCCTGGACTGCAGAAAGCGTCCTGGGAATGAAAAATGGGAGCAATACCTTCCACACACATTACTGCCCCCCTTATCCACTTCCCCCACTACCCAGGCAGATCGCTGCCCTTGCCCCCTCGCTGATTGCCCGCAGATTGGAAGTGCACCCCACAGCCCTCCTGGTGCTCCCACTAGAAATATATCTGCCACACCAAAAAGAGATCTGATTGCCGCGCTGCCAGAAATCCTCGCACCCCCCCCACCCCCAAGAGATCCATCTCACCCCCGCCTGAGGTACATCTTACCAGTCTCCCTGCTCCTGCACCCTCCCCCCACCATGACAATGACCTGGCCTCACTCATCCCCACCCACTCCCTCTCCCAGAGAATAGTTTGGCCTCACTCATTGCCTCCTAGAGGAACATCTGACCTGCTCCCCTTCCCTCCCCACCAGACAATGATCAGACCCCAGCCTCCAACCACCCCCCCCCCCCCCCCCCCCCCCCACCGCCACCACCAACCACCACCACAGATACACCTGATCCACCTTCTCCCCTTTCCTCTCCAGCAGACAATAATCTGGCCTTACTCCTTTCCCCCCACCCCACAACCGGAGAATGATCTTCCTCCTCCCCCTGTGCCCCCACCACTGATCTGAATCAGAGTGATCTTGGGAAGCCCTTCAGCAGCTGGAGCACTTGATTCAGACTTTTAATTTCCACGTCCATTAGTAGATTGGCAAACGTGGTAAAAAGGGGGAAATACTGATGAAGTTGGGCGGACAGCTCATTAATTCAATTTAATTGCATGCAAATACATGCATCAGGTCAGCAATACAACATCATTGCAAAATTATAGAAGGTGAACAGGTATGAAAATTGGCAACTCAGCCGTCATTTTGAAATTATTAATTAATTTATTAAAAAATTAAAATGATGGAGCCTATCAATGACCCAATCATCTGCAATTTTTCATTGCCCTCAGTATTTTCAGGTATCAAAAATGAAAATGTTTGACATTGTTTTGCAGCATCAATGACGAGGTGACACAATGATGAAAAAATGCCAGTCAGTGGAACCAGGCTGAATGTAGCAGCAGATTCTGCTGGTCAATGTGACAACACCTGTATCCTTTTCCTCATCTCATTTTTAACATTTTAGAGTCTGCCTTAAGAAATTAACAAAGATTCCAAGAACAGGGAGTCTTTAACCCTGCAGCCATGACCAACTTCCTGTACGTGGCATTCTGCTGCGGTGACTGCTCTTTAATGCCAACACAGCAGAAAAGGGTCACCTAGTTTGGGTGATCTGTTGAGACTCAGAGTGAGCAACCACCCCAGGGGATGGAGCTGTCTTTGCTAGGAGACATGTAGCAAGCAAATTATAGACATATGGCTGCTGAACAATTCTCATTAATAAATCATTTTAGTGTTTATGAACAGTTTCTGAAAGAGCATCTTAACACCCTTTCTGCTGCTCACAATCCTGATTGTGCAGATTTCCCCATTTTGCCTCTATATGGTTTCTTTCATGCTGAACTAAGCTGAGACTTTTGGAGTTGGGGAGGGAGTGAGTGGAGCACTCAAGTTTTAAATCTGCCACCCTCACCTCACTGAAGAATCTAAAATCCAGGCCAAGGGAAAAAAGACTCATGAGAGTCTAAGTTTGATGTACTTCCCTGTATACATTAAAAACCAGCAGAATAAATAAAAATCTCTGGAACAAAGCAGACGCCTTTGAAATGTGAATCCTGTGAAGGTTACAGTAAATTAGATTTCTCCCGAACACCCCAAATGACTATTGTTTGAAACAGTTTGGAAGAACCTTGCCTCTGTCGGCTATTGAAGCACGCCATTTTGTTTTAAACAATTTATTACCATTGAAGTTAAGATCATACAATTTTATAGAAATCAGAAAAGCCTTTCAGTGAGCCATCTTCAAACTAAATTTCCCAGTCCCTCCACTCACCAGAAAACATCCATTTATTTTTTGACTCCATTATTGTACAACTTGCATCAATATCTTTTCTTACAACACTTGTTTCACAAATTGCCCTTGGACGAGAAACATCTGGTAGAATTCCCTAATTTTTTTGTGTGTGGAGTGATGTCGCAGGCAGCTTCCACTGCTCAAATTTCAGCATCACAGTTAAAAAATAGTAAGGTGGACAGGTTAAAAAAAAAATGAAAACATTGTTCCACCTCCCCCCAAAACAGAGCACCCCTATCCCAATGAGATGGAACCCCCCATCCTCATGGATCCCCACTTCACTATAACCCCACTTACATGGAACTCTGTCTCCATGGAACACTTCTCCCCTCCACCACTATAGAGCTCCCTTGATACCTAAGCAACTCCCCTTCTCCACAGAGAACTCACCCATGCCACATTACCAGCCACCTTTCCACACTCCATCTTCCCCCCATCCTGGCCCCTCACCAACTGGTAGTGCCAGGATGCAAATTTTTTTGTTTGTTCATGTAACACAGGCATCACAGACTGTCATGATGTGGAGATGCCGGCATTGGACTGGGGTAAACACAGTAAGAAGCCTCACAATACCATGTTAAATCCAACAAGTTTATTTGGTAGCAAAAGCCACTAACTTTTGGAGTGCTTGCTGCCTTTTTGTCAGGTGAGTGGGAGTTCTATTCATAAACAGGGCATATAAAGACACAGACTCAATTTACAACATAATGATTGGAATGTGAGTCTTTACAGTTAATCAAATTTTAAAAGTACAGACAATGTGAGTGGAGAGGCATTAAGCACAGGCTAAAGAGATGTGTATTGTCTTCAGACACTAACTGTCCTGTCTGGAGACAATACACATCTCTTTAACCTATGTTTAATGCTCTCTCTGCTCACATTGTCTGTACCTTTAAGACTTTATTAACTGTAAAGACTCACATTCCAATCATTGCTTTGTAAATTGAGTTTGTGTCTTTATATTTCCTATTTGTAAATAGAATCCCCACTCACCTGATGAAGGGGCAGCCAGCGCTCTGAAAGCTAGTGGTTTTTGCTACCAAATAAACCTGTTGGACTTTAACCTGCTGTTGTGAGAATTTTTACTGTGTCACTGGCTGACCAGCAGTTATTGCCCATCCCTAGTTTCCCATGGGCAGCTGAGAATCAACCATATTGCTGTGGTTCTGGAGTCACAATTGGGCTAACCACGTAAAGACAGCAGATTCCCTTCTCTGAAGGATATTAGTGAACTAGATAGGTTTTTCTGACAATCGACAATGGTTTCATGGTCAGCAGCAAATTCTTAGTTCCAGATTTTTCAATGCTGGGGCAAGTGTTAATGGTACATGCCTGGACAGTGCCATGATGCTGCCCTGGCATGCCCCTCTCCCCATTGGGGCTATACTCACCTATGTATACTACCTATGTTACGTCGGTGGTGGTCGAGGCGAACTCGCTGGGGTCTTTTAAAAGACTTCTGGATGAGTATATGGGATCCAATGGGATTGAGGGTTATAGATAGGTCTATGGCTGGGTAGGTTTTGATGTGTTCGGCACAACTTGTGGGCCGAAGGGCCTGTTTGTGCTGTAGTGTTCTATGTCCTATGTGCCTTCTGAAGGTTCTACTCACCAGTTGCATATCATGGCGATCCTAACATTAATACATTGGCATGCCCTCATGTTGACATGAACTGATAACTTAATGGGGATGATTATAATGTTTAAATTCATTCAAACAGAGGTTCTGCCATTGAATGTTGGGACTCCTATTATCTTATTGATGGGGGGGTGCGCAGGGACAACCACAACAGGAAATCCTGCCAGCGTAAAACTCTCATGCGCTTTCCATGCGATTTACTGCTCCAGGCTCAATGCAGAGCAGAAAATTCATCCCCCCCCCACCCTCAACATACTCCTCCCATTTTGCTTCCAATTTCCAAACCATCAAACTTGTGTTCCCCCACCATTTGGTTCCACTTTCCAAATGACCAATTCACCCATTCAATTTTTCAGCTCTCTGCAAATCCATTTCAACTTAAATTATTCACCTTGCTCCCAGCTTCCTGCCACATCTCCATACTATGAGTTTCTAGCTGACGAATTTATGATTTTGTAATTCTAGGTTAGCTGAATTTATGATTTCTTATCACTTCTCCTGAGACAACGGGTGGGAATTTCCAGCTATGTTCACCCCAAAACCAGAAAATCTCGCCTGATGTCAATGAATCTTTGCATAGTCTGTCCTTTGCTACAATTGTCATGGCAGAAGGGATAGGAAAACTCCCCCCAATATTTTGCCTTTGCTCATACTAACCTGCAGATCCAGCAGCAATCCAGAGACTGCATGTGGTGACTCACATTTCTCAAACAATATTTCCAACAATATTTCCTTCCTCATTAATTTTTATTTGAGTTATCTTTTCTGCCCAGATCACAGCTGAGATGCCAGTGCTCGAAAATTCTTCAAGTTTGAGAATCCATTGTCAAAACTCTTTCAGGTGAAGAAATGCTGCCCAGATACTGTTGAAAGTCTCCTCATCTCGAATCCAATTTGCCTTAGTTGTAACCTTAGCTGAAAATGTGCAGTCCACTGCAGCAATGAGTTCTGAATTTAGGTAATCCCAAGGGATCGTTCAATAAGATAATCAAATTATACCTCTTTCAGTTCTAAGCTCCTCCAATATTCCCTGGCTGATAGAGTGTGCAAACAATTTCCTCTTGGATTTGATTTGATTTATTTGATCTGATTTATTATTGTCGCATATAGTGAAAAGTATTGTTTCTTGCATGCTATACAGACAAAACACATTTTTCATAGAAAAGGAAAAGAGAGAGTTCAGAATGCATGGTCTATGTTCGACTCTAACTGGGTATCCAGGTGCAGAAAAGGTTGATTTAATCCTTGCTTTGCACTACATTGAGAATATATATTTCTTCAATTAAGCATCTTCTAGATTATAGGTTTAGCTGCATGTTATGCGGCTGGGAGGTAAAGAACATTAGTACATCAACTCACCCTGCCATTTAGCAAGCAAAATTTCACTGTGCTCTTGTGTCCTTATTAATTAAACAATTTACAGGATTGAATGCTGAAGTGTTCTATTTAACCTTTGAGGGTTTTTTAGCACGTTTCTCAGAAATTATGCCACATGCGTCAACATTTTGGAAAGAGGGTGTGGATTATTTTATACAAAAACGGCATATTCTATTAATACTTCAATTTATTCTGAAAAAATGACGTTTTATATGTTCTCATCAAATTCCAAAAAGCACAGCCATAAATTGTTTAAAAATGCAATGCCTGTTCTTTTCAATGGTGAGATAGAGCTCTGACTTGGGAAACCTGTTGACCCCAATGAGTCCCTCCCTGCAGGAAGTAATCTCTTTGGCCAGTTGGCCTGGAGGGTTAGATACCATAAGTCAAGGGGAAAGCAACATTAACAAGTCCAAGGCTTGTGAGTGAAAATGTGGCAGAAATCAAAGTTATAAGCAGTTTGATGCCCCTGATGATGGCTAAAATGCAAGAAAAGGGAAGTGGAGACTCATTCAGGCTGACTGGCAGCATTCTGAGTCTGAGAAAGAGAGGAGAACAGGACTGGAGTCAGGAGCTGGAGCAGCAGTTTAAGACTCTTGTGTTACTATGTTGAGAAGCTAAGGCCATGAAGAACATAGATCTGCAGCATTAGCTGTGAATGTACCCTGTAGATAGTTTGTTCTTTGAAAGTAAGCTTTCTCCTGAGAGTTCGTATAGCTCTGATTCCAGTGAAATAAATGAAACTTTTCTTTAAACCACTGTTCTGTCCATGAGCTTGTACTGTACATCACACCACAATTCTTTGAAAGATTTCATGGAACCCTTGATTCCACCTAAGCTACCAGAACAGACACACTTGGACAATAAAAAGCCATATCTTCAGTCCATGTAGTTTCTTTCACATCGAAGAATATTCCAAGGTGCTTCACAGAAGTTACAGGAAGGGAGAAAGAGATAATACAGAAGGTTATAGTTAGGGAAACACAAATTTCATGGAGAGAAGGGTGAAGTCTTGAAGGAATTTAAACACAAGTACAAAAGTTTTAGATATGTGTGTTGGAAGACTAGGAGCCATTGTAATGTCAAAAGAATACATTTAAGATAGGGATGGAGATAGTACCTGAGAAAAGGGAAAGTGAATTAAGCCTGGGACTTAGAAATAAACAAAAACAGAAAATGCTGGAAAATATCATCAGGTCTGACAGTGCTGTAGAGAGAAAATACTACCGATTTTGGTGGAAGGTCGAAACGTTGGCTCTATGCTCTCTCCAGCTGCTGTCAGGCTTGTTGATATTTTCCAACATTTTTTGCCCTTGTTTCAGATTCCAGCATCTCCAGTATTTTGACTTTATCTAAATGACTATGAAATAAAGTTGAGTGGTTAGAAACTTCATCAGAAAGGACCAAATGATCAAGAATTGTGCCTCATTGCAAAGATAAACATAGAGAGAGCACATGAGGGAAATAAGAGAGAGGCTAGTGATCAATGTACTGTGAGGGTTAGAGCAGGGGAAATGAGATTGTGGCATAGTAACTGAACGAATAGTCTGAATTCTAGTAGAAAGAAGTTTAAGAGTTGTTCAAATTGTTTGGAAGGAAGGATGGACAGTGCAGGAAGAGGGCATGGTGGCATTCAGATATAGAAGCCAATTGTTACCTTTGTTTCCAAACTTAAAATTTTATCTAAATAATGTTACCTTAGACAATGCAGTTCTCTTTCTGCGGTACTGTTAATGTTAATAGAGCAAATTGTCATTTGAATTTGTATGCTATTAATGTCTGCTGAAGTGTTCTGATGGGTCCTTGAATGTTATTTGACTAATATATTTTGCCTTAAAAATGATAGTATATACTTGCACAGCGGGAAGACTTTTAGGTTAGAATATTTGCTATCATTTAAATTGACATCATGCATATGAAAAAGAACAGTGATTTGAATGGAATTCTTGGCACACGTAAAAGGGTGGTGGTCTGGACATACTAGAGTAACAAATAAATCAATCGTAATATTTTACATATCTGGTTTTATTTAAGCTTAATTAAACATTGAGCTCCTTATACACAAGGTCAAGGCCCATATTGCAAGATTCCATCAATGTTCAAAATTGAGCACTATGACCTCAGCGATATGCAGCTGGGTTCGATTCCCAGCTTGGATCACTGTTCGTGTGGTCTGCATGTTCTCCACATATCTGAATGGGTTTCCTCCAGGTGTTCTGGTCTCTCCCACAGTCAAAAAGGCATGCTGATTGGCCATGCTAAATTCTCTCTCAGTGTACCCGAACATGTACCGCAGCGTGGTGACTAGGGAATTTTCACAGTAATTTCATGTTAATGTAAGTCTACTTGTGACCCTAATAAATAAACTTTAAATAAAAAAAATACTAAGTGAGGGGGTGATGGCCTAGTGGTGTTATCGTTAGACTATTAGTCCAGGAACTCAACTAATGTTCTGAGGAGCCGGCTTCAAATCTTGTCATGGCAGGTGGTAGAATTTGAAAAAAGCTGGAATTAAGATTCTACTGATGACCATGAAATCATTGTTGGTTGCTGAAAAAAACACATCTGGTTCACTAATGTTTTTTACGAAAGGAAATCTAGCGTCTATATCTTGTCAAGCCTACATGTGACTCCAGAGCCACAGCAATATGGTTAACTCTCAACTGCTCCCTGAAAATCATTAGTTTCAAGGGCAATGAGGGATGGGCAATAAATGTTGGTCAGCCAGCGATGCTTATGTCCCACAAATGAATAAATTGAAAACAAGTTTTAGCAGAGTGCATTGTACAATGAGATTTCAACAGAAAAATTTATAGAGAGGAGAAAAACTTTGTATGACTGTAAACTTGCAATGAGAAAGAAACAGGAGAGGAATTTTGAGGAATATTTACGATTGTAGCAGCAATAAAATGGTGAAAGACAAGAAAGGTCATGATAGAGAGAAAGATTGCCTTTTAAAAGACAATGGCTGAATCCTGGGCCTCCTCTCCAGTGCTATAATACAAGAGAAGATGGCTTTTAAATACAGCATAAAACTTTCTTTTAAAAGCTACTACAAAACCATAAACAGCTTTTTTCCTTTTCCTGGATTTGTTCCTATTTATTTATTGGGCAGAGGCAATTCTTAAAAACTGAACTGCGCTATCCATCTGGAGTGAAAATGTCAAATTTGACAAGCCATCAGATATGGACCTTGTGTCAGCAATGTCTACATTGGAAGCCGCACTCACATAGACATACATAAGTAAGCTGTAATAAATAATAAGTTATTTCTGTAACATGGATTTTAAACTCAGTGTCTGTCTGCTCAGAGACAAGGCCATAAATCCTCTGATTATTCCACTATCAATACCACTGGATTTAAAGATTGAAAAATCGGTTAAATAAAAATGGAACATTTCCATTTGTATTTGGAAGAGGAAGAGAGAAATGAGGCAAGATATTACCTCTTAAAAGTGCAGGAGTTAAAATTCCACTTGGAATCAATAAGGATCCTGCTGCAATGTTTGTGATGAACCAGTAGAACCATCTGGAAAACAGTGGAGACATAACTTCATTGGATAATTCTGTCATTTCCAAGACTTTTCATTATCTCCTCTGAGGGAAGGAGGGATGAAAACTCTGTCCAGGCAAAGGATTCCCACTAAATTGGCTCAGTTGGGACCTCACATATTTGTGGAATTGTTATATCAAGTGAGTTGGAGTGTATCAACTTCCAGATGGATAATTGTGTGCTTCTACTAATGGAACACAGGCAAGGAAGGTGTCACGATCTTGAAGAATTAGCCGTTTTTATAGAATATCTACAGTGATGGAGGAAACCATTCAGCCCATCAAGTCTGCACTGATTCCCCAACAAAGGATCCCACCCTAACACTTACCTTAACCCCACATATTTACCCTGCTAATTCCTCTAACCTGTACATCTTGGGATACTCAGGGGCAATTAAGCATGGCCAGTCCACCTAACCTGTACATCTTTGGACTGTGGGAAGGAACTGGATACCCGGAAGGAACCCTTGCAGCCGCCAGGACAATGTGCAATCCCCATACCGGGTATTACCCAGAGCCAGAATTGAATATGGATTCCCGGAGCTGTGAGGTATTAGGACTAATCACTGTTCTAAAAATATAAATTGGATCAGGGACCAAGGGGAACATTTATGGGTTTGGAAACAGGGGCACTGAACAGATCTTTCTTTGATGGGCAGCCAGGGAGAGGAAGAGGTTTGAAAATATTATCACTGGACTAGCAATCCAGAGACTGAGGACCTGGGTTCAAATCCCTGAGGACCTGGGTTCAAATCCCATCACAGCAGATGGCAAAATTTGAATTCAATAAAAACCTGAATTAAAAGTCTAATGATGACTACAAAACTATTGTTGACAGTCACTGGGTCACAAATGTTCTGTAGGGAAGGAAATCTGTTGCGTTTACCTAGTCTGGAATCTATGTCACTCCAGATCCATAGCAATGTGGTTAACTCTTAAATGCATGCAGGGATGGACAATAAATTCTGGCCCAATTAGTGATGCCCACATCCCACGAGTGAATAAAACAAAAAGTGCAAGGTTTTCCGCAAGATTAAGAATTAAAATGCTCGTGATCTTTCCATTGTTGTATTGTTCATACTATAAGATGTCTTTCTATTGACCACGCAGAATTTGCCATGAATCCGCATATCACAATAATGAGGAAATTTTACCTTATATTCTCATGAATTGTTGTCATGCCTTCTTATTACCAATGCTTACTTGTTGGGCCTGATTTTACTTTCGTGTTGCACTTGTTTTTGGGTGTGAAAACTTGGTAAAGTCAGGTGAGGGGCAAGTAGTGTGATCAATGCCTGCCTCCATGGTGGTTCTCCCTTTACCAAGGTCTGAAAATGGCTCTGATCAGAACCATGCCTGAAATGGGCATGACATCCACTTAAGTGCATTTGCGTGCATTTAAATTGACTTAATGGACTGCACATCCAACTTTACCGGTGCTTCCCCCTTCACCATTGTGTTTGCCCATCCAGATTCAGTGTGAAGCAGACACGCTCCATAAAAGTCTGATTTGGTCGTTCCAGTTAGTGAGGAGGTAAGTGCATAATTTCTGACGGCTCTCTGTCTGAGATCAATGGGGAGGGGGATGGGGAGTTCTGCTCTCACTCTGCCTGAGATTTGGGGGGGGGGGGGATACCAGATTGGTCTGGGTAGCAGGGTTGGAAGATAAGAGAATCAGTAATTTGGGATGAGGGGATGGTGGTGGAAAATGTCTGTGTGGGCCAGGGAGGGCAGTATCCGATTCAGGAGCTGCATTCTATCATTTTTTTTGTCTGTGCATGCACATTTGGAGGCAGTGATTGTAGCTGTAGGGTTTTGGGCACATTAAGCCTGCCCACAGGCTTCTACAGTGCAACTTGGAATTGCTGATATTTTTACAAGCAGAGTGCATATGGTGGCGCCTGAGAACGGATGATCCGGCTTCCTCCCACGTTCTAAAAGATGTATTTGTTCAGGGCATTGACCTGAACAGGCACTAAGGGAATTTCACAATAACTTCACTGCAGTGTTAACATAAGCCTTACTTGTGACTAATAATAAATAAACTTTAAAAAATTTTAAACTAAAAGTCGGATCGCAAGCACTCCCAGTTTCAAGTCTGCCAGCGCTTAGAATCAAAATGTTAAAATAGGACCCACTACGTCAGTTCTCGAATTCTCTTCATTGAATTGTTAAGTCAATTTCATCTACAATCTTGTCTGAATTGTGAGGTTGGAATTCATTTTTAAAAAACATTTGTAGCGCATTTGTATAAATAATTTCTGTAAGTTGTTAGCTTGTCTGTAGAGTAAAACAGCAGAGAGGAATTTTACATTAATGTTGACCAATCTACTACATATCTCACACGGAGGTATTTCAGCTTCAAAATTTTCCATTCTTATATGAACTACTGACACACAATATATAGGTTTCCTTATTTGAACAATGTGATCAAGTGTTTTCATTCTGTTCAGATGGTCCTTGGAGCAGGAATCTCTCCAAAAAGGCAACAAAATCTATCAGCGCAAAATACAACATTACATTTATTGCAAAATGATTCAGCCTGAATGTTTTTTTCAGAGGAAGATTATTGATATAAAAGTTGCAATCCAATTATTGTAACTTCAACAATCACAGCCAGAAATCTAAAAGGTGATAATTAACAGTGATTTACTGCATTTCTATTTTTGTTTGCCTTTTGCACATTAATTCTTTCCTCTCTCTCATGCTTTTCTGGAGGCACTTATGGAACACATTTCTATAGATGCCAAGCATCCTCTTTGTGCATCTAGATATTGAATGCTGATAAATCATTCAACTATAACAAAAACATCACAGCCCAGGCTGAATAGGTTTCCATCTATGTCCACTGACAACTGTTGCGTACTAAAAAACAATTAGACACTGGGACAATAATTGATTTCCCCCTCTCTAATACATAGGCTGTTCGGTTTTTGTCAAATAGGGAATTGCAACTGAAACATGAGAGGGAGAAAAGAAGAAAAGCCCTGTGGAAGGATGCACTTCCTTTACTCAACAACTCATCATCAGCATGCTGCCTGCTGTTCTGATGGGCGCATCTTCCTCCTGCAAAAGTGAAGGAGGGACGGTCTTTGACAGGGATCTCATAGGTTTTAAAGCATGGAAGATATCAATGAGAAGAACTGAGCAGTCACAGCAGGCAAACAATTAGTTCTGCTGAAGCCATAGTGATTGCAGCATGAATGAGTAATAGGAAGAGACAAAGGAAAGGTTTGGTGTTGCACAAAAGTATTCACTTGGGTACTTAACAAATTAGCACATTTTTGTTCTACATTTATGAACCATAACTTTATTTCAAATCTCTGTGGTCCCATTCTCTCCATAATGTATCTGCTAAATGGCTTTCTGCCTGGTGGAGGACAATATGATGAGAGTAAAAGACAAACAATAGCTATTTGTGAGAAGGATAGTTTATTGAGAAGGATGGAAACCGTGTGCTCTGGTTTCCTCCCACACTCCAAAAGAAGTGATGGTTAGCTGAATTGGCCATGCTAAATTCTCCCTCAGTCTATCCAAACAGGTGATGGAGCATGGCAACAGGGGGATTTTCACCGTAACTTCATTGCTATGTTAATGTAAGTCTACTTGTGACATTATTGAATAAACTTAAAGTTGTTGCTTATGGAACTCCTTAGTGTTGATAGTTGTGGGGGGCAGGGAGGAATGCAAATTGATGTGCTAGATGGCACTCCTTCCTCAGATTAGTTGAATCGTGCCTTAGAATTTTAGAATCTGTACAGTGCAGTGCCATTCAGCCCATTGCATCCGCACCGAATCTTATCCAGGCTTACCCCACGTATCTACTCCCCTAACCAACAATATCAGAACACTAAGGGGCAATTTAGCATGGCCAATCAATCTAACCTGTACATCACTGGAGTGAGGGAGGGAACTGGGGTGCCCTGAGGAAACCCAGGCAGATACAGGGCAAACTCTACACAGACAGTCATTGAATCGAACACTGGTTCCTGACTCTGTGATGCAGCAGTGCTAACTACTGTGTCAGCATGTCTTATGTAGTCTGCCCCAGACATCTCTGGCAGCTAAGTGATCAGCTACAGATGCCCACCCCATATCAGCTGTCCACTTCACATTAGGTATCTTTCTTCTTCTCCTGTTACTCTTCCAGCTTTCATTGAAGATGCAGCAATGTCATCATCTTCATTTTCTTGCAGTTTCAAGCCTCACTGCCAGCTAGTATTGTGCAAGGCATAGCAGATCATTAGCATTCTGGATATCTTTCCCATAGCTTAGCCCTGGTTCTTCTTGGTCACCTGAATTACATCTTTGGGAGCCCAAGTACTTCGTCAATGACAATTCTTTGTGCTCATGCTACTTGAGTTGCATGTTCCCTAGGTAGAACTTCTCACACATGTTCATCAAACAGCTCCCAAAGAGTAACCTTTGATTCAAAGAGTTCAGCTGACTTTGGGAGCTGAGTAGATTTAGGAGATTTGACTGTTGTAGGATGAGGGCTACTCCATGGGTACCTTGCACAGGCACATATGATCATTTTACATTAGTTGCATAACAGCTGAACATTGAAAGAATGAAATCCCTTTCAGTTGAATGGATGCACTCAGGTTAACTGTAAAAATCCATGGAGTCCTCAACACCTGCACGGAGAAACAATACATCTGGGCAGGCTCAAATTTCCCACTAAATAACAAAGCAGATGTTGGTGAAAGGCAAAAGGAGTTACTATTGGAACAAATATTTAAAAAAAATGGACCTAGGGATACTGTAAATGGGAGAAATATAATCATCACCAACACTATCATCGAAAACAAAATGACAAGAGGTAATGATGGAAGCTGCTAGAAGCTCAGAATCATCTCTGCAATGTAAACAGAAATGTTCTGTAAAAGAATTACCCACTACTGGTCTCACCAATGTAGAGGAGGCTGCATTGTGAGCAGCGAATGCAGTATAAATTGAAATAAGTACAATTAACTTGCCATATCACTTACAAAAGATTGCTTGTAGCCCTGCACAATGGAAAGGATTGAAGTAAAATGACAAATGTTTAATATTTTCCACTTGCTGAGACAGAGATTGCACAAAAGGAAGTGGAGAGTGTAATGCAGGGAAGACTGTGAAGTGGACCAAGGTGTTACAGAGGGATTGGTCCTTTGGAAAGTACAAGAGAGAGAGGGAAAATTGTTCATGGGGTTGTGGTACCATGCTGAAAGTAGCGGAAATAGTGGAGCATGATCAGCTGAATATGGAAGCTGCTCGGGTGGAAGGTGAAGAAAAGGACGGTATTCTCATGGTTCTTGAAAAGAAGGAGAAAGGCAAGGACAGAAGCATGGGAAACAGATGGACATGGTCAAGAGCCTGCTTAATCATAGTGGAGGACAATCTTTGGATGGGAAAATGAAGATAATCAGAAGACAATGGAAGTTAACAGTATGAAAGGAGACACATCAAAGATGGAGAATGGGATAGAGTCCCTTCAGCAAGAGGGATGGAGGAAAGTGTCAGTAAAATTAGCTGCAGGCGTCATTGACCTAACAATGAATATTGTTTGGTAGCTTATCTTCAAAACTGGAGACAGAGAAATCAAGGAAGAGTTGGATATGGATCATGTGGGAATGAGGGAAGGATACAGATTGGAAGTTAAATCTTTCACTTTGGGATGATGCAAGGAACTGGTATCAATGCAATCAGTACAAAGGAGAAAAAGGATGGGAAGGGTTCTGAATGAGACTGGAAAATAAAATGCTTCACACACCCCAGAAAAAGCAAACATGATTTTGTCAGACACAGATTCCCAAAGCAACAACTTTAGTTCGGAGGAGAGAGTTGGTTCAAAGAGAAACTGTTCAATCTGAGGACAAGTGGGGGATTTGGGGTTGCAGCGTAGGGCTCAGGAGGTAATTGAGGATTTTGGGGGGGTTGTTGTTTGGATAGCAATTGGGTTGTCAAGAGACAGTCTGTCGAGGCTTGGGAGTGGGGGTGGGAAGTCATGTACAAGAAAGTGCAATTAGGCAATCAGGGGAGCTGGGTGTAATCGAGTCTAGACAGTCAGTCAAGTGGTCATGGGGGTGCAGTTGGGGGAGGCCATTGTTGTGTCCTGTGGTCAGTAATACCTGGGAGTGAGAACCTTCCAAAGCCTCTGATTTATCTCAGAGCTTCGAATGGTTACAAGGAAATTACTTAATACAAATCCAAACTTTCCTGGCAATTTCTGCATAGTCAGTGCATGGAGACCTTCAAGACAGCCCTCAGTTTTGAGCTTTCTGAAGAATACCACTTGGGGCACGACCATTTGGAAATCAGAAATTCTGGCTTGGAGCAGAGGAATGGAATAAATTCAAGGGGAGCTAGATTCAGACGAATTAGGTGAAAAGAGAAATTGAGATGACCAATACCGTACCAGCAATTTGGAATGGATTGATTCAGAGAGGGCAAGAGGCCAACAGAAGGGTCTGGCTCGATTGAGAATTCTGAAGATGGGAGGAAAGGTCCATTGCATTGTTGGACGATTCTTCCGCAAGATCTTGGACACTGAGGCAAAGTCAATGGATGAAATGATCAGTGTTGTACCAAGCTTGAAATTCATTGAGATGGACGTATGAGGGGATGAAGTTGAGCCTTTTGCTGAGAGTTAGAAGAGGAGAATGTCAGAGGGGATATTGAAAATGTGTTAAGAGATTGGAAGAATGGGATCAGAGGAAAATACAGCAGAAACAGGTGCCAGAAAGGCACTAATTGGTTTTCCATCAATTCTGATGAAAGGTCATCCATCTGAAATGTTAACATTTGTTTCTCTCTCCGTGGATTCGGTCTGATTTGTTGAATATTTTTCTTGCATTTTCTGTTTTTATTTCAGATGAATTGAAATTTTAGCTCATTCTGTGATTTATTGTGTCATTGAAATGCTAACAACAGCTTCTAAAACTTGAACAAACGATGACCCACAAAAAAGAAGCTATAATCACATTGCTCAGTTTGTATGAAACTGTCATCATCATTTCTTGAATTTCTACTAATGATTCCTTGTTGGCTCTCAGCTGCATGCTGTGCTTGAAGACCTTTCAGAGGTCCTGGAGGGATACAGTACATTTGTCTCCTGGCCTTCTATCAATACGATATTGATTGATAAAGGTTACTCTACTTTACATAAGCAAATTAGATTTCTTGCAGCTCTGCTGGCTATCTTACCTCAGTGCCAATACATTTGTTTAGGAACTTTCTCCAAAAGCTTCAGGTATTAAAGTATGCTTGAATTAGCAAGACATAATCCTCCTGATTCCACTGGCAACACTTTCTTAAATTCCTTTCTAAATTTCACTTGATTCTTGGAAAAACCTAACATTTGCAAACATGCAAATTTGAAATCCTTTTGCCACATCATCTTAAATGTTGATGCTTGTCCATCCCTGTACCCAGTTGTATCAGCAGTCTGTGATTTTATTAACAGCCGAGCTAGTGCAGTCAGTTGCTCTGGTGTTTGGAATGGTGCTGGTGTAACACAGTTTTGAAAATCTTTGAAGAAAAGTAACGTAGCAAAACTGTCCATAGCAGTACAAATTGTTTAGGATGCATGACCTCTTCTTGTTTTATTTTGTTCAAGGGATGCAAACATCACCGGATAGGCCATCATATTTACTCAATGGTCCTTGAGAAGTCTTCTTGATGCACTTAGTATTGGTACACCCACTGTGTTGTTCGGAAAGGAGTTCCAGGATTTTGATCCAGTGACAGTGAAGGAATGTCAACATAATTCAAAGTCAGGGTGGTGTGTGGTTCAGAAGGAAGTGGTAGTTTTTCCATGCACCTGCTGTCCTTGTCTTTCTGTCCTTTGTCCTTGTATGATTGGTCATACAATCATAGAAACTCTACAGTGCAGAAAGAGACTCTCTGGCCCATCGAATCCCTACTCCCATATCCCTACACATTTCCACTCTAATCTTTCTAACCAATGCATCTTCGGACACTAAGGGGTATTTTTATTTTAGCATGGCCAATCAACCTAATCCACATATCTTTGGACTGGAGGAGGAAACCAAAGCATCCGGAGGAAATCCACGCAAACAAGAGGAGAACGTGCAAACTCCGCACAGATAGTGACCTAAGCCGGGAATCAAATCAAGGTCCCTAGAACTGTGAAACAGCAGTGCTAACCACTGTACTATCATGCCATGGTCGAGGACAAGGGTTTAGAAATTATTCCACGTTCACATGATCTTGTTTCTTGATTCTTTCTACAACTTATATTATCGTTGAAGGAGTAGAAATGACAAAGTGCATATTCAGGAATTGGCCAGGATATAGACTGACCAGCGAATATCCAATCATCTGATTCTCTGCAGTTAATTGCAGTCCTGACCTTCTATCTGGTAGGTTAATACTTTTCAGAATGATGTATATTAACAGCAGATAATCTCATGTAATTAATTTATGTTGAAATTCCAGAAGCACTCTGACTTCACATTATTGACATTGTCCTTCACCTCTCTTGATTCGCTTGAATGCCGCTTTGGGATTCATAAAAAATGATTCAATCTATCAGATTAAAATCTCACGGACATGACCGAACTGGACCTGGCCAAATTTGTTTTCACCCTGATTTATCAGAAGAGCTGTCAAAACATATAAAATGATTCAACAGTTTGCTTCAGAGCTTGCCAAAACTCCACTAATAAACTGAGATTTAAAATGTTCCTGTAGCTCTATGTTCCAAAGTGCCTAATCAAATTGAATTGAGACTGGAAAGTGCCAAATGTCTTTATTTAATTTTATTAATTTTCTGAGATTAGGAACAGAATTGCTATGTCTGTGTATGTGTGTAGGAGTGATGCTTTTGTACTGAAAGAAAGAAATTCATAAATGCTGAAAGAACACATTGTATGTGTACAGCTAATTATGGATTTAGAAATGAAAGTGCCGCATCTGCTATACTTAGAAGTGTGTTTTGATGGATGTGCACAGGAGTCTCATGTTGTGTAAGTACATGCAAATGCAATGGTACACTGGTTCCAACAGGCAGGATTTTCCAGCCCCTTCTTGGTGTATTTTCTAATGGTGGGGGCAGCCTGGCAATGGGGTCTTCTGATCCCACTGTTGCAATTCTTAACAATGCCAAAGGGGTACATAGCTTCTCCAAAGGACTTTTTCTCAAATTTGCATAGCCCACAAGCCATTTTGCTGAAATCTGAGTGATGAAAGTTGCTTCTAGATGATGGCAGCAGGATTTTAATGTGCTGTTGCCTCTGTGAACTGTAGATGCGTGAAGTGTGTCTTATCCCCAGTCCCCTGACAAAAATGCTGGGTGCTGGATCCAGAACAGATATTTTTAGATTTGGACTTCCATATCCATGAATACTCAGGCCCGAATGACAATTCAGTCCTCTTTTGGCTTTCCAATATCATAAAGATTGTTGAACTACTCTATTAGCTATTTTAGCTTTTTGATATCTTCAAATGTATGCTCACACTCCTCTGCTGTGTTGAGGACTTATTGATTCGTAAAAAAAGTGTTTTTTCAGATATAATTTTAAAACTCATGGTTTACATCTCCTGCTACTGTTCAGAGATGAACAGGGGGTTCTCTGTATGCTGACCAGTATTTCTACCTCAAACAACACCATTGGCAAATTAACTGGCTTGTTATCTCATTACTGCCTATGAGATTTTTCTGTACGCCACATGATTTCTGTATTGACTTCCATTAACAACAGCCTCTGCATTTCAAAGGTAATTTATTGTACGTGAAGCTTTACAGATTTTCCAGAGATGTGGAAGGAGGTAACATACAAATTCAAACCCATTCCCAAAGCATTTAAATCAGTGCAAAATAGGCCTCAGGGTTTGCAATTGAAGCTTACAGATTTTCTTTTCTTATGTATATGAAAAATAATTGTTGCTGGCACATTTTGGAGTGATTGGCCAATTTTAAAAATGAGTTTTTGTAGGAATCAGTCATTCATCTAATAGCCTGCAAAGAATTCAATAACATTAAATTCAATTGGAAATCTTTTGTTTCTTAAGGCTTTTCCACTGCACATATTGATGAGCTATTTAGTCTCCTCATAGGGCATTCAATTTTGAATGTTCCAAATCACAGGGCAATGGCACCAGAACTGAACCCAAGAGCAGCATGACAATTGGAAACCTAAAATTTCCAACTGAGACAAGGATATATCTTTTCAAATAGGCTCATTTTTTTTTGCAATTAGTCACTAGTTATTTTGTTGCCCTGGTCAGACTGCAAATCCTGTCTGATCGCATCAAGCAAACCAACCTCCCATCCATTGACTCCGTCTACACTTCCGACTACTTTCGAAAAGCAAGCAGCATAATCAAGGACCACGTGCAACCCGGACATTCTCTCTTTGACATTCTTCCATTGGGAAAAGATACATAAGTCTAAGGTCACATACCAACTGACTCAACAACAACTCCTTCTCTACTGCCATCAGACATTTGAATGAATCTTACATAAATGAAGTTGATCTTTCTCTGTACTTTAGCTATGCTGTAACACTGTATTCTGCATTGTCTCCTTTTATTCTACAAATGATACGTTTTGTCTGTATAGCATGCAAGAAGTAATACTTTTTACTATACTCCAATACATGTGACAATGATAAATTGAATCAAATCAAATCAAAAATCCTTGAACACCAGTGTAGTTTCAGAATTGGAAGGGCTACAATTGACATGATCTTTTTAGTCCTGCAGCTGTCTGAGAAATGCCAAGAACAAAGGAAATAATATGGCTGGAATGTTACCACCCCACCCCCCAATGCCATGGGGACAGGAGCGGGTGATGGGTGAACCATGGACATGTCCGTTGATCTCAGGTGGGATTTTATAATTTTGAGATGACTGAGGCTGTGAAATCCTGCCTTACATATTGCCTTCATCGAACTCACCAAGGCATTTGATCATGTGAGCAGAGGTCGTCTATTTAAGCAGCTTGAAATAAATAGGCTGCTACTGAAGCAGCTCAATGTGATCACTTTCCACGGCAACATAATGGACAAGGTCAGCTATGCCTTGGCAACACTAAAACCTTATCAGATCTGCAGTGTGGTCAAACAGGATTGTATTCTGGCACTGACACTTTTTGGTTTATTCGTCTCATATGCCGCTGTCATATGTCTTCAGGTTTCTATAGAGGATAGCTATTTACCTACCAGATTTGTAGAGTTGCATTCCTGAGATCAAAGACAAAGGTGTGCCTCTTTATCAAAGAGTTGCTGTACACAGACGATGCTGCATTGATATTCCATACCAAGGAACACTTCCAGTAGCAAACAGACAGTTTCTCTCTCACACCTGGAAAGAACTTGGTTTGACTACCAGCTTCAGGAATGCAAATGTCATGGACCAGGATGCTGCCACACTACCTTGTATCAGCATTGACAATGTGACACTGGAAGTTATTGATAGCTTCACATAACTCAGCTACACAGACACCAACAATCCATCGCTTAATGCTGAAATCAACACACACATTGCAAAAGCTACAGCTGTTGGCTACAAGCTGAGAAGAAACAACAGCAACTGAGAACACCACACTGAGAGTCTACAAGCCTCTGTCTTTAATACACTTCTCTATGGTGATGAGAACTGGACAATAGTGTTGAGCAAGGAACAAAGCTCAACAGTTTCCACTTTTGGTATGTCTCAGATATATTCTTGGCATCTCTTGGCAGGACAAACTCACCAATTCAGAGGTCCTAGATCATGCTAATTCCATCAGCATAGACTCATTACCAAGTCAACAATGTCTGCTTTGGCTGAGTCAAGTTTATCCGACTGATTTCAGCAGCATACACCTGATTTGCAATCTCCTGTAGACTGAACTGATCATTGATCTGTGACCTGTACAGTGAACTGATGACTGATCTGTAACCCCCGGCTCTCCATCCATTTGTTACAGGGACATCGGCAAGTGAGATATGAAGATGTGGATGTGACACTGACAATGAGAGAGCTTTGCTAATGGCTGTGATCTCTGGAGACTGACTGGAAGAGCATTGGAAAAGGTGATCAGAAACAAAAGGATCAGCTGGCTGAGAAGAAGGCCCTGGGAAAATAGAGGTCAGCATATTGTTTCACTTCTCAGCCCACTGTCTATCCAGACAGTGAATGTGGCAGAGTCTGCAGTGCCAGAGTGGGGCTCCTGACTCACACCAGGCAATTCTTAGCATAAAGTTGAACACCACTGCAACCCATCATCTTATGTGATAGAAGGCTGCCACTGCGACGTGGTCATTTTGTGTTTAAATTACCTGGGAAGATTGGGGGGTGGCGGGGGGTGGAGACTCTTTGTGTTGGATTTAATAACCAAACAGTTTCTCATCTCTGATTCTGACAAGCAAGTGCCTGACAAGCAAGTGCCAATGAACTTCGATGAAGCCTGCATGGGCAGATAAATTAATTCAGCATTTGACTAATCATATTTTTTTACAGCTTGCATTTATGTAAACATAAGAATTTCTATCAGGTTGCAATTTGCGTAGAGTTGGATCCCAGCTTTTTAAACTCCTCGGCTGTTGTCACCTATATTTGGTGATTAGCTCCTGCTTTTCCACTCTGTGGCAACCTAAGTTATTTCATAAAATTTAAATATAAGCATGAGTCGTATTATTTGAAAAAAGAAAAGCAAACAGCTACAGTCCTTCAATTTCTCCCTTTAGATAAATAACTTCAATTGTCAGGAGGATATGTTTCAACACAGCGAATCGGGTTCAAACATAGTCTTCAAACCAAGATAACTAGTTGCACGTGGGCCAGAGATTTCCAGTAAATGACCTAGAATAATAGAATAAAAGAGGAACCTAAGAGAAGAAGTAATTTTTGTTTACCAACTTTTTCCTATGTATATTCAAAAAAAGTCTCAAATTACAATTTCCCGTTTAGCTCTGTAAAATTAAAATCTATTTAACTTGGGCCGTGGGTGGCATAGTGGCACAGTGGTTAGCACTGCTGACTCACAGCGCCAGGGTCCTGAGGTTGAATCCTGGTTTGGGTCACTGTCTCTGTAGAGTTTGCACATTCTCCCTGTGCCCACGTGGGTTTCCTCTAGGTGCGCCGGTTTCCTCCCACAGTCCAAAGATTTATGAATGAGGTGGATTGGCCATGTTAAATTGCCTCTTTATGTCAAGACCATTAACAGGATAAATGTATGGGGTTATGGGGCTAAGGCCTGGATGGGATCGTGGTTGGTACAAGTGATGGGCTGAATGGCCTTCTTATGCACAGTATGATTGTGTGATTCAACAATTCTGAGCTTTGAGATGGTGGGTGAGATTTTCTGATCTCACTTGAGGCTGAAAAGCCCGTCTGAGATTAATGGACGTTTCTAATGTCCATCCTTGCCCGCTCTGATTCCATAGCAGGCAGGATGATAGAACGTAGTGAGTCTCCCTTAGCAGGTGCCCTGAAGATGCACTAAGAACTCATCCAGAGTGTCCCAAGTAAGGTTTGTAAGGCAATGACCTGGATTACTCCCTCGCTCCCACGAGTAAGACTGATTGAGAGCCCATGCTCCCCTTTCTCCCCACTGATCTCAGGCAGAATGGCAGTGGACCCTCCATGTCCTTCACCAATCTCAGGCAAAGTGGCAGTGGACACCCCTTCCTTCCACTCCCCCACCCCTCCCATCTTAAGCAGAGAGTCATCAGACAATAGACACCTACCTCTGCACTAACTGGAGTGCCCGAATTAGAGTTTTATGGAGGATGTTTGTTTTGCTCCGATTCAGGATGGGCAAGTGGAAAAGAGATAATTGCCGATAAAGTTGGGCATGGAGCCTATTAAGTCAATTTAAATGCATTTAAATGGCCATTGCATATGTTTCAGTGCGGTATTGATTGTGGCCATTTTCGGGTCTTGGTAAAGGGAAATCAGCACGGTGGCTGGCATGGATTGCGCTGCTCGCCTCATGCCCGACTTTACCAAGTTTATGCGCATGAAAACAGGTGTAACACAGTGGCAAAATCAGACCCAGTATCATCCCGACCATTTATTTATCCTTGTTCGAAAACAACATTTCACCCTGAGTGAAGCTAATGGTGATGAATATACTGATGATATTTGATTAGAACAGCAAGAATTTCTGCATTGAATCCGAACTTCTAATTTTGTAACATTACCGTGTGGAGTCAGTTCCAACACAGTCATAAAATTGAGGATAAATGTTCTCTTAGCAATTAATTGCATCCATCATCTGTATTGTACCTCAACTGGGGTAATTCAGCAGCCAAAATAGTCAAAGAAATAAAATTATCTGCTGAATTTTAAATGTAAAACTAATTGCATCAACAGAAATTAGTCTAACGGAATGAAGGAAATTGTCAGACAAAAGGAGCCAAGAAATTAAATATGGAATAAAGAAAATAAAGGAAGCTTTTTAAAGTTGAAGCTAATTTATTAGTGTCATAGGTAAGTTTACATTAACATTGTAATGAAGTTACTGTGAAAATCCCCTAGTCGCCAAATTCCAGCTCCTGTTTGGGTACACTGAAGGTAAATTTGGCATGGCCAATGCACCTAACCACCACATCTTTTGGATTGCAGGAGGAAACCGGAGCACCAGGGGGAAACTCCACGTAGACAAGGGGAGACCAGGCATATGCGCAGAGACACTGACCCAAGCTAGGAACTGAACTCAGGTTCCTGACGCTCTGAAGCAGCAATGCTAACCATCTTGCAAGCATACATGGGATTGGGCATTGCTGGCCATGACAGCTTCCATCTCTCATCCCTAATTGCCTTTGAGAGGATAGTAATGAGTTCCCTTCTTGTGCCATTTCAGTCCATGTGGTGTAGGTAAATCCACAGTGCTATTAGGAAGGGAGTTCCAGGATTTTGACACAGTGACAGTGAACAACCTGTGAAATAGTCCATATCAGGATGGTGTGTGGCTTGGAGGAGAACTTGTAATTGGTGTAGTTCCCATGTATCTTCTGGTGTTGTCCGTGTAGGTGGTAGAGCTCATATGAGTTTGGAAGATGCTGTTGAAGGAGCCTTGGTGAGTTGCCACAGTGCATCTTGTAGATGAGTTACACAGTTGCCACTGTGCATCAGCGGTGGTGGGAGTGAATGTTGAAGACGATATCAATCAAGCAGGCTGTATTGACCTGTGTAGTGTTGCTGTTCTTGAGTGTTGTTGGAGCTGCACTCATCTAAGTAAAGATAAATGGAGATAATTTCATCATACTCTACACTTACACCTTACAGGTGGCGGCCAGACTTTGGGGAGTTACTCACTAAGAATGCTCAGCCTCTGAACTGCTTTTGTAGCCACAGCAGCAATGGTTGGTCCTGTTCAGATTCTGTTCAATGGTAACCTCCAAGATGTTGATTGTGAGTGATTCAGTGATAGTAATGTCATTGCATGTCAAATAGAGGTGATGAAATTCTCTCTTGCTGGAGGTGGTTATTGTCTGATACATGTGTAGTGTAGTTGCCACTTGCTACTTATCAGCTCAAGCTTCAATGTTGTCTGGGTCTTGCTGTATATGGACATAGGCTGAGGTGGACTCTGAACATTGTTCAATAATCAGTGAACAACCTTACTTCTGACCTTATGATAGAGGGAAGGTTACTGATGAAGATCATTAAGGGCTAGCTGGAACAGGTAGATGTGGCAGAAAGGGCCGGTGGAAGTAGTGTATATTTTGGGATAGCTGTAATCTGCTGAGCAGAGTAAAGATTTTATTTCTCCTTCCTAAAACACCCAGTACTTGCTGCAGCTAAATTGCATGATGTTGCTGCATATTCAATGCCAATTACAACAACATCTGAGAGAGTTCATACTGAGTGCCACAAGCTAGCCAGTCCTCCAGGATATCACAATCAATCCCAAACCTGTTCTCATCGAATGTTCATTGATGCATTTCTCCAGCAGAGGCCTCGCTATACCAATCATAAGTGATATTCTGGATGTTTTATCTCTTCCTGGAGAACTGGAGCCAACTGTGACACCCGACTGCAGATTCAACACAAGGATTGTGTGCCCAGGATTGTCAATAATGATACCATATGCAACATCGAACACAATTTGGAGACACCAACAAAACTGATAATTGTCTCAGAAGATTAACCTGCAAGCTCCAGGGTGTTCCAAATCTTAAAACATATAATTATGTTTGGCAAGACACCACTCTTAAAATGCAGAGACAGGACATCAGGAATTCTCTGAATAGATTCCCCTAATTCGCCCATGGTATCTCCAAAGCCACATTCCTGCAGAGCGAGGATCTGCACAAAGCTTTGAAGCCACAGATTTACAAACAAAAATATACAGGGCAATAATCATCCTGTCAATCAATTAAACATGCTGCAAGAGTTACATTGTAATCATTAATCGTGATGTGGATAAGCCACTGCACATCAAGAAGACGGGTTATAACACTTCAAGTGTCCACACAACCAGTGGGGACCTCAGTTAGAAACAGCACAATTTGGAAATCTTGGCATGCACAATCCATAGGGCAGTATTTACCCTCCTCCGTCAGCAGGTTCAGATACAGGGGATGAGCAGAAACTTCCTTGGAGCAGCCTCCCACTGGATTTCTGGCCACATTAAGCTCTCCACAATTTTGCATTGGGGCCTCTATCTTAATTAAGGCCCTCAAGTAATCAATTAATGACCAGAGAAGGGTCACTTTCTTCTCAGCCTCAGAATTTTCAAGCAGATGGGAGTAGTTCCAGGGCATGCCTAAGACCTGAGCCCAATAAATGTACTCGGGCCTTAGGCAGGAGTGGAGGCTGCGGGGGGCGGGGGGGTGGGGTGGGGTGGTAGGGGAAGAGAGAGAGGGTGTGGGGGAGGGAGAGTGTGGAGAGCAGAGATTGAAGAATTGGGGAGGGGGGCGATAGAAGGGGAGAGAGAGTAGAGAGGAGGGAAAGAATTGTGGGGGGAGAATGTGGAGAGAGTGTGTGTGGGAGAAGAGCGTGGGTGGGAGAAAAAATTGCGGGAAAGAGTAGGGGTGGGAGAGAATGGGGGAGCGAGTGGGGAGATAGAGAGCGAGGGGAGAGAGAGTTGGGGGGAGAGAGAGTTGGGAGAAGAGAGTGTGTGGAGGGGGGGAGAGAGAAAGAATGGGGAAGACAGAGAGTTGGGGGAAGAGAGTGCCAGGAAGAGGAAGGGATTGTGATGGGAGAGAGAGTGGGGAGATACAGTGAAAGGGGGAAAGAGTAGGAGGCAGAAAGTGCTGGGTCTTGGTGGTGAATCTCATCATTATCCATCAGCAGCCCTATATTAGCATTTAAGGTTCAGTAACAACAGGTCCTCCCTGCCTTCTTTGCCCCCCTCCCCACACCCCCAGAGGCCTCCCTAATCCTTCCAATCCCGAGAGCTGCAAAACCGGCTTGTTGCTGGGATCTCAGGACTTGGTTTCTGGGGATTGATTGCCACCCCAGCTTCTCACACTGCAGATTCTGGAGAGCTGCTGGCCAATCAGATTGACCAGTAACTCTGTGAGGTAGGGACCTCCTCCTGAGTGAGGGGAAGGTGTCCCATCTGCAGCCAATTAATGCTGGCGGGAATTCTGGCCATCCTAAAAATCATAGCCATGGTTTCCTGACCACAAACAAACACATTGCAGGCAAACTACCACAAGCGGTGCCAATGATATTCAAAATCAGTCCGAGGTCTGTTGAAAGTTACTTAGAGTGAAAAGAGGAAACTGAAATAATCGGAGAAAAATAACTCACTCTGTCTGATTTAAAATCGAGCATTGAATACTAAAGCGACAACAGATAGACAGAATGATTTCACAGATGTTAGTCAACACTGAGGATTCAATTGGCAATTTGGAACTGCTCAAGCCTCACTTGTGTAGTTCATGACGTCATTTGAAAATCTTGATTAGATTCCTGCCTTAACAGTGAGCAGCATTCTATATATAATTTACTCACATGACAGCATACGATGTGGCATAACGAGTGCATCTGTCAATTTTAGCTGGAACAGAACAGCCGACATTTGGCAACAGCATAGCTTATATCATTTTTCACTCTGCTACTTAACATGGATGCAACATTCATGTGAATGGTGAACATTTCCCTCATAAACACCTTGAAGCTCTTGTAATTGTGACACGCAGCTTTTGCATTACATCTGCTATTAATAATTTTTCCTTTTATGCTTTATTTGGAAGTACTCCTGTCCCTGATTCACGTCACATTAGTACTTGAGGTAATAACACAGTCTCAATATTGAACTGATTGTTGCTCTGTTGGAAGTATCGGTGGCGATTCTCCCAATGTGACCTGAAAATTTTCTGGCAGGTCCAGTCCGGAGAATCACGTTCCGACCATTTCATGGAATTCACGCATGTGTTCCCGATGCATGCGCATTTCCCAGAGCCAAGGAACAATCATAGCTGGGACTGCACTGGAAACTGGAGGGAAGAAAGTAGCTCTCCAGGTTTGGGGAGGACGGTGGGGGGATGATGCCCCCTGGACATGGGCACCCTGGCAATGCCAGCCTGTGCCCCTGAAACCACCCAAGGGGCAATGTGCCCGTGCTGAGGGGTCACCTTGGCACTGCCCATCAGGTATTGAGTAGTACCAAGGGGGTGGGGCTAAATGTAGGCAGGGCCCAGGGGGTAATTGATAGGAGTGGATGATCTTGCTGCCACTCTGCAAGGGGATCGAGCTGGGCTGGAGGGAAGCCAGCAGTTGGGTGAGTTGGGGGGGGGTGGTGGGGAATGGTCTGCTGGGGGGGCGGTCTGCCTCCTATTGGGGTAGTCTACCTCTGGGGGGTGGATTGGTCTGCTGTGGGAGGGTGGGCATCAGCAGAGAGGGCCTACTGTAATGAGGGGAGGGTGGAGGTTGGAGGATATGCCCAGCTGTGGGGGGGGGGGGGGGGGGGGGGGGGGGGGGGTGGACCGGATGTCAGGCACTCCGGGACGGTGGGAATGGTCAGGCCTGGCTCGGGAATTGTCATGGAGGCCACGATTGAGCCATGGAGAGTGCAGGAGGGGCAGCACTGCGGGAGTCTTGGTCTGGCCAGTGATTGAGCTGCAGAGCAAGTGGGGAGAGATACAGATTGGAGCCACTGAGCATGTGCAGAGTTCCAGAACTGTCAGAATCTGGTGCGAGTAGGCCCTGTTTTTAATGAGATTCATGATTGTGACCTCTGCACTGTGCGGAGAGGGGAGATTCGGGTCTGAAATGGTACTGAGGACACAGTCGTGACCTAGACCAGTTTTCTTGTCAATTCAGCACTTTTGGGAGAATCGCCCAAATGAGATTTTTAACCTGAGACCCATGGGCAAATTTCTCTATCCCACAGGAATTATAGCAGGCGAAAGGTGGTCCATGGGAAGGTTCATTGACCGTGGGTGGGATTTTCCAGGTTTTGATGTGAGCACATTTGGAAAATCCCTTCCTCAGTCTCCCCATTTCTAGCAATCAGTAGACCAGTTGAGGAAACCTGTACAGTTCAATATTTCTGCCTCAAACGACATCCCAAAAAGAGGGGGTCTGAGGGGCAGTTGTTGTTTGGAGTATGGAACAAGTAGACTGAAGAAAGTTCTGTGTTCCCTGATGCATACCTAGCTGTGGAATCGGTCTCGAACGGAACCCTCGGTACAAAAGAATTTAATGCCATCCCTGACAGCACAATGGATGTAACTACATCAGGACAGGATTGTTGAAGTTCAAAAAAGGCAACTCAAGGGTACTTAAGGATGGGCAATAAATGCTGGCTTTGCCAGTGATGTCCACATCTCACAGAAGAATAAAAAAAGTATTGAATTCAAATCAAAATACAGGAGTAAATTGAGAAGAGAATGACAAACAAGATAGAAAAAAAGTTTAAAAACCCTGCAAAAATAATAAAGTCCTGAAGAAATGAGATTCACACTTGTAAAAATTAATTTTCATTGCCAGATTGTTTAGCACTTATTAAAGAGTATCAGCTCGTACTAGAATGGACAAATCTAACTTTTCTGGCAGGCTTTTAGTTTGCGAATGTGAAGTAGGCACAGGAAATTGCAACATTTAATTCATTTGAATTTTAAGTCAGATGGTAAGATGCTATTTTCAGGGAGCTTCTGAAGAAACAGAGCATCTCTGACAACAATTTATGGATTTTGGTGTTAAATTGCACAGGTGCAGTCACCAGAAGTTGCTGCCCAATTTGCACATAAATAACAGTGAGCATTGTTGCCACACTGCTATTTTGACAGCAATATCCGGCTTAATGGTAATTGCTCCGAGGTACAAAAGTGCAAGAGGGAAATTGTTACATGACAAAATGTTACATGATGAATGTTAATAGTTTTTTCCACCAGCTGTGCTGTTAAGTAGAAGTGAACAGAAGCATTTTTAAAAAGAGTGCAGCATGGCAACTTGTTCCTTTCTAATGAAGTGTTATGGGAAGTAATTTGAAATATACTTACAAAATCAGTGAATCTGGCTTTCTGTTTTTCCCTGTCATAATCTTTTCTATGCTCAACATTTCCATTCCACTGCACCTTTTTGACAATAGAAATTTTTAACTGTGTAGTGACTGTGGCATCTGTCTCCTTAAATACAGGAGACCGTTGAGGGATCAGTGGGGAGCTATAGTGGATGTTCACCCCAGAAGGTGGAGTCCCTTGTCAGGCAAAAGACATGTGGAAGCTGAAAGAAGTGCTGGTTAGATGTATTGGCCATGCTAAATTCTCCCTCTCTGTATCTGAGCAGCCGTTGGCATGTGGAAACTCGGGGATTTTCACAATAAATTCATTGAAGTATTAATGTAAGCCTTTGTGACATTAATAAATAAACTTTAAACTTTACCTAGCATGTAAGGTTGGAGCAGTTAGGCAAGAGCTGAAAACCTTTGTACAAACATTACCTTTATCAATAAATACCTTTTATTCCTAATGAAGCCCGAAGTGCTTTGCTATTTCAAACTGAAATAATTATCTCCTACAGAAGTGCCTTGCACAATGCAATAAACCACCTTTGAACAGTTTTGCTTCCAGTAAATCGACTCACTATTGTACAATTGTAACTTGGTAGTATTTCCAGTCAAGCAGTCCTGTGTCTTTTGTGAGCTCTTCTCATGTTGGACAATATCTCTGGCCATAGGTGAGTTGACTTACTTTTTCTATAACACTGCTAATGTCAATAATTGTCAGATTAGGAAGTACATTTCGAGAAAATTCATCATCAGGGGTTAGGAGTGAATGTTCATTAGTTGTAGCAAAATTTTAAGTTTTATTAAACTCACATTTATTTAGTTACACTACAAGTAATTGATTTCATGGTTTACTTGGTGTTCGCACACATTCTGCAACTCTTATCTACTCTATCCAAGACCACAAGAAACTGCAAAGGGTCATGAATGAAGCCCAGTCCATCATTCAAACCACTGTGCTTCTCACTGCCTTGGAATAATTAAGGACCCCACCGACTCTGGATTCTTTCTTCCACCTGCTTCCATTGGGAAAAGCATACAAAAGTCTGAGAACATGTACCAACCAACAGTTGGACCAATGGGCTGATGAATGGTAGATGAAGTTAATTTAGACAAATGCGAGGTGATGCATTTTGATCAACTGAACCAGGGCAGGACTTATTCTGTTAATGGTAGGGTGCTGGGGAGAGCTGCAGAACAAAGAGATCCAGGGGTATATGTTCATAGCTTCTTGAAAGTGGACAGAGTGGTGAAGAAGGCATTCGGCATGCTTGGTTTCATCGGTTGGAATATTGAATACAGGAGTTGGGATGTCTTGTTGAAATTGTATGAGACATTGTAAGGCCACACTTGGAATACTGTGTGCAATTCTGGTCACCTTATTATAGAAAGGATATTATTAAACTAGAAAGAGTACAGAAAAGATTTGCTGGGATGCTACCAGGATTTGATGGAGTGAATTATAAGGAAAGGCTGAATAGACTGGGACTTCTTTCTCTGAAGCATAGGAGGCTGAGAGGTGATTTTATAGAGGTCCATAAAATAATGAGGTGTATAGACAAGGTAGATAGTCAATATCTTTTCCCAAAGATAGGGAGTCTAAAACTAGAGGGCATGGTTTAGGGTAAGATGGGAGAGATACAAAAGTTTCCAGAGCGGCAATTGTTTCACACAGAGGGTGATGAGTGTCTGGAACAAGTTGCCAGAGGTAGTACTAGAGGCAGGTATAATTTTTAAAAAACATTTAGATAGTTACATGAGTACGATGGGTTTGGTGTGATATGGGTCAAATGTAGGCAATTGGGATTAGCTTTGAGGTTTCTGAAAAAAAGTGGCATGGACAAATTGGGCCAAACGGCCTGTTTCCATGCTGCAAACCTCTCTGACTTTATGACTCGAGAACAGCTTCTTCCCTACTGCCATCAGACTTTTGAATGGACCTATCTCATACGAAGTTGATCTTTCTCTACACCTTGACTGGAACACTACATTCTGCACTCTCTCTTTTCCTTCTCTATGAATAGTATACTTTATCTGTATAGCCTGCAAGAAAACAATAGTTTTCACTGTATACTAATACATGTGACAATAATAAATCAATCATCAATCAAACTCTTGGCACATCTCCCCTTTACCCATTTTTAAAATTCTTCTTTCAGTTATGTTCCAGTTGATGACTAAATCCTGACTTGTGCCTAATATAGTCCAATTTCCTGTAAAGTGCTTTGGAACATTTGCTATGTATACAATTACGTGATGTAATAACACGTGTGAGATTGATCATTGACTAGGAAGTGACTCAGAGTGGTCCACAGTGACTCAACGTCAATTTTTTCTTGCTATCTGTAAAGAATGATCATTGTTTTTCTTGGGTGCCTTTCCATGAAGAAACTGCAAATAGGATTGGAAACATTGAGCATTGGAAATTATGAGCACAAAACTACCTCTGTGGCACAGACATTGAAAGTGAGCTGCGTCACTGAGTTACCTTTAATTGTACTATTTTCAGGTTTGAAATTGACAGGTTTTTCTTTATTAGTTAAATGAAACATATTGGCCCCATGAACTCCAGATGTGCTTCATGGATCACTGTCATCAGCAAATTATTCATATAAGAATCATCTTTGGTATCATCATTAAATTCAACTATTTTATATTCAGATCCTTCATCTAAATCACTAACATGGTTTGTAAATGGCTGAGGCATCAGCATTATGCATGCCACTAATGAATTACAGCTTGCCAATCTGAAAGTGATCCATTTATTCTTACTCTCTACCTCCTGTTGGCTAATCTGTCCTCTATGCATCGATGTTATTCCTACATCATGATTGCTTATTTTGTGTAGTAACTTTTAAATGTGGCACGTTATCAAATGCCTTTTGGAAATCTGAGTACACCACTTTTACAGAGTCCTCTTTATCCACTTTGTTATTTTCTGAAAGAACATTAATAATTGAGTCAAACATGATTCGGTTTTACAAAACCTTCTTGACTCTGTCTGATTGCACTATAGTCTTTTAATGGCAGGATTTTCCAACCCTTCCCACTGGCAGGATCTTCCTGTCCTACTGAAATTGACTCCATTTGGGTGCCCCAGTGTACGGATAGGTTCAAAATCATGAGGGAAATGGACAAAATAGAACATAGAACATAGAACATTACAGCGCAGAACAGGCCCTTTGGCCTTCGATGTTGCGCCAACCAATTAAGAAAAAGCAATGACCCTCTAACCTAAACCATTCCCTTTTTATCCATAAACTTATCTACTAACCTCTTAAACGCCACCAAACTTGGCGCATCTACAACTGCAGCAGGCAGGGCATTCCATACCCTTACCACCCTCTGGGTAAAGAACCTACCTCTGACATCCGTCCTATAACTACCACCCCTTAATTTAAAGCTATGTCCCCTCGTGCTAGAGAAAGGGAGAAGCTGTTCCCACATGTGAAAGGATCATGAACAACAGTAATTTTGAAAATCAAATGATTTTCAAAAGAAGCAAATGTGATGTGAGGAAGTCTTTTAATATAATGAGTGGTTTGGGTCCAAAATGCACCACCTGGAAGTGTGTTGGAGGCATGTTATTTTGAGGCATTTTGACAGGGCATAATAGATGATTATTTCAAACCATGTGCAGGAGTACAGGGAAAAAGGCAGGAGAATGACATATAATTCTAATCTGGAAAGCCAATGTAGACACAGTGGGCGGGATT